>OY728163.1:2017155171-2018444478 GCA_963277665.1 Viscum album | reverse complement strand
TTTAGAGAGTTTAAGGGGTTTTTAGGAGTTTTCTGTTTTTTTGTGTTTTTTAGTTTTTTTTATGTTTATGTGTTTTTATGTTTTGAAAGGCTTATTTGTGGTTTTATAAATTTTCAGAGATTTTTAAGGCATTTTTTGATTTTTTGTGTTTTGGGGATATTTGAATATTTTGAGGGATTTAAGGGTTTTTTTTGGTCTTTAGTGGTTTTTAGAGTGTTTAGGGGTTTTAGAATTATTTTTTACGTTTTTAAAGGTTTTACGTATTTTTAGGTTTTTATGGACTTCTTAGTTGTTTTTAGGATTTTCATGGTTTTTATGTTTTTTATGATTTTTTTGGATTTTTATTATTTTTATGGTGTTTATGGGTTTTAGGTATTTTGAGGGTTTTATGGGTTTAAGGGTTTTTAGTGGTTTTCTGGTCTTTTTATGGGACCAAGTGGATTTTTTGAGTTTTTTGGGTATTTAAGGGTTTTTTTTTCAGTTTTAGTGTTTTGTAGGGTTAATAATGTTTTTAGTGGGTTTTTAGCATTTTTGTGACTTTTTAAGGTTTTTCGGGGTTTTTAGGGTTTTTAGTGTATTTTAGGTTTTAATGGGATTTATGTATTTTTTAATTGTTTTTATATTTTTTTAAAGGTTTTTATTTTTAAAGGTATTTTATTTTGTTTATGATTTTTATTGATTTATTAGAATATTTATGCTTTTTAGGGATTTTGTGGATTTTTAGTGTTTTTTGGAATTTTTTGGGTTTTTATGGTTTTTAATGTTTTTAGAGTTTTTAATGTTATTAGAAAGGTTTTTCTTGCAGGATGCCTTGGCACCAGACTATTTATTAAATAAAGAAATAAAATTAACAAATAAGAGAGAGATATAGGGTCAAACAACCCACACCCAAATAAAAAAGATACATATCAAAAATATTAATATCATTACCATATACATAGTCAGAAGCTGCACCAGCATCACCCAACTAACATTCAGATAAAAAAATTATTGTGAAGAGGAGAATAAATATCTATGAGCCTTCATTTCCCTGATATATGTTGATCCTTGTAAGAATGTCTACTGGACCTCCCCCATCAAGGATCGAAATCAATCCTTCATGAAACCTTAGAAGAGGGCCTGATAGACATGATCCTTGGAATATTAGAGTAGTCCATTCACAACCTTCTCTTTAGGGGGTAGGGATGATTCCCTCGCTATGAATCACCATATTCTTCCCATGTGTGATGATATCCTATAATGAGGATTTACTATAACTCAAGCAATTAGGAGTGTTGGTGTCAGTCTATTTGTCATCATCTATAACATTCTCCCATCTATCATAAATTTATGAAGAGCTATGGATTTTCTGAATTTCCTCTAGAAAATTAATTTTTTTTCATATCAGTGTCATGATCTCCATCAAATAGATCCAGTAATGGTATATCTAAATAACTTCAAAACATAAATCCAAGACCCATAAACTGGGGTTTCATGTTAGTGTCTTCCAGGAAAAAACATTTAGAAACTAGATCAAAATCTTGCTCATCACAGAGCCCCTAATTCACCACCGAAATGATATACATGACCGTAACAACATCCAAGTGAACTTCCAACTCCTCATTCCCAACATAATTATCCTAAACCAGGGCAGGATCTTCCCTGACACCAGAATTACCTACCCTTGCATAGTAGTTTGAATTATCAGTAGTTAAATGAGAATCAAAATCACACAGAGTCACAACATTGCTCAAATTCACTACATCCTCTTTTGAGAAAGAATATACCAAATAATATTTTATTCTACCATAAATATCGTAGATTTTTAGGTTAGGCGGTGTAACATTTAGAGGCTTCTGAGATGACTTGACTACTTCACAAGGGATCATGGTACCAAAAGATACAACCTAATCAGTCCCTATAAACCTTCTAACCTCACCTATTCTAGGGAAATCAATATCTAAGTGACATCCTCAATCAAGGGAAACCCCAGAAGGAACCCAGTTCATGTGAATGGCACTAACTCCAAATTTGTTCTATTATATCTTGTTACATTTCACACCATCATCATGTTTCCATGTTTCTTGTACATAGAATAAAACTCACACAAGGACTCAAAAATGAATGGTTGTTTATAAAGGAAATCATCTCTAACAGTTATCCAAAAGGATTCGACTTATATTTTTGACATTCCACTTTAACACATATCATGGGTGAGATCGGGGGATACAAAACATGAGTCCTACTAGAAAACCAAAGGTAATTCATTATAAAATTCCCTAACATATAAATTATACAAGGATTATGAAACAGGATCAAGAGTTTAGGTAGTCTCACCCAAATCACCATAGTTGACGAGTCACACTTCATGTGGGATTCAGAAGACCATTTGAAGAGGTAGATTTGAGATCCATTATAGCTGTAAAAAATATTCAACCAATCCAGAACCATATCCTCTTCTAAAGAAAATATAATCATGAAATTATTTAAGTGAAGAAGTCCCATGATAGAACGATCCTCTAACCCCATGATCCAAAAATATTGTAATAAAAAGTTTCCACTGACGGACAACATTTCCTGAATCTCGAAATCCAATTCAAATTCCACAAAAGAAGATACATCAGATAATTCAAAAGGTGATATCGATATATATAGTGAACCATTAAACCATTTAGGAACATTTGGGATAAGGTAAATATGAGGGAATGAGGAAATAAAATCAGGATTTTATAAGGGATAGAAGGGTGAAGATCAATTTTCATCAAGAGATAGCAAGGGACCTCCCCCATTGATGGGGAGGGGCCGACACAATTTCTATAAGCGACTATGTCACGAAGAAGATGTGTATTCCCCATGATTACAAATTTTATTACAGATAAATTTTTATCAAAACTAAATTGGGTTTTCAAGCCCAATGGTTTACAAGGTTTATGCGGGACGTCACAAACCAAAAAGCGCCTTTATATACAACCCCAACAATAGGCCCATGTGTAACGACACCTTGGCATTTGGGCTAGTTTCTAACAAGGTAGAGGGGTCCATGAGTGATTTATTTAGGTATCTCTATTGTTCCCATAGATATGAATCGAACATAGATCCTCAGTGATAGACTCCACAACTGAAACTAAATAACCCATGATACCTGGGAAAAAGGTACAATGAGATTTTAGGAATAAGGGGTTATAAGGTATAGGTGGCCTGTCACCCACCACCATGTGACTTTATGTACTTCCCCAACCATAGGACCATGTTTAATGGCACCTAGGAATTCTTGCCATTTCCCAACAGTTTAGAGGGGTCCATGAGTGATTTATTTAAGAATCATAGGAATTTCCAGAGTGTGGACTCAAACATGGAACCTCGAGGGAAAACTCCAAAGACAATACCAACTCACCCATGCCCCATTGGAAAAGCACACTAGGTTTTAGTATTTTTTGGGTTCATAGGGATTTATAATTTTTTATATTTTGTAGGTTTTCTTAGGGGTTTTTAGGGTTTTTAGAGGGTTTTATGTTATTATGTACTTTTAAATAATTTATCTTATTTAGAGTTTTTATTGATTTTGAGGGGTTTGGGGGGTTTTTTGTTTGTTGGTTTTAGGGTTTTTTTTAGTATTTAGTAGTTTTAAGGTTTTTTAGGGTTTTTAACATTTTTATGGATTTAAAGGGTTTTTATAGTTTTGAATGGTGTTAGGGTATTATATTTTTATGGGTTTTTAATTTTTTAAGGGGTTTTAGGTTTTTGGGGTTTTGAGGGGATTTGGGACTTTTTAGGGTTTTTTATAGTTTTTATATATTTATAGGTTTTTAGGGGTTTTAAATATTTTTTTTTTGGTTTTTGATGTTTTCATAGGGGATTTTAGGGTGTTATAATGACATTTTTGTTTTTAGTCATTTTAAATGTTTTCAAGATTTTTATTGTTTTTATGGTTTTTGGATTTTTAGGGATTTTAGGGATTTTTTGATTTTCTTCTCTTTGTTTCGGGTTTTCTTGTTTATTATGAATTTTTATGGGTTTTTATAGTTTTAAAAAAAAATTAGTGGTTTTTAAGAGATTTTAATGTTTTTATTTGGTTTTAGGATTTTTATAGGGTTTTCGGGATTTTTAATGTTCATAGTGGTTCTATGATTTTTATGGTTTTTATGTTTTTTTGAGTTTCTTAGGGTTTTTATCAGTTTTTTTGGTATTTAAGGGATTTCAGTGTTTTTATGTTTTTATGGTTTTCATAGAGTTTATCAGGGTTTTAGGGTTTTTACATTTTAAGGGATATTTAGGTATTTTTTTGATTTTTATGCATTTGATATTTTGATGGTTTTTAGTTTTTTTAGGGTTTCTAGAATTTTAGGGACTTTTGGTTTTTAGGGTTTTTAGAGTTTTTAAAATTGTAGGGTTTAAAAGGGTTCTTAGTGTTTTTATTGGTGTTGAGTATTTTTATGGGATCCTGGTGATTCTAAAGGTTTTAGTGGTTCTATGGGTTTTATGGTTTTTAGTATTTAGGATATTTTAGTGTTTTTTTAAATTTTAGCGGTTTTAAGTGTTTCAGGTTTTTATGATTTTCTTATGGGTTTTTGGGGTTTTATGTTCTCTTATATTTTTAGTTTTTTTATTTTCTTTCATAGGGATATTATTGGTTTTTAGGGTCTTTTATTTTTTTCGGGGTTTTTAGGCAATATTTGGACTTTTATGGTTTTATAGATTTTTAGGGTTTTTAGGGCCTTTTTTGTTTTCATATTTTTAGGTTATTATGGTTTTTTTAGGTTTTATTTGGGGTTTTCTGAATTTTTATGGTGTTTTATGTTCTTCATAATTTATACAGATATTTAATATTTTTATAGTTTTTATTATTTTAGAGATTTTGTGGGATTTTAAAGGTTTTTTGGTATTTTAGGTTTTATGGTTTTTTAGATTTTTTATTGTTCTTGGGGGTTTAAAGGGTATTTATAATTTTTATTGGTTTTTTGTGTTTTGAAGGATTTTGAGGATTTTTATGGTTTTTCGGTGGTTTTATTATTTTCTAGGTTTTATGGGGGTTGGTGTTTTAGGGTTTTTAGAGTTTTTCAGATTTTTTGGTGTTTTTTAGGTTTTCATAATGATTTTTTAAATTTTAAGCAGTTTTTCAGTTTTTTGGATTTTTAGGGATCTTTTTTTGAATTATTATTATTTGTAGCAAATTTGAGGGTTCTTAGTTCTTTTTAGAGATTTCAAGGTTATATATTATTTTGAACATGTTTTAGGTTTTTAGGGGTTTCAAGTGATTTTAGGGATTTAATGTATTATTATGTGTTTTTAGGTGTTTTTACATTTTTAGAGATATTTATGGGTTTTTATGATTTTCGGGTATTTACAATTTTTATTGATTTTGATGGTATTTTATGTTTTTTATGGTCTTTTTGGGTATTTAGGGTTTTTTTTGAGTTTTTTAGTGTTTCATGGTTTTTTTATCATTTAATTTCTTATGGGTTTTTAGGGTTTCTTGAGTTTTTAGTTGTTTCAGTGTTTATTGGTTTCAGGTATTTTATAGGTTTTTAGGGGTTTTATGGTTTTTAGTGGTTTTGGGGTTTTTTTGTTTTAACAATATTTTAGGTTTTTTGGTGTTTTAAGTGGTATAGGTTTTTAATGTTTTCAGAGAGGTTATCATGGTATTTTGGGGTTTTTATGTTGTTTGGGGTTTCTAGGTTTTATTATGATTTTGTGGATTTTTAGGGGTTTAAGGGATTTTGAGGGTTTTTAATGGTTTTTTGGGATTTATAGTTTTATTGTTTTTGGTGGTTTTCAGGGGTTTTTTTGTATTTTATAGGGGTTTAATGTTTTTTAGAGATATTTTAACACATTTAGTGGTTTAAAGGATATTTAATGATTTTAGTGGGTTTTTAGGGATTTCATGGGGTGTTAGAAGTTTTTATGGTTTTATGGGGTTTTACGATTTTTATGGTTTTTATGTATTATAGTGTATTTAAGGATTTTTATCATATTTAGGTTTCTAGTTGTTTTATATGTTTTTATTTTTTTAACTTTTTCTTAATATTTTCATTACTTTTAAGGAGTTTTTAGGTTTTTAGGGATTGTTAGGTTTCTTTAAGGTTAATATGATATTTATGGTTTGGGAATTTTGATTGTTTTAGGGAATTTTGGTGTTTTTAGGGATTTTAGTGTGTTTTGGGTATTATAGTTTTTTAGTATTTAATGGTTTTTAGTATTTATAGAGTTCTTTTATATTTTTAGTGTTTGAAGGGTTTTTTGTAGTTTGTTTGTGTTTTTAGGGATTTTTGGGGTTTTATGGTTTTCTATGTTTCTTTGGATTTTTAGGGATTTTAGGATTTTTATTGGTTTTTAGGATATTTTGGGATTTTGTGGTTTTTAAGTGTTTCAAGAATTTTATGGTTTTTTGTGTTTCAGGGACTTTTTGAGCTATATAGTTTTTTAAGGGTTTTAGAGTTATTAACATTCTTAAGGGTATAAAGGGTTTTGGTTTTTTAGTGTGTTTTTATTATTTTTATATTTTTTTAGGTTTTTTATGGTTTTTAAGGGTTTGATGGTTTTATATATTTAAAGTGTTTTTTGGTTTTTGGGTGTTTTTAAGTTTTTAGGGGTTTTGAGTTTTTAATGTTTTTTAAGGTTTTCATAAGTTTTTTAGGGATTTATGTTTTTTAATGTTTTATGGGCTTTATCTTTTTTAGGAATTTCATGGGGTTTTATGTTTTCATGTGTTTTAGGTATTTTTTATGGTTTTTAGATTTTTTTTTTTTTAGATGTATTAATTATTTTTAGTTTTTTATGTTTTTCTTAGGGGTTTTCAGAGTTTTTAAAGGATTTTATTTTTTTAAGAATTTTTACTAATTTTTATGATTTTTATTATTTTTAGGGGTTTAGGGATTTTGATGGTTGTTATCCATTTTATGGTTTTTTGTGTTTTGGGGTTTTTTGAATTTGTCTGGTTTTAAAGGAATTATAGTATTTTTTAACTTTTTAGGGGTTTAATGGGAATTTAGTGTATTTTGTGTGGTTTTAGTTTATTTCTGCAATTTTAGGGGTTTTAAGGGTTTTTCAAGATTTTAGGGGCTTTTAGTTTTTAGGGTCTTTTTAGGGTATTTTTGGTTTTAATAATTTATTATGTTTTATGGGGTTTTAATTGTTCTTTTGATTTTAAGAGTTTCTTATGAGTTTCTAGGGATTTTATTGTTTTTTTATGTTTTTATGGATTTTAGGGATTTTTTATTATCTTTATGACTTTTTTGGGTTTGTTTGGTATTTTTTGTTTGTTTACCGTCTTTTTAGAGGTTAAGGTTTTTTATGTTACACCATTTTTTTGGTTTTTAGGGGGTTTAAGTGATTCTAGGTATTTATGAATAGCCTATATTTTTTTAAGTTTTAAATTATTTTTTCATTTTTATGGATTTTTGGTATTTTTAGGTTTTTTTGGGTTTTTAGTGTTTTTAGGGATTTTTAGGGGATTTGTTGTTTTTTGGGGTTTATGATTTTTCTGTGTTTATAAAATTTTATGGTTTTTAGGGTTTTTATGGGATTTTATAGTTTTTTAACATTTTTATGGGATTAAAGGGTTTTAGAGTTTTTAGTGGTTATTGGGGTTGTTAGGTGTTTAGGGGTTTCGTGATTTTTAGGGGTTTTACGTACTTTTGAGGGTGTTTAGGAGTTTTTTTTGTTTTCTAGGGTTTTATGAATTTTAGGGTTTTTTAATTTTATATTTCTTTAATGATTTTTAGGGATTTTGGGTTTTTAATTTTTAGGTATATTTATATATATTTAAATATTTTTATTAATTTTTATAGTTTTTCAGGGTTTTTAGAGTTTTTAGGGTTTTTACTCATTTAAGTAGTTTTGGTGTCTAGGGTTCTTTTTTTGTTTTCAGGGTTTTAATATTTTTAGATTCTTTTAATAATTTTATAGGTTTAATGGTTTTTTAGAATTTTTGGTGGGTTTTAATGGTTTTTAATTGTTTTTTTTTGTTTTTCAGTATTTTTACGGTTTCTAGAATTTTTTTTTTAGTTTATGGGTTTATTGGGTTCTGTTATTTTATATGTTTTTTGGGGGTGTTATTTTTTTTATGTTTTTGTGGTTTTCTTAGAGGTTTCCATGTTTTTTTTACTTTTTTGTATTTTTAATGTATTTTTAAGATTTTTATGGTTTTTAGGGTTTTTAGGATTATTGAAGGGTTTAATGGGTTTGTATAATTTTATGGGGTTTTTATAATTTTTAAGGGTTTTTTGTGTTTTTAGGATTTAAATTTTTGATAGGATTTTCTAGGGTTTTTTGGTTCTTTTTACTTTTTTATGGTTTTTAGGGATTTTAGGATTTTTATGTGTTTTTAGGGTTTATAATGATTTTAATAGTTTTTTGGGTTTTAAGGGAGTAGGGTTTTTATGGTGTTCTTAGGGTTTTAGGGGTTTTTTTTGAGTTTTTAGGGTTCTTATAGCTTTTAAAGTATTTAATTTTTTTATGCATTTAAAGGGATTTTATAGTTATTATTGGGCATTTTGGGTTTTTATGGTTCTCATTTTTTTGAGTTTTTTATGGGTATTTATGGGTTTTAGGGTTGTTATGTTTTTTATAATTTTCATGGTTTTTAGGGTTTTAATATATTTTATTGCATTTAAATATTTTTTTGGTTTTTAGGGTTTTTAGGTATTTTAGGTTTTTAGGGTTTTAGGTGTTTTATGAAATTTTAGGGGTTTAATTTTTTTTAAAATTTTTAGTGGTTTTAGGGTTTTAGGGTTTTTTATGGTTTTTTATGGTTTTAGGTATTTTTATGGTATAGGGTTTTTAGTGTTTTATAATTTCTATGGTTTTATGGGTTTAATGTTTTTTAATATTTTTAAGAAATTCATAGAAATTTTCAAGGTTTTTAGTGATTATATGTTTTGGGGATTTTTTTGACATAAAAATTTTATGGGGTTTGTTTTTGGGTTTTTTGGGTTTCTTAGGGTATTAAGGAAGTTTTTATGTTTTTTGGGGTTTTTTAATATATTTTTTTATTTTTTACGGTTTTATGAGTTTTTAGTGTTTTTTTAAATTTTATCGGTTTATAGGGGATTTAGAGAATTTAGTGGTTTTTTGGAATATTTGGGTTTTTTAGATTTTAGTTTTTTTTAATTTTTTTAGGGGTTTTAGTGTCTTTTTAGTGTTTTGTAGGGTTATTATCATTTTTAGGATTTTAGGGGTATAATGTATTTTTTTTTATTTTTATGGTTCTCATACAATTTTTCATGGTTTTTAGGGGTTTTTATTTATTTTTATATATTTTTAGGGGTCTTTTGAGGATTTCCCTATGTTTTAGGGTTTTTAAGGATTTTATGTATTTTTATGGATTTTGTGGTTATTAGTGTTTTATGTTTTTTAGGGGTTTTAAGTGTTTTTAGTTTTTTATATTTTTCTTATGGTTTGTCTCGATTTACAGGTTTATTTTGTTTTTAGGGATTATCTAGTATTTTTATGTGTTTTTGGGTTTTTAGTGGTTTTAAGTGTTTTTAAGGATGTTTAGGATTTTGATTATTTTTTATGTTTTTTAACGTATTTAGGGGTTTGATGTTTTTTCATATTTTTTTCTGGTATTTAAGAATTTTAAGGGTTTTAGGGGTTTTTATAATTTTTAGGGTTATTTATGGTTTTTAGGTATTTTTAGGGTCCTTTAGGTGTTATAGTATTTTTTTTTTGTTTTTTTATCGGTTTTAGATATTTCTAGTTTAGGAATTATTATGGGTTTTTAGGAATTCCATGTTTTGTTACATTTCTGTGATTTTAAGGTAATTTTGGATGCTTTATGGTTTTATTTATTTTTATGGATTTTAAGGGGTTTTAGGGTTTTTTTTGTTTTTTAGGTATTTAGTGGTTTGAATTGTTTTTTTTTTGTTTTTAATGTTTTATTATGGTATTTTAGGTTTTTTAAGGTTTTTATCATTTTCATGGATATTCAGGTATTTTTTGGATATTTATGGTTAAAGGGTTTTTAGAGATACTAAGTGTTTTCATGTTTTTCGGATTTTTATTGCTTTATTAGTTTTTATGGGTTTTTTCAGTTAATCAAGGGTTTTATGGATTTTTATATTTTTTATAGTTTAATAACATTTTACGTGTTTAATGGGTTTTTAAATTTTTTGTGGTTTTATGATTTTTATGGGTTGTACGGTTTTTAGTGTTTTTAGGGGGTTTTATGGTTTTTTAGGTTTTTAGGGTTTTTAGGGTTTTTAAGGTTATTAACATTTTTTAGGTTTTTTGTGGATTTAAGTGTTTTTAGGATTTATGGTTTTCTTATTTTTTTTAGGGTTTCTATTTTTTACTATGATGTTAGAGAATTTTATAGACTTTTAGGGATTTTTGACATTTTTTTACATTTTAGGGGTTTTCCGGATTTTGGCAGTATTTGGGGTATTTCTAGTTATTTGGGTTCTTTAGTTTTTTTGAGTTTATAGTGTTTTAGGGTTTTTATATTTTTCCCATGTTTTAAGAGATTTTATGGTTCTCAAGGTCTGTTTGGTTTTTTAGTGTTTTTAGCATTTTTAGGTGTTTTCAGGATTTTTTTGTTTTTATAGGGTTTTAAGGTTTCTTGTGTCTTTTTGTTTTTAATGATTATTTGTTCTTTTGATGATTTTTAGGGTTTTCAAGGATTTTTAAGGGTTTTTTGATTTTTAGGGTTTTTTGCATTTTTTTATATTTTATATTATTTTTATGTATTCTAGGGGTTTTACGTGTTTTTATATTTTAATGGTTTTGAGCTTGTTTTGTGAATTTTTTGTTTTTTGACGTTTTGTGGGATTTTTCATAATTATATTGGGATATCTATTAGATTTCAGGGTACCTTGGGATTTTAAGGGGTTTTAGTTATTTTAAGGTTGTCATGATTTTTATGGTTTTTATGGTTTTAGTGGTTTTCTGAGTTTCTTTGGGTTTTTATGGTTATTTAGAGTTTTTTATTACTTTTAGGGGTTTAACAGGGTTTCAGAGTATTTATTATGTTTTAAATGTTTCTATGGGTTCTAATGGATTTCAGTGTTTATTGTTTTTAGTAGTTTTTAGGGATTTCAATATATTTTTTTTGGATTTTTATGATTTCTATCATTTTTAGGTTTTTGTAAGGTTTTAAGTGTTTTTATATTTTTATGGTTTTCAAAGGGATTTTTTGTGTGTTGAAGGTTTTTCATGTTTTTATGATTTTTTATGGATATTTAGGATTTTGTAATTTTTAGTTTGTAAGGTATTTTTAGGGTTTTGGGAGTTTTTGTCTTTTAAATGTTTTTTAAGTTTTAAGGGTTTAATGGGTTTTATGAGTTTTTAGGTTTTTAATGATTTCATTAGTTTTTAGTGTCTTTTACGTCATTAGGAATTCTATGGGTATTTTAGGATTTTATTTAATTTTTAAATGGTTCTATGTATTTTGAGGGATTTATGGTTTGTAAGATACTTCTAGATTTTTTAGGTTTTTCGGGTTTTTTGTATTGTTTAAGGTTTTTATGTTATTTAGAGTTTGAAATTTTTTTAGGGGTTTAATGATATTTTAAATTTATTTGTGTGTTTTAGAGAGTTTTTAATGTTTTTAGGGGGGGTTTTGTTTTAAGGGGGTTTAGGGTAATTTTTGGGTTTGTTAGAGGTTTTAACACCTTTTTATGTTTTTTGGATTATTTTTATGTTTTTATGTTTTTAGGTTTATATGATTTATTTGGGTTTTTTAGGGTTTCTAGGTTTTCTATGTTATTAGGGAAGGGTATGTATTTTTTGGATTTTTTCTAATTTTTTAGGGTTTTCATGAATTATTTTGGCCTTTCAAGTTTTTCGGTTTCATTCCATTTTTAGTGTTTTAATGTATTTTTACTAGTTTTAAGCCTTTTTTAATTTTTTCATAGTAGTTTTCATGGTTTTTTGGAGGTTTTTACATATTTAGGGGGTTTAGGGAATTTTTAGAAATTTTATGGGTTTTTAGGTTTTTAGGGATTTTGAATTTTTTAGAATTATTATGGTTTTTGTATTTTTTTGGTTATATTCTTTTTTTGGTTTTTTTGGTTTTTTAGGGTTTTTTGAGTTTTTAGCGTATTTATTGTATTTGTAGTTTTTTTTAACATTTTTAGGTTTTTAATGGTTTCATAGAGCATTTAGTGATATTTAAGGATTTTTTTGGTTTTTATGGATTTTTAGGATTTTTATGGTTTTAGGTAGTTTTATGATTTTAGGGACTTTAATGTTTTTTTAAAAAAAATTACTAATTTAAAAGTTTTTAGGATTTGGATTTTACTTCTTAGGGTTTCTAGGATTTTAGTGGTTTAAAATTTTTAAGTATTTTTTGGTAATTTTTAGTATTTTATGTCATTTGGGGTTTTAAAAGATTTTTAAGGGGTTTAGGGGTTTTCAGTGTTTTTAAGGTTTTTAGATTTTTTGTGTTTTGAGGGATTTAATTTTTTTTAGGTTTTTAAGGTTTTCTTATGGTTTTTAGGGGTTTTTATGTTATAAGGGATTTTTAGGGAATTTTTAGGTTATTATAGGTTTTTAAGGTTTTTAGTGATTTTGAGGGTTCTTATGGTTTTTTTATGGTTTTAGGGTTAATGGGTTTTTAGTATTTTTTTAGTGTTTGAGTTTGTTATTGGGTTTTAATGATTTTTAGAGTTATATAAATTTTTAGGAGTTTAAATGGGTTTTAGATTTTTCAGTGTCTAGTGTTTTTATGGGTTTTAGGTTTTTATGACTTTTAGGGATTTTTTGTTTTTTTAGTATTTTAATTATTTTCTTAGTTTTTTAGGATTTTTAAGGGTTTTTTGTGTTTTCAGTGGTTTTAGGGAATTTAGGGTTTTTATGTGTTTTTTTATTTTTATGGATTTTCTGTTGTTTTAGGGTTTTAGGGGTTTTATGGTTTTTTTGGGTTATTGGGGTTATTTAGTTTTTTAGTGGTTTTAAGGATTGTTAGAGTTATTTAACATTTTTAGGGTTTACAAGGGTTTTTGAGTTTTTACAGGATTTAGGGTTTTATGGTTCATTATGGATTTTTATGTTTTTTGTGGTATTATGGTTTTTATGGGATATATGGTTTTATGGTCTTTTTAATTTTTTTAGGGTTTTTAGTATTTTTATGATTTTTTGGGATTTAATTGTTCTTAGGGGGTTTGAGGTGTTCTTAGAGGTTTTCACATTTTTAGGTGTTTTTAATTTTTTATCATTTTTATGATTATTTTGGATTTAATGTTTCTTTGGTCTTTTTATTGATTTTTATATATTTTAGTGTTTATAGAGTTTTTTTTACAGTTTTTAGAGTATTTAGGATTTTTTTTTTGATTTTTATGTGTTTTTAGGATTTTAAGGATTTCATGCGATTTTTATGGGTTTTAATGGTTTTTAAAGTTTTTTTGGGTTTTTAGTTGTTTTTCAGGATTTTTATTCTTTTTAGGGTTTTAGGGATTTTGAGGGTTTTTAGGGTTTTAAGGAATTTTAGGGTTTTTTTTTATTTTTTTGGTTTTTTAAATAATAAAATTATTTTATTATTTTAATGAGTTTTATGGGTTTTAAGGTCTTTTAGGGTTTTGGGGATTTTAGAATTTTTTAGGTTTTATGGGTTTTAAGTGTTTTAATGTTTTTCATATTTTTATTATGGGTTTTCCATGATTTAAGGTCTTTTACATTTCCAATTATTTTTAGAGATAATTTATGATTTTTTTGGTTTTTAGGTTTTTTATGAATTTTGAGGATTTTTTGGGTTTTATTCAGGGTTAATACCAGGTTTAAGGTTTTGAGAATTTTTTGTTTTTTAGGGTTTAAATAATTTTATATTTTAACGGGTTTTTACGGTTTTCAATGTATTTAGGGTATTTTATTCTTTTAGGGATATTATGTATTTTTTAAAAAAAAATCGGTTTTGGGATTTTAGATATTTTGAGTGGTTTTAATGTTTTTTTATTTTTTGGGTATTTCGGTTATTTTTTGAGTTTTTATGGGGGTTTTCAAGGTTTTTAACATTTTTATGAGTTTATAGTATTTTTAGTGTTTTATTGGTGTTTAGGGATTTCAATGGTTTTAGGGTGTTTTAATGTTTTTAGGATTTTTATGGTTTTTGATGTATTTACGGTATTTATGGAATTTTTTTGGGTTTTAGGGGTTTTAACATGTTTTATGGTTTTAGGGATTTTAGGAATTTATAAGATTTTTTATGGGTTTTTTATTTTTATGTATTTTTAGGTGTTTTAGTGTTTTAATGGTTTTTTGTGGTTTTTAGATTTTTTTAGGTTTTTTATGGATTTTTATAGTTCGTAATAAAATTTAGGGTTTAATGGTTTTTTAGATTCTTTTGTGTTTTTTGGGGTTTCCATGTGTTTTTAAGTATTTCAGGTGTATTTTGGTTTCTGGGCGGTTTAAGGGGGTTTATGGCCTTTTAGGGTTTCTAAGGTTTTTATCATTTTCTATGTTTTTAGGGTTTTTAAATGTTTATAGTTCTTAAGTCATTATTTTGGGTTTTCTAGGTGTTTGGTTATTTTACACTTTTATGGATTTCTTTGTATTTTAAGTATTTTTTATATATTTTTTTGTTTTTAGGGATTTTAAGGGAATTGAGGGTTTTTATGGTTTTAGAATTTTTATATTTTTTACCATTTTTAGGTTTTTTGGGGTTTGATGCGTGTTTACATTTTTAATGATTCTTAAGTTTTTTATTGTTTTGTAATTTTAAGGAATTTTTTGGTATTTTTTCCCTTGTTATGGGGTTTTAGGGTTTTTTTTGGGTTTTTAAGGGTTATAGGGATTTTTGTTTTTTTATTTATTTTTTGGGTTTTATGGGTTTTTTAAGGGGTTTTAATTTGTTTAGTATTTTGAACGACTTTTGGGGTTTAAATTATTTTTAGTGTTATTAGTGATTTTTATGATTTTTATGTGTTTTTACGTTTTTTTAGGTATTTATTGGTTTTTTTGTTTAATTTTCTTATCGGAGTTTTAGGTATTTTAGAATTTTTATCATTTTTAGTTTTTTTGAGGTTTTAAGTTTATTTAGGTTTTTATTGTTTTCTTAATGGTTTTTATGGTTTTATGTTTTTTACATTTTAGTGATTTTACGGTTTTTTCAATTTTTTTTTATTTTTTTCATTGATTTTTTGGGTGTTTTAGGGTTTTTACGGTTTTTATTGATTTTTGGTTTTTTAATGGTATTTTGGGGTTTTTTTGTTTTTAAACTGGTTAATGTGTTTAATATTTGATTAACATTTTTAGTAGTTTAAAGGGGTTTTAGAGTTCTTTTCTGTTTTAGGGTTTTTATGTTTTTTTTTGGATTTATGTTTTTGGGGGTTTTAGGGTCCTTTTAGGGTTTTTAGTGTTTTTAGCATTTCATTGGTTTTAGGGGTTTAAATTTCTTTCTATTTTATTTAATGTTTTCATAGGGGTTTTGAGGGGAAATGAAGATGCGAGGGTCGGGCTATTCCCGACCCCCCAAATATATTAGAAAGAAAAAAAGAGACCCAGCAGACAAGGGGGTAGGGGTCAAAAGACCCACACCCAAAAAACCCCTTACAACCCACGACAAAAAGGAAAAATAAAAATCAAAAAAGAAAAAGCAACCCAACAGAAAACACACAACACCAAGAAATAACCATCATCGTCACCAGCATCAACCAGCATCCAGCAGCATCTCCAAGCCAATCAGCAACCAGCACAAATGAAAACACAGCACCTTCAGGGATTTTTAGGGGTTTATGGGATTTTTTATTTTTAGGGTTTTTGGGTCTTTTCCGGTGTATATATATTTTTAGTGTTTCTTAAGATTTTATTGGTTTTATGTGCTTTTATGGTTTTGAGGTTTCCATAGAGTTTTTTAGGTTCTCTAGGTTTTAAAATTTATAGATATTTTTTGTTATTATTTGTATTTTTAACGTTATTTATAGGTTTTTTGGATTTTGATGGTATTGAGGTTTTTTGGGGGGGTTATAGGTTTTTAGGTGTTTTTTGGTTTTTTGGTTTAGAAGGGGTTTATATGATTTTGGGGTTTTTATTATTTCTTTAGTGGGTTTCAGTGTTTTTAGGGTTTCTAATATTTTTTCATATTTATAGGTATTTTAAATAATATTTAGGTATTTTCATGTTTTTTAGTGAATTTGAGGATTTTTGGGGTTTTTATCATTTTTTTCCTTTTATTTGTTTTCAAGATATTTGGTATTTTTGGTATTTTTATGGTTTAATTTTTTTTAAAGTTTATAACTATTTTAGGTGTTTAAAGGGGTTTTAGATTTTTTTAGTGGTTTATGGTTTTTATGTAATTTTAGTGTTTTAAGGCTTATTGAGGTTTTCACGGGTTTTAGGGTTTTTTGGGGTTTTTAGAGTTTTTCGTGTTATTTAGGCTCATAGGAATTTTATTTGTCTTTTTTTAAGGTTTTATTAAGTTTTTTCTTGGATTTAGGGTTTTTTTACATTTTTATAGATTATTAATACTTTTTAAGATAATTATGGGGTTTTAGGGATTTTTAGGGTTGTAATGTTTTTATTGGTTTTTTTGGGTTTTTAGGTATTTTAAGGGTTTTTAGAGATTTTTTTTAAAATTAGCGGTTTTCAAGTGTTTTATAGTTTTTAGTTGTTTTTAGTGTTTTTATTGTTTTTTAGTGTTTTATGGTTTTTATGAATTTTTATGGTTCTGGGGTTTTAGGGTTTTTTTGTGTTTCTAAGGTTTTTTTTTGCGTTCTTTAGGTTTTTAGGGGTTTTAAGTGTGATGAGGTTTTTATGGTTTTCATAGGGGTTTTTGGTGTTTTAGGGTATTTACACTTTTAGAAATATCGAGGGCTTATTTAGGATTTGTATTGTCTTTTATGGTTTATAGGTATTTTGATGGTTTTAGGCTTTTTAGTTTTTTTGGTTTTTAGAATTTTTATTTTTTTTATCATTTTAAAGATGTTTTTGGTTTTTAATGTTTTCTTAAGAGTTTTCAAGAATTTTAAGGTTTTTACATTTTTAGTTTTTTTGGGTTTTTTGTGATTCTCATAGTTTTTATGGATTTTCTGTTCTTTTAGCGTTTTGATGGTTTCTATGGTTTTTTAATGTTTTTAATGTTGTTTTTGTTTTCATGTAATTTTAGAGTTTGTATTATATTTTGATGTATTTATGTGTTTTTAGGGGGTTTTCATGTTTTTTGGGTAATTATGGGGTTTTGGGTGTTTTAGGGTTTTTTTGGGTCCTTTTAAGGTTTTTTAGTTTTTTTATAATTTCTTAGTTATGTAGGGGTTTTAATTATTTTTAGGATTGTAAGGGTTTATTAGGGGTTTTATGGTTTTTTATGTTTTTATGGTTTTTTAGTATTTTTATGGTATCTAGGGGTTTTAGGGTTTTTAGTGTTTTTTTATGTTTTTTGTTTTAGGTGGGGGGGTTGATTTTTTTAGAACATTTAAGGTTTTGTAGAGTTTTTTATCATTTTCAGTGGTTTAAATGATTTTTAATGATTATAGTGGGTTTTAGAGTTTTTTATGTTTTTAAGGGATTTATGGTTAATATTATTTTTAGGGTATTGTAGGAGATTTAGGGTTTTCAGTGTATTTTGTTTTATTAGGTTCTTTAAGTGTTTTTAGATTTTTATGGATTTCTAATGGTTTTAATAGTTTTTAGGGTTTTTTGTGATTTATGTATTTTTACGTATTTTTTTATTGATTTTGATGGTCTTTTAGGGTTTATGTGTTTTAAGGGTTTTAGGGTTTTAATGATTTTTAGGGTTTTTATCATTTCTCTGAGTTTTTTTGTTTTTTTGTTTTTACAATATTTAATTATCTATTTTTTTATTAGTTTAATGTTTTTTATATTTTTAGGGGTTTTTAGTGGATGGGGGGGGGGGTTGGATGTATTACGTATTTTGGAGGTTTTTGGGGTTTTTATGGTTTTTTATGGGTTATTATGTTCTTTTTAATGATTTTTAGTGTTTTTTAGGTTTTAGGTGGTTTTAGAGTTTTTATTTTGTTAATATTTTCTTAGGGGTTTTCAGGATATTTAGGGTTTTTTACATTTTGATGTATCTTTAATGTTTTTATTGGATTATTATGGGTTTTTGGGGGATTTTGAGAGATTTATGGGGTTTTTAGGTTTTTAGGATTTTCTAGCATATTGATGTTTTTAGAGATTTAATTTTTTTTATGATTTTAATTTCTTCTTGCGGTTTTAGGGTTTTACATGTTTTGTGATTTTTAGGGCCTTAATATAATATTTATGGGGTTTTGGGGTTTTTATTTATTTTTGAGTGTTTTTTATTATTTTAGGGGTTTTGGGGTCTTAGGGTTTTTGGATATTTTTTATAGTTAATATGTTTTTTAGTTTTTTAAATTTTTATGGGATGAAAGTGATTTTAGTGTTTTTAGTGGGTTTTAGTGTTCTAACGGGTATTTAGAGTTTTTATGGTTTAATTAGGTTATAGGGTTTTTAGGGAAGAAGAGGTGTGAGGCTAGGATATTCCCGACCCCCTCAAAAATTATTATAAATAAAAGAAACAACAAACAAGGGAGGGGAGGGGTCAATCAACCCACACCCAAAACCCTTTACGACCCAAGACGCAAAAGACCGCGTAAAAATAAAAATCAAAAAACAAAAACTCAAAAAGTCAAACACAAACAGCAGCTTTAGCACCTTCTCATCCAACTCTAACATTCGGCAGCTCCATATCCCCATCATCCTGCATCAACCATTAACCAGCAGCGCACCACCAATCAACGACCACCATACAATCACACAAAGACCAGAAACCATCACATTCATTCAGCAACGGACATCCATTCTCACAAGATCCAGCTTCCAGCACCTTCCCACCATGAAGGTCCAACACAAGCACCACAAAACCAACAACTCCAAATTCCAACCTGCAAGCGTCATCATATTTCATCCAAACAGCAACCAGCCCGTAGCAGCGTTACCATCAGTAATCGTCTCCTTTCCCAGAGGATCAGATGAGCATGAATTTTTAGGGGTTTTCATTGATCGAAGGGATTTTTTTAGGGTTTTTCAGATATTAGGTTTTTAGGGATTTTTGGATTTTGGGGTTTTTTTTGAGGTTTAGTGTTTTATGTATTTTTATAATTATTTTGATTTTTAGGGTTATAAGTATTTTTAAAAGTTTTTTGGATTTTTAAGAGGTTTTATTATTTAAAGGTTTTTTAGGTTCTCTTAGGGTATTCGAGGTTTTCTTGGTGGTTTTTATGTTTTAGGGATATTTTGGGATTTTTAGGGATTTTTAGTATTTTTTTGGGGTTTTATGGTTTTTTAGGATTTTGATGTTTTTTAGGTTTTTAGGGTTTTTATGGTTATTTGGGTTATTTGGGTTTTTAGGTTTTTTTTTAGTTTTTAGGGTTTTTATAGATTTTTAACATTTTTTTGTTTTTAAAGGATTTGTAGGTTTTTATTTTGTTTTTAGGGTTTCTATGGGTTTTTAGAGTTTTTTATGTTTTTAGGGGATTTTAGGGTTTTAGATTTTTCTGGGATTTGTAGCACCTTTTAGGGGTTTTAGGGTTTTTATCAATTACTATGATTTTATGGGGATTAGGTTCTTTAGTGTTTTAAGGATTTCATTGCGGTTTTTAGGGTTTATGGTTTCATATTTTTTTAGGGATTTTTGGAATTTTTATGGGTTTTTATATTCTTTTGGGATTTTGATGTGGTTTATTGTTTTTAACGTTTTTTTTTGGGTTTTTAGAATTTGTAGGTTTTTCGTGGGTTTGATGTTTTTAGGTTTTTAGGGTTATCCAAGGGTTTTTAGGGTTTTGGGTATTTTATATTTTTATGTATTTTTGTGGATTTTGAGTAATTTTATTGGTTTTTATAGTTTTAAGGGTTTTGTAGAGGGGTTTTGTGTTTTTATAGATTTTTTGGGTTTTCTGGTTTTTTTTATGGGTTTAATGGTTTTTTGGTCATTTAATCATTTTTAGGGGGTAAAAATATTTTTATAGTTTTCTGTGGGTTTTTTTATTTTATGTCTTTTTAGGGTTTTTATGGTTATATGGGTTCTATGGTTTTCAATGGTTTTAGGAATTTTAGGGTATTTAATAGGTTTTAGCATTTTTTAATATTTTTAATGGTTTTAAGTGTTTTTAGATTTCTTATGTTTTCTTAGAGGTTTTCTATATTTTCATTTTATTTTAATTTTTAGTGTATTTAAGGTATTTTATTATTTTTATGGGTTTAGGTATATTGAGGGTTTTACAGATTCTAATGTTTTTTAGGGTTGTTATAATTTTGAATAACTCTTTGTGTTTTAGTGGTTTTTATGTTTTTTTGAATTTCTTAGGGTTTTTCTGGTTTTTGGGGAACTTTATTATTTTAGGCCCTTTAAAAGTTTTTTTAGTAATTTTATGGATACTTTGAGTTTTTATGAAATTTGAGGGGTGTAGGGAGTTTTAGGGTTTTTTGGGTCTCTATGGTTTTTGGGGATTTTGGATCTTTAAGGTTTTATGGGTTTTAGGGGTTTAAATTGATTTTAGTGATTTTTTGTTTTTATAGTTTTTATGGTTTTTATTGGTTTTTATTATTTATAATTGGTTTTAGGGTTTTTATGATTTTTAGGGGGTGTTGGGTTTTTAGGTCTATTAAGGTTTTTATAATTTCATATGTTATTAACGGTTTTAAGTGATTTTTGGTTTTAATGGTTTCCTTATGAGTTTTTAGGTTTTTTACATTTTAGTTTTTTTAGGATTTTTATGATATTTTAGTGTTTTTTGGGATTTTGAGTGGTTTAGGTGTTTTATTGTCTTTACATTTTTAAACATTTATATTGTTTTAATGGGTTTTTAGTGTATTTGTTGTTTTATTAGGGTTTTTCTCATGTTTATTAGGGTTTTCTACATATTCTATATTTTTTGGGATTTCATAGTATTTTTACTGTTTTTAGGGTTTTTAGGGATTTTGATGTTTTATCATTTTTAAGGGGTTTTAGGGTTTCATGATTTATAAGGGTTTTTAGGATTTTTTTTTTTAGGGTTTTTATAGTTTTTATATTCTTTTAATAATTTTAGGGTTTTAATGTGATTTTAGAGTTTTTAGTGGGTCATAATTGTTTTAGGGGATTTATGGGTTTTTAAGGATTTTGGGGGATTTATGGTTTTTAGGGGTTTTAGGGTTATGAGGGATTTTTATGGGTTTTTAGGATTTTTATCATTTATTATTATTTTTAGATTTTTATCTATTGTTATGTTTTTATGGGTTTTTAGGGATTTTCTAATATTTTTGGATTTTTTGTTTTTAGGGATTATATGAATTTCTAGGCATAATTTTGGACATTTTTTGTTTTAGGTATTCTGAGGGTTTTGTGGGTTTTAGTGCTTCTATATTTTAAGGGGTTAGTATTTTTTTGGGTTTTCATATTTATATTAAAGGTTTTTAGTTTTTTTACATTTTTAACGATTTGAGGGTTTTTAGGATTTTTATGGTTTTTAGGGATTTTCAATAGTTGGGGATTGTCTTAGTGGTAAGCACCCCTTAATTCTACATGAACAATGGGGGTTCAAAAACCCATTGGGTGCAGGTACTGTAGCGTATTGTTGCAGTGGAGAGACTGTAGCAATGGCGAGCACTGTAGTGGAAGCTGGTCACTATTGTGGTGGCAGGTACTGTAGCAGGGGCATGTACTATGTTGGACTGAAGCAGCGCGGTACTATAGCAGTACTATTCAATGAATGGGCCCTGGGGCCAAAAAATGGGCCTACGATCCATGTAATGGGCTAAATTCCCACTGGGACTTCGGGATATGTAATGGGTCTCCATCTACCCAGTTAAAGAGGTCTTTAATTTTCTTTAATAATAAATGAGGCTTTGGCTGCAACCTTAAAGAAACCGATTTTCTGGGGTTTTATGGATTTTAGGGTTTTTAGAGTTTTCAGGATTTTTTATAGTTTTTAATGTTTTTAGGGATTTAAAGGTTATTATTTTTTAAGTTGGATTTTAGGGTTGTTATGGGCTAGGATTTCCTATGGTTTAGAGGTTTTATTGTTTTATGACTTTTATGGGTTTTATGGTTTTGAAGGTTATTATCATTTTTGGGTTTCTAGGTGATTTATGAGTTTTTAGGTTTTAAGGTTCCTGTAGGGATTTTCAGGGTTTTTAGTGGTTTTTATGTGTTTATGGAATTTTTGGATTTTTTCTATTTTTATGGATTTTAGTGGAATTGATGGTTTTATTGGTTTTAAGGGATTTTAGGGTTTTGTTGTTTTTTTATCATTTTTTGGTATTTAGGGGTTTAAAGTGAATTTGTGATTTTAAGGAATTCCTAGGGGATTTCGGGGTTTTTAGGGGTTTTACATTTTTAGTGATTCTTGGGGAGTTTTTAGAACTTTATCAGGTTTTAGGATTTTTACGGATTTTTAGGGGTTTTATGGTTTCTTTGGGTTTTTTTGGGTTTTTATGTTTTTATGTAATTTTTTACTATTTAGGGATTTTTTAGATTTTTAGTGTTTTACATTTTTTAAGTGTTTTTAAGAATTTTAGGGGGTTAAAGGGTTTTTATACTTTTAATGGTTTTTAGGGTTTTTGAGATTTTTTGAGATTTTTATGGTTTTAGTGTTTTGTGGTTTTAAGGGTTTTTAGTGTTTTTAGAATTTTAAAGGTTTCTAGGGGTTTAATGTGTTTTCATTTTTTAAGGTTTTCTTTAGGATTTCTATAGTATTTTTGGTTTTTTAAATTTCAAAGGATTCTTAGGGTATTAGTGATTTATATGGTTTTAGTGGTTATAGAGATATTGAAGGGTTTATGGTTTTTAGTGTTTTTAGTGATTTTTGGTCATTTTGGGGTTTGTGGTTTTTTTAGTCTTTAGGGATTTATGGATTTTTAGAGTTTTTTAATGTTTTTAGGGTGTTCAAAGGGTTTTTGTCATTTTTAGTGGGGTTTTAGTGTTTTTTTAGTATTTAGGTATTTTTAAGTTTGTTTTGTGCTTTTAAGGTTTTTATGGTTTTTAAGGGTTTTAAGGTTTTTAGGGTCGCTTAGGGTTATACCATTTTTATATTTTTTTAGTGTTTAAATTTTTTTAGGTATTTATTGTTTTCTTGGGGGTTATCTAGGTTTTTATGATTTTTATGTTTTTAGGGATTTTTTGGATTTTTTGGGATTTTATATTTTCTCATGGTTTTTGGGATTTAAGGGTTTTATAGAATTTTAGGGTTTTTATTGTTTTAGGGTTTTTATTAGGTTGTTATAGTTTTTTGAGTTATTTGGGATTTTATGTTTTTTATAGTTTTTTAGCATTTGTAGGGGTTTAATGGATTTTTTTGTGGTTTTTAGGGTTTTAGGGGGTTTAAGGATATTTAAGGGTTCTGGTGGTTTTAGGTTTTAGGGGTTTTACATTTTTTTTGTTTTTTATTGTTTTTATGGTTTTAGGTGTTTTTAAGGTGTTCTTATGAGTTTTTATGGGTTTTTTTGTTCCTAAGGATTATTAGTGACTTTTATAATTTTGAGGTTTTCGAGTGTTCTAAATGATTTTGAGGTGTTTTTGGTTTTTTAGGGTTCTCATGGTGTTTTTGGGTTTCTAGTGTGATTTTATTCCATTTTATGGGTTTTTTATGGTTGTTGACTTTCTAACGTTTTTATGGGATTTAAGGGTTTTAGAGTGTTTAGTGTTTTTAGAATTTTTGTGTGTGTTTTTAGAAATTTTTAACATTTTTCGGGTTTTTTTTATGTTTTTTGGGGCTTCTAGGGTCTAAGGGTTTTTAGGGGTTTTGGAATTTTTAGGTTTTTAGGGGTTTAAAGTATTTTCATATTTTAAGGTTTTCTTATTGTTTTTCTTGGATCCTAGGTTGTTTTACGATTTTAATAATTTTTCATATTTTTTTATTATTTTATGTTTTTATGTGTTTTAGATATTTTATGGGCTTAATGGTTTTTATTATGTTTATGGGATTTTAGAGATCAAGTGTTTTTTAGGTTTTTAGGGATTCTATATTTTTTTGATTTAAATGTTTTCTTATGTTTATTTCAGGGTTTTTGGGGGTTTTAATATTTTTATTCATTTTTGATATTTTTTAGGATTTAAATGGTTTTTATGATATTTAGGAATTTTTAGTGTATGTAGGTTTTTTATGGTTTTTAGGTTTTATGGTTTTTTTGGTGTTTAATGGTTTTTTTTGAGTTTATGCGATTTTAGATTTTTTTAACATTTTAAGGGGATTAAAGTGTTTCTTTAATTTTTAGTGGGTTTTAGGGTTTTTATTGTTTGAATTTATTTTAATGATTTATAGGTGTTTTTTTTTGGTTTTTACAGTTTTTAGGGGTTTTAAGGTTTTTTGAGATCTTCAGGTTTTTTGGCGTTTTATGTATTTTATGGTTTTTATGGTTTTCTTAGGGGATTTCAGGTTTTTAGGGGACTTTACATTTTTATGGTTTTTAGGGATTCTTTTGGATTTTTATAGTTTTTTAGTTTTTATAGATTTTGAGAGTTTTATGTTTTTTTAAGGTTTTTCATTTTTATTGTTTTTAGGTTTTCTAGGGGTTTTAATTTTTTTTAGGTATTAAGATTTTTCTAAGGGTTTTTAGAGTTTTTAGAGGTTTTTTTATCTTTACATATCTTTAGGGATTTTTATGATTTTTAAGGGTTTTAGGTATTTTTATAGTTTTATTATTTTTAGGGTGTTTATGGTTTTTTGGGGGTTTAGGGAGTTCTTACAGGTTTAGGGTTTAATTTTAGTATCATATTTATGTGTTTAAATGATTTTTAGAGTTTTATGGGTTTATTGGTATGGTGGGTTTTTAAGTCTTTTAGGGGGTTTTATTATTTTTTATGGTTTTTATAGTTCATTAAAATTTTAAAATTTTTAAGTGTTTTTAATATTTCAATGTTTGCTTTCATTTTTTCAGGATTTTTATGGGTTTTGACATTTTTTTGGATTTTCAAGAATTTTATAAATTTTAGTGTTGTTTAGGGTTTTTAGGGATTTTTGGGGTTTTAGGGTTTTAGGTTTATTATAGTTTTGATGGATTTCTTAGGGGGGGGTGTTTTTCAGTTTTTTATGTTTTTTATAGTTTTTATATTTTTTGGGGTATTGTCGGGTTTTTAGTGTTGTTAGTGGGTTTTTAGAGATTTTTTTATTTTTTCATGTTCTTAGTGGTTTTTAGGGATTGGAGGGATTTTTAGAGTTTTTAAATTCTTTTAGGGTTACTTATTATTTTTATGGGTTTTAGGGTTTTTTGTGTTTTTATGTTTTAAGGGTTTTAGGGGTTTTCAAGGCTTATATGTGTTTTATGTTTTTAGGTATTTTTAGGAATTTTTGAGAATTTTAATGGTTTTAGGGTTTTTAGGGATTTTGATGGCTTTTAGGTTTTTATAATTTTTATATGTTTATGGGTTTTTTTTTTGATTTTTATGGGTTTTATAGGTTTTTTCTATGTTTTATGGTTTTTTACATTTTTAGGGATTTATATATATTTTTTAGGTTTTTTTGGTTTTTAAAATTTTTTGGAATTTTTTGGGTTCTTAGGGTTTTTATTTTTTATTTTTTGTTTTATGGGATTATTGGGTTTTATGAATTTTCTAGTTTTAGGGTTTGATGGGTTTTTGGGGTTTTATAACATTTTAATGGGTTTAATGTTTTTTTTATTTCTTATTGGTTTTGTAGAGTATTACGGGTTTTAGGGTTTTTATGGTTTTACGGTTTTTAAGGTTTTTTTGGGTTTTTTTGGGTTTTAGGGGATTTTAGTATTTTTAGAGTTTTAGCTTTCTTTAAGAGTTTTATTTGTTGGTTGGTTTTTTGGTTTTTTTTCTGGTTTTTTGGTTTTTCATGGGTTTTTGGTTTTTTGCATTCTCAGGGATTTTTATGAATTTTTATGATTATTATGGTATTTAGGTATTTTGATCATTTTTTTGATATTTTTGGATATTTAGGCTTTTATTGTTTTTTGGGGTTTTAGTTTTTTGATTTTTTAGGTTTTTTATGTGTTTTTGGTTTTTTAACCATTTAAAGGGGTTTAAAGGGGTTTTAGAGTTTTTATTTGGGTTATAGAGTTTTTATCTTTTTTAGGGGTTTTATGGGGTTTTTATGGGTATTTATGGGTTTTATAGTTTAAGTGTCTTTTTAGGTGGATTTGGAGTTTTATTATTTTTTTGGTTTTCAGGGGTATTTATTTTTATTTGGTTTTACGGTTTTCTAAGGGGAGTTTAGGTTCTTGATGTTTTTATGGGGTTTTCGTGGATTTTTGGACTTTTAAGGGGGTGTTTTGATATTGATATTTTTAATGTTTTTAGGGGTTTAATTTTTTGAATTTTTTTAGGTTTTCCTAGGGGATTTTACGGGTTTTTAATTTCCTAATTTTTAGGTATTTGTTAGGATTATTTAGTATTTTTCAGAGGTTTTTATATTTTGAGGGGTTTTAGGGTTTTTATCAGTTTTCAGTATTTAGGGGTTTCAATTTATTTGTGTTTTAATGTTTTCTTAGGGGTTTTAGGTTTTTTTATGATTTTAGAAATTTTTATGGATAATTAATATTATTAAGTTTTTTTATGGTTTTATGGATTTGGAGTTTTTTTGGATTAATTATAGATTTTACGGTTTTTATTTTTTTTTGATTTTAGGTGGTTTTTGAGTTTTTTATGATTTTAATTGTTTTTTAGAGTTTTTAAAGTTTTTAGGGGTCTAATTTTCTTTTGGGGGTTTTAGTGTTCTTAATATTTTTTGAGGTATTTTTGGTTTTTATGATTTTTAGAGTTTTTAGAGTTTTTAGGGTTTTAGAGTTTTTTGAATTTTATGGGTTTTATATGCTTTTCTTTTTTCCTAGTTTTCTTTTTGGTTTTCAGGGGTTTTCGGGTTTTTACATTTTTAGGATTTATTATCTATTTTTTAGAATATTTATTCTTTTTTAATAATTTCAGTTATTTTGATTGGATTTTGGTGTTTTAGGGATATTATGGTTTTGGGGGTTTTTTGATTTTTTTTTGTTTATTATGGTTTATAAGTTTCTTCGTATTTTTTAATGTTTTTCTAGGATTGATGTGTTTTTATGTTTTCTTGTGATTTTATATATTTTTATGAGGTTTTAGATGTTTTCTATAGTTTTTAATACTTTTAGGGGGTATTATCAATTTTTGGTTTTTTTAGGTGTTTAGGGACTTTTTGTGTTTTTAAAAAGTTTTATGAAATTTAAGGATTCAAATTTATTTTATGTTTTTATGTTTTCCTTAGGGGGATATAGGGTTTTTAGGTTTTTTATGCTTTTAGGAATTTTTAGGGAGTTTTAGTATTTTAATGGTTTTTATGATTTTTTGGGATGTTGAGGGTTTTTAGTGTTTTTAGGTACTTTTGGGGTTTTAAGTGTTTTGGGGTTTTTAAGGGTTTCTTATGATTTTAATGATTTTATGAATTTTTACAGTATGTTTTTTTAAAAAAAATTCATTTTAATATTTTTTGGATTTTGAGGGGTTTTAGAGTTTTTAGGATTTTAAGGGTTTATGTGGTTTTTTGTTTTGTTTATAATTATTTTTTGAGTTTTTAGAGGTTTAATAGTTTTTAGAGTATGTTAAAAAAATTTAAGGGTTTAATGGTTTTTTATATTTTTAGTGTATTTTAGGTTTTTTAATAGGTTTAGGGTTTTAATTGTTTTATTTGGGGGGGGGGTATTTCTTGGGGTTTTAGCAGTTTTTTTGAGTTTTTAAGGGTTTTAAATATTTTTTTGGAGTTTTTGAAGTTTTTGGGGTTTAAATGGATTTTGTAATTTTTAGTGGGTTTTAGGAGTTTTATGGGGTTGTAGGGTTTTTAATAGTTTTTAGGGGTTTTATGGGTTCCGTTTTTTTTATATTTTGAGTGTCTTTTTTTGGTATCTTAGGTTTTTATAATTTTTAGTGGTTTTAGTTGTTTTAAGTGTTTTTTTTGTTTTTAATGATTTCTTATGGTTTTTAGGGTTCTTAAAGGTTATTATCTTTTTGCTTATTTTAGGTATTTTTAGTATTTTTATGGTTTTTTGGTGTTTTTATGGATATATAGGGTTTTTATTTTATTTTTGGTTTTTAAGGTTTTAATGGTTTTTGAGTATCTAGGTATTTTTGGTGTTTAAATCATATTTTGGGTTTTAAAGTTTTATTAGTGTTTATAAGGGTTTTTAGGTTTTTTATGTTTTTAGGTTTTTTAGGCATTTTTTATGTTTTTTGGTTTTTTAGGGTTCTTAGGGATTTTGAGTGTTCTTAGGGAATTTGGCTCTTTATGAATTTTTTAAAAGAAATTTAGCAATTTAATGATTTTTATGGGATTTTTGGCATTTTTAGGGTTTTTAGGGATTTTTAGTGTTTTTATTGTTTTAACCTTTTAAAAGGATTTTTATAGTGTTTATTTGTTTTAAGGTTTTCATATGTTTTATGGTTTTATGATTTTTTTGAATGTTTTGGGTCCTTTTAGGAGTTTTATGTTTTTTAGTATATTTAGGTGTTTTGAGTAATTTTAATTTATTATGGTTCAATTAGGGGTTTTTAGGGTTTTTCACATTTTTATGGTATTTTGGTCTTTTTTTGGATTTTAATAGTTTATAGGGATTTTATGGATTTTATCGATTTTTTTGGGGGTTTTAGGGTTTTTAGAGTTTTTAATGTTTTTAGGGGTTTTATATTTTTTTAGTGTTTGTCATGTTTTATTGGTTTTTAGGTTGTTATAATGGTTCTATTTTTTTAGGGTTTTATGATTTTTTTGGGTTTTCTAGAGATTTTAGCCTTTTATGTTTTTTTAGGTTTTTAATGTTTAAAGGTTTTTAATTATTTCTATGGGTATTTATCGGTTTTAGGGATTTTAATATTTTTTGGTACTTCTATTGATTTTTTTAGTTTTTTATGGTTTTCGGTTGTTTAGGGATTTTGAGGGTTTTTAGGGTTTTTTGTTTTTTTAGGTTTTTTAGTGGTTTTAGTGTTCTTAATGTTTCTCAATGGTTTTTTGTGTTTCTATGTTTTTTATGACCAAAATGATATGGAATATTAACATATTACAATATTTTTTTCAAGGATGTTCAAGAAGAAATTGAGTCACCTCACACAGGTTTTGGTGAAAATTGGACTAACCATTGTATTCAATAAAATGGAATCACTAATCTTATGAATGTTCTTCAAATTTGTGATATTTTTTCTGTTATAAAGAATCATTAGACTCACCTAAAGGATGAAATGAAATATGTGATCATAATGAGGAAGAGAATTAGATTTAGCATGGATGCAATAGAAATTTAATGATGCTTTGATGTTTTGTATTTTTGAAAATTTATAAGTAATTTGTAAAACATAGGATGCTATCTTGAGGAAATAAAGGGGGAGAATAAGTGTTAACAACTGTAGTGATAAAATGATTGGAAGATAAAATGGTCTGACAATCGTATTAAGGAAAATTGTATTCAGGTTATGTGGGAAAGAAAGATGTTGATGGATGAATGGGAAGCTGCAATACATTCATTATACTTTATATGATTCTGAAGTTTATATTAAATGTTTCAAAGTCATAAAGAGTTATTACTTACAATAAAGTAGTGGAATAATATGAAGAGTTGAATTGTATTCCTAGTGGGACAAAATAAATGAATAAAAATTATATATTATTTTACATTTATCTTCATCGTAATGAGGTATATCATAATTTGAATCATATTGAAGTTTTTCAGCATAGATTTTTGGATGAAGACTTTGAAAAAGAAGCAAAAGTATTTTAAAAGGATAAATTGAATCTCAAATAAATTTTTTTATTTGTAGGTATAAAGAAATAATTTTGAAAATCAAAATGAATAAATAAGAAAGGATAAACTAGAATGGAGAAATCAGAATGGATAGATCATAATATAGAAATCAGAATGAAGAAATCAAAATGAGTAATATAAACGAATAATTGTTTGAAAACATAATGAAGTCAAACATTGATATTCTATTTAAGGTAATTTAATGTGTTGAATAATTAAAATATATATTTGAGATTGAAGGAGAATTGAAAAAGTTATAGAATTAAAATATTGATATGATATTTGGGGAGAATTATATGACTTAAAAAATTCAAAGAGAGATACAATATTTAAAGAATATTGAGGATTTAAGAAATTTTGTGAGGTGGGAAAACCTTTTTAGAATTCTAATTAAAAAATTATTGCGATCCAATTAATATGATGAGTGTACTTCATGTATTTTGTGACTTGTATCCCTCATGAAAGAGAATAGATATTATCAGAATTTATAGAAAGATAAGAACATTTCTATATTATTAATTCTTAAAGAAGTTATCCGGACTAAAGAAGAAGAAGAGAAAGATTGTATTCAGCTGGTTGTCATATTGGAATAGATAATCATACTGGGAAAATATTATTGGGATTTCTAGACTATGGAATAAAAATTTCCTATTTGTTTCAATGACTATTAAATCAATGTTAAATTTTCAATATTGATCAATTAGACTAGGGAATCAGGCTGGAATTTCTAGAATCAAATTAAAATTGGTTCAGAATTATATTTGTGGTATTCTGATAGAATTTTTTTTTGGTATTGATAAAATTGGTATAAGGAATCAGACTGATTGTTATTACGATGACCTTGATGTTCATACCTTCTCATGGGTAAGAAAGGCAAGAATTTATTTGCAAGTTTATGTTTCTATGAAACTTGATTTGGAATCTAAATTTTTTATTAAATCAGATTATGCTACTTAAAGCATGTGAACTATTACATTGAACATAGAGCTGTATGAGTGTAAGGTCATATCCTAGTCATTTTATTCAACAAAAAGGATTTTTTTCTAGTTGATTATGTCATATTGGATTACTTCTAAACCATACCAAGGATGTAGCTACTCTTGTGGTGTAATGAACATTGTAAATTCTCATCTTCCTATAGATGTCTATTTCAATTATCTTCATCATGGAGATAAATATATAACAGGAAGAATAAGTTTTCCCATAAGTAAGGAAACATAAAATAAAAACATATCATTGATTCATCACCTCACAATCTTAGTGATAAAACTATATTGACTAGGAAATCTCTTATTTGAAAGGTTTTATTTGGTTTTTAGGGGTTTTAGGTATTTTAATTTTTTAGAGATTTTTTGGGTTTTATGGATTTCTATTATTTTTAGGGTTTCTAGGGTTTTACAGTTTTTTATTAGTTTTAGGATAATTTTGAGTTTTTAGGGGTTTTATGGTTTTTTATATTTTTTTAACAATTTTAGGTCCTTAAAGGTATTTTAGAGTATTTATTGGGTATTTAGGTTGTTTATGGGTTTCTAGGGTTTTTTAAGATTGTTATGAGCTTTATGAGTTTTATGGTTTTTAGGGGTTTTAGGGTTTTTAGGGGTTTTTTGTTTTTAGGGGTTTTAAGTGTTTTTTTTGGGTTTTTAAGAATTACAAATGAATTTTTAGGTATTTTAGGGGGTTTTATATTTTCAGCTTATTATGTGTTTAGGGGGGTTTTTTAAGATTTTTATGGAATTTATAATTTATATAGATGTTGATTGTTTTGACGGACTTTAGTGGTTTTAGTGTTTTTAGGATTTTTATTGATTTTGAGGGTTTTGATAGATTTAATGTTTTTAGGGGTTTTATGGTTTTTTTGGGTTTAAGATTTTAATGAGTGTTTTTGCGGTTTTATGAGTTTTTAGATTTTTCAAAAAAAATATTGGATTAAATGGTTTCTATAATTTTTAGATATTTTTAGGGATTTTATAGTGTTTATGGTTTTTAACTATTTTTTTTAGTTTATAAGATTTTACTATTTATTTGGTTTTTTAATTTATTTTAATGGTTTAAAGGTATTATAGAGTTGTATTGGGTTTTTTTATTTTTATAGTCCTTTAATGTTTTTTGGGGTTTATGGTTTTTATGGTATTTATTATTTTTCATGGTTTTTAATGTTCTTAGGTTTTTAGAAGTTTAAATTCTTTTATGGTTTTTCAGTTTTTCTTCGGTTTTTACTTGTTTTTTAGGGTTTTTACCTTTTTAGGGATTTGTTAATTTTATGGTTGTTTTGGGTTTTAGGGATGTTGATGGTTTTATGGTTTTTTATTTTTTTTTTGGGTTTTAATGGATTTTATGGGTATCATGGTTTTTTGTGATTTTAAGGAATTTATGTTTTTTAGATTTTTTAACATTTTTTGGGGTGTAAAAGGTTTATAGAGTTGTTAGTGGTTTTCTATAGGTTTTTATGGGTTTATGGTTTTAATATTTTTAAGGGGTTTATGGTTTTTAGGGGTTGTTATGGGTTTTTAGGGCTTTTATCATTTTTTTGGGTATTTAGGGATTTTAAGGGTTTTTAGGTCTTTAAGTTTTACTTTGGGGTTTTAGTGTTTTAGGGTTTTCTTCATTTTTCATATTTTTAGGTCTGTTTAAGGTTTTTTGGTTTTTTGAGATCTTCTTGGTTTTGAGGGGTTTTAGTGTTTTAGTGTTTTATGAGTTTTGATGGGTTTAACAGATTATTGTTTTTTATAAAATTTATAGGGTTTTAAATTGTTTTTAGAATTTTTTGGTTAGTTTTTATGGTTTTTATCTGTTATATGTTTTGTTGGAGTTTTATGGTGTTTATGGGTTTTATGGTCTTTTAAAGGATTTGTAGGGATTTCAGCATTTTTTAGGTTTTTAGAGGTTTTATGTGTTTTTATTTTTTTTAATGTTTTCATATGGGGTTTTATGGTTTTTTACTTTTTAAGGGATTATTAAGGGTTGCATGCTTTTAGGGTGTTTTTTAAGTTTTTTTTTGTTTTTGTGTGTTTTTATGGATTTTAGGGGTTTCCTGTTATTTCTATCATTTTTGGGTTGTTTAGGGGTTTAGAGTGTTTTATGGTTTTTAAGTCTTTCTTATGGTTTTTCAGTGTTTTGAGTGGTATTTATGTTTTTTTTGAGTTTTTTTTGTGATTTTTAGGATTTTAGGGGTTTTATGGTTTTTATAGATTTTGAGGGCTTTATGGGTTTTAGGGTTTCTATGGTTTTTTGGGTTTTTAGGGATTTTGAGGACTTTTTAGTTTTTATGGGTGTTAACGGGTTTTTTAGTTCATTGTGATTTTTTAGTGATTTATGGGTTTTTATGGTTTTTATGGTTTTATAGTTTTTACAGTTTTTTGGGGGTTTTAGGATATTTAGGGTTTTATTAGTTTTTTAGGTTTTTAGGTGTTCAAAGTGTTTTTAGGTTTTATTAGAGGTTTCAGGGGATTATTAAGTTAGTTGGGCTTTTACATATTTTTAGGGATTTTTAATGATTTTTTCGAATTTCTAGTGTTTTTAAGGATTTTGTTGGTTTTTAGTGTTTTTAGGTTTTTTAGCATCTATTTTTATGGGCATTAAATAATTTTAGGACTTTAAGGTTTTAATAGGGGGTTTCAGGGTTTTTATTCTTAGGGGTTTTATGGTTTTTAAGGATTTTAGTGTTTTTTTCGGATTTTATTAATTTTTAGGTTTTTAGGGGTTTTAAGTATTTTTAGGTTTTTAAGCCTTTGATTGTGGTTTTAAAGGTTCATATAGATGTTTATATTTTACTTATTTTTACGTATTTTTAGGTATTTTATATTTTTATGGTTTTTTGGGTTTCTTGGATTTTTAGGGTTTTATGGGTTTTTATGTTTTTTTGTGGTTTTATGGTTTTTAAGGTTTTAAGAGGTTTTTAGGGTCTCTCATTTTTTAGATTTTTAGTTGTCTTATGTGTTTTTATGTTTTAAAGGATTTCATATCGGTTATCTAGGTTTTTAGTATTTTTTCTATTTTATGGATTTTATGGTTTTTTTAGAAATTTAATAGTTTTTTTGGATTTTGGGGATTCTTAAGGGTTTTTGGTTTCTAGAGTCATTATTATTCGTTTTTTTTTTGGGTTTTACTGGTTTTTTAGATTTTTTTAAATTTTTTTGGAGTTTAATGTGTATTTATAGTTTTTAGCGGTTTTTAGGTAATTTTTGTTTTTTGGTTTTTTTGTCTTTAGGGGTTTTATGGTTTTGGGGTTTTTGAGGGTTTTTATAATTTTATTGGTTTCTAGAGGTTTTTAGTGTTTTTATGTTTGTATGGTTTTGATGGGGATTTCAGTGTTGTCATTAATTTTTATGTTTTAAAATTTTTTTTGATTTTTTTAGGATTTTTTTAGTTTTTTATGATTTTATGAACTTTGAGGCATTTTGGGGGTTTTATGGTTTTTTAGGGATTTTAATTTTTTTGTGTTTTTTATGTTTTTTTTGTTCTTTAGTGGTTTTGGGGTTTTTAAAGTCTTTTAACATTTTGAGGGTTCTAATGGGATTTTAGTGTTTTTAGTGGTCTTTAGGCTATTTATGGGTTTTTAGGTGTTTTAAGGAATTTATAGGGATTTAATGTCTATTTTGGATTTTTAGAGGTTTTTAGTGTTTTCAGGTATTTTGGGATTTTTAGTGTTTTTAGGTTTTTAATGAATTCATTTGGATTTTCAACAATTTTACACTTTTTTACGTTTTTAGTTATTTTTAAGGTTTTTTATTTATTTATAATGTTTTTTGGGGTTCTAACTATATTTTTTATATTTTTTATTTTTTATAGTTGTTTTAGGTTTTTAGTGTCTTTTAGATTTTTAAGAGTCTTATGTGATTATTTATTTTGTTGGTTTCTTATTAGGTTTTCATGTTTTTTATGGTTTTTACAACTTTAGGGATATTTATGGATCTTTTAACAATTTTAATGGTTTTTAGTTTTTTTAATATTTTGACGGTTCTAGGGGGTATATACTATTTTTGGTGATTTAGGGTTATTTTTATTTTTTTGTTTTTAGGTTTTTAGTGTATTTAATATTTTATGTCATCAAATGGGTTTTTTAGGGTTTTTAGTTTTTCTAGGGCCTTTATGGGTTTTTATAGTTTTTTAGGTTTTTAAGGATTGTATAGTTATTGGGTGGTTTTGTGGTATTTTAGTTTTTTTTAAAAAATTATTATATTTTAGGTTTTTTAGGGTTTGAAAGTGTTTTTTAGTTTTTCATGGAATATTAGGGTTCTTTTGGTTCATTATGGTTTTTATGTTACTAGTTATTCTAGTTATTTTTAGGATTTTTATGGGTTCGTATGGTTTTTGAAGGTTATTAGGTTTTTTTGGTTTTTTGGGTTTTTAAGGATGTTCTTAGTTTGTGGTGTTTTATGTTTTTTCATAGTTCTATGTTTTTTGTGGATTAAATTGGTTTTAGAGTTTTCTGTGTGGTTTTAGTGAATTTTAGGAGATTCTAGGGTTTTTATTAGTTTTAGGGTTTCTTTGATATTTTAATTGATTTAAGGTTTTTAATATTGTCTTAGGGTTTTTTTGTGTTTTTAAGGTTTTTTTATGTTTTAGGGAATTTTAACGATTTTTTATGGTTTTATGGTTTTTAAGGTTTTTAGGGATTTTTAGGGTTTTTTTGAGTTTATAGAGTTTTTATGTTTATTAATGTTTTTTGGGGTTTTTTATTTTTTTTGGATTTTATTGGTTTTAGTGTTTTTAACATTTTTAAGTGCTAAAAGGATTTTAAGAGTTTTTTGTTATTTTAGGTTTTTCATGGGTTTTAGGGTTTTTAATGTTTTTTAACGGTATTATTATTTTTTGGGTATTTATCATTTTTAGGTTTTTATAGGTTCTAAGTGTTTTTATGTTTTATATGTGGTTTTCAGGGTTTTTACGTTTTTCATGATTTTTTGAGACATTATAATTTTTAGGGATTTTTAGGTGTATTAGGGATATAGAGGTATTTTATGATTTTTATGTGGTTTTAGGGGTTTTCAGTGGATTTTTTATGTTTTTAGGGGTTTAAGGATTTATAGAGTATTTAAAGAAATTTAAGAGTTTATTGGGTTTTCAGAGTTTTTAGTGGTTTAATTGGGTTTTTATGGGTTTTAGGGTTTTTTGGTTTTTATTGTTTTATGGTTTTTAAAGTTTTTAGGGGTTTTAAGTTACTTTTTTGGATATTTAGGATTTTATACATTTTTAGTATTTTAGGGGTATCAAATGTTTTGAGTTTTTTAAGGGTTTTTTCAATTTTTCAAGGTTTTGAGGGTTTTTACATTTTACAGATTTTTAATGTTTTTTAGGATTTTTATGGTTATTTAGGGTTTTTATAGTATTTGATGAATTGAATGGGGTTGTATGGATTCTATGGTTTTTATAATTTTTAGGTTTTATAGGATTTTAATGTGTTATTATATTTTTAATTTTTCTCTTACAGGTTATAAGGGATATTATGTTTTTTAAAATCTTTAGGGACTTCTTAGGTTTTTATAATTTTTATGGTTTCATAAGATTTTTAGTGATTTTGAAGGCTTTTATGGGTTTTAGGGTTTTTTGAGTTTTATGGTTTTTTTGGTTTTTTGGGTTTTTTGAGATTTTAGAGGTTTTCATACATTTCTAGTTATTTAAAGGGTTACTAAGGTTTTTATATACTTTTAGGGGGTTTTAGGTTTTTAATTTTTTTTTTGGTTTTTTGGATTTTATTGTTTCTAGTTTATTTTTGTGTTTTTATTGTGGTTTTTAAGGTTTATTCATTTTTAAGGATTTAAGGTTTTTAATTATTTTATAATTTTAAAGTTTTTTTATTGATTTTTTGAGTTTTATGGGTTTTTTTAATTTTTAAGGATTTTACAGATTTTTTAGGATTTTTATGGATTTTTAGCGTTTGTAGTAATTTTAAGGATTTTTAGGGGTTTTAAGGTTTTTTAGCACTCTTTTGATTTCATGTGTTTTTATGTTTTTATATTTTTATTAGGGTTTTCATGGTTTTAATGGTATCAATGTTTTTTTTAATTTTTAAGATATTTAGTTTTTTAATTATTATTTATGGTTTTTATGGATTTTGAGGTTTTATAGGATTTCTAAGAGTTGTAAGGTTTTTATGGTGTTTTTTCATGTTTCTGAGTTGTTTTTTTTTGTTTTTTTGTGTATTAAGGGTTTTAAGGGTTTTTATAGTTTTATCATTTGTAGGGGTTTAGTGGGATTTTACTGATTTTAGTTGTGTTTGGGGTTTTGGGGTTTTTAGGGTTTTTAAGGTTTTTTTCAGGTTTTAATGGTTTTTAGGGTTTTCATGGTGTCCAGGATTTTTTGTGTTTTTCGATTTTTTATGATTTTAGGGGTATTATGTTATTTTAGGTTTTTAAGGTCTCCATATGACATTTTGTGGTTTTTACGGTTTTTTATGTTTTTAGGAATTTTTTTGGATATTTTTGAATATTTTTAATTTTTAATATTTTTTGGGGTTGGTAAGGAATTTTATATTTTTTAGGGTTTTTTGTGTTTTTTGTTTTTTTGGGTTTTTTTCAATATCAAAATTTTTAGGGTTTTAATTATTTTTAGATTTTCAAGTTTTTCATAGGGTTTTTCATTAATTTTAGGGGTTTTACATTTTTATTTATTTTTGGGGTTTTTATGATTTTTATGGTTTTTCATGTTTTTAGGGATTTTCAGGGGTTTTGGCTTTTAAGTGATTTTATCCTATTTTTTTAGCGAATTTTTTTAGTTTTTAGGGTTTCGCGATTTTTTAGATTTTTTTTACTTTTTTAAATTTTTTTAAAGGTTTCTAGAGTTTATTAGTTTTTTTTTTGTTTTTTTGGGTTTTTTGGGTTTTTGGGTTTTTTATGTTTTTTGGATTTTAGGATTTTTATGGTATTTTATGATTTTTATGGTTTTTAATGTTTCATCGGTTTTTAGGGGTTTGAAATATTTTATGGGATTGAAATTTTTCTTAGTTTTGAAGAAGGTTTTTAGGGGTTTTTTCTTTCTAGGGATTTTAGGGATTTATTATGTTTTTCATTTTTTTTAGGGTTTCATAGATTTTTATGGTTTTTAGAGTTTTTTGGGTTTTTTGGTTTTCTTTTGTATCAAGGTTTTTACATGTTTATAAGGGTTTTAAGTTTATTTTTATGTTTTATCATTTTTAGGGTGGTAAAGGGTTTTTATATATTTTTGTGGGTTTTTATGGTTTTTATGGGTTTTTATGGTTTTAAGGTTTTAAGGGGGTTTTATGGTTTTTAAGGGTTTTTATGTTTTTTAGCGTTTTATTGGGGTTTTTTGTATTTATGTGTTTTTAGGTTTTTAAAGGTTAATTGGGGTTTTTTTGGTTTTTTAGGGTTTTTTCATTCCAAGGGCTATTTCAGGATTTTATCTTTTTATGCGTTTTGGAGATCTTGAGGGTTTTAGAGGTGTAATAGGGGTTTTAGATTTATTTTTATTTTTATGGTTTTTATGAGTTTTTTTGGTTGTTTTATGGTTTATTTTTTTTATATTTTTAAGGATTTAAAGGGGTTTTAGAGTTTTTAGTGGAATTTTAGGGATTAAATCTGTTTTAAGGTTTTTAGGGGATTTGGTTAGGGGATTATGGTTTTATAGTATTTATAAAGGATTTTTAGGGTTTTAAACATTTTTTAGGTTTTTAGGGGTTTTAAGTGTTTTTATTTTTTAAAATTTTTCATAGGGGTTTTCTTTGTTTTTAGGGTTTTAACATTTCTAGGGATTGTTTAGGGTTTTATGGTTTTAAGGTATTTTTGGGATTTTCAGGTTTATGGGGATTGGAAGGTTATTTATGGTTTTTAGGGGTTTTTTATAATTTTTTATAATTTTTGGGTTATTTAGGGGTTTGAATTGTTTTAAGATTTTTATGGTTTTCTTCTGGTTTTTCAGGGTTTGAGTGTTTTTTAGTTTTTTTGAGTTTTTTAGTGTATTAAGTATTTGTAGAGTTTAATGGTTTTTTGGGATTTTGATGGTTTTTTGGGTTTTTAGTGTTTCTGTTTTCTTTTGGTTTTTTAGATTTTATAGTTCTTGAGTATTTTAGAGTTTTTTGGGGTTTAATTGGTTTTTAGAGTTTTTAGTAATTTTTAATGTTTTTTGGGTTTGTGGAGGGGGTTAAGATTTTAGGTGTTTTTTGGTTTTTAGGGACTATCATGTTTTCTATGGTTTTTTATGTTTTTTATATTTTTAGGGGTTTAAAGTTTTTTTATGTTTTTAGGATTTATTATGGGTTTTTGGTATTTTAATGTTTTTAGGATTTTATATAATTTAGGGAATTTAATGGAATTCTATGGGTTTTTAGTCTTTTTAAGGATTCTTTTGGTTTTTAGGTTTTTTAGGGTTTTTAGGATTTTTATTGATTACATTTTTTATAGTTTGAAGTATTTTTAGGGTTTTAAGGTTTTATTAGAGGCAAGGAAGGTGTGAGGCTAGGCTATTCCTGGCCCCCAAAATTTATTAAAAGAAAGTCAAAGCAGACAAGGGCGGGGTGGGGCCGAACATGCCACACTAAAAACCCTAGACCACCCATGACACCAAAACCCCAAAAGACCTGACAAGAAGAAAAGAAATAATATTGAAATAAAAATCAATGTATCCATCTCCATATGGGTCCCCATCAGCACCATAACCAGAGGAAGCATCTGACTCCACCGACTCCCATTCAGATGATTCATATTGCTTTAGGAAGGTAGTGTAGTTCTCTCTGAGACGTTCCTTCTCCACATTTAGTTGCGCCTTGACAGACCCACATCCCATGCCATAGGAAACATCCTTAGCATTGCAAGAGCCTCTCATGGACATAGTCTTTGGAAAAGTAGAATACTCCATCCTCAGCTTTCTCTTTCTAGGGTCTAAGGAGACCCCTGCTGATTTTGTTTCGTCCCATATAGTATGACCACCTCTAGCAAGGCCATCTCCTTACTGATCACAACCATATTATAATTCATCCGTCGTTCATCCTCCTAGAAAAAACTTGATTGGGGATGAAGGAGGATTCCAGATTTTGGGAGCAGTCTTCAAGAACCCCACACTACAGCATGCTAGGAGACGCCACACTAGCCAGGGCCAGCTGCAATCGACCCTCCTCCCTAGGCAGCTTGCAGACCTCCACAATCGGCTCCAACACCTCCCTAAGTTAAGCAGACCCCCCATGCTCATGAGAAAACTGAGCTAGATCCCCCTGTGAAGACGCACAAGGAGACTCACTAGAAGAAACCCCCTCATGCACCATCAAAGTCAAAATCCCCTACCCATGCTACGAGGAACCCTCTATCACCAAAGAACACTGCTCCACCAACTCCCCTTGCCCAGGAACCTCCCCTTGCATAGCCTCCTCCCCTAGCACCTAACTTATGTGAGCCACATCCCTCTGTTCATCTCCCTCCCCCTCCTCATTCACCTTCCCTTCTACAATTTCCCCCTATGCTTAGCCATAACCTCATTCTTATCCATTTCCCATGCTCATCCACCATCCCCTGCCCAACCGCACAACAAGAATCACCAGTAGCAGATCCATAAAGAACCACCCCAGGAGTTTTCTCGGTGATGCCAAAAGACCTACATCCATCCACACCCTCATCACTGACCTCCCCAACCTCCAAATTGTTCTCTGCTGACAAAAACTACACCCGATTTTCACCATTTTCACCATAGATCAAGTCCCGCAAATCAGGTTCAGCCTCATTCTTCTCATGTCCAAAACAGATCCCCTCCACCTTACAGGTCATATCTCTGAGTTCTTCCATCATCCCTTGATCCTCCATATCCCCCTTTGTTATTGTCTCACCCTTTATCTCAATAGACCCAAGGCAGTTAAACCTATTATACAAGGCAGTATCACTCTAATCATGCACCTCCCTTTTTCCATCCAGTTCACCATTAAAACAATCAGCAAGATGCAGTACTACTGTGTTACCCTCCTCATTCCTGCTACTTATAATTGTAGTCTCCAACACCATGTCACAAGGATTTACCATTAAATAATATTTATCATCACCACATTTAAGATCATCTCTCAGGTGATCAAAGATTCCCCTAACATTTGGTTGTGGAGGCAAGCACTGAGAAGCCATGATAGGTACATTCTTCCCCCCCAATGAATTTTGGCATCCTTCACTATGTCCCACCAGAGACAGGGTTATCATGAACAAGATGCTGGAAAGAGGGACACAAATTGACTCATATCTCAAAGATCACCAGCTGTCTCCATCGGAGCTGCTCACCAACAATGATCCACACAAAGTCCAGTGGCTACTTAGAAGCACCCCCTCAACAAAATCCCTAGGAGGGATTGGATTTCAAATAAACTGAGCCCTGCTGTCCACACAAAGGAACCTTTCCACCAGGTTCCCCAACATTGATATAATAGATAAATTTTGGAATGGGAGATGATGTTCCGGAAATCTCACCCAGGTTGCCACCAATGGAGAATCCTTGTGCAAGTTAAGATCAAAAATCCATCGGAAAAGAGAGAACCAGGCACCACCGTAGTTCTGAGGAGCCATAGACCCTGAATGGATAAGATCTTCCTTAGGCGAAAAGTGAATCAAAATATGGGAGCTATCCACAATACCCATCTTAGAACGATCTTGCAGATCCCAACTTTCAAATATGGATCTGTCAAAAATATCCACTAGGGGGCGCCGACTCATGAAACGAGCAACCAAGGTCAAGTTATGCAAAGCATATGCTTATTTTTTTTTATTTTGGTTTTTAGGGTTTTAAGGGTTTATGGTGGTTTATGGTGGTTTATGGTTTTTATGGTTTTTTGGGATTTTATTTTCTTCTATGTTTATTAGGTATTTTATGTTTTTTATGGTTTTAGGGTTTTGTTTTTGGTTTTCAGTGTTTTTAGGGATTTTTTCATTTTTCTATATTTTTAGATATTTTTATAAAATTTATTATTTCAGTGGGATTTTTATATTTTTAGGGATTTTAGGGATTTAATGGTTTATATGGGTTTTTTGGGTTTTTTGGGTTTTTAGGGGTTTTTTTAGTTTTCGTGGGTTTTTAGGTTTTTTAGAGGTTTTTAATATTTTTATGTGTTTAAATGGTTTTTATTGTTTTTAGTGGGTTTTAGGGTTTTTCATTTTTTTTTGATTTTTGGTGTTTCAATTGTTTTTCGGTTTTTAAGGTCTTTTAAGGGCTTTTCTTGGTTTTTTGTGGTTTTTACATTTTAGGGATTTTATGTATTTTTTATAAATTTTCTAGTTTATTAGGTTTTAGGGATTTTGATGGTTTTTAGGTTTTCTAAGTTCATTGATGTTTTTTGTGTTATTTATATTTTTTGAGTTTTCAGGGATTTAATGGGTTTATAGTGTTTTAAAAAAAATTGGAGTATAAAGTGTTTTTAAATATTTTAGTGGGTTTTAAGGGTCTTTATGTTTTTTGTATTTTCTAGAGATTTTATGGGTTTTAGGGTTTTTAGGGGTTTGGGGGGTTTTATCATTTTAATAATTTTATTAGTTTATAGTGTTTTTATGTATTTTTTGGTTTTTACGGTTTTATTGGTGATTTCAATGTTTTTTGTATTTTTTTGTTTTTATATATTTTTATAGTTTTCTCTGGGATTTTCTATATTTTTTAGGGTTTTTATTGATTTTGAAGTATTTTTGTGGTTTTATGGGTTTTAAGGGTTTTTTGTTTTTAGGTTTTTGGGGTCTTTCTTAGTTTTTTAGGGTTTTTGGTTTTTTATAGTCTTATAACATTTTTAGGAGCCCAAAGGGTTTTATAGTTGTTATTAGTTATAGGATATTTATGGGTCTGCATGGATTTATAGTTTCTAGGGGTTTTAATTATTTTTTAGGGTTTTAAGGTCTTTTTAAAATTTTGGAGGTATTTACTGTTTTTAGGATTTAGGGGGGGTTGTGTTTTTAGTTTTTAATGTTTTCATAGGAATTTTCATAGATTTTAGGGTTTTTTACATTATAATGGGTTTTTAAGTTTTTTATTTATTTATATTTTTTTTGTGATTTTGAGTGATTTTTATATTTTTAGGGATTTAAGGGGTTTTAGGGGTTTTATAGCCTTTTTCAATTTTTTATGGGTTTGAATTGTATTTTGGGTTTTACGGTTCCATTATGGTTTTTAAGGTTTTTATGATATTAGGGATTTTTCTAGAATTTTTATGATTTTTATGTTTTTAAGGGTTTTTATATATTGATGGTTTTAGGGGTTTTATGGTGTTTTCTTGGAATTTAGGGTAATTTTTTATTATTTAAAAAATTTATTGTTATTAACAGTTTTAGGGGTTTGAATGGTCCTTAGATTTTTTTTATTTTTAGGGATTTAATGTGTTTTATTGTTTTTAAGGTTTTTAGTGGTTTTTATTGTTTTTTGGGGTTTTTTGGGGTGTTTGAGTCTCAATGGTGTTTTTAGCGCATTTTATGTTTTTAGGGGTTTTTGTTTCTTTAGGTTTTTTGTTTTTCTTATGCGTTTTAGGGGTTTTTAGGGTTTTTAGGTTTTATAGATTGTTAGTGAATTTTTTAGAAACCTACAGATTTTTGGTTTATTAATGATTTTTCATGATTTTTGAGAGTTTCAATATTTTTTTGGGATTTTGTATTTTTAGGTTATTGGGGGGTTTGAATTTTTTAGATATTTAAGGTTTTTTTATGGTTTCCCCATATTATTATGTTTTTTTACATTTGGGGTTTTTATGTATTTCATAGGATTATTTTATTTTTATGGTTTTTTAGTGATTTTGAGAATTTTTTGGTATTTTATGGTTTTTTCAGATTTTATGGTTTTTTTGAGTTTTATACGGTTTTAAGGGGGGGGGTTATCATTTTTAAGGTTTTGAAGGGTTTTTGAGTTTTAGTGGTTTTTAGGGTTTTATGAATTTTGGCCGATTTTATGGTTTTTTCTGCATTTTATGGTTTTAGGGGGTATAGGATTTTTAGGAATTTTAGAGTTTTTTAGTTATTATAGGGGGTTTATGTGTTTTTATGATTTTGGTTTTCTTATGGACTTTTTGATTTTTTTTATTTTTTTTATGTTTTTAGTAATTTTTATGGATTCTTTATGATTTTATGTTATTTTAGGTTTTTATAGATTTTGATTGTATTTGGGGTTTTTAAGGATTTTTGGGTTTTTATTGTTTTTAGTTATTTGACTTTTTTAAAAAAAATTATGTATTTTTCTGGGTTTTTAGCCTTTTTTGGGATATTGAGGCGTTTTTAGTTTTTTTGGGCTTCAAGCGTTTTTTAGGATTTTTAGTTTTTTAGTTTTTAGGGGTTTTAAGAGTTTTATGATTTTATAGTTTTCTTAGGGTGGTTCATGTTATTATTTTTTTGGGATTTTTAGTGACTTTTTATGAATTTTATAGTTCTTAGTGTTTTTAGGGATTTAGATGGGTTTTAGGGGTTTTAGGGTTTGTCTTGGGATTTGAGGGCTTTTTTGATATTTTTAGGGTTTTTAATAACATTTAACGTTTTTAGGGGTTTAAAGTGGTTTTATAGTTTTTTTGTGGCTTTAGGGTGTTATTGGATTTTATGGTTTTTATTTTTTGGGGGTGTTTAGGGTTTATAGGTTATTTTAGGGTTTTCAGCATTTTTTAGGTTTTTAGGGGTTTTAAATATTTTTTTGTTTTATGTTTTTCTTAGGAGTTTTACAGGATTTTAGTTTTTTTTAATTTTTTAGGAATTTTGAGGGATTTTTAGGTTTTTACGGTTTTTAGGGTTTCTAGAAATTTGAGGGTTTTTAGGGTACTTAAGGTTTATTGGGTTTTTGGTGTTTTGTGTTTTTGGATTTTTTGAGTTTTTTATGGTTTTAAGGTGTTTTACATATTTTTTAATGTTTTTTGGGAGTTTGGAGAGGTTTTCTAGTTTGTAATGATTTTTATGGTTTTATGGATTTAATTGTTTTAGGGGTTTTTTAGTTGTTATGGGTTTTCTAGTTCTTATAGATTTTAAGGTTTTTTAGGGTTTTTATCATTTTTAGGTTTTTCAGGGGTTTAATTTTTTTAGGTCTTTATGGTTTTCTTTTAATTTTCAAGGTTTTTAGAGTGTTTTATGATTTCTAAAATTTTAAATATTTTATTGTTTTTTATTGTTTTTAGTGATTTAAAGGGACATTAGGGTTTTATGGGTTTTATGGTTTTATGGTTTTTTTTATGTTTTTAGGGGTCTTTGAGTTTTTATGGTTTTTATGTTTTTTTAGAGTTATTAATCATTTTTTGGATTTAAAGGGTCGGAAATAATATAGTTGTTAAAGGTGTTTTTATGGGTTTTTAAGTTTTTTATGGTTTAAATTGGATTTTTTTTTGTTTTTAAGGGTTTGAGGTTCTTTTTAGGATTTTTAGGGTTTTTATCATGTTTAGGTTTTTGGGGATTTAAGTGTTTACAAGATTTTAATTTTTTCTTAGGGGTTTTCTGGGATTTTAGGGGTTATAAAATATTGGGGATTTTTAGATCTTTTTTAGGAATTTAATGGTTTTGGGGGGGTTTTTTGGTTTTCAGGGTTTTTATATGATTTAGATTTCATTATATTTTTTAACAGTTTTAATCATTTTTTGGTTTTATGGATTTCTAATGGTTTCCATGGTTTTAATAGTATTTTATATTTTTAGGCGTTTTTGTCTTTCTTTATATTTTTATGTTTTTATTTGGGCTTTTATGATTTTGATGTGTTTTGGGGTTTTTTGGGTTTTTTGGGTGTTTTTGGTTTTTAGGGGTTTTATGGGGTTTTTTTAAATTTTATCTATTATTTAAGGTGTTTTTATAGTTCTAAAATATTAATAGGGGTTTAAATGGTTTTTAGAGTTGTTATGTTTTTTGGGTTTCAATGGGTTTTTAGGGATTTTAATGTTATTTGGGTTTTAATGGATTTTAGGTTTTTTTTGTTTTTAAGGTATTTTATAATTTTTAACGTATTTTATGTTTTAGGTGTTTTATGGTTTTAATTTTTTTAAGCATTTCTTAGGTTTTTTCAGGTTTTTTATATTTTTATGGATTTTTATGGATTTTTATGGATTTTTATTGTTTTTTCATGTTTTGAAAATTTTGATGGTTTTTAGGGTTTTTAGGGTGTTAATTGTTTTTTATGGTTTTAACATTTTTAGGTTTTTTGGTATTTTAAGTGTTTTATTATTTTATGGTTTTCATCGATTTATAGGGGTTTTTACATTTTTAGGGAGTTTTAAGGATTTTGTATGATATTTATTGTTTTTTTTATATTTAGGTATTTGGTGGTTTTCTGGAATTTTATAGTTTGTTGGGATTTTAGAGGTTTTTTTTAGTTTTGAGGGTATTAACAGTTTTTAATAGTTTTTATGGGTTTAAAGGTTTTTAGTGTCATTAATTGGTTTTTAAGGTTTTATGTGTTTTTCAGGGTTTTAAAGTATTTTAGGGGTTTATATGGTTTGTAGGGTATTTAGTGTATTTATATTTTTTTTGTTTTTAAGATTTTTTAGGTATATAAGGTTTTCTTATGGGATTTTAAGATTTTCAGTATTTCTTAATATATTAGGGATTTTTTGGTTTTTTTAATTTTTTGTTTATTAGAGGTTATTAGGAATTTTAGGGTTTCATATGATTTTATGGTTTGTTTTTTTTGGTTTTTAATTTATTTAGGTTTTCAAGGTTTTCAGTATTTTTAAGGATTTTTAGGTTTTTTAATTGTTTTTATGATATTTATGTGTTTTTAGGGTTTTTAGGGATTTTTTAGTTTTTGGAAATTTTAATTTTATCATAGGGTTTTAAGTGATTTTAGGAGTTTCTACGTTTTTTTGGGAATTTAGGGATTTTTATAATTTTGATGGTATTTTAGTGATTTAGGGATTTTGAGGATTTTTATGGTTTTTTTCATTATTTAGGTTTTTAAGGGTTTTATTGTTTTTAAGTTTTTAATATATTCTTAGGGTTCCTGGGGTTTTTAATTTATTAGGGATTTATGTGGTTTTTATGTTTTTTATTATTTTTTTGGTTTTTTATGGATTTTAAGTGTGTATAGGCCAACAAAGTGTGGTTCAGGCTAATCCGGACCACCCAAATTTATTAGAAAAAAAGAGTCAACAAACAAGTGAGGTGAGGGGTCAAACGACCCACACCCAAAAACCCTTAACAACCCCAAACCCATAAAAACCCAAATCCCAAAAAAGTCACAAAAGAAAAACAAAGAATTCATTAAAAAATCATCTCTATCAGCACCTCCCAACCAATCAGAAACTAGTATCTTGCTGCACATATTCCATCATTCATCACCTTTAGCATCAGTATATCCTTCAACACATTCCATGGGTAGGGTATTCCTCCCAAAAAAGTTGCAACAAGAATCCATTAGATCAAATTCCAACATCCAGTACCACCAATACAAACATCTCCCAGCATACCGCATTTTAGATTCCATAAACCAACATCTCCTAACTAATCATCCATCAACTCCCGAAAAATCATCTTCCATCATCATCAGACAGCGCCCAGCAACTCTCATCCAATCGAAGAGCCAGTACACATAGTAACTCGTGAGAAGACTAGTCACAACCAATAAACACCACCACCATCGATTCACTACCAATCAATCCACACCCCAACCAGCACTCGAACAATGTAGCAACACTACCTCTTGCACCGCCTCTATTAGCAACAAATGATAACCGACATCCCATTATCCAACATCCATCACCTTCAATCAAATCAAGACCAAACATACAATAATTTTCATCCAACATCACCCAACCAACAGCATAGAAAAACACATCAAACAAAATTTTATAGTGGCTCCCCCTTTTAACAAACTCAAGATCCAGATTCAACATTCTGAGAACAAGAACCACCACAAATGAATCACTCCAGCACCAATTCATACCGTAAGATAGGAACTAGTAATAAAATAAGAAAATCAGGTTGTACCTCATGACACATCCCAGGAGCAGCAACCAACCAGAGCCATCCACCATAAGACTAGACCAAAAACCACAGGAATGTACCTGAATGATGTCTAATAGGTGACACCAAAAGAGCCCAAGAAAAAACACAAGTAGACACAGCAGAGACTGCACTAAAAAGATACCAAATCTGAAGAGGTCGTAGGATTGAAGCATCATCCAAGAATAATGACCTGGGAAGGCAACCGACCGTCGATCATGCCGTTGTTGCGACCTTCTTTTCCAAAGAGGACCTCGAACCCATTTACCCATCTATGGACGCTTCAGATCTGAAATTCAACCCCGATTTGAGATATATTTTCAGCTTCGTAACTGTACAAATTTATCAGATCTAATGCTGCAATAGATCATGCAACCTCCATAGTAGTCGAAGCTTGATCAAACCAGAAAAGGAAAGAATCCCCCCAAGGATATGAAGTCGAAGGCCTGAACAAAAACACCTTTCGGGGAAGTCGAGTCGCCAATGATAGGAGACCACCACCACCTTGAGACTGAAGTGCGTATCCAGAGAATAAATTTTCCGAGAACCCGCAAGAACCAAATATCCATATCCAAAGATGAGATCAGAATCCAGGGTACACCTTGGAAGATTCGTTGAGCGAGAGGGAGATCCAGGGGTGTACACCGCCACAGAAATATCTTTAAGGTTAACACTCGACTCCCACTGGCCCCCCCGCCAGACCCTATATCAAACCGCACATTCCCTAGATAGGCATATGGATTTAATGGGTTATTGTAGTTTGTAGTGGAGGTTAGTATTTTTTGGTTTTTCATGGTATTTTAATGTTTTTAGGGTATTCATGGTTTTTAGGGTGTTTAGAAATTTTTTAATTATTAGTGGCTTTTATGTTTTTTAGGATTTTTATCATTTTTAGGGATTTTAGAGATTATTAGTATTTTTCGAGTTTTAAATGTTTCTTAATGTATTTAATGTTTTAGTGGGTTTAAAGGGTTTTTATTTTTTTAATGGTTTTTAGGGTTTGTATATATTTTTAGAGTTTTTAAGGTTTTTCTGGGTTTTATGGTTTTTAAGGGATTTATGAGTTTTTAGCGTTTTTAGTGTTTTTAGGGGTTTTAGATTTTTACGGTTTTTTAGGGGTTTTAAGTGTTTTTAGGTATTGAAGATTTTATATGGGGTTTTCAAGGGGTTTTTACACTTTTAAATATTTTTAGTGATTTTTAGGATTTTTATGGGTTATAGATTTTTTTAGGTATTTGAGGGTTTTATGGGTTACAGATTATACAGTTTTTATATATTTAGAATTTTTTGGCGGGTTTTTAAGTTTTTTATGGGTTTAATGTTTTTTATAATTTTTTAACATTTATAAGGGATCAAAGGGTTTTATATTTTTTATTCTCTTTTAGGTTTTTATAGGATTTTAGTGTTTTATGTTTTTTATGGGTTTTTATTATTTTTATGTTTTTTGGGTTTTTATACATTTCAGGGTTTCAGTGTATTTAGGTTTTTGGGGTTTTATGTTTTTTTGGATTTTATGTTTTTCTTAGGTTATTTAGTTTTTGTAGAGTTTTCTATGTTTTAGGAACATTTAGGGATTTTTTAGGATTTTAAGGTTTTTAAGGGTTTTATAGATTTTTGGGTTTTTCAAAGTTTTTTAATGTTTTGAGAGGATTTATGGTTTTTTTGTTTTTTTTTGGTTTTTTTAGTTTTGTAGTGTTTTTAAATAGTTTAGTGTTATTAATTTCTTTTGGGGATTGAATTATTTTTATAGATTTAGGGATTTTTGGGATTTTAGGTTTTTTATGGATTTTTGGGGCTTTTCAACTTTTTAGAGGGTTTAGGGATTTTAGGGTCTTTTGATTATTTTCTACGGGTTTTAGAGTTTTTAGATTTTTAGGGGTTTTATTTTAAATTAGGATCTTAATGTTTTCATAGGGGTTTTCAGGGTTGTTAGTACTTTTATCTTTTTTTTGGGATATTTAGTTATTGCATAATATTTTTTTGTGCTTTTTATGGTTTTTTGGGATTTTATTATTTTTTATTTTTTTTACTAACTTTTAGGGTATTTATCACTATTAGGTTTTTTATGAGGTTCAAGTGTTTTCAGGTTTTTAAGGTTTCTGTATGGGTTTTCAGGGTTTTTTTGGCTATTTTACATTTTTAGTGATTTTTTTATATTTTATAGGATTTTTATAGTTTTTAGTGTTTTTCTGAATTATAAGGGTTTTAAGGATTTTTTAGTTTATATGGCTTTCGTTGGTGTTTTGTTTTTTAGGTTTTTTTTTTGAGATTTTAGGGTTTTAAAGTGTTTTTAGATTTATTTAAATCTTTTTGGGGTTTTAATGATTTGTAGAGTTTTAGTGGTTTTTAAGGGGTTTAATGGATTTAGGGTTTTTTATATTTTTTATGGTTTTTATGGTTTACCAGAGGTTTAGGTTTTATTTGGGGTTTTAGGGGTTTTAAGTGAATTTTATATTTTATAATAGTATTATTGTTTTTATATTTTTAACTTTTTTTATCTTTTTTTAGTTTTTATGTGTTTTTATGTTTTATTGAAATTTTAAGATTTTTAGGATTTTTGTTTTTTTAGGGTATTTAAGGATTTTTAGGGCTTCTATGATTTTTAGGTTTTTTTGGGTCTTTTATGATTTTTCATAGTATTTAGGTTTTTAGGAGTTATAAGTTTTTATAGGGATTTAAGGGTTTATAAGGATTTTTTCATGGATTTTAGGATTTTTACGTTTTTATGGATTGTTAATGTTTTTAAGGATTATTATGGATTTTAGGGATTTTAAGTATTTTGAGGGGATTAATGGGTTTTATGCTATTTTGGGGTTTTAAGGGTTTTTTGATATTTTATTGTTTTTAGAGTTTTTATTATTTTTATGGGTTTATAGATTTTTTGGAGTTTTTATTGGCCTTAGGGTTTTATGGGTTTTAATAGTTTTTATGTTTTCTGTGGTATTTAGGGGTTATAGGGTTTTTTTATGGTTTTTAGAGTTTTCAATGTTTTTATGGGGTTTAGGTATCTTTACAATTTTATGGTTTTATTAGGTTTTTTTTTGTTTTTTCATGGTTTTTTTCATTTCTATGGAATTTTAGGGAAATTTTAGGATTTTTATGGGCACGCTTTTATGAATTTTCAGGGATTTTATGGTTTTTATATTTTTATGGGTTTTGGGGGGTTTATGGTTTTTTAATTTTTTTGGTTTTAAATGTTTTTTTGAGTTTTTTAAAATGTTTGGGTGCTTAATGGTCTTTTAGGTTTTTTAGTTGTCTTTAGTGATTTCATGGGTTTTTATGTGTTTATAGTTTTTAGGTGGATTTTGGTGTTTTCGTATTTTTAGGGTGTTTTATGGTTTTCAACATTATTTTGGTTTTTTACGGGTCTTAAGTGTTTTTATGTTTTTTATATTTTCTTAGGGTTTTCTAGGTTTGTAGGCTTTTTTACATACTTTGTATTTTCTATGGATTCTTTATGATTTTTTTGGATTTTTATGGGTTTTAGTGATCTTAATTTTTTTACAGGGTTTTTAGGTTTTTAGGGGTTTATTTTAGTTTTTAGGGATATTATGAGTTGTTAGTGTTCTTAATGTTTTAGGGGTTTAAAGGGTGTTTATAATTTTTAGTGGGTTCTATATTTTTTAGGGAAAGGAGGGCACAATGTTAGGGTATTCCTACCCCCCCCCCCCCCCCAATTTATTAGAAAAAAGACACACATCAAACAAGGGAGGGTAGGGGTAAATCAACCCACACCCAAATACCCTTAATATCCCTAGAAAAACCAAAGACTCTCAAAAAGAACTAACAAAAAGAAGACACCAATAGAAAATAGACCAAAGATCACAACATCATCACCTCCTAGTCAATCAGCAACTAGCATCCAGCAGCTGAGATCCTCACATCTAGCACCTCTAATTCCATCATCTCCCATCCATTCACAATTTAGTTTCTAGCATTCATAAATAATAATATAATTCCTTATCACCTCCTTGAAAAGAAACAACTAACATCCATCACACCATTTCCAGCATCCAGTAGCTCCTCACCAAGGAGAATCACCGCCAGCAACATAGAACCATGAGTACAAAACTAAAAAACATTAGCTTCATCACATCCCATCCCAGTAGCAAGCAGCCTCCATCACCACATTTTCTGACAACCAACATCTCATTCCACACATTGTAAATAAGTATCCACAAACAACATCACTCACCCCTTAAGGCTCTAAATAGCCCCTTCAGTATCCTTATAATCGCACATTATCATCAAAGATTGCCCAACATCTCTCAAAAACCCCAAGAGCCAGTACCCGCATTAACTTATGACCAAAATAGCCACATCCAATAAACAAAAAATCATAAAATAAAAAATATCCAACATGAACATTCTACAAGAAACACCGAACCAATTAAATAGTATGGATCCGCAAGAAAATCACAACACATCAAGAGAACCAGATCACACATCCCCCTAAATAGTCTTGCATCCATAGTGTGAAATGAATTTGAAGCCGAGGAACTAGATCGAGCATGAACCTCTATTTTCCGCTTCATTCTTCCATTGATAACTATGAGACGATCCGAGGAAACTATACCATCACCTGACGAACCAATCCACACAAAAATCAAGGCTCTCTTCACAAATTACATAGGTGCTAAATCCAAACCTCTCCATCGTAAAATCCAACCTATAATGAGATCTGAAACCAAATACTCATGAAAGGCCTTCGCAAGGGGAAGATGAAGCTGCCAAAGAAACCATCCAGATCTAACCCACTCTCCCTAGGATCTTCAATGACTCATTCCAAAAATTCTATATATGAGAAACTCCTCCATGGATTTTCAATGTCACAAGAAGGAAAGAAGAGATCCTAACCACTCCACCATGAATCTATAATTCTGCTCACTGGAGAGACTAGATCAGACATACTCCTCTAATTTTGAAGCCTTCATCTAATGCTAGAGCCTGTGAAAATCATGTTGTAGGGGCACCACCAAGCCATAAGAAACATACCCTGAGAAAAGTTAGTAGCAATATTGAGTGATCTGACGCCTAAGAAGCCAATCCCACAAAGAAGGCACTGCTACACCGGATAGAATTCACCGCGAGAGGATGCAACATCCCAGGAAAACCCAAGAATGAGAGAATCCTGGAGACTCGGCCGTCATATATTTTTTCATCCATTTAGTTTTTTTAGGTATTTTTATGGGTTTTTGGGTTTTTAGAGGTTTTTAGTTTTTTGGGGGTCTTTTTAGTGGATTGGGGTTTTTTATCATTTTTTAGGATTTTTAGTGGTTTTACCTATTTTTAATGTTTTGAGGATTTATTAAAAGTTTTTAGGTTTTTTGTTTGTTTATGGTTTTAAATATTTATAAGGATTTTTAGGATTTGTATGGTTTTTAGGGGTTTTTTTGTGATTTTGATATTATTTAGGGTTTTTACAGTTTTTATGTTTTTTTAGGATTTTTAGTGTTTCTAGGGTTTATAGGGTTTTTAAGTTTTATTAGGTTTCTATGTTTTTCTTAAGGGATTCCATGGTTTTTAGTTTTTTTATATTTTTTAGGATTTTTAGGGATTTTTTTTATGTTTTTGGTATTTTAGGGTTTTTAATGATTTTTTAACTTTTAGGTTTTTTAGGGTTTCTAGTGTCAATTACACTTTACAGCCTTTTAAATTTGATAGAGAATATTGTTTTTATTTATTTTTTCATGGTTTTATTATGGGTTTTCATGATTTTTATATCTTTTTCTATTTTAGGGGTTTTTATTTATTTTATTTGTTTTTTACGGTTTTTGGGGTTTTAGGGATTTTTTGGGTTTATAGGATTTTTATTTATTTTTTGGGGGTTTTAGGTTTTTTTAGGGGATTAATGTTTTATAGAGTTTTTAATATATTTTTACGTTTTAAGGGTTTTTATATTATTTGGGGGGTTTCGGTTTTTTTATCATTTTAGATTTTTTTAGGAGTTTTAGGGCGTTGTAGTGTTTTTAGCATTTATAGGCTTTTTTAAGGTTTTAAGAGTTTTTAGGATTTTAAAGTTTTCATAGTAATTTTTGATGGATTTAGGGTTTTTTTGGTTTATTGGTATTATTAGGTATTTTTTAGATTTTTTGGCCTTTAGGGTTTTTACAGATTTTGAGGGGTGTCGGGTTTTTTAGGGTTTTTTGGGTTTTCATTGGTTTTTTTGGTTTTTTTAAATGTTTAAGGGGTTTAAACATTTTATAGTGTTTTTATTGTTTTTTATGGGTTTAATGGGTTTTAATAGTTTTTAGTGGTTTTAGGGTTTTTACAGTTTCTTTGGGTTTTTTTTGGTTTTAGGGTGTTTTATGGGTTTTATGGGTTTAGGGTATTTTATTGGTTTTTTATTGTTTTAGAGTTTTTAGGTACCTAGGGGTTTTATGTGATTTTAGGTTTTTACTATTTTCATAGGGTTTTTTTGGTTTTTATGTTTTTTATTTTTTTATGTATTTTTAATGATTTTTTAGCTTTTTATAGATTTTAGTTATTTTGAGGGTTTTTTAGTCGTTGTATGGTTTTAGGGGTTTAAAGAATTTATAGGTTTCTAAATATTTCTTTTGGATATTTAGGGTTTTTATGGTATTTAGGGTTTATGTTATTTTTTATGATTTGAGGTATGTTTAAATGTTTATGGATTTTTATAATTTTTAGGGATTTGGGGGGGGGGGTTTAGGGATTTTAGGTTTTTAGGGTTTCTAAGGGTTTTTTATGGATTTTGGGGGGGGGGGTTAGTTTTTCTGAAATTTATGGTTTTTTAGAATTTTATAATGTTTTAAGTCATTTAATGGGTTTTTAGTGTTTTTAGTGGTTGTTAAGGTTTTATGGTTTTTTGGGGTTTTAATGATTTTTTAGGGGTTTTATGTATTTTAGGGGTTATTAAAAGATTTAGGGTTTTTAGGGTTTTGGTGCTTTTTTATTTTTCGATGTGTTTTAATTGTGATTTGTAGATCCTTTTAACGTGTGTTCTAGTTTTATGAATCACTGCTTATATGTGGTTTCCGTTAGATTTATTCATGGAAAAAGAAACATCCAATAGTTCTTTATCCAAAGGGAAACTGTTTTCCAAAGGTAGGTGTTCATTAAGTTTGAACATTATGAAACTTTGGAATTTACATTGGTCAAGATGATGGGAGGTCAAACTTATCACACCCTTTTGGGGGTATTATTGTCTTCTTCGAGACCCTCTTTATAAATTTAATATATTTTCATGAATCCATATTAATTCACCAAGTATAACATAAGTTTCATTGGAATTGTCAATCACTTATTAACGAGTGTAAAATTTTGAATCATCAGTATGCATTCATGTTTCTTCATTAATGGAGATATCCCTATGTATTTAAGGTTCTCCATCAATAGTATCCTCTAATATACTATTTAAAGATTATTTTAATCATCATTATGATGATATTGGTTTTTAAGCCACTCAGTGAGGCGTTGTGGAGTTTACCATCATCCAGGGAGGAGAATGTTTGTTTTGATCTTGGAATCGGGCCCATAATATGGGCTACCTACATAACCTTTTTAAAGGAATCATAACCCTTGTAGTTTGATGTTTCTTAATGGGACACAACTTACCTTTTAAGGTTATGTGATAAGGACCTCTAAGTGGAAGATGCTTAGTCAAAACATTGTTTTGGACTTAAGCTGAAGCTGCCCAAGGAACATGGAAAGGATATGGGTTTTCATATAAGATCAGACCCTGTTGGGAATATGACCCAAAGGGGAACATGGTTGATTTGAAATCTTGGTTTTGAACCTCGAAGAGGCTTCCTACGTATCCCATGGGTATGGGAATAAAAACCCACGTAGTTTGATAATTCTCATAAGAGAGTATAGTTCGTTGGGAGGGATGAGTTTGGACTTAAATCCTGAAAAGGATTCCTTGATTATTTGGGGTTCTAATTTGGGGATTATTCCAAAGGAGGATTCCCAGATTAAGAGAATTATGTTTGGATTTCGGAAGAGGATATCCAGTGAGCTCGGGCCCTAAGGGGTCTACCTACGTATCCCGATTATGGTGGGAATTAGAGATCTCATAGTTAATTCGAGTGAATGTTTGTGCACATTTTGTAATCATCACAAATCTCTTAGCCCACGTGAATTATGGTTGGTGTGAGAATCAAGAGGATGTGAAGGATTTAACAATGGAGCATTCACTTTTCCTCCTCCTCTGATGGAAGAGGGCACACTTATGGCGGTGAGAGTGGACGCGGGTGAGGTGATGAGCCTTACCACTATTTTCTTCTCATTGGAAAAGGGTCAATGGAAGAAAGAAGGGATGATGGTTTGGGGATTAAACCAGGATGGATACCCATTTAAAATTTGTTGGGGCTTACATTAATGGAGGATACCAACTTTAGATTGGATGGGGCTTACTCCAAAGGAGGATACCAATTTTAGATTTCCTGGGGATTAATCATAAGTAGGATGCTCATTAGTGGTTTAAATTGTGCTTACTCCTAAAAAACGATTCCTATTTGAGATTTCCTGGGGCTTAATCATAAAAAGGATGCCCATTTGCGATTTCTTGGGGCTTACTCCAAAGGAGGATTTCTGTTAGAGTTTGGATGGGTCTTACTCCTAAGGAAGATTCCCATTTGAAATTGGTTGGGGCGTACTCCTAAGGAGGATGCCCATTTTAGATTTATCCTGACTTAGGAGTCAGGTGATGTGGTTTGAGGAGTTTCTTGAGTAGTGTATCGACTCAAGGTACTCGAGTAATCCATAAGGAGAGTCCAAACTTTGTAACATGTGAATTGATCCAAGAGAAGTAAGTCGACTCAAGGAACATTATTAAGTATGTAGGATTATCCCAAACCATGGTATTCCAATGTTGGAAGTTGGGCCGCATAACATGAGCAATTGAAAATTTTGTCGACCAGACCCGAAAATTTTGTGGTGTGACTCTCTATTTTTCATGGGTGTCAGTGACGGAAGCGAAGGGACTGGTCCGCAGGGCTGGTACCGCAGGCCGACATCTATCCTGAGCAATGGTAAGGGGGAGCAACCCATGTGGTATGGAGAAGTCATATCGCATAGGTGATCCACCATGGTGCCTCCTTTAGGTTCTTCCCATTGCTCCCCTGTGTAGGTGTGGCGCATAGGTGCTCTGCGTTGGTGCTCCACACAGGTTCTCCATGCAGGTGCCTCACACAGCTGCTCCACACAGGTGCATCACGCAGGTGGTACGCATATCTTCATGTGTTATAGACCTTTATGGGACTTTGAACCATGTTTAACCATTTAATTCTCTCTTATATCATGTTTTAGAGAGCTACCTGCGAACATTTGGGAGATCTTGGCAAAAGAGCTATGCAACAGGATCTTTGGGACTTCTTCCAACTTTTTCCAATTTTTAAATGGGAGCCCAAGGGACCTATTTATTGGCAAGGATGAGACCCTGGGTTGAAGAGTTACTCTTCATAGGTCAATTTCATAGGTCATCCACATAGGTGAGAAAAAAATATTCTACCGCATAGTTCCTCTGTGTGGGTCCTTCGCATAGCTCTTCAGGATAAAATTTTTCCATCTTTTGAGTGCCATAACTTTTTCTATGTATGTCTGTTTAGGCTTTGTGACCAGTCAAATCGAAGGTCTTAAAGATATCTAAACTTATTGATATGGTAAATAAACCATGTATTTTCAGAATAAAAACTAATATTAAATTTAATGTGTAAACACATTTTCATAATCGATATTGGAAATATACTCCCTACTCCTAGATGGATGAATCATTCCACTTATACATCTGTATGGAGTAATATTTTGGCACATAGAAATCCTTCTGTCATATTCTTTCTTCATGGTGAAAAAATATTTACTTATACTGGACATTTTTTTGTCTATGTGAGAATCATATCTTCACACTACGAAGAAGTTCAAAGAACACATTTCATGGTGTCTATAAAGTGATTTTTGTTTTTAAGGGTTTCTAGGGTTTTTAGGGGGGTTTACATTTATTATTTATTTTTATGTTTTTTTAGTATTGTTATGTATTTATGTATTTTGAGGGTTTTTGGGATTTTCTAGTATTTATGGTTTTTATGGTTTTTATCGTTTTTTAGGGTTTTTAGAGATTTAATTTTTTTTTTGGGTTTTTACTATTTTCTTATAGTGGTTAGGATTTTATTATTTTTTATGATTTGGTGTATTTTTATAAATTTTTTAGGATTACTATGGGTTTATAGGTTTTTTGAGATTTTGAGGTTTTTTTAGGGGTGTGATGGTTTTTATAGTTTTTTGGAATTTTGGTTTTTCTTGAGATTTTAGTGTTTAAAATGTTTTTTAGAGTTTTTTTAAAGTTATTAATATTTTAAATGGTTTTTATATTATTTAGTGGGATTTCGTTTCTTTATGATTTCTAGGGTTTTTAGAGATTTTAGGGTTTTTTTGGGTTATTAGAATTTTTAGGTTTCTGGTGGTTTAAAATGTTATTAGTTTTTATGTTTTCTTAGTGGTCTTATGTTATTTGGGAGTTTTTATGTTTTTACTGGTTTTTATGACAATTTTTATGATTTTTATTATTTTTAGGGATTTCAGGGATTTTAAGGTTTTTATGGGTTTTGGAGTTTTTTTATTTTTTATGTTTTTATGGTTTTATTAGGGTTTTTGTTGTTTTTTTGGGTTTTTATGTTTTTTGGTATTTTTAGGGATTAAATATGGGTTTTGGGGTTTTCATGGACTTTAAGGATTTTTAATGTTTTAATGGTTTTAGGGTTTTTATGGTATTTTTTGTTTTTAAGGTTTTTGTGTTTTATAGGGTTTTAATGTTTTAGGGGTTTATATGGTTTTTATATTTTTCATCTAATTTTAGGGTTTCGATAGGAATTTATTCTTTTTAAGGTTTTTGAGGAGATTTTAGGGTTTTAAGAGTTTTAGGGGTTTTAGGGGTTTTGGCATCTTTTTAGGTTATTTTAGAGTTTTTAGAATTTTTAGTTTTTTTGGGGTTTTAAGTGTTTTTAGGACTTTAACGTTTTCATATGGGTTTTTCACGATTTTTAGGGTTTTTATATTTTGAGGGATTTTGAGGGTTTTTAGAGTTTTAAGGGTTTTTAGGGTTCTAAGGGTGTTTTTTGTGTTTTTTTATTTTTTAGTATTTCTAGGGGTTTTAAAAGGTTTTATGGTTTTATGGATTTCTTTGGGGTTTTTGGGTTTTTAGGGTTTTTTAGATTTTTTGGGATGTTTAGAAAACTTTTAGGATTTTTATAGATTTTCTAGGTTTTAGGTATTTTGATTGTTTTTAAGGTTTTTAAGGGGTTTTGGGGTTTTCTTATTGTTTTTAGAATTTTTTATATTTTAAGGGGTTTTAAGTGTTTTTAGGTTTTTATGGTTTTTTGTGGTTTTCATTATTTTAGGGGGTTTTTTGTTAGGGATTTTTATGGTTTTTTGGTTTTTTTGTTTTTCTTGGGTTTTATGAATTTTTAGGGTTTCATAGGAATTAGTGTTTAAGGGGTTTTATAGGTTTTTTTTTGTGAATTTTTAGGGGTTTTTTGGTTTTTAGAGTTTTTTATCATTTTAGCGGTTTAAAAGGGTTTTAGATATTTTATTTGTTTTTTTTTGAGGTTTTATAGGTTTAATTTTTTAATGGTTTTTAGGGGTTTTAAATTATTTTTTGGTTTTAATGATTTTTTAGGTGTTTTATGGGTTTTATGGTTTTTTAGGTTTTAGGGATTTCTCCATATTTGTTATGATTTTATTGGGGTTTTTTTGTTTTTTAGGGGTTTTAGAGTTTTTATTTTGGGGGTGGGGGTTAGAGGTTATTTAGTTATTTAGTGTTATTAGGAGTTTTTTATACTTTTTAATGTTTTAGTTGATTAATGGGTTTTTATAGTTTTTAGTGGATTATAGAGTTTTTTTATATTTTATGGTCTTTAATATATACAAGGGTTCTTATGGTATTTTTATTTTTGTGGTTTTTTTATTTTTATTAATATTTAGGGTTTTAGGGATTTTGAGGTGTTTAGGGTTTTTTAGGTTTTTTGAGTTTTTGAGTGTTTTTTTTTGTTTTTACAGGATATATGTGTTTTTAGGTTTTTAAGGTTTTCACAATGGGTTTTATGGGTTTTTAATGGGTTTTCTATGTTTTTAAGGATTTTTTTGGGATTTGTAGGATTTTATATATTTTGAGGGTTTTTATTTATTTTTAGGGGTTTTGGGTTTTTGGGTTTTTATGGTTTTTTAGTGGTATTTGTTTTTTTCAATTATTTATGTTTTTATGTTTTATTTAGTTTTTTAATATATTCATGTGTTTAATATGGTTTTAGATATTATAGTGGGTTTTTTGTGATTTTTGGATTTTTTTGGATTTTTACGGTTTTTATGGGTTTTAGGGTATTTTGAGTTTTCTTGGGTTTTTAGGGGATTTTAGTGTTTTTTAGGTTTTTAGCAGTTTTATGTGTTTTTAGATTTTAAATATTTTCTTAGGTTTTTTCAATAATTTTATGGTTTTTATATTCTAAGGAATTAACTAGGATTTTTTGAGGATTTTTATGGGTTTCTAGGGTTTCCACAAATTTATATGGGTTTTAGGGTTTTTGAATATTATCATGGATTTTAGAATTTTTTTTATTTCAGGGGTTATAGAATTTTTTAGGTTTTTAAGGTTTTATAAGGGTTTTTTTGGGTTTTGGGGTTTTTCTAAATATTTATGGAATTTATGGATTTTTACCCATTTTTAGGTTTTTTTGGGGGTTTTGAGTTTTTATGGTTTTTTAGGTTTTATGGGTATTTTATATTTTTTGGGGTTTGAAATTTTTTTTTAGTTTTTGTTGGTTTTGGGGTTTTAAACTGGTTTTTGAGTTTTAAGTGACTTTTTGGGTTTCTTTGGGGGTTGTATGGGTTGTTAAGGTCTTATAGTTTTTTATTTTTTAAAATTTTTGGGTGATTTTAGTGTTTTTTTGTGTCTTTATCTTTTTAATATTTTTTATGGATTTTATGTTTTTTTAGTATTTTATCAATCGTTTTTAGGTTTTTTACGTATTCTTAGGATTTTTCTGTGTTTTTAGGGTTTTTTACATTTCTAGATATTTTTAGGGTATTTTTATTATTTCATGGTAATTTCGGGCTTTTAGGTATTTTGATGATTTTTAGGTTTATTTAGGGGTTTTGGGTGTTTAGAGTTTTATGATGTTTACGTTTTTAAGTGGTTTTTTGTTATCAAGAAATTTTAGGGATTTTTAAGGTTTTTAGTGTTTGTAAAATTTTTAGGTATTTTTTGGAAATTTAAAGTATTTCTATGGTTTTTAGGGTTTGTTGGGATTTTGGGGGTTTTAGGGTTTTTAGGGATATTTTGGATTTTTTTGGTTTTTTTAACATTTTTTTCTTTATTGGTTTTATATGTTGTTATGTTTTTAATATTTTATTAGATTAATTCACATTTTTTTATCTTTTTCATTTTTAAGTATTTTTTGTGATTTTTATCATTTTATAGTTTCTTAGATTTTTTAGAGATTTTGAGGGTATCTAGGGTTTTAGGGTTTTAATGGGTATTTTGGGTTTTTATAGTTTTTTCAGTTTCTTAGGGTTTTTTAGTGTCTTTTGACATTTTTACGGGCTTAATTTTTTTTTGAGTTTTAGTTGTTTTTTAGGGTTTTTATGGGGTTTGAGTTTTTATGTTTTTAAGTGTTTTATAGTTTTAGTGGCTTTGAAGTTCTTTTTTAGGGTTTTTAGAAGTTTTAGTTGTTTTAGGGGTTTTATGTATTTTTAGGGTTTTAAGGTTTCTTAGGTTTTTTCAGGGGTTTTATTATTTATTTTTGTTTTCAATAATTTTTATGGATTTTTTATTTTTATGGATTTTAGGTTTTTACAAATTTTGAGGGTTTTATGGGTTTTTAGGTTTTTAAGGATTTTAGTTCTTTTAGGTTTTTTAGGGTATTTAAGAGTTTCAAGGTTTTTATGGTTTCCTTAGAGGTTTTTAGGGTTTTAATGTTTTATTACATATTTGAGGGTTTTTAGGGAATTGTTATATCATTTATGATTTTTAGGGTTTTTAGTGATTTTGAAGGGTTTTACGGTTTTTAAGGTTTTAGGGTTCTTTATTGATTTTTTTGGATATTCATGGGGGTTTTTTGAGTTTTTAATGTTTTGTAGTTTTTCAATGTTTTTATCATTTTGGGGGTATAAATGGTTTATATAGTTTGTAGTGGTTTTAATGGTTTTAATGGGTTTTTAGGGTAATTAGGGGTTTTATGTTGTTAGATTTTTTAGGGATTTTATCATTTTTCAAGGTTTTGGGGGTTTCAAGTGTTTTTATGTTTTTATGGTTTTATTAGGTGATTTAGTTTTTTATGTTTTTATGTATTTTTAAAGTATTTATAGTTTTTTATGGGTTTTCAGGATTTTAGGTATTTTTGTGGTTTTAGGGTTTTTATCATTTTTGGGTTTTTAGGTTTTTTTAGTTTTTAGGGGGTTTACGGTTTAATAGAAATTTTAAAATTTTAGAGGTTTAACAGTTTTGTACAGTTTTAGTTGTTTTAATGTTTTTTATGGGTTTGGGGTTTTTTATGGTTTATTTTATTTATTTTTTAGGTTTTTAGGGTTTTTATCATGTTTTATCTTTTCTGTTCATTTGATTTGTCTCTATGTTCTAATTTTTTATTGGGTTTTTTCATGTTTTTAGGGTTTTTATGGACATAGGGTATTACGGAATTTAAGTATTTTTATTTTTTAAGGGGTTTTGGGGATTTTTATGGTTTTAGGGGATTTTATGTTTCATATGTTTTTTTGTGTTTTCAGAGTTTTTTTGTTTTTTAGTGGTTTAGAGTTTTTAGTTGTTCTTTAGGACAAAGAAGGCTCGAGACCAGGCAATCATGATCCCCCAAAATTTATTAAAAGAGGACATAAACAACAAATCATTACAAGTAGGGATTATATATCTGGGTCTGCAATTCACCATTCAAATCAGATTCCACAATCCCAGAGCAAGAAGATGTGGTGATGAAGGACCACGTCAAACACCTATCAACAATAGCCTAATTGGAAAGGGCATCTACAACAAAGTATGCCTCCGGATATTCAGGTGTCACATTGAGGTTTATCCTCTAACAGTTGGTAAGGCACTCCACCCATTGAGGAAGAATCTTCGAGGGAACATGCCTAGATCTGTTCTTGAGGTCATCTACCGCAAGCATGAAATTAGATTCAAGCTAGATAAAGCTATATTCGAAGTGGACAGCAGAAATAATTGCCTTTATCATAGCCAACATTTTTTTTCGAGGGCACACCCATCACCATTGAAGTGGTAGAAACATACTTTGATGAGGCCATGGTAAGTGAGGAAGATCTCACCACACCCATCAGGACCCGACGCACCCAGAGCAGCATCATCCACAATGACCTTTATTTTTTATTTAGGGGTTAATGTGGTTTTATTCTCATTTAAGGTTTTTATGTGTTTTAGGGGTTTTGGGGATTTTTGAGGTTTTTATGGGGTTTTAGGGTTTGTGTAATTTTTTTAGTTTTAGGGGTTTAAAGTTATTTTTACAGTTTTGTTGGGGATTTTAGAGGTTTTTACAATTTTAGATATTTTTCAGGAATTTTTAGTAGTTTATGATTTTTTGGGGTTTTGGTATTTTTAGGGGTTTGGTATTCAAGGTTTTTATATAGTTTTAGTGTTTTTTGGGTGTTTAGTGTTTTTTTAGTTTTTATGGTTTATATTATTTTGGTGTTTTAAATGATATTTGGATTTTAAAAGGGTTTTTTCTATGTTTAGTATTTTTTTTGGGTTTTTAAACGTTTTAGATTTCTTTTAATTTTTAGGGTTTTTTAGGTTTTTATGCTTTTTATGAGGTTTTTTGGGGTATTTTGGGTTTTTAGTGTTCTATGGTTTTTATGATTTTTAGGGTTTCTAGGTTATTAGTGGTTTTAGTGTTGCTTAGGTTTTTTTAAGGTTTCTATCTGTTTTGGGGTTTTATGGTTTTTTTGGGTTTTAAAGGTTTTATGGTTTTTTATATTTGTTAGGTATTTTTATGATTTTTTTGTGTTTAGGGTTTTTAAGGGATTTTATGGTTTTTATGGTTTTTTGGGTTTCTATGGTTTTTTTGGTTTTTAGTATCATTTATAGTTTTTTTGGGTTTTAATTATTTTTAGATATTTTTTATTTTTTGGGGGATTAATGGGTATTTTGAGTTTTTAGTTGTTTTTTAAGGTTTTATGGGTTTTAAGGTTTTTATGGGTTTATGGTTTTTATTAGTTTTAGGGTCTTTTAATGTTTTTAGGGTTTCAAGTGTTTTAAGATATTTAAGGTTTTATTAGGTATTTTTATGGTCTTAGAGATTCTTATCCCTTTTTAATGATTTTTATGGTTTTTTGGGTTTTTTATTTTGAGGGTTTTTTAGCGTTTTGTAGTGTTTTTAGGGTTTTTCGATTTTTTGGTTTTTTGGTGTTTCATTAGTTTTTATATTCATTACGGGTTTTTAATGAGTTTTACGACTTTAGGGTTTTAAAGGGATCTTAAATTATTTAGGTATTTTTTTACATTTTTTTAATGTATTTAGGGGTTTAAAGGGTTTTTAGAGTTTTTACTGGTTTTTAGAGTTTCGTGGTTTCTTGGTATTTTTAAAGGTTTTATTGTTATTAATAGTTTTTATGGGATTAGGGTTTTTTGATTTTTAGAGTTTTTATTTTTTTTAGGAGTTTTAAGTGTTTTAATGATTTTTTTGGAAATATTAGGAATTTTAGGGGTTTTGGGGGGATTTTACATATTGTGAAGGTTCTAGGATTTTTATAGTTTTTTGGGTTTTACGATTTTCAACAGTTTTTAGGGGTTTTAAATTTTTAAATTTTTTTTATTATTTCTAAGGGTATAAATAATTTTTATAGTTTTCACTAGTTCTTGTTAGTTTGTTAAGGTTTTTAATATTTTTGGGGGGTTTTAGTGTTTTTAGTGTTTTTATCCCTATTAGCAGTTTTTAGGATTTTTTTGGTTTTAAGCGTTTTTTGGTTTTTAATGTTTTTAGTGGTATTTTGGTTTTTTTTTTAGGGATTTTTTTGGTTATTATAGTTTTGGTAATTTTGACTGGTTTTAGGTTTATATGTGTTTTTAGGTTTTTTAGGTTTTTATTGGTTTTTAGGGGTATTTGAGTTTTTTGGGTTTTTAGGGTTTTTTAAAATTTTATGGTTTTAAAATGTTTTTAGAGTTTTTAGTGGGTTTTAGGGATTTATGGATTTTTAGGTTTTTAGGGATTTTTTATTTTATGGGTTTTCAGGGTATAAAATGTTTTTAGGTTATGTAGGTTTTCTTAGGGTTTTTAGGTTTTAGGGATTTTTACATACTTTGGGATTTTTTAGGATTTTTAGACGTTTTCATATTTTTTTTGGTATTTTTGGTTCTTTATGTCTTTTCTGGGTTTTAGGGATTTTATGATTTTTTGGTTTTTAGGGGATTTTTGAGTTTTTAGGTTTTTTATATTTTCTAATTTTTTTAGACATTTATTGGGATTTTATAGTTTTTTGTACTTTTTTGGGGTATTATGGGTTTTAGGGTTTTTATTGGATATTAGTGATTTTTTGGTTTTTTGTGTTTTTTCAATTTTATGGGGTTTTTAGAAATTATATGTTTTTTAGTGATTTTAACTGCTTTTAGGTTTTTTAGGATTTATTTTGGGGTTTTAAATAATTTATGGGTTTTAATTTTTTTGGGATTTTTAGTTATTTTTTGTGGATTTTTATGTTTTTTATGGGTTTTGGGTTTTTAGGGGGTTTTTGAGTTTTTATAATTTTTATGGTTTTTATAGTTTTTAAATAATTTTAGGGAATTAAAAGTTTTGTAGACATTTAAGTGGTATTTTATGGTTTTTATGGATTTTTAATGTTTTAGGGGTTTCAGGGTTTTTAGGGTTTTAGAATTTTTAGGTTTTTCGAGGGTTTGAGTGCTTTTTGGTTTTAAAGGATTGCTTTTAGTTTTTCTTGGTCTTAGGGTTTTTAAAAATTTTAGGAAATTTTAGGTATTTTTGGGATTTAGGGGTTTTATATGTTTTAAGGAATTTGATGGGTTTTAGGGGTTGTAGGGTTTTTTTAATTTTTTGGGGTTTTTATGATTTTTTGAGTTTTCAGGGGTTTTTATATATATTCACTATTTTTTGAATTTTTGGGTTCTAAATGGATTATATATTTTTTAGTGATTTTTATTGGTTTTTATTATTTCTAAATGTTTTAAGGGTATTGAAGATTTTTTTGGTTATTTGAGGTATTTTAGGGTTTTTAATATTTTTAGATTTTTGTGGGTATTAAGTTATTTTAGGTTTTTAAAATTTTCTTAGTGTTTTTCAATATTTTAGGGTCTTTATTGTTTTTTGGTATTTTTAGTGATTTTTTGGATTTTTAGGGGTTTTAGGTTTTTTTAGTTTTTATGGATTTTGATGGGTTTTAAGGTTTTTTAGGGTTTTTAGGGTATTATGGTTTGTAGGTGTTTTTTGGGTTTATAGTTATTTAGGGTTTTAAAATTTTTTATATTTTTTTGTTCATTTTTAGGTGTTTAATGGTTTTTAGATTTCTTACTGGTTTTTAGGGTTTTTAAGGGTTTTTAGGATTTTTTGAAATTTTATTGTGTTTTAAGAGGATTTTAGTGTATTATGTTTTAAAGGATTTCTTAGGTGGTTTCAGGGTTTTTAGGGTTTTTAATGTTTTTACATGTTTTTTGGGATTTTTTAATTTTTATGGGTTTTGGGGTTTTTAATGATTTTATGGGTTTTAGGGTTTTTAGGGGTTTTAGGGTTTTCTTATTTTTGGTTCTTAGGGTTTTTTGAGATTTTTTTTGGTTTTTTAAAGTTTTTTCAACATTTTAAAAAAATTTAGGGATATAAAGATCTTTTAGTGTTTACGGTTTTTTATGGTTTCAATGGTTTTTAGGGTTTTTAATGATTTTAGGGTTTTTATTGTATTTATTGTTTTTAGGATTTTTAGGGATTTTAGAATTTTTAGAATTTTTAGAGACTTTATTTTTTTTATTTATAAGGTTTTCATATTGTTTTTCATGTTTTTTAGGGTTTTTATGATTTAATTGATTTATATGAATTTTAATGATTGTTATGGTTTTTTAGGGTTTTTAAGAAGTTTGGTGGTTTTTAGGATTTTTTAGGGATTTTAGGAATTTTAGGTCTTTTGAGTTTTTATGTTTTTTTGAGTTTTTAGGGGGTTAAAGGTTTTTAGGGATTTATAAAAATAGGTTTAAAGTAATTTTAGATTTTTTTTGTTATTTTTTTATGGGTTTTACGTTTTTGATGATTTTTAGGGTATTTATGGTGTTTTTGTTTTTAACGTTTTTATGGTTTTTTGAGGTTTTAGTGTTTTTAATGTTCTTAGGGTTTTTATGGTTTTTAGGGTTTTGTGATTTTTTTGTTTTTATAAATTTTCAGTTTTTTTTAGTTTTAAGTGATTTTAGGTTTTTATGGTTTTCTCAGGTGTTTTGATTATTTTTAGGGTTTCTTTCATTTTTAGAATTTCATTAGATTTTTATGATTTTTAAGGATTTTAGGGAATTTGAAGGATTTTTACGATAGTTGGGTTCTTATGTTTGTTTGGGTTTTTTCATTTTTTTTTGTTTTAATGTTTTTATAGTTTTAAAAATGATTAGGTGTTTAAAGGTTTTTTATAGTTTTTAGTTTTTTTGAGTTGTTATGTGTTTTTAGGGTTTTTAGGAGTTTTAATGGTTTTTAGTGTTTTTAGTTTTTTTTGGGGGGGTTTTAGGGTTTTTAGTGTTTTTAGGTTTTTCGGGGTGTTACTTGTTTTTTGGTTTTTATTGTTTTATTATATTTTTAGGGGTTTTTGGGTGTTTTATGATTTTAGGGATTTTTATGTATTCTTTTGTATTTTTATGATATTTAGGGTTTTAGGAAAATTTGATGGTTTTTCATGTTTTTAGGGTTTTTTGGTTTTTTTGGGATTTAAGGGTTTTATTAATTTTTAGGGGTATTATGGTTTTCTAGAGTTTTTTAACATTTTTAGGGGTTTAACAAGATTTTTGATATTTTAGGGTATTTAAAGGTTTTATGGTTTTTTATGATTTTTTAATTATTTTAGTAGTTTTTACGGTTTTTGAGGCTTTAGGGTTTTTAGGGGGTTTTAGCATTTTAGGGGTCTTTATTATTTCTTAGGTTTTTTTGGGTGTTTTAAGTGTTTTTTGGGTTTTAGGGATTTCTAAGAGTTCTTTGGAGTTTTTAGGGGTTTTTATGTTTTCAGAGATTTTTAAGGCATTTTTTGAATCTTTATGGGGTTTGAGGGTTCTTAGGGATTTTGATGGTTTTTTGGGTTTTTAGGGATTTTAGGGTATTAGGTAGTTTTTAGTCTTTTATGGTTTTTAATATTTTTTTTAGGGTTTTTAACGTTTTTAGGGTTTTAATGGAATTTTAAAGTTTTTTATGGTTTTATGGTTATTATGGTTTTTATGGTTTTTATGGGTTTTTAGGGGTTCAATGGTTTTATGGGTTTTTGGACCTTTAGAGTTTTTAGGGTTTTATGGGTTTTAAGATTTTTTGGGTTTGTAGGAGTTTGAAGTGATTTTCTTTTTAATGATTTCTTATGGTTTTTCAGGGTTTTTAATATTTTTTACATTTTGAGTGATTTTAGTGATTTTTTTATTATTTTTATTATTTTTAGGGTATTTATGGTTTTTGATGGGTTTTAGAGTTTTTTTCATTTTTGGGATCTTTTAGGGGTTTTAGTTTTTTACAGTTCTTAATTTTTTCAGAGTTTTTTAAATTTTTGGGGTTTAAAGGGGTTTTTAGAGTTTGTACTAGTGTTTCACAATGAATGGGACGTGATCAGTTCTCGTGTCTAATTAAAGGGAGTCTGTACTGTTTAATCATTTCAACCAGGTTCCCTATCTCCATGGCTTCACCTGTCCTCTATTGGGTTTATTCGCGGAACTGGAAACAACCAACAGTTATTGCATCCAACGATCCATGGACCTACATTCCAAAGTCAGGCGCTCTTTGGGTGATATGGCCAAAGACACTTAAGAACTCACATTTGTCGAGAGGATAAGAAGTCTGGCTCGTCGCACCCTTTTGTGGGGGATTATTTCCTATTCAGAGACTCCCTTATAGATTTAATATGTGTTTATATTTTTGAGAATCGTTGGTTTATCCTCAAGCATAGTATCCATAGATTACCCCTAGCTTGCAAGTCACATGTATACGTAGGGATCCAGAACCATCTACATCTGAGGTTTTCCATCCCTCATTGGATTAGAGATTCTAGGGAAGTTTGAGTTTGACCATACAACACTGGTCTCAAGCCTTATAATTAGGTGCTCTAGAGTTTATTGTCATCTAGGGGGACAGATAGTGACTTGATCGCCTGGATCGAACTCGGAATATGGGCTTCCCACGTATCCTCGTTAGAGAAATCAGTATCCATGTAGTTTGGTGCCACCTAAAAGGACACCTCATCCTTTAAGGCCACGTGACAAGGACCCAACTGTACAGTTCAATGTCATGTGGCAAGGATGTCTAGGAGAGGGGTGCCTAGCCATGGTTGGTGTGGGACTTACGCCAAAGAAACCCATAGGACCTGAGTGAAAATGATTTCCTAGGCCCGGTTATGATCCTTATAGGGGCATGAGGACACAATCTGATAAGGATAGATGTGTGTTAAACATAGATATCAGTCCCCAGAGAGGTTTCCTATGTATCCCAGTTGGTTGGGAATCAAATTTTACGTTGTTCTAGATGGTTAGGTCTTACACGTGATAGTTTTCTATCGAGGGTGAGGTTCGTATCCCATGTTGGGGTATGGTCGGGGGGTACATGTGGTTGGTGACCCGAGCTGATATATGGTTGGGGCTTAAATGTGGTTTTTGGCCTGAGTTGGGATCGAACCTCAGTTAGGTGTCCTACGTACCCTACTTTGGAGATAGGGATCAAAACCCATGTATATCAGAAGGTATTGGTGATATTGTAATCCTTACAAACCTTTAATCCCACATGATTCATGCTTGGTGTGAGAAACAAGAGGATATGAATGATTCGACAATGCACATTCCTCCTCCCCTATTGGTGGCGGAGGGAGAGTCCATGGCGGAAGAGGCTGGAGAAATCATGGGCAAGGGCACGAAACAATGAACCGTCTTGGTCGAAGGGGAAAGGCTATTGTCATCTAAAAAGGATGGATACCCTATCGCTCTATCTAGGGGAGGTGAGAAGTGCTCACCATTAGCACTCCTTGAATGGAAAAGTGAGTGGGATCTCTCAATCCTGATGAGTGGAGAGATAGAAAGGGTCTCCTAGGCTCATAATCTGCATTATCATGGGTATGCGAACCTGGGAATGCTATGGATGTCCATTCAAGGGATAGGGTAACCCCTTTGTCTCCACCTACCATGGGTATGTCAAATCAGGAGGGAATTCTACAGCACCTAAAGGTTTCATCATGCTGATCTGGTGTCATTGGGAGAGGTCATGGCTTGGTGCAGATGGATATGCTACTAAGGGGATTCTGGAGGGTTGGACTGAATTGGAAATGCCTTATATGACTCAGGGGATGGAAACACAGAAGTCCTTGGTGGGCAACAAGGCCATATGAGGAGTGACGCCCATTGTGCAGGTAGGTTCTACAAAGATGGATAGGTTGTCCGTGTACCGGTGAGGTACGCAAAATAATGGGAATCCTGCGTACTAGAGTGGTATGCAGCTTTGGGTTTGATCCATGTACCAAATTGGTAGGCGGCGCTAGAGTCTGCTCAAACAGAGGTAGTTGGGAGTAGTGTCGCTTAGGGATTCTCCCATATAAGAGGGTGTTACACGGCGCAATGAATCAAAGATGAGGCATAGGCTCCTTGGATTGTGGGTAGTGCATCCTCATAGGGGCCATGGTTTTTGGTTTACCAATTTTAGATTCGCAGTTTATCAATAAACTTATGCATTCTTCAGTTATTAACAATTTTTCCATAGTTTATACCTATTGTTGGTTGCGAATAAGAACGTTGCGGTTTGCAAAATCCTAAGCTCTTGGAAACTTCTTCCTTCTCCAAAAGTCGACTTCCAAGAATCTTATCCTTAATCAGCTGATCCCATTCTTCTCCCCCTTTATGTCCTCTTATAGAAGGGGGAAAAAGGTTTTATCTATGGTCATGAAGTACCTTTTGCGGAGGCCCATGATAGGAAAAATGACCTATGGATGACTTAGTCAACCTGAGGTTCATAGGTTATATTGAGTGAACCTCGCCAGCGAACCAACTCTGATACGAGGATGCTTCACAGCCATGTTGGGTTTCGTCTCTGTCTCTTGAATGTTTATGTGCGTGACAGGGGCATTCCGCGTCTGCATATCATTCCGGCCGCAATTCACTGGCCATTTTGTCTGGACCTGCGTAGGAGTTCCTCCAAATATTCATGAACAACGACATCCACGGGTGGCACAATTCACTGAACTGGCCACATAAAATTGATAACAAACTGGTACGTGGATTGGTTAGGTCCTTCACCATTTCATAGAAACATTCTTCATATTTTGACCAAAAAATTGATGAAGATTGGCTAGATTCTTCCACTGATTTTAATAGAGTATCTTCCTTCCCTATGCAGATTTTTCAAGACCCTACAAATTCCCCCCATCAGAATACGGTCTAATTTGGATGAAGAGGATGTTATTTCAATTTAGAGTTGTCTTGAAACTAGAGCGTTTTGGGGTAGATAGATGGACCTGGTGGGGGACCACACCTATATAAAGGGGTCCACGTAACTTTTCCTTATTTGCATTTTTCAGCAAAAATCTCTCTCACTCTCTACTTAGAAACATCGCCGTCGCGTACAAATTCCTTCACGATCCTCCTCATTTGAAAAATAGTTTTGGCTTCTGCGAACTGATCCTCATCCACGCTCATCCCCATCCGTGAACTAACTTTTCCGCCATGAACTAAACTATAAAAACTATAAAAAGTAAGCCATATAGGGTCGTGTAGGGAAAACACAATGAGGTTCAGTAGTCCACGGACTGGAATTATCCTTCAAACACTGAAATTTTCATTTCAAAATTAATTTAAGTCCCAAATTATGATAACCCACATAGAGACTTGGTACGCAATCTGTGGACCATCTCTCCATGGGCCAGGTTTCTGTGGACCTCTTCCACGAACCACTGGTTCACAAAATATGGGCATCGCGAACCAACTCTAGGGTCGGTACGCAGGGCGTACTATGCATTCCCATTGTAGATCCTTTGAAAAATATTTAGACATTGCCTGAATATTATCCTTTAGAATAACCTTGATATGGTTTCCTAATGTAGGAAGAAATCATGGTTCCTACATGAGCTACTGCTGGATTGATGAAGATGAGGGCCACCATGGAAAGGAATGGAGATGATAATCCTCAAACCCAAATCATTCCCCGTGAAATATTTCTGATGGATTTCCTGAGGTTGGAGTTCTTAGCTTACAAGTTATCCATACAGTTTCCACTTTATGGTTTTGTTCTTCCCGCTGATGTACCTATGCCACTGCCTGACCCTAACCTCCCTTTCATCTCTATAGATGCACTGTAAGGTCATGACTATGCCAACATTTCCCTAGTAGGAAAAATCATCACCACTCTGATTGAGGATAACATCTTCATATTGCGAGGCTCGGCGTGGACTCAGGGAAATTATGAGTGCCATGATGATGTCTCGATACTAGATGTCTAAGAATACCCATCCATCATCAGCATCTCCCGAGAAAATCATAGCACCCGATGGAGTGTCGTGCGTGATTTGTGGGATAGGGAATCCTTATTTGATGATTGGGCCTATGAATTCTAGGAACATCCAACCTTTCAGGAGTGCCTTGACTGGCTGGAGGTAGTGGGCTTGCCCCATGCAGCCTGGGTGTCTTAGTATGCAATCTTCTCTCCAAGAGAAATCTATCCAGAATTGTTGAGTTGCTGGTGTCCGAGTACCAACACCATTCACCTACTTCATGGAGAAATGGGGATTAGTTTGTGGGACATCTACCATATTGAAGGTCTTCTTATCCTCAGAGAAATGTATGATGAGTTTCTCCCAACAACTGCCAAGTGGAATGATGCCAATCACGTGTCTCCTTTGATGAGGAGTTTTCGGGTTATGATAGAGGGATTACTAGGTCGTCCTCTCAAGTCCCATTCCCTAATCATGTTCAAATCATGGATAAGGTTATTCTTATATAAGTACTGGCCTAGGCTGAAGGTGCACCACAATCGAACTCACACAACCTTTCAATCCCGCCATGCTCCAGAGTCATATGGTGCTACCCTTGAAGTAGGGCAGTATGCCTCATGGGGATACAAGCTTCAGCCCATCATTTCACCTATGCTTAGGCTAGAAGGTTTCTTCGGCATGTTACTAATAGGACGGATCTTCCCATCTCGTGATACATACAATAGGGTTCGAGATTGCACTTTAATGATGGCGACCTTGTTGGCGGAGGGTTGATCTATTAATTTGGCCCTTCCTACCCTTGCACGACTTTAGGAATTAGTGGGATAGATTCTGGAAGGTAGTTCTCCACACCATCTCAGTGGACCATTCCAATTCCTGTATGAGTGGATGGAGAAACACCTACCATGTTACAAGTATTTTAATACCGCACATGTTCCCCATTCTGACTTTCATCCATCTCTCCTTAGCATTTCCATTGTTTTTCCTTGGACTCCGACAATTACTGACATAGTCGGGTTGTTGAACGACACTTCTTACTTATCGTTTGCACCATATCCTACACCTCACGGATCCTTAAGAGGTAAAAAGGATGGTTATTTAGATTAATGTTTATACATAATCAATATTCGGGATGGGATGCTCACTTATCATATAGAAAGAGTAGTTATTGGTGAACCATACCTCCCATACTGATTCTCTAGGTAGTTTGGATGCCTTCAACAAACCGTGTTTCTTTAGGTTATTCAACTAAGGGGAGAATCTAATCTTGTGGTTCTCTATCAATTGTGGCTTATGATGATGCATGAGGGTGCTACTAGAGAGATCATTATTCCTAATATGACAGGACCCACCTTTCTATCGCTGGAGTATTCTAAACTATGGGTCAATTGTTACCCTACAGGGATGCTAAGAGAACCCATTCAGCGGGTATAGAAACCCTTGACCGTTACTTGTCATGTTTCTACCCCAATAGCAACACCACACATTCCCTGACGAAAATCTTGTGTTTTGGCAGAGATATATTCCTACCTTAGAGCATCCACCGGGATGGATGGGTGTCCCCCCAGTTGGAATGAGTGAGTATTCCTGATCTGGTTTCCCTTGTATCGCAGGATATAGCCGAAGAACCTCCTAGGTGGAAGAAGGGACGCAGATCTGCTTTAAGGTGGCTATCTCATCTCTTATAAAAGTCACCTCAATTTGGGAGACGACCTCATGGGCTCGAGTCCTAGTTGTTTCCACCGATGAAATTACATTCTAGAAAGTCTGCAAGATATGATCTGGGATTGATAGCTGCTTATTAATCATTACCAGGATATATATAGAGACATCCTTGATTGGAACGAGTATGAGGGCCCATTCCATTTTTTAAGTAGGAATGTCCTGCTCTGGTACTCCAGTGGTTAGTGGATACTGACGATTCGTCTATGTCGGGGCAGGTGAACGATTTTGCCCTTATGCTGAGATATGCTAGCTTACTTCTCTGTTGGCCGCCACATTGGGATGTAAGACTTTTCTTACATCCAAAGGGAGTTTCCTTTCATATGTGGGTGTCCCATTGTATTGAGTCGGTGGTCTTTGTCAGTAGGGTGACATTCCCACCAATTGCCCGCCACCATATCGGGATGGCGAGCGTTAGGAGAATCTATGAGGAGCTGGTCCAGCAGGCACTGGATTTTCATAATGTCAATATAGTGGGCTTCATTATCCCAGGTAGGTATTACTTCCTTCCAGGTAGGTGTCATCCTATATGGGCGACGATCTTAATGAGGCTCGTCAATAATGCACACCTGCTCATAGGTTTCAGTGACTTCTTCAAGCAGGGGACTTGGATCGGAACCCCCTTCTGGAGAGGATGAATTCATTAGCATCGACCTCATCTACCTTCCCAAGATAAGGGAGGTATTCATTGTCTTGTTCTGGGGATAGGCTCCTGAAATGGTTTGATACGGCTATTGGGGACGCCTATATCTTCTCCCTCTACCGCTATTAAGAAAGCGGAAGATAAGACTTAGCCAATTAGAGGGTGTACAAAGCTACCTCCACATTCGGGAGAGTACCATTTAGATGGAACTCTCAGATCAATGCATTCGAGACACATTATTTAATATGTTGGGTGGGGGATGGGTTCATTTACTAATTGAGAGTCCATGTCTTCACGTTCATCATCATACGTGTCTGCTAATTCATTTGAGACACCATTAGATTGAAGGAAGCTCTGTTTCATACCTGTAAAACATTTGGAAAGTACAAACAACAAAACCCAGCACTGTAGAATCTCATAATCCCATGGGTAATTAATGACAATTCATGGACCTCCTTTTGAACCCAAAAGGGTGTGCAAAGTGGGATTATTTCACCACATCAGTCGAAGGCTCAAGGTCGAGTTCGATTTTTGTTTTGGTAGGAAAATGAACAAGATGGCCCATCATACATTTATCATCCCTTTATTGTTATGGATAATTTCGTATAAGGGTAAATCCTCCATACTTATTAATGATTCATGTTAGGTTCACCATTTTTGTTTCACGACAAATGGGATATGATTGGTTCCCATGTCTGATTAAAGAGAGTCAGTGTTGTTTAATCATTTCTATCGGGTTCCCTATCACTTTGGCTTCACCTGACCTCCAATGGGTTTATTCGTAGATCCTAAATGCCCAACGGTTCTTGTATCCAAAAATCCATTGGACTTCTTTCCAAAGATTGGGTCTCATTGGGTGATATGGCCAATGAAACTTAAGAACTCACATTGGTCAAGAGGAATGGAAGTTGGGCTCATCTCACCCTTTTAGGGGGAATTATGGCCTATTTCGGGGCTCTCTTATAGATTTAATATGTGTTCATATGTTCATGTATCTTTGGTTTATCCCCAATCATATTATCCACAAATTAGAACTGGGTTGTAAGTCATAGGTATACGTAGGGATCCTAAACCGTCTACATCTAGGGTTTACCATACCTCATTGGATTAGCGATTCTATGTAATTTTGAGTTTGTTCAGAAAACACTGGTCTCAAGACTTATAATTAGCCGATTTGTAGTTTATTATTGTCCAGGGGAGACATATAGTGACTTGAGAATCTGGATCGATCCGAGAATACGTGCTTCCTACATATCCTCGTGAAGGGAATCAGAATCCATGTAGTTTTATGCCACTTAATAGGACACATCACCCTTTAAGGTTGTTTGAAAAGGACCCAACCGTGAAGTTTAACATCTTGTGGCAAAAAGGTCTAGCGAAAGGTTCCTAGTCAAGGTTGGTGTGTGACTTATGCCGAAGTAGCCCATAATACCCTAAAAAATTATTTCCTACGATCGGGTATGATCCTGCTAGGGGCATGAGGGTACAATATAATAAGGATAAATGGGTATCAATCTTATATGTCGCCCCCAGGGATGTTTCCTACATATCCCGGTTGGTTGGGAATCAAATTGTACATAGTTATGGAAGGTCAGGGCATACACATGATAGTTTCCTATCGAGGGTGTGGTTGGAAGCCCATGTTGAGGTATGGTCGAGGAATACATGTGGTTTCGGGCCAGAGTTGAGATATGGTTGGGGATTAAATGTGGTTGTTGGCCTGAGTTGGGAGTCATATATCAACATCCACATAGTTTAGAAGGGATTGGTTATTTTGTAATCATTACAAACCTCTAATACCACATAAGTCATGCTCGATGTGAGAAATAAGAGAATGTAAAATATTCGACAATGCACACGCCTCCTCCCCTATTGGTGGGGGAGGGAGAGCATGCGACAGAAGTGGCTGGGGTAACTGTGGGCGAGTGAGCTGAATAATGAACCTTCCTGGATGAAAAGGGAATGTCTATTGCCATCCGGCGAGGATGGTGTGGGGATTAGTCTAGGTGCGATTTCATGTCACTCTCTTTAGGGGAGGGGAGAAGTTCTCACCACTGGCACTCCTTGAATGGAAAAGAGAGCGGGATTCCTCAATCATGATGATTGGAGAGGCAGAAAGGGCCCCCCGGGCTTGGAATCTCCACCACTATGGGTATGTGAACCGAGGAATGCCCTGGATGTCCTTTAAAGGGACAGGGTTGCCCATTTTTATCCTCCAACCATGGGTATGTGAACTCAGGAGGGAGAGCTAATTCACCCAAAGGTTTTATCATGACATTCTGGTGGCTTTGGGAGAGACCTTGGCTTGGTGCCGATGGATATGCTACTGAGGGGATTCAGGAGGGCTAAATTGAATTAGAAGGTCCTTATATGAGTTGGGGGATGGAATAACGATGGACTTGGTGGGCCACATAGCCATATAAGGAGTGGCGCCCTTCGCATAGGTAGGTGCTATGGGGATGGAGAGGTCATCTACGTACCGGTGTGGTACGCAAACTGAGGGGTATCCCACATACTGGACTGGTACACAGCTTTGGGTTTGGTATGCGTACCAAATTGGTACGCGGCGCTAGAGTTTGCTCAAGTGGAGGCAGCTAGAAGCAGTTCCGGTTAGGGCTTTGGCTGCGTAGGAGGGTGCTACATGGTGCCCTGGATCGAAGATGGGGCATAAGGTCCCTAGTTCCGGGGAATGTATCCTTATATGGGCCATGGTTCACAGTTTACCAATTTTAGGTTCTCGGTATATCAATTTACTTGTGCATTCTTCAGTTCATAACAATTTATCCCCAGTTTATACATGTTGCTGGTTCGTGAATTGGAACTTCACTATCCACAAAATCCTAAGCTCCTGAAATCCTTTTCCTTCTCCAAAAGCAGATCTCCAAGAATCCGATCCTCAATCAACTGATCCCTTTCATCTCACCCTTGATATCCTTTTATAGAAGGGTGAAAGGGATGTATCTATTGTCCCGAGACATCTTTTTGGAGGCCCGTGAAAGGAAAATTGGCATACTAAGGAATTGGTTAACCTAAGGTTCACGGGGTACGTTAAATTCACCTCTCTTGTGAACTAACTCGGTCACATGGGTTCTTCACAGCCACACAGGGTTCCGCCTTAGTTTCACGAACAATGTTGTGCATGGCGGGGGCGGTCCGCATCTGCGAATCTGTCCATCCACACTTCGATGACCATTTGGTTTGTGCCTTCATAAGATCTCCACCTCCATTTCACAAAAGAAGGCATCTGAAGGTATCACGGTTCGCCGAACCGGCCATGTACCATTGATGAAAAACTAGTAGGCCAACTGGTTAGGTTACCACTTCTTAGAAACATTCTTCATATTTTTCCCAAATTATTGATGAAGATTGGGTAGATTCTTTCATGGATTTTAATTGAGTATATTCCTTACCCTCTAAAGATTATTCAGGACCCTATAACTGGTATTTAGGGGTTTTATGTGTTTTAGGCGGATTTATGGTTTTTAGGGGTTTTTATGGGTTTTAGGGTTTTTAGGTTTTTAATATTTTTTTGGGGTTTTATCATTTTTTGGGTTTTATGGGTTTTATTTTTTTTATGATTTTATAAAGGTTTTTACTATTTTTGGGTGTTTTATTCTTTTAAGGATTTATAGGGGTTTTTTGGTTTTATGGTTTTTTAGGGTTTATGGGATTTTGATGGTTTTAGGGGTTTTTATGGGTTTTTGTATTTTTATAATTTTTTGGGTTTTTAGGAATTTTCATTTTATGTTTTTATGGTTTTTTATATTTTTTATATTTTTTAGAGATTTATATAATTTTTAGAGTTTTTTGTGGGTATTTATTATTTTTATGGGGTTTTATGGGTTTTTATAGTATTAAGTTTTTAGGGTTCTCATTGTTTTGGGGGGGGGGGGTTTAGCATTTTTAATGTTCTTAGGGATTTAAATTTTTTTTCCATGTTTTTATGTTTTTCTCTAGGGTTTGTAGGGTTTCTTACTTTTTTAAGGATTATTAGGCGTCATTCAGATTTTTATGGTTTATAAGTGTTTTAAGGATTTAAAGGGGTTTTAGTTTTTTTTGTTTTTAAGGGGTTTTATTTAGTTTTTTATTGATTTTAATGTTTTTTAGAGTTTTTGACATTTTTAGAGGATTAGTGGGTTTTTAAAAAATTTAGTGTATCTATAGTGTTTTTATGGGGTATAAAGGTTTTTTCGGGTTTTGTGGTTTTTAGGGTTTTTAGTGTTTTAGATCTTTTAGAGGTTATAAATGTTTCTAGTTTATTAAGGGTTTCTTATGATTTTTAAGGATTTTATACTATTTATAGATTTTTAGGGTTTTTTGTATTTTTATGGTTTTTAGGGTTTTAGTCATTTTGAGGGGTTTTAGGGTTTTTAGGGTTTTATTTTTTGTTAGTATTTTTTATGTATTTGAGAGTTTTTTGAGTGTTTAGGGATTCAATTTTTTATAGATTCAAAAATTTTGGAGGTGTTTAAATGGTTTTTAGATTTTTTTTGGGGGTTTTAGGGTCTTTGTGGGTTTTAGGGTCATTTATTGTTTTATTTGGGGGGGGGTTATAGTGTTTATGGATGTTTAGTGTTTTTTCTAATTTTCAATTTTTTGGGGTGCTAAATGTTTTATGTTTCAAGTTTTTATTTGGTTTTACCATGGATTTTACGGTTTTTTACATTTTTAGTTTTTTAGGTATTTGTTAGGATTTTTATATTTTATGGTTTGTAGGGATTTCAAGTGTTTTAGAATTTTTATGGTTTATTTGGGTTTTTAGGGGTTTAAGGGTTATTATGGTTTAACGTATTCTCATGGTTTCTACGGTTTATAGGGATTTTTATGGTTCTTATGGATTTTATTGTTTTTTTTATTTTTGGGTTTTTAAGGATTTTTTTCTTCAGTTTTTAGGGTTTTAATGTTTCTTAGAGTTTTTGAAAACTTTTAGGGTTTAAAGTGTTTTAGAATTTTTAGTGGGTTCTATGGTTTTTATGTTGTGTTGGGATTTTATGGTTTGTATAAGATTTTATGGTTTTTTGGGTTTTCTGATTTTTAAGGGGGTTTAGCTTTTTTACGACTTTTAGTAATTCAGATTGTTCTTAGGATTTTAAGGTTTTCATATGGGTTTTAAGCAGTTTTATGGTTTTTAGGAATATATAGTGTTTTTTATGATTTTTACTATTTTTGTTGTTTTTAGGGATTTTGAGGGTTTTGAGGGTTTTTAGATTTTTATGGTTTTTATTTTTTTTCTTATTTTTTCAGGTTTTTTTGTTTTTTATAGTTTTAATGTTTTTTAAGGGATTAAACATTTTAGGGGTTAAAAAGTGGTTTAAGTTTTTTATGTAATTTTAGTAATTTTTTATATTTTTAGTGTTTTATGGTTTTTAGGGTTTAGAATATGTTTGGTATTTAGGTTTTTTAGATTTTTTTTTCATTTTCGGGGTATTAAGTGTTTTTATGTTTCTACCATTTTATTATAGTTTTTCTAGTTTTTAGGGGGGTTTATGTTTTATGGATTTATGGATTTTATATTATTTTTAGAGTTTTTTATAGTATTTATGGATTTAGAATTTTTTATGGATTTGGAGTTTTTAGGATCTTTTGTGAGTCTTTAGGGTTTTTAATATTTTTATATTTTTTAAAAAAATTAGGGTTTAAATGGTATTTAGAGTTTTTTATGGTTTTGATAGTTTTTATGGTATTTAATATTTTTTTATTTTTATGAATTTTTATGGTTTTTAAGATTTTTTAGCAATTTTATTATTTTTAACATTTTTCTGGTTTTATAGGGGTTTATAGTGTTTTTAGGTTGTTAAGGTTTTTGTGGGTTTCATGGTTTTTTCAGTTTCTATTGTTTTTATTTATTTTTTGGGATTTTTATTATTTTTATGGATTTTTATGGTATTTAAGGACTTTTAGGGGTTTAGAAGTTTTTTGGTTTTTATGGTTTTATGGTTATTTATTTTTTTCTATTTTTTAGGTTTATTAGGGTTTTTACCAATTTTATGCATTTAGGGGTTTTAAGTGTTCTTAGGCTTTTAATGTTTCATTATGGTGATTCAGGTTTGTAGGGTTTATTATGTTTTTTGGGATTTGGGGGGTTTTCTTTTGGGTATTTAGTAATTTTTGGGTTTTTTTTGGGTTTTTTGGGGTTTTTGGGTTTTTTTGAGTTCGTTGGGTATTAATGGTTTTTTTAAAGTTTTTTAACATTTTAGGGGCTTAAAGGGTTTTAGTGGTTTTAGTGGTTCTTTGAGTTTTTATGGGTTTTAGGGTTGTTATGGCTTGGAATGGTTTTTATGGTTCATAGGGGTTTTAGGGTTCATTATGGTTTTTAGAGTTTTTAATGTTTTAAGGGGATTTAATTTTTTTAAAATTTTTAAAGATATTCTTAGTGTTATTCAGGGGTTTTAGGGTTTTTTATGTATTAGGGGTTTTAGGTATTTTGTTAGAATTCTAACCATTTTTTTGGGTTTTAGTATTTTGAGGGTAATTATGTTTTTTAGGTTTTTAGGGTTTTATGGTTTTTAAGGTTCTAGGGAATCTTGATTTTTTAGTGTTTTAATGGGGTTTTTTTGAGTTTTTTAACGTTTTTTCTATTTTAAAGGTTTTCAATGTTTTTAGTGGGTTTTATTGTTTTTATTTCTTTTACAGTTTTAGTGTTTTTAAATTTTTAGGAGTTTTCTTAGGTTTTTGGGTTTTTTTGGGTTTTTTGGTGTTTTTATCATTTTTTGGGATTTTAGGGGATTTCAGAGTTTTTAGGGTTTTTAGGTTTTCTTAATGTTTTTTAGTGATTTATTATTATTAATTTTTTTGTTTAAGATATTTAGATAATTTTTTATTTATTAGGTTTTTTAAGGGTTTTTGTGGTTTTCTGGATTGTTGGGGTTTTAAGGGTTTTTTGAGTTTTTTAGGGCTTTCAAGATTTTTTGAGAATTTTATATCTTTAGGGGTTTAAAGTTTTTTTTATTTCTATTTGGTTTTTAGATTTTTTATGTTTTTTATGATTTTTTATGGTTTTTAGTGTTTTTGACTAATTATTTTATTTTTAGGGTTTTATGGTTTTAATGATTATTATGTTTTTAGCAATTCTATGGGTTTTTTAGGTTTTTATGATTTTCTTATGGTTTTTAAGGTTTTTTACATTTTTATGGTTTTTTAGGGTTTTTTTGGATTTTAATTGATTTTATAGTTTTTATGGATTTTGAGGGTTTTTATGGTTTTCTGGTTTTTTGGGGTTTTTACGATTTTTTTAGTTTTTTATGGTTTTTAGGTTTTTTAGGATTTTTTATATGTTTAGGGTTTAAAATGATTTTTATAGTTTTTAGTGGGTTTAGGGTTTTATTGGTTTTAAGGGTTTTTATGTTTTTTTATAATTTTATGGTATTTATTGGTTTTTGATATTTTGGGGTTTTAGTTTTTTTTATGGGTTTTAGAGGTTTCAATTATTTTTTAGTTTTTGAGGTTTTTATAGGATTTTCTAGAGAATATAGGGGATTTTAAATTTTTAGGGAATTTTAGGGATTTTTATAGTATTTTTATGTTTTTATATGGTTTTACATATTTGATGTTATTTGGGGGTTATTGGGGTTTTGTTTGTTATTAGGATTTTTTTGTGTTTTTATGTTTTTAAATTTTTTTAATGTTTTAGGTGTTTAGGGGGGTTTTTTTGTGGGGTTTTAGGGTTTTTAGGTTTTAAAGGTTTTTATTGGTTTTAGGTGTTTTTATGGTTTTTAGGGATTATATGGGGATTTAGTGAATTTTTTGTGTTATTTTAGGTTTTTACCATCACTATGTTTTTAGGGGTTTTATGTGTTTTTAGAGTTTAAATGTTTTCTTAACGATTTTTGGTTTTAGGGATTTTACATTTTTAGTGTTTTTTAATATTTTTATGGTTTTTTGTGGTTTTTGGGTTCCCCAGGTTTTTTATGGTTTTCACATTTTTGGGTTTTAAGGTTCTTTAGGTTGTTTTCTTGGTTCATATGTTTGTTTTGAGTTTATAGGGTTTGTATATTTTTTTAGAGTTATAACATTTTTTGGGCTTTAACGGGATTTTGTAGTTTTTTTAGTATGTGTTTTGAGTTTATATGGGTTTTTATGATTTTTCATGGTTTTTAGTGGTTTTTATGGTTATCAGTGTTTCAGTGTCTTTTATGAGGATTTTGTATTTTTTGGTATTTTAGGGTTTTTATGTGTTTTTAGGTTTTAACGGTTTTCTTATGGATTTTATTGGTTTTATTGTTATTTTAAGAGTTTAGGTATTTTTTAGGATTTTTTTGGGTTTTTAGGGTTTTTAGGGATTTTTGAATTTGTTATGGTATTTAGGGGTTTTATATTTTTTTGTTTTAGTTTATTTTGGAATTTTTTGGGTTTTTACGGTTTTTTTATTTTTTTTATACTTTTAATGTTTTAATGTATTGTTATAGTTTTTAGTGGTTTAAGGGTTTTATGATTTTTTAGGCGTTTTAAGTTTTTTCGGGGTTTTTAGGGATTTTTGGGGGGGGGGGGTTAGAGTTTTTAGCATTTTTAGGTTATTTAGGAGTTTTGTTTTTTTATATTTTTAATATTTTCTTAGGGTTTTTTCATTGTTTCATGGTATTTTAGATTTTTCTATAATTTTTTCAATTTTATTGTATTTTTATGGTTTTTTGTGGATTTAGGGATTTTTAGGGTTTTTGGGTTTTTTTGGTGTTCTATGGTTTGGGGGTTTATGTTTTAATTTTAGTTTTTAGGGGTTTCACGGGTTTATAGTGTTTTTTAGCATTTTTTGGGTATTGAATTATTTTTTTTAGTGGGGTTTTGGGTTTTTATGGGTTTTTATTGTTTTAGGGGTTTTTAGTATTTTAAGGGTCTTTTAGGATTTTTATCATTTTTTGGGTTTTAGGGGTTTAAATTGGTTTTAGGTTTTTAGGGTTTTCTTAAGGGGTTTTAGTGTTTTTTAATTTTTAGGGAATTTTATTTTTTTGGTGGATTTTTATGGTTTTTAGTCTTTTAAGTTATTTTGAGGGTTTTTAGAGATTTTAGAGTTTTTAAGGGTTTTAGGGTTTTTATTATTTTTTGGGGTTTAATGTGATTTTAGGTTTTATGATTTTATTAACGGTTTCAATGTTTTAATGTCATTTATGTTTTTAGATATTTATATGATTTTTTATATTTTTTATGATAATTTAGTTTGTTAGGGATTTTGAGGGCTTTTTTGGTTTTCTGAGTTTATGGTTTTGTTGTGTTTTAGGGGATTTGGAGTTTTTTGGGTTTTTATGGATATTTTATATTCTTTAATAGTTTTAGGGGTTAAAATTATTATCACATTTTTAGTGGTTTTTTGGGTTGTTATGTGGTATTTATATTTTATAGGGTTTTATGGTTGATTGGGTTTTAGTGTTCTTTTGGGTTATTAGCATGTTTATGTTATTTAGAGTGTTATTTGTTTTATTTTGGTTTTTAAGGTTTTCATTGGGGTTTTCTTGGATTTTAATGTTATTTAAATTTTATATATTTTTAGTGTTTTTAATATTTTTTTGGTTTTTAGGGGTTTTAAGAATTTTGACGGTTTTAGGGGTTTTATGGATTTTTTGGTCTTTTAGGGTTATTTTGAATTTTTAGTGGTTCTATGGATTTTAGTGTTTTTTAAAATTATATGGGCTAAAGTAATTTTTGAGTTTATAGTGGTTTCTTAAAAAATTTGGTGTTTTTTGGGGGTTTTTGGGTTTTTTAGGTTTTTAGGAATTTTTAGGATTTTTATAACGATTATGTTTTTTAGGTTGTTATGTTTTTCTTAGGGGTTAATAATTTTTTTAGTGTTTTTTACATTTTTAGTTATTTTAATATATTTTTAGTATTTTTATGGTTGGATTTTTTATGTATTTTGGTGGTTTTTTTTTTGTTTTGAGGGTTTTTATGTTTTTTGGTTCTTACGATTTTTTTTTGAAATTTATGGTTTTTATGATTTTTCATTATATTTTAATTTTTTAAGGTGTTTAAAAAAGTTTTTATCATTTTTGTGGGTTTTATTGTTTTTATTAGTTTTTAGGTGTTTTAATGTTATTATAGGCATTATGGTTTTTAGGGGTTTTAGGGTTCTTATCATTTTTAGGTTTTTAAGGGTTTTATGTGTTTTTCTGTTTTTATATTTTTCTAGGTTTAAATAGATTTTAGGTGTTTTTAAGATTTTATGTATTTTTATGGTTTTTATGGGTTTAGAGGTTTTTTTATGTTTTACGTGTTTCGTTGAGTTCTTTAATGGTTGTAAGGTTCTCAGAGTTTTTAAAATGCTCAAGGGTTTTAAAAATATATTTGTTGGTTTTTATGGTATTTAGGTATTTTTATTGTTTTTATTTGTTTTTAGGGGGGGTTATTTTTTATGGGGTTTAAGATATTTAGTGGTTTTTAGTGTTTTAGGGTTTTAAGGTTTTCTTAGGGTTTTTCCAGGTTTTAGTGTTTTTTATGTTTTAAGAGAGTTTTAGAGGTTTTTAATGTTATAAGTGTTTTTAGGGTATTTAGGAATTTTTAGGGGTTTTAGGGGTTTTTTAGGTTTATAGGGATTTTTGGTTTTTTTGGGTTTTAATGATTTCCTATATTTTTTAGGGTTTTATGTTTTTTAGAGTTTGTTATGGTTTTTAGAAGTTTAAAGGGTTTTTAGAATTTTTTTAGTGGGTTTTTATAATTTTTATCGGCTTTAATGTTTTTAAGGTTTTTATTGGTATTATGGGTTTTAGGTGATTTTTAGGATCCTTTTATGGGTTTTTAGAGTTTTTAGTTTTTAAAAGGTTTTAAGTGTTTTTAGGTTTTTAATTTTTTTCATAGTTGATTTGTGGATTTTTAGGGTTATTTACACTTTTGGGATTTTAGGGAATTTTTAAATATTTTATTGGTTTTTTGGGTTTTATAGTTATTATCAGTTTTTTTGTTTATTTTTGAGTTTTTAGTGATTTTGTGGTTTTTTTGAAAAGTTTTTATTTATTTATTGGTTTAAAAATTTTTAATTTTTTTTCCTGGAATTTATTTTCATTTCATAATTTTTTGTGTTTTCAGGGGTTTTATAGGGTTTTACTTGTTTTTAATGTTTTTTGGGGACGTATGTTGTTTAGGAACTTTTAGGATATTTAGGGTCTTTTATGATTTTTTTCATTTTTTTAGGTTTTATGGGTTTTAAGTGTTTTTAGGGTTATATTGTTCTCTTTGGGGTTTTTTGGGTTGTTAGGGTTTTTTACGTTTTTTGTGATTTTTAGGGGGTTTAAAGGGTTTTTTAGGTTTTTAGGGATTATACGGGTTTTAGGTTTCATATTGGTTTTTGGTGTGTTTTATGCGTTTTTAAATATTTTTCTAGTTTAAAGGATTTTTATATTTTTCTAATTTTGTAGGGTTTCCAATGATATTTATTGTGTTTTGAGGGTTTTTATGGGTTTTTAGGTACCTATAAAGCTATTTGGGTATTTATGTTTTTTAGGATTTTTAGTCTTTTGGGGTTTTGGGTTTTAGGTATTTTTATGTTTTTTGGAGTTTAAAGTGTTTTTAAAATTTTTAGGTTTGCTTAGAGTTTTTATGGGTTTTTAGAGAATTTAGAGGTATTTCTATTTTTAGGTCCTTATAGTTTTTTAGGTCTCTAGGGTGTTTTTTTATGTTCTTGAGGGTCTTAATAGTTTTTATTATATTTTAATGATTTTATGAATTTAATGGGGTTTTCAAAGTCTTTAATGGGTTTTAAATGTTTTTTGGGGTTTTATGGTTTTTTGAGGTTATTAGGGGAATTACTATTTTCTAGATTTTTTTTAGTTTTATATTTTTTTTGTTTTTAAAATTTTATTATGAAATTTCAAGACATTTAGTATTTTTTTATATTTTTAGTTAGTTTTGTAGATTTTAAGGATTTTTTTTTGTTTTTACGCATTTTTAATGTTTTTAGGGATTTTAAAAATTTTATGCGTTTTTTTGTGAGTCTTTAGGGGGTTTTTTGAATTTTTTTTTTGGATTTTAAGTGTTTTAACTGTGTTTTAATTTTCTTTATGATTTTAATGGTTTTTTATAGATTTTAGTGGTTTTAGATTTTTATTGGTTTTTAGTGGTTTTTATGATTTATATAGGTTTTTGTGCATTTTAGGAGTTTTAGGGGTTTACGGGTTTTAAGATGTTATTTATATTTTTATGGGTTTTTATAATTTTAGGGTTTCAATGGTTTTATTAGGGGTTTTTAGGGGTTTTATCAATTTTTTTATGTTTTTGGGTATTTTAAGCGTTTTGTAGGATTTTATGGTTTTAAGGTTTTAGGGATTTGGGTGTTTTTTATGGTTTTTTGTGTTTTTATAATTTTTTGGGGTTTTATGGGTTTTTTTGAGTTTATAGGATTTTTTGGTTTTTTTATTTTTTAATGTATTTAAGTGTTTAAAATGTTTTTTGGATTTTTTAGTAGTTTTTTAGGTTTTTATGGGGTATTAGTGTTTTTTTGGTTTTTAAGGGTTTTATGGTTTTTTGAGTCTTATAGTGGTTTAATTATTTTTAGCTGTTTTAAGACTTTTTACGTTTTAAAGGTTCGATTAGGTTTTTTCAAGTGTTTTATGGTATTTTTATGCTTTTTGGAATTTTTTTTACATTTTTATAATTTTCATGTTTTTTAGGGTTTTAGGGTTTTTAGTGATTTTCTGGGATTTATGGATTGTAGGATTTTATTAGTTTTCTAAGGGTTTTATGTTCTTTTATGTTTTTAATCTTTTTGTAGGGTTCTTTTGGGTTTTTCTTGTTTTTTATATTTTTAGGGATATTGAGGGTGTTTTTGGGTTTCTATCGTTTTTATGGTTTTTTGGGGATTTTAGAGTTTTTATAGTTTTTTAAGGTTTTATATGTTTTTAATTTTTTTACCATTTTTATGGATTTATACGGGTTTTATAATTTTTAGTCATTTTTATGGTTTTTTGAGTTTTAGGTTTTTAAGGACTTTAGGGGTTTTATGGTTTTTAGGGTTTTTAGGGTTTTTTAGGGTCCTAAGGGTTTTAGTGATTTTAATTTTTCTTGGGATTCTAAGTGTTTTTAGGTTTTTATGATTTTCTTAGGGTTTTTTCTATTTTTTGGTTTTTTAAATTTTTTTATTTTTAGGTTTTTAGGATTTTATGGTATCTTTTTTGTTTGTAGGGATTTTGAGGGATTTTATGGGTTTTTCTATTTTTAAATGATTTAATTTTATTTTGGGTTTTGGGGTTATTTAAATTTTTTAGCTTTTAAAGGTTTATTATATATTTTAATGATGTCAGTTGTTTAAAGGGTTCTTAGATTTTTTTGTGGTTTTTATCGGTTTTTATGGTTAGAAAGGTTTTAAATATTTTTTTAATATTTTTAGTGGTTTTATTATGTTTCGAATTTTTTTTGGTTTTTAGCCTTTTAAGGGTATTAAGTGTTTTAGGTTTTTAATATTTTATGAGGGATTTTAATGTTTTTAGGGTTTTTTTATGTTTTTAGTGATTTTTAGGGCTTTTATGATTTTTATGCTTTTTTGGGTTTTTAGGTATTTTTAGGATTTTTTAGTGTTTTTTGGTTTTTTGGTTTTTTGGGTTTAACAGTTTATTTAGTTATTTATAATTTTTATGTTTTTTATAGTTTATAACATTTCTATGGGATCAAATGGTTTTTATAAATTTTTGTGGTTTTAGGTTTTTTAGTGGGTTTTAGGGTTTTTAACGGTTTTAGGGGTTTATGTTGGTTTTAGACATTTTAAGGTTTTTTAGGGTTTTGTCCTTTTACTAGTTTTTAGGGTTTTTAAGGGTTTTAGGGTTTTATGTGGGTCTTATACATTTTAAGGGGTTTTAGGGTTTTTTCCTTTTATGTTTTTTATGAGTATTAATTGTTTTTTGGTTTTTTATCTTTTTTCATAGTGTTTTTTGTGGTTTTTAGAATTTTTTATAGTCTTTTTTGGGATTTTTATGTAATTTTTGGATTTTATGGGTTTTTAGGGTTTCATGGGATTTAATGGTTTTTACTAACTTTAAAATCCACTTTATGTTTTTATATTTTATTTTTAGTTTTTCTCGATCTTAATGTTTTTTAGAGTTTCTGAAGTTTTTAGGGGTTTAAAGGGTTTTTAGATTTTTTATTGGATGTTTAAGGTTTTTGTGGGTTTTATGTTTTTTACAGTTTTTAGGGGTTTTCTTGTTTTTATATTTATTAGTGTTTTTAGGATCTTCTTGGGGTTTTTAGGGATTTTCTATTTTTAGGTTTTTCATGCATTAGAAGTGTTTTTTGGTTTCTGGGTTTTATTAGGTTATTTAATGGTTTTTAATGGTTTTTAGGTTTCAGGGATTTTACAGCTTTTCTATAATTTGTTTATCAATTACCATATGCATTGCATGATAGATGTGAAAAAGTATGCCATTATCATAGCCATAATGATGGGGTTTTAAGGGTTTTAGTGGTATTGTGGTGTTTGGGGATTTTTTGATTTTTTAAGGATATTGGGTTTTTAGGGGGGTGAGTTTTTAGGTTTTTTGGGTTTTTTAATCGAATTTTTTTTGTATAAAGGGTTATTAGAGTTTTTAGTGGTTTTAGGGTTCCTATGGGGTTTTAGTGTTTTTATGGGTTTTACACATTCTTATGGTTTTTATAGGTTTTAGGGTTTTTAGTGTATTTTGGGTTTTTACCATTTTTAGGATTTTCAGGTTTTTTTAGTGTTCATTTGTTCTTAAGGATTTATTATATCCTTTTAGGGTATTAGGGTTTTCATATATTAATGGTATTATTTATGTATATCTTGGGTGTTTTTATTATTTTTAGGGTTTTTAGTAACTTTGAGGGATTTTAGTGTCTTTTAATATTTTTAGCTTTTTTTAGGTTTTCCAAAGATTTTATGGTATTTTACATTTTTAGGGATTTTCGTGGATTATTTGGATTTTTATATGGTTTTCTAGTTTTTTTGGGATTTTGACGGGTTTTATGGTTTTCATTATTTTTATGGGTTGTTTGTATGTTTGGGTTTTTTTATATTTTTAGTGTTTTATATTTTTTGAATGTTTTTAAGGGTTTATAGGGTTTTTTTAGTTTTTTTAGTTATTTGAAATTTTAATGATTTTTAGGGTTTTTAAGGTTTTAGTGTTTTTTTATTTTTTGGGTTTTTATGGTTTTTAGGATTTTATGTTTTTTATAATTTTCAGGAATTCATGGTTTTAATTTTTTTTTTAGGTTTTTAAGGTTTTATTTGAGTTTTTAGAGGTTTTTAGGTTTTTAGGTATTTTTTACGATTTTATGGGTTTTTAGTTTTTTATGGATTTTAAGAGTATTTGGGTTTTTGGTTTTCTAGGATTTTTTTTTATTTTGTTGGGTTTTATGGGTTTTTTGAATGTTTTATAATTTTAAGGGATGTAAGAGTTTTTTAACAGTTCTAGGGGTTTGAAGGGTTTTTATACTTTTGAGTTGTTTTCAGGGTTTTTATGGGTTTTAATGGTTTTTTGGTGATTTTATTATTTCTAGAGATTTTATCTTTTGGGGTATTTAAGGGTTTTAGGATTTTTTTTAGTTTTTAGGGGTTTTAAATGTTTTATGTTTTTAATGTTTTCTTTGGGATTTTCTGCTTTTTTATTTTATGATTTTAGGGATTTTTTTGGGATTTTATTGGTTTTAATGGGTTTTAGGGTTTTTAGGGATTTTGAGGGGGTTTATGAATTTTTTTTTTGTTTTTAGGTTTTTTTATTTTTTACAGTTTTTTGGGATTTTTTTGTTTTATTTTTTTATGCTTTTCTATGAGTTTTTCATAGTTTTAAGGGGTTTTTAATATTTTGTGTATTTTTAGGGATTTTAAAATGTTTTTAAGGTTTTTTGGTATTTTGAGGGATTTTAGGGTATTTAAAAGTTTTAGGGTATTTATAGTTTTTTTGGGTTTTATGGTTATTTATTTATTTATGGTTTTTAATGTTTTTAATGTTTATTAATGTTTTTTGGGTTCAAAAGGGTTTTTTGGTTTTTGGGTGGGTTTTGTATGGTTTTTATGGGGTCTTTTTTTAATGGGTTTTATGGGTTTTTATCATTTTTAGGGTTTTAAGGGTTTTAGGTCTTTTTAGGTTATTTCATATTTTTAGGGTTTTTGTGGTTTTATTTTCTTTTTAGGTTTTAAGGTTTTGTAAGGATTTTTATTGTTTTTAGAGATTTTTACAATTTTTAGGGGTTTTTTTGGGATTTTTATGGTTTCTTGAGTTTTAGGGATTTTGAGAGGTTTATGGTTTTTAGGGGTTTTTGGGTTTCTTATGGGTTTTTGGGGGTTCTTGTGTATATTTTTATATTTTATGGTTTTTAATGTTTTTATATTTTTTTAATGTTTATATTGATTTATAGGGTTATTGGGGTTGTTATTTGTTCATAAGGGTTTTATGGGCTTTTAAACATTTTTATGTTTTTATGATATGTTTGTTTCGTTTTTTAGGGTTTTTAAGTCTTCTAGGTTGTTTTGGGTTTTTATCATTATTATTTTATTAGTGGTTTTTAGTTTTTTTAGTTTATAAGTTTTTCTTATGGGTTTTAAATTTATTAATGTTTTTTACATTTTTTGGGATTTGAGGGATTTTTTATGATATTTTGGGATTTTGGGAATTTAGGGATTTTCAGGTGTTTTTTGGTTTTTTGGTTTTTATTTGGTTTTGATAGTTTTTTTAATTATTTTTAAGGGTTATTTAGTTTTTTATATTTCTTAACATTTTTTGGGTTTAATTTGGTTTTTATGTTTTTAGTGGGTTTTAGGTTTTTTTTGTGATTTTAGAGGCTTTAAATATTTTTAAAGGTTCTTATGGTTTTTAGGGGTGTTTAAAGATTTTTGGGTATTTTTAGGTTTCTCTCATTTTGTTGAGTATTTAGGGGTTTAATGTGTTTTTTTATGTTTTATGGTTTTGTTAGGGTTTTTTTTGGGTTTCTAGAGGTTTTTACATTTTCATCAATTTTTAGGATTTTTTTCAGGATTCATAAGGGTTTTATGTTTTTTAGAGATTTTGAGGGTTTTAATTATTTAATTATTTTTAGGGGTTTTTTAATTTTTTGGGTTTTAGGGGTTTTAATTATTTTTTAGGTTTTTAAGGATATATTATATGTTTTCCATGTTTTTAGTAGTTTTAAATTTTTAAAGTATTTTTTAGAATTTTAAATTTTTAGGGTTTTAAGTATTTTGGTGGTTTTTATGTTTTTAAGGGGTGTTAGAGTTTTATGTTTTTTTAGTTTTTAGTGTATCTTTGATTTTTAGGGGTTTGAAGGTTTTTTATATTTTTTAATTTTTTATTGTTTCATGGGTTTTTTAGATTGTTTAGGGTTATTATTACTTTAAAGGTATTTTAGGGGTTTTTATGTTTTTTAGGTTTTTATGGTTTTTATTATTTTAGGGATTTTTAAGGTTTATGAGGGTTTTTAGAATTTTTTTAGTATTTATGGGACTAATTTTTTAACGTTTTTAAGGTTTTGTTGTGTTTTTTTTTTGTTTTCAGGGTTTTTACGGTTTTAGGTATTTTTATGGCCTTTTAAGTTTTTTTTATCTTTTTAGGGTTTTTTTGGGATTTTTTGGGATTTTAGGGGTTTTCGGGTTTTTTGGATTTTTTGGGTTTTTAGGGTCTTTAGTGGTTTTTTATTTTTTTAGGGTTTTATTTTTCTAAGAGTTTTTCAGAATTTTTATGAGTTTAATGTTTTTTCAGAATTTTTATTGTATTTTTATGTTTTTATGCTTTTGTGTGTTTTTAGGGGTTTTATGGTTTTTAAGGGTTTTTAGTGTCTTCTAACTTTTTCAGCATTTTTTAGGTTTTTAGAGATTTTTTGTATTTTTAGATTGCTTATATTTTTTTTATATTTTTCCATTGTTTTTATGGTTTGTTACATTTTAATGGATTTTAGACCATTTTTGGATTTTTAATTTTTTAGGATTTTTAGAAATTTTGATGGTTTTTTGGGTTTTTTATAGTTTTTAGGGTTTTTAGTGTTTTTATAATTTTTAGGTCTTTTATGGGTTTTATGTTTTTTAAGAATTTTAAAGTTTTATTAAGTTTTTATCAAGGTTTTGATAATTTTTTACATTTTATTGGTTTTTTGGGGGATTATGGATTATGAGTGGTTTTTTGGTTTTTAGTTTTGTTTCCGGTTTTAGGGGTTTGTTAGTTTTAAAGATTTTTTACGTTTTTAAAATTTTTAGGGGTTTGAAGGGTTTTTATATTTTTTGTGGTTTTGTGGGGTTTTGTGGGGTTATTCAGTTTTGATTGTTTTTAGGGGTCTTTTGTTTTTATGGGTGTTTAGTGTATTTTTGTGTTTTAGCATTTTTATGCTATTTAGGGGGTTTAAGTGTTTTTAGGATTTTATGTTTTTCAAAAGGGATTTCATGGTTTTTAGGGGTTTTTATATCTTTAGGTGTTTCTATTTATTTTTATGGATTTTTATGGATTTGTAGTATTCACAGGAAATTTTAATGGTTTTTTATGGTTTTTACATTTTTAGTGATTTTTTGGGAGGGTTTATGATTTTTATGGTATTTTTGGGTTTTATATATTTTGAGGATTTTATGGGTTTAGGGTTTTTATTATTTTTATGCTTTTTTGTGGTTTTTATGTTTGTTTTTAATTTTTTAGGTTATTATGTTTTTTTAGTGTGTTTTTAACATTTTTAGTGTTTTAAAGGGTTTTACAGTTTTTAGTGGTGTATGGGGTTTTATGGGAATTTAGAGGTTTTTAAATATTTTGGTGTTTTAATTTTTTTATGGTTTTTATCATTTTTTAAATTTTTTTGGGTTTTTAGATCGTTTAGGTTTTTAATTTCTTCTTAATGAATTTTTGGGTTTTTATGCTGTTTTACGATTCTCACGCTTTTTTAAGGATTCGAAAGTATTTTTAAGGGGTTTTATGGTTTTTATGGTTTTTATAGATATGAAGGCTCTTGAGTTTTTTAGGGCATTAGGGTTTAAATAATTTTTGGGTTTTAGGGTTTTTATTAAAATTTTAGGGGTTTTAATGTATTTTTATATTTATTTTGAAATTTTTATGAGTTTAAATGGCTTTTAGATTTTCTGTGGGCTTTTAGGGTTTTATGGGTTAATTTATTGTTTTTATTATTTTAGGGGTTTTATGGTTTTTTAGCGTTTTTAGAAATTTTAGGGTCTTTAGGGTTTTGAAGTGTTTTTAGGTTTTTAATGTTTTATTAGGTGTTTTAGAATTTTTAGGTGTTTACATCATTTTTTATATTTTTAGGAGTTATTTTTTTAATTTTATAGGTTTTAAGGTATTTGGTTATTTTAAGGGTATTTGGGGTTTTTAGGGGTTTTAGGGGTTTTATTGTATTTTGGTTATTTTAATAGTTCATTAAATTTTTAGTGTATTTAAGGTTTTTTGGGGTTTTTAAAATATTTTATAAGTTATAATGGGTTTCTTAATTTATAGTAGTTTTTAAGAAGTTATGTGTTTTTAGGATTTTTATGGTTTTTAAGACTTTTAAGGTTTTTTGGGTTTTAAACATTTTTTTTAGGTTTTTAGGGGTTTTTTCGTTTTTATGTTTGTAAGGTTTTATTATGGTTTTATAGGGTTTTTATATATTTTTATGTTTTTATAGAGTTTTAGGGGTTTTAGTATTTTTATGATTTTTTATTGTTTTAGGGATAATCGGTTTTTTGGACTTTTAAGGTCTTTAGGGGCTATGTGGCTTCCTTGGGATTTTTTGGGGTTTTTTGTGTTTTTTAGGATTTTTATGTTTTTAGATATTTTAAACATCATTAGGGGTTTAATGGATTTTTAATGTTTTAGTGTTTTTATGGGTATTTAGTATAGTTTACTATTATAATGTTTTTTATAGTATTAAGGGTTTTAGGGTCTTTTATGGTTTTTAGCGTTTTATATTTTTTAGTAATTTTATGATTTTTTAGGTTTTTACAGTTATCATATATTTTTCATGGATTTTAGGGATTTTTATGCTTTTTTCGGATTTTTATATATTATTGAGGTTTTTTATGGGTTTTGGGGGTTTTAGGGATTTTGAGGGGTTTTAGGGTTTTTAGGGATTTAGTTTTTTTAGGTTTTTATTATTTTTTATATTTTTAGGGGATTTTTGTTTTTTAGGGTTATCAGGATTTCTTAATATTTTTCATGGTTTTTAAGAGTTTTTAGCTTTTTAAATATTTTTTAAGGTTTTTACAATTTTTATGGTTTTAGTGTTTTTAGGGAATTTGATGGGTTTTTGGGGTTTTTTGTGTTTTGGATTTTTAGGGGTTTTTTTGAGTTTTTAATTTTTTGTAAATATTTTTAATATTTTGAAGGCTTTAAAGGGTTTTAGTTTTTAGTGGTTTTAGGGGTTTATTTGATTTTAGGGGATTTAAGGTTTTTTTGATTTTAGGGGTTTTAGTGAATTTTAGGGTTTTTATCAATTTTTAGGTTTTTAATGGTTTTAATTACTTTAATGTTTTTATGTTGTTATGTTTTTATGTTTTTATATTTTTATTAAGGGTTTCAAAGGGGTTTAGGGTTTTTTTATATTTTTAGGTAATTTATGATTTTTTTGGGTTTTTATGCATTTTTTTCATTTTTCACGATTTTGAGGGTTTTTGGGTTTTAAGGGGCTTTAAGTGTTTTAAGGTTCATTATGTTTTCTTTAGTTTTTTAGTATTTTTAACTTTTTTTTGGATTTTTATGTCTATTTTTGTTTTTTAAAATTTTTTAGGGTTTTATTGATTTTGTGAATTTAGGGGTTTTTTTGTTTTTTTATGGTTTTCATGGTTTTTTTGGGTGTTTGGGTATTTTAGTTTTTAGGGTTTAAAATTTTATTAGGAATTTTTTTAAATTTTTAGGGGTTTAAATGGTTTTTAGTGTTAGTAGTGAGTTTTTATAGGGTTTTAAAAAAATTAAAGTTATAAAATTTTTATGGTTTTTAATGTTTTTACCGCTTTTTAGGAATTTTATCATTTTTATGTTTCTAGGGGGTTTTCATGGTTTTTAGGATTTTTATGTTTTTTTTTCAATTTTAAGAAATTTTTAGGATTTTTATGGTTTGAGCATTTTTCGGGATTTTGATGGTTTTGGGGGGGGGGTGAGTTTTTTTGGGTTTTATGGTTTATTGATTTTTTTTAACTTTTTAAAGGGTTTAAATATGTTTAAGAGTTTTTAGTTTTATTTGGGATTTTTATGGAGTAATAGTGGGTTTAAGGTTTTTAAAAGGTATAATGTTTATTAGGGTTTTAGGGGTTTTTAGTGTTTCTAGTATTTTTTTTATTTTTTTAGTTGTTTCATGTTTTTTAGTTTTTTAGGTTTTTCTTAGAGATTTTCGTTGTTTTTTTAGTTTTTATTTTTTAGGGTTTTTGTGTTTCTTTTGTATTTTTATAATTTTTGGGGGTTATTGGGATTTGGGGGGGGGGGTTTAGAGTTTTTTTTTGGTTTTTAGGGTTTTTAAGTTTTTTTTTTGGATTTTTACAGTTTTATTATTTTTTCTGAGTTTTTATGTTTTGTTTTTTTTTGGTTTTTGGGTTTTTACGTTTTTAGTGTTTTATTGTATTTTTTTAGTGTTTTATATGTTTTTTTAGGTTTTACAGTTTTTTTATGGTTTTATGGTTTTTTAGGGGTTTTAGGGTTTTTAGGGTTTTAAAATTTTATGTTATTTTGTGTTTTATTTTATTTTGGGTTACTATGGTTTTCAATATTTTTTCATTTTTTTACATTTTTTTGGTATTTTTGTTGATTTATTTAATATTTTTATTGTTTTTAGGGTTTTTTTTGTATTTTGAGGGTTTTTAGAGTCTTTTATGATTTTTAAGGATTTTTATTTTTCAAAGGTTTTTAGGGTATTTTGGAGTTTTCAAGATTTTTAAGGGGTTTTCGAATGTTTTAATGTTCGTATGGGTTTAAATTGTTTGTAGAGTTTTGAGTAGTTTTGGGTTTTTAGGGTTTTGTAGGGTTTTTATTATTTCAGTGGTTTTCATGTCATTTATGGAATTATAATTTTTTTATGTTTTTATAGTTCCTAAGTGTTTTTAGGTTTTTAATGTTTTGTTAATGATTTTCAGAGTTTTCCATGTTTTTAAATTTTATAAATTTTTTAGATATTTGAAGAACTTTTATAGTATTCTTGGATTTTTAGGGATTTTGTCGTTTTTTTATGGGTTGTTTTGGTTTTTAGAATTTTTTATTATTTTATGGATTTTATGTGGTTTTAGGTTTTTAATTTTTTTTGGGGGTTTTCTGGTTTTTTATGGATTTATACACTTTTATGGTATTTTATGGATTTTTAAGGATTTTTATAGTCTTTGTGATTTTTTGGGATTTTAAGGGGTTTTTGGGTTTTTTAGGGTTTACTTGTTATTATCATGTTTTTTGGGGGTTTTAGGGTATTTTAATTAGTTTTTCGTGGTTTTTAAGAGTCCTTAGTGTTTTAATGGATTTAGGGATTTAAAATGTTTTTATAGTTTTTAGTTTTCTTATGGGTTCTTAGTGTATTTATGGTTTTTAGGGGTTTTTAGTTTTTAAGGGAGTTTATGGTTTTCAAGGACTTTTATGGTTTTATCAATTTTTAGGTTTTATGTAGTTTTAATGGATTTTATGTTTTCAATTTTTTTGGGGGGTTTTAGGTTTTTAAAATTTTAATGATGTTGTATGTTTTTAGGGATTATTAGGGAATTTATAGAATATTTTTGTATTCCTAGGCTTTTTTGGAGTTTTAGGGGTTTTAGAGTTTTTTTGGGTTTTAGGATTTTTTAGGGGTTTTATGTGATTTTAGGATTATTAAGGTTTTATTAGGGTTTATAGGGGTTTCTACATTTTTAGAGATTTTATATATTTTTAGGATTTTTATGGTTTTTTAGTTTTTAAGGGAATTTATCGGCTTTATGATTTTTAGAGTTTCATAGGTTTTTATCATTTTTGGGTTTTATGGTTTTTTTGAGTTTTTAGGGTTTTATGGTTTTTAATAGTTTTTTAATATTTTTAGGGGTTTCATGTTTTTTTATAATTTCTATAAATTTTATAGATTTAATGGGTGGTTGTGATTTTTTTTGTTTTTAGTTGTTTTATGCTTTTTAGGGTTTAAAGGGTTTTTACGGTTTTTAGGTTTTTTGAGCATTTTTAGTATTTTTCATGGTTTTAAGTGTTTTTAGGTTATTATGGTTTTCTTAGGGATTTTAGGTTTTATAATGTTTTTAGGGATTTTTAGGGATTTTTAGGATTTTTATGGGTTTTTTGGGTTTTTTGGTTTTTTGGGGTTTTAGGGTTTTTTGAGTTTTTCATGGTTCTTTTGTTTTTTATATTTTTTTAAAAAAATTATGGGTTTAAGTGAATTTTATCGTTTTAGTTGTTTTAATGCTTTTTGAGTTTTTAGGGTTTTTATGGGTTTTAGGAGTTTTTAGGGTTTTTAACATTTTTTGTTTTTTATGGTTTTTAGTATTTTTTATGTTTTCTAGGTATTGAATGTTTTTAAGGGTTTTACTGTTCTCTTATGTGTTTTCAGGATTTTAGGGTATTTTCCTTTTAAGGTATTTTTAGGGATTTTTTCATTTTTTTATTTTTATTGTTTGGGGTTTAAGGTTTTTTAGTGGTTTTAGGGGTATTAAGGTTTTTAGGGTTGTTATGGTTTCATGGTTTTTTAGTATTTATAATGGTTTTTTGAGTTTGTTAACATTTATATTAGTATGAAGTGATTTTAAAGTTTTAAGTGGGGTTTACGGTTTTTTAGGTTTTTTGGGTTTTTAATGGTTTTTAGTTTGTTTTGGTTTTTAGGGTATTAGGATTTTTTATGGTTTTTATAATTTTTAGGTTTTAATCGTTTTCAATGTGTTTATCAAGGATTTTGGGTTTTTTTAACATTTTATGTATTTTGAAGATTTTATAGGATTGTAATGGGTTTTTATGGATTTATATATTCTTTGGGTTTTCTCATGATTTTATTGTTTAGTGGTTTTTTAGGTTCTAGTGGTTTTAACTATTTTTGGGTTTTTATTTTTTTATTAAGGGTTTTTAAGGTATTTAGTGTTCTTTATATATTTTTAGTAATTTTCTTAAATTTTCATTTATTTTTAGTATTTTTAATGTTTAGGGTTTTTGTAGAGTATATGAGGTTTTATGGGTTTTAAGTGTTTTTAGGTTTTAAAAGTTTTATTGGGGTTTTTTATGATTTTTTAATTATACCATTTTTAGCTATTTTTAAGGATTTTTTTTGGTTTTTATGGATTTTATGGGTTTTTGGGGTTCTTCAACTTGTTTTATTTTTTTCTGGTTTTTTCGGTTTTGGGAATTTTTTGATTTTTTTAGTTTTTTAGGGAATTTAGGTATTTTATTTTTTTTTAGTGGTTTAAAGGGTTTTTGGAGTTTTTAGAGAGTTTTAGAATTTTTTGTGTTTGAAATTTCTTAATGATATTCACATACAATAGGTTTTTTGGGTTTTTATATTTATGGGGGGTTTTAGTGCTTTTTATATTTTTTCAGGGTTTAAATCATTTTTAGGTTTTTAATTTTTTCTTTTGGATTTTTAGTTTTTTATGTTTTTTAGTATTTTAAGGTATTTTTTATAATTTTTATGGTTTGTTAGTGTTTTAGCGATTTTTAGGGTTTTTAGGGTTCTTAGGGTTTTTGGGTTTTTAGGGTTTTATGGTTATTTTGGTTTTATGGGGTTTTTTCAATAATTTAGGGTTTTAGGGTTACTTTGGAGTTTTTTTAATATTTTTATCGGTTAAAGAGGGGTTTTAGAATATTTAGTGTTTTTAGGTTTTATAAGGACTTTTAGGTTTTCAAGGTTGTAAGGAAAAGGAATGCGTAAGGACAGGCTATTCCTGGCCCCCCAAAATTTGTAAAAATAAAATAAAAGCAGACATGGGAAGGGCAGGGTCAAACGAGCCATACCGAAATACCATAGACCCCCCTAAGTCACTAAAAAACCCAAGAGACCCAAAATGCGGAAGAGAAAGAAAAGAAACTGAAAATCAACGTCTCTATCCCCTTATGGACCCCCATCCACACCATAACCAAAGGAAGAATCTGACTCCACCGACTCCCATTCAGATGATTCATATTTATTGAGGATGGATGTGTAATATTTTTTTAGATTTTGTTTCTCCACATTCAATTGAGCCTTGGCAGAACAAACATCCCTGCCAGAGGCAGCTTCCTAAGTAGAGGCCTTAGAGGAGGCTATGGTAGAAATTGGTCTGGGAAGAGTAGAGTAATCCTTCCTTGACCTCCATTTAATTGGGAGAGCTCCGCTCTCCACCTTCATGCCTTTCATCACTCGCCACCTAGTCTTGGGACCCCCATTCATATTATGTTTAATAGTAGCAAGCTCAACCCCACCTCACAGACTACCAGTTCTAAGAATGAGATCAGTGTCAGACCATGACCTCCTCTTCCATGGGAATGAATCCAATCCAGTAGAATCAGGATCACTCATCAAAGCCTTCTCCCTTCTTATCCGATCCATATTAGCATTAATAATGGCATCAATGTCTACAAATATGTCCCTTAACCTTGCACCTTCATCATCATCATCCCAGATAGAGATCACATCCTGATTTAGGTCATACTTCTGTAGAATTTCATTTTGATGCATATCAAATGTGATGTCCATACGATCCTACATTATCTTTTCAGATAGATCAACACATGAGGGTAAGGTATCCAACAAAACCAGAGTAAGACTTGGATCTTGTTTCTAAGTAGTCGTCTTAACTACATATATGTCTTCTTTATCCTCATGCAGCTCAGATTGGAATTCATGAAATCTGTGCCCAATCCCAGTAGCAAAATCCTGCACCTCACCTTGCTTCGTCACATGCCCAACATCCAGTAAAGGATTATTCTCTACCTACTATGCCCCATCCCTTAAAATAAGGGAAGTGGAACATCTTCCTTATGTTCCATAGGGTGTTTTGTATTATCCCTTGCCACTTTATCCAACATCTCTCTCAATTCCTTCCTCTCATGTATCACCCCCTCCTTGTCCACAGTCTCCACTGATTCCAACCACTCAAAACAATTATAGGTTAATACCAATTCCCAACCTTATGTCTTCCTTTTCACAACTACATCTGATGGATTTCACAACATCAAATCCCTCTCCATCCCTTCACTAGTGAGGCTAGGTACCTCTACCTGATGATCCATGGTATGATTGATGTCAGAACTAACAGTTTCAACTTGCACCTCTCCTTATACATTCATTTCCCACACAATATCCACAAGTCTCATCCCCCTAGAAATTGGAATTAGAATATCTTCCCACCCTTTTTGTGTCAGGTTATTGGACACAGCCCCATCCTCATCAGGAATCTCACACCCCATCACACTAGAGGAAAGAACATCACCTACAAGACCCAAGTCACCCTTCAAAAGCTTGAATATTCCCTTTTCCTTATCCACTGATTGATGCCCTACTATAGATTTCCTTGAGGAAATCCCCACTTCTTCTACCTTAGCAACCATTCTTGCACCATAAAGGTCATCCCTCCGAGTTCCCAGCCATGCCTAAAAATCATTATCCAACCCCATCTTCAGAGAGGTAACTCTATGATCAATCCGGACATAGGATTCTCACAACCCCTACACATTCAATCACTTTTCACATTGATAGGATCAATGAATGAGTCATAGTAGCTCACCCATGACTCGAACTTCATTAGTTGCTTCCATCGGAGCTCCTCACTGATATTAACCCCAACAAAGTCAAACTGCTCTTTTGAAACATTTAATTCAACACAGACCCTTGGGGAAACTGCATGAAAAATATCCCTAGTTCTATTATCCACATACATGAACATTCCAACATGATTTCCCAACATTGAAATAAAAGACCGGTTTTGAAAGGGAAGGGGAGTTCACGAATCCTCACCCAATTTTCCACATCTTTGAGGATCCACTGACAAGGCCTGAATGAGATCCTCCATGATGAGAACCGAATCAGAATGTGGTATGAATCAACAAGGCCCACAGTAGAATGATCCTGATGAACCCAGTGTTCAAACAAGAACCTATCAAAACCATCAACTGGTGGGTTCCAATTCAATAACCAAGTAACCAGGGTCATCTTATGTAGAAAAGATCTTTTTTAAAATAATCAATCGATAGTTGCAGTTGTTTATGATCTTCATACAAGACTAGAACTTTATGAAAAATCTATATACGTAGAAAATATGGAAGCGAATCAGGATCCGAGAATGGGATAAAGGGTATATCTTCTTCAAGGATCAGTAAAGGCCCCTCCCCCAAGGAGGGATGAGGTTGAGCCCCAGAAATTATCGATTTCTTCAAGATGGTAGTGGGAAGGAAGAAACTCCATCGCGGGGATTTTTACTCTTTTTAATGGTTTATGGGTTTTTAGGGTTCATTGAATTTTTTATTTTTAGGGGTATTAAAGGATTTTGGTTTTAAATTTTTCTAATGTATTTTAAGGATTTTTTAGGTTTTTTATGTTAGGGTATTTAAATATTTTTAGGTTTTCTATATTTTTTATAGGTTTGAAGTGTTTTTAGGTTTTTAAGGTGTTCTTTGGGTTTTTTGGGTTTTAGGGGTGTTTCCATTTTTATGTATTTTAAATAATTTTTAGGATTTTTATGGTTTTTAGGGTATTTATTGATTTTCAGGGGTGTGTGGGGTTTTTAGGGTTTTTATAAATTTTTCGGTTTTATGATGTTTTTTATTTTTAGGGGATTTAGGTTTTTTGAAATTTTTAATTTTTTTGGGGTTTTAAGGGGTTTTAGTCGTTTTTACAGTTTTTATAGGGTTTTATGATTTTTTGTTATATTTATGGATTTTTAGGGTTTTTAGGGGTTTGATTATTTTTTTTGGATTTTATGGGTTTTAAGTGTTTTTAGGTTTTTAATATTTTATTGGATTTTTTTCAATTTTAGGGGTTTAGGGGGGTTTTTTATATTTTGAGGGGTTTTATAGTATTTTCTGTTTTTAGGGTTTTTATGGATTTATTGGGTTTTTTATTTAATTTTTTGTGTTTTATATGAATTCATGGATTTTGTGAATTTTTAAAATTTTCAAGGGTTTAAAGGGTTTTTATAAATTTTAGTGGGTTTTAGGGGTTTTATTGGGTTTGAAGGGTTTTTTATTTTTTAGGGGTTGTTATTTATTAGTGCATTGTATGATTTTATTGGTATTTTAGAGTTTTACTATATTTTTTAGGGGTTTTATGTATTTTTACGTTTTAATGGGAATCTTAGGTTTATTTAGGTTTTTTAGGGATTTTTACTTTTTTGGGATTTTTGGGATTTTAAGTATTTTTATAGTTTTATGGGGTTTAATGGACTTTGTGGGTTTTTATAGTTTTTAGGGTATTTTAATATTTTTTTCATGTTTTACGTATTTTATGGACATTAAGGTTCACTTTGGGTTTTCTTGGGTTTTATGGTTTTTTACGTTTTTAGGGACTGTTAGCGAATTTTTATAATTTTTAGGGTTTCCGGGTATTTTAAGGATTTTTAGGGGTTTTAGGGTTTTTTTTGGTTTTTTGGGTGTTAGCGGTTTTTTAGATTTTTAGGGTTTTTAATGTTTTTAGAGTTTTTTTAAATAGGGGTTTAAAGGGTATTTTATATTTTGTAGTTGTTTTTATGTTTTTTATGGGTTTTTATGATTTTAGTGTTTTTATGGTTTTAGGGTGTTTTGGGTTTTTATGGTTTTTATGATTTTTTGGGGATTTTATTTTTTTTTTGTTTTCTTAGGGTTTTTCATTTTTTTAGTGTTTTTATATTTTTAGAGATTTTTAGGGATTATTATAGGATTTTTATGATTTTTAGTAGTTTTGATGGTTTTGTGTTTTTATAGTTTTAAGGTTTTTAATGATTTTAATTGTTTTTATGGTTGTTATGGGATTTTTGTTTTTAGGTACTATTAGATTTTTTAGGATTTTTAGGTATTTAGTGAATTTAAGTGTTTTTTTGTTTTAGTGTTTCTGAATGGGTTTTCTTGTTTTTTATGGTTTTTTTATGTTTTTATGGATTTTTAGGGTTTTTAATGTTTTTATATTGTTTTTCTTGGTTTTTAAGGTTTTTTACATTATCTGGGATTTTAGATATTTTTTTAGGATTTTTATGGGTTTTTAGGGTTTTTAGTGATTTTGAGGGTTTTTATGGTTTTTTAGGGGGGTTTAGGGTTTTTTTTTGAGTTTTTATTGTTTTAGTGTTTTTTATATTCTATTAATTTTTATTGGTTTAAATGGTTTTTAATTTTTTAGAGATTTTTAGTGGACTTAGGGGTTTTTAGGTTTCTTAATGGTTTTAGGTTGTTTATAGTTTTTAGGGTTTTTAGAATTTTTATGTTTTTTTAGCATTATTAGGGTTTTTTTCTATTTTTTGGTTTTTATGGTTTTGTTAGGGGGTTTTATGGTCAGAATATATTTTTATTTTTTAAGGAATTTTAGGTATTTGTTATTATTTTTATGGGCATTTAGGGTTTATAGGTATTTTTAGTGTTTTAGGGGGTTTTTTACAATTTTTACTATTTTATTGATTTTTTTTGGTTATTAGGTTTTCTTATAACTTTTTAGGGTTTAAAGGGTTTTTAGAGTATTTTAACATTTTTAAGGTATTTAAGGGTTTTTATAATTTTTTGTGTTTCTTTTAAGTTTTCTGGATTTTATGGTTTTTAATGGTTTTTAGGGGGGTTTATGGTTTTTTGGAGTTTTGGGGACTTTTAGGGATTTTAGAGTTTTTCGGTTCTTTAGGTGTTTAATTTTTTTTATATTTTCATTTGTTTATTTGGTTTTTCAGGGATTTTAGGGTTTTTATGGTTTTTGGGATTTTTTTGGTTTGTTAGGACATTAATGGTTTTACCGGATTTTTATGGATTTTTTAGGGGTTTTAGTGTTTTATGGATTTTTTTGGGTATTGGAATTTTTATAATTTTAAGTTATTTATGCATTTTTCGGTTTTTAAGGGTTTCTTATGGTTTTTAGGGATTTTTATGTTTTTATGGATTTTTCGTATTTAATTTAATTGGTTTTAGGGGTTTTTAGTGGTTTTAGGGTTTTTAGAGTTTTTATATTTGGGGGGGGGTTTAGGGTACGTTTTATGTTTTTAGGTTCTTTATGGATTGAATATTTTTGTAACATTTTTTGGGTATTGATGGGTTTTTTTAGTTTTGGGTGGGTTTTTATTGCGTTTATAGGTTTTTAGGGGGTTTTATGGTGTATAGAAGTTTCTATGTTTTTATGGTTTTTAGGGGTTTTAGGGTTTTTATCAGTTTTATGGTTTTTTGGGGTTTTAAGAGTTTTAATTTTTCTAATATTTTATCATTTCTTTTCTTGTTTTTTAAGATTTTTACATTTTTATGGATTTTTTGAGAATTTTTATGTTTTTTTGTTTTTTAGGGTTTTTTTTGTGGTTTTAGGATTTTTTTAGGGTTGTTTTGTTTTTTCATGGTTTTTTGAGTTTTTATGTGTTTAAATATTTTAATTATTTTTAACCTTTTTAGGGGTTAAAAGGGTTTTTATATTTCTTTTTTGTTTTTTTGGGTTTTTAAGGTTTTTAAGGTTTTTAAGGGTTTTAGGGGTTTTAGGGTATTTTAGATTTTTAAGTTATTTTATATTTTTAGAGGTTTTAAGTGTTTTTATGTTTTATGGTCCTCTTAGGGTTTTATACGGTTTTAGAGATTTTTATGTTCATAGATATTTTTAATGATTTTTATGATTTTTATGGTTTTTAGGGAATTTGAGGGATTTTGACGGTTTTAGCATTTTTATGGTTTTTGGGGTTTTCAGTGGTTTTTAGTGTTTTTTATCTTTTTAAGACTTTTTACGTGTCATTATGTTTTTAATTTTTTCTTAATAATTTAAGGGTTTTAATGTTTTTTGACATTTTTAGGGATTTACATGGATTTTTTATTATTTTATGGGATTTTAGGGTTTTTAGATATTCATAGTGTTTTAGGGTTTTCTTTTGGTTTTAGTGATTTGTTGATTTTTTAAGGATTTTAAGGATACTTATATTTTTTAACATTTTTTGGGGGATTAAAGTGCTTTATAGTATTTTTAGTGGTTAAATAGTTTTTCTGGGTTTGTAGGATTTTTAATGGTTTTTAGGGTTTTTTTAGGGATTTTAATTGTTTTAGGGTTTCTAGCAATTTTTAGATTTTTTTTGTTTTATGTGATTTTATATTTTTGAGGTTTTAAAGGGTTTTCAATGTTTTTAGGGGATTAAAATTTTAGGTATTGTAGTGATTTTTTAACATTTTTATGGTTTTTGATTGCTTTTTTGGGTTTCATGCTTTTTTTAGGTTTTTAGGGCATTTTCACATTTTTTAGGGTATTACATTTCTTTTATTGTTTTGGGGGTTTTAATGAATTTTTAGTGTTTTTAGTGGTTTTTAGGTTTTTAATTTTTTTAGGGGGTTTTATGGTTTTTTGGTTGTTTTGGTACTTTTAGGGGTTTTATGGGTTTTTGTATTATTCATCTTTTTAGGGGTGTTATTTTTTTAGGATTTTATGATTTTCATAGAGAATTTTTTATTATTTATAGTGTTATTTATGTTTTTATATATTTTTATATGTTTTATATTTTTTATAGTTTTTTTAAATTTTTAAGGATTTTGATAGGTTTTGGGGTTTTATGGTTTTTATGGTTTATTAGGTGTTCAGATTTTTCTTGTTTTTTAGGTTTTTTAATATTTTATATATTTCTTAAAAATATTCGGGGATTAAATTATTTTTAGTGTTTTAGTGTTATTTTATGCTTTTTATGGGTTTTTTGGGGTTTTAATGGTTTTAGGGTTTTAAATGGGGTTTAAGAGTATTTAGTGTCTTTTAGGGTTTTTAGCTTTTTTAGGGGTTTTATGTGTCTTCAGGATTACATGGTTTCATTAGGTTTTTTCAGGGTTTTTAGGGTTTTCTTGATTTTTAGAAATATTTGTATCTGTTTTAATATTTTTATGGTTTTTAAGGTTTTTATGGATTTTAAGGATTTTGGGGTTTTGGGGTCTTTAGGAATTTTTAAGGTTTTGTGTATTTTTTTAGTTTTTAGGGGTTTTAAGTGTTTTTAGATTCTAAATTATTTAATCATGACTTTATAGTTTTATTGTTTTAGGAATTTTTACTGAATTTTTATATGTTTTTTGGTTTTGGGGGTTTTTTATTGATTTTTAGGTTTTTAGGGTTTTTATTGTTTTTTTGTTTTTAGGGTTTGTTTAGTTTTTTAGGGTTTTCGAGGAATTTTAAAAAAAGGTTGTGAAATTTTTTTATAGTTTTTCGTGGTTTTTAGGGTCTTTATTGACTGTTAGGGTTGATAAAGAATTTTAGGAGGGTTTATGGGTTTATGGGTTTTTATGAATTTTTGGGGTTTTAACATTTTTTAGATTTTTAGAGGATTTAATTTTTTTAGGATTTAATGTTTTTACTAGGTTTTTCATGGTTTTTAGGGTTTTTAGGGGATTTTATGATTTTTTAACATTTTATTGTTTTTTTTGGATACATGTTTTTTTTGGGTTTTTAGGTTTTTTAGGGTTATATCTTTTTTGGTTTTTTAGGGTTTTAAGTGTTTTTAGGTTTTTATTATTACATTACGACTTTCAGGGTTTTTAGGGTTTATTACATATGTATATATTTTGAGACCTTTTAGCATTTTTATAATTTTTATGGTTACTATAGATTTTGAGAGTCTTAAGAGGGTTTTTACTATTTTTAGGGAATTATGATTTTTTTGGTTTTGAAGTTTATTTTAGAGTTTTTTAGGTTTATATGTTTTTTAGAGTTTTTTAAATAATTTTATGGATTTAAATTGTTTTTATATTTTTTCATGTTTTCTAGGGTTTTAGGTTATTTTAGTTATTTTTCATTTTAGGGTTTTATGGCTTTTATGTGATTTTATACATTTAAGATTTTTCTTACGGTTGTTAGGGTTTTTTCATTTTAAGGGATTTGAGGTGATTTTTAAGAAAATTATTGTTTTGTGGGATTTTTACGGATTTTTTGGGGTTTTAGGGTTCTCTAGGGTTTTGGGGGGTTTTAGGGTTTTTAGTGTTTTTTTTGTTTTTTAGAGGTTTTAAGCTTTTTTAGGTTTTTAATGTTTTCTTATGGTTTTTAGTTTTTATATATTTTTTGGGATTTTTAAGTATTTTTTTTATTTTACGATTTCTTAGGGTTTTTAGAGATTTTGAGGGGTTTTAGTTTTTTTTTTATTTTTAGGGTTTTATGGTTTTTTAGAGATTTTAAAATTTTAGGTGCATAAAGGGTTTTAAGTGTTTCAGTTGGTTTTTCGGGTTTCATGGTTTTTTTGGGTTTTTTGAATTAATTTGGTATTTATGGTTTTTACGGGTGTTTTAGGATTTTTAGCATTTTTTAGGTTTTTAGGGGTTTTATTTGTTTTTAGGTTTTAATGTTTTTCTTAGTGGTTTTATGGGTTTTAGGGATTTTTATAATTTTAGTATATTTTTGGGATTTTTTAGGTGTTATGATTTTTAGGGGTTTATGGTTTTTAGCGTTTTCATGGTTTTTTGGGATTGGAGGGGTTTTTTGAGTTTTTATTTCAAGATTTATGGGTTTTTAGAGTTTATGAACATTTTTAGGGGTTTAAAGGGTTATTAAAGTTTTTAGTGGTTTTATGGGGTCTTAGTTTTTTTTATGTTTTACCTGGTTTTATGGTATTTAGTGGATTCAGAGTATTTAGGGTCTTTTAGGGTTTTTATAGTTTTTTAGTTTTTTAAGGGGTTAAGTGTTTTGAGGTTTTTAAGGTTATCTTATATTTTTTTGAGGTTTTTAGTGTTTTTATGTATTTAGGAATTTTTAGGGATTTTTAGTGTTTTAGGGTTATTAGGTTATTCAGGGATTTTGAGGGATTTTACGTTTGTAGACATGATAAAATGTGTTCCATGAACTTTTAAACAATTAAAGATGTATTTACATGTGTCACGGCCCAAAACATCCACGATCAGGCTTGAAACGATTGTGGTGCAACTCTGTATTTTTTATGGGGGTCAATGATGCTAGCAAAGGCACATGCACGAAGGTCCAAGATTGTGGCCCAACACTAATCCCAAGTGAGGATGAGGGGGGCACAACCCCTATGGTATGGAGAAATGAATTTGGATAAGTCCCAAAAGTGGTGCCCAAGGTACAGGAAGCATGCAAGTACTTGCACGCCCCCATGATGGCATGCAATCCTACATGAGTTCCCAATCTCCATTCATCTAGGTTCCTATTTTTCCTATAAATAGACCCTCAGAGTCTTCATTTGTACGAATGAATATCTGGAATCCCAATTTTTGTTTTGGTCACCCTAGTGCTTCACCCAAGTCTTCTAAAACCCTCAAGGTAGTTCTTTAACACCTAGTGTGGTGAAATTAAAGGAGGATCATAGGATTTAAGTCCCTTTAGTGTTTGAAATCCATAACACTTGCGTGCCTAAAGCGCCTAACCTCCCTAAAGTACCAAACCTCCCTAAACCCAAAACACTTTATCACCACCCATTCCTCCTAAAGGAACATGAGAAACCTACTTCTGGGAATACCTATGAATACTATTTAAGGCTTGAGTCAAGTCTCTCCCAAGTTTTAACATCCTGGTTGTTCATCACTTAAGTAATCATCAGTTTTCTAAAGGCTACCTGTGTGCATATAGTTTCACGCCAGATACCTACTTGGGCACCCTCCTTTTATTCAGCTTATCCTTTCATCCTATACAAGCCTTTAATCAATCCTTATTTATAGTCATTCAGGTCCAGGCTTCCTCTTCGTTGGATCTCTTATCTGAAAGGGATTATGTGGAAACCTCTACCAAAACATCCTAACTTATCAAAACTTTGGGAAAGTCACATTTGTGTGTCTCCTATTTGGTTTTGTATATCTACTGTCAGAGGTTTCCAACAATTTTTTTTCTAAGGGATTCAGGATCCTTGTGATTTTTTTAGGTTTTTATATCTACAGTCACATGGATCCTTACCCTAGAGATAATGTTGGGATGTTCACAATCTTAGATTTTGGGAATGTGACTCTGAACACCCCCCTCATCTCTATGACTCAGTGCCTCTGGTTCCCAATAGGGAGGGTAAGGGACACACTTTATTTTCCATTCAATAAAGGAAAATTCTACCTTCTCTTCTAGTATCCACTTAGGGAAACCATCATGTGGTAATCCCCTATCCTTTAATGTAGGAAGTTGTAGTCTCAATCCTCTCTAATTCCTTCACCTTAACTCCTTCCTTACATTGGACCCTCATCTAATGTAATGTGAAGAGGGGGAAGGTTCATTTCCTTGGCCTCTTCCGCTATAGTCATGCCCTCCTCCATCAAAAGAGGACAGAGTGTGTGGTTTGTTTAATCTTTCAAATCCTCTTGTTTGGAAAACTAATAATAACTCACGTTAGCATAGATGCTTGTGATGATCACGACAACCACACAATCCACCATTCTTGAACTACGAGAACTATGATTCCCACCATAATTGGGATGCATAGGACACCTTCATCAGTGCCTGAGATCATTGGATATCCTTTTTAGGAATCATACCCAAATTCCCTTAATTTTGGCATCCTCCTTAGTTGTAATCCCCAATATATTTCTATAAAAAGGGTTATACACCATTTGATACTCTTCGAACTCTGTGGTCTTTTATTCTCATCCAAATGAGATACGTAGGAAGCCTCCTTGAGGTTCAAACCCAACAATATAAATCAACCCTATAATTTATTGGCCACAATCCCAGAAGGGTTTAATTCAACATGTAAATTCGTATCCCTTCTAGGTTCCTTGGGTTTCATAAGCGTAAGTCCCACAACAAGATTTGAATTAGTACTTTCTACATTGATGTCCTTACCACATGACATTAAATTGTACATTTAGGTCCTTATCGCATGACCATAAAAGGTATGATGTGTCCCATTAAGTGAAACAATACTATGAGGGTTCAAATTAATTTCACAAGGATAAATAGGTAGCCTATTTATTGGTACGATCCCTACATAAAAAAACATTTGTCTCCCTATAAAATAATAAATTCTAGAGTCCCCCACTGAGTGTATTAAAAAAACAATATTATCATAACAATGGTTAAAAGAATATCTACATAGTATATAAGTGGATACCATTGATAGATAACCTTGAATAAATACATATATCTCTATTAATGAAGAACCTTGAATACAAATAGATGATTCTAAATTTTGAACATGCTAATAATTGATTGCAAATTCAAAGGGAACCATAGGTTATACTAGGTAAATTAATAAGGATTCATGAAAATATCTCACATATATAAGAGAGACTCGGAGTAGGAAATAATCCCCCCTAAAGGGTGTGATGAGTCCGACGTCGCTTCCTCTCAACAAATGTATGTTATTAAGTATCGTAGGTACAAATCTAACTAACACCTGCCGTTGGAAAGAAGGTCCCCTTGGATAATGAACCATAATATTTTTCCACTTCCATAAATAAATCCAATGAAAACTACCTGGAATTAGTGATTCCTAACCAGAACACACATCTCCAGGGAGACAAAACCAAAAATGGTGAACTTTATGGGAATCCTTAACCATGTTTGATCGTATAACCCATCTGTCAGGCCCCTGTCAGTTTATAAAATAAGGACAGAAAAAGGAATCAATCACGCATGGTTCCATAAAAAACATGCTACTTTAATGAAATGAATTTTTTTTTGTATCTTTCAAACCATTTAAGAACTCCCTTCACTCCAAATTTATTTATTCTAGTTTTCACCAATGAATGCACCAACTATTTCTCATGATGGATACTCATCTGCTGGAAGAACGTCATCACCAACTTAACATCTTCAACACTATTTCTTAAATGTATTGGTTCAGGAATACTGTGAACATGGTACTATCCCAACCTTGTAGGCTACCTAACAGGATCTCTAAGTTAACAACAACCCTTGATCATCTGGTCATCAATGACCGATGATCAAGAAGAAGACAATGCCAACCACTATCTATAGCTATTTCAGGTCCTTATTCTAGGGATGAAATAACATATCCTTCCCATACTATAGGTAGGGTTAGTGATCCAAGTCATCTATCATAGGACTTTGTGAAGGAACTCAACGGCCCCTATGGCGGGTGAACCCTAGTTCCCTGTGGCGGTGACGGCCCCTGCGGCGGTCCCTCTCCCATTTTTGGTGGAGGGACCCTCGTTTCCCTCCAAAGGAGCTTCTTCCTCCTTTGTCCCATTCTCGAACCCTGATTTTCTTCCGCCGTTTCCTCCTGTCTTTTTGTACCCGAAGGTTTCAGAGCTCTTCACTGGGTTGCCTATTCTTCATTTATCAAATGTGGAGTTCTCGACCTCTTCAGATTTGTTGAAACACCCCGTGGTTTCTAGGATTCATGGAAGACGTCCTTCGGTTGATTCGTTAAATAGGCATGTCTTTGATGATTGGGGTTTACAGGACATGGTGACGTTGGGCCTCCTAGAAAACTAACAGATCATGGTACTTTTTACTTCGGAGTTGGATATAATCAAATCCTGGGCAAATGAACCCTATATATTCAATGGGTTTATATTTTCACTTCTTCATTGGACCTACGATTTGCATATGATGTGAGACCCTCCTACAATGGCGATTTGGGCAAGCTTCTTTAATTTACCACTTCCATTCCAAAATCCATCCATTATATGCATGCTAGATAATCTAATAGGTAGATATCTATGCTCCAATATCCGCACGGAGGTGAAATTCCATCCAGTTAATCCACGCATTTGTGTGGAAATGGATATGTCAAAGGATCCTTTTGAGTATGTATGGGTCACTGTAGGTGAAGACTATAGGTGTAAGCATTGGGTGGTCTACGAATCATGGTCTGCTTTTCGTTCGGGTTGCAAGCAGCTGGGGAATTCATTGGGATCCTGTCATAATGATCTTTGGGTGAAGAATTTGAGAATGGTTTTTGTTCCGGGGCAGGAGGAGGAGTGCCTGGTTGAGGCAGAGGAAGTGTTGTAGAGACCTTCTTCTCTGTTTGCGAGCAAGGGGGCCGCTAATGGTAATCTATGTAAGGGGGAGGTACAAGCTAGTAGTGTTTCAGGTAATGGAGTTCATGTCATGGAAGTAGATTCTAGTAGGAGGGAGGAAGGCTTGTATCAATAAGATGCAGATGGTGGAGAAAACCAGGTGGTTGGTGGCGGTAAGGAAGCGAAGGGGTGGGCTGCCGTGGAGGCTTTGGAGTAGATTCCTACCATGTTGGAAGAGGTGGGAGAGGCAACGACTACTTTGATGGCCTAAAAATATAGTGGGAGGGATGAAGGCTCGGTTTTCCTTGAAACAATAGGTGTGGAGGTCATGGTTCGATTGGCGGATGGTGAGGAGGACTTATCACTAGATGGTGCAGGTTCGAGAAGTAGTGAAGCAAGGAGGCGACTGCAGGGGCAAGATTCAACAAAAGATTATATGGACAGCCAAGGGAAGGCTCCTATTCTCCTTGGAAATAGTTTTGATTGACTAGTTGAGGAGGATATAGGTACCACTCATGATTTTCTACTTGATCCAGAGGGAGGGCATATGAATTCTTGTAATGAGGATGAACTGAATCACTCAGCAATTGAAACTCCAATCCAGGAAAATAGAAATAATCCAAGGAGGAGTATGAGGGACTATTCAGCCTTCCCCCCTTTTGGAGACTAGATTGTCTAGGAAGAATTCTAAACAGGAGTCCTTAGAGGAGGTGGAAGAACATGCAACAAAGGTCCAGAGTGGACAATCATTGGATTTATTGCTTAGAAGTGCGGGGGAGGTGATCGAGCCAGTGTTATTGCTCAAAACTTTGGAGGAAGGGAGGGAACTCAAGGAGAATTCTCATATTTTGATCAAGGAGAGCAACAATGAAATGGGAAGATCTACTGAAAAGGTAAAGAACATAAAAGTGCCCATTCTTTCCTCCAAGGAGGACATGGTAGAGGAATTTCTATGTGTTTACATCCCATAGAAAGAGGATGATATGATGGTAAGAGCTGTAAGAGTGGAGGTCAATAGCGAGCAGGCTAAGTGGATTGACAAACAGGATTTGATCCTGATGAGAGGCTTCAATGATCGGAAAATCAGAAAAGAAGAATATATCCGAACATGGGACAAAATAGCGGACCGATTTGAAGACGTTATTGGGTAAGATCATGGTGCTAAGGTATGGATATTGAATTGGAATATTTATAGGGAGGAAATCACTAATAGGATATAGATATGCTTTGGTAAATTTTCCTTTTCTTATGAGGCTTCGCCTCCGGTCTGATTGAGTTTGTTTCTCAATTTACTTTTATAGTTATTTGGAGGGATTTTTGGGTTGTCGGTGGTCAGGGTACTAATGGCACCAGGAGATGGTCACCTTCATTATGGTTTTCTTTGACATCCTTAAGGTTGGATCCTGGGGGTCTATTCCATTGTTTGAAGGCTGGGTGATTTCCTCAGGAATTTACCAACGGGAGGATTTGGGTCGGTGTCGATGGTCGTGCCGAGGGACGCTCAAGTTAGTCAGGGTTGGATTTGACCATCCTCTCTGAAGTTCTTGAGCCCTGGTACGTGGTTTCTTGAGCCTGGTTAGTATTTTTTGGTGTTTTTATGTTTTGGTAAATGTGGTTGTTTTGGACTCATGTAGCGGGGTACCGGGAACCCATAAACCGGTTTTTTAAAATGAAAAAAAATGAATAGCCTATATTATAGGGAGGTGGATCAAGACATCACTCATGGCCTCAAATCAAGGACACAGGGGTCCTTATTAAGGGATTCCACCAATAATCATCCCCAACAGAATGATGTGGTAGTGAACCCCCTAACATGGTGGGGGTGTTGCCTTCGGTTGTTCGGCCCAAGTCCCTTAGACCCTGGCATGCAAGAAGAACCATTGGGGACAACATCTATCCAACAAGAAGCAGTTTATTACCTTTTCCCCCTCCGGAGATGTCCATCAACCTAAAATGGTGTTAAATAATGAATAGGAACATATGCATGTCCTCCCTAATTCTTCCATCTAGCAAACCCATCTGGTGGAACCCAACCAATCCCACCATTTTAATCTAGTGGATTATTGTGAGTAGTCACATACACTAGCTTACAAACTATCATCCAGTCAACCGACTCATATGGTTGTATTCAAGGAATCCTACCAATAAAATATGGTGTAAACTTGTAATAAGGATTATAAAACTGCCTGCAATCACTTATCCTACTAAAAATCTCGTCTGTTACCATTGAAAGAAGTCTATCGACCATATTTGGTGGAAAGATCCAGCATGCGCATAACCATCTAGAAACCATCAAACCTTCCAATATTCTCATTTGGCAGCACCCAGAAAAGTCAGTCGAAATGATATGATGAAAATTCTTAGGCAGACTCAACTCTCTTCCCCCATACATGAGTAATGTTAGTATATACTGATTGGAAAGGGAGGAGAGAAGAAGGAACATACTACTAATCCAGATACAGAATGGATATATATTTTGGTTTCGGCTGCTGAAGTCACCAAAAATATTTTAGAAATGGTGAAAGGGAAGATAAAAATTTATGCCAATATTCTATAAGCCTTCCAAAATATCAGAATGTAAACTTTAGCACTACCAGTGGTACAAACACATAATTCTATCCCCACAACTAGGATGACTTGTCAGCATTCCATCCTGGGACATATACACACCTATGTTCTTATCCAGGGTGGTTATGGGGGGTAATCTTCCATATCATACAGAAAACTGGATAAGAAACATACAACCCTTGCAATTGGAGATAATCGTCCCATTATAATGACCACTCCAAGGCTGGAACATATACCAAACCACGATAACCACTTCTCCCAGCAAGTGGCCCCAACTTCATGTAAAAGAGAATCTAAGAAGAAGTCTTTCCAAATGGTGTTGGAAAATCAAGAGTAAATATGTGATCTGACTCCTCTTAATTATGGAGTTATTGAACCCCTCAGACATTTATCTATTGGAACTCAAGATCCTACCCTCACATCACCAAATTATGAAATTACTAGTAGTAATTCTAAAGTTCCCCATCCGAAACGTCATCATGATAGATTCCTTCATGAAAATTCATAAATCTATAGAACCTATCTCTGGATAAGAGCCACAGAAACCCTCAATGTGGCTAGATTATCAAGGAGAAAGAGGATTTACCCCTTCCTGTAATCCACCATGGTGGTCCTACCCACGATGGAAATCAATGTGAAAGTTCTCTCCGTAGTAGTGTTTCTCATTTCCAAAATAATTCTTCAACTGACAATGTAGCGATGAGAAATACATCTTGTCTTGAGGTACCTTCCAACATAAGGCAATTTAGGTATGATACCTTGTTATTAAAAGGTAAAATAATTTCTCAACCTAAAGAGAGCCTAAGGATATGGTCATTCGCCGAACCCCCCTTAGGCCATTTTCCTTCTAATATGGCAGAGTAAAAAAACAACTAATCTTATAGTTTATGATGGAACAATTGTGAAGTGTCCCTTTAGGAAAAACATGGTTGAGAAACCTCTATAAAAAGACGAGGAGGATATTTTTAATAAGAGAAAACAACTGGATAAGGGTGAAATACAAGTCATGTTCTACCATTTTACAACCACTCAATACAACATTCCAGAATCAATGGTAGAAGATTCCATTCATGATATCTGCCTCAACATGTGGAAGACTCTTAGTCATCTGAAAGCCAAATTATTACAATGTGATGAATATAAAAGTCTTGTAAAGGTAATATAAGGGATGAAATGCCAAATTGGATTAGAATCTATCTCAGTTTCCTGACATCCAAAAGTTGAGAAGTAGTAGGGAACCCTTCAGTGTGCACGCCTCAATTCACTAAAGAGGATACACTAGTTAACTGATGCTAATCCATCAGGTGTTCATATTACTGTATGGGGTGTTCCTGGATCATTCCATTTCACTTCACTGTCTAGCTTGAAAATCTCACTAAAAGTGGTCTAATGCAATGTTATTGCCCATGGATAGCTTCTATCAATAGAATTTGTATGTAATAAAGGATATTCTCAAGAACATGCCTCCACTATCTCTCATCAAAGTCAATCCCAAAGAGAGGAAGTCGTCGAGATACTTTTGAATCATCTATATGAGAATATTAAGATATCCTCTAACATAAAGTATTTCATTCATATGATTGAGAAAATGTCTGAAATAGCAGAACAGTCTTCCAAAAGATAAGATTTAAGTGTTTGTCGGATGATGCATCCAGAAAATGTTCATACTAGAATTCGTAAAATCAGAAGAGTAGTTGTTCTAATATCATCCATAGTAGTTAAAGAGCCACCCGAGCCTGCAGGGTTGTGACCTTGTTTAACTAATCCTTTGAATTCAATAAACAAAGGTTGAAGGTTTGAAGTAGAAGAACATGAACAACCTCGTCCTGTAGGGTTGGGGTATTTTTCACATATACAATCTCCTCTTCAATGGATGTCAATTTTCCCTCGATTAGGTAAGAATCCACAATGTGAACACACAATTGAACTATCCAATTATTCCATTAAAGTATCTGTCCATCAAATAGTTCTCAGGAATTCATCATATAGGAGAAAAAATCCTCATAGAGGACACATAAGGAAACAATATTACAAAGATACTGATATAATGTCATCAATTTGTTATGCATTGGTTAATTTCATTAATAGCATTATGGAAGATCCTCCAGAAAACTATTCTAGTTTAGGGGAGTCAGAGGATGAAGTTATTAATAATAATATGGTACAAACTGAGGAAAATGAAGGAGGTTTTCTTAATCTAAATTAGAGGCTTACCTAGAATCATGGAATTCCCTTAAGTAACCAACTCCCACCTATTAGAATGGAATTTAACAAGGGGAATTTTAATGGTTAGATCATGTATCACATTTCCACCAGAATGGTCAATATCCTTCTCTTGAAGAAATATTTGGTCAGCAAGATGAAGAGATGAAGGAGTTGAAAAGACTCAATGTAGAGTTACGTCAAGCATGATTTCTTTTAGATTTACTCCTCAAACAGATCCTCAACTTCCACATCCTGTAGAATATACTCAGAAAATAGGTTTTGTTGAAACTATAGATGTGGATAATTAATTACCTCCATTGGGTACATAGAAATAATAGATCAAGCACATCCTTATAGTCTTGTCCTTGTGGGTTATCCAAGACAAATACTAGAAACACCACCCCTTGTGGTTTTTTCAGTCATCGCGTCAGTTCAAGATCCAACTATTGAACCTATATAGTTCCCAGCTCATCTAGATATTCCCCAAATTCTTATGAATACAATTGAGGCATTAACAACTCAATTAGGATCTATGGAAGGACAACGCGCACTGATACAACCAGAAAAGAAAGATTACCCCAAATGGGTAGATCTAATCACTCCCCCAATAAAAATTGGGAATACCACATTTACTATCTTTAATGGTTCAAGAGATCATAATCCACACATAACCCATTTTTCGCATTGTGATCCCATTATGGGGACCCTCAACAACAAGAAGCAGTAAATCTTAGATCGTTTGTGCAATCTTTATAGGGTATATCCTTTGTCTGTTATACAAGTTTGTAGTCCCATTCAATTACTGGATGGGAAGACCTTCATCATTAATTACATCTCCAATTCACCTCAACGTTGTCTAATACAACTAATTTTTATCTTATAAATTGAAAATGGATAATGAAAGATTTTCATATTTCATTTCTCGATGGAAATGATTAACATATTCCTTAAATATACCACTCCCTCATGAAGATTTTCTGCCAATTTGTGTGGAAAATCTTTGTGATGAGTTACACACACCACTAGCCTTGCTTCAATCGCCCAATATGTAAAGGATTCCATTATGGAAGACAATGATAAATCTCATGTAATCCCATCATCTCAAGGAAGTACAATAGAAAAAGATGAGGATTCTACAATGACACTCAAACAAGAACTTGTACTTAATTCTACTTCAAAAAATTCACCATACATAAGGGATCCACCTCTAGAGCATTAGTATAATTTACCACCTCATCAAGATGATCAAAAAGATGAAAAGTGGTGATAGTTTAAGGAGTTAAAGACCAATGTTTAATCATTTCAAAATGAATAGTTTTTCGGTTACTTTATTTCCGCTTTGGAAAACAATTTAGTTTAGTTTTCAAGACCTAAGAAACTGAATAAATAAGGAGATGAAGATCTCACAAATTATTTCCCCTTCCATTAAACATTGGACATCCCATTCAGGAGTGTTTTTTCCAGGACCTCCTGCAAAAAAAGTAAGGCTTTGGAAAAGTGAAGCTAAAAATTTCATTATCCCAAGTATCATTTGTTATTACTACTGATATAAGGGAAGAAAACACGTGGAAGGAATTAAAAAGAAAAAATATGCAGAAATATGATGATTGGATGGTTAGAAAAATGATCAACTGAAATCATGCCATTATACAAACATAGTTGAAAAAACCAGTTATGCCTCCTGCTACTTTCTATATAGAAAATCCTTCTTCATCAAAAGATCAGTCCTCCAACATTAAATACTTTATAAAGAGACATGATCAGAAAGATAAATAGAAATTAGAAGAAGATGATCTCATGTCAGAGACAATGTTTTCCATGACTTTTGAAGATTTTATTCAAACTGTCTCCAATGCATGGGAACCACCCCGCAAAACATCCTAATAAGAACCAACCTATCAAGTATAATCTTCATTAGATGGGGAATTGATCTTTAGTTCTGTTAAAGTTGTCCACTTAACAGACCCCTATGAAAATGATGATTCCAGATATAAACCAAAATTCTATATAACTGATTGGGGAACTGGGGGATGAAGTCAAGGTCAAGGATACAAGGGAAGATATGGATATTCTAGAAGCCACTATTTTAACTATACCCCTGCTCAAACTATTTATGCATCAGAAACTCATGTGAGATCCCCTAAGCGGGCTCAGCAAGAACAAGGAAATTCTCCCACAAATGACAGGATCATCCCAAAAATGATCATCTTGGAAGACCTATGAGAGGAAATACCATCACTCACTCTACAGGTAGATAAACCTAGTTAGTCTAATATACCAAGAGAAGAAGTATTTCCAACTTCAACCCCAACACATGGCATATCTGTATCAGAAGATTCATCTTCCAAGGCACCTGCAAGATGGAATCTCCATGCTAGAAGATGCTATCCATTGGACCAAAATTATTATGTTTTTAAATAACTTTCTCAAGTACCGACCATGTTTTCAATCCTAGATCCTTTGAATATATCAAAATATCATTGAGAAGAACTTATTGAGGTTTTTTCAAGTCCTCAAGAGTTTGAAACTGAGGTCATTACTGCTGAGGTTTACGTTGTAGAGAATGATCCTACTGAATATCATGCAGTGATATATTTCACAGATGAAGATGAGGATGGTGTTGTACATAGGCACATCAGGACCTTGTATCTATCTTGTAGGGTTAATGGTACATACATCTAATGATCATTCATTTATAATGGCTAAGGAGTCAAAATCATTCCCATCTGTAATCTTCGTTGATTGGGTCTCACAGAATCTAACTTATCTCCTTCTTCAATGATGTTATAAGGTTATGAAAATAATGAAAAAGAACCTCTAGGAGATATTACACATAGAACTTAGTTTGGGGATCTTTTATCTAATTTAGATTTCCTGGCTGTCTGATAGGACACAACCTTCAACATTCTACATGGAAGGCCATCACTACATCAACATGTGTCCATTCCTTCATCAAACCACCAATTTATAATGTATTTCTTCAATTGTAAAATTGGGACATTGTATGGTGACAAGGATCTTTTCAAAACCAATGAATCTCAGTATATTGAGGTAGAATTAAATCACACAAAGGGAATAAAGTCCGGGAAAAAATATTTAACAAGATTCAATGCTCCGAATGGTCTAGAAAAATCCTGTCAAACCCATTCAAACATATGAGTATAGAATATATGTTACCTATCAATGAAATTAAAAGGATATACCCAATTACAAGAAATTTTCTAGTGAATTCTACAATGTCTATTGTGGAAATCGAGCTTGACAGCATGGGTGAAATTTTTGGTAGTAAAATCTTGAATGCATATGTCTACATCTCATCCACTGAACTTCAGAAAATCTTTTATTCATCATTCAGGCTAGAATAAGTATTCTAATTATTAAAGGAAGATAAGTATGTTGATCTCTAACCCGTCATTCCCTCTTCAATACTATTGGAAGACCCTTCATCATCAGTAAGGTCAGAAATGGTTTCCTCTTCTTCAAAATGTTCAAGTACCGACTCCTCCCATAGCTATTAATGTTTTGAATCATCACATACTCTACAAGTAGAAATAGAAGATGTGACACATGAAGAAGTATAATAATAAAATATTAAGGGCTCCCCTATAGTATTTGAGGAAGGTGCATCCACCAATATGTATGAGCTTAGTGAAATAAATCTGGGTACGGAAGAAGATCCACACCATACTCTAGTTTGTGAAACCATGCCTTCTGAAAAGAATGATATGTAAACATAATTTATATAGAAAAATAGAGATGTGTTTTCTTAAAACTATATAGAAATTCCAGTAAATAATCATGAAGTGGCCACTCATTATTTGGGTTTTCTATAAGAGCATCAAGGATTCGCACAGGCAGTAAGAAGAACTCACCCAACTCATGCCTCTAAAATTGAAGCTGATGTCAACAATCTTATCAAATTTAACATTGTCAGGGAGGTGAAATATTTCAAATGGATGGAAAATATTCTACCAGTAAAAAATAAGAATGGGAAAATCAGATTTTGCATTGAATTCAAAGATCGTAACTAAAATTGTCCCAAGGATGACATTTTGATTCTGATCACCGAACATCTGAATGATTCAATAGATAGTTATGGAGCTCTCTCTCTCATGGATGTCTACCCTTGGTATAAAAAAATTTTAATGGCCCCACAAGATAATGAATATATAGATTTTAGAGCTCCCCAATGTTTATTTTTCTTTGGGGTAATTCCATTTAGCTTGAAGAATGCTGGTGCGACATACCAACATGCCATGCACCATATCTTCAAACCCTTCTTGGAATTTTTTTTGAATATTATGTGGATGATTTATTAGTTAAATAAAGACAATGTTTCAGTCACCTGACTGATCTAGAGACCATATTCATTAAACATTGGCTAAATAATTTGAATATGAATCCCTTAAAATGTGATTTTAGGGTGACCTTGGAAAAATTTATTGGTTTTTTGTACACCATCACTACATCAAATTTGATTTGGAGAAGACAAAAGAAATTCTTATCAGGCCACCTCATCGAAATTTGAATGAATTAAGAAGAAATTATGAATACATGGCCTATATTAAGTGTTTTATCTCTAATTTGGAAGGAAAGTGTTTACACTTCACCAAATTAATGAAGAAGGTAGTTACTTATCAATGAACTGAAGACTGCCAAGTGTCATTTGATACCCTCAAGAAATATATCTTGAGTCCATCGGTATTAATGCCGCATATTGATGGAAAGCTTCTTATTATCTATGTAATAGATTTAGAGGTATCACAAGGTTCCTTCCTTAGACAAAATAATGATGATGGGATTGAAAATAACCTTTAATATCTATGTTGAACCTTTCTTAGCATGGAGACTCGATATTCAAGTAACGAGAAGTGATTCCTAGAATTAATCTTTACAGTTCAGAATGTTGACGCAATACCTACAACACCCCAAGGTCTACTTGGTATCTCACAATAAATCACTCTAATCTATCCTCAATAGTCCTATTCTTAATGAATGTTTGGCATGGTGGGTAGTTATTTTGAAATATTTCAATATAAAGTATGTGCCTCAGAAAACAATTAAAGGACAAGCGTTGGAAGAATTCCTTACTAAACAACAATATGCAGAAGATATGCCTTTGAATACTAAACATCTTGATGAATAAATATTCTTTATTAAGTATAATCCCCAAACAAGGGAAATTTACTTTTAATTTTTAGGGTTTTATGGTTTTCTTGAGGTTTTCAAGGTTTTTATGATTTTTTACATTTTTAGCATTTTTAGAAATTTTTATGTATTTTTATGGGTTTATATTTATTTAGGGATTTTTATGGGTTTTAGGGTTCTTTTTTGGGGGGTTTGGGGTTTTAAGGTTTTTATCGTTTTTTAGAGGATTAATATTTTTTCGAGCTTTTAACATTTTCATAGGATTAAATTGTTTTTAGAGTTTTCAATTTTTTTATTGTTTGTATGGGTTTTACGTTTTTAAGTCTTTTATGGGGTTTTATGAGTTTTAGGTTTTTTATGGGTTTTATATTTTTTACGGTTCTAAGTGTTTTTAGTTTTTTTATTTTTTATTAGGGTTTCTTAAAGATTTTAGGGGTTTTATGTTTTATCGGTTTTTAGGGATTTTTTAAATATTTTTATTGGTTTTTATGGTTTTTTGTATTTTATATTTGTTTTGAGTTTTTTAGGGTCTTAAATGTTTTTAGAGTTTTAAAAATTTTTATGGGTTTAATGCTCTTTAGAGTTTTTAGTGTATTTTAGGTGTTTTAAGGGGTTTTAGGGTCTCTTAAGGTTTTTAGATGTTTTTATGGTTTTTAGGAGTTTTAGGGTTTTTAGGGTCTTTATGGGTTTGAGCATTTTTATCTTTTTTTAGATTTTAAGTGTTTTTATATTTTTTAAGGTTTTCTTAAGGGATTTTGGGTTATTTATTTTTTGGGATTTAAAAGGATTTTTTTTATTAATATAGAATTTTATGATTTTAAGGTACTTTGAGAGTTTTCTGGTTTATAGGTTTTATAGGGTTTCTAGCATTTTTTGGCATTTTAGAGGTTTAAGGTTTTTTTATTTTTTATCATTCATTATGGTTTTTGGTGTTTTTTGGGTTTTTAATTTTTTAGGGATTTTTATGGAATTTTTATAATTTTTTTTTTTTTTTTTTTTAAAGAATTTTTGGGTTTTTATTTTTTTCAGGGTTTTACTATTTTTTGTGTTTTTAGGGTTTTTAATTTTTTAGATTTTTTAACATTTTTTGGTGTTTAAATGGATTTCATTGTTTTATTGTTTTTGGGTTTTATTATTTCTTTTTGGTTTTTAAATTTTTTTGGGTGGTTTTATGGTTTTAAAGGGATTAATTGTTTTAGAGGTTTTAGCATTTTTATATTTTATAGGGGTATAAATTGTTTTTTGGGTTTTCTGGTTTACTCAATGTTTTTATAGGGTATTAAGGAATTTTTTTTGGTATTTTAAGGGACTTTTAGGATTTTTATGGTCTTTAAGGTTTTTAGGTATTTTGAGGGGTTTTTAGTGGTATTATGTTTTTTTTTGGAATTTAGTGTTTTTAAAAGTTTTAGGGTTTTAAGCTTTTTATATTTTTTATAAGTTTTACTTGTTTAATAGCTTTTTAGAGTTTTTGGAGTTTTAATGGGTTTTAAGGGGTTTTATAGTTTTTAGGGATTTATGGTTTTTAGGGTCTATTGGGGGTTTTGGGGTTTTAGGGATTCAGGGTCTTTAGAATTTTTAGGCTTTTATGTGTTTAAAGTTTTTTAGTTTTATAAGGATTTCTTAGGGGTTTTCAATGTTTTACACTTTTTTTACATATTAAGGTAATTTTATTCCTTTTTTGGATTTTTATTGGGTTTTAGGGTATTTAGGATATTTAGGGATATTTAGGGTTATTTAGGATCATTATGATTTTTTGGTTTTTTAGTTTTTAGGGGTTTCTTGGGTTTATGGGTATTTTTTTGTTTTTTTAGGTTTCAAAGTTTTTTTTTGAGTTTTTAACACTTTTTGGATTTTAAGTATTTTTAGATTTTTTTGGTAGTTTAAAAGGGTTTTATGGGGTTTTAGGGTTTTATGGTTATTAGCGGTTTTATAGTTTTTAGGGATTTTTTGGGTCTTGTTAAGAGTTTTAGGGTTTTCAAAGTTTTTAGGTTTTAAGGGGTTTTATTTTTTTTAGGTTTTAAATGTTTTCTGAGGGGGTTTAAAGGTTTTTTTTACTTTTTTGGGTTTTTATATTTTTTTGGTGTTTTTGGGGTTTTCATATTTGGGGTTTATAGGGATTTTAATGTTTTAAGGTTTTTTGAATTTTTCAGTTTCTAGCTGTTTTAACTGTTTTTTAGTGTTTTAATCTTTTTTAGGGTTTTGTTTTACTGTTTTACATTTTTAGTGAATTAGTATATTTATGGTTTTGGGGTTTTTTTATAATTTTGAGGGGTTTTAGGGTTTTAAATGGTTTTTTGGTTCGTTTTGGTTTTTAGGAGTTTTTTTATTTATTAATGGTTTTACAATTTTTTTGAGAATTTAACATTTTTAGGATATTAGTGGGATTTTAGTTGTTTTTTGGGGTTTTATGGGTTTTAGAGTTTATAAATTTTTTTGGGGGGTTTTACTATACTTATATGTTTTTTTAAGACTTTAAGAGTTTTTTGGGGTCTTATATGTTTTTAGTTTTTTCACGGTATTAAGGATTTTTTATGTTTTATGTATTTTTAGAGATTATTTAGGATTTTTATGTTTTTATGGTTTTTGGGAATTTGAGATGTTTTGGTTTTTTTGGTTTTTAGGGGTTCTATCATTTTTATATTTTTAGTGGTTTAAAGTAATTTTAGGTTATTAATATTTTCTTAGCAGTTTTCATGGTTTTTTGGTCATTTTATATTTTTATAGATTTTTCAGGGTTTTTAATATTTTTATGGTTTTTAGGTTTTTAACGATTTTGAGGGGTTTTATGGTTTTTTAGGGTTTTGGGTGTTTTATGGTTTTTTGGGTTTTAATTTTTTTTTGAGTTTTTAGGGTTTTTAACATTTTTTAATGTTTTTAACATTTTTACGGGTTTAATTTGTTTTTTGATTTTTTAGTGTTTTTAGTATTTTATGGGGTTGTAGGATTTTTTATACTTTTGAAGGGTTTTATGGTTTTTAGTGTTTTTAGGGTGTTTAATTTTTTTGGGTTTTTAGGGGGTCTAAGTGTTATTATGTATTTAAGGTTTTCTTAGTGGTTTTTCATATTTTCTATGGTTTTTACATTTTTATATATTTTTATGTTTTTTTTTATTTTTATGGTTTATTATGGTTTTCTGAAATTTTGAGGGTTTTATGGTTTTTAAGGGTTTTTGGGTATTTTGTTTTTTGGGTTTTATTGTGTTTTTAATGGTTTAAAAGGTTGTTATGGTTTTTAGGGTGTTAAAAGGTTTTTAGTGTTTTTAGTGTTTTTATAGTTTTTTAGGTTTTCTGTGTATTTATGGGTTATAGGGGTTTTAGGGTGTTCTAGGGTTTTTACCATTTTTTGGTTTTTATGGGGTTTATGTTTTTTTAGGTTTTTATGGTTTTTAGTGGTTTTCGAGGTTCTTAGGTTCTTTATGTTTTTTTGGGATTTATAGGGGTTTTTAGAATCTTTATGCATTTTTAGGTTTTTAGGGCTTTTTTGGGTTTTTAGAAATTGTAGGGTTTTGGGGGTCTTGTTTACATTTTTTGGTGTTTTATGGTTTTTATAATTTTTATTTTATTAGGGGATTAAAGTGATTTTGGTGTTTTTAGTGGGTTTTAGGGTTTTTATAGGGGATTTATGGTTTGTAGGGGTTTTATGGATTTTTGGGTTTTATTAGTTTTTAGGGTTTTGGTACTTTTATATTTTCTTAAGGATTTAAATGTTTTATAATTTTAAGGTTTTATTTCTGGTTTTTAAGGTATTAGGGTTTTTTTATGTTTTTAGGGATATTTTTTGACATTTTATGATTTTTATGGTATTAGAAATTTTGAGGGGTTTTAGGTTTTTTTGGTTTTATTGGTTTTAGGGGTATTTTATTTTTTAGGGATTTATTGTGTTTTCATGTATTTTAGGGGTTTTAAGGTTTTGAGGATTTATTTTACATTTTATGGAGTTTATATTATTTCTAGAATATTTTGTGGTTTATGGTTTTTATGTGTTTGTAAGGATTTTTAGGGTTTTTGGGGTTTATGGTTTTTATTAGTTTTAGGGTTTTGAGATTCTTTTTAAGTGTTTTAGAAAATTTTAGGTTTTTTAGAGGCTTTAATTTATTTTACGGTTTTAATGTTTTCATAGTGTTTTTGAAAATATCTATGGGTTTTTTTGGGGATTTTTAAGGATTTTTATGGATTTTTACAATTTTTAGGTGTTTTCAGGATTTGGAGTTTTTTTAGGGTTTTAAGGGTGTTAGAGAGTTTTTTTTTGATATTTTAGGGTTTTAATATGATTTTAGTGTTTTTAGTGGTTTTAAAGGTTTTTTGATTTTTTATGGTTTTTGGGTTATTTATGGTTTTTGGGATTTTTTTGTTCAATGTCTCTTTAGGGTTTTAGCATTTTTTAGGGTTTTTAGGGGTTTTAAGTGTTTTTAGGATTTTAATGTTTTTTTATGGGATATATGGGATCTTAGTGGTTTTTCTGTTTTTAAGGATTTTGAGGGTATTTATTATTTTTATGGGGTTTTAGGTTTTTAGGTATTTTTTGTGTTTTTTGGGTATTAGACTGTTTTTTGTGTTTTTGAAGGTTTTAAATGTTTTTTAGATTTTTTAAATGTTTTAGGGTTTTAAAGGGGTTTTATAGTTCTTTTAGTTTTAGGGTTTTATGGTTTTTATTGAATTTTAAATTTTAGGGGGTTTAAGGGTTTTAGGGTTTTAAGGGTTTTCACAGATTTTATCAATTTTTAGGTTTTTAGGGGTTTAAAGTGTTTTTTGGGTTTTTGGGTTTTCTTAGTATATTTCATGTATTTTAGGGTTTTTTAAATTTTTATATATTTTAGGTGTTTTTATGCTTTTTATGGTTTACTATTTTTAGGGTTTTTTGTAATTTTTAGGGTTTTAAGGTGTTTTAGGGTTGTTTTGGTTTTCAGGTTTTTTTGGAATTATTGGTTATTTTTGTGGTTTTTAGAGGTGATACGGTTTTTAGAGTTTTTAAACAGTTTTAGGGGTTTAAGAGTTTTTTGTGGGGGGGGTAGTTATTTTATGGGATTTATGGGTTTTTATTGGTTCAGGGGTTTTATGATTTTTATGGTTTTAGGGTTTTTAGGGTTTTTAGTATTTTTAACGTTTATAGTTTTTTAGAGATTTTAATTGTTTTTTGTTTTAACCATTTTATTTGGGGTTTTCATAGTTTTTTCAAGTTTTTAATGTTTATGGGTATTTGTTAGGTTTTTATGGTTTTGGTTATTTTATTTATGTTTTGAAGGCCTTTTAGGGTTTATAGGGTTATTTTGTATTTTTGGTTTTAGGTATTTTTTTATTTTTTTGGGTTTTAAGGGTTTTTAATTTATTTTAACATTTTTAGTTATTTAAAGGGATTTTAGAGTTTGTATTGGTTTTTATGGGTTTTAGGGTTTTATTTGGTTATAGAGATATTTATTCTTTTTATGGTTTATAAGGGTTTTTTTGGGTTTTTAGGGTTTTTATCAATTTTTAGAATTTTAATGGTTTAATGTTTTTTTATGTTTTAATGTTTTTCTAAAGGGTTTTTGGGGATTTCATCCTTTTTACCTTTGTAGGTATTTTTTGGGCTTTTTAAATATTTATTTTTTCATTTTAATTTTTATGGATTTCTAGGGACTTGAATTTTTTTAGGGCTTTTAGGGTTCTTAAGATTTTTTTTGGGTTTTATTGCTTTTTGAATTTTTTTATGGTTTTTAATGTTTTTAGAGTTTTTTTACATTTTTAAATGTTCAAAGGGGATTTAGATGCTTTAGTGTGTTTTAGGTTTTCTATTATTTTTTTCACTTTTAGAGTTTTTAGGTTTTTATGGGTTTTACGGATTTTAGTGCCATATTGGGTTTTTTATAGTTTAAATGGTCTTTAGCATTTTTTTGGTTTTTAGGGATTTTATTTTTTTTAGGTTTTGAAGGTTTTCGTAGGTGTTTGTTTGGTTTTTTATGTTTTTTGGTATTTTTAGGGATTTCTTTGCAATTTTCTGGGTTTTTATGGTTTTTAGGTATTTTGAGGTTTTTTAGGGTTTTTATGAGTTTTATGGTTTTTAGAGTTTTTAGGAGTTTTAGGGATTTTATGTGTTTTTTGGTTTTTAAGGTTTTCAGAGGGGTTTTATGTTTTTAGGATGTTTTATATTTTTTTATATTCGTGTCTTATTTAGTATATTTATGGATTTTTATCTTTTTAGGGGCTTTGAGGGGTTTAGGGTTTTTAGGGTTTTTAGGGTTTTAGAGTATTTATCATTTTTTGGTGTTTAGGGTTTTTTGAAAAAAATTGGGGTTTTAGTGGTTTTGTAGAGTTTTCTATGTTTTTATGGGAATAATTTTTTTTGATGTTTTACTACTTTTTTGGGTATTTTTTGTTTTTTAGTGTTTTTTATATTTTAATTATTTATATGGTTATTAGGGTTTTTAGTGTATTTTGGGGTTTTAGGGGTTTATGTGTTTTTATGTTTTTAATGTTTTCTTAGGGGTCTTCATGTATTTTATTATTTTTTATGTTTTTAGGATTTTTATGGATATTTAGGTATTTTGAATGATTTTTATTTTCTCTTAGGATTTTTAGGTATTTTGAGTCATTTTATGGTTTTAGAGTGCTTTTAGGCCTTTTATCTATTTTTGGGTTTTAAGATGTTTTTTTGAGTATTTAGGGTTTTAAATGTTTTTAGATTTTGTGATGTTTTTAGGAGTCAAATGGGTTTCATGTTTTTAATGGGTTTTATGGTTTTTATATGGTTTATGGACGTTTTTATGTTTTTAGTGTTCTTTATGGATTTTATAATTTTTTGGGATTTTGGGATTTTTTGGGTTTGTAGATTGTTTTTGGTTTTTAGGGGATTTAAATCGGTTTTAGGGTTTTCTCCATTTCTTAGTGCTTTTCATGGTTTTTTATTTTTTTTACGTTTTTACATATTTCTCATAATTTTTAGTATTTTTACAATTTTTTTGGTTTTTATGGAATTTCATTGTTTTTACGGTTTTAGATTCTTAGGGGTTTTAGGGTGTTTTAGTTTGTTTTTAGTTTTAATTGTTTTTTGAATTTTTAACATATTTAGCTATTTATTTTTTATTTGTTTTTTGGTTATTTTTTAGGGTTTTTAATGGTTTTGGTTTTTTAAGATTTTTAGGAAATTTTATGGTTCTTAGTGTTTTTAGGTTATTTTTTTGTTTATATTTTTTAGGTTTTTAGGGGTTTTAAGTGTTTTATTTTTTTATTTTTTTTCTTAGGGTATTTTATTGTTTCCAAAGTATTTTATTGAATTTTTGTTTTATTTGGATTTTTAGGGTTTTAAGGTTTTAGGGTTTTAAGCGTTTTATTATATTTTTGGGTTTTAGGGTTATTTTTCTTTGTTATGGTTTTTGAGTTTTTTTTGATTTTTTATCATTTTAAGGGTTTAAAGGGTATTTAGAATTATTATTGGGTGTTTAGTGTTTTTATGTGTTTCAGTTTTTTATTGGGTTTAGTGGTTTTTATAGTTTTTAGTAGATTTTACTATCTTTTGGGTTTTTATGATTTTTTCTGTTTTTTAATTTATTTAGGGGATTTAAGTGTTTTTAGTTTTTTACATTTTTATTAGGGTTTTCAAGGTTTATAGGGACTTTTACATTTTTAGTGATTTTTAGAACTTTTTTAGGATTTTTATGGGTTTTTAGGATTTTTATGGATTTTGAGGGTTTTTTGGTTTTTTAGGGGTTTTTGGGTTTTTTGTGGTATTTTATATTTTTTTAGGTTTCTAGAGGTATGAAGTGTTTTTATAATTTTAAGGTTTTCTTAGGATTTTTTCAAGTTTTTTGTGTTACGTTTTAAGGATTTTTAGGGTTTTTAGAATTTGTATGGTTTTTCGGATTTTTAGGGATTTTGAGGGGTTCTAGGATTTTTTATGGGTTTTATGATTTTTTTGGGTTTATAGGGTTTTTTGAGTTTTTTAGGGTTTTAAAATTTTTAAATTTCTTAATTATTTTATGTTGTTTAAAGTATTTTTAGTGGTTTTTAGGGTTTTATGGGGTTTTAGGGTTTTCTAAGGTTTTATGAGTTTGATGGTTTTTAGAGACTTAGGAATAATATGGGATTTAAGTGTTTTTATTTTTTAAGAATTCATTAGTTTTTTAGGGTTTTTAGGGTTTTTTACATTTTTAGAGACTGTTTATAATTTTTCTATTTTTTGGTTTTTATTGATTTTGAGTGTTTTAGTGTATTTTTAGTGGTTTAAGGCATTTTACATTTTTTAAATATTTTGATGGGTTTCAAGGATTTTTATTGTTTTTAGTGGTTTTTAGGGTGTTTATGGTTTTTTAGAGTATTTAAGGTTTTTAATGGGTTTTTTGATTTTTATGGGGGGTTTACTGTTTTTAATGTCTTTTAGGATTTTATGGTTTTTTAACATTTTTAAGATTTTTAGGTGTTTAAAGTGATTTTAGGTTTTAAGGTTTTATTTTGGTATTTTAGGGGTTTTTAAGGTTTTTTTACATTTTTTATGGATTTTAGGGATTCTTTAGGATTTTTATGGTTTGTAGATTTTAAAAAATTTTAGGTTTTTTCGGGTTTTCAGGGGTTTTAGATTTTTAGTTTTTTAGATTTTTAGGTTTTTAGGGGCCTTATGTGTTTTTAGGTTTTTCAGGTTTTCTTAGGGTTTTTTTGCCAGGATTTTATAGTATTTTATGGGTATTTAATGTTATTATTGATTTTGAGAATTTTTAGGGGTTTTGGGGTTAAATTTGAGTTTTTAGGGGTTTATGGGTTTTATAGTTTTTTAACATTTTAATCGTTTAAAGGATTTTTATAATATTTAGTTTTTTTAGATTTTTTAGTTTTTGGGGTTTTGGGGATTTGGGGATTTATGGGTTTTAGTGGTTTTTATAGTTTTTAGGTGTTTTAGGGCTTTAGATGTTTTTAGGGTTTTTAGTGTTTTTACAATTTTCAAGGATTTATGAGTTTTTTAGGTTTTTAAGGATTTCATTATGGTTTTCAGGGTGTTTAGCAGTTTTTACCTTTTTTGGTATTTTTATGTATTTCTATGAATTTTTTAGTTTTTTATGTTTATATTGGGTTCATTGAAATTTTGTAAATTTTTAGGGGTATTTTCGGTTTTTTAGGGTTTTTGGGGTTTTAATGTTTTTTGGGTTTTTAGGGATTTTTTATTTTTTAGGGTTTTAATGGTTGTTTATATTTTTTAACATTTTTTGGGTTTTAAAGTGTTTTTATATTTTCTAGTGGGTTTATATGTTTTTATAGGGTTTTAGGGTTTTTTATAGTATTTAGGGTCTATATGGATTATAATGGTTTTAAGGTTTCTAATAATTTTTTAGGGTTTTTACTTGTTTTAAGTGTTTTTAGGTATTGTTATGGTTTTTATGGGTTTTTAGGGTTTGTTACATTTTATGTATTTCTAGTGATTTTTTAGGATTTTTTTACTTTTAGGGTTTTTAGGGATTTTGAAGGTTTTATGGTTTTTAGGGTATTTTCAATTTTTTTGGTATTTTTGGGTTTTAAGTTGTGTTTTTTTGTAAGGAAAAAATATAATGTATATATAAGAGAACATGAATTAAAATATATTCACCCAAGGGTGAAACAACAACTGTTCTTGGAATAAAAATTCCAAGACCAAACCAAACACAAGAGCACCATTGAAGGCACCCAAAATGATCGAGCGAACAAGTAAAATAAACATCATGAGAATCTCTCGAAGCCCCTCTAGATGTAAGAGAAATCACCAGAAAACACTACTATAATGTTGAAAAGGAATCAAATAATCCATTAAGTGGCAAAAAATAGAAAAATGCATTGTATCCCTATAGTGCACGAACCCATCCAGCAACCAAACTCGAGAGATTCCAACAACAATAAATACTACAACCAACACCACCAGTTGGCCGCCAAGAACACAACAACCAAAAAATAACTTTACAATATTTGAACAAACGTGCCCCTTCTGACCTAGTATAGGGAACCCCAGTAGATCTCAAGCACTAATTCAGTCAGCACTCTCAGTAGAAGCACATCCAAAGAAATAAATGGAAATATAAGAAAAAATATCACCCAACAAGGAGTATCCACAAATATTAGAAACCATCAACTCCCTCACACACATATGCACCACCACTTGCACACATGCATCACCACCCACACAAATGAACATGCACATGCACCACCACCATCACACACATGCACAAAAAACCAAACACACCCACAAAAAACCTTAACCATCACATAATAAGGCAAGGGATGACACAACCACCAACTATAACATCACCACAATAAAAACAAAATTAACCACCAATATTCAAGACGAAATGAAATGGTAAAAATCCCCCTACTGGTCCCACGAGAACACCATCAGCAAATATCACCCAAGTTGCCCCTCTCTCTAGATCCAAACCAATGATCCCACATCTAATCACCCTAAAGAAACAAGTAGTAAACACTAAAAATGCAAAGCCCAGTTGACTAGTATACATGAAAATTTTAGCTGAAGTAGCCCCTCAAAAACCCAATAGACCTGCAACATTCTTATCATCCAAGCCAAGTATGGCCATAACAACCTCTTATACAAGCTAATGGAGCATCCTGTGAGTATCACCTATAAACAACCAATATAATCTATCCAAATAATGAAGAATCCAACCATCACCAAAATCATAGAATCCCTTCAAAACCCATTTAGAACACCTTAAACAAACACCAGCGATCCAACTCACCTATGTTCACCCTGGCCCAACCACACACCATACACATATCACCTAGACACAACACCATTCCCCCGAACACCAAAAATTTAAATCATTCCACCCAGAAAACAAAACAACCAAGGCCTCCCCATCCACTCACACCATCATATTCACTACCTCCCAAGAGGCTTCCAACACCACTTATCTAAAAAATGCTTCCAAGAACCACAACACTAGCCCCTACATAGTCCAAACCACTGGTCTCCTCATGAACCCAACATCCGAGGAAACATTCTATAATAAAAAACCACAAAACTACCACATTAGGCCACCCAAATACTCAAGAAAACATAAAACCAATATCACCTCCTACAAAAAAACCATCCACAAACATCCAGCCCAACTGGTCAACCAAAAACCCATCCTCAACCATCCACAAAAAATCCCAGCCATGTGGCCAAACAGTAGGCAGACAAACACCCAAATAGAAACTAGTCAACCAAAAAACTAACAATACCAGCATAAAGTACCCACATAATAAACCAAATCCTTCACAAAACACCCATATGAACATCCTGAACCTCTATCCACAAAACACCATAAGCTCATCGAACAATATCCCCACACATAAGAACCATGAATCCTCTACACCAACACCATGTGCTCCAAATATATTTCACCCACCCAAATGAGAAAAATACAAAAAAAAACACAATAACATAACTTAAAAGACCCACATAAGTATAAAACCAACCAAAAAATCCACACTATAGCCCCAACCATTTCTAATATCCCAACATTTCCCCAAAAAATAGAAAAAAACCCAAAGACACCACAATATCAACCCAAGCCTCCCATCGAAATCAACAATAATACCTATGAAAACAACATAGAAAATTCCATCTTTGATCCCAATCCGGTTTAGTGATACAAATAGAAAATTTATTGCAATAGGAAATTTGAGAGCTAATAGACAATTCAAACATGATCTAGATATAAGTTCCATAGTGTCCAGAACATCCTTGCAATTTATAGTCCCTTTCCTTCCAAAAAAACACTGTGGTTCCCACCCCTAATCTTCCTAATACACATCTCAAGGAATAATCATTAAAAAATAATTAAACCAATCAAAAATGGAAGAGAATGATCCATCATTCCAGTCAATATTTTACAAGTTCAAAAAAGAAGACTATATTTTCCTAGAGAATTCACAATTGAAAAAATGATCAATATTTTTTGAATTTATCTAACAAAAAAGGAAATGGTTAGGGAAATCCAGAAGACTTCACTGTATCCTATCTTGAGTGACAAGCTGATTTGGGATCCTTGACTATAAGATAATGGGTAATCTTGAAGGAGTGGGTTGTCTCCATACAAGATAATTCTAAGAAATTAATGAATATTTCACTCTTAATTCATCCAAATCCAAATGAATATAGAACACCTCCTGACCATTCTAAATAATCTTATAATATCCCCCCCCCCCTTCCTATTGAAAGAAAGATTATCCTTCCATAAATACGAATTATCAGTAGAGATAGCCAGTGGTGAATTCCAAGATCCATCTGAAATTAAGAAACCAAGGAAAATATAGTTAACCTAGAATCATAGATAATACCATCATCCAAAGGGGAGAAAATATAACCTCTAAGATTCCATATATCAAACCATAATAATATTCTCAATTCATTTCCCAAAGAAAAATAAACATGGTCTCTAAGAAAATCATAAATACCAAAAACATTTCTCTAAGTCCACGAGTAGTTCAATGTAACTTTATCCACCCAAAACTGAAAGTAGTCAAGAAGGAAAATCCTTTCCCTACCCATCTAAATAGATGAAAAAGGATGGGTTACAAATATACCAATAATATTTAACTATATCTACTATATTCCAATCACTGACCCACTCAACCCCTAAGTCTCCATCCTCTTTATTCCTAGCCACAAAATCCCATGCCACTTTATCCCCATTTGGTATTATGGGAATTACATTTCTAGAGAAAAAACCTATGTTTGGCTTCAAAAGACATAACCACATTATGAGGAAAAAAATTGATGTCGCCAATAATATTTCATACTAAATAAAAATAATCTGACAAGCTCCAGATGACCTAGAAATGAGTGAAAAATATTTTCCCAAAAATTAATCCTTCAAAAAAATTTATCTTCCAAAGGCACACAATCAATCAATCTAACCTTGTATGTAATAAGGGGAACCATAGGGTAACAAAGAAGACATAACCCTACGATGATAAGTAAAAATACTTCAATACTATATCAAAAATCTAAATATGTTCAAATAGAGAAAATCATAATTTTTTACTGTTTAAAATTTTAACCAGAAAAGGAAAAGAAAAGATCTGTAGCAGGCTTCAAGAAGAAAACTAATTCCATATTTACAAACGTTAAAAAAACTATCTTTTAAAAAGAAATTATGGGAGATAAAAGAAAATAGAAAAACCAATTAATCTTATAATAGTTTTAAGTGAAAATGATAGAATCTATAATGAGAGAAAAGACCTCCATATAAATCCCAATAAGGAATAGGGAATGAGGTCCCCTTTCCTCAACCCTCTCTTCCCTAGAATGTAATCGTGCATGCATCCATTAATATTCATAGTATAAATTAAGGAAGAGACACACCTTTTGATCTAAATGGGGAATTTTTCCAGAAATCCAAGATGGTCCACAACATCCCAAATGAACTCCTATCGGATAGAATCAGAAGCGTTAAAAAATCATTGTTAAAGACACCTCTTGGAACCCCATAATCAAGATGATATCCCCTTATTAATTTATGGTAAATAAGTTTTTTTGAAGATTAACCTTACTTGAATGAGGGATTTTAATCCATAGCAATGCAAGAATATATTATAAATATCAATCTGGATGATAAGATCGTATAAATTCACTTTTATTTTGTGTTTTAGAAAGAAATGGGATCAAAATTCATATGGAAACAATCCTGATACACCTTTGGAATCATTTAAATGATTAATCCATTTTCATCCTACAATATATTCTCTGTTATGAAGACCTCCACAATAGCTTCATTCACATATAGTCCAACAAAATAGTAAGACTTATTGAAGAAGAACATAATTAAATCCATTTGGTACTATTTCTTTATTGGGATGAATGGAAAATAAGGCCCTATGGACATCCAATAACTCCATAGTCATGTCTAGAACACCATTGCTAGCCCTATCAATGGAGTGAACCAAAAAGGGATCATAATAGCTCTATAAGAGTAATCTATAGAATTTGAGGATCTAATCAGGATTTTGAAAAAATCAATCATCTAATGAATAAAAATTCTAGGATTACTGATAATCAAATCATAAACAATATAAAGAAGGATTATCATGAAAGAATTAAATCAGTATTTAACCAAATTGAAAAAATAGTATTGGGATCTCCCTAATTTATATATCAGAACCTACTCTTCTATTTTCCCAAGAGGTTTTCCTTTAGTGTCAATGCCTATAACCTCTCTTTAAAAATGACCTCCTATTAAATAAGGAAATCACATGGGGTAACTTTGGTTTAACCCGCAGTAGATTATTCCTCAAGATTCTTCTAGAACTAATTAAAATGGCCCCAATATATTTTGAAAAATAAATAATTATTAGGAAACCAATTCTACTCAACATTGATAGAGGAAGAGGTAGATCCTAATTCCACTAAAATTTCATATATATGGTCTTAGTCCACAAATATTTCAACACAAATTCATGAAAAATTAGTCTTGCTGATATCAACAATGGATTTTTCTTCAAATAGAGTCTCATTTATTGCACTTGCAGTGTTCATGGGGCCCTCAACAAACCAAGATTTAATAGGAATATTCAAGAAATGCACCAAAATTGAAAAAATAGATAAGTATTCCTTGTTAATAAAAGTTATTTGATTCCATTATATGAGAATCATTGATTTTCCTACAAAGAACTAATGTAAGCTCAAATTAATCTAAAAAATGTCTATAGAAGGAAAATCATATAAAATTATAAGACTCAATTATTTCACAACATCTCAATCAAATAATTCCTCTAGAATTTAGAGTTGGTTATGGTAAAAAAAAGAAAATTGAATATTCCTCTCCAAAAATAACCCACAAAGGTGTTATTCCACTAAGGCACTCCCTTATGAATGATTAATGGAGGGATGCAAACCTTTATAATTTTTCCTCCATCCAAATGGAAATGGGAATAAATCTATGAAATTAACACCAGGGATCATGTTTGTGGAGGGTTCTTTAGTAACTGAGAGAGAAACAACAAATTACATAGGCCCCCTAGAAACACCACCCTTCACAGATTCCCCATTAGAAGTAGGATTTGAATGGTCAATAATTGAGTTCATCATTGAAGACCCCTTCTTTTCCCAATCAGTTGAGTTAAATCCACAGAAAGCAATAGGAGAATCTTCCACCTCCACCGAGGCCCCTGAGATAGCACCATATACAAAACCTACAGTGACCCCAACTGAAGAAACTAAGAGATCCTCAAACATTTAAATATAAATAATATCATTACTTATAAAAAGGAATAATCATTCACCAGCTCATCCAAAAATTATATATCCCTCCCGATATTAACCAAATTAGGAAAAAAATTCAACACAATAACCAAATCAAATAACACCCATGAATTGGGAAAAAGGAAGTCTCCACTTTCATAGATGGTCATTTTTTGTTCCCAACCATGACTATTGATCCTTCCAATCCTCTATTCTATCCTCAGCCAATGCCTTATTTGATGCTTTCACTTCTGTTGCCTAAGAGATTTTTAAACACACATTTTCATATAAAGAATACTTGAAGGAACCAAATCGCACCACACATGAAGAGGACTCATCCATTGAACCCAAGATGAAGAGAGAGAAAACCTGAAGGTTGGTCACTACCTCTATAGTTGCACCCCAATCCATCACGAGGGAAGGATAAGAGCTCGACCGAAGAGAGAGGCCTGGTTTTTTAGGCGTGTTTTTTTGAGTTCTTAGTGTTCTATGTGGTTTTTAGAATTTTTTAACGTTTTTAGGGTTTAAATGGTTTTTAGTGTTTTTAGGGTTTTTTACAGTTTTATAGGTTTTAAAGGGTTTTAAGGTTTTTTATTAATTTTTTATTTTTATGGTTTTTTTCATTTTTATGTTTTTTAGGCGTTTTAACTATTTTTATATTTTCAATATTTTCATAGGGGTTTTCATGGGGTTTTATGTTTTAGGTATTTTTTTATTTTTATGGTTTTGTACGTTTTTTTTTGAAATTTTCAGGGGTTTTAGGGTTTTTGATGGATTTTCGGTTTTTTTTCTTTTTTAGGGTTTTAGAGGTTTTTTGTGGTTTAATGAGTTTTAAGAGTTTTTTAGAGTTTTTTTATAATTTAAAGTTTTAAATAATTTTTATAGTTTTTAGTTATTTTTTGGGTTGTTTGTGTGTTTTAGGTATTTTTAAGGGTTATAGTGGTTTTAATAGTTTTATAGATTTTTATGGTCTTTTGAATCTTCTATATTTTTTAGGGGATTAATGTTTTTTATGTTTTTAATGTCTTCTTATGGATTTTACAGTTTTTTGGGTTTTTTGGAATTTTTAAATGTTTTTTATGATTTTTTTAGGGAATTTGAGGTTTTTAGGGGTTATTTTTTTGGGGTTTTAGGGTTTTTGAGTTTCTTATTGTTTTTACGGGTTTTTGAAGTTTTTATCATTTTCAGTGGTTTAATGTTTTTTTTGATATCTTAGTTGTTTTTAGGGGTTTGGGGTTTTATGGTTTTAGGTGGTTTATGGTCTTTATTGTTTTTATGGATTTAGGGGTTTTAGGGTTTTAGTGTTTTTTAGGATTTTAATGGTTTTGATTATTTTTAGGTTTTTAACACTTCTTAAAGTATTTCATGGTTTTTAAGAATTTTACATGATTTTATGATTTTTTGGGGATTTTTAGGATATTTATGGGTTTTTGGGTTTTTCGGGATCTTGGGGTTTTTTTTGGTTTTTAGCGTTTTTAGTTTTTATTATTTTTTTGGGGGGTTTATGGTTTTTTTTGATTTTTTGGGTTTGTAAATTTTTTAGAGTCCTTCAATTTTTTAGGATTTCAAAATATTTTATTGATTTTTTAGTGTGTTTTAGGGTTTTTATGTGTTTTTAGGGTTTTTAGTGTTCTTAGGGGTTTTGTGGTTTTTAGGGGTTATAATGGGTTTAGGGTTTTTATGTATATTTTTAGATTTTTGGGGTTTTAATTGTTTTTAGGTTTATAAGGTTTTATGAGGGGTTTTCAATGTTTTTATGGTTTTTTACATTTTTAGGAATTTTAAAGACTTTTTTAGGATATGTATGGTTTTTAGGGTTCTTGGTATTTGACAGTTTTTTTGTTTTTTAAGGGTTTTTGGATTTTATTTTTGGGTTTTAGGGTTTTGTAGGGGGTTTTAGGTTTTTGATGTGAGATGATCGGGGTGGCCCGATCTTTATTACATAGGCTTCTGGATGACAAATACAATTCACCAATAAGTAAATAAGGACCAGTTTGGATAGTGGAATAAAATAGTCATCCAACATTATGTGGAATGTCAACTACTACTTAGAAAACACACTTATGGGGGGGGGAGGATGTGATTGCCAATCCACACAAAAACACAGATTGATTGAGGCACCAAATTGGGGGATTTGTGATATTGGATCCCAAATCTAAATTGTATATTAACAAGGAAAGAATAAAAAATAGAACCAGAGGAAAGTAACAATAATCACAATGAATAAAATCATTTCGTATAGTTTCACTAATGATAACAAAAATGACCATCCAATGTCATGGTGTGGCTATTTTTAGTCAAGCGGTAATGCAATTGTCAATGTTCTAATACACCAATGTCAAAAATACTAGACCAAATTTTTTCCTTTGAACTAAAAAAGATAAATTAAACAAAAGTCTTTTTGGAAAGGTAGCACATAAAATTCCAACTATAGACCACCAGATTGGAATTTGAGTCCCTAGCCCACTGGATTTGACTTTGGTGTTTAAAGATTCTATTTTAGAATTCTCCATGTGGGTAAGGCTTCCAAAATTTATACAACCATGTTGTCCAAGATTTTATAATTTTTTATGTTATTATGGGTTTAAATTTTTTAGCTATTTATTAATTGTTTTAGGAATTTAAATAGTTTTAAGTGTATTATGTGTGTTTTTAGGGTTTACGTTGGTTTTTATGATTTTTAGTTGTTTTATGGTTTTTTGGGGTTTTATAGTTTTTAGGGATTTTACCATTATAATATTTTCTAGGGGTATTAATTTTTTATAGGGTTAAAAGATTTTCGTAATGTTTTTAAGGTATTTTAAATTGTGATGATTGGGGGGGGGGTGGATTTTAAATATTTGTCAGATTTTTATGGATTTTAATTTGTTTTAGGGTTTTTTGGGTTTTTTGATTATTTTGGGTTATAGGATTTTTCTGAGTTCTGGATTTTAATGTTTTTATATCATAATTTAATGTTTTTTCAAGTTTAAAGGGTTTTGGGGGGATTTTAGTGGTTTTTAGGGTTTTAATGGTGTTTTAGCGTTTTTTAGGTTTTTATGGGTTTTATGTATTTCATTGTTTTTAGGATTTTACATTTATTTAGGTTTTCAGGGTTTTTTTTAGGTTTTTAAATTTTTATTAGGGTTTTTAGGGTTTCTATGTGTTTTTATATTTTTTACGATTTTAGGAATATTTTAGTATATCTATTTTTTATATATATATTTTGAAGGTTTATATGTTTTTATGGTTTTTTTATTTTTTTTATTTTTAAGGTTTTAAGGTTTTTATTGTTTTTTAAATTTTTTAGCGTATTATATGTTATTTATAGTTTTTACTTGTTTTAGTTTTTTATGTATTTTTAGGGTATATTTAGGATTTATGGGGGTTTTAGGGCATTTAGGGGGTTTTAGGGCATTTAGGGCTTTATCATTTTTAATGATTTGAAGTGTTTTTAGGTTTTTAAGGTTTTTTAGGGGTTTTTAGGTTTTTTTTCATTTTAGGGATTTTATTAATTTTTTATGTTTTATTATTATTATTATGATTTTTACGGAGTTTGATGGGTTTTATAGTTTTTTGGGTTTTTTTGTTTTTGATTTTTTATGGTATTTTTAGTTTGTAAGTTTTTTTGGATATTTTAGTTTTTTATTACTTTAAGGGATTTAAATGGTTTTTAGTGTTTTTAGAGGGGTTTTAGGGTTTTATAGTGTTTTTGGTTTTTTATGTTTTTTAAAGTTTATTATGGTTTTTTGGGGTTTTTCAATTTTTATGTGTTTTAGTGGTTTAAGCGTTTTTTGGTTTTTAGGGGTTTTATGTGTACTTATTTTTTTTATGGTTTTCTTTCTTTTTCATGGTTTAGGGATTTTTTTTCCAGATTTTAAGAATTTTTATGATTTTTATGGTTCTTAGGGTTTCAAAGATTTTGTGGGTTTTAGGGATTTTATGGGTTTGGGGGTTTGTGGGTTTTTACGGTTTTTTAGTTTTTTATGGGTTTTAATGGTTTTAATATTTTTATTAAAAAATTTTGGTCTTTAAACCGATTTTGGAGTTTTTAGTGGGTTTTTAGGGTCTTGTGAGTGTTATGGTTTTTAATGTTTGTTGGGTTTTTATGTTTTTTGGGTTTTTGGGGTTTTCTAAGCTTTGTTATTTTGAGGTCGTTAGTGCTTTTAAGTGTTTTCATGTTTTTAAGGATTTTATATGATGTTTTAGTGTTTTGGGATTTTCTTAGGTTTTTATGGATTTTAGGGATATTTTAGCACTATTATGTTTTTTTTTTATTTTTTGGGATTTTGAGGGTTTTAGGGTCCTTTTGGTTTTTATAGTTTTTTGGTTTTTATGGTTTCATTGAGTTTTCATGGTTTTAATGGTGTTTAATGTTTTTAAATTTTTTAGTTGTTTAATGTTTTTTTAGATTTTTAAGTTGTTATTATATGTTTTATTTGTATTTATGTTTCTAGGGGTTTAAAGGTTTTTATAAGTTTTTATGTATTTTTGTGTTGTTAGTTTTTTTATTTTCTAATGGTTTTAGGTGTTTTTCGGTTTTTCGGTTTTCTATGGGTTTTAAGGATTTTTTATATTTTTAAGTATTTTTTGGGTTGTTTTAGGATTATGTTGTTTTAAGGATTTTTAAGGATATTGATGGTTTTTAGGATTTGTTGCCATTTTTATGGGCTCTTTTTGGGTTTTAGGGATTTGTTTTGAGTTTTAATGGTTTTAATATTATTTATAGTTTTTAATGTTTTCTAGGTTTAAATCGATTTTAAAATTATTTAGTGGTTTTACAGTTTTTATGAGTTTATAGTTTTTAGTGTTTTTATAGTTTTTAATGATTTTATGGTTTTTAGGGTATTATGGTTTTTAGTGTTTTTTAGGTTGTTATCCGCTTTAAGTGTTTTTACGTTTTTTAAAAATTTTAGCATTTTTCATGGTTATTAGCATTTTATATTTCATTAATGATTTTTAATATTTTTTAGTATTTATATTGTTTTTTAGGATATTAGGGACTTTGATGGTTTTAAATTTTTTAGGTTTTTTTTTATTTTTGTTTTTTTTATATTTTTTGGGATTTTATGGTTTTCTAGTTTTTGTAATGTTTTAGGGATTTAATGGGTTTTTATAGTTTTTAGTAGATTTTTAGGTTTTTTAAGGTTATATTGGTATTTATGGGTTTTATGATTTTTTATGGGTTTTAGTGTTTTTAGTGTTTAATAAGGTTTTGGGGTGTTTTATTGGTTTTCACAGTTTTCATGTTTTTATTTTTAAGTGGTTTTAGGTTTTTATAATTTTCTTATGGTTTTTTCAGTGTTTTCCATATTTTTTTATTTTTTTATAAATTTTTGGGGTTTTTCCAGATTTTTTATTATTTTTTAGGGTTTTTAGGTATTTTGAGGTTTCTTATGGATTTTAGGGGTTTTGGGGGGTTTATGGTTCTTTTGGGTTTCTTGAAAGTTTTTGGTTTTTAGGGGATTTTAGGTTTTTAGAGTTTTTTTTTCATTTTATTTGTGTTTAAAGATATTTTATATATTTAGGGATTTTTTTGGGTTTTTATGAGTTGTTAAGTGTTTTTAATATTTTTAGGGGTTTTAATGGGGGTTAAGGTTGTTATAATTTTTTTAAGGTTTTTATAGTTTTTAGGATTTGTATTGTTTCATAGGGTTTTTAGGGTTTTATTTTTTTTATGATTTTATGGATTTATTAGGGGGTTTGGGGGTTTTTATATTTTATTTGGAATTTTTAGGAATTTTTGGGGTTTTTTCACTTTTAGGGATTTGAGGTATTTTGGGAGATTTTTGAGTTTTCTGGTATTTTTTGTGTTTTTAGGTGTTTTTTTGGTTTTTCTTGTTTTTTTATATTTTTTTAAAAATTTATGTTTTTAAAGGGGTTTTAGAAATTACAGTGGTTTTTATAGTTTTTATGGGTTTTGATGGTTTCTACTATTTGTTAGGGTTTTTATTATTTGTAAAGTTTTTTAGGGTTTTAGTGTTTTTTATAATTTTGAGGGGGGTTTTTTTAGGGTTTTAATATATTCTTTTTTTTAGTTTCTATGGATTTTTATGTTTTTTGTGATTCTTGGGCATTTTATGATTTTTATGGTTTTGAGGAATTTTAGGGGTTTTTGGGTTTTTTGTGTTTTATGGGTTTTTCTAGAATTTAGGGAATGTATGATTTTTTAGTGTTTCATAATGTTTTCTAGGGTTTAATGGGTTTTTAGAGTATTTAGTGGGTTTTTTCGGTTTTAGGGTGTTTTATGGTTTTAAATGTTTTTAGGGGTATTTTTGGATTCTATGGGTTTTTGGGGTGTTTTTTTATTTTTTTGGTTTTTATGGGATTTAATTTTTTTTATGTTTTTAAGGTTTTCTAATGGATTTCAGGTTTTTAGGGATTTTTTAGGGGTTTTATGTTTTTTTTATGTTTTTCATAGTTTTTTTGAATTTCTCGTGTTTTTAATATATTTTTAAATTTTTTTACTTTATTCGAGGGTTTAAAATTTTTTAGAGGTTTTAGTGGGATTTATGGTTTTATTGATTTTTAGAGTTTTTAAGAATTTTATGGTATTTATGGTTTTTAATATTTTAAAGGTTGTATCATTTTTAGGTTTCTTGGGGGATTTGCGTTTTTTTGTTTTTATGGTTTTTTAGTGATTTTGTACTTTTTATGATTTTTATGTTTTTTTTATTTTTTATATATTTTTAGGATTTATAGAGTTTTTATGTTTTTTAGGGTTTTGGGGTTTTTATGGTTTTATTGGGTTTTAGAGTTTTTTTGAGTTTTTAGGATTTTTAAGGTTTTTAGATTATTTGAACATTTTAATGATTTTAAAGGGTTTTTAGAGTTTTTAGTGGATTTTCATGGGTTTGGTTGGATTTTAGGGTATTTTATGTTTTATATTGATTTATAGGGTTTTTATCATTTTTTATGTTTTTAGGTATTTTTAGTGTTTTTAGGTTTTTAGGGTTTTCTTAATGGCTTTTATGATTTTTAGTATTTTTCTATTTTAAATCTTTTTAAGGATCATTTATGTTTTTATAGGTTTTGGGGGATTTAAAGTATTTTTAATGTTTTATTGGTTTTTTAATGTTTCATGGTATTTTTTTGAGTTTTTAGTGGGTTTGTTGAATTTTTATGGGGTTTTAGCCATTTATGGATTTTAGGGGTTCTTATGGATTTTAGGGTTTTCAGGTGTTTAGAGGATTTATATGGTTTTAATAGTTTTTATTTTTTTAGTTATTTTATGTTTTTTATGTTTTTATATTTTTCTTTGGATTTTTTAGGTTTTTAATTATTCTTTAGTTTTTATGGATTTTAAGGGATTTGTTAGGGATTTTATTGTTTTTATGGGATTTAGGTATTTTTTGTGATTTTAGGGTTCTTCGGTTATTTTAGTGTTTTAATTGTTTTTGTGTTTAGGGTTTTATTTATATTTTGTATGGTTTTAAGGGTTTTAGAGTTTTTAATGTTTTTAGGGGTATAAAGTGTTATAATAGATCTTACTATTTTGTTATTATTTTTAAAGTTTTTATGGGTTTTTATAATTTTCATCAATTTTTAGGTTTTTAGGTGTTTTATTTGTTTTTTGTGTTTAAAGTTCTTCATTGGGTTATTAATATTTTTAGGGTTTTTATATGTTTAGGAATTTCTTTAATTTTTATGGATTTTTATTGGATTTTATTGTTTTTATAGATTTTATATAGTTTTTTTGGGTTTTAGAGTATTTTGGGTTGTACTTATTTTATAGAGTTTTTTTTGAGTTTTAAGGTTTTTTATAGTTTTTAACATTTTGAGGGTTTTAAAGGGTGTTTGAGTTTCTAGTGGTTTTGATTGTTTTTATTGGTTTTAAATGTTTTTGTGGGTATTAGGGTTTGTACGATTTTATCATGTTTTAGGGTTTTGAGGGTTTATGGGTTATTGTTTTTTAAGGGGTTTCTTTGTTTTTTTTGGATTTTACGGCTTTCATATGGTATTTAATGATTTTTATGTGTTTTTACTTTTTACGGTTTTTTAGAGTTCTTTAGGATTTTTAGGGGTTTTATGGAATATTGAGGGTTTTGAGGGTATTTTAGGGTTTTTATAGTTTTTCTTGTTTTTTAGGTGTTTTAGGGATTTGATTTTGGTTTTTAATGGTCATAATTTTTTTAATCATTTTTAGGGGTTTAAAGGGATTTTTAGAGTTTTTAAATTTTTTCTAAATTTAAGGGTTTTTAAAGTTTTTTAAAAAATTTAGGGGTTTAAAGGTTTTCAGATACTTTAGTGGTTTTATTATTTTACGGGTTTTTAGGGGTTTTTTAACTTATAACCGTTTTATAGTATTTTTGGATTTTTAGTTTATTTAGGTTTTTTTTCGCTTTTTTAGATTTTTTTGTAGTTTTAGGTGTTTTATATTTTTTAAGGATTTCATAAGGGTTTTTCGGGGTTTTTCGGGGTTTTATGACTATAATTAATATAAGAGTTTTTAGAGATTTATAAGGTTTTTGGGGTTTGTAGGGTTTTCTGGGTTTTATAGTTCTTAAGTTTTTTGAGTTTTTTGGGGGTTTATGGTTTTTATATTTTTTAATGTTTTTAGAGGCATAATAGGGTATATAATGTTTTTAGTTCTATTTTTGGGTTTTATGGGGTTTTATGGTTTTTTAAGGTTTCATGATTTTTCATGATTTTTAGGGTTTTTTGGGGTTTTAAGGGGTTTTACAGTTTTTTTAATTTTTTACATTTTTGGGGTTTAATGTGTTTTTAGGGGTTTTATGTTTTTAGGGTTTTCTTAGGAGGTTTCAATGTATTTTGTGTTTTCTATATTTGTAGGGATTTTTATTATTTTTTGGATTTATATAGGTTCTAAGTGTTTTTTTTATTTTGAGGGGTATTAGGGTTTGAATGGGTTTTATGTTTTTTGGGATTTTTGGATGTTTTTTGAGTTATCTAGGGATTTAAATATTTTTATAGGACATAACATTTTATGGGTTTAATGATTTTTATATTATTTAGTGTGTTTTTTATGGGGTTTTAGAGGTTTTTATGGTTTTTTGTGTTTTTATGGTTTTACGGGGTTTTAGTGTTTTTAGGTTTTTTTAACGGTTTTAGTGTTTGTATCATTTTTAGGGTTTTCGTTTATTTTTAGATTTTTAGGTTTTATGGTTTTCTTAGGGTTTTTCAGGTTTTAGTGTTTTTTATATTTTTTAGGATTTTTAGGGATTCGTTATGAATTTTTATTATTTTTTCGGTTTTAGGGATTTGAGGGTTTTTAGGGTTTCTTGGGTTTTTTAGATTTTTTTCATGTTTTGGGATTTTAAAGGGGTTTAAGGATTTTTAGTGGATTTTTTATGTTTTTAGGTGCTTAATATTTTTTAATATTTTTAGGGTTTTTAGGGGTTTTAGGGGTTTTAGGGGTTTTAATTGTTTTTATGTTTTTAAGGGTTGCTTATAGTTTTTCATGTTTTTAGAGTTTTTTACATTTTTGGGGACTTTGTGGGATTTTTTTTGATTTTTCATGTCTTTTTGGGTTTTTAAAGGTTTTAGGGATTTTTAGGGACTATGGGGTTTTTAGCGTTTTCACGGTTTTTTTTTTGTTTTTTGGGTTTTAGTTTTTTTTGAGTTGCTATGGTTTTTAAAAGTTTCATGAGTTTTTTTAACATTTTTAGGGCTTCAAATGGTATTTTTAGTTGTATTAAGTTTTTGGATTTTTATTAGTCTTTATGGGTTTTTATATTTTTAGGGGTTTTTATGGTATTTCAGGTTATTAATTATTTTTAGGGTTTTTAGGTTTTTAGGGGTTTTATGTTTTTAGGTTTTTATGGTTTTCTAACGGGGTTTCAAGGTTTTTATTGTTTTTATGTTTTTAGGTTTTTTATGCCCTATTAAAAATTTATGGATTTTTTCGGTTTTCATGGGTTTTGGATTTTATGTTTTTTAGAGGTTAGAGGATTTTTATGAGTTTTTTATTATTTTAATGGTTTTAGGTTTTTTAATGTTTTTAAGGATTTAAATGGTTTTTTTGTTTTTAGTGGGTTTTTTAGTGTTTTATGGGTTTATAATGTTTTTTAGTGATTTTTATGGTTTTTAGTGTTTTTTAGTTTTTTGGGGGTTTTAGGGTTTTTAGTATTTTTTAGGTATTTTATTTATTTTATGTTTTTTTATATTTTTAAGGTTTTCTTAATGTTTTCAGAATTTTTTTTTTTAAGATTTTTAGGAATTTTTTACAATTTTTATGGGTTTTTAGGGTTTATATGGATTTTGAGGGTTTTCAAGGTTTTGGGTTTTTATTTGGGGGGGAGTTTTTTGGGTGTTTTTAGGTATTTTATGGGTTTTTAGATTTTATTCCATTTTTTAGAGGTTTAAAAGGGCTTTATATTTTTGTGGTTTTATGGGTTTTATTGGTTTTTATGGTTTTTACTATTTTAGTGGTGTTTATGGTTTTTACGGGTCTTAGGTTTTATTAGAATTTTTCGGTTTTTTGGGGTTTTATGTTTTTTAGTGTTTATGGTTTTCTTAGGGTTTTATTAGGGTTTTCAAGTGTTTAAAATTTTTAGTGAATTTTAGGGTTATTTTGGTTTTTGCTTATTTTTTAGTTTTTTATGTTTTTTTTGGGTTATTAGGGGTTTTAAGAGTTTTTAAGGGTTTTTAGGATTTTAGAGTATTTTAAAAAAATTGGACTATTAAAGGATTTTTAGATTTTTTGTAGTTTTTTCGCTTTTGATGGGTTTTTTGGGGTTTTTATGGTTTTATGGTTTTTAGGGTTTCTTGGGATTTATTTGTGTTTTTATTGCTTTTAACATTTTTAGGGTTTTTATGTGTTTTAATGGTTTTAATATAGTTTTTTATGTTTTTATGTGTTACTTATATTTTTTAGGATTTTAGTGAGTTTTTAGAGTTTTTATGGTTTTTAGGGGTTTTAGAGATTTTGAGGGGATTTTTGGGTTTTACTACTTTTCCTATGTTTTTTAGTTTGTATGGTTTTTTAGGGGTATTGAGATTATTTAGACTTTTGTTAATATTTGTAGGTGTTGAAAGTGTTTTAGAGATTTTGGTTGGTTTTAGGGGTTTATACAAGTTCAGGGTTTCTAAGGTTATTATGGGTTTTAGGGGTACATGGTTTTTTAGGCTGTTAGTGTTTTTAGGTTTTTAGGGGTTGTAAGTGTTTTTAGGGTTTTATGGTTTTATGGTTTTATGGTTTTATGGTTTTATGGTTTTTGTAAGGATTTTATGGTTTATTTTGTTTTAGTTCAAGGAAGGCATAGGTCCAGGCTATTTGTGACCCCCCTGAATATTTATTAGAAAAAATACACAGCAGAAAAGGGAGGGGAGGAGTCCATCGACCCACACCCAAAAACCCTACAGACCCCCAAAAACCCCCAGAAATCCCCATGAACCCAAATGGAAAACAAAATGGGTCACATTAGCAATGAAAAGATAGCACCTTCACCCACTCCCAAACATGTAACAACCAGTATCCAGTATCACAGTTTTCAGCATTCAGTGCCTCCTCTCTAAGTAACTTCACCACCAGCAACACAGAACCACCACCACCAAAATCATAAACAACAACTTCATCAAATCCCATCCAAGAATCAAGTAGCATCCAACACCTTATTTTCTCACAACCAGTACCTCCTTCAATCAACAGATATCTCCCAACACCTTGCATCATCTCCATCAACCAACACTAACATCGATTCATAACCAGTCCAGCCACACCCCCAACCAGCACTCAAGAAATGCCGCAACAGCACATCCAACACCTCCTCTATAAACAGAAACCGACAACCAACAACTCATTATCCATCATCCATTACCACCAATCCAGTCAAGACCCAACATCTAGCCATTCGCTCCTGGTATCTCCCATCCAACAATAGAGAATAACATAGAAAAAAATTGTTTTCATTTTAAAGACCAATTTAACGAACTCTAGATTCGAAATCAACATGTCAAGGATAGAATCCAACACTATTGAACCACTCTACCACCAAATAATAAGATAAAATCGGATATAGTAATCAAATAATTACACCATGTTGTACTTCATGACTCGTCCAGGGAGCAACAACTAAATAAATCTATCCACCACAAAACCAGACCGAAAACAGCAAGAATGTACCAAAAATTTGTCCAAACAGTGACTGATGTAGAGTCCCACCCACAAAACAAGAAGTTTCTATGTAGGCCGCCCAAAACAGGAACCAAAATAGAAGTGGCCAACCTCACGAATCTGAAGAAATACCTCGTTGTCGCAAATGAGGACAACCACCTCATTTGAACTGCAAATCCCACTTCACAAGTGGTCTAATGACCTAAGTCGAACAAAGCCACAACTCTCTGTGCAGCTTCTAGAATCACCAATTTCAATTATCTCCCCCAAAAAATCCTAGACGCAGAGGGGTCTAATGCTGAAAAACCAAGCCACACCCCTGCTCGGAAATCATGATGTCCCCGAAGAACACTGATTGTCTTGGATCTGAAGAAATCCATTAACACCCACTTCCGTGGAGATCTCCCTCCACAAGAATGAGTTATAAGGGATTTTTAGGGTTTTTAAGGTCATGGATTTCTTAGGGGTTTTAAGTGTTTAGTTATTTTTTTAAAATTTTGGGGATTTTTTGGGATTTCTTTGGATTATTATGATTTTTAAGTGTTTTTAGGGACATTTAGGGGTTTAAGGGTTTTATTGTTTTTTATAATTTTAATCATTTTTTTAGGTTTTTATGGTTTTTAACTATATTTCTGTTTTTTAATTTTTCTTACGGTTTTTAGGTATTTTTTCTTCATTTTTATGGTTTTTGAGAATTTTTATGATTTTTATGGGTTTTAGTGATTCTGAGGGATTTAAGGGTTGTTTCAGTTATTTTGGGTTTTTAATGGGTTTTTTGAGATTCTTAGGGGTTTTTTGGTTTATAATAGTTTTTAACATTTTTAGGTGTATAATGGTTTTTCTAGTTTTTAATAGTTTTTATGGGTTTTTAATTTTTTATGGGATTTATGGTTTTTAGGGTTTTTAGAAATTTTTAGGGTTTTTTGGGTTTTCTAAATTTTTTAGGTTTTTATCATTTCTTTTATTTATTTTGTTTTTAAGAGTTTGTTTGTTTATAAATTTATTATGTATTTTTTGATTTTTGAGGGGTTTTAACATGTTAAGGATTTGTAGTGCTTTTTTATGATTGTTGAGGTTTTTAGGTTTTTCATGGATTTTGATGGTTTTTAGTGGTTTAGGGTTTGATGGTTTTTAGGGTTTTATGGTATTTTGGGTTTTTAGGTTTTTTTGATATTTTTGGGTTTTTAATGTTTTATTGATCATTTTAACGTTTTTGTGTTTTAATAAATTTTTATATTTTATATGGATTTTAGGGATTTTATGGGTGTTTATAGTTTTTAATTTTTTTATGTGTTTTGTGATTTTTAGTATTTTTTAGTGTTTTTTACTTTTTTATGTTTTAGGAGTTTTAAGTTTGGTTGTGTTTTTATGGTTTTCTTAGGTATTTTTTGGATTTTTAGTGTTATTTATGATTTTTGGGATTTTAGGGATTTTTTAGTATTCTATGGGTTTTGTGGTTGTTGGGATATTAAGGATTTTTAGGGGTTTTTTTTAATATTTGTTTATATGTTTTTAGGTTTTTTTGGGGGAGGTTGAGTTGTTAGGGTTTTTAGAGTTTTTAGTGGTTCTTATGGTTTTTAGGGTTTTATAAGGGTTTTATGAACACTTATGGTTTTTATGGTTTTAGGGGATTCATAATTTGTTAGGGTATTAGTTTTTTAGGATTTTAAGGGGTTTTAAGAGTTTTTTATTTTTAAAGATATCATAGGATTTTTAAGGTTTTAGTGGTTTTTTATGTTTTTAGTGTTTTTTAGGATTTTTTAGTTTTTTTAAGGGTTTTAGGGATTTTGAGGGTTTTAGAGGTTTTTTGGTTTTTTGGTTTTTTGGTTGGGGGGGTAGTTTTTTATGTTTTTAGGGTTTAAACGGTTTTTTAGAGTCTATTAACATTTTTTGGGATAAAATGGTTTTTAGAGTGTTTAATAGACTTTTATGATTTTTATGGGTTTTGGGGTTTTTTATGTTTATTTTGGGGTTTTTTTATTTTTTTGGTTTTTTAGGGGTTTTAGGGGGGGTTTAGGTTCTTCATGGTTTTCATAATTTTTTGGATTTTCAGGCATAATTTTTTTTTGTTTTTAATATTTTCTTAGGCGTTTTATTATTTGTTAAACATTATTGGGAATTTAATGAATTTTTAAGGATTTTAATGGTTTTTAGGGTATTTCATATTTTATAGGGTTTTTAGGGTTTATGTTTTTTGGGGGGAGGGGGGGGGGGAGGGGGGGGTTTGACTTTTTTAATGGTTTTATGGTTTTTATGGTTTTCTAGTGTTTTTAACATTTTTTGGAGTTGAACGGGTTTTTAGAGTTTTTAGTCATTTTTAGGGGTTTTATGTTGTTTTAGGGGGTTTTATGGGTTTTATGGGTTTATTGTATCTATGGTTTTTTTGTTTTTTTGTTTTTCTATGTTTTATCGATTTTTTTTGGGTTTTAAGGGTTTTTCGTTTTTTTATGTTTTTAAAGTTTTCATAAGGATTTCCAGGAATTTAAGGGCTCTTGTGTTTTTATATATTTATAAGGATTTTTTTTGATTTTTTTCTGATTTACGAGATTTTACTATTTTCAGTTTTTTTAGGGGTGTTATGGTTTTTATGGTTTTTTGGGGTTTTAGGGTTTTTTGTGTTTTTCAAGGGTTTTATGGTTTTTTATAGTTTTTTAATATTTTTATGTGTTTTAGTGTTTTTAATTTTTTAGGGTTGTTTTTTATTTTGAGGTTTTAGGCGTTTTATGGTTTTTATAGGGTTTTAGGGGTTTTAGGTTCTTCTTAGGAGTTTTATGGGATTTAGCATTTTTTATGTATTTTAGGGGTTTGATTGTTTTTATGTTTTTAAGGTATTCTTAGGGTTTTTTTACTATTCTTCTATTTTTATGGATTTTTATGATTTTTATGGTTTTTAACGTTTTTAGGGATTTTTAGGAATTTTATATTTTTATGGGTTTTAGGGTTTTAGGGTTTTCCAGGTTTTTCAGGTTTTTTGAGTTTTTATTGTCTTTATTATTTTTCAATATTTTTTACGTTTTTAAGGGGTTAAATGTGTTTTTCGATTTTTTTTAATATTTTTTTGAGTTTTTATGGGGTTTATGTGTTTTTTAGGATTTTAGAGGATTACAGTTTTTCGGGGATCTAGGGGCATTTAAGGGTTGTTAAGTATAATTTTTGTTTTTAGTGGATTAAATGTTTTTTGGATTTTATGTTTTTTTAAGATTTCATCATGGATTTTATGTTGTTTATATATTTAGGAATGTTCATGGAATTTTTAGGAATTTATATGTTTTTTCGGTTTTAGGCAGTTTTGAGGGGTTTTAGAATATTTTAGGGGTTCAATGGTTTTTAGGGGTTTTGGGAGTTTTTTAGTTTTATATGGTTTTTATGTTTTTCTATAGTTTTAATTTTTTTGGGGGGTTTAAATGTTTTTATATTTTTTAGTGATATTTATGGTTTTTATAGGTTTTTATTTGATTTTAGGGGTTTTTAAGTTATTATGGGTTCGTAGGGTTTAGGGTTTTTAGGGTTTTATGTTTTTTTGTGTTTTGAGCATTTTTTCTATTTTTAGTGGTATTAAGTGTTATTATTTTTTTAATGATTTCATATGGGTTTTTAGGATTTTTAGTTTTTTTGCGTTTTTAGGGATTTCTATGAATTTTTTTTTAGATTTTTATAGTTTTTAGGGTTTTAGGGATTTTGACAATCTTTAGGGTTTTTTGGGTTTGGGGGTGATTATGGTTATTGGAAATTTTGGTGTTTTTATGTTTTTAGGGTTCTTTATGTGTTTTTATAGTTTTAAACATTTTAGGGATATAAAGGGGTTTTAGATGTTTTATTGGTATTTAGGTGTTTTATAGGTGTTATGGTTTTTAAACTTTTTAAGTGTTTTTTATTGTTTTTAGATTTTATAGGTGTTTTAGGGGATTTAGGGTTTTTAGGGTTTGTTATGATTTTTTTATGATTCATATATTTTTATGCGTTTTAAGGGTATTTAGGTTTTTATTGTTTCCTTAGTGGTTTTAATGGGGTTTCGATGATTTTTTTTATATTTAGAGGGATTATTTGGGGTTTTATTAAGATTTTATGAGGTTTTAGGGATTTTGAGGGGTTTTAGTGGGTTTTAGTGGGTTTTAGGGTTTTTATGCTTTTTATGATTTTTTGGGTTTTTTGGTTTTTTTGGAGTATTTCATGGTTATAATGGTTTTTTAGAGTTTTTAACATTTTTAGGGGTTTAAATGGTTTTTAGAATTTGTAATGGTTTTATGTTTTTATGTATTTTTAGGGTTTTATAATATTTTATTATATTTTTGGGTTTTTAGAATTTTTTTTGTGTTTTTTGGGTTTCTAACGGGTTATATAATTTTTATCTTTCTTTTGGATTTTAAGTGTTTTTAGGGTTTTAAGGTTTTCATTGAGTTTTTCGGGTTTTATGGGTTTTTATATTTTTTGGTATTTTTGTTGATTTTTTAGGATTTTTATGGGATTTTAGAGGTTTTAGTGATATGGAAGGGGGATATTTTAGGTTTTTTATGGTTTTTAAGGGATTTTTTATTTTTTTGGGTTTTTAGGGTTTTTGAGATTTTAGGGGTTTTAAGGTTTGTTAGAGTTTTTAAATTTTGTTTCATCAGTTTAATGGGGTTTGGTCATTTTTAGTGTTTTTGTGTTTTTATGTGTTTTAGGGGTTTTTTATATTTTTAGGGGTTTTATGTTTTTTATATTTTTTTGGGGGTTTTATGTTTTTTTTGCGGTTTCATGATTCTTTAGGGGTTTTATATGATTCTATTTTTTTTACGGTTTTCTTATAGGTTTTCAAGGTTTTAGAATATTTTATGTTTTTAGTGATTTTTAAAATTTATCAATATTTTTAGTTCTTTACGGTTTTTAAGGATTTCAAGCATTTTTAGTGTTTTTTAGTTTTTTTGGGGGTTTTGGGTTTTTTTAGTTTTACCGTTTTATGGTTTGTATATTTTTTTAACATATTTGTGGGTTTAAAGGGTTTTTTGATGATTTAAGTAGTTTTTAGGGTTTTAATGGTTTTTGGGTTTTTAAGAATTTTAGAGGGTTTATGGTTTTTAGGGTTTAAAAGGTTTTTTAGGTTTGTAGTTTTTTTTATGTTTTTAGGTGTTTTAGTTGTTTCTTAGATTTTTAGGAATTGTTAAAATTTTTATGGTTTTAAGGGTATTGGGGATTTTAAGTGTTTTGATAGTTTTAGAGTTTTTATAGTTTGTTGGGTTTTTGGGGCTTTTTTAATATTTAGGGTTTTAATGGGTTTTCAGATTATTTTAATGTTTTTCATGGTTTAAAGGGTTTTTAGAGTTTTAAGTTTTCTTTTAGGGTTATTATGGGGTTTTAGTGGTTTTAAGGTTTTAGTGATTTTTATGGTTTTTAGTTTTTAGGGATTTAGGGTTTTTAGTGTTTTTGATGTTTTTTTTGGATTTAAGTGTTTTTAGGTTTTGGAGGTTTTCTTATGGTTTTTATAGTTTTTAGTTTTTTTACATGTTTATGGATTTTTTAGTTTTTTTGCATTTTTAGGCTTTTAGCGATTTTTTGGGATTTGGGGATTTTATGGGTTTTGGGGCTTTTTTTGGGTTTTTGTTGAGTTTTTAGGGTTTTATGATTTTTTAGAATTTATTAACATTTTTAGGAGTTAAAAAGCTATTTAGAGTTTTTTAGGGGTTTAGGGGTTTATAGTTTGTAATGGTGTTTAGGGGTTTTTATATTCTATAATGTTTTTATGTTTTTTAGGTATTCTCAAGGTTTTTATTCATTTTTAGGGGTTTTGGAGTTTTATGTGTTTTTAGGTGTTTATGGTTTTCATTGGGGTTTTCAGGGGTTTTAGGATTTTTTCATGTGTTCTAAAATTTTAAGAATTTTTATGGATTTTTTAGGATTTTTATTAGTTTTAGGGTTTTTGAGGTTTTTTGGGGTTTTAGGGTTTTTATTAGTTTTAGTGTTTTTAGGTTTTTAGGGTTTTCTTATGGGATTTTATGATTTTTTGTATTTTTTTATTTTAAATCTTTTTAAGGATGATTTATGTTTTTATAGGTTTTGGGGGATTTAAAGTATTTTTAATGTTTTATTGGTTTTTTAATGTTTCATGGTATTTTTTTGAGTTTTTAGTGGGTTTGTTGAATTTTTATAGGGTTTTAGCCATTTATGGATTTTAGGGGTTCTTTTGGATTTTAGGGTTTTCAGGTGTTTAGAGGTTTATATGGTTTTAATAGTTTTTATATTTTTAGTTATTTTATGTTTTTTAGGTTTTTATATTTTTCTTTGGATTTTTTGGGTTTTTAATTATTCTTAAGTTTTTATGGATTTTAAGGGATTTGTTAGGACTTTTATGGTTTTTATGGGATTTAGGTATTTTGTGTGATTTTAGGGTTCTTTGGTTATTTTAGTGTTTTAATTTTTTTTTTGTGTTTAGGGTTTTATTTAGATTTTGTATGGTTTTAAGGGTTTTAGTGTTTTTAATGTTTTTAGGGGTATAAAGTGTTTTAATAGATCTTACTATTTTGTTATTATTTTTAAAGTTTTCATGGGTTTTTATAATTTTCATCAATTTTTAGGTTTTGAGGTGTTTTATTTGTTTTTTGGGTTTAATGGTTTTCATAGGGGTTATTAATATTTTTAGGGTTTTTTATATGTTTAGGAATTTTTTTAATTTTTATGGATTTTTATTGGGTTTTATTGTTTTTATAGATTTTTTATAGTTTTTTTGGGTTTTAGAGTATTTTGGGTTGTACATATTTTATAGAGTTTTTTTTTTGAGTTTTAAGGTTTTTTATAGTTTTTAGCATTTTGAGGGTTTTAAAGGGTGTTTGAGTTTCTAGTGGTTTTGATTGTTTTTATTGGTTTTAAAAGTTTTTTGTGGGTATTAGGGTTTGTACGATTTTATCATGTTTTAGGGTTTTGAGGGTTTATGGGTTATTGTTTTTTAAGGGGTTTCTTTGTTTTTTGGGTTTTACGGTTTTCATACGGTATTTATTGATTTTTATGTGTTTTTACTTTTTACGGGTTTTTAGAGTTCTTTAGGATTTTTAGGGGTTTTATGGAATTTTGAGGGTTTTGAGGGTATTTTAGGGGTTTTATAGTTTTTCTTGTTTTTTAGGTGTTTTAGGGATTTGATTATGGTTTTTAATGGTCATAATTTTTTTAATCATTTTTAGGGGTTTAAAGGGATTTTTAGAGTTTTTATATTTTTTTCTAAATTTAAGGGTTTTTAAAGTTTTTTAAAAAATTTAGGGTTTTAAAGGGTTTTCAGATACTTTAGTGGTTTTATTATTTTACGGGTTTTTAGGGGTTTTTTATGTTATAACTGTTTTATAGTATTTTGGGATTTTTAGTTTATTTAGGGTTTTTTTTGCTTTTTTAGATTTTTTTGTAGTTTTAGGTGTTTTATATTTTTTAAGGATTTCATAAGGGTTTTTCGGGGTTTTTTGGGGTTTTATGTCTATAATGAATATAAGAGTTTTTAGAGATTTATAATGTTTTTTGGGGTTTGTAGGGTTTTCTGGGTTTTATAGTTCTTAAGTTTTTTTGAGTTTTTTGGGGGTTTATGGTTTTTATATTTTTTAATGTTTTTAGAGGCATAATTGGGTATTTAATGTCTTTAGTTCTATTTAGGGTTTTATGGGGTTTTATGGTTTTTTAAGGTTTCATGATTTTTCATGATTTTTAGAATTTTTTGTGGTTTTAAGGGGTTTTACAGTTTTTATAATTTTTTACATTTCTGGGGTTTAATGTGTTTTTAGGGGTTTTATGTTTTTAGGGTTTTCTTAGGGGGTTTCAAGGTATTTTGTGTTTTCTATATTTGTAGGTATTTTCAGTATTTTTTGGGTTTTTATAGGTTCTAAGTATTTTTTTTTTATTTTGAGGGGTATTAGGGTTTGAATGGGTTTTATGTTTTTTGGGATTTTTGGATGTTTTTTGAGTTTTCTAGGGATTTAAATATTTTTATAGGACATAACATTTTATGGGTTTAATGATATTTATATTATTTGTGTGTTTTTATGGGGTTTTAGAGGTTTTTATGGTTTTTTGTGTTTTTATGGTTTTACGGGGTTTTAGTGTTTTTAGGTTTTTTTTAATGGTTTTAGTGTTTGTATCATTTTTAGGGTTTTCATGTATTTTTAGTTTTTTTAGGTTTTAAGGTTTTCTTAGGGTTTTTCAGGTTTTAGTGTTTTTTATATTTTTTAGGATTTTTAGGGATTCGTTATGAATTTTTATTATATTTCGGTTTTAGGGATTTGAGGGTTTTTAGGGTTTCTTGGGATTTTTAGATTTTTTTCATGTTTTAGGATTTTAAAGGGGTTTAAGGATTTTTAGTGGGTTTTTTATGTTTTTAGGTGCTTAATATTTTTTAAGATTTTTAGGGTTTTTAGGGGTTTTAGGGGTTTTAGGGGTTTTAAGTGTTTTTATGTTTTTAAGGGTTGCTTACAGTTTTTCATGTTTTTAGAGTTTTTTACATTTTTGGGGACTTTGTGGGAATTTTTTGATTTTTCATGTCTTTTTGGGTTTTTAGGGGTTTTAGGGATTTTTAGGGACTATGGGGTTTTTAGCGTTGTCACGGTTTTTTTTGTTTTTTGGGTTTTAGATTTTTTTGAGTTGCTATGGTTTTTAAAAGTTTCATGAGTTTTTTTAACATTTTTAGGGCTTCAAATGGTATTTTTAGTTGTATTGTGTTTTAGGATTTTTATTAGTCTTTATGGGTTTTTATATTTTTAGGGGTTTTCATGGTATTTCAGGTTATTAATTATTTTTAGGGTTTTTAGGTTTTTAGGGGTTTTATGTTTTTAGGTTTTTATGGTTTTCTAAGGGGGTTTCAAGGTTTTTATTGTTTTTATGTTTTTAGGTTTTTTATGCCCTATTAAAAATTTATGGATTTTTTCAGTTTTCATGGGTTTTGGATTTTATGTTTTTTAGAGGTTAGAGGCTTTTTATGAGTTTTTTATTATTTTAATGGTTTTAGATTTTTTAATGTTTTTAAGGATTTAAATGGTTTTTTTTTTTGTTTTTAGTGGGTTTTTAGGGTTTTATGGGTTTATAATGTTTTTTTAGTGATATTTATGGTTTTTAGTGTTTTTTAGTTTTTTGGGGTTTTTAGGGTTTTTAGTATTTTTTAGGTATTTTATTTATTTTATTTTTTTTTATATTTTTATGGTTTTCTTAATGTTTTCAGATTTTTTTTATTTTTTAACATTTTAGGTATTTTTAACATTTTTATGGGTTTTTAGGGTTTTTATGGATTTTGAGGATTTTCAAGGTTTTGGGTTTTTATTTGGGGGGGAGTTTTTTGGGTGTTTTTAGGTATTTTATGGTTTTTTAGATTTTATTCCATTTTTTAGAGGTTTAAATGGGTTTTATATTTTTGTGGTTTTATGGGTTTTATTGGTTTTTAAGGTTTTTACTATTTTAGTGGTCTTTATGGTTTTTAGGGGTCTTAGGTTTTAATAGAATTTTTAGGTTTTTTGGGGTTTTATGTTTTTTTAGTTTTTATGGTTTTCTTATGGTTTTATTAGGGTTTTCAAGTGTTTAAAATTTTTAGTGAATTTTAGGGTTATTTTGGTTTTTGCTTATTTTTTAGTTTTTTATTGTTTTTTTGGGTTATTAGGCGTTTTAAGAGTTTTTAAGGGTTTTTAGGATTTTAGAGTATTTTAAAAAAATTGGTTTATTAATGGTTTTTTAGATTTTTTGTAGTTGATTTCGCTTTTGATGGGTTTTTTTGGGGTTTTTATGGTTTTATGGTTTTTAGGGTTTCTTGGGATTTATTTGTGTTTTTATTGTTTTTAACATTTTAGGGTTTTTATGTGTTTTAATGGTTTTAATATAGTTTTTTATGTTTTTAAGTGTTACTTATATTTTTAGGATTTTAGTGAGTTTTTAGAGTTTTTATGGTTTTTAGGGGTTTTAGAGATTTTGGTTGGTTTCAGGGGTATATACAAGTTCAGGGTTTCTAAGGTTATTATGGGTTTTAGGGGTACATGGTTTTTTAGGCTGTTAGTGTTTTTAGGTTTTTAGGGGTTGTAAGTGTTTTTAGGGTTTTATGGTTTTATGGTTTTATGGTTTTATGGTTTTTGTAAGGATTTTATGGTTTATTTTGTTTTTGTTCAAGGAAGGCATAGGTCCAGGATATTTGTGACCCCCCTGAATATTTATTAGAAAAAATACACAGCAGAAAAGGGAGGGGAGGAGTCCATCGACCCACACCCAAAAACCCTACAGACCCCCAAAAAAACCCCAGAAATCCCCAAAACCCCAAATGGAAAACAAAATGGGTCACATTAGTAATGAAAAGATAGAACCTTCACCCGCTCCCATCCCTGTAACAACCAGTATCCAGCATCACAGTTTTCAGCATTCAGTGCCTCCTCTCTAAGTAACTTCACCACCAGCAACACAGAACCACCACCACCAAAATCATAAACAACAACTTCATCAAATACCATCCAAGAATCAAGTAGCATCCAACACCTCATTTTCTCACAACCAGTACCTCCTTCAATCAACAGATATCTCCCAACACCTTGCATCATCTTCAGCAACCAATACTAACATCGATTCATAACCAGTCCAGCCACACCCCCAACCAGCACTCAAGAAATGCCGCAACAGCACATCCAACACCTCCTCTATAAATAGAAACCGACAACCAACAACTCATTATCCATCATCCATTACCACCAATTCAGTCAAGACCCAACATCTAGCCATTCGCTCCCGGTATCTCCCATCCAACAATAGAGAATAGCATAGAAAAAAATTGTTTTCATTTTAAAGACCAATTGAACGAACTCTAGATTCGAAATCAACATGTCAAGGATAGAATCCAACACTATTGAACCACTCTACCACCAAATCATAAGATAAAATCGGATATAGTAATCAAATAATTACACCATGTATTACTTCATGACTCGTCAAGGGAGCAACAACTAAATAAATCCATCCACCACAAAACCAGACCGAAAACAGCAAGAATGTACCAAAAAGTTGTCCAAACGGTGACTGATGTAGAGTCCAACCCACAAAACAAGAAGTTTCTGTGTAGGCCGCCCAAAACAGGAACCAAAATAGAAGTGGCCAACCTCACGAATCTGAAGAAAGACCTCGTTGTCGCAAATGAGGATAACCACCTCATCTGAACTGCAAATCCCACTTCACAAGAGGTCTAATGACCAAAGCCGACCAAAGCCACAGCTCCCCGTGCAGCTTCTAGAATCACCAATTTCAATTATCTCCCCCAAAAAATCCTAGACGCATAGGGGTCTAATGCTAAAAAACCAAGCCACACCCCTGCTCAGAAATCATGATGTCCCTGAAGAACATCGATTGTCTTGGATCCGAAGAAATCCATTAACACCCACATCCGCGGAGATCTCCCTCCACAAGAATGAGTTATAAGGGATTTTTAGGGTTTTTAAGGTCATGGATTTCTTAGGGGTTTTAAGGGTTTAATTATTTTTTTAAAATTTTGGGGATTTTTTGGGATTTTTTTGGATTATTATGATTTTTAAGTGTTTTTAGGGACTTTTAGGGGTTTAAGGGTTTTATTGTTTTTTATAATTTTAATCATTTTTTTAGGTTTTTATGGTTTTTATCTATATTTATGTTTTTAAATTATTCTTATGGTTTTTAGGTATTTTTTCTTCATTTTTATGGTTTTTGAGAATTTTTATGATTTTTATGGGTTTTAGTGATTCTGAGGGATTTTTGGGTTGTTTCAGTTATTTTGGGTTTTTAATGGGTTTTTTGAGATTCTTAGGGGTTTTATGGTTTATAATAGTTTTTAACATTTTTAGGTGTATAAAGGTTTTTCTAGTTTTTATTAGTTTTATGGGTTTTTAATTTTTTATGGGATTTATGGTTTTTAGGGTTTTTAGAAATTTTTAGGGTTTTTTGGGTTTTCTAAATTTTTTAGGTTTTTATCATTTCTTTTATTTATTTTGTTTTTTAAGAGGTGGTTTCTTTATAAATTTATTATGGATTTTTTGATTTTTGAGGGGTTTTAACATGTTAAGGATTTGTAGTGCTTTTTTATGATTGTTGAGGTTTTTAGGTTTTTCATGGATTTTGATGGTTTTTAGTGGTTTAGGGTTTGATGGTTTTTAGGGTTTTATGGTATTTTGGGTTTTTAGGTTTTTTTGATATTTTTGGGTTTTTAATGTTTCATTGATCATTTTAACGTTTTTGTGTTTTAATAAATTTTTATATTTTATATGGATTTTAGGGATTTTATGGGTGTTTATTGTTTTTAATTTTTTTATGTGTTTTGTGATTTTTAGTATTTTTTAGTGTTTTTTACTTTTTGATGTTTTAGGAGTTTTAAGTTTGGTTGTGTTTTTATGGTTTTCTTAGGTATTTTTAGGATTTTTTGTGTTATTTATGATTTTTGGGATTTTAGGGATTTTTTAGTATTTTATGGGTTTTTGTAGTTGTTGGGATATTAAGGATTTTTAGGGTTTTTTTGTAATATTAGTTTATATGTTTTTAGGTTTTTTTGGGGTAGGTTGAGTTTTTAGGGTTTTTTGAGTTTTTAGTGGTTCTTATGGTTTTTAGGGTTTTATAACGGTTTTATGAACTCTTATGGTTTTTATGGTTTTAGGGGATTCATAGTTTGTTAGGGTATTAGTTTTTTAGGTTTTTAAGGGGTTTTAAGAGTTTTTTATTTTTAAAGATATCATAGGATTTTTAAGGTTTTAGTGGTTTTTTATGATTTTAGTGTTTTTTAGGATTTTTTAGTTTTTTTTATTTTTAAGGGTTTTAGGGATTTTGAGGGTTTTAGAGGTTTTTTGGTTTTTTGGTTGGGGGGGGGGGTTAGTGTTTTATGTTTTTAGGGTTTAAACGGTTTTTTAGAGTCTATTAACATTTTTTTGGGATAAAATGGTTTTTAAAGTGTTTAATAGACATTTATGATTTTTATGGGTTTTGGGGTTTTTTATGTTTATTTTGGGGTTTTTTTTATTTTTTTGTTTTTTAGGGGTTTTAGGGGGGTTTAGGTTCTTCATGGTTTTCAGAATTTTTTGGATTTTTAGGCATAATTGTTTTTTCTGTTTTTAATATTTTCTTAGGCGTTTTAGTATTTGTTAAACATTATTAGGAATTTAATAAATTTTTAAGGATTTTAATGGTTTTTAGGGTATTTCATATTTTATAGGCTTTTTAGGGTTTATGTTTCTTGGGGGGAGGGGGTGAGGGGTGGGGTTTTTGACTTTTTTAATGGTTTTATGGTTTTTATGGTTTTATAGTGTTTTTAACATTTTTTGGGGTTGAACAGGTTTTTAGAGTTTTTAGTCATTTTTAGGGGTTTTATGTCGTTTTAGGGGTTTTTAGGGGTTTTATGGGTTTATTGTATCTATGGTTTTTTTTCTATGTTTTATCGATTTTTTTGGGTTTTAAGGGTTTTTCGTTTTTTTAGGTTTTTAATGTTTTCATAAGGATTTTCAGGGATTTAAGGGCTCTTGTGTTTTTATATATTTATAGGGATTTTTTTTTATTTTTTTCGTGATTTAAGAGATTTTACTATTTGAAGTGTTTTTAGGGGTGTTATGGTTTTTTGGGGTTTTAGGGTTTTTTGTGTTTTTCACGGGTTTTATGGTTTTTATAGTTTTTTAATATTTTTATGGGTTTTAGTGTTTTTAGTTTTTTAGGGTTGTTTTTTATTTTGAGATTTTTAGGCGTTTTATGGTTTTTATAGGGTTTTAGGGGTTTTACGTTCTTCTTAGGAGTTTTATGGGATTTAGCATTTTTTATGTATTTTAGGGGTTTGAGTGTTTTTATGTTTTTAAGGTATTCTTAGGGTTTTTTTTACTATTCTTCTATTTTTATGGATTTTTATGATTTTTATGTTTTTTAACGATTTTAGGGATTTTTAGGAATTTTAGATTTTTAGGGGTTTTAGGGTTTTAGGGTTTTCCAGGTTTTTCAGGTTTTTTGAGTTTTTATTGTCTTTATTATTTTTCAATTTTTTTTACGTTTTTAAGGGGTTAAAAGTATTTTTAGATTTTTTTTAATATTTTTTTGAGTTTTTATGGGGTTTATGTGTTTTTTAGGATTTTAGAGGATTACAGTTTTTCGGGGATCTAGGGGCATTTAAGGGTTGTTAAGTATTATTTAGGTTTTTAGTGGATTAAGTGTTTTTTGGATTTTATGTTTTTTTAAGATTTCATCTTGGATTTTATGTTGTTTGTATATTTTGGAATGTTCATGGAATTTTTAGGAATTTATATGTTTTTTCGGTTTTAGGAGGTTTTGAGGGGTTTTAGAATATTTTAGGGGTTCAATGGTTTTTAGGTGTTTTGGGGGTTTTTTAGTTTTATATGGTTTTTATGTTTTTGTATAGTTTTAATTTTTTGGGGGGTTTAAATGTTCTTTATAGTTTTTAGTGATATTTATGATTTTTATAGGTTTTTATGTGATTTTAGGGGTTTTTAAGTTATTATGGGTTCGTAGGGTTTAGGGTTTTTATGGTTTTAAGTTTTTTTTTTTTTGTGTTTTGAGCGTTTTTTCTACTTTTAGTGGTATTAAGTGTTATTATTTTTTTAATGATTTCATATGGGTTTTTAGGATTTTTAGTTTTTTTTGCGTTTTTAGGGATTTCTAAGAATTTTTTTTTAGATTTTTATATTTTTTAGGGTTTTATGGATTTTGACAATCTTTAGGGTTTTTTGGGTTTGGGGGTGATTATGGTTATTGGAAATTTTGGTGTTTTTCTGTTTTTAGGGTTCATTATGTGTTTTATAGTTTTTAACATTTTAAGGATATAAATGGGTTTTAGATGTTTTATTGGTATTTAGGTGTTTTATAGGTGTTATGGTTTTTAAATTTTTAAGGGTTTTTTTATTGTTTTTAGATTTTTTAGGTGTTTTAGGGGATTTAGGGTTTTTAGGGTTTGTTATGATTTTTTTATGATTCATATATTTTTATGAGTTTTAAGGGTTTTTAGGTTTTTATTGTTTCCTTAGTGGTTTTAATGGGGTTTCGAAGATTTTTTTATATTTAGAGGGATTATTAGGGGTTTTATTAGAATTTTATGAGGTTTTAGAGATATTGAGGGGTTTTAGTGGGTTTTAGTGGGTTTTAGGGTTTTTATGTTTTTATGGTTTTTTGGGTTTTTAGGTTTTTTTGGAGTTTTTCATGGTTATAATGGTTTTTTAGAGTTTTTAACGTTTTTAGGGGTTTAAATGGTTTTTAGAATTTGTAATGGTTTTATGTTTTTTATGTATTTTTAGGGTTTTATAATATTTTATTAGATTTTTGGGTTTTTAGAATTTTTTTTGTGTTTTTTGGGTTTCTAACGGGTTATATAATTTTTATCTTTCTTTTGGATTTTAAGTTTTTTTAGGTTTTTAAGGTTTTCATTGAGTTTTTCGGGTTTTATGGGTTTTTATATTTTTTGGTATTTTTGTTGATTTTTTAGGATTTTTATGGGATTTTAGAGGTTTTAGTGATATGGAAGGGGGAGATTTTAGGTTTTTTATGGTTTTTAAGGGATTTTTTATTTTTTTGGGTTTTTAGGGTATTTGAGATATTAGGTGTTTTATGGTTTGTTAGAGTTTTTAAATTTTGTGTCATCGGTTTAATGGGGTTTTGTCATTTTTAGTGTTTTTGTGTTTTTATGTGTTTTAGGGGTTTTTTATATTTTTAGGGGTTTTATGTTTTTTATATTTTTTGGTGGGTTTTATGTTTTTTTTTTGCGGTTTCATGATTCTTTAGGGGTTGTATATGATTCTATGTTTTTACAGTTTTCTTATAGGTTTTCAAGGTTTTAGCATATTTTATGTTTTTAGGGATTTTTAAAATTTATTAATATTTTTAGTTTTTTTACGGTTTTTAAGGATTTCAAGCATTTTTAGTGGTTTTTTGTTATTTTGGGGGTTTCTGGTTTTTTTAGTTTTACAGTTTTATGTTTTGTATAGTTTTTTAACATATTTGTGGGTTTAAAAGGTTTTTTAAAGTTTTAGATAGTTTTTAGGATTTTAATGGTTTTTGGGTTTTTAAGAATTTTAGAGGGTTTATGGTTTTTAGGGTTTAAAAGGTTTTTTAGGTTTGTAGTTTTTTTATGTTTTTAGGTGTTTTAATTGTTTCATAGATTTTTAGAAATTGTTAACATTTTTATGGTTTTAAGGGTATTGGGGATTTTAAGTGTTTTGATAGTTTCAGAGTTTTTATAGTTTGTTGGGTTTTTGGGGATTTTTTAAAATTTAGGTTTTTAATGGGTTTTCAGATTATTTTAATGTTTTTCATGGTTTAAAGGGTTTTTAGAGTTTTAAGTTTTCTTTTAGAGTTATTATGGGGTTTTAGTGGTTTTAAGGTTTTAGGGATTTTTATGGTTTTTAGTTTTTAGGGTTTTAGTGTTTTTAGTGTTTTTGATTTTTTTTTTGTTTTAAGTGTTTTTAGGTTTTGGAGGTTTTCTTATGGTTTTTATAGTATTTAGTTTTTTTACATGTTTATGGATTTTTTAGTTTTTTATGCATTTTTAGGCTTTTCGCGATTTTTTGGGATTTGGGGTTTTTATGGGTTTTGGGGCTTTTTTTGGGTTTTTGTTGAGTTTTTAGGGTTTTATGATTTTTTTAGAATTTATTAACATTTTTAGGAGTTAAAAAGATATTTAGAGTTTTTTAGGGTTTTAGGGGTTTATAGTTTGTAATGGTGTTTAGGGGTTTTTATAGTCTATAATGTTTTTATGTTTTTTAGGTATTCTCAAGGTTTTTATTCATTTTTAGGGGTTTTGGAGTTTTATGTGTTCTTAGGTTTTTATGGTTTTCATTGGGGTATTCATGGGTTTTAGGATTTTTTCATGTGTTCTAAAATTTTAAGGATTTTTATGGATTTTTTAGGATTTTTATTAGTTTTAGGGTTTTTGAGGTTTTTTGGGGTTTTAGGGTTTTTATGTTTTTTTGTATTTTTAGGCAATGTTTTGACTTATTTAGTGTTTTTATGGGTGTTTTATTCTTTTAAGGGTTTTATGGATATAAATAATTTTTTATAGTTTTTAGTGGTTCTTTAGGATTTTATGAATATGTAAGGTTTTAATGGGTTTTATTGGTTTTTTGGAATTTTAGGGCTCTTTAGGGTTTTTAACTTATTTGGAATTTTAAAGGTTTTAATTTTTTTATATTTTTTATGGATTTCTTACGTTTTTATAGGCCTTTTTATGTTCCAAGGGATTATAAGGTATTTTTAAGGATTTTTCTGAGTTTTTTAGGATTTTTATGGAGTTTTATGGTTTTAGGGGTTTTACTATTTTTATTTTGTTTTGGGTTTCAACTGTTTTTTTAGATTTATTAGGTTTTCATTTTCTTAGATTTTTTTAAAGTTTTTAGGGGATCAAATGGTTTTTTGATCTTTAGTGGGTTTTAGGGGTTTTATGGGTTTTTAATGGTTTTAGGAGGTTTTAGGGTTTTTAGGGGATTATGGTTTTTAGGATCTCTTAGAGTTTTTAGAATTTTTAGGGTTTTTAGGGTTTTCTGTGTTTTTATGTTTTTACAATTTTTGTAAGGTTTTTCATGGTTTTAGGGTTTATTTCATTTATAGAGATTTTTAGGGGTTTTAGGACTTTATGGGTGTTTTATGGTTTTAGGAATTTTTATTATTATGATGGGTTTTAGGTTATTTATGATATTTTAAGTGTTTGAGGGTTTTTTTAGTTTTTGGTGTTTAATGATTTGATAAAGTCTCTTAATGTTCTTTGAGTTTTAATGGTTTTTTTTTATTGGGTTTTAGAATTTTTATGGGTTTTAAAGATATTTATGTGGTTTTAGTGGTTTTAAAGGATTTTTTTGGGTTTTTATAGTAATAGGGTTTTATGGTTTGTAGTATTTTTATCATTTATAGTTTTGCTAATGATTTATGTGTTTTTTGTTTTTTGGTGTTTTATTAGGGTTTTTAGGAATTTTAGGAATTATTATTTTTTAGGGAGATCTTACTGTTTTTATCATATTATGGGTTTTTTGGGTTTTAAGTATTTTTATGGTTTTTTGGGTTTGTTGGAATTTTTTAGGTTTTTTATTATTTTAATGGGTTTTAGAGTTTTTTTTAACATTTTTGGGGGTTTATAGTTTTTTGAGTTTTATTAGTGGTTTTAGGGTTTTTATTGGTTTTTGGGTTATAAGGTTTTTTTGGGGGTTTCATAATTATTGGATATTTTGTTTTAATTGTGGTTTTCATTGTTTTAGGTTTTTAGGGGTGTTAAATGTTTTTTGGTTTTTAATGCTTTCTTATGTGTTTTAGGGTTTCTGGGTTTTTTAAGTTTTATGGATTGTTATGGAATTTGAAATAATTTTATGGTTTTATATGGATTTAAGTGATTCTAAGGGGTTTTATGGTTTTAGAGTGTTTAGTATTTTTATGGGTTTTTTAGTTTTTATAGTTTTTTTGTTATTATGGGTTTTTTTATAGATATTTTTTTATTTTTTTAGGAATTTAAAAATTTTTAAGTGTATTTTGTGTGTTTAAAGGGTTTATATTGGTTTTTATGATTTTTAGTTGTTTTAGGGTTTTTCGAGGTTTTATAGTTTTTAGGGGTTTTACAATTATAATATTTTTTAGGTTTTTTAACATTTTATAGGGTTTAAAGGTTTTCTTAATGTTTTTAAGGTTTTCTAAATTGTGATGATTTTTTGGGGAGGGGGTTGGATTTTTAATAATTGTTAATTTATATGAATTTTAATGTGTTTCAGGGTTTTTTTGGGTTTTAGGTTTTTTTTTGGTTTTAGGATTTTTCTGAGTTTTTGGGTTTTAATGGGTTTTTATCGTAATTTAATGTTTTCCAAGGTTTAAAGGGTTTTGGGGGGATTTTAGTGGTTTTTAGGGTTTTAATGGTGTTTTAGCGTTTTTAAGGTTTGTATAGGTTTTATGTATTTCATAGTTTTTAGGATTTTAAGGTTTTAGTTTTCAGGTTTTCCGGGTTTTTTTAGGTTTTTAAATTTTTATTTGTGTTTTTATGGTTCCTATGTGTTTTTATATTTTATAGGATTTTAGGAATATTTTAGAATATCTCTTTTTTTTGTTTTTATATATTTTGAATGTTTTTATGTTTTTTATGGTTTTTTGGTTTTTTTAATTTTTAAGGTTTAAATGATTTTATAGTTTTATAGTTTTTTAGGGTATTATAGGTTTTTATAGTTTTTAATTGTTTTAGGTTTTTTATGTATTTTTTGGGTATTTTTAGGATTTAGGGGGTTTTTAGGGCATTTAAGGGTTTTTAGGGCTTTAGCATTTTAACGATTTGAAGTGTTTTTAGGTTTTTAAGGATTTATTAGGGGTTTTTAGGTTTTTTTTATTTTTAGGGATTTTATTAATTTTTTAGGTTTATTAATATTATAATGTTTTTTAGAGATTTCGACAGGTTTTAGAGTTTTTAGGGTTTTTTTGTTTTTTTTATGGATTTTTTAGTTTTTGAGTTTTTTTGGATTTTTTATTTTTTTATTACTTTAAGGGATTTAAATGGTTTTTAGTGTTTTAAGAGGGTTTTTAGTGTTTTATAGTGTTCTAGGGTTTTTATGGTTTTTAAAGTTTATTATGGGTTTTTGGGTTTTTTCGAATTTTAGGTGTTTTAGTGGTTTAAGCGTTTTTTGGTTTTTAGGGGTTTTAAGTGTCCTTATTTTTTTTTTATGGTTTTCTATTTTTTTCATGGTTTAGGGTTTTTTAGTTTTTCTAGATTTTAGGAATTTTTATGATTTTTTAGTTCTTAGGGTTTCACGGATTTTGTGGGTTTTAGGGATTTTATGTGTTTGGGGGGTTTTATGGGTTTTTTGGTTTTTTTTGTTTTTTAAGGTTTTTAATGGTTTTAATATTTTTTAAAAGTTTTTTGTCTTTAAACCGATTTTCTAGTTCTTAGTGGGGTTTTAGGGGCTTGTGAGTGTTTTGGTTTGTAATATTTGTTGTGTTGTTATGTTTTTTCGGTTTTCTGGTTTTTTGGGGTTTTCTGGGCTTTATTATTTTGAGGTTTTTAGTCCTTTTAAGTGTTTTAATGATTTTAAAGATTTTATAAGATGTTTTAGTGTTTTGAGATTTTCGTAGGTTTTTATGTATTTTAGGGATATTTTAGAACTATTATGGGTTTTTTTTGGTTTTTTGGGATTTTTAGGGTTGTAGGGTCCTTTTGGGTTTTATGGTTTTTGGGTTTTTTTGGTTTCATTATGTTTTCATGGTTTCATGGGTATTTAATGTTTTTAAATTTTTTAGTTGTTTAATGTTTTTTTAGATTTTTAAGTGGTTCTTATAGGTATTCTTTGTATTTATGTGTTTATTGGTTTAAAGGTTTTTATAAGTTTTTATGTATTTTAGTTTTGTTAGTTTTTTTATTTTTCTAATGGTTTTATGTTTTTTTGGGTTTTTAGGTTTTCTATGGGTTTTAAGGATTTTTTACATTTTAATGTATTTTTTGGGTTGTTTTAGGATTTAGTTGTTTTAAGGTTATTTAAGGATATTGAGGGGTTTTAGGATTTTTTGCCATTTTTATGGGTTCTTTTTGGGTTTTTGGGATTTGTTTTGAGTTTTAGGGGTTTTAATATTATTTATAGTTTTCAATGTTTTCTAGGATTAAATGGATTTTAGAATTATTTAGTGGTTTTATAGTTTTTATGATTTTATAGTGTTTTAGTGTTTTTAGTGTTTTATGGTTTTTAGTGTTTTTTAGGTTGTTATCTGTTTTAATTGTTTTTACGTTTTTGAAGAATTTAGCATTTTTTTCATGTTTATTAGGGTTTTTTTATTTCTTTAAGTATTTGTAGATATTTTTTTAGTATGTATATTGTTTTTTAAGATTTTAGAGAAATTGATGGATTTAAATTTTTTAGGGTTTCATTATTTTTGGTTTTTTATAGTTTTTTGGGATTTTAAGGTTTTTTTAGTTTTTGTAATGTTTTAGGGATTTAAAGGGTTTTTAATGTTTTTAGAAGATTTTTAGGTTTTTAAGGGTTATGTTGGTATTTATGGGTTTTATGATTTGTTATGGTTTTTAGTTTTTTTAGTGTTAAAAAGGTTTTGGTGTGTTTTTTAAGATTTTTTATTATTTTTTTGTATTATTTGGGATTTTGAGGTTTCTTATGGATTTTAGGGGTTTTGGGGGGTTCATGGTTTTTTTGGGTTTCTTGAGATTTTTTTGTTTTTTGGGTATTTAAGGTTTTAAAAGTTTTTTATCATTTTTTTGTGCTTAAAGATATTTTAGATATTTAGGGATTTTCTAAGCTTTTTATGAGTTGTTAAGGGTTACTAATGTTTTTAGTGGTTTTATGGGGGTTAAGGTTGTTATATTTTTTTAGGGTTTTTATAGTTTATAGGATTTGTAATGTTTCTTAGGGGTTATAGGGGTTTTAATTTTTTTTAAGATTTTATGGATTTATTAGGGGGTTTTAGGGTTTTAGGTATTTTTACATTTTATTTTTAATTTTTAGGATTTTTTGGGGTTTTATCACTTTTAGGGATTTGAGGTATTTTGGGGTATTTTTGAGTTTTTTTTGTTTTTTTGGGTTTTTAGGAGTTTTTTTGGTTTTTATGTTTTTTTATATATTTTCAAAAATTTATGTTTTTAAAGGGCTTTTAGAAATTATAGTGGTTTTTATAGTTTTTATTGGTTTTGATTTTTTTTACTATTTGTTGGGGTTTTCATTATTTGTAGGGTTTTGTGGGGTTTTAGTGTTTATTATATTTTTTAGGGATTTTTATTGTTTTTAGGTTTTTAATATATTTTTTTTGTTTCTATGGTTTTTTATGTTTTTAGTGATTCTAGATAATTTTATGATTGTTTTTGGTATTTATGGGTTTTATGGTTTTTGAGGAATTTTAGGGGTTTTTTGTGTTTTTTGTGTTTTAGGGGTTTTTAGAGCATTTAGGGAATGTATGATTTTTTAGTGTTTCTTTGTCTTTTATAGGGTTTAATGGGTTTTTAGTGTTTTTAGTGGTTTTTTGGGTTTTAGGGTGTTTTATGGGTTTAAACGTTTTTAGGGGTATTTTTGGATTCTAAGGATTTTTGGGGTGTTTTTTCATTTTTTTTGGTTTTTATGGGATTTAAGTGTTTTTAGGTTTTTAAGGATTTCTAATGGATTTCAGGGTTTTAGGGATTTTGAGGGTTTTTTTGTTTTTTTTGTTTTTTTATTTTTCATTGTTTATTTTTGAGTTTGTCGTGTTTGTAATATTTTTTTAACTTATTTACGTTTTTAAGGGAATAAAATTTTCTAGAGGTTTTAGTGGGATTTATGGTTTAATGGATTTTTATGGGTTTTAAGAATTTTAGGGGTTTACTGGTTTTTTATGTTTTAAAGGTTTTATCATTTTTAGGATTCATGGGAGATTTTCTTTTTTTTGTTTTTACGGTTTTTTGGTGATTTTATACTTTTTATGATTTTTATGTTTTTTATGTATTTTTAGGATTTATAGAGTTTTTATGTTTTTTTAGGGTTTTTGGGTTTTTATGAATTTATTGGCTTTTAGAGTTTTTTTGATTTTTTAGGATTTTTAAGATTTTTAGATTATTTTAACATTTTAATGAGTTTAATGTGTTTTTAGAGTTTTTAGTGGGTTTTCATGGTTTTCGTGGGATTTTAGGGTATTTTATGTTTTATATGGATTTATATGGTTTTTATCATTTTTTTGGTTTTTAGGGATTTTTAGTGATTTTAGGTTTTTAGGGTTTTCTTATAGGATTTTATGGTTTTTAGTATTTTTCTATTTTAAATGATATTTAAGGATCATTTAGGTTTTTATAGGTTTTGGGGGATTTAGAGTATTTTTAAAGTTTTATAGGTTTTTTAATGTTCCATGTTTTTTTTGAGTTTTTAGTGGGTTTGTTGAATTTTTAGGGGGTTTTAGCCATTTTATAGATTTTATCAATTCTTATGGATTTTAGGGTTTTTAGGTGTTTAGAGGTTTTATATGGTTTTAATAGTTTTCATTTTTTTAGTTATTTTATGTTTTTTTAGGTTTTTACATTTTTCTTTGGATTTTTTGGGTTTTTAATGTTTATTAAGTTGTTATGGATTTTTATGGATTTGTTAAGAATTTTATGGTTTTTATGGGATTTAGGTATTTTGTGATTTTAGGGTTCTTCGGTTATTTTAGTGTTTTAATTCTTTTTGTGTTTAGGGTTTTATTTAGATTTTGTATGGGTTTTAAGGGTTTTAGAGGTTTTAATATTTTTAGGTGTATAAAGTGTTTTAATAGATCTTACTGTTTTGTTATTATTTTTAATGTTTTTAGGTGTTTTTATAATTTTCATCTTTTTGTAGTTTTTCAGGTGTTTTATTTGTTTTTTGGGTTTTAAGGTTTTCATCGGGGTTTTTAATATTTTTAGGGTTTTTTATATGTTTAGGATTTTTTTTTTAATTTTTAAGGATTTTCTTGGGTTTTATTGTTTTTTTGGATTTTATAATGCTTTTTTTGGTTTTTAGTGTATTTTGGGTTGTACATAATCTTTAGAGTTTATTTTGATTTTTTTTGAGTTTGAAGGTTTTTTATATTTTTTAGCATTATGAGGGTTTTAAGAGGTGTTTGAGTTTCTAGTGTTTTTTATTGTTTTTATGGGTTTTAAATGTTTTTGGTGGGTATTATGGTGTGTATGATTTTACCATGTTTTAGGGTTTTGAGGGTTTATGGGTTATTGTTTTTTAAGGGGGTTCTTTGTTTTTAGGTTTTTACAGTTTTCATAGGGTATTTATGGATTTTTATGTGTTTTTATGTTTTACGGTTTTTTAGAGTTCTTTAAGATTTTTAAGGGTTTTAAGGAATTTTTAGGGTGTTAGGGTATTTTATGGTTTTTAAAGTTTTTCTTGTTTTTTAGGGGTTTTAGGGTTTTGTTTTCAGTTTTTAGGGTTTTTAATTGTCTTAATGTTTTTAAAGATTTTTACGGGTTTAAAGGGATTTTTAGAGTTTTTAGATTTTTTCTAATTTTAAGGGTTTTTAGAATTTCTTAAAAAAATTAGGGGTTTTAGGGGATTACAGATACTTTAGTGGTTTTATTATTTTGCAGGTTTTTAGGGGTTCTTTATGTTATAAACCTTTTATAGTATGTTTGGATTTTTAGTTTATTTATGGTTCTTAGCATTTTTAATTTTTTTGTAGTTTTAGGTGTTTTTCATTTTTTAAGGATTTCATAAGGATTTTGAGGGGTTTTTTGGGGTTTTATGTCTATAAGGAATATAATAGTTTTTAGAGATTTATAAGGCTTTTTGGGGGTTTTAGGGTTTTATGGGTTTAATAGTTCTTAAGTTTTTTTTTTGAGTTTTTTTGGGGGTTTAAAGTTTTCATATTTTTTAACGTTTTTAGATGAATAATCGGTTTTTATAATTTTTAGTTCTATTTGAGTGTTTTATGGGGTTCTATGGTTTTTTAATGTTTCATTATTTTTTATGATTTTTAGGGTTTTTGGGGTTTTTATGGGGTTTTACAGTTTTTAGCATTTTTTACATTTTTGGGGTTTAATGTGTTTTTAGGGGTGTTAGGTTTTTATGGTTTTCTTATGGGGTTTCAAGGAATTTTGGATTTTCTATATTTGTAGGTATTTTTAGGATTTTTTGTGGTTTTATAGTTTCTAGGTATTTTTTTTATTTTGAGGGTTATTAGGGTTTGAATGGGTTTTATTTTTTTTTGGGATTTTTTGGGGTTTTTAGAGTTTTATATGGTTTTAAATGTTTTTGGAGGACTTATAATTTTATGGGTTTAATGATTTTTATATTATTTAGTGTGTGTTTTTGTTTTTTATGGGGTTTTAGTTGTTTTTATGGTTTTTGGTGTTTTTATAGTTTTTATGGGGTTTCAGTGTTTTTAGGTTTGTTTTAGTGGTTTTAGGGTTTTTAGCATTTTAAGGTTTTCATGTGTTTTTAGTGTTTTTAGATTTTAAGGTTTTCTTAGGGTTTTTTAGTTTTTAGTGTTTTTTACATTTTTTAGGATTTTTGTGGATTTGTTATGAATTTTTATTATTTTTTGGGGTTTTAGGGATTTGAGGGTTTTTAGGGTTTCTTGGGTTTTTAGAGTTTTTTTAATGTTTTTAGATTTTAAAGTGGTTTAAGGGTTTTTAGTGGGTTTTTTATGTTTTAAGGTGCTTAATATTTTTTAAGGTTTTTTAGGGTTTTTAGGGGTTTTAGGGGTTTTAAGTGTTTTTTATGTTTTAAGGGTTGCTTACAGTTTTTCATGTTTTTAGGTTTTTGTATATTTTTAGGGACTTTGTGGGATTTTTTGGATTTTTCATGTCTTTTTTGGTTTTTAGGAGTTTTAAGTATTTTTAGGGGCTATGGGGTTTTTAGCATTTTCACAGTTTTTTTGGTTTTTTGGGTTTTAGGTTTTTTTGAGTCGTAACTGTTTTTACAAGTTTCATGAGTTTTTTTTAACATTTTTAGGGATTCAAATGGTATTTATAGTTGTAATGGGTTTTAGTATTTTTATTAGTTTTTATGGGTTTCTATATTTTTAGGGGTTTTCATGGTATTTCGAGTTATTAATTATTTTTAGGGTTTTTAGGTTTTTAGGGGTTTTATGTTTTAGGTTTTTACGGTTTTCTAAGGGATTTTCAAGGTTTTTATTGTTTTTATGTTTTTATGTTTTTATGCCCTATTAAAAATTTATGGATTTTTTGGGTTTTCATGGGTTTTGGATTTTATGTTTTTTTAGAGGTTATAGGATTTTTATGAGTTTTTTATGATTTTAATGGATTTAAATGGGTTTTAATTTTTTTGTGGGTTTTTAGTGTTTTATGTGTTTATAAAGTTGTTTACTGATTTTTATGGTTTTTAGTGTTTTTTAGTTTTTTGGTGTTTTTAGGGTTTTTAGTATTTTTTAGGTTTTTTAATTATTTTATGTGTTTTTCATTTTTAATGTTTTCTTATTGTTTTCATAATTTTTTATATTTTTAAACATTTTTATGGATTTTTTACAATTTTTATTGGGTTTTAGGGTTTTTATGGATTTTGAGGGTTTTCAAGGTTCTGGGATATTATTTGGGGGGAGTTTTTTTGGTGTTTTTAGGTTTTTTAGGGTTTTTTAGATTTTATTCCATTTTTTAGAGGTTTAAAAGGGTTTTATATTTTTTGTGGTTTTATGGGTTTTATTAGTTTTTAGGGTTTTCACTATTTTAGTGGTCTTTATGGTTTTTAGGGGTCTTAGGTTTTATTAGTATTTTTAGGTTTTTAGGGGTTTTAAGTGTTTTTTGGTTTTTATGGTTTTCTTAGGGTTTTAATAGGGTTTTCAAGTGTTTAAAATTTTTAGGGAATTTTAGGGTTTTTTCGTTTTTTCATGTTTATGGTTTTTTGGGTTATTAGGGTTTTTAAGAGTTTTTAGGGGTGTTTAGGATTTTAGATTATTTTTAAAAAAATTGGTTTATTAATGGTTTTTTTTATTTGTTTACAGTTTTTTTCGCTTCAAATGGGTTTTTTGTGATTTTTATGGTTTTATGGTTTATTGGGATTTATTTGTGTTTTTAGTGTTTTTAACATTTTTAGTGTTTTTATGTTTTTTAATGGTATTCATAGAGTTTTTTCATGTTTATAAGGGTTATTTATATTTTTTATGATTTTAGTGAGTTTTTAGAGTTTTTATGGTTTTTAGGGGTTTTAGAGATTTTGAGGGGATTTTTCGGTTTTACTATTTTTCCTTATTTTTTTGATTTTGTATGGGTTTTTAGTGGTATTGAAATTATTTAGAATTTTGTTAAAGTTTGTAGGTGTTGAAAGTGTTTTAGAGATTTTGGTGGATTTCATGGGTTTATACAAGTTTAGGGATTCTAAGGTTATTAGGGGTTTTAGGGGTACATTGTTTTTTAGGTTGTTATTGTTTTTAGGTTTTTATGGGTTTTAAGTGTTTTTAGGTTTTTATGGTTTTATGGTTTAATGGTTCTATAAGGATTTTATGGTTTATTTTGTTTTAGTTCAAGGAAGTCATATGTCCAGGCTATTCGTGACCCCCCCCCCCCCAAATATTTTTTAGAAAAAATACACAGCAGACAAGGGAGGGGAGGAGTCCATCGACCCACACCCAAAAACCCTAGAGACCCCCAAGAAACCCTAGAAACCCCCAAAACCCCATATGAAAAACAAAATGGGTCACATTAGCAATGAAAAGATATCACCTTCACCACCTCCCAACCATGCATCAACTAGTATCTAGAATCACAGTTTTTCAGCATTCTGTGCCTCCTCTCCAAGTAACTTCACCACTAGCAACACAGAACCACCACCACCAAAATCATAAACAACAACTTCATCACATCCCAACCAATAATCAAGTAGAATCTAGCACCTCATTTTCCCACAACTAGTACCTCCTTCAATCAACAGATATCTCCCAACACCTTGCATCATCTCCAACAACCAACACTAACATCGATTCATAACCAGTCCATCCACACCCCCAACCAACACTAAAGAAATGCCGCAACAACACATACAACACCTCCTCTATAAACAGAAACCGACAACCAACAGCTCATTATCCATTATCCATTACCACCAATCCAGTCAAGACCCAACATCTAGACACTCTCTCTCGGTAGCTCCCATACAACAGTAAAAAATATCATAGAAAAAAATTGATTTCATTTTAAAGTCGGATCTACCAAACTCTAGATTCGAAATTAACATTTCAAAGATAGAATCCACCACAATTGAACCACTCTACCACCAAATCATAAGATAAAATCGGATCTAGTAATCAAATAATTACATCATGTTGTACTTCATGACTCGTCCATGGAGCAGTAAACAAATATAGCCATCCACCACAAAACCAAACCCAGAACTACAAGAATGTACCTAAAATATGTCCAAACGGTGATAGATGTAGAGTCCAACTAAAAAAACAAGTAGTTTCTATGGAGACCCCCCGAAATAGGAACCAAAATAGAAGAGGTCAACCTCACGAATCTGAAGAAAGACCTCGTTGTTGCAAAAGAGGACAACCACCTCATCTGAACTGCAAATCCCACTTTACAAGAGATCTAACGACTCAAGCTAACTGATGCCACAGCTCGCCACACAGCTTCTAGAATCACCAAATTCAAGTATCTCCCCCAAAAAATCCTAGCCACGGAGGGCTATAATGCTGAAAAACCAAGCAACACACCTTCTTGGAAATCATGATGTCCCCTAAGAACACCTATTTCCTTGGATCCGAAGAAATCCATTAACACCCACTGCCACTGAGATCTCCCTCCATAAGCCTGAGTTGTAAGGTATTTTTAGGGGTTTTAAGGTCCTGGATTTCATAGTGGTTTTAAGGGTTTAATTGTTATTTTTAAAATTTTGGGGATTTTTTGGGATTATTATTATTTTTAAGTGTTTTTAGGGACTTTTAGGGGTTTAAGGGTTTTATTGGATTTTATCATTTTAATCATTTTTTAGGGTTTTATGGGTTTTAACTATATTCAGGTTTTTTAGGTTTTCTTACGGTTTTTAGTTTTTTTTTCATTTTTATGGTTTTTTGAGAATTTTTATGAATTTTATGGGTTTTAGTGATTCTGAGGGGTTTTATGGTTGTTTTAGTTATTTTTGGTTTTTAATGGTTTTGTTTAGTTTCTTAGATGTTTTATGGTTTATAAGAGTTTTTAACATTTTTAGGGGTATAATGGGATTTTCTAGTTTTTAGTGGTTTTTATGGTTTTTATGGGTTTTTAATGTTTTATGGGATTTTGGGTTTTGAGGGTTTTTAGTGATTTTTTGGGTTTTCTAAAATTATTATGTTTTTATCATTTCTTGTATTTATTATTTGTTTTAAGCGTTGTTTTGTTTTTAAATTTATTATAGATTTTTTTATTTTTAAGAGGTTTTTACATGTTAAGGATTTGTAGTGATTTTTTATGATTGTTGAGGATTTTATGTTTTTCATAGATTTTGATGGTTTTTAGTGGTTTAGGGTTTGATAGTTTTTTGGGTTTTTTGGTTTTTTGGGTTTTTAGGTTTTTTGAAATTTTTGGGTTTTTAATGTTTTATGTATCATTTTAATGTTTTTGTGTTTTAATAATTTTTTATATTTTTATATGGATTTTAGGGTTTTTATGGGTGCTTATAGTTTTTAATTTTTTTATGTGTTTTGTGATTTTTAGTATTTTTTAGGGTTTTTAACGTTTTAAGGTTTTAGGGGTTTTAAGTTTTGTTATTTTTTTAAGTTTTTCTTAGTGATTTTTAGGATTTTATAGTTTTTTTGTGGTTGTTGAGATATTAAGGATTTTTAGGGGGTTTTTTGTATTTTTGGTTTATATGTTTTTTGGTTTTTTTTGGTGGAGGTTGAGTTTTTAGGGTTTTTAGAGTTTTTAGTGGTTCTTTTGGTTTTTGGGGTTTTATAAGGGTTTTATGAACTCTTATGGTTTTTATGGTTTTAGGGGTTTCAAATTTTGTTTTTGTATTAGTTTTTTAGGTTTTTAAGGGGTTTTAATTGTTTTTTATTTTAAAGGATATCACAGGGTTTTTAAGGTTTTAGTGGTTTTTTATGTTTTTAGAGTTTTTTAGGATTTTTTAGTATTTTGTAATTTTTAAGGGATTCAGTTATTTTGAGGGTTTGGGGGGTTTTATGGTTTTTATGGTTTTTTAGTTGGGGGGGGGGGGGTTAGTTTTTTTTGTTTTTAGGGTTCAAATGGTTTTTTAGAGTTTATTAACATTTTTTAAGATAAAACCGTTTTTAATGTTTTTAATAGATTTTTTGGATTTTTATGAGTCTTGGAGTTTTTTATGTGTATTTTGGATTTTTTATTTATTTTTGGGTTTTTAGGTTTTTTAGGGAGTTTTAGGTTCTTCATGGTTTCATACGTTTTTGGATTTGTAGGCAAAATTGTTTTTTTATTTTTAATATTTTCTTAGGGGTTTTAGTATTTTTTAAACTCTGTAGGGAATTTAAAGAATTTGTAAGGATTTTAATGGTTTTTGGGGTTTTTAGGTTATTTCATATTTTATAGGGTTTTTAGGGTTTATGTTTTTTTGGGGGTGGGGGGAGGGGTGGGTTTTTTTGACTTTTTTAATGATTTTTATGGTTTTTATTGTTTTCTAGTGTTTTTAACATTTTTTGGGGTTGAATGGGTTTTTAGAGTTTTTTTCATTTTTAGGGGTTTTATGTGGTTTTAGGGGTTTTTAGGTTTTTTATTGTTTTATGGTTTCTATGGTTTTTTTGTTTTTTAGTTTTTCTATGATTTATAGAATTTTTTAGGGTTTTAGGGGTTTTACGTTTTTTAGGTTTTGAATGTTTTCATAGGGATTTTCAGGGATTTAGGGGCTCTTGTGTTTTTATATATTTATAGGGATTTTTTTAATTTTTTTCATTTTAGATATTTTACTATTTTCAGTGTTTTTAGGGGTGTTATGGTTTTTATGGTTTTTTGCGGTTTTAGGGGTTTTTGAGTTTTTAAGGGGTTTTATGGATTTCATATTTTTTTAATATTTTTATGAGTTTTAGTGTTTTTAGTTTTTTAAAGTTGTTTTTTATTTTTATGTTTTTAGGGGATTTATTGTATTTATAGGGTTTTAGGGGTTTTAGGTTCTTCTTAGGAGTTTAATGGGTTTTAGCATTTTTTATGTATTTTAGGGATTTGAGTGTTTTTAGGTTTTCAAGGTTTTCTTAGGTTCTTTTATGTTTCTGCTATTTTTATAGATTTTGATGATTTTTATGGTTTTTATAGATTTTAGGGTTTTTTAGGAATTTTATATTTTTAGGGGTTTTAGGGTTTTAGGGTTCTTAAGGTTTTCAGGTTATTTTGAGTTTTTATTGCCCTTATTATTTTTCTTAGTTTTTTTTTTGTTTTTAGGGGGTTAAAAGTGTTTTTAGATTTTTTTAATATTTTTTTGATTTTTAATGGGGTTTATGTGGTTTTTAGGATTTTATAGGATTATAGATTTTAGGGGTTCTAGGGGAATTTATGGGTTTTTAAGTATTATTTAGGTTTTTAGGGGTTTAAGTGTTTTTTGGATTTTATGTTTTTTTAAGATATCTTCTTGGATTTTATGTTATTTATATATTTAGGAATTTTCATAAAATTTTTAGTAATTTATATGTTTTTTGGCTTTTAGGAATTTTTTAGGGGTTGTAGATTTTTTTAGGGCTTTAACGGTTTTTAGTTGTTTTGGGGTTTTTTTAGTTTTATATGGTTTTAATGATTTTCTATAGTTTTTAATGATTTTTTTTGTTTAAATGTTTTTTATTGTTTTTAGTGATTTTTATCGTTTTTATAGGTAACTATTCGTTTTTATTGTATTTTAGGGGTTTTTAGGTCATTAGGGGTTCGTAGGGTTTATGGTTTTAAGGGTTTTAAGGGTTTTTTGTGTTTTGATCATTTTTTATATTTTTAGGGGTATTAAGTGTTATTATTTTTTAATGATTTCATATGGGTTTTTATGATTTTTAGATTTTTTAAGTTTTTAGGGATTTCTAAGAATTTTTTACCAATTTTTTTTTGTTTTTAGGGTTTTACAGATTTTGACGATCTGTAGGGTTATTTGGGATTTGGGGGTGATTATGGTTTTTAGAAAATTTAGGTATTTTGATGTTTTTAGGGTTCTTTATGTGTTTTTATAGTTTTTAACATTTTAGAAATTTAAATGGGTTTTAGATGTTTTAGTGGTATTTAGGTGTTTTATAGGTGTTATGGTTTTTAATTTTTTTAAGGGTTTTTGTTATTTTTTGAGTTTTTAGGTTTTTTAGGGGATTTAGGGGTTTTTAGGATTTGATATGATTTTTTATGTTTCATATTTTTTTAGCTATTTTAAGGGTTATTAGGTTTTTATTGTTTCCTTAGTGGTTTTAATGGGTTTTCGAAGATTTTTTGTTTTTTTATATTTAGAGGGATTATTAGGAGTTTGTTAGGATTTTATGGGGTTTTAGGGATTTTGAGGGGTTTTAGTGGGCTTCAAGGTTTTTTTGGTTTTTTGGTTTTTTGGGATTTTAGGTTTTTTGGATTTTTTCATGGTTCTAATGGTTTTTATAGTTTTTAACGTTTTTAGAGGTTTAAATGGTATCTAGAATTTGTAATGGTTTTATGTTTATTTTTGTATTTTTAGGTTTTTAAAATATTTTATTAGATTTTTGGGTTTTTAGAAATTTGTGGGGTTTTTTGGGTTTCTAATGGGTTATATAATTTTTATCTTTCTTTGGGGTTTTAAGTGTTTTTAGATTTGTAATGTTTTCATCGAGTTATTATGGTTATATGGGTCTTTACATTTTTAGGTAATTTTGTGGATTTTTTAGGATTTTAATGGGATTTTAGAGGTTTTAGTGATTTGGCAGAGGGAGATTTTAGGTTTTTTATGGGTTTTAAGGGATTTTTTATTTTTTGGGGTTTTTAGAGTTTTTTTAGATTTTAGCGGTTTAAAGGTTTTTTAGAGTTTTTAAATTATGTTTCATCGGTTTAATGGGATTTTGGAGTTTTTAGTGTTTTGTGTTTTTATGTGTTTAGGGGTATTTTATATTTTTAGGGGTTTTATGTTTTTTATATTTTTTGTATTTTTTTTGTTTTATTGGGATTTCTTGATTTTTTAAGGGTTGTATGTGTTTCTATGTTTGTACTATTTTCTTATGGGTTTTCAAGTTTTCAACATATTTTATGTTTTTAGGGATTTTAAGAATTAATAATATTTTTAGTGTTTTTTACGGTTTTTAAAGATTTCAATCATTTTTAGTGTTGTTTAGTTTTTTTTGGGGTTTTGGGTTTTTTGAGTTTTACGGTTTTATGGTTTTTATAGTTTTTTAACTAATTTGGGGGTTTAACGGTTTTTTTGAGTTTTTAGATAGTTTTTAGGGTTTTTAATGGTTTTATGGTTTTTAATAATTTTAGGGGGTTTGTGGTTTTTAGGGTTTAAATGTTTTTTTAGGTTTTTAGTTTTTTTAAGTTTTTACGTGTTTTAAGTATTTTTCTGTTTTTAGGGTTTTTTTTGTTTTATAGGGTTTTTCTTGTTTTTTATATATTTTTAGGAATTTTGAATATTTTTATGGTTTTAAGAGTATTATGGATTTTAAGTGTTTTTATAGTTTCAGATTTTTTATATTTTGTTGGGTTTTTGCTGTTTTTTTTTAGTATTTAGGGTTTTAAAGGTTTTTCAGATTATTTTAATGTTTTTCGGGGTTTAAAGGGGTTTTAGAGTTTTAAGTTCATTTTTAGAGTTATTATGGGGTTTTAGGAGTTTTAAGGTTTTAGGGATTTTTATGGTTTTTAGTTTTTAGGGTTTTAGGGTTTTAAGGTTTTTAGTGTTCTTGAGGTTTTTTGTGGTTTTAAGTGTTTTTCGGTTTTGTATGTTTTCTTATAGTTTTTATAGTCTTTAGTTTTTCTTCATGTTTAGAAATTTTTTAGATTTTTGTGCATTTTTTGGATTTTAGCGATTTTTAGGGATTTGGGGGTTTTATGGGTTTTGGGGCTTTTTTTGGTTTTTTGTGAGTTTTTAGGGTTTTATGATTTTTTAGATTTTTTTTAACATTTTTAAGAGTTAAATGGATATTTAGAGTTTTTTTGGGTTTTAGGGGGTTTATCATTTGTAATGGTGTTTAGGGGTTTTTATAGTCTATAATGTTTTTATGTTTTTTAGATATTCTAAAGGGTTTTAGTGGTTTTTCGGGGTTTTATGTGTTTTATGTGTTTTTAGGTTTTTATGGTTTTTATTGGGGTTTTCAAGGGTTTTAGGATTTTTTTTATGTTTTTATAAATTTAAAGGGATTCATCCAAATGTTTATTGTGTTTTTTGGATTTTAGGAATTTTTGAGCATTTTTAAGGTTTTTCTGGTTTTATTGAGTTATTTCATTTTTTTATATTTTTACTGGTTTTTTTAGTTTTTAGGTTTTTTTAAAAATTTTAGAGTTATTTTAACATTTTTAGGAGACTAATATGATTATAATATTTTTAGTGGATTGGGAAGGGGTTTAAGGATTTTAGTGGCATTGTGTTTTTTAGGCTTTTTAGTGATTTTTAGGGTTTTTTGCGTTTTTTTGTCTTTTAGGGGTTTTAAGTGTTTTTAGGTTTTTAGGTTTTTCTTATGGGTTTTTAGGGTTTTAGGGTTGTTATATTTTTTTGTGATTTTTAAGATATTTATGGGATTTTAAGGGTTATATGTATTTTCACGGTTCTTAGAGTTTTTTTTGTTTTTTTGGTATTTAGGGGTTTTTGTAGTTTATTATTGGTTTCGTGTTTTTTAGAGTTTTTAACATTTTGAGTGGTTTCATGGGTTTTAGTGTTTCAGGAGGGTTTTAGGTGTTTTTATGGGTTTTAGGGTTTTTAAAGTTTTTATGTGTTTTTATGGGTTTTTGGGTTTATAGTGGCTTTTAGGGTTTTTAGGGTTTTATCATTTTTTTGGTTTATTAAGGGTTTTAATTGTTTTAATTTTTATAAGGGTTTATTATGGATTTTATGTTTTTTTATGTTTTTATTGGATTTTTAGTGATTTTAGGATTTCTATGGGTTTTTAGGATTTTTAGGGTTTTGAGATTTTGAGGGGCTTTAGGGGGTTTTTTAGTGTTTTTAGAGTTTTTAAGGTTTTTTTTGAGTTTTTTAGGGGTTTAATGGTTTTTTATATTTTTTAAAAATTTAGGGGTTTAACATGTTTTTAGAGTTTAAAGGGTTTTATGGTTTTTAGAGGCTTTTAACATTTTTAGGGTTTTAAATCATTTTAGAGATTTTATTTTTTTATAAGGTGTTATTTTTGTAAGGGGTTTTACGCTTTTTATGATTTTTATGGATTTTATTGTTTTAAAGGATTTTTAGGGTTTTCAGAATTTTTTAGGTTTTTATGGGTTTTAAGTGTTTTTTGGTTTTTACGATTTTCTTAGGGGTTTTTTTGTTTTTTTAGAGGATTTTAAAATTTTACATATTTTTAGGGATTTTCTATATTTTTTTGGTTTTTATGGTTTTTAGGGGTTGTAGGGATTTTGAGGGTGTTTTTTTGATTTTAATTTTTTTTTATGTTTTATTGTTTTGATTAGTTGTTTTTATGGTATTTATACAGTTTTAGTGTTTTTTAAGATTTTAGGTTTTTTATGGTTAATAGGGTTTTTAGGGTTTTCATGTTTTCTGTGTATTTAGCGTTCTTAAGGGTTTCCTAGGGGTTTTTAGGAATTTATGTTTTTTACATTTTTAGTGGTTTTTAGTGATTTTTAGGTTTTTTTAGTTTTTTAGGGGTTTTAGGGTTTTTTGGGACTTTGATGTGTTTTTTGGTATTTTATAGTTTTTATAGTTTTTAGTTTTTTCATGTTTTTAGTTGTTTAATTAATTTTATATGTTTGAAAGATTTGTAGTTTTTTAGTGGTTTTTATGGTTTTTATGGTAATTTATGCTTTTACAAATTTTTGGGGTTTTAGGGATTTTTTGAATTTTTTGTTTTTTATATTTTTAGTTATTTGAAGTTTTTTGTTGATTTTTAAGGTTTTATTAGGGTTCTCTAGGGGTGTTAGGATTTTTTTTTTACATTTTTATGTATTTATGTGATTTTTTTAATGGTGTTTAGAGATTTAGTGGGGCTATAGGTTTTTCTAGGATTTTTATGGGATTTATCATTTTTTGGGTTTTAGGGTTTTTTGAGTTTTTTAGGGTTTTTAGATTTTTTTTAACATTTTTATGGGTTTAAAGTGGTTTTAGAGTATTTAGTGGGTTTTAGGGGTTATATTAGATATTTTGGGATTTTGACTGTTTTAGGGGTTTTATGGTTTTTGACAGTTTTTACAATTTTTAGTGTTTTTAAGGGTTTTAGATTTATTGGTTTTAAGGGTTTTATTATGTTTTTAGGTTTTTAGGTTTTTTTAGGTTATTAGAGTTTTACGTGTTTTTATGTTTTTAGGGTCTTTCTTGGATTTTTGGGTTTTTATGCTTTCTATGGTTTTTAGGTATTTTGAGGGTTTTATGGGGTTTTAGGATTTTGAGTATTTTTTAGCGTTTTATAGTCTTAAAGGTTTTTAGGGGTTTGAATCGTTTTAGGGTTATATAGTTTTATTATGTATTTTAAGAGTTTTTAGGGGTTTTAAGTTTTTAGGGATCTTTTGGAATTTTTCGTATTTTTTTCGTGATATAGGATTATTAGTGATTTTGAGAATTTTTAGTGCATTTTTGGGTTTTTTGGTTTTTAGGGTTCATATGGTTTTTTGGGTATCAGTTTGTGTTTGTGTTATTTAGGGTTTATATGTTTTTTAATAGTTTTTAACTTTTTAGGGGTATTAAGGGTTTTTATTATTTTTAGTGTTTTTAGGGTTTTGTGGATTTTAGGGGTTTTTAAGGTTTCTAGTGGTTTTCTATGGTTTTTATGGTTTCATGGATATTTGGGTTATTAGGGTTTTTAGTTTTTTTAGGATTTTTATGTGTTTTATGATTTTTATGTTTTTTATTATTTTCTAAGAGTTTTTTAGGGTTTCATGGTTTTTTATTTATCTAAATAATTTTTAATGATTTTAATGATTTTTATGGTTTTAGAGTTTTTAGGTATTTTGAGGGGTTTTTTGGTTTTTTTTTATTTTTATGGTTTTTTGGGTTTTATAAATTTTAAGGTTTTATGTATCTTTTTAACATTTTTAGGGGTTTAATGAGTTTTCAGAGCTTTTAATCGTTTTTGGATTTTTATGGGTTTTTAGGGACTTTTGTGATTATGAGTGGTTTTAGGATTTGTTTTGGGTTTTATGTTTTTATTGTTTTAATGTATTTTATGAATTTTATGTTTATTTACGGTTTTATGTTTTTCTATCTTGTTTATAGTTTTATATTTTTTAGGGTTTTAGGTATTTTAGGTTTTTTAATATTTTTAAAGGTTTTTAGGGTGTTTATGGATTTTTTGGGGATATTAGGCGATTTAGGGTTTATATGTTAATCTTGTTCTTAGGATTTATATAATTTTTAGTATCATAGAGTTTTTAGAATATTTTTTAGGGATTTTATGGGGTTTTAGGGTAATATTATGTTTTTATGCGTTTTAGGGTTTTTAAAATTTTTTGTGGTTTTTAGGGGTTTTAAATCTTTTGAGCGTTTTTAGGTTTTTAGGATTTTTAAGTGTTTTTACTTTTTTATGGTTTTATTTGAGTTTTGGGGGTTTTATGGTTTATTATATTTATATAGATTTATAGATATATTTTTTATTGTATGATTTTTAGTGTTTTTAGGGATTTTCAGGGTTTTTTTGGATTTTTATGAATTTTCGGTGTTTCATGGTTTTTTGGGTTTTTTTTTGTTTTTTTAGTTTTTACCGGTTTTATGGGATTTTATAATTTTTTAACATTTTTATGGATTTCACATGTTTTTAGAGTGTTTGGTTGTTTTATGGTCTTTATATATTTTTAAGTTTTTTAATGTTTTGAAGGGGTTTTATTTGGTAGGTTGTTTAGGGTTTTTAGGGTTTTTAGGGTTTTTAAGGATTTTTTTCATTTTTTATTTTTTATGGGTTTTATGTGTTTTTAGGTTTTTAAGGTTTTAATATGGGTTTTCATTGTTGTTATGTTTCATTACATATTTAGATATTTTATGAGGATTTTTATTATTTTTAATGTTGGTTGGGATTTTGATGGATTTTATAGTTTGTAGTGATTATAGTTTCATGGGGGGGGGGTTAGGGTTATATTTATTTATTTAGAGTTATTAATATTTTATATATTATTTTTATCTTTTTTATAGGTTTAATGGGTTTTTAGAGTTTCTAGTGGTCTTTTATATATTTATGGGGATTTCGGTTTTTAAAGTGTTTAGGGGTTTTATGGTTTTTATTGTTTTTAGGGTTTTTATCTTTTTTAGTTTTTATGGTTTTTAACTGGTTTTATATTTTTAGGAAATTCTATGGAAATTTTATGGTTTTAATGTTTTTTATGTTTTTATGGACTTTTATAGATTTTTTTAGGATTTTTTAGGTTTTTTAGGTTTTATATGTGTTGGGGGGGGGGGGGGGGTTGGGGGTTTTTTACAGTTTTTAGGGTTTTTATGATTTTAATGTTTTTAAGTTTTTTCTGGTTTTAAGGTTTTTTATAGTTTTTAATGTTTTTAGGGTTTTATAGTGTTTTTATATTTTTAGTGTGTTTTAGGGTTTTTATGGGGTTTTAGGTTATTTTTAGGTTTTATGAATTTTTATTGTTGTTAGGGATTTTAGGGTCTTTATGGATTTTATGGTTTTTTAACATTTTTTAGAATTTTTTGTGTTTCGTCGGTTTTTGGGGGTTTTAAGTGATTTGGGGGTTTTAGGGTTTTCTTATGGGGTTCATTGTTTTATGGGTTATTACATTTTTAGGGATTTTTAGGAATTTTTTATTATTTTATTATTTTTTGTTTTTAATGGATTTGAGAGTTTTTGGGTTTTTATAGTTTTTTGGGTTTTTAGGGATATTTGTGGTTTTATGGTTTTTATGGTTTTTTAGTGTTTTTAATGAATTACTAAGTTTAAAAAGGTTTTAGAGTATATAGTGTTTTTAGTATTTTATTTATTTTTATGGCTTTAATGTTTCATGGGATTTTTTATGGTTTTTATGAATCCTAAGAAATTTTACGAGGTTGAACGCTTTTTATGTTTTTTTGGGTTTTAGGTTTTTTTATGAATTTTATGGTTTTTAAGGGTTTTAGAGGTTTTATAGGTTTTAGTGTTTTTAGGGTTTTATGGGTCTTATAATTTTTATATTTTTTGGGGATTTTTGAGTCATTAGGGGTTTTATGGGTTTTTAGTGTTTTTTAATATTTTTAGTTGTTTAGCAGTAATTTGAGTATTTCACAATTTTAGGGTTTTAGGGGTTTTTAGGGGGTTTTATGGTTTTTAGGGGGCTGTTTGTTTTTATGGTTTTATGGTTGTCAGGGTATTTATGGTTTTTTACAGTTTATATTATTTTTTTAGTTTTTTAGGGGTTTTTCTTGTTTTTAGGTTTTTAATGATTTATTATGGTTTTTAGGGTTTTCCAGTTTTTAGGTTTTTAGGGATTTTGAGGAAAGTTTTATGATTTTTATGGTTTTTAAGGAATTCAAGGATTTTAAGGGGTTTTAGTTTTTTATGGTTTTTTGGGGGTTTTAAGATTTTAAATTATATTATAATTTATTATCATTTTGTGCAGTTTTAAGGTTTTATTTGAGTTTTTAGTGTTTTTCAGAGTTTTATGGGTTTTTAGGATTTCTTAAAGATTTGAGGGATTTAATTTTTTTTAGCGTTTTTATCAATTCTTAGAATTTTTAGCGATTTTTTTTCTTTAGGATTTATAGTTTTTCTTACGGGTTTTCAAGGATTTTTGAGGATTTAACGTTTTAATGGATTTTTAGGGATTTTATGGATTTTTATGGATTTTATGGATTTTGGGGGTTTTAGGGTTTTTAGTGAATTTTGTGTCTTTTTGGGTTTTCAGATGTTTTTTAGTTTTTTTGGGTTTTATGATTTTTTAGATTATTTTAACATTTTGATCATTTTAAAGGGTTTTTAGATTTTTATTTTGTTTTAGGGTTTTTATTGGGTTTTAGGGTTTTTATCATTTTTAGGATTTTATAGTTTTTCAGAGTTTTTATTTTTTCAATGTTTTCTTATAGTTTTTAAGTGTTTTTAGGATTTTTTAGATTTTTATGGATTTTTTTGATTTTTTTTGGTTTTTATGTGTTTATAGTTAATTTAGGGATTTTGAGGTTTTTTTGGTTTTTTTGGTTTTTAGGTTTGTCATAGTTTTTTGGGGATTATGTTTTTTTATTTTTTGGGTTTTTAGGGATTTTTAGAGTTTTTAACATTTTTAGGTTTTTAAAGAGTCTTTAGAGTTTTTTAGGTTTTAATGGCTTTTATGGATTTTGAGTTTAATTATAAATTTAGGGGTTTTATGGTTTTTATGGTTGTAGGGGATTTTGGGGTTTTAAGTATTTTTTTAGGTTTTTTCAGATTTTTAGTGTTTTTTTGTTTTTATTATTTCATAGGAGTTTTAGGAATTTTCATTATTTTAGGGTTTTTAGGGTTCTTTTAGTTTTAAGGTTTCTGTTCTTTTTGGGATTTGTCATGTTTTAGGTTTTTTATTTTTTATAGGTTTTTAGTGATTTTTTGGGTTTTTATGTCTTTTGGGGTTTTAAGTGTTTTTTGGGATTTATGGTTTTCTTAGGTTTTTTAGGTTTTTTATGTTTTTAGGGATTTTTAATAACTTGTTATTTTTTGGTTTTAATGAATTTAAGATATTTTTAAGGGTTTTTAGGATTTTTTCAGTTTTTTGATTTTCAGGGATTTTAGGGTTTTTATAGTTTTTATGGTTTTAAATGTTTTTCTAGAGTTTTTAATTTTTTTAGGGTTGTATTGGGTTTTTAGTGTATTTCATGTTTTGGGGGGTTTTATGGCCTTTTTGGTTTTTAGAGTTTTTTTTGAATTTTTAATGGTTTTAAGTGGTTTTATGTTTATAAGACTTTATTAGGGTTTTTTTAGGATTTTATGGGTTTGTGTGTTTTTAAAGGTTTTTTTATTTTTTTTATTTTTCTTGGTTTTTTGGTTTTTTGGGATTTTGAGGGGTTTTCTAGATTTTTAGGGTTTTTATGGTTATTAGAATTTTACAATTTTTTGAGTTTTTTAGTATTTTTTATTTTTTTGAGTTTTTTTAATGTTTATGGGTTTAAATGTTTTTTTTTTTTAGTTTTTTTAGGGTTTTAATGGGGTTTAAATTTTTTAAAGGTTTTTAGGGGTTTTAGGGGTTTTGGGTTTTTAGCATTTTAAGGTTTTCTTAGTGTTTTCATTGTTTCTATGGTTTTTCAAATTTTTTGGTTTTTTATAGATTTTTTACGCTATTTATTGATTTTTTGGGTTGTTAGGGATTTTTTGGTGTTTAGTTTTCTAGTGTGATTTTTTGGTTTTCACGGGTTTTTAAGGGTTATTTGGAGTTTTTTAGGGTTTTAAATGTTTTTTATAGGTTTTCAAGGTTTTAGGGGTTTAAATATTTTAAGACTATTTATTGGGTTTTATCATTTAATGGGGTTTTAGGGTATTTTAATTTTTTTAGTTTTTTATGGTTTTTTGGGTCTTGTATGGTTTTTTTGGCATTTTATAATTTCATTTATTTTTCAGGGTTTTAAGTGTTTTTAGTTTTTTTATGTTTTCATATGATTTTTTAGTTTTTAGGGTTTATTCTACCTTATTAATGATGTTTAGTGATATTTTTTTTGTCTTTTTGGGTGGTTTGGGATGTGGAGATGTTTTATGGTTTTTGGAGTTTTTCGGGTTCTTATGTTTTTTTATAGTTTTTTAACATTTTATGGATTTCAATTTTTTTGTGTTTTATATAGTTTTGAAGGGGGGTGGGTTATAGTTTTTATGGTTTTAGGGTTTCTTGGGTTTTTTAGGCTTTTTAGAAATTTTTAGACCTTTTGGGGTTTAAGTATTTTTAGTATTTTAAAGTTTTATTATGTTTTATTAGGGTTTAGGGTTTTTTATGTGTTTATGGTATTTTGTGATTTTATATATTTTTATGGTTTTCAGGGTTTTTTAGGATTATGAAGGATTTTTGGATTATTTAGGGTTTTTTGGGTTTTTTGGGTATTTAGATTTTTTTTGAGTTTTTAAGGATTCTGAAATTTTTGGGAGTTGTTTAATATTATTAGTTTTCTAAAGAGTTTTTATAGTTTCTATAGTTTTTGTGCTTTTTACGGTTTTAGATATTTTAGGTTTTTGGTGGTTTTCGGTTTTTTAATGTTTTTTAGTTTTTACAGGTTTTATGCGTTTTTAGGTTTTCAATATTTTCTTAGTGGTTTCACCTCTTTTGTGTCTATTAAATTTTAAGTATTTTTTCATATTTTTTTCATTTTTATTGTTTTTTTGAGTTTTTAGGGATTTTGAGGCTATGTCGGGTTTTAGGGTTTCAAATTTTTTTTTGGTTTTTATGAATTTTTTCAATTTTTTAGGGTTTTTACGTTATTTTGACGTTTTTAGGGGATTAAATGGGTTTTTGAGTATCAATGGTTACTTGTGATTTTTATGGGGGTTTATAGGTTTTTATATTTTTTTAGGGGTTTTATGGTTTTTATAGGATTTTATTTTATTTTTTGGGGTTTTAAGAGTTTTAGTTTTTGTAGGGGTTTTATGTGTTTTTATATTTTTAAGGTTTTCTTAGGTTTTTATGAGTTTTATTGTTTTTTATGTTTTTTCTATTATTAGGTATTTTTTAATTTGTATATCTTTTAGAGTTTTGGCGGATTTTGAGGTTTTTTGGGTTTTTGGGTTTTTAGGGATTTTATTTCTTTTTTAGGTTTTTAGGGGTTTTAAGAGTTTCTAGATATTATGGTTTCCTTAGGGGTTGTCAGGTTTTTTAAGTTTTTTTACGTTTTTTGGAATTTTTATGGAATTTTTAGATCTTTTATTTATTTTTAGGGTTTTATTGAATTTTAGGGGTTTTATGGTTTTTAGGTTTTTAGGGTTTTTACTGATTTTCATGGTTTTTAGGGGTTTTTTTGGAGTTTTTAGGGTTTTATGGTTTTTCGTAGCTTTTAACATTTTTGGGGTATAAATTGATTTTATAAATTTTAGAGGTTTTCATGGTTTTAATGGGGAAGAATATGGTTTAGGGCTAGGCTATTCTTGAACCTGGAAAATCTGTTAAAAAATTAATGAAATCATGCGAGGGACTGGGTCAAACAATCCACACTCGAAAGGGAAACAAGTCATTCAACATCACCACCAAATTTATAAATAGGGGTTACACCATATGGGTCACCATCCGCACCTTAGCTTGAAGTAGTGTTAGTAAAGAAGAAGTCTGAGTCTACCCTTGTGTCCAGCGATTCACATTCGGTTTCAAGATCCTCATGATGTTTGAAGAGTGCCAGATACATATCCATGTGTCTTTCTTACTCTGAGGTGCACAGAGGATGCTCCTGGTTATTGAATTTGACTTTTAGTTTAGCATGTTTTTGAGGAAGCCCAAGTAGCCATGGGTCTCGGTAGAGTGTAATAATCTCTCTTCAGACTCCTTTGGGGGGGGAAGAGGTGAAACCATCAGCCCAAGCTTCCGTCCCATATAAGATGATGTCACTTTCTACACCTAAGGCCCCCTTATCACCATCCTTATTATCACACATCGTCAGTAGTGAATTAACAACCTATCCATTAGAACCAACATATTTATACCCTTAAGTGAACCCTGCCAATTTATTTACTTTCTCATTCCGAAAGGTATCCCCATTCATATCCCTCTCCCTCCAGATCTAAGACATAATGGAGTTGATGCTACAGTTATCCTCAACAAAAATCACACCTAACTGTTTTGACTTATCTATATCTCTAGTAAACTGATGGTCATAAATTCGAAGATCTTCCTAAAAATGATTCTTATTAAAAAAGGATCAGTCACACCTAGATCCTTTCCATCTAGCCTGAAATCACACTTATGTTCCGCCATTACCATTTCATGCATCACCACACAATGGGTCTCATCAGCAAAGGCCCCCTCACAACCATGACCAGCTGTAAATCTTGATCCATACCTTCCTCATCAGGTGTTCCAGCATTCCCAAAAACCATGTGTCCATCCACATCCTCAGTACAACCTTCTCCAAACTCCTCAGTGTGAACTGATATAAAGAACCACAGATAATCCCTCTAATTACTACTGCAACCAGATATTTTCATAGAAGAGTAACCCACACTCTGATATTAGGGCCCCTCGTCAATTTTCAATGCCTAGTTCTCAACGGGATTCTTCACATGCCCCAATCGAGCCACCTCCCCCTACTCATCCACCTTCCTTGCTCACCCCCACCCCCACTCGGGCATCACCACCCCCAGCTTACTCGAGATAGCCAAGACACTCGAACCTATTACCTATACGGACACCATCCAAAACCAGAAACTGAATTCTACTGGCCTACCCACTATTGTTAATCTAGGTCACTGCTACCCTACTCAAGGGCTATTTTATTGGACCCTCAAACAGACTCTGCTCATGCCCAAACCCAACCATCTCTCCTAGCTCAGCCACCTCCCCCTACTCAGCCCCCTGCAACCCACAACCACCATCCTTCCCACTTTTTTTTCTCAAATTAACGCTTTCATCATTATGCATTAACTCTGCACTAACCCTTTCCTTTCTACTACAATTCCTAGATGTCTTCAAGAACATGCCACCTAAATTCGCCACTACAACCTCCTTATCACACCCAAATTTCAAATCGGTTTTCTAGTGCTCAAAAATAAAACCAACCTTTGGTTGGGTAGGAAAATGTTTGGGTTGTTTAAGCACTTCCACCTCCTCCACCTCCGCCAAGGCCTGACATCATCTACCAGACTCGACCTGATCCAGATTCACACCACCGCTTTCCCTAGCACTGCACCTACAAGCCTGATAATGATGCCCAATTTTCCAACAATAATAACAGAAGTTTACACATGACTCAAAATTCAACGTTTGCTTCCAGCAGAGCTCCTCACCGACAGAAATACATTCAATGTACACTGGCTCCTTAGAAGCATCAATCTCATAAAAAGAAATCGAAGCAACAGGGTTGAAGGGGGCCTGATTCTCTGGTTCACACATAAAAATCTTACCACCAGAATCCATAACATTGAAATAATTGATAGATTTTTAAAGGGGGGTGATGTTCTAGAAATATGACCCATGTCGCAAACATTGGAGAGTCACGGTTCAAGTGAAGATCAAAACTTTATCGAAAAAGGGAGAAACAAGAACCATTGCATATTTATGGGGTCGCAGACTAAGAAATGATAAGTTACTACTCAGTTTAAAATTAAACCACTATATGGAATCTATCAATAAGATCCACCTTAGCATGGTCCTAAAGATACCAATTCTAAAAAAAACCTTTCAAATAAATCCACCGGTGGGAGCCAGTTCAAAAATGGAGAAACCAACGTCAAACGATGTAGATAGGAGGCTTCATTGAACTCCTGGATCAAGATTTTAAGCTATGGGTGGCCTTCAAAAAGGCCATGCACCTTAGGTGAAAGCTCGATCTATGGAAAAGGAGGCAGCATATTAGGAGATGAGAAAAGAACATAGGTATAGTCTTCATTAAGAAACAGTAGAGGCCCCTCCTCCGTAGAGGCGAGGCGGTGGGGTAGTGGGAGTGAAGCGGAATCCACCATCTTTGTCAATCTTGTTGAAGGGGAGGGGATCGACCATTGAGAGAGATCATAGAAGGATCCATCATGAGGTTTATTTTCACAGTTTTAATAGTTTTTTAGCGGTTTTATGGTTTTAGTTTTTTTAGGGATTTCAACATTTTTATGTTTTTTGGGGTTTTATGAGTTTTTATGTTTTTTGGATTTTTATGGGATTTCAGGGTTTTTAGGTTTTTTATATTTTTATGGATTTTTTTGGTATTTTTTGTTTTTAGGAATTTTTAGGATTTTTAGGTATTATTTTGGGTTTTAGTGTTTTCTATGGTTTTTAGGGTTTTTGGGGTTTTTATTGTTTTTTGGGATTTTATGTTTTTTTGAGTATTTTAGGATTTTTTCAGTTTTTTGAATATTTAAAAAAAATAGAGGTTTAAGAGTTTTTTATACTTTTAAATGGTTTTAATGTTTTTATGGGTTTTATGGTTTTATAGGGATTATTTGATTTTTTTTGGGGTTTTAGGGTTGTTATTTTTTTCTATATTTTCTATACATATATTGTGTCAATATGTTTTAAGTTTTTCTATGGGGTTTTCATGTTTTTTAGGGTTTTTACAGATTTAGGGTTTTGATGGAATTCGGGTTTTTAAGGCCTTTATGGATTTCTTTGGTTTTAGGGGTTCAGGGTTATTTAGGGTTTTAGGGGATTTTAGGGTTTATATGGTTTTTTAGTGTTTTATAGTTATTAGTTGTTCTTTGTTGGGTTTATGTTGTTTTATGCTTATTTAAAGTTTTTATGGGTTTTAGGTTTTCTTGGGATTTTAGGGGTTTTATGGGGTGGTTTAGGGTTTCTGTATGATTTTGGGTTTTATGGGTTGTAAACATTTTTTTATGTTTTCTTAGGGCTTTTAGGGTTTTAAAATTTTAAGGTATTTTTAGAAAAAATTTATTATTTTATGGGTTTTAGGTTTTTTATGTATTTTGAGGGATTTTTGGTTTGTTTATGCTTTTTAGAGTATTATTTTTTTGGTGGTTTGTTCTTTTTTTTTTGTTTTTATGGTTCTAATTTTTTTAGAGTTTCAAATGCTATTGGGGTTTTAAAGGGGTTTTAGTGTGTTTAGTGGTTTTTTGAGTTTTTATAGGTTTTTAGGAAAGGAAGGTACAAGGTAAGGATTTTCTCTACCCCCCTTAAATTTATTAGAAAAAAGGACGCAATAGGAAAGGGAGGGGAGGGGTCAAACGACCCATGCCCAAAAACCCTTAACAACCCCAATCCCCAAAAACCCAAAAAGATCCCTAAAAAATAATACAAGTTAATAAACAAAGAAAAAAGACTCAAAAAAAAGAGACACAACAACAGCACACAACTTGTCCAATTGACACCAATATCCAGCAGCATCAGATCTAGTCATAGCAGCCACAAAATCCCCTCTGCACCTCCCACCTAAGCAGTTACCAAAGACCACCAGCACACCTTCCAGTGGCCATTAGCTTCTCACCAAAAAGACTCACCACCAGCAACATTGATCCACCATCACCAAAATCACTAGCCTCCACGTCAGCCAACACCACCACACAAGGTAGGTCCAACGCCAATAGTACAGAACCACTAGCACAAGAAAAAACATCATCTTCATCATAGCCCATCCATTTAACTACAAAACTTCTAGCATATCATGCCCAGAAGAAATACCAGGAGCATAAACCCACTAGTATCCAAGACAAGAACTATTTACCATCCCAAAAATCCCATCCAGCAACCCATAAAATGCAATGCATGACCAACACGTAGCACCTCATATAAATCCCAGAAAATAGTGCTAGCATCGACTCATAGCCAATCCATCCATCACCATAGCAGATCCATAAATGAAGGATCCAACCAAAACCTTCAGCAAGATACACAGGACCAAGAAGAATGATTTGGCACCACATGAAAGCATTGTCCATGGCCAGATCATAGCAAAAATAAAATAGACTAGGAACAATAGTATAAATCAAAGACGGGGCTACAGAATGAACCTGGAGCTTCTGCGTAGACCGATAACAATCAGATCTGAGAACCCACAAAACTGGATCAAGCGTGTCACCAAGAAGTTGGTGCCACGCCTTCCACATCCAACAATAACCATCGCATCAGCAGATAATCCACCGTAATTCTCCCAAGATTAGATCTGTAAGGGGATGGTAAGATCGCATCACCAATGACAGAGAATAGTAGTCCATCTAACTACATCTACAGATAATCCTATGAAGAAAGGCACATCACACAAAGTTCAAGTCATCACCATCGCAGATGAAAACCACCGACTATCATTGAATAAACCTTTAAGAAGTATCCACTGAACAGAACTGAGGCATCAAAATATAAGAGATGAGGGACCATCGACAAGGCCAGAACCTATGCCACCGTTGAATCCCCCTACACTATTGAAAACATTGAAGTCGTTAACCAAACCGAGGAGGCTTCATCTCTACAAATGCAGTTCAGATCCACGTTCATAGTCTGTTAGGGTTCCCAGTCTCCAAAGTGTCATCCGCTTAATCTCTTGTCATAACGATCCGATATGAAACCACAACGAGCCTCGCAACCTCTATAATCACCAATTCCTGAGCACATGGGCAAATAATCCAAGCTTTTTTTTGAATTTGAAGCTGAAGTCCCACAAAAATACCTCTCTCTAGAATCTCTAATGCCAAAAGAAGAAAACCATCGCCACCTTGGATCTGTAGATCACTTCTTGATCCACTACCACAAAACTGGGCAAGGCATGCTCTTGCCTTTATCAGTGCTAACGGAAAAGTGCTGATAAAGGGCCGGACCTTTATCAGTGCTAACAAAAGCACTGATAAAGGTCCTCCCCTTTATCAGCGCTAAAAAATCACTGATAAAGGTTGTATTTATCAGCGCTTTTCAGTTTAGCACTGATAAATACACCCTTTATCAGCGCTTTTTACTAGCGCTGATAAATGGTCCCGCGGATTTGTTAAAAACCCGCGAGTCCTCTTCCTCCTCCCCGCACACAATCATGCTCTCGCGTAAGCCCTCGTCTGCGCCGCTGCCGCCGCCTCCTCCTCCTCCGCCGCGACCGCCTCCTCCTCCTCCTCCACCGGCCTCCTCCTCCTCCTCCTCCGGTGCCTCCGCTGCCTCCACCCTGCCTCAGCCCTGCCTTCGCGCCGCTGCCTCCGCTGCCTCCTCCTCCACCGCGGCCTCCTCATCCACCGCGGCCTCCTCCTCCTCCATTGTGCGGTATGCTATGCCCAATAATTATAATTTGTTTTGTTTTTTGTTTTTTTCTATATTTCAACTATCATGATTTGTGTGAATCAATTTTATTTGAAGTGGGGGGGTGCAGGTGCTGCGGGGGTGTAGTGGGTGGGGGGTGTGCAGGTGGGGGTGTTTAGGTGGGGGAGATGTGCAGTGGGTGAACATGTGTAGGTGGGGCGTATAATGGGGGGTCTATTGGGTGTGAGGTGGGGGCGTGTACAGGTTGGGGGTGGGGGTGGGGGTGGGCTGTGCAGGTGGGGGTGGGTGGGATATGCAAGTGGGAGGGGGGGGGGTTGTTCAAGTGGGTGGTGGGGAAGAGAGTGTTCTAGTTGGGGGGGGTCTAGGTAGGTGGGAGTCTGTTGGTGGGTGAGGTTGGGGGTGTACAATTGGGGGGGGGTGAAGGTGGGGGTGGGGGAGGGGGTTGTGCAAGTGGGGGGGTGTGTAGTGGGTGGATAGGGGGGATGTGCATGTGGGAAGTCGACACTTCCATAGTTTTCCAATAAGCACTGGGAAGTCATCACTTATAGAGATTTGGATAGGCTTGAGGCCTCTTAGGTTTTGGTACTTGTCTATTTATCTTGATGAGTAAGGAAACATATGATCTAAAAGTGACATCAAATATATATGACTAATTATTTCTCCCACAAAACAATTTTCTGGAAATAATATATCTTTGGAAGGTGAGGGAGCCTTTTAGAATTCTTTCATATAGAGACCAGTCAAGGAAAGTATCCATATATATTCACCTAGAGTAGGGACCTCTGCGGCCGCCGCTTCCTCCTCCTCCGCTGCGGCCGCCGCCTCCACCTCTGCTCCTGCTCCTCCTCCTCCTCCTCCACCGGCCTCATCCTCATCCTCCTCCACCGCCTCCTCTGATGCCTCCTCCTCCTCCGCCGGTGCCTCCGCGGCCTCCTCCTCCTCCGCCATCACGCGGCGGTCACGCCGCGGTCAAGCCGCGGTCACGCCGCGGTCACGCCGCGGTCACGCCGCCGTCACGCCGCAGTCACGCTGCGGTCCCACCGCGGTCACACCGCGGTCACGCCGGTGCCTCCGCGGTCGCCGCCGCCTCCTCCTCCGCCGCGGCCGCCGCCTCCTCCTCTGCTCCTGCTCCTCCTCCTCCTCCTCCACTGGCCTCATCCTCCTCCTCCTCCACTGCCTCCGCTGCCTCTGCTGCCTCCGCCCTGTATCCGCCCTGCCTCTGCGCTGCCGCTGGTTCCTCCTCCACCACCACGGCCTCCTCCTCCTCCACCGTGGCCTCCTCCTCCTCCTCCTCTCCCTCCACTGCCTCCTCCTCCGCCGCCGCGGCCGCCGCCTCCTCCTCTGCTCCTGCTCCTCCTCCCCTCCACCGGCCTCATCCTCCTCCTCCTCCGCTGCCTTCGCTGCCTCCGCCCTGCCTCTGCGCTGCCGCTGGTGCCTCCGGTGCCTCCTCCTCCACCGAGGCCTCCTCCTCCTCCGCTGATTCCTCCTCCTCCTCCGTCGGTGCCGCCAGTGCCTCCACGTCTCCTCCTCCTCCGCGGTCACGCCGCGGTCACGCCGCGGTCACGCCGGTGCCTCCGCGTCCGCCGCCTTTTCCTACTCCGCCGCGGCCACCTCCTCCTCCTCTTCTCCTGCTCCTCCTCCTCCTCCTCCACCGGCCTCATCCTCCTCCTCCTCTGCTGCCTCCGCTGCCTCAGCTACCTCCGCCCTGCCTCTGCCCTGCCTCTGCGCTGCCGCCGGTGCCTCCTCCTCCACCGCGGCCTCCTCCTCCTCCGCCGATGCCTCCTCCTCCTCCGCCGGTGCCGCCGGTGCCTCCGCGGCTTCCTCCTCTTCCGCGGTCACGCCGCGGTCATGCCGCGGTCATGCCGTGGTCACGTCGCGGTCCCACCGCGATCACGCCGTTGTCTCCGCGGCGGTCTCCTCCTCCTCTGCTCCTGCTCCTCCTCCTCCTCCTCCACCGGCCTCATCCTCCTCCTCCTCCGCTGCCTCTGCTGCCTCCGCTACCTCCGCTACCTCCACCCTGCCTCTGCCCTGCCTCTGCACTGCCGCCGGTGCCTCCTCCTCCACCGAGGCCTCCTCCTCCTCCACCGCGGCCTCCTCCTCCTCCTCTGCTGCCTCTGATGCCTTCTCCTCCTCCGCCGCGGCCGCTGCCTCCTCCTCTACTCCTGCTCCTCCCCCCCTCCACCGGCCTCATCCTCCTCCTCCTCCGCTGCCTTCGCTGCCTCCGCCCTGCCTCTGCCCTACCTCCGCGCTGCCGCCGGTGCCTCCGGTGCCTCCTCCTCCACCGCGGCCTCCTCCTCCTCCGCCGATGCCTCCTCCTCCTCTTCCGGTGCCGCTAGTGCCTCCACGTCTCCTCCTCCTCCGCGGTCACGCCACGGTCACGCTGCGGTCACGCCGCGGTCACGCCGCCATCACGCTGCGGTCACGCCGCGGTCACGCCGGTGCCTCCGCGGGTACCCCCTCCTCCTACTCCGCCGCGGCGCCTCCTCCTCCTTTGCTCCTGCTCCTCCTCCTCCTCCACCGGCCTCATCCTCCTCCTCCTCCGCTGCCTCCACTGCCTCCACTACCTCCGCCCTGCCTCCGCCCTGCCTCTGCGCTGCCGCCGGTGCCTCCTCCTCCACTACGGCCTCCTCCTCCTCCGCTGATGCCTCCTCCTCCTCCACCGGTGCCACCGGTGCCTCCGCGGCCGCCTCCGCCTCCGCGGTCATGCCGCGGTCACGCCGGTGCCTCTGTGGCCACCGCCTCCTCCTCCTCCGCCGCGGCCGCCGCCTACTCCTCTGCTCCTGCTCCTCCTCCTCCTCCTCCTCCGCTGCCTCTGCTGCCTCCGCTGCCTCCGCCCTGCCTCTACGCTGCCGCCTATGCCTCCTCCTCCACCACGGCCTCCTCCTCCTCCACCACGACCTCCTCCTCCTCCTCCGCTGCCTCCTCCTCCGACGCCGCGGCCGCCGCCTCCTCCTCTACTCCTGCTCCTCCTCCCCTCCACCGGCCTCATCCTCATCCTCCTCCGCTACCTTCGCTGCCTCTGCCCTGCCTCTGCCATACCTTTGCGCTGCCTTCGGTGCCTCCAGTGCCTCCTCCTCCACCGCGGCCTCCTCCTCCTCCGCCGATGCCTCCTCCTCCTCCGCCGGTGCTGCCAGTTCCTTGAGGTGGTATTTTATTGAAATGGAAAAAAATTACATAGTAGTGAGGTCTATGATACTACTAATAGGGACATTGATTTTTAGTAGTGATTGTATTTTTTATGAAAAGTGGATAGGTGAGAGATTTCAGTCCTTATTGTGTATTTGGCATGTTTGGTTGAGTGTCCTGCACTACTGGGTTTTAGAGATCTAGATGATGTGAGTCTTGGGGATTGTAGTGGTTCCCAATATATTTTTTATTTTGGTATTTATTTATTCCTTTATTTCTTTGAAGTATCTTGTTTTTTATCTAAATTATACTCATATTCCTTCTCCTTTAACCTATATACTTATCCTATGGATTTTAAATAGGATGAATATAAATAAAGATTGGATGAATGCCAATCGGTTGACAAAAGAGTATGAAGAAGGAGTGAAAGAATTTATCAAGTTTGGAATAGATCATGCATGTGACTCTTCTCAAATTCTTTTGTCCGTGTTTACGCTGTTCTTATTCAAAACAAATTAGTCCAGATGAGTTGGAAGAACACTTGATCTATCATGGAATAGATCAATGTTATACATGTTGGAATAAACATGGGGAAACAACGAATGTAGGTAGTGACTGGGGTGACACTGCGTTTTATGGATCATATGATATTATTACAAACATGAACAATAAAGATGACCGTATGGAGGATGTGATTACAGATGTGAATGATGATGAAGATCATATTGAGAAAATGACAAGGACCTTAGAAGATGAACTTCGTGATTGCCCAAAATTGTTTGAGAAGTTAAAAAGTTGTGCAAAGACGCCATTGTATGCTGGTTGCACTAAATATACAGCATTGTCAGCCATACTGAAGATGTATAATTTGAAAACAGATAACGGGTGGAGTGACGACAGTTTTATGAAACTACTTGCCTATTGAATTACATGCTCCCAGAAGACAATGAGCTCCCGAGCCAAACATACGATGCCAAACGAATGCTACGCTCTATGGGTATGATCTCTGAAAGAATACACGCCTGCCTGAATGACTGTATACTGTTTCGCAAGGACCACAAATCACTTAAAGAATGCCCAAAGTGTGGTGCTTCTCGATACAAGAAAGATGAATCCAGTCCTACTAAAGTCATATGGTACTTTCCAATCATTCCAAGGTTTAGACACCTATATGGAAGTGAGGAGACTGCAGAACAATTAACATGTCATGCAGATACAAGAATTAAAGATGCGATACTACGTCACCCGGCAGACTCTCCTCGGTGGAAGATAATCGATCATGAGTATCCTGAATTTGGAAACGAGTCGAGAAACCTTCTTCTTGATTTATCTACAGATGGAGTGAATCCTTTTGGTTTTCAAAGCAGCAGTCACAGTACATGGCTGGTTATGTTGATAAATTATAACTTACCACCGTGGTTGTGCATGAAACGAAAATAAATCATGTTATCTATGCTTATATCAGGACCAAAACAACCGGTTAATGATATTGATGTTTATTTATCTCCATTGATCGAAGATTTGAAATTATTGTGGGATTCAGGTGTTACATTGTATGATGCTTACAGAAAGGAAGATTTCACTTTGAGAGTCATGTTGTATTGGACGATAAATGACTTCCTAGCTTATGGAAATTTGTCAGGATATATAATTAAAGGAACTCAAGGTTGTCCCGTTTGCGAAGAAGGTACACAATCAATTAGGTTGAAACAATCATCGAAAACCATGTTTCTAGGACATCGCAGATTTCTACCGCGACGAAATAAGTACCGTTCTTGGAAGACATCATTCGATGGAAGTTCAGAAGAACGTACAACACCGTCTCCACTAACAGGCGATCAATTTTTTGAGAAGGGTAAAAAATTGGACACTACTTTTGGTAAACCGGCTTCGAAAAACCTTACGAAAATCGGTTGGAAAAAGAGATCAATTTTTTTTTGAATTACAATACTGGAATTGTCTGTATGTAAGACATTTTATTGATGTTATGCATGTAGAAAAAATGTATTTGACTATGTTATCGGCACGTTTCTAAATACATCTGGCAAAACAAAAGATGGAATTAAGGCTAGGTTGGACATGGTTGAGATGGGAATACGAGAAGAGTTGGCATCAGTAAATTGTGAAAAACGAACATTTCTTCCTCCTGCTGCTTACACTCTTTCAGGTAGGAGAGATATCAGTTTTTAAACTTCTTGAATGACCTTTGGGGTTTTATGTGTTTTTAGGTTTTTAAGTTTTTTTGGGTTTTTCAATGTTTTTAGGGAATTTACGTTTTAGTTATTATATCGATTTTTAGGATTTTTATTATTTTTGAGTGGTTTAAGGGTTTTTATGCTTTTTTAGTTTTTAAGGTTATTTCATTTATTTAGGGTTTTATGTTTATTTTAATGTTTTATTGGTTTAATTATTTTTTTAGTTTTTGTGGTTTTTAGGTTTTTTACGGTTTTGAGGGGTTTTATGGTTTTTTGGGTGTTTTTGGACTTTTAGGGGTTTTAGCATTATTTAGGTTTTTTATGGATGTTATGTATTTTAGTTTTTTGTTATTTTCTTATGTGTTTTAATGATTTCTAGAGTTATTTTTGTTTTTAGGTATTTCTAGGAATTTTTTATATTTATTTATTATTTTAATTATTTATGGATTTTGACATGTTTTAGGGTTTTTATGGTTTTTAATATTTTATATATTTCTTAAAAAATTTAGGGTTTTAATTTATTTTAATAGTTTTAGTGTGATTTTATGGTTTTTATGGGGTTTTTTTTGTTTTCAAGGTTTTTAGGGGTTTAAATGGGGTTTAGGGGTTTTTTGTGTCGTTTAGGTTTTCAAGATTTTTTTTATTTTTAGGTTTTTCATGTGTCTTTATAATTACATGGATTCCTTAGGGGTTGTCAGGTTTTTATGGATTTTACATTTTTTAGAATTTTTAGCTCTCTTTTAATATTTTTATGGTTTTTAAAGTTTTTAGGGATTTGGGGGTTTTAGTGTTCTTTGGGTTGTTAGGATTTTTTATGTTTTTTATTATTTTATGGGTTTTAGGGGTTTAAAGTGTTTTTAGATTCTAAAATATTTCTTAGGTTTTTAGGTTTTTATTTTTTTACAAATTATTAGGGAATTTTTATATTTTTTTGGTTTTTTTGGTTTTTATGGGTTTTTAGGTTTTTTAGGATTTTTATTGTTTTTTGTTTTTAGGTTTTTTTAGTATTTTTGGGTTTTCAAGGGTTTTTTAAAAAAACTAGGGATTGAAATATTTTTTATATTTTTAGTGGTTTTTAGGGTTTTTATTGGGTGTTATGATTTAGTATGGTTTTAGGGGTGTTTATGGTTTTATGGGTTTTTAGGGTCTTTTAAGGGTTTTAGAGTTTTTTATTTTTTTAGGGGTTTTAATTTATTTAGGTTTAAGTGTATTTCTTAAGATTTTCATGGTTTTTATGTGTTTTGGGGTTTTTTAGGTTTTTAGGTTTTTTTAGTGATTTATCGTTTTTAGGATTCTTTAGGGCTTAAAGTTTTCTTAGGTTTTTATTATTTTATTAGGTGTTTTAGGGTTTTTATAGTTTTTTACATTTATATGGATTTTTATGTCTTTAGATTTTTATGGTTTTTAGGGTTATTATAGATTTTGAGAGATTAAAGAGTTTTTTACAGTTTGTTGAGAATTTATTATTTTTTCTTTGTTGTTTATTTTAGAGTTTTTTAGGTTTTATATGTTTTATTAGTGTTTTTAAATGTTTTTAGGGATTTAAATTGTTTTTAGATTTTTTCATGGTTCTAAGGTTTTTTAGGGACTTTTAGGGTTTTGAACATTTTTTAGGGTTTTTAAGGGTTTAAAGTGTTTTTATATATTTAAGATTCTTCATATGATTTTTAGTTTTTTTTAATTTTTTGGGATTTTGGGGGGTTTTAGGACATTTTTAGTTTTTTAGGATTTTTAGGGATTTTTTAGGGGTTTTAGGGTTCTTTAGGGTTTGGGGGTTTTATGGTTTTTAGAATTTTTGGTTTTTAAGCGGTTTTCAGTGTTTTTATGTATTTCATGTTTTCATATAGTTTTTAGTGCTTTTTATGTTTTTTGGGATTTTTAAGTTTTTTTTGGATTTTTATGGTTTCTTAGGTCTTTTATAGATTTGGAGGGGTTTGGGGGTTTTTTGGGGTTTTTTGGGATTTTTTGAGTTTTTTAGGGTTTTATGGTTTTTTAGAGTTTTTAATGTTTTTGGGGATTAAAGGTTTTTTAGTGTTTCATTTTTTTAGTAATTTATTGTTTTTTGGGATTTTTCTATTTTTATGGTTTTAGGGTTTTTTTGGGTTTTTATCATTTTTAGGTTTTTAGGGATTTTAAGTGTTTTTAGGTTTTTATGGTTTTATTATTGTTTTTCTGGGGGTTTTTACTATTTTATGGATTTTTATGTATTTTTAGGGTTTAGTTTTTTTTAAAATTTGGTTTATTTTTTGGGGGTTGTAGGGGTTTTTGAGTTTTTTGAGGGTTTTACGGGTTTTAGAGTTTATAATTATTTTTAGGGTTTTTAAGTTTTATTAATATTTTTAGTGGTTTTTATGGGTTTTATTGGGTTTTAGTGTTCTTAAGGTTGGCATGGTTTTATGGTTTTTATGGGGTTTTAGATTTTTTAGGGTCTTTAAGGTTTTTAGAAATTTTTTTTTGTAGGGTTTTAAGGGTTTTTATTTTTTTAAGATTTTATTATGGTTTTTCATGGTTTTTTGTGTTTTTATATATTTAGAGATTTTTATGAATTTGTAGGGTTTTTAGGGTCTTAGTGTCATTAGGGATTTTGAGTGATTTTACGATTGTAGACACCATTAAATGTGTTCCATGCACTTCTACAAAATTAAAGATGTATTACCATGTGCCACGACGCAAAACGTCCTCAATCAAGCTTGAAACATTTGCGGTGTGACTTTTTATTTTTCATGGGGGTCACTGATGGTAGCGAAGATACATCCCCGAAGGGCCGAGACCGTAGCCTGACACAGATCCGAAGTAGGGGTGCGGGGGGACACAACCCCTGTGGTATAGAGCAATAAATTTGGATAATTCCCCAAAAAGGCGTCCATGGGAGGTCTTTTTCATGAATATGCAGTATGTTCCCATAGGTGGCCTTGCATAAGTATCCTAGATAACAATATTTTTAGTCAAAATATTACAATATTTTTCTATACAGTATATGCCACAATTGGCCCTGCATAATACATCCCCCATAGTGGGTTTTGTAAAAAATGGTAACTTCATTCTCGGTAAAATCATCTTCTGTACCCTTCAAATTTTGATGATAATATACAATAATATATATCTCAAAGTAGTCATCCATGTATATTTTTCCCATTACCTTTCTCTTGATCTGAATGTCTCTAAGACCTTGGTCTATACATTTTCCTTCTCTATGTGTTTAAAGAATATTGAAATAACCTTGGATCATTTAACTACATATCATCCTACGTTTTCATTATATTTAGGTCCTAGTCATATGACCTAAAACTGCATACATCATACATCCTAGGTTTGGGTCAGACCTTCCCAGAAATACAATTCCCCTGATTATTTGGAAATCATGATTGGAAATACTCTTTCTATACTTAGGTACCTTTATCCATAAACCAAACTATGTGTTGTATAAAATATGAATCTCCATAAACATTATTCTTTTTTTAGAAATATAATTTTGATACCCAAGAGATCTTTTTCCTGACTATGTAGTACGTGCCCCTAGGTGGCCTTACACTACTCACCTATATAATAAGCTTATCGGTCAAAAGATTCCACTATTTGGCTATGCAACATATTACCCAGTTCTCCCTGCATAATATATCCCCCCATAACAGGTTCGTCAGATAATGGTAACTTCATTATTGGAAAAGACTTCCTATAATTCCTATAGCCCTTTTCCCATATCATTCTCCAGATCCAAAAATTTCAAAATCACATTTTACCATTCTTTATTTCAATACCCAAACATTGTGGTATGTTTCCAGAAAAAATATTAAGAAATTAGAGACTCATAAATTTTTGGTAAAAGATAAATACCTTATATTAAAGTCCCTCCGATGTCCTTGTAGTAGGACATGAAACTACACATCATAATTTCCTTACAACATGACGTGAAACAACAGGGAATAATGTTCTTGTAGCATAACTTGAAACTAAATGCATAATTTATATATTTCATGGCTCTAAACTATACAGGAAAATGTCAAAATCCTATTTCTGAAGAATTTTAATAATTCATCACACACAAAATTTGTGTAGAAGTGGTTTCTTGGTTCATGAACTATGTTGGCACAGATGGCCCTTTATTCGTAGATAACTTTCCTTGAAAAAACCACCCATTGTGGTCTTGAGTCATCCAAATATTAATTTCCCTTGTCTATCAATAATGAAATGTCAAATTTTTGAGATCTCTTTTTTCTGAGTATGCAGTACATTCCCTTTGGTGGACTTGCATAAAATTTTCCTACATAACGGGCCTATCTGTCAAAGGATACAAATTTTTGGCTATGAAACATATTCCCCAGTTGGCCCTGTGTAATACAGCCCCCATAATGTGTATTCAAATAATGGTAACTTCTCTTTTGAAAAAATATCCTCTTTGTTTATACTTCATGTTTTAGATTTGGTGACAAAAAAAATCATGACTCAACATTCCCCTTAGATGTATTTAAAGAATATTACAGTAATTTCTAGCCACAAATCATAGTTTGGGATATAATTTCAAAATTTATCGTAAAATCTATTTAACCTTAAACACTATCCTTATTAGTACAATATGCATGACACTAAAAATCCCTTAAAAAGAGACATGGTACTCACATGATTGAAAAACTGCAAAGGGAACTCTAGAACACAGTCAAAATCTCACCTCGTTAGACTTACATTTTTTATGGTTTAGGAAATATTGAGCAATATAAAGTAAAAAATATAAAAAACTTGTAGGGTTTTCCATATGAACTTAGTAAAAATAGAACTATGATCACTAGTCCCATTGGATTCGGAAAAAATTAGAGCATCCTTCCAAACATGATTTAGCTCCAAATCTAACCAAATGATGTTGGAATGTGTCAGAGTTCCCTAAATATTTATTATAAATAGATTCTTTTCATTCCAATAGAATCTAATTCTAATGTGGATCTTTTGTAGACACCATGAAATTTGTTCCATGAACTTCTACCCAATTGATGATGTGTTTCCATGTGCCATAACCCAAAACTCCCTCGATCAGCCACAAAACGTTCACGGTGCAACTCTAAATTTTTCATGGTGTTCAGTGACGGTAGCGAAGGCACATGCCTAAAGGGTCGAGACCGCAGCCTGACATTGATCCCAAGTAGGGTTGTGGGGGGTCATAGCCCTTGTGGTATAGATTAATAAATTTAGATAAGTCTCCAAATCGGTTCCCAAGGTACCAATGCCATACAAGTACTTGTGCGCCCCCATGATGTCATGCATGCCTGCTTGATTTCCCAATCTTGTTTCACCCAGGGTCCTATTTTTTCCTATAAATAGACCCTTAGGGTCTTTATTTGTATGAAAAAATTTCATTCAATCCCAATTGCTGCAATGGTCTCCCTAATTCTTTTCCCAAGTCTTCTAAACCCCTCTAGGTAGTTATTTAACACCTATAGTGGAATAATTAAAGGAGGATCATAGGAATTAAGTCTATTCAGTTTTTGAAATCCATAATACTTGCGTTACTAAAGAACCAAACGTCCCTAAACCATAAAAAATTACGCACAACCCATTCCTCCCAAAGGAACTTCAGTGACCTACTTTTTGGAATACCTTTGAATACTCTTGAAGTCTTGAGTCAAGTATCACCCAAGTATTGACGTCTAGGTTTTCCATGACTTAAGTAAACATGAGGTCTCCCAATCCTACCTTTTCACCTATAACTGCACGGAAGATACCTACTTGGGTGCCCTTCTTTGATTCACCTTATCCCTTCAGCTTATACAAGCCTTTCATCAAGCCTTCTTCAAAATCATTCAGGGAAAGTCTTACTCTTCATTGAATCTATTATCTAAAAGGGATTATGTTGAAACCTCCACCAAAACCTCAATACATATCAAACCTTTGGGAAAGGCACATCATCATGTCTCTTATTTGGGTTTGTATATCTACAGTTAGAGGTTTCCTGCATTCATCTTTTAAGGTCTTCTAGATCCTTGTGATGTTTTTAGTATTGTATATCAATAGTCACATGGATATGTACCATAGAGAAAATGTTTGGAAGTTCTCAGTCTTAGATATTGGTAATGGGACTCTAACCTCCCATTCTCGTCTCTATGACTTAGAACCTCTGGTTCCCAATAGGGAGAGTGTGGGTCACACTTGCTTTTCCATTCAACAAAGGAAATGTCTCCCTCCCGTCCTAGGTTCCACTTAGAGAAAACATTCTGGTGTAAGCCCCTATCCTTTCATGTAGGATATTGAAGTATCGCTCATATCTTCTTTATTCACCTTTACTCCTTATATTGGACCCTCTTCTAATGAAATGTGATGATGGGGGAAGGTTCGTTGCCTCAACCTCTTCTGACATTGGCCTTCCCTCTTCCATCAATGGAAGAGAGTGTGTGGGTGGTTTTTTTAATCTTTCAAATACCCTTGTTTCTCACACTGAGCATGACCCACGTGATCTTAGATAATTGTGATGATCAAAATATCTACACAATCCACCATTCTTGAACTATGATAACTCTGATTTCCACTATAATTGGGATACATTGGATGCCTTCATCAGGGACCAAGCTTACCAGATATACTATTCAAAATTACATCCCTAATTCCCTTAATTTGGGTATCCTTCTTACGAGTAGTCCCTAATCTATTTCTCTCAAAAGTTCCATACACCCTTGCGAGACTCCCTAAACTATGTGTACTTTCATTATCATCAAAATGAGATATATAAGAAGCCTCCCTGAGGTTTAAACCAAACAAAATAAATCAACCCTATCCTTTCTGGGACACATTCCCAATAGGATCTATTTCAATTTGTAAATTCATATTCCTTTCAGGCTCCTTGGGCTCCTTAGGAATAAGTCCCACATCAAGCTTTGACTAAGCACCTTCCACTTAGATGTCCTCATCACATGACATTAAACTATATGGTTAGGTCCTTATCACACAACCTTAAAAGGTATGATATTTCCCATTAAGTGGAACTAAGCTATGAGGTTTCTGAATCCTTTCACAAGGATATAGAGGTTTCCCATTTATAGGTACAGTCCCAATATCCAAACAAACTTCCGTCTCTCTGGACGAAAATAAATTTTAGAGTGCCACACTAAGTGGCTTAAACCCCAATATTATCATAGCAGTGTTTAAAAAATCTATAAATAGTATATAAGAGGATACCATTGATAGATAACCTCAAATACATACATATATATCTATTAATGAAGAACCTCGAACACGTAGTGATGATGATAAATTTCACACATGCTAATAATTGATTGCAAATTCCAAGGGAAACATACATTATACTTGGTAAATTAATAAGGATTCATGAAAATATCTTAAATCGATAAGAGAGACCCTAAGTAGTCAATAATCCCCCCCAAAAGGGTGTGATGAGTCTGACCTCTTATCCTCTCGACCAAATTATATTATTATGTATCGTAGTTCAAAACCAAACAAATGCCTACCTTTGGAAAGCAGGTCCCTCTGGATAAAGAACCATTGAATGTTTCTTGTTCCATAAATAAATCTAATGGAATCTGCTCGAATGTAGTGATGCCTAACCAGAACACACATCTTGGTGGATATGAAACAATGATTTTTAGCGGTTTAGCATTTTTTTAAAGGTGTAATCATTTTTTGGGGGTTTTAGGGGTTTTTTTTATGTTTTTATGTTTTCATGGATTTTTAGGACATTTTAGGGTTTTTAGGGTTTTTAGGGTTTTTACATTTTTAGGGATTTTTTGGATTTACTTTTTTAGGTTTTTTAGTGATTTTGAGGGGTTTTAGAGTTTTAGAGTTTTACGGGTTTTTTCGTTTCAGGGATTTTTAATTTATTAAGGATTTTATGGTTTTTGTATTTTTTTAACATTTTAATGGGTGTAAAGGGTTTTTAGGGGTGTTAGTGGGTTTTTAGGAATTTTTATGGTTTTTCAGAGTTTTCAAACGTTTTTAGAGTTTTTTTGTTTTATGGGGTTTTATGGGTTTTGGTGTCTTTTAGGTTTTTGGGGATCTTAAGTGTTTTTAGGTTATTAAGGATTTCTTAGGTTTTTTTAGTTTTTCTACATTTTAGGTATTTTTAAGTATTTTTTATGATTTTTAAGATTTTTATGGGTTTTATGGATTTTTATGGTTTGTAGGGTATTTATTGTATTTTTATTTTAGGATTTCTTTGAGTTTTTATGGTTTTGACGTTTTTAATTTTCTAAGGGGGGAAAAGGGTATTTTATAGTTTTAGTGTAATTTTATGGTTTTTATGGTTATTTAGGGTTTTAGGGGTTTTTTTAGGGTTTTTAGTGTTTTCATATTTTTAAGGGGTTTTAGTGTTTTAGTTTTCAATGGTTTTATTATGGTTTTTATGTGTTTTTAGGGTTTTTACATTTTTATAAAACTTATGGTTTTTTTTAGTATTATTGTTTAATTTTAGGGTTTTAGGGATTTGGAAGGGTTTTGGGTTTTCTAAGGTTTTAGGGCTGTAGGGTCCGAATAATTCAGCATTCAAGATGAATAAAATTCCATAGAAGGATAGAAATAAATTCCCAAAGAATATTTGATGAAGAATATCAAGTAAATTCATTTTAGAAAACCATCCAATGTGGCATTCATACTAACTTCTTGTAAAGGGACATAGATGGAATCACCGATGAACCGTACGGGATCTGGATAGCTCGTGAAACGCTTGTCTGCAAAGTGTTGTCCAACAAACCAAGTATTTCCAAGAGTAAATGAATAATGGTGTACAGACACAGTGAATGGGGTCATTGGAAGAATGGAGATGGAGAAATTACACCCACGTTTAGGCACCATGAATCATGTCATTGGATAATTATAGGTGAAAAAAATTCAACCCACGTATGGTTCCCATTCATGAAAATATCCCCCAAAAATTGAGTAGTTCATTGGATGAGGTGGAAATGCAAGCGCCCATGAATGGCACCCCCACTGAATAAGACTTCCACAGATTAAGGAGATATCCATGGGATTCCACAAAATAAGGCCCACAACCCACTCAAATCCTCAATAAATAAATCCCTTGGGGGATCGAAAAGAGGGCAGGAGGAGGAGGAAAATATCACCCGAACAGAGATAAGCACTAGGCTGGGTGATAAGGTGACGAAGAACATAGGGGTGCGGGAAAAATTTATCCCACACCTGGATTAGTTTATGGGACACTATCCCACTCTCTAAGTAGTTTACAGATTCCATCCTGCAAACCATTTGTAGGAAGTAGTTCATAGAATTACTCCCTACAAACCATATTCAGAATACCCTCTACATCCAAACAGAAAAATAATAATAAATATACTAAAAATGGATCGTGGAATCCCTATAAGAAAGAATTTATGTGGACTCCCTGTGAGGAATGTAGTACGTGGACACCCCTTTGTGGAAAATGGTTCATGGCCATCTGTTTTTAGGCCAACGGTTCACGAAATCTCATATGCCGAAAATAGTCCACATACCATCCTATGTGGCCAGCTCCTTCACAAACAACATCCTTTGTGGATAGAAAGTTCATATTCATCTCATATACGAATGCTTTTACATGGCCATATCCTATGTGAATATACCTATACAGAAAACTATTCTCGCCCACTAGTCCATACCATGCGGGCTGCAACCCCACACCCCAGCTCGGAGTCAGTGATGGGTTGTGGTCTCGGCCCTCCCGGTTGGTCCCTTTTCTATCGCCACTGACCCCCATTAAAATGGAGAGTCACACCACAAAATTTTTGGGAATATTTGATGATATTTATTTATTGTTCCCTTGTGTCATCCCAATATTCATCCCTCATATCCCATGATCTGAACCAGCCCTCATGAGACTCCTAAAACCATATCACCTACCTCGTATTTCAGGTTGACCCAGAACTCCATGGACAATCATTTCCTAAATGTTTCTTAAATGTCTCGACACATCACTTCCTTCCATCAAACTCCATGTCCCTGGTGATTCTGGATCCTCATAAACCTCCATGGCCATCGGAAATAGACAGTCATCACCCTACAGACACATTTTCTTGACTATACACATCATTCCCTAACAACTCTACATATGTGTACTAAAAAAATGGTCTACCTACCAAAGGTAAATTTTTCCCAATGAGAGAATTTTCCTACTTCTATATACCCAATGGATTCCATGACCTGTATCATTTCTCATGATATGAGAATCCCAAGAGTCATGGATTTCACTTTCCTTCCACCTCATTTTCAAGGCATGTTAGAAAATCCTAGCCTAATTATCCTCAAGTTAATAATGGTTCCCACAATAACCATACCAAAATATATGACCTTAATCTATGACTTTCCATCCTAACCACATAACATTAAACTATATGGTATTAGTTCCTACAACACAAAATTAAACTATGATTCCCTCATCCAAAATATATGGCTTTAAACTATAGTATACTGGGTCATTTTGGATTTTTTTTAAACCTTCTTGGCCATTGGAAATTTATGGTTAGGTTCTTAAGGACACATCTTCTTGACTATTTTTTCATTTCCCTAGTGGATTTGTATATATTGCCTACAAAAAATGGTCCATCAACTTGGGGAAAATTCATCCATAGGAGAGGACTCTCCTACCTATGTATTCTTTAATTGATTCCATGCATGGTATAATTTCTTCTGACCCGAGATCCACCAAAATCATTGTTTACATATTCCACCCCTACCATGTTCGAGGCAAGTCAGAACATCCAAACATGATTTACCTACAATTAATCTTGATTTCTTTAACAAGTGGTCCTCTTCATATGATCCAAAACTATAAGACACCAAATAGTTCTATCCACATGACATTAAACTATATAAAACTCACCCCTACAACACAACATAAAACTGTGATTCCATAATCCAAGCTATATGAATATAAACTTTAGTATACCCCAAATGACATTCAAAGGGAACTCCTCCTGGTGTAATCCCCTAGACTTTCGTGATAAGTGTCACAATTCACCCTCTTCACCTAAGCCCGAGATGTGTCCGTATAGATCACCAGATGTGACTATCCAAGATATCAACTCTGGTGAGGGGCTGACACATTCAAAGGCCCCATTCCATCTCCCACTGGTCTAGTAGGTGCGCCCTCACCCACCATCGTCATCCTCCTTTTCCATCTTTGGATAAGAGAATGTGTACCCTTGTTGAAACTTTCACATCTGATTGTTTCTCACACCGAGCATGAATCACGTAGTCATATCGGTCTATGATGATACTACATTAGCGAATCCCATCAATGAACTATGAGAACTCTATTTCCCACCCAAATTGGTATATGCAGGATACCTACATAAGGAATGAGCTCAATGATTTACCTTTTTTTCAAAACGTTCACCCCAAAAAACGTCCCCAACAAAGGGAATCCTGTTTAGGAGTAAGTCTCAATTTGATTATCTCTTACAGGTAGCTCCCATGTGTAATCCCCAATCAATTCACAACCCATCAATGAACTATGATAAATCAGATTCCTTCTCTTACCAGGATACATAAGACATCTGTCCAAGTCTAGAACTCAAGGGATTTTCTCCTCAAAATTCAGTCCTGATTAAATGTTCCCCCAAATTAGAAAGGGCTCCCTCCTAGGTGTAATTCCTGATAATGGATCTATGCGGACATTGATTATCCATTTGACTGGGATACGTAATAATTCTCCATGTGGTTCAAATCCGACCCTAAAATCACCCCTAATGTTCTCCGAGCAATATCCCTAGTAGGGTCATGTTCACCAAAAAGATCATATCATTCATGGGACCCTTAGTCTCCTTCGATATAATCCCCACACCAAGTTCGGAACATGAATCATTCACCTGGATTTCCTTGCCGCATGACATTAAACTGCATGGATGGGTCCCTTTAACATGACCATAAAATTTGATGTGTCCAATCAAGTGACATTGAACTATGTAGGGTCTAATTACTCTCACAATGATATGTAGAAATTCCATCTTATGGGTCCGACCCCAACATCATACCACCTTCTGTCCCTCCTGGATGATTATAAAATCTAGAGTCCCACATTGCATGGCTTAAGTTAGCATTATCTTCATAGCATCAAATCCATGTATATCAATGATGATCCTACAAACCATGGGAAACCCATAGATACACTCTTCAGGAATGAATTGAGGATTCATGAACATATAAACATGGGTTGAATGTATAAGAGTTTAACAGAACAGGAAATAATTCCCCCCCAAAGGTTTCGATGAGACCGACCCCCATCATCTTGACCAATAGAGACCTGAAGTGTTGTTGGTCAAACCATACCACAAGCCCCTACCTTTGGAAATTAAGTCCATGAATCTTGAAAATAAGGGTTTTTGGGTGTTTCTAGCTCTATGAATGAACCTTTTGGAGACTATATGATGAAATCATATCCTAAGAGGACTGATTGCAAAAATACTTAACTCCCTAAAATCACCTGTCAGGGCAATTCGATTATGGTGCATCCTTTTTAATACAAAAAGGATAAACTATCCAGTCCCTAGAGGGTCAATCCAATTCCCCCTAATGGATAATAATGAAAATAAGGTCGAAACTAAAATAGTGAACCCGATGTGAAATTTTCTATAACAACAGACAAATTTTTGCCACCCATAGGAACATTTTGTTTTCCCCAAATGCTCACCTCGGGTTGAAATAAGGATTTTTATGGTTTTTTTGGGTTTAAGGATTTTTTTGAGTTAATAGGGTCTTATGGGGTTTTAGTGTTTTTATCCTTTTTGTGGGATTAAAGGAGTTTTAGAGTTTTAGTTTTTTTAGGGTTATTATAGGTTATTATGGGTTTTTAAAAAAATTAGGAGTGTTTCTGGTTTTTAATAGTTTTGTAGATTTTAGGGTCCTTATTGTTTTTATAATTTTCTAGGTTTTTGAGTGGTTTTATGTTTTTTATGTTATTTAGGTGTTCTTATGGGTTTTCATGATTTTTAGGGTTCTCCACATTTTTTAGAATTTTTTGGGAATTTTTTGGATATTTATGGAATATTATGGTATTTAGGGATTTTGATGGGTTTTAGGTTTTTTCATATTCATAGGGATTTTAGGGTTTTTAGAGTTTTTTTATCATTTTTATGGGTTTGAAGGGTTGTCTGAGTATTTAGTAGTTTTTATTGATTTTATTGGCTTTAGGTTTTTTATGGGTTTTAGGGGTGTTAGGGTTTTTTGGGGATTTTTGGGTTTTAAAGGTCTTATCATTTTGTTGGTTTTTTGGGGTTTTATGTCTTTTTATGTTTCTAATTTTTTTATGGATTTCCATATATTTTATGTTTTTTATATCAATTTTTAGTGATATTTAGGGGCTTAAGTATTTTTATGTATTTTGTGGGGTTTTAGGTTTTTAAAGGTTTTATGGTTTTTTATGGTTTTATGTTTTTTTTAGTTTTTATTTATTTTTTTTAGTTTTTTAGAGTTTTTAATGTTTTATGGGTTTGAAGGGTTTTTCATGTTTTTATTTGGTTTTAGGGGTTTATTGTTTTTTATGGTTTTTTATATTTATAGGGGTTTGTATGGTTGTTAAATCTTTTAGTGACATTTCGGGGTTTTTAGGGTTTTTTCGCATTTTGAATGTTTCTGGGGGTTTTTGTGATCGTCTACTTTTATAGGGTTTTAGTGTTTCTTACATTTTAAAATATTTATAGGGATATTTTTTTATTTATATGGGGTTTTATTGTTTTTAGGGATTTTGAGGGGTTTTACGGTTCTAGGGTTTTATGGTTTTAGGGTTTTTTTTGTTTTTAGGCTTTTTTATGTTTTTAGGGTTTTTTGTGGTTTTAGAGTTTTTTAACATATTTACGGATTTAAATGGTTTTAATATTTTTTTAGTGGTGTTTAGGGGTTTTATGGTTTTTTATTTTTTTATGGTTTTTTGGGTTTTTTGGTTTTTTGGGGTTTCAGGGACTTTTTTGTTTTTATATTTTTTTTGGTATTTTAGTGGGGTTAAGTGTTTTTAGGTTTTTATGGTTTTTATAGTGTATTTTCGGGTTTTTAGTACTTTTTATGAAGTTAGATATTTTTAGGGATTATTTAGGATTTTTATGGGCTTTCTAGAATTTAATGATTATGAGGGGTTTAGCGATTTTATGTTTTTAATGGATTTTTTCGTTCTCTAAGGTTATTTAGAATTTTAATAAAAAAAATTAGGGGATTAAAGGGTTTTTATATTTTTTTATTGTTTCTTATAGTTTTTATAGGTTTTTAATATTTGTAGGGTTTTTAGGGGTTTTTAGGTTTTTAGGTTTTTAAGGGTTTTTAGGGTCTCTTATTGGTGTTTAGTTTTTTTAGTTTTTAGGGGTTTTATGTTTTTTTGTTTACAAAGTTTTCATAGGGTTTTTTTATTTTTTTATGGTTATTTTACATTTTTAATGATTTTTATGGATTTTTATGGTTTTTAGTGTTTTTAGGGATTTTGAGGGGTTTAGGGGTTTTTAGTCTTCTTAGTGTTTTTATGGTTTTTATAATTTTTATGATTATTAGGGGTTTAATTTTTTTCATGTTTTCATGGGTTTCTTAGTGGTTTCTGGGGTTTTAGGTTTTTTAGGTATTCAGCGGTTTTAAGATATTTATGGTTTTTAGGGGTTTTATTTTTTGATTTTTAGGGGTTTTTTATATTTTTAGGGTTTTAATTTTTTAATAGTTTTTAACATCTTTAGGGTTTTCATGGGTTTTTAGATTATTAGTTGGTTTTATGGTTTTTTGAGTTGTTTGGGTGTTTTTATGTATTTCTTGAACTTTTTGACATTTTTAGTGGTTTAAATTGTTTTTAGTGTTTTCAGTGATTTTTAGGATTTTTATGGTGTTTAAGGGGTTTTTAATGTTCATAGCGGTTTTATGGTTTTTAGAATGTTTAGTGATTTATAATGGTTTTAAGTGTTTTTTGTATTTTTAGTTTCTCTTATGATTTTTCAGGGTTTTAGTGTTTTTTATATTTTTGGGGATTTTGAGGGTTTGGGGGGCGACTTTAGGGTATATTTTTGTTTACAGTATTTATGTTTTTTAGAGTTTTTTAATGTTTTTAGGGGTTTAATGGATTTTTTAATGGTTTTACTAATTTTATGGGGATTTAAGGTGTTTAGGGGTTTTATGAGGTTTAGGTGGTTTTACGGGTTTTAAGGACTTTTAGTGTTTTTAGGTTTTTTAAGGGTTTCACGTTTTTAGGTATTTAAGGTTTTCTTAGTGGTTTTTAGGGATTTTTCTATTTTTCATGCTTTTAGGTATTTTTATGCCTTTTATGATTTTTATGGTTTTTAGGGGTTTTTGAGATTATGAGGGTATTTAGGTTTTTTTGGGTTTTTAAGTTTTTTAGGGTTTTAGCATTTTTAATGTTTTTAGTGAATTTATTTGTTTATTGGTTTTCTTAGGGGTTTTCATAAATTTTAGGATTTTTTATTTTTTTAGGGACTTATATGGAATTTTACCATTTTTATGGTTTTTTGGGTTTTTAGGGATTTTGAGGGTTTTTAAGGTGTTTTATGGTATTTAGGGGTTTGTGTTTTTTGGGTTTTAATGATTTTTAGAATTTTTTAGTTTTTTATATAATTAAAGGGATTTTAGAGTTTTAGCGGGATTTTATGGGTTTTATGGTTTTAGGGAATATAAATTTTTAAGGTTTTAATTTTTTTAGTTTTTAGGTGTTTTAAGTGTTTTTAGGTTTTTTAGGTTTTCTTATGATTTTTCATTATTTTTAGTGTATTTTACAATTTCATGATTTTAGAGTTTTTTAGGGTTTTTATGGGTTTTAGGGGATTTTGTGATATTGAGGGTTTTAATGTTTTTAGGTTTTTAGGGTATTTAGGGTTTTAGGGGTTTTTTTATTTATTTGGGGATTAAAGTTTTTTATTCTTTTTAGTAGTTTTTATGGTGTTATGGGTTTTCTGGATTTTATGTTTTTGAGTTTATTTCTGGTTTTAAAGCGTTTTAGGGTTTTTAGGGACTTTAAGGTTTTTTAGCATTTTTTAGCCTTTTAAGGGTTTTAATTATTTTTCGGTTTTTAATGTTTTTAGGAGTTTTCAAGGTATTTAGTTTTTTTAAATTTTTTAGGGATTTATATGTTTTGAGGGTTTTTAGGCTTTTAGGGTTTTTCGTGTTTTTAGTTTTTTTATGATTTTAGGGGTTTTAAGTTTCTTTAGGGTTTTAAGGATTTAATATGGATTTTCATGGTTTTTATGGGTTTTTTACATTTTAAGAAATTTTTAAGGGTTTTTATGCTTTTATGGATGTTTAGGGTTTTTAGATATTTAGCATGGTTTTTTGATTTTTAAGGTATTTACGATTTTCATTGTTTTTTTTTTAATTTTTAGAGTTTTTTAGAGTTATTTATTTTTTAGGTGTAATAATATTTTTTATAGAATTCAATGTTTTTATGGGTTTAAAGTATTTTTTATAGTTTTTAGTTTTTAGAGGTTTTATAGGTTTTATTCTTTTTAAATTTTTATGGGTTTTATGGTTTTTAGTATTTTTTAGATTTTTTAGGGGTTTTATGTTTTTTTAAATTTTTAACATTTTCTTAGGGGTATTAAGGGTGGTTTGATTTTTTACATTTTTAATAATTCTTAGATATTTTTTTAGTATTTTGTGGATTTTTAGGGGTGTTAGAGATTTGGGGGGTTTTATCATTTTTTAAGGTTTTTTTTGGGTATTTATGGTTTTTTGGGTTTAAAGGTTTTTTGATTTTTTAGGGTTCTTAAGGATTTTTATAATTCTCTATCATTTTTAGAGGTTTAAAGGTTTTTATAGTTTTTATTGGTTTTTAGGGTATTTATTGTTTTTTATATTATTTTAATGTTTTTATAGATTTTTAGGGTTTTAGGGGTTTTTAGGGTCTTTTAGAGTTTTTTAGTGTTTTTAAATATTTTAGTGGTTTTAAGTGTTTTTGGGTTTTAATGTTTTCTTATGGGTTTTGAATTTTTTTAGGACTTTAAAAATTTTAGGGATTTTCAGGGTTTTTTATGATTTTTATGGTTTTTTGGGATTTTAGGGATTTAAGGGGTTTGATAGTTTTTAAGGGTTTGACAATTTTTTGGGAATTTTAGCACTTTATAGGTTTTTAGGATTTTTATGTATTTTTTGGTAATAATGAGTTTCTTGGGTTTTTTCATGACTTTTACTGTTTACTATGTTGTTACAGATTTTTAGGTTTTCAAGAATTTTTATGGTCTTTCAGGGTTTTACGGATTGTGATGGTTTTTAAGGGTTTTAAAGTTTCAGAGTTTTAATGGTTTTTTGGGGGTTTTAGGGATTTTATTAATTTTTTAGGGATTTTTATTTTTTTTATTTTTTTAGTTCATTAAATGTGTTTTAGATATATTAGTGGTTTTTACGGTTCTTATGGGGTTTTAAGGGTTTTTAGTGTTTTATGGGTTTTAGGTTTTTTGGTGGTTTTTGTGTTTTTTGGTCTTTTAGTGGTTTTAGGTTTTTAAGGGTTTAAATAGTTTTTATTTTTTAATGTATTCTATGGGTTTTATGTTTTTTTGGGGTTTTACATTTTCATAGATTTTTTGGGTTTTTTAGGATTTTAATGGTTTTTTAGGGTTTTAGGGATTTTTTTGAGTTTTTTTATTGTATTATGGTTTTTTAGAGTTTTTAAAAATTTTATGGGTTTAAATTTATTACAGTTTTTTAGTGGATTTTAGAATTTTTTATATTTTTTTAGGTTTTTAAAGGTTATTAGGGGTTTTATGGGTTTTTGGGAATTTAAGGTTTTTAGGGGTTTTTAGGTTTCTTTTACATTTTTTGGTTTTTAGGGGTTTTTAGGTATTTTTATGTTATTAAGGTTTTCTTAGGATTTTTCTGGATTTTTAGGGGGTTTTATGTTTTTAGTTAATTTTAGGGATTTTCTAGTATTTTTATGGTTTTTATAAATTTTGAGGGTTTTTAGGGTTTTTACGAATTTTATGGGTTTTTTGGGTGTTTAGTTTTATTTTGTTTCTTAGGGTATTATTTTTTTAACATTTTAAATATTTTTAGGGATTTAAGGGGTTTTTAGTTTTTATTGGTTTAGGGGTTTTGTGGGTTTTTAGGGTTTTTAGGGTTTTTTAGTGGTTTAGGGATTTTTATGTTTTTTCAAGTTTCTAGGACTTTTTAGGGTTGTTTGGTTTTTTAGTATTTTTAGATTTTTTGGTATTTTAAGTGTTTTTAGTTTTCAATGTTTTCATTGGGGTTTTCAAGTGTTTTAGTGTTTTTTACATTTATATGGATTTTTAGGTCCTTTTATTATTTTTTATTATTTTTTATGTTTTTATGTATTTTTAGGGTTTATAGGATTTTTAGGGTTTTTATGTTTTTCTAGTGTTTTCAGTATTTTTGAAGGTTTTTTAGTTGTTTTAAGTGATTTTATGTTTTCATGGTTTTCAAAGGGTACTATGTGGATCACGAAACACATTGGAATTGGGGAGTTTAAGGAAAACCTGATGAGGAGGAAAAAATGTGCCTGATTATACAAGACCCATTGCGAGGAGTTAGTGGACCAATAACAAGGGAGTAGACCAAGTGAATGAAAGAGACCTTAAATTGTTTAATCATGTAATTACATGGGTATTCACAATACCATTACTTCAGGGAAAAATTCAAGCCTATATTTACATTAATTAATCCCCAAACATTATTTTAAAGATACATCCCATGAAATGCTATAAATTTCAGGGCCACCCCACCATAGAATCTTCAAAGTCAAAAGTGGTGGTATAGTTGTATTTAATTTCCAAAAGGGATTGCTACTTGTCCCTTAATGTCATGGGCATGTTCCAAATTTTTAAAAATAATCTTTTAGGCATTTTGACTTGTGTAAACTAGTTGTTAGAATTTTGTATCACTCTTTATCCCTAAATATCCACCCCTTTTACTATGTTAACATCATGAATAAAGGTAATGTTTTTATGCTATGTTTTTTGTTGAAACCATTTTTATGGATTATTTTTTGTATTTATCAAAGGATTTTTCATCCTTTGTGGCACCTTATGGCTAGAGTTCTTAGAGACAAGTTCTATATGGGTTATACCTTGACCAACTCTCTCCTTTATTTATTATTTCATTTATTTATAGCCTTACTCACTTATTTAATTGTGATGATATGGGTTGTCAACACACAAAAATTGAACAAGGTTCCTAAGAAACTTTCTAGAGGGTCTTGGATCACATATCATTTAGTATTAGATACTAATTCCAATCAATCATGTTCATCATTTTTTATCCCTTCTTTCATATTATTTTCTCTTCAAATCGAGCCTATATCAATTCTATTCCATTTTTTTCTCCACCTATAGAAATCATTTCTTCATAATTTTGACATAAATTATATCAATCATGTATTTGCGAAGAACATATTTATTCTCCATCTACAATCATTGAAATTAAATTTATATATCCTGAGATACAACATGTTCCAATTTTGTGAAGAATTATAAAATTTTAAAACCACACATGTAGCGCCCTTGGTTTCATGTACATTTCCCTTTATTTTTTTATTTTAATTATATAAAATTATTGAGTTATGTTTTTATAGGTTCAAATAATCTTTTTCATGTTTTTTAGTCTTTTCTGGATCTGTATGGTCAGTAAAAACTATGCAACACCACTAATAAATCATGCCACATAAATAATAGACACTAGGGAGGTTTACAGTTTGGCACAGGGTTTGGACAAACCATGTGGATTCTAAGTAGAAACTGTGAAATGTTGGAAAATGGGGGTATAAAACAGTTGGAATACACATTCTCTAACCATGTTATCCAACCATGCATGTTGTGTTTGGAGGAAGTGGCTCATGCACAGTTAGAACATAGTTTTTTTATCGTGCTCCCTAACCATGCATCTTGAAAAATTAGATCATAAAATTGTGGATATAGTCTGATTTACTTTCTAAAACCCCTCCTTTTTCACTTAAAATAAGATAACATTAATTATTCTTCCTTTAATGGTGGTGGAGTCAATTCCTTTTAATCCAGTTGTATTTTCAAGGAGAATCCAAGTGCATTGGAGACCTAGATTCATCGTAAGTTCTCATTCTTCATCATTTTCTTTAGATATGTTCTCATTCCCATTATTGGAATCATGGATCTAGTTTTTTGGGGATAAATCCATGTTTTTTGTTGACAATATTGATGGTATATTATTTTTTTGATTGAAGGTAACAATATATAAGTTGTAATATTAAATATTTAATCTGTTTTGTTAATGTTTTCATGTTGTTCTTTAGTTTTGCCTATGTTTGAGAGATAGGGGTTCTCTCTAGACTCATCTTGATTAGAAATAAAATGATTGATTTCAAATTGATTTAATTTCTTGAAATAGTTTTAGAAATCATGGTGTTATTTTATGGAATTATTTTTTGAATTAGGCTTTATGAAATCTTTGAAATTAGATCGATTTTTTGAAAACTTTTATTTATAATTTTAAAATCATGATTTTAAAAGTATGTTTGGTTAATGAAAGTAATGTATTTTTTGAAATGTTTTTATTTTAATGGGATGATTTGATTTGTGAATAATGGTTGAGCATGAGTTTATTGAGATGGATAATGGTTGCCAAGTACCACCATCAATGGGACAGAGTATGGATGTGAAGTTTCACCATCAATGGTAACACCATGCTTGTGGTCGTGATTATGTTGAGGATGTGTGTGGACATGGAATTTTTTTCCAAATCATAAATTTAGAAATATATAAAATACTTATCGATGTTCCTTTATTTGTTTTGTGTTAGTTGTTGATATATTCCTTGAAAAAAATGGTTTTGAATGATTGTTTGATTGTTTTCCTTTGAAAACTATTTTGGTTGGATTTAAACAGGTTAATTGTATTTTAAATTTTTTTTATATAAATGTGATAACATGTTCTATCCATGTTGAGTTATTTTTTATTTCATTGGTGAAATACTATTGGGTTTTATAATCACCCCAAGCTTGGGAACTATGGTGCATTTTCAGATGTTACATATCGAGACCCAAGTAAGGGGAATGTATCCAATTTATTTATTGAAGCTTCTTGATACCTTGGTTTGGTCATGTGGATTTGGATATTGGAGTGGATTGGGAGTTTTTTTGGTTTCTCTAGTGTATTTTTTTTATCATTTGGTTCCATTGGTTATGAAACATTGATTCTTTTAGTACTATGATATTTTCATTTGGTTTAGTCTTGTATTGGATTATATATTGGTACTTACGATTTATTAACAATTACTGTTGTTATGGTTATCATGGGTTTGATAATTTGATCTTATTTTTAAAAATCATCCCCCAATATATTATGAGGCCCTTGTAATTTATTTACATCCTTTGGTGTCTTAGGGATGTCACCTAAGACCTATTGGCTCCCATGTCAATTCTCAAGCCAATGAGGTGGGGTGAGATGTTACAAATGGTATCAGCATGTTCAGTATTTGAATTTGAAATTGTATTGGTCTATATCTTCAGATGGTATTAAGTATATTGGATTGTTAGAAATTTCAATTTAAAGCATAAAAAATAATAGCTGAACTCTTTACGCTGAAACTCAAGTTACAAAGGAGTTGGGTATATTAGTGTTTTGAAACACTTATAGAAGTTGTCACATCATCGTCATGGGTTTGGCCCATTATAAAAGTATTTAATTAATTTATATAAATGAATTCCCACTATGATTACATAATTAATTTTGAGTAATGGTTTATGATTTGGTGAAAAATTATTGATTTTTGAAACTAGTTGAAAATTGTTTTATTTTCAAAAGCATGGTGAAATTTTTAAAAATGGTTTGAAAGTAGAAATTTTTGAAATTTTTAAATCATTGTTTTGATATGTATGATACCGAAAATTTAAAATTTACAAGCCTTCAATTTATAGAGAGTGATACTAAATGGACTTTTATTTTGGTTATAATGAATGGATATGGGTGGGTGCCATAGAAACCAATTGGAAGAGGATACTGAGAATGTAGTTTCACTTGAGCCATGGGTGAGCCAATAGTTGGTTTAGAGAATTGTCTTGGAATTTTAGGCCATGGATAGACAGAACAAAAATAATGATCAAGTAAAGTGGATCATTCAGTTATGTTCTAAAAGCAGAATACATTCATCTTTCAAGGTGATTTAAAATTGTAAAAATAAAAAGTGTGGCTAAATAATATGAATTGAATATTTAATTTCCTTGGAGCAATAGTTGTGATAAATCTACTGTTGGAAACATACAAGATGTCATATTTTGAACATCAGTGGTGGGATTTAGCAGATAAAGCTAAATTGGAACATGGAATGATATGGAAATATTTGAATAATTGTTTAACAAACTATTTTATCCTCATATTTTTCAGTTTCAAGAATAACTGACTTCTTCATTTGGAATCAAGAGAACCTCATAGTGATAGAGTTTGTGGAAAAAATTATGAATTTGGTCCAATTTTCTCCCAATGTTATTGAAAGTACATCCTCAATGAAATTCATTTTTTAATCGGGGTTGAGGATATATATTCACTCAAAGATTATCATTGTTTGAATATAGGATTATAAAAATATGGTAAATAGATATATAGTGGAAGAAAGGTGTATCTTAGGAAATATGGTTGGAGAAAGCATGTTAGTACATAAGGGAACTGGTGGGAACTCTAATGATGGGAATAACCAGAATAGGGACACAAATTTCCAAGGTAATGGTATAACTCAGAATCATTTGGATGGATCAATGAATATTACTCCTAAACCAATGGGTACAACTTATTTTTTTCAATGATATTCTCTCGATTATATAAAGCGAGATTGTACACCACCGCATCGAGTATGTAACAATTTCATTAAGATAGGGTATCTACAGTGTAATTGTCATAGGGCTTTGAGGTCGGGTGCTAGGGACAGATCTCATGCTTTGCAGGCACTGTATACTTCAATGGGATGAGTTCTGTATAATAGATCTCATCAGCAAACTCAATCAATCCCTGAAAATTCTAGAAATACTATAACCACTCAACCAGGGAAATCTGAATGGGGTAATAAAGAGAAATGGCTAGTGAGTAAGAAATTGAATGGAGATGAGTTAGTGATCATGGGTGACCATTCGAGACATTTTATTGTAAGAGGTATGATTATTTTGAATTCTAACCTTATAAAAGATTTTTTGAAAAAAAAATTCACATTATTTTATTTCTTCTCATGTTGTTAATCTTATGGCTTTTCATGTTGAGATGATTCCCTCTATTTGGAAACATCAAAATCCTCATGGAAAAAATTAATATTGATCTTTAGTGAGAAAAGAATGTTCTATAATTATGGATGGTGATGAATTGATTCTAGAATTAAATATTCTTGATATATATGTGTATGAATAAATATTGGGTACGGATTGGTAGATAATGTTCATATCTCACATCAAATATTATACCTGAAGGTTTTGTTTTAAAACTGATGATGGAATCAATCATATCTTTAAAGTAAATAAGAGTGTAATGGCCAGTGGACCAGGTCTTTTGGAACTAGAAGTTAGAACTATCTCATACCAGTTTTCAGTATTGAACTTTGAATATGTGTATGGGATCAAGAATTGTGGTTTCCAAAAAAATTGATCATTTTCCTATTGTTTTTACTAATAAATTCTCAGGGTTTTCACCCGCTATAGAAGTAGGGTTTACAATTGATCTCTTACTATGGACCGGTCTTATATTACTTATGTGCTATTTTTTATCACTAATATAATTAAGGGAATTGAATGTCTAGTTGGAAGAGTTGGAATGAAAAGGGTTCATTTGGCCGAACACATCTTCATGGGCATCACGGGTTCATTTTTGTAAAAAATGTGGATAAAGATCTTAGAATTTGTTTGTATTACTATAATATTAATCAAGTTGTGATAAATAATCTACATAAGTTTCCATGAATTTATTACTAGTTTGATCAATTGGGAGGATCCTAGTGGTTCTCGAAAATTTCCTTGCATTTAGGATATCACTAGAAAATAGTTTGGAAGGAGGATATAGTGATGAATGATTTTAGAAGTAGATATGTCTATTATGATTATTTGGTTATTCCTTAGGTTTTATGAATTCACCATCTATATTTATGGAATTGATGAATCATATATTTCAAAGGTATATAGATTATTCTTTGGTGGTATTTGTGGATGACATACATTTGTATTCTAGGAAAAAGGTTGACCATGAGAAATATATAGAGATAGGGTTGGGTAACTTACGTGATCATCATCTACATTACAAATATTCAAAGTGTGACTCTTGAATAAAATACACAAATTTTCCTGGTCATGTTATCACTATAAAAGATGGATATATAGATCCATAAAATATAGATGTTGTTATCTCTTAGAAACCTTTAAATAATGTCTTTGAGATATATAGTTTCTGTGTCCTTACTAGTTATTACTGACATTTTTTTCATAACTAGAATCCCTAATGAATCCTTTGAAAAGGAAAAGTGTTTACTAATAATGGAATGAACAATGTCAAAATTATTTTAAAGAGATTAAATTTATTCTTACATAAACATTGATCATGTTATTTCTAGACATATGACAACAGAATGTGGTGTATTTTTGATACTTCAGGATCTGGGTTGGGGTGTGTTATCATGTAGAGAGATCATGTTCTTACTTATAGATCACAGATGTAACAAGTGAATGATAATATCTATCAAAAATAAGATTTTTAATTAGATTCTATGGTCTATGATTTTATGACCTGACATCATATTTTTTTATTATAAATTCACAGTTTTTACATATCATAATATTATGAAACAAATTTTATCACAAATATATTTAAATCCATGACAAATAAGATAGATGCAGTATCTTCAAATGATTTAATTTTACATAATGTATATTCTGGATAAATGAATCTCTTTTGTAGTTTCATTAAGTAGATATTTATATATTCATTTGGTGAAAGAGGCTTTAGATCAATGGAATTTAGTGTTGGTGATTTCATCCATGCACTTGGATTTTGAAGATTGAGTTAGTGATACTATTTTTATTTTCATTTCTTTTGTTCCTTATTTGGTAGAGAAGGTTAAAGAGGCACATACAGTCGAATATAAATGTGTTTATTTGATTTCAAAACTCAATGGTGGGTATATAATTGGGTTGTGAAAGCTTGACATAAGATCATTATTTTAGTTTCAGTATCGAATAGTAATTCATTTTCCTTGTGAGGAAAAATCCTTCATGCTTATCACTACTCGATATAGGCTATTCATCATAGAATATAAAAATTGCCTATGGAAATAAAAGAATTTTTTTGGGGGGATGAAATGAAAATAAATGTGTATGAGATTTTTTGGAGATTCCTCACCTATCATAGGGTTATGTTAAAGCAGCAACGACCAGTGGATATAATGGAGACATTACAGATACCCACATGTAAATGGGAGAATATATCTTTTTATTTTGAAACATGCCTTCCAAGGATATTTTTGAAACATGATTCCATATGGTTAGTAGTGGATTATCTCACAAACTTTACCCATTTCATCCATATTCATGAATCATATATGGTGTAGGAATTTTCAAAAATCTGTATATGAGAATTCATAATGAGGAAAGGTGTTATAGTCTAGATTTTATTTGATAGAGACCCTAGTTTTATGCTCATTTTTGGAAATCATTACAGTAATACCTTGGGACATAGTTGACTATAAGCTTGGTGTATCATCCTTAAATGGACGGGCAATCAAAAAAGACGATCCAAACATTGGAGGAAAATATTATGGAATGTGTAATGGATTTTGGTGGATCATGGGAGATAACATATTGTTAGTGGAGTTCTCATAAAAAACAGTAATCAGGATTCAATACATATGGATAATTTTGAAAAATTGTATGGGAATCCTTGTCATTCTCCCCATTATTGGGTGGAAATAGGTGAGACATCACTGGTTCGACCAAGCCTTGTGTAACATACAATAGAGAAGTGTTGGTTAATCTGAATGAGGATAGAGAAAAAATAGAGTTTTCAGAAATAATATATGGATTCTCTTTGATGAACATTTTATTTTGTGGTGAGTGATCATATGTTCTTGAGAATCTATTCAATTATTGGGCATAGTCATTTTGGGAATAATGGAATGTTAGCTCCTCGATACATAAGAACTTATGAGATACCTTAATAAGTCTGAAAGGTGAAATAGCGATTGAATTTTCTACCATGTTCAAATTTAGTTCTTATTGTGTTTCATGTGTCCCAATTGATTACATATCAAACTATCCATGATGATGTGATTTAATGGGATCATGTTGACCTAGGGTTAGATGTTATAGTGGTTCATGTGCCAGTATAGATTCTGGATAGTCAATTTAATGTATTTCATGGGAAAAGAATTGGTATAGTGAAGGTTTTATGGAAACATGGTATGATTCAAGAGGAAATTTGGGATCTTGAAAATTAAATTATGAAACAATGTCTAAAATTATTCAATTAAAACTCTATGTTTCATCATTTCGGGATAGAAAAAACAATGTTGAGGAGAATATTACACCCTCATTTTCAGTTACATGACCATTTATTTATTTATTTTAATTATAAAAAATGATAGGTATAATTTTTTAGATTTTCATAGGACATTTCGCATGTTTTGAGGCTTTTATAGAGGTGTCCAGTTGGTGTGTTGTTAGTAGAAACCATGCGACACCTTTAGAAAATTGTAAAACTAAAACAGTAGACACTAGAGAGGCTCATTATTTGAAAAAACCAAGAAGATGCCCAGTAAAAACCTTGAAATATAGGATATTGGGGTATAACATATCTAACTGTGAAAACCAACCATGTGAGGTGTGTTTGGAGATAGTGACTCATACATGGTTAGCACAAGGGTGCCCTAAATGTGTTCCCTAATCATGCACTATGGAAATGAATATCATAAATTTTTTTATATGATCCAATTTACATCATAAACCACTCGTTTTCCCATAAATAGACCAAAACATGAATTCCAATTCCTCCTAAGGTGGTGGAGAAAATTAATTTTGATCTAGGAGTGATGACTAGGAGAATACAAGTGAATTGGAGACCCATATTCATTAGTAAATACTTGTTCTTCATCATTTTATATATATCTATTCTCCATACTTATTTCGAATTAATAGATCTAGCTTGTTGGGGATAGATCCTTATTTTTTATGTCAATATTTATGGGATATGAGTTTTTTTGATTGAAGGGAATGATATCTAAGTTTAATCTTGAAATTTAATCATATTTTTTAAGGTTTCTATTTCATTCATCATTTTCAGTTATGTTTGAGAGGAAGGTGTATTCTCTCTCAACTCCTCTTGATTAGTAATTTAAGTATTAATTTAAAATTGATTTATTTTCTTGAATTTTTTTTGAAAAATCATTGTTTGATCTGATGAAATTCTTTTTGAGATTATTTTTCTATAAATTATGGGAATTGGTAGGATTTTTGGAAAATAGATGTTTATAATTTCAAAATAGATATTATAAAATTATGGTTGGTCGGTGGAAGTAAATTATATGTTGAAATTATTTAATTGAAATGGGTGGATATGATTTGGTCATAATAGTTGGGCATGAGTTGAACATGGTGGATAATGGTCATCAAATTCCACCATCAAAGGGATAAAGTATGGTTGTGAAGTTCCACTATCTATGTTAACATCAATCATTTGTGTGTGTTTGTGTTTAATATATGTGTGGATATGGAAATTTATATACAATATCAAAAATTCAGAAATGGTTAATTTTTTTTGGATGTTCCTTGAAAAACTATTATGTAAGCTGGTAATGTATTCCTTGAAAGAAAATGTTTTTGAAGGCTTATTTGATTGTTTTCCTTGGAAAAAATAAACTATTTTAATTTTTTTTAAAAATATTTTACATAAATGGGATAACATGTTCAATCCTAGTGTAATAAGTTATAAATTCATTGGTAAAATTATACAATGTTTTATACTCACCCCCTACTTGGGCTCTATGGTGTATTTTCAGATGTTATATTTTGGGACACGGGTAAATGCAAAGAATACTAGTTCTTCAGTGATGATTCTTGATACTTTGGTTTGGGTTATTGTATTTAGATATTGGATAATATTCAGAGTTTTTTTGTTCATTTTGTGTGTTTTGGTTTAGTTATCATTTGGTTCTATTTTTTATGTCACATTGATTCTGTTCATACTCATATATTGTCTAGTCTTCTATTGGCCTTTATTTTTGTACTCCTGCATCATTTAGAAGTGTTTTTGTTATTGTTTTTACTGGTTTGGTAATTTTATATTAAAATGTAAAATCATCCCTCATCTATCTATAAGGTACTTGTAATTTATTTCCATCCTTTGGTGTCTTCGGGATGTCACCTAAGGCCTTGTATCTCCCATATCACTTCACTAGAAAATAACAAGGGGATGGAAGATACATCTCAATAGTCACATTAATTCAATTTCATTTTTTAAATTATTGATTGTCCTAAATTTACATACTTAAAATTAATCTTGTTACTACAGAATTTATTCAAAAAATGAACCCAAAAATCAAAAAACGTAATGGCTAAAAAAATGGAACAACTTGGGTCCTATAACTATTTATCATTTTTTTCATCTGATATATTCTCCTTCCCACATTTTTCTATTGAATCCTTTTTTAATTTTATATTTTAATTATATTTCATGATTTCCACACTCCAACAATACTTTATATTTTTTGGAATTGGGTATGAATTTTATAGGATACAGGTCGAGTGGTAAAAGGAAAGAGTGTTACATTTGGTTAAAAAAACCAAAATTGAGATAAAAATGATCGAAAATAATATTTTGAGTGTAAAAAAATTTTGAAGTGTGTGAGTAACATATTATATTCACTTTAAATTTTATTTCATGATTCTTAATTGGAGTATGCAAGTGATACCAATGAAATAGACATTAATTTGTTTATGAGTTTTGAAAAGAGTAATTCCAAAAGATGAATGTAAGGATGGATTAATTGAAATCCACTTAAAATTATAGAGTACCACCAAGGATGAGGATCATTTAATAATCGGGTGAGTTATCCAATTATCACGAGTCACTAATTGGGAAAAATAAACCACCATGGAGGAAAACCAACAATCATAGAGGAGTATATTTGAGGATCCCTTCATTACAAGGTAATAATGATTTTAAAAAATATTTAGAATGGGAATGAAAGGTAGAGAATGATTTTGGTTTTAAAAACTATTCAAAGTAAAATAAATTGAATATGGATGTTTTGAAATTCACCAACTTTTATAGTATTTTGTGGGACCAACTACATGTGAGTCAATGAAAAAGTATATAAAGTATCATCCACAGTTGAAGATGTGAAAGTGGTAATGTAGACATGTACCATTTCTTTTATACGAAGGATACTCTCTACATGAATACTAATGTTGATAGGAAATTAAAGGAAATAAGGATGAACTCTACATATTATATTAAGGATTATAAATATTATTTCAAGTTCATGGATTTTAAACCAAAAAAATGTAATGGAACACATAACAGATTCAAATAAGGTAACTAAACCAAAAACATCTTTCTGGAATCCCAAGGTAAAATAGAGGGTAAGGTTGTTTGTGAATCATGTGATATAAAATGTTATAAATGTCAAGGATTTGGAAATTTTTCCTCACAAAGACCAAATAATACTACCATTTTCATTTTTTAGGATGGGTATATTCTTAGTGAGAGCTCAAGTGATGATGAAATCCCACCACTTGAGGAGTGTTCAGATGTGGAAATAGAAAACCCTGTACATGGATTAATTTTTCTAGAACATCAGAATTTTAGTACTCAACTTAAAGGAGAACATGATTAAGCGAAAGGGGAGAACATTTTTCAAACTAGATTCCAAACAAAATATAATGTATATATTATTATCACTAATGGGTTAGTTCTATAAACATATCATTTTGTTTGATGGTTGATAAATTGAGTTTAGTTATGACCAAGCTTCTTATGCCTTATATATTGTAATTGTAAACTAATAGTGGGAATGTTAGTGACTAAACAAGATAAATTTCATTTTCTATTGGTAATTATGAATAAAAGGTGATATTTTATGTTGTTCCTATTAATTCTAGTCAAATTTTATTTAGAAGGCCTTGTAAAATTTTTATGAGGGTCACACATGATGGATACACCAACCGTTATTATTTTTACTACAATAAAAGGACTATAATTCTTACACCATTAAGGATATTTCAAGATAATAATGACCAAGTGAGGATTATGAGAGATTATTAAAAGTGATAAAAATAAAAGGCAAGAAAATTAGAGAGAATGGGAAAATCCAGAGTGAAAAAAGAGTGATGAGTGGAATCAAAATACATGATGGAAATAAATGAGTAGAAAAACCTAAAAATAATAGTTTAAAAAAAATTGAGGGAAAAGTGAGTTTATTTTCAGAAAAGAGAGAGATAAATAGATATTTAGAGGTAAAGGAAACTATAATACTTCTTTGAAATTGATATTGTTTAACCACTAAATCTCTTAACCCATAAATTCCTTCTTATGTTGTTCATTTATTAAAATAATATGGTGATTGAGTATTGAATTGTTGGAAATGAACTACATTTGATCTAGGTGATTTGGTATATAAAAACCTACTAAAAAGGATGTTCCTAGAGAAAAGAAAATGAAAACATCATCCATGAGGATATGTATATTTACAATTCTTAATGAAGATCAATGATAATTCCTACAAGATCTGTTTACTCGGAAGGAATGGAAATGTTGGTATCGACTTTAATGTTGTTGATCTTTTTGTCTTTTAATTTTATGATTTGAATATAAATCCTTTGGAGGAGGTAGGGGATGATGAGTATGATGGAACACATGGGAATTTAGGGTTTAAAGGATGACTTAATTATGGGGGAATAATGTGCATGATTTCAGAAGATCTATTGAGAGAATTTGTTGGCCCAATGACAAGGGATATGACCAAGAAAATGAAATAGGACTTAAATGGGATAATCCTAGAATTAAAGGGAATATAAAATACCCTTTCATAGGGGAAGAATACATGCCTCTATTTACATTAATTAATGCATAAACATTCTTTTTCAATGCCCACCCCATGGTGTGATATAGATTTAAATCCCACCCCACCATGGAATCTTAAAATTCAAAAGTGGTGGGCTAGTTGTGTTTACATTCCAAAAGGGTGAGATACTTGTACCATAAAGTCATGGTCATGTTCCAAATTTTTTAAAATAATAAGTTATTATTTGGAATTGTGAAAACTAGTTGTTAGATTTTGGTATCACTCTTTGGAAATAAATAGACACCCCCTATTACTCTTTGAACACCATGAATGAAGGTAATCTTATATGGTGAGTTTTTCCTACATACATTGTTTTCTTGCTTAATTATTGTCTTATTAATGGATTGGTAATCCTCTGTGGCATCTTGTGTCTACATTTCTTAGTGAGAAGTTTACTTTGGGTTCTACCTTAAAAAATTGTCTTCATTCATCCTTATTTCAACCATTTATATCCCTTCTCACTTGTTTTCTTATGAAGATCCAGCTGATCAATAAATGAATGTTGAACAAGGATCCTAGGAAATTTTATAATAGATCTTGGATTTCATATTAGGGGTTTTTCATGGTTTTTTCCATTCTTTTATATTTTTAGGTATTCTTAGGTTTTGTTAGTATTTTTAGGGTTATTGGGTTTTGTAGGTATTTTGATAATTTTTAGCGGTTTTATGGTATTTAGGGTTTCATATATTTTTTTGGTTTTTAACAATTTATTGAGTTTTTAGGGGTTTATGGTATTTTAGTGTTTATATGTTTTTAGGGGTTTAAAGGGTTTCTATAACTTTTAGTAGATTTTAGGGTTATATGGGTTTTATGGGTTTTTATTATTTTCAGGGTTCTTATGGTTTGCAATGTTTTTTATGTTTTTATGGGTTTTAGGTTTATTCATATTTTATGGTTTTGTTAGGGGTTTTCAATATTTTTGGGGTTTTTTTACATTTTAAGGTATTTTATGGTTTTTTAGGATTTGAAATGGTTTTTAGGGATTTTATGTGGTTTTTGAGTTCTTTAGGGGTTTTAGGGTGTTTGTGGTTTTTAGGTTTTTTTTAGTTTTTTAGGGGTTTTATGGTTTTTTATAAAAGATTACCATTATTAAGGGCTTATAGGGGTTTTATTTTTTTTTGGCCTTAGGGTTTTTATGTGTTTTAGGGTTTTATAAGGTTTTAGGGGTTTTAAGTGTTTTTAGGTTTTTAAGGTTTTCGTTTGGTTTTTACGGTTTTTAAGTTTTTAAGGATTTTTAGTGGCTTTTTTGGATTTTTATGGGTTTTAGGGTTTTTAGGATTTTGAGGGTTTTTTGGGATTTAGGGTTTTTATATTTTTTTTCTTTTGGGTTTTAGCTATTTTTTTTGTTTTTAGGGTTTTATTGGTTTTAATAATTTTTAATGTTTTTCAAGGTTTAAGGTGTTGTTAGTGTTTTTAGTTGTTTTTAGGGTTTTTATGGGTTTTTAGGGTTTTTTATGGATTTTAAGTGGTTTAGGGTTTTTTTGAATTTAAGGGTTTTTATCATTTTTTATGTTTCTAGTAGTTTTATGTTCTTTTAGGTTTTTATGGTTTTATTTGGGTTTTTCAGGGTTTCTCAAGTTTTTATGTTTTTAGGGAGTTTTAGGGATTTTTAGTATTTTTATGGTTTTTATGATTTATATAGATTTGGATGGTTTTTAGGGTTTTTAGGGGTTTTAGTGTTATTATGGTTTTTAGCATTTTTTATGTTTTTAAGGGTTTATGTTTTTTTAGTTTTTTCAGGAGTTTTAGGTATTTTCATGGATTTTTTGTGGTTTTTTGTTGTTTTTAAGGGTTTCTTGGCTTCTTGGGATTTTAAGGATTATTTAGATATTTAATGTTTTTAGTGGTCTAAATGGGTTTTATATTTTTAGTGTGTTTTAGGGTATTTATGGGTTTTTGGGTTTTTTAATCTTTTTAGTGTTTTAAGGATTTTATGGGTTTTTTTTCGTTTTTTTAGGTTTTTAATGGTGTTAAGTTTTTTATGTTTGTAGTTTTTTTATCCACATTTTTAAAGGTTTTTTTGGTGTTTATATGTTTTTAGAGATTTTAGGGATTTTTAGGAATTTTATGGTTTATAGGGTTTATAGTGATTTTGAGGGTTTATAGGGGTTTTTAGGGTTTTAGGGTTTTTATAGTTTATTTTCAATTTTTTTGAGTTTTTTAGTTTTTTAGGGTTTTTTAGACTTTTTTACCTTTTAGGTTTTTAATGTTTTTTTACTATTTTAGTAGTTTTTTAGAGTTTTATGGTTTTTATGGTTTTTTAGGTTTTTAGTGGTTTTTATGGTTTTAGGGGTTTCTAGTGTCTTTTAAGGGGTTTTACAGTTTTTAAATTTTTTATATTTTTAGGTATTTTTAGTGTTTTTAGTTTTTTGTGGTTTTTTACGTTTTTTTGGATATATAGGGATTTTATAGGATTATTATTATTTTTTGGGATTTTTGGGATTTTTGGTTTTTTTGTGTTTTTGGGGGTTTTTATGGTTTTAGTGTTTTTTAGGTTTTTAGTGGGTTCAAGTGTTTTTAGTATTTTATGTTTTTAATAGGGGTTATCAAGGTTTATAGGGTTTTTTATGTTTTAGGTATTTTCAGGGCTTTTTATGTTTTTTATGGTTTTTATGGGTTTTAAGGGATTTTGAAGGTTTTAAGGTTTTTTTGGGTTTTTTAAAATTCTTATTGGATGAAAAATATTTTTGATTTTGTAGTGGTTTTAGTGGTATTATAGGTTGTTTAGTTTTTTATGGTTTTTGGGTTTTTGTTTTTTAGGGATTTTATGGTTTTTAGGGTTTTTCGGGTTTCTATCATTTTTCAGGTTTTTAAGGGGTTTTAAATGTTTTTTGGTTTTATATGTTTTCTTAGGGTGTTTTTGAATTTTTAGATATTTTTATGTTTTTAGGGATTTTAGTTATTTTTTAGGTTTTTATTGGTTTTTAAGGATCATGAGGGGTCTTATGGTTTTAAATGTTTAATGATTTTTTGGGGATTTAGGGGTTTTTTTGGGTTTTAATATTTTTTATGGTTTTTAATGTTTTTAGGGGTATAAAAGGTTTTTAGATTTTTTGGTGGGTTTGGGGAGTTTTATAGTTTTTTAGGGGTTTTATGATTTGTAGTGGTTTTTATGGATTTTAGATTTTTTAGGGTCTTTAGCGATTTTTAGGTTTTTCATGTTTTTTAAACTTTTAGGAGTTTTTGGTTTTTACGGTTTTCATGGATTTTAGGATTTTTATCATTTTTTAGGTTTATTGGGGGTTTTAATTATTTTTATATTCTTAAGGTTTTCATATGGGATTTTAGGGATTTTAGGGTTTGTTATTTTTTTAGATATTTTTATGGATTTTTTAGAATTTTAACCATTTTAGGGGGTTTTGGGATTTCGAGGGTGTTGACACTCGCCAAATAAGCACCAAAAAAATCAGAAAGGGGGGAAATACCTGGATATGGGTATTATTTTCCCTATAAAATCAAGGAAGGATATGATGGTAGAGGACTCATGACGACTCTAAAATACTCGCAATTTCATCACCATGTCATGGTCACACGAAGGCCCCACGCATGGCACATCGCCCACAACAAGTCACCCAGATCCCTCTTCAACAAACCTACCTAATCATGAAAAGGCCCCTAAGACAACCAAATTATTTCCCCATGCACTACACAATTTATCATTGGATAGAACCAAAAAACCCACCCTAAATCCTTAAAAAATAAATAAGAATGACATTCTATTGGAAGACACCTATAGTGGTCATGAAGTTAATGCACCAAATCATCATTGGGAAGACTAAAATTTCCCAATGATATCTAATCCAACTTGCATGGCCTCCAAGACTTTTCTATTTAAAATTAAGTAGATAAATGAGAGGGGAAAGAGGGTTTCTTGGTAACTAAACGGCATGCGACACACAACCCTAGTGACCCACAAAGCACCATGAAGCCTCGACGTCATGTTCACCTCAACGCATGAGAGCCCTATAGCTTGTCAGCCTCACCGCACATAAGTCCTCAAGAGTGACCAGAAAACTCTACGACACTCTAAAGATTTATTGATATACCTATCCAATATATGCTTTCACTCTCTCCATATGACCCATATTGGTCTGGCGAGATTCCATGAAAAATAGAGTAAAATTAATGGTCATTAATCGTCCCTACTCGCATGATCCTCAACCTTTTTAAAATAAAACAAAGACGGCTAAGAAGGGATGAGGCAAGAGGTGTCCTCGGTTACTAAAAGACATGGGACGCATGCCCCAAGTGACCTACAAAGCATCACAGGACCTCGACAGCACATCGTACTCAACTCTCTAGAGCCCTTTGTCATTTCATCCTCACTATACGAAGTTCCCCAGTAAACTCCTCGATGCTTAATGAAAAATGAACAGATTCATCCATTTAATGCTCATTCACCCCTGGTACAACCCATATTGGTCACATAATGCACCTCCAAAAAAACGAAATACCCTAAAAACACACATGAAATCTCGTATGACTCACAACCTTTATTATATCAAATAAAGGGGATTAAAAAGGATGAGGTGAGAGGTAGTCGAGGTCACTAAAAGGCATGAAACACACCCAACGTACCCACAGTTGTCCTATGAGACCCTAGGAATAGTCACCTAAGGTCTTGTGATTGTCTCCCCATAGGAATATAAGTCTTTTTAAATCCCTTGGACTTTTCAACTTGACAACATGGAGGTCCTTCGATAAAACTTCATGATCGAAAAACTCTTCGATAATCAGCAATAATCCAATAAAGGACACATTGATGAAGGATGCTCATGATTTCTAAAAATCAAGTGATGTACTTTAAGTAGTCTAATATAGAGACACATGAAATTGTGTGGTTCCAGGACCCTTCACCGACTCTAGCCTGGACTTGCGCCATATATGCTACAAAAACCAGGGAGTATTAGGGGTGGCGATGCCTATAAATTCCCCAAACCAACATGAATAAAGGATTGGATTATTGACCGTTGTATGCTCATAATATGAAAAATTTGACTCTCGACTTCTATGGCCATCTTGGAGAAACCGATCACACGACCGTCTAGCTTTCCGTTAGGTAATATTCTGGGGGAAAGCTAGAGTAGTCATCCTCTATGTATAAATTTATTAATGTGATCATTCATAGATCAGGTGAAGGACCTCTAGTGGGATATACAAAGAACACCCCATGATCCCACTAGATCATGCGAGACTCAAGAGGGAATGACACTAAATGAAACAAGTAATTCACAATGTATGGGTTAGAAAAAAGATCAAAGGCGAAAGTCTTAAGTGAATTTCATGCTCGTGAACCTTCATGTGATTCATGTGTTTCATCAAAAGACATGAGACAACACCAAGAAACATAATCTTTATCAAATGATACTCCTTCAGAAATTCATCTAGGACACACATAATACTCTAGGAATGTTTGAGTAATCTACATAGTTCTCATATGGGCACCACTCTGATCTCATGAACCCTCTGGGTCTATCACCCATGTCTTGTGACATCATTCAGACACATCTATTTACTCATATAAAAGTGAATGTTCATGTTAGATGAGTCTCATGAATGCATATGTACATGGAAACAAAGTCCCCACGATGCCCTTTGAGAAATTCAGATAAGACTCGTGATTACCTCCATACATGTCATCCGGGTCTCGCGGAGTCTCCCATAGGTGTCGCCCAAGACACATGACACCCCTTGGGCTATGCCACACTGAATCTTACAATACCTTATATATGTGTCAATTTAGGTCATGCAATGACCCCCAGGGTGTGCAACTAGGTCTTGAAATGTCTTCCAGACAAGAAGGCTATATAACAAGGGCATCCATGGATTTGTAAATATTTTATGTCCTCAATGTGTAATCCCCGGCCAATAGGGAATCCTCAATGTGTAAGCCATATCCTAAATAAACTATGAGAAATATGATTCCTTCCATAACTAGGATACATGGTATGCCTTTGTAAGTCTCGATCTCTATACAAATAACCCTAAGGATTTTTCCAAAATATAAGTCCCATACCCATATTCTATGAGGATGATCATATGCTTCTCCTTTTTACCACTCCGATAATCAATCACATAGAAATTGGGGGATACAATGAAAAATTCACTGGCATCAAAAATTTACTCTATAAAGGGAAACCAAAGTGTGTAAGCCTCGACATTATGGGAGCTTTGATGAATCTGATTTTTTCTATACTCATGATATGTTGGCTACCTATCTTTGAGGTTTGATCTAGATATTGATCATTCAAGATGATACCAACATCAAAATCCATCACTCAAAGAAATGATATTGGTTACTTTTTATCACTTGTTTCTCACACCAAGCATTACTCATGTGAGCTTATAGAGTTGCGATAATCATTTCATCTACACCATGAGTCTCTATAATGACACAAAAAAAGTCTAATATATATATGTCCTGAAGTAATGAACTATAACAACTCTGATTATCACTATATTCGGGATCTGTAGGACATCCCTCTAGGACCTGATCTTGATGGTTTCCTTGACAACCCATATACGTCCTTCCTCAAGGAATAAAACTACAAGAGTAAAATGAACTACGTGGTTTTGGATTCCTACAATAACCAAGGTATGTAGGATGCCTCCTAATGGCTCAATCCCATCCTTAGAACATTATTCACCACCTCATATGGGAGCCTGTTCCAAAGCAGTTGGTTATATGGTTTCAACATATAAGCAGACACATGTTACTGGAGAATGATGATGAATCTCATACGAATATGAGTGGACTTGCGAAAGAGATCCTAGTATTTGAATATAAAGGAAAATTTACCTAATGTCATTTATTTAGGGTAACTGGACTTCTATCAGGATTAGTAAGAGATTCACGAATATATCTTAAATCTATAAGAGATTCTTAGATTAAGAAATAATTCCCCCCAAAAGGGTTCGATGAGCCTGACCTCTCATCCTATTGAAAAATGTGATACTCTAAGAGTCATTGGACCTGAAAAACCAGATGACCTTCAGCCTTTGGAAATCAATTCTATACCCAAATAAATATGGGGTAACCCTTGGGTGTATTAGGGAAAAGTGAAAATGGTAATGTAATAAGTGAAACCCACCCCTATAACCATTTTTTCCGATGAAAAAAATGGTGAACCCAATGTGAATCTCTCTAAGGGAAAAAAATTTGGTTATAATGCATCAGGAAACATTGTTTTTAGAATCCTATAAAAATAAAGAAATAAGAATCGCATAATCGTACAAATGATCCTTTGTATTCAGGTTTCTAATAAGTACATCCTCATTTTGATAAGTTAAACTAGTGGAATGGCCAAATCAAGAATAAAAAAAAGATTTAACCATTTATATTTGATTGAGCATATTATGCCTATGATACTGAAATACTCAGTAAACCAGTTATTTTTCATCTACATAATTGTAGATACTACTTCATCATCCCAATTCGAGATAATTTCATCATCGTCCAACATCCATTCCGGCAAATCATCCGCAAGTAAAACTTCTTCAACTCATAAAATAGTATCACCTGCATGGAAACTCTAATGGAAGGTATAAAATATGATGGTTTTGGAGTAACACTGATATGGTACTATCCCGACCATTGATTCTACATGTGAATTCCTCCGGATGTGATGGTCAGTGAGTCTGCATCACCCAGAAAAGGCTTTTACTAAACTCGTGGCTCTCATTTCCACAAACCAACACCTTCAAGAGCTTATCCCTAGAGCTCGATAACAACCACCTTATTTATATAATGAAGGTGGACCAAGAATATGGATACAGATCTATTAAATTACATGAGCCACTTAAGAGGTATCCTACTAACAGTCCTTGCTAAAACCATCCCACTGGTACCCCTTAGTCACGTGCTGAGGGTGCCATCTGATACACAATTCCTTCTGGCACCATTTCACAGGTTGTAAGAAAAACTCATTGTAGGAAAAAGGTATCAGATATCTAGGAGAGGAATCATATACTCACTCCCACCTATGATGACTTCCTGCATATGTAGGCAAGGACCAGCCAATAGGCTCATATCTCTGCTCTCTCTAAACAATTATATGGGAATATTCTCGTAGAAAGCATGGCGGGGATCATATTCCTACTCCTATATACGAATCCCATTAGAATACTTTGATATCACAAGGAGAAAAAAAGTGGGTGCATATCCCCAATTCCATATAAGACATATTCTAATTCATCATGGATATAGAAAATGTGTTGGCTCATATCCATGCACACACTTTTTTAAAATGCCAATTCATTTTGGGAACAACTCAAGAACTCTGTTGGAATATCTCATCACTGTATTAGATAAAGGGATAGGTGAAAACTTGTATCCCTACATCCAGGACAACACAACACTTTATCATTGCAAGAAAGTGGTTGTACCAGACCAAGAGAACCCTCTTGCTCTTACCTGGGAGGATTATTTGTATATTTCGATAAATTGAGAGGCATTAGATCAGGCTCATATCCTCATTCCAACTAGGGATAACTAGGTGAGAGCGATACATGCCTCAAGATAGGGCAACATACGTGTCTATGAAGACTTTTTGCATAACAAAAAGGCCCAATATCAGATATATGACCTCATTTTATCCAAAGATAACCTGATGATAATGGAACAAGCTTCAGGATATGATCATATTCCTATTAGAAAGTCTTCCCAGAATATTCCATCAAATCAAGAAAGTAAAATGCATATCCCTACTTCCACCGATGAACAACTGCCCCAACATCATTCCAAGGAAACACAGGGTAAGGCTCATATTCCTTCTCCCATTCCAGTGGTCCTTTGGTATATTCTTATGGGGAATGAATATTTAAAACAGACTCATATTCATGATCCAACCAAGGGAAACCCGGTGACATAGGAACATGCCTTGAGGTAGGCTCATATTCTATACATGAAAGGCTAGTGGAATATCCCAAAGGCTCGAGATTCGTCTCATACTCCCATATTGACTAAGGCTCACCATGTGAGAATGAATCATTCCTATAGATGGGATCATATACCTATCAATAATGAGATAGCTTATCAGCATATTCCAAAAAATTCTCAGTAGTTGGATCATACTCCCACAACACCTTATCGTTATATACAAATTCTAACAACCATCCTGAAGCATGCTCATATTCCCGCACAATCACAAAAGGAAGGTTGACATATTCTGATCACGACCTAAATTTTTTACCATACCCATAATTATAACAATGTCAATGTCAATAGGGTTGTTTGATACCCAATTTCAATTCCACAAGGTTCCATCAACTCTTCTATTGAAGTGGAATTAGGGGACATTCCTTACCACGATAGTCCTCTTTGTTGTAGTGTGTAGATGTATCACAAGGACTCTACTTTGAACATCTATCATGGTCAGCCTCCCTATAGTGATATATCCCATGGGAAAGGAAATTATCTATTTTTCAAACACCTCAATATATTGAGGTGAACCAAACCCTGAATCCTTTGTATAGAGAGGTACTCAAAACAATAGGGTCAACTGTATATGGTTCTCCATCAACATGCAGTAAAACTACATTCCCATCAGCAGGTGAACATAAGAGACATTTTCTATTGTTTTACTAGGTATAGGCATGTAAGACTAATGAGGAGGAGGCATAAATTTACATATGGAGAGAATTATCTGGAAACAACCTCCCCATCATGTTCTAGACCCTGTCTACTACCTACTATGAGATCCCAGATGAGCTAGAAAATTAGTGCATTCCTTATCTATGATAAAATATGTGGGCTACCCAGTATTGACTGAAGGATCGATATCTCTCTTATCTGAGATATGATTGTATCCTTCATAATATCAGGATACTCTATTTCCATCTCAACCTAGCTGCTATCTCCATGGCCAGGGATCCAAAACTAGAAAATCATCCCATAAACTATTACATGATTTCCTCCATTTCATATTGAAGCTTCGATAGTTGATCTTTAAAGATACATCAAGAATCTGCATTCATGGATATGGTCATTATAGAGTATTGCACTTTGACTCTCCCTTATAACAGAATATACCTTCATATACAGAATCCCGCAATGTTATAGACTCTATGGAGATCAAGGGAATGGGAAATGCTCGGGCCAGTTGGTCACTACAATAGAACTCCTCTACTCCAACAGTGCCCAGAAATTACATATAAAGAGGGAGGATAGCCAATAAGGATTGAAACTGGGACCCTCTAAATAATTAGAGGACATTTCAAACATGGAGATCAAAGTAACAATCACCCAGACAAATTCTCATGAGAAATGATTCTCATCACGGGTATTCATTGCACACAACTCCCATGCGAGCACAGCTGTGCCATATCATAGATACCATAGCAGCAGCTACCATATACACTGTTCAATATAGGACTCCATCTCATATTCTAGGAGAATATCTACCTCCAACTATACCCCTTGGTTCATCAATTCCTGATAGGATTCAGGACATACCTTCGATAGCTATAAGCGAACCCCATCCCACTATTCTGGGGGAATTTATATCTCAGTCACCATCCCTAGGTTCATAATCACCAGATAAGACTCTGGAAACATCATCAATGATCCAAGAACAAACCACCCCATTGGAAAAGAGGAATTTATTTCTTGATTTTTTCCCCATATTCGTTAAATCCTTGACCAGATCCATTGGATCCTCAACAATTGGACTAATAAATGCCAACTATGGCCCTAAATGACCCCCACTCCATAGGTCTGGGGGAATTTTCATCATCATACCCACCAGAGAGGGAATAAATCTTCTCCAGATTGGGATAACTGAATTAATGGTTGACATCCTACCTACCTCAAGATACACCATTGCTGGTTGGGGCCCATTCGGTAACCAAGACCGAGAACTCCCTCAAGATCACAGTTCATTGACCAAAGACGGAGGAACATGTTGTAGAGACAGTAAATTCCCACCATGGTTGCAATCCAAAAAGACCAGATAATTCCAATGGTTCAAATAATGACAATTATTGAAGTAGTGAAAAATCATCATGTTGCATTGAAATAAATGTCACAACCACCACATCATGATATTCCTCTCTGAATGTCATCACTTTCAATATGTAAGATACTGATCATGACACAAATAAAGGAGGTCATGTCACATTAAACATATATTGGGAGGAGGGTGACTTGAATTTACAAAATGAGGTTGTGCACACTAGGAACTGGAGATAGCTCCAGAACATGATAATTCCAAATATTGAGTTTCCACCTCCCTAACGAAATATTTCCAAGGGAAAGGGTACAACCATATCTCGATAACCTCCCAATAAGAGCATGGTTTCTTCCTTGGAGGAACAATTGTTACAATATGAGATTGAAATATGATATCTTCCTAAAATTAATTAAGAGTTACTCGAGGGAAATATTCCCATGGGATATCATCTCCAAATGGAGATAAATGTTATACATCCTTTAGTTGATCCATAATGAAGGGTATCTTCTGAATATCGTATTAGATATGGTTCTAGGAAACCATCCCACTTGCATGAGAAAGTAAAATATAATCATGACTTCCCCCCATTGTAGAATAATTGTATTCCCAATCAAGATAATCATTTAGTCCAAGGGAAAATTGAAAATCGGAGGGTGATAAAAATGGATTCGCCTCATCAACCCCTATTGGATCCCCATGGGAAGGATAAGGTTTAAGAATTAATTAACCCTAAAGATCTATAACATCATTGAGTCCCTGTATACTCGAATTAAATCCATGGATGGGAGACGTGCACCTGTGAATCCTGAAAAGAAGATATATCCCAAATGGATGGATGATACTCAACCTCCACCCAACATCAGCAATCCCACCTTTTCTACCATTAATGGAATAGGTAATCCTGATCATAATGTCACACACTTTGTGTCCTGATGCGGGCCAATGATGGGCCCTTGAGATTAATAGGAGGCATCCAAGATGATGTGTTTTGTATAGACTCTGATAGGGCCAACCTTTGTTTGTTATAGTATTCTGCAAGAAGAATTTAAGTTAGGAAGGGAAGACCATTGTCATTAATTACATTACCAATTTATTTCTACATTGTAAAAGACAATGATAGTCAACCTGAAAAATTGAAAACAACATGAAAATGGTAGGGTGTATGATCTCATGGGAAGGTGGAAGGGTTTGACCTACTCACTCAGCATCCCTCTCTCGCAAGAGAAGCTGTTGAAACTCTATGCTAAAAATCATAAGAATGAGTTGCAGATACCCCTGATTCCAATGATATATCTAAGAATATTCCATGAATTTTCATAAATAGCACAACACCTTGAAGAGGTTGTTCATTATACCCTATCCAACGCTCAACTCATGCCCACATTATAGGGAAAAGTCCATACAGAATAGAAATTACAACTATCACTCTCAAGATAGTAGTAGAACCTACCTAGATGCCCATATAATCCCCAAACATCTCAGAACCTCTTATCGAGCGGAGAAGACCACAGAATTTACCTTATCTAGAAGCACTGGGAAACCAAGGCCATCCCTGATTTGTAGAACAGGTGAATAAGGTTTACTCATTAAGGAAAGAATAGGTCTCAGTTTATTTAATACAAGCCATGGAAAATAACTTTCTCACACTTCTGTAACCCAGGAAACTCAATGAGGTCACTAACCATCCCGATCACATTCCTTTCCACAAAAGGATGGGTCATAATATCCATAATTGTTTCATCTTCAAATACTTCCTTCAAAGAATGATCGATTCCAAAAATGTGGTGTTGGATAAATCCCCAATGCAGGTGACTTTCATAACTATGGTCAAACTGGAATACGAGGATTATTAGAAGGAATTACAAGCTAGATGTGTGTAAAAATTCAACAACTGGATGGTTTTAAAGGCATTTGATTGAACCCCTACCACTTTGAGAGCACAACTATATAGTCCAGCAGCAGCTTCACGACCAAAGAAAGTGGCATCAGATGTGCCTCTTAAAGGTGGGAATGATCACGAATGGTGGAATTAAATAGCAGAGGAAGAGTCATATTCTCCTGCAAAGTAGGAATTAACCCTCACTTATTACATCCCTGTGATATTGGCAGCATGATCCCCACCCCACAAAATAGAATCCTCATCTAATGAAGAATTAATCATTGGTTTTTTAAAAAATAAACATGAAAAATCACTTCTATGATGATGAGTATGCCCCCCATAAATTGGTTTCCCACATATAACCGAGGAACGAGTGGACACATGAACCAGAACAGAGGTTATAGGGGGTAGCGTAGATGTGTTCAGACTCAATATTCCAGTAATGAACCCATAGAGGACATATATATAGCTGAGACTCATGGGAAAGTGCTCCAGTATGACCAAAGGAGGTGATGTGGTTCCTTGGAGCCCTCCAAAAGTTTCCCTCACCCAATTTTCATACATTACAATTTAGGGAGGGTTCAATCCAATCAACTTTGGCAATGAGAAAGGTTGGATCGACTGACAATGTTGGAAGAAGATATTCCATCAACCTCAGCACAAGAATCAGGTTCATCTACTTTGGATTATATTTCTCTTAAAACACATGCCTATGAGTATCCCTATATAATGAATCATCAAGCTTTGTCAAAATAGTATGATGTTCTGAAATAACTAGCTATAGTCTAATCTAAGCTCTCAATCCTTGATGTGCTTCGTATTTCAAAATAACTAAGTGAGTAACTGGTTAAAGACCTCCAGATCCCACATGAATTCGAGATATAAGTCACATCAGTTGAGATATATCGAGTGGATATTATGTTCTTAGTATATCATGTTTCCATCTCATTCACTAATCAAGATAAGGGGAAGGCTCTCCAAGGGCACATCATACCCTTAGACATTTTGGTCAGGCTTAATAATTTCAATGATCAAATAGTGATGATTAATAATGGATATGGGATCAAACATATCCCAGCGTGGACCCTTTGTTGATTAGGGTATAGATAAGGGGACATATCCCCTACAAAGTTGACCATAAAGGGATATTATAGGCATGAGTAAAGCCCTCTTAGGAAGATCCAGCTTGAAACCTAATTTTGGGAACACACACATGGGGATGAATTCAGGGTAATCCAGTAGGATACCACATATAATGTCGTTCTTATAAGACCCTAGCTTCATAGCCACATCATGGTAACAAAAATATTTCATCAATGTATGAACTACCCCATTAACGAAAAGGTTGGCATACTATATGGCCAGAACACCCACTTCCAAACTTGCAGAGCCACATATTCTGAATATAGTTTTTTAAGAAAAAAGATATGAAACTAATGGCAGATGATGATATATAAGTTTTATCACCCATTGGTTTAGAGACCAACCATATGAATCCCTAGAGTATGATTAATAATGACAATTTTCTCCCCTTAAAAATAGTCAAAGTAGACGATCTAACCCCAGAGGTACAAACCTATCCTTTCCTTAGAGACAATAATACCTAGAATATCTCTACAACAACCCAGATATTAGGGGAGGGTGATATCTCTTTTAATGGAAACCCTCGGCTTAATACAAGTAGATAGGCCCCCATACTTCCATCTTCACCAGAATATTTCTCCGCATCCATTGAAATGGGAAAGTATAACCTTAGAAATTCTCATCCATAATTTGAGGAACGTTTCTCCACTACCATATATGAGCTTGGGAAGATACATTTTGGGATTGAAGAAGACCCACGACCTACCTTGATTAGTGTTTCCATGTCTCTTAAAGAGAAAGAGATGTACATTTCATTTCTGAAGTAGCACTGGTATGTGTTTTCCTATAACTAAATAGAAATTCCCAGATTTAATCTATATGTGGCTATGCACCATCTCATATTTCTTGATGAGCATAGATTCTTTAAGAAATAATAATATAGGATTCACCCCTCCCAAGCCACTAATGTAGAGGTGGAAGTCGATAAGTTGATCAAAGCCAACTTTGTACGAGAAGTGCAATACTTGAGATGCCTTTCCAACATCATCCCTATAAAGAATATGAATGGGAAGATTAGGGTCTAAATTGGCTTTGTAGACCTTAATAAGAATTTCCCAAAGTATTATATTCCATTAACGATCACATAACACATGATAGATGCAATTTTTGGCTTTCAGGGAATTTCCTTCATGGATGGGTACTCAGGGTACAACCAAATCAAGATGGCCCCCAAGGATGAAGAATCCAATACCTTAAAAGCACCTAAAGGGATCTTCTACTATTAGGTAATTCCATTTAGATTAAAAAATTTCGGTTCCTCATATTAACACGCCATGCACTACATCATTAATCCAATATTGGAAAGGATAGTCGAGTGTTATGTATATGACATGGTCATTAAATACAAAATGTGATGTGATCACTTCACAAATCTCCAAGAAATATTAAATAAGATAAAACATCATAGTCTAAATATTAATCCACTGAAATATTCCTTTGGGTTAACTATAGGAAATTTTCTCAGCTCTGTGGTATGCCACTACGGTATTGATTTTGACCTAGAGAAGAATAGTGCTATTATGGAAATGTCACCTCATAGGAACCTGAAACAACTAATATGAATCCAAGGGAACCTCACATAAATTCAGCGATTTATAGAAAACCTGGTCAGAAAGTATCTCCCCTTAATTATTTTATTGAAGAAGGGATCCTTCTTCCAATGGTATTATGATTATCAGAAAGACATTGAAATCCCCAATCAATATTTGATGCACCCATCAGTTTTGATGCCTTTGGTGGAAGGGAGGACACTCATCTTATATGTTTCCACTATAGAATTATCACTAGGTTCCCTCCTCACACAGAAAAATGATGTGGGAAGTGAGAATAGTCTCTACTACCTTAGTCAAACCATGCTAGGTACTATGAAAACATATTCTGATGTCGAAAAGAACTACCTTTCACTCATATTTGTAGTCAAAAAGTCGAGGCATTATATAAAACACCATGTGGTCCACCTAGTCTCTCATATTGATCCAATAATGTATATCCATGGTTTCCCTATGTTGACTTGGCACTTGGCTTAATGGGTGATCATTCTTCAGCAACATGACATCCGGTTTGTGTCGCTGAAGTCAATGAAAGGGCAAGACCTTGTGGATTTCCTTGAAACACACCCTACCCTGAAAAATACGCCAGAAGACATAGAGAACCCCAAGGAAGAGGTATTTTATTCCAATGAAAATCCCCTAACATGGGATATTTACCCTAAAGGAACCTCCCAAAACCTTATCGGTGCTAGAATGGAGAACCAAAAGGTCAATTAGGTTAGTCTAGGGATTGTATTTATCTCCCTATAGAGAGATATTTTCCCCAATATTTCTCGTTATCTAAAGGCTACACAAATAATGAGGCAAAATACCGATCCCTCATAGCCAGATTGGAACTACCCCTAAAATTGCATATAGCCTACTTGAATATTAAAGGATACTCTGAACTAGTGATAAATAAGATCAATGGTGAATATTCCATTAAGATTGAAGAGTAGGACCCCTCACTGGCTAAGATAGGGAATTAATGGTGAAATTACCCTTTGACACCACACTAAATTATGTCCCCTAATCACAGAATTATTGCACTGATGCACTGGACAATGAGGCCGCCATCAGGGCCAACTTGGTTAGGATGAAGAAACCTTTCGTATTAAACATCAAAAATGGTGTCATCGGTTTCCATATGCGACATGGAAGAGATCAAACAAGTCAATACCACCCGAGAGCATGATGAACCAATGAAAACCCCTAGATGGATGGAGCGCATAATGAAATATATTTTAGATGAGACTCTCCCAACATACCATGCCATAAGAGAATAGATTTGACTTTGGGTTGCGAATTTCACTCTACAGGATGACCCAAATGAGTAGAAAATACTCTATAAGTGTGGGTTTGATGGAATTATCCTTAGGTGAATAGTATAAGCAGAATTTCTCACCATCATGGAGGAAGTACAGATAGGATCTTGCAGTGACCATAAATATAGAACTAAGATCTCCCACCAAATCAGGAGGTTGGGATATTACTGAAAAACCATTATATTAGACTTTGCAGAATTCACCAATAAATTTCATGCATGCCATATCCATGAAAACATGAGACATCATATTCTAAAATTGCTTTATACCACTAAATATTCCTGGACATTTTCAATTTGGGGGATGGATGTTGTAGGGCCATATTCCCTATCCACATCCAAGCACTTTAAGTACATCCTTACTGCTACCGACTTTTTTTTTTTAAATGGGATGAGGTTATACCCCTCAAGGAAGTCAGAACGATGAATATCATCAACTTCATGAAGTCCCATATCATCACCAGGTTTGGAGTCCCACACACAATATTTACATACTACCGAACCAACTTCTATTCCACATAGTTGAATAAGATTTACCAAGAGCACAACATTGAGTCCAATCACACATCATGCTATTATGTAGTGGAAAATGTATAGAGACATGCATTCAATAAGAACTTATGAAAAATAATATAGAATATTGTGAACAAGGATAAGAATTATCGGCTAGATAAACTCCTCTATGCTTTATGAGCCTACTGTAATACAACTTGTACTGCTACACAAGCAACACCAGACTCATTGGTGTACAGGACCAAAGAAATGTTTCCCAAAGAGGTCTATCTACCCTCACTCTAAATAGCCACTTGCAGTCAACTCTCATATGATTAATAATCATAGATATTGCTGGATGAGTTGGAATAATTATATGATAATAGGTTACAAACTCTGGACAACCTCAAAGTCCACCAGAATCCGATTTCATGAGTTTTTAATAAAAAGGTTCATCTTCGCTCATTCCTTCTAGGAGAACTAGTGTTAGTTCTTAGAACCCAAATGATACTAAAAAAGAAGCCCCCAAAATTAGAGCCTATGTAGGAAGGAACATACATAAAACAGATGGTCTATCATAACGGAACCTATTAACTAGCCAACATGGATGGGGATCAGGTCACACTGCTAACCAATACTTGATTTCTCAAGAAATACAACACATAAGCTTTTAATAAAATTGTAATCCACATCAGAGTAAGCCCCATCATTCATCCTTTTCACATGATGTTAATATTAATGGAACATATCATCCTTGTTGCATGGTATTGAACAACAAGGAAAATATTATCCTCGCCGCATGACGTTAAAATGCACAGTCAAGGTCAATGATGCAAGACATTAAACTGCATGGTCAAGGTCCTTACCACAAAACATTAAAATGCACGGTAATCCAAAACTACGTACGACCTGATTCTCATTCCCAATGAGATGCGTAGGGAAGCCTTGATCCAATATCTTGATCCATCCACTGCATCATAATAAATTCCCCTATTATACAATTCTTTTTTCTTTACACTGTAGGGGAACCCATGCCACTCCTTTTTTTCACACTGAACATAGCTCATGTGAGCTTCGGAATTATAGTAGGGACGTTCCCTAACAAGAAAGGAATAGAAGTAAAAAACATATCCATTACAATATTGAGTAAAAGAACAAACAATGCATTCCATAACTCCTCACTTCATGAAGTTAAATTGCACAATTGATGTTGTTGCCACAAAAAAATTAAATTGCATGGTCTTCTAAGAACTACGTGTGGTTTTATTATCAGTCCCAAAAGATATATAGTAATTCATAGTCTTTTATCCTTAGTCCCAACCGTGATGTCCCCCCCCAATTCACATTGATCCACCTTCTTCCTCACCACATGACATTAAACTGCATGGAACATCAAGAAATATGTGTAGCTTGATTCTTGATCATATAGGATATGTAGTGATACATAGATAATAAATCCTCGGCCAAGTTGAAATTTTCAATGAAAATATTTCTCAACTATAAATACGGTTCAGACCTATGTAAAGTATTTCCTTTTCTAGAACTATGTGTGGCTTGATTCTAATCTTTATGAGATACATAGTGATTCTAAAATATTTCATCTTTAGGCCCAGCCACAGCCATGACCCTTTTTGGAACTTTCACTAGAGTCTTCCTAAAAAGGTCCGTGGTTTGGTTGAGACTTCTTTAGTTCCCATTCAAATCAAATTGCTTCATGGAATTGTGTCGTGCACCCCTAGGTTAGGAAGTATACCTTAAAGTCCTATCCACAGGACCCTAAAATATCCACAAATTTCCCTATGACACGATGTTAAACTATGCTACATCATCCTTGCCACATGATGTTAAACTGCATGGAACATTTTATCCTAACCACATGACATGAAACTATACAGATTTCATCCTTATCAAAAGACATTAAACTGCAAAACCCCCCAAAAATACATGTGTCTTGATTCTCATTTTCATAGGATATTTAGTGGCTCTCAAGCTCCCTTCTTTGGGCCTAACCACAACTTTACCACCTTTCACGATGGTTTCTATGTCCGTACCGCATGACATTAAATTGCACATAAGCATGTCCTTACAACATGATGTTAAGATACACGGATAAAAACATGTCCCCACTACATGAAAATAAACTATGTAGACCATCATCCATTTTTCACTCGATACCAAAGAACCGCAAGAGACTTACCTTAGTAAACTATAGTTTCAGGTTCTTCCACCATCAATTAAAAGCACCTCAAATCCTTATACCCATCATCATGTCTTCATCATATCAGACCCCTATAAACCTTACATGACTCTTGTAATGTATACCCAACATCATGTACCATTTTCTTGAATATTCATGCATGCCCATGGATCCTGCATATGTGCCTACGTCCATCAACAAAATAAATTACTCTAAAAAGGGACATTCTAATTCTTGTGGGCACTGAAATTGTCACAGAAGCACCCAACACTACAGTGTGTCTGAATCACTCATTGTATGACTATCTCACAACATTACTCATTACCTAAGAAACTAAATCCATTATTTAAATCATTTCCATCTCCCACTCAGAATGATACTAGAGTAGTGTCAACCCTGGGTGTTCTAATTAGCCTCTCACGTAACATCATCCATGTTAGTTCCATGCATCTCGTGACCCTAAATTGTATGTTCTATGGTCAAAGAGGTATGACCATAAACTCTATCCATTAGTGGTCCAAATCACTAGACCTTAAACTACCAAAAATATATACACAATAATCATCAGGCTGAAAACTCATAAAGGGAGACCTGAGAAAAATTCAATTCTCCACCCGCTAAACTCTTCAGCCTTAGAGTTTCAGAAAACAATAAGTACAAAACATAAAATGTGAAAATCTCATATGGTATATAACCCTTGTAAAATCCATTCTATGCTCACTCACCCACCAGTCCAGGAAAAAGTTAGGGTAATAATTATCACACCTCCTCTCCACGAGAATAGTTTCTCTAGGTGGTGACACAACCATTAGGGAATTCAAACCCTCCATGTATTTTACGTCTCCCATAAACAACACTTCGTGAGTTGGGGTTCCTGAAATCATCATAACCTTCCATGTCCCTTGGAAAGGATATCTAGATTCATGGACCCTTTGCATGACTATGCATACAAGCACATGGATCCTGCATATGTTCATATGGACACCAACCAAATGCGTCACTCATAAAAAGGACATTCCAAACCATACGATCCATAACATCATCATAGAATCACTCCACAACCCAGTGTGTTTGAACCCTTCCCTGTAGGATTTTATCAAACCATTATCCTAACTTGAGCACTCCAGATCATGATTTATAGTCCCTATAACAAACAATCCAAGATGATTCAATACTCTCAATGTTACATCACTATATTTCATACCCTTTCTCAAATATGGATGGCGAAACTTAATTTAATATCATTTGATGGACCACGTCACATGACTCAAAACAAAATGGTATAAATATCGAGATTTTCTTTAACATTTATCTTCCATAGAGTGCTACAACCCTTCCTAGATATCTTCCTTCCCATATCAAACTTCATCATCTAGATGTTTGAGTCTTCAAAAACATTCCATAGCCCTCATAAAGTAGAGTGGATCATCATTCACTTACAATTATACTAACACATAAGGGTATTGAATCAAAAACTAAATTAATGTTCTCCTTACCAGAAAGGATCTCTGATCCTTGTGAGCCTTTTTTAAACTATGGAGAAACCTGGAATTTTATAATGTCAAGGGACATACCCAGCATGTCTGCACCATCTCATATTCATGGAATCAAACTCCTAGGTTATAATTTATTTCATCAATACCTAAAATACCCATTTAGGTTTTGTATCCCTATATTCGAACCTTGTCAATATTAATTCTATAGATCTTACATATCCCTTGGAAAAGATACCCATATTTAAGGGAGCCCTTGGCTTTAGTATACAAACATGCTTATGGATCCTAAATATGTGCCTATATCCATCAACCAAACATGTCACTCTAGGAAAAGGGTATTCTAATCCTCATGATAATTAGTAACACCAAGGTAGGATCCATCACTTCAGAGTGTCTTAGGTCCCTTTTTACATGTATGCACCGAACCCCACGCTCAAATATATGGTCCGAGCTAAAAGGAATTAAACTAAATCAATAGATGGTCTGAGTGAAAAGGATTTAAACTAATTAAATAGTTGGTCTCAGCTAAAGACCTTAAAATAAATCAATAGATCGTCTATGCTAAAAGATATTAAACTAAAGTAATATATGGTCCGAGATAAAATATGTTAAACTAAAGCAAAAGTAGGTCTGAGTAGAAAAACCTAAAACTAAGCAATAGATGGTCTGAGCTAAAAGACCTTAAACTAAAGAAATAGATGGTCTGAGAAAAAATAACATAAAATAAACAAATAGATGGTCTGATATAAAATAACTTAAACTGAAGAAATATATAGTTTGAGATAAAAGACCTTAAACTAATAATATAGATGGGTAGAGCTAAATGACCTTAAACTAAAGCAATAGATAGTCCGAGCTAAAAGACCTTAATCTAAAACAATAAGAAGGTATGAGATGAAAGAAACTAAACTAATGCACATGGAAATTATCATGATTTCCCTTATATGGAATTATTAAAATTGATTTTCTCTCCATGAATATGAAATAACTTAGTTCTATATAACATATTTTCTACCTTGTATAGATCATTAGAAAACCCTGAACAGCTCTGTCTCACCTCGAATGGTGATTCCCATTCATCGAAGAAAATAACATCTGGACGAAGATACCATTTTGAGTACCAATTTCCACGATAGGTGTCTAGAGAAGAGAATAATATGAATGAGTATATCTGGTCAATAGGGTTTTGGGAAAGTTTGTGACCATTCATACTAAGGGGAGAACTGTCTTACAGATAAGACAAGCCATGGTATTGGGTTGTAACAAGATGACCGTCATCTGTAATAATTTCCTGAATATAGTCCAGAGAGCTAAATACACTGAAATGTTGGGTTAAAATCTGGGTAAGGTATAGTAGGATCATCTTGCAATCCAAAATCGTATTTTGTAATTAGATCACATAAGGGATAATTCTGAATTCTGGATGAAAGGAACCTCTAGAAGACCCCATTATCAGTTTGCATGTGATAACGAGGATTCAAATTTTCATTCCTTTAAATCATGGCCCTTTGGTTGGCCATTGTTGAGGAACCACCATAAGAACTAAAATCCATCTAAAATTAAGTATGTGGCATTGGCTAGACCAATAAAACATGAACTCTTGTCAAAATAAAAATGGGGCATGAAAAATCAGCAATGGATCCGCGAACTACACAGAGGGTTCATGGATTGCCAGATCTCTAAAGTAATTTTAAGACAAAAAACCCTTGTAAAGCATCATATGAATTTCTAGACCCCCTGGAGACTCAAAATCATGTGGCATGGACATGGTCACATGATTCATCAATAACTGAACATTTGGGTCAACGAATAATGTGAAACCCTTGAGGAAACCATATCCCTCCAAGCTAATGTTTGAGTAAATACCAAAAAAAAAATTCCTTGTTCAATGAAGAAGATAAATTAGGAAGAAAGTAGCCTTGTTCAAGATATTTAGCGGAACAGGTTCATAGTGCAAACTTGTGGACATGATTCATGATCACGGATCATGGTAGGGTCTTGTGATGGGACCCACAATGGGTGCACTCTTAGAATAAGCGGTCGATAGAATCAATTAAACTCCCCTATATATAGGATGTTCACAAAATACTAAATTTCAGCTGGTAGAACAAACAACACCTAAGGAACTTATTTGCGATGTCGTAAAAGGTTATAGAGGGAATTAGTTTTCTTCAGAACTGATTCCTTGTCCTCTATGACATTTCTCCTGAGGGGGGGGGGCTTTATTGAAGCCCACCAAATAAGCACTGAAAAAACAATAAAGGGATAAAATACTTAGATATGGGTATTATTTTCCCCCTGAAAGTAAGGAAGGAAATTATGGTCAAGGACTCTTGAATCCAATAAAAGAACTGTGATCGTGTGACAATGTCAAGGTCATGTGAAGGCCCCACTTATGGCTCATCACCCACAGAAAGTCTCATGGATCCCTCTTCAACAAACCTTACAGCTCTTGTAAAGGCCCCCAAGAAAACTGAATGAGTTCCCCTGGTCTCCATGGTTTTTCATTGTCAATCGCCTGACAAACCATCTGAAATCCTTTGAAAATAAATAAGGGTGAAATTCTAAAGTAAGATACCCCTGGTGGTCACGATGTTCATGTGCTAAATCATAATTAGAATGAATAAAATTTCCTTATGATATCTAACTGAACTCACATGAGCTATGACCCATGACCGTATAAAATAAAGGAGGTAAAGAAGAGGGGTGAGAGGGGTTTGAGGTCATTTATAGACATGCGACATGCACCCCTGGAGACCCACAAAGCACCGCGAGATCATAGTGTCATGTCCGCCTCAGCGCGCGGGAGCCCACTGGCATGTCATCCTTACTGCACAAAAGTCCTTAGATGTGACCAGACAACACTACGATGCTCTAAACACATACAAATATACTTGTTCACTAAATACATGTACTCTCTACATATGACCCATATTGGTCAAGAGAGACGCCATCGAAAAATAGAGTAAAAATAATGGGCATTACTCATGCCAAATTACATGACCTAGAACATTGTAAAATAGAACCAAGGGGGTAAAAACAAAGGAGGGGAGAGTGGTTTTCAGTTGCTTAAATACATATGACATTCACCCCAAACGACATATGAAGAACCATGGGACCTCAGTGACACATCTACGTCACCTCTCTAAATACATGTGGCTTGTCATCCTCAATATGCGAAGCACTCCATAAAACTCCTCAATGCTTAAGAAAAACCAAATTGATTAGTACCTAGAATTATCATTCACCCCTTGTCAGGCCCATATTGTTCGTTAGACGTATCGCAAAAAATAGAATAAATACCCTCGACAACACACATGCAATCTTGAATGACTCCTAAACATTGTTACATCAAATTAGGGGATTAAATGGGAGGAGTCGAGAGGAACTCATTGTTGATGAAAGGTTTGCGACACACCCATCCCACCTACAGTGATGTCCCATGAGACCCTTAGACAAGTCACACAAGGTCTCACAACTGTCTCCCCATAGGAATTTTAATCCTGTGAAGGCACTCAGACATGTCAACATGACAACATGGAGGTCCTTTGACCCAACTACATGATCAAACAAGTATTTGATAATCGTAAATAATCTGATAAAGGAATAATTAATGAAAGAGGCTCATGCTCACTGAAACTCAGGAGATGCATTTGAAGTAGTCCATGATAGAGACTTGTGAAACCGCATGGCACCGGGCCACTTCTCTGAATCCATCCTGGACTTTTACCAGATACGCATCACAAACCGGTGAGTATCAGGGGTGGATATGCCTATAAATTCATCTCCAAAACAAGTAGAATGTTTTTTTGACCGTTGGATTCTCAGACTCTGCAAGATTCGACTCTCTACTTCTGTGGACTTCTCGAAGCAACCAATCATGCGACCAGCCAACTTTCTATCAGGTAATATACTATAGGGATCTCGGAGTAGTCATGTTCTAGGTATAATGTGCTTCGTGTGATCATACATAGATCACATTAGGTAACTCTTGTGGGTTAGGCAATGAACATCCCATAAGCCCACTAGATCATGTGACACTCAAGATGGAATGACACAGAACAAAACAAGGAATTTAGTAAATAAGGGTTAGAATAAAGATCAATGGTGGAAGGATTAATTGAAAGAAATGAATGTGGACCTTCTTGAACATCATGTGTTTCATCTAAAGACATGAGACAACACTATGATGTGTCATCCAGATCTTGTCAAACATCTTCGAAATGTCATCCAGGACACGTGGAATACTCCGAGAATGTCATAGAAAGACACACATTTCCCCCAAGGGTACCACTCCGATCTCATGAACCCTTTTGGTATATCACCCAAGTCTTGTGACATCCTTAAGACACATCACCTAACTCATATAATGACGCCTTTTCATGTCATTTGAGTCTTGGGAAAGCATCTGGGCATGAAAACCAAGTACCCATGACACCCTCTTGGAATGTCAGATGAGACTCACAATTCCCTCCAAACATGTCTTCTAGGACTTGTGGTTTCTCCCAGAAGTTTCAGTCAAGACACACGACACCTGTTGGGCTATGCCTTACTAACTCTTCTGACACCCACCATATGTGTCGAGTCAGGTCATGCGATGACCCCCAAGGTGTGACAACTGGGTATTGTGACATCTTTCAGATAAGAAGCCTATATCACCAGGGTATCAAAAGGTTTTAAAATATTGTCTTTTCACGACATGTAAGCCGCAACCAGTAAGGAAAACTCAGTGTGTAAGCCCCAATATAAATGAACTATAATAAATCTGATTCCCTGCATAACCAGGATACATATGATGAATTCCTAAGGCCCGACCACTATACCTAGCACTACAAGGATTGTTACAATATACTAGTCCCATACCCATACACCATAAGGTTGATCATCTGATCCCCCTTATTTCTCACCCTGAGCATAGATCATGCGGGATTAGAGAGATGTAATGAACACCTCATTGGCATTATAAATTTATGTTATCTGGGGAAACCTTATTGTGTAATCCCCGACATAAAGGTAACTATGATGTCTTTGATTCCTACCATACATAGGATACATAGGCTACCTCTCTCTGAGGTTGGAGCTCCATATTGATAATTCAGAATGATCCCAACATCCAAATCTATCACTCAAAGAAATAAAATTATTTACTTGGTATCCCTTGTTTCTCACATCGATCATCAATCATATGAGCTTATGGAGTTGCGATAATCATGTCATATGTACCCTGATGCTCAATAATGACACAAAGGACTCTAATATATAAGTCCCGAAGGAATGAACTATAATAACTCCAATTCTCATTATATTTAGGATACGTAAGACACCCTTTCGAGACCTTATCATGAAGGTTTCCTAAAACACCCATATAAGTCCTTCTACATGTCCTAAAACTGCATGAGTAAAATAAACTACGTGGATTTTGATTCTTGCAATAACCATGATATATAGGATGCATCGTAATGGATCAATCCCATCCTCAGAATGTTAATTACCTCTTCATATGGGATAATGGTCCCAAGCACTTCATTATATGGTTTCAGCATATAAGAAGATGATTTTTCTTGAATAATGATGAAGAACCTCAGATTCATACTGATGGAATCACCTACGAGATCCTAGTCATTGGTATATAAAGGAAAATTGATCTAAAGTAATTTCGTTTGGGTAACCAATACCATATTGGGATTAGGAAGAGATTCAATAACATATATTAAATTTATAATAGTGTCCTATAGAAGGAACAAATTACCCACAAAAGGGTGCGATGAGCTCGACCTCCCATCCTCTTGACCAATGCGAGTCCCTAAGAGTTGTTGGGCCTGAAAACCCAGAAGACTCCCGACCTTTGGAAAGAAGATCACTAAATATTTACATATGGGGGAACCATTGGAAGTTTCATGGAAAAGTTAAAATTGTAAGGATACAAGAAAATACCATCCCACTAACCATATTTCCTAAAAAATAGGTTTTTAGGGTGTTTAGAGGTTTTATGGTTTTTGGGGTTTTAGGGTTATTTTATGATTTTTTTGGGTTTCAATGGTTTTATAGAGTTTTAAAAAAAATATACCGTTTTAAAGAGTTTTTTATATTTTTAGTGGTTTTATGGAATTTTATGTAATTTTATGTATTTTTATAGTTTTTAGTGGTTTATGGTTTTGAGTGTTTTTAGATATTTCTGGTTTGTAGGGTTTTTAGCATCTTTTACAGTTTTTAGGGGTTTTATGTGTTATTAAAATTTTAATTTTTTCTTATTGGTTTTCATGTTTTATAAAAATATTTAATTGTTTGGGATTTTTAGAGATTTTTTAGGTTTATTAGGGTTTTTTGGGTTTTTTAGGGTTTTTAGAAAATTTTAAAATTTTTATGGATTTTTATGGTTTTTAGGGATTTTTTTGAATTTTTTGGGTTTCTAAATATTTTTTTACATATTTAGTGGTTTTAAGGGGTATTATTGTTTTTAGTAGGGTTTTAGGGTTTTTATATGTTTTTTTTGTTTGAATGGATTTTAGTGGGTTATAGTTTTTTAGGGGATTTATGTGTTTTTTTGTTTTCTTAGGGTTTTAGGATGTTTTTTGTTTTTAGGTATTTATGATATTGACTGGTTTTTAGGTTTTTAGTGATGCTGATGGTTTTTAGGGTTTTTAACATTTTTTCGGTTTTTTAGGGGTTTTAAGTGTTTTATGTTTTTAATGTCTTCTTAGGGATATCTTGATTTTTATGGTTTTTAGGTTTTTACGGATTTTATGGATTTTTTTGGATTTTAATAGTTTTTAAAGGATTTATAGATTTTGAGGGTTTTTAGGCTTATAATGGATTTTTTAGGTTTTTAGGGTTTTTTTTAGTTTTTAGTGGTTTTATGATTTTTTATAGTTTTTTAACATTTTTAGGGTTTTAAAGGGTTTATAGAGTTTTTCTTGGGGTTTAAGGTGTTTATGGGTTTTCAGAAATTTCAAATGTCTTTAGCAGTTTTTATGGTTTTTATGGTTTTTAGTGTATTTTTGGTTTTTAGGGTTTTATGCATTTGTGGGTTTTAAGTTCATTTAGGTTTTTAATGTTTTATTTGGGGTGTACATGGTTTTATGGTTTTTTTACAATTTTTTTTTGTATTTTTAGGACTTTTTGGGTTATTATAGTTTTTAGGGTTTTTATGGATTTTGAGGGTTTTAGGGTTTTAATGGTTTTAATGGTTTTTTGGATTTTTAGAAATTTTAGGGTGTCTATATTATTTTTTATTTTTTAATGATTCTATGGATTTAAGTGTTTTTATGATTTCTATGTGTATTTAATATTTTTATGGTTTTTAGGGTTTTTCTGGTTTTTATGTTTTTTGGGGTTTTAAGTGTATGCATGTTTTTAATGCTTTCCTATGGTTTTTTAGGGTTTTTTGTTTTTTTTTGTTTCTTGAGTTTTTATGAATCATTTAGGATTCATATTGGTTTTTAGGGTTTTTAGGGATTTTGAGGGTTTTAGGGTTTTATTGTTTTTAAGGAGTTTTTGAGGTTTTTAGGGTTTTTAAGGGTTTTAGAGTTTTTTAAACTAGTGTAGGAGGTTAAAGGGTTTTTAAATTATTTAGTGGGTTATTATGGTTTTTATGGGGTTTTATTTTTTTTAAGGTTTTTTGGGGATTCAATGGGTTTAGGGTTTTTATGGTTTAAATGGTTTTTATCATTTTTAATGTTTTTAGGGATTTTAAGTTTTTTTTTTGGTTTTTAATGTATTATTAGGGTTTTTAGGGTTTTAGGGTTTTTTATGATCTTAGGGATTTTTTCGATTTTGATTGTGTTTTGGGGTTCTTATATATTTTGAGGGTTTTTAGGGTTTTTAGGGTTTTTAAGGTTTTTATGTTTTTTGGGGTTTTAGGTATTTTATAATATTTTTATGATTTTTAAGGGTTTTTTGATTTTGTTCATATTTTTTGGGGTTCATAAGGTTTTTAGAATATTTAGTAATTTTTAGGGTTTTAGGGTTTTAGGGTTTTTCATGGTTTTAGCAGTTTTATTGTTTTTTGGGTTTCTAGCATTTTTTAGTTTTTTGGGGGGTTTAAGTGTTTTTTGGTTTTTATGATTTTATTTGGTTTTTAGTATTTTTTACATTTTTATTGATTTTAATGGATTTTTATGATTTTTATTTTTTTAGGTGTATTAGGGATTTTAAGGGTATTTAGTGTTTTTTTTTGGTTTTAGGGATTTTTTTTAGTTTTTTAGGGTTTTAAAGATTTTTTAGAGTTTTTAATGTTTTTATGTTTTGAATGTGATTTTATAGTTTTTAGTTGATTTTTAGAGTTCAATTGATTTTTTAGGGTTTTATGGTTTTTAACATATTTAGCTTTTTTTATATTTTTTAGGGATTTTAATTATTTTTAGGTTTTTAATATTTTTTAGGATTTGTATAGTTTCTTTACAATTTAATGGATTTTTAATTTTTTTTTTGGATTTTTATGGATTTTAGGGTCTTTAGGTATTTGGAGGGTTTTTTTGGGGTTTTTATATTTTTGGGGGTTTTAGTAGTTTTTTGAGTTTTTAGGGTTTTATAGGGTTTTTAGAGTTTTTAAACATTTTATTTAGTTTCAATGTTTTTTAGGGGTATCAAAAGTTTATAAGGGGTTTTTATGGTTTTTAGGTATTTAGGGGTATAATAGGGTTTATATTGTTTTTTGGATTTTTAGGGGTTTTAATTATTTTTATGGGTTTTAGGGATTTTATGGATTTTGAGGGGTTTTAGGGTGTTGAAGGTTTTTTGGGTGTTTAGTGGTTATTTTGAGTTTTTTAGGTTTTTAAAAGTTGTTTAAAGGTTTTTACCGTTTTTTTGGGTTTTATGGGTTTTAGAGTTTTTATTTGGTTTTTGGTGTTTGATGTGTTTTTATGGTTTTTTTGGTTTTATGGTTTTAATGGTTATTTAGGGTTTTCAACATTTATTAGGTTTTTAGGGGTTTAAAGTGTTTTTTGGGTTTTAATGATTTTAATGGTTTTTAGGGTTTTTTATAATTTTTGGGATTTTTTGGGGATTTTTATGATTTTTATGCCTTTTAGGGTATTTGTGAATTTTTGAAGATTTTAGAGGCTTTTTTGGGTTTTCTGGGGGTTTTTGGATTTTTTTTATGCTTTTTATGGTTTTTAGAGTTTTATTAAATTTTTTACTCATTTAAAGGGTTTGCAGAGTTCTTAGTGTGTTTTATGGGTTTTAGGGCTTTTAGGTCTTTTTAGGGGTTTTAGGTATATTATCAATTATTTTTTTGTTTTTTAGTTGTTTTAAGTGTTTTTAGGTTTTTAATATTTTCTTATGGTTTTTATAGGTTTTTAGGGTTTTTTTATGTTTTAATGGATTTTAGGTATTTTAAAGGATTTTTAGGGATTTTTGGTTTTTTGGGATTTTGATGCTCTTTTTGGGGTTTTATAATTTTTTTTTGTGTTTTAGAGTCTTTTTATCTTTTTTGGCATTTAAATGGTTTTTAGAGTTTTTAGTGGGACTTTAGGATTTTTTAGGTTTTTAAAGAATGTTTGGGGTTTTTATGGTTTTTAGGGTATTAGAATTTTTATGGTTTTTATAATTTTTTAGGTTTTTTAGGGGTTTAATGTTTTTTTTGATTTTATGGTTTTCTTAAGGTCTTTTAGGTAATTTATGTCTTTTACATTTATAGGGATCATTAAGTATTTTTAGGATATTTATGGGTTTTTTTGGTTTGTATGGATTTTGAGGTGTTTTTGGGTTTTTTGTGTTTTTATTTTTTTTATGGTATTTTTGTCTTTTATTGATTTTTTAATGTTTTTAAGGGTTTTAGAGTTTTTTTAACAATTTTATTATTTTTAATGGTCATTAATATTTTTAGTGGTTTTAGGGTTTTATAGGTTTCTATGGTTTTTTATGGTCTTTTCATTTTTATGGTTTTTGGGGTTTTGTGATTTTTAAGGCCATTTAGGTGTTTTAATACTTTTTGGTTTTTTATGGGTTTTACATTTTTTGTCTTTTAAAGGTTTTCATCATGATTTTCAAGGTCATAGGGGTTTTTTTAGAAAATTTAGGGATTTTTTAGGATTTTTATGGGTTTTTTGGTTTTAGGGATTTTAAGGGGTTTAGGGTTTATTAGGGTTTATTAGGGTTTTAAGGTTTTTATCATTTTTAGGTATTTAGTAGTTTGAATTTTATATAGGTTTTTATGGTTTCCTTAGGGTTTCTTAGTGTTTTTGGTTTTTTACATTTTATGGATTTTAGGTCTTTATTAGGATTTTAATGGGGTTTTGGTTTTTCAATATTTTTAGGGTTTTAATGTTTTTTTGGGTTTTAAGGTTTGTATGGTTTTTTGGGATATGAGGGTTTTTCTAAGTTTTTTGGGGAATTCATGTTTTTTAGTCTTTTAGAACGTTCTTTGGGGTTTAAATTTTTTTAGAGTTTCTATTTGGTTTTAGGGTTTTAATAGATTTATAGGGTTTTTAAGGATTTAAGGGATTTTATAGGTTTTATGGTTTTTATCATTTTTAGGGGTTTATAGTGTTATTATGTTTTTAATTTTTTGTTAGTTTTTTTAGTGTTTACGGATTTCTTCACATTTTTTTGGATTTTTATTGATTTTTTAAGGTTTTTATTTTGATTTTTATGCATTTTGAGGGGTTTTAGGGGGGTTTTAGGGTTTTTTAGGGTTTTATAGTTTTCTGGGTTTTTAGGATTTTTTTTGTTTCTAGGGGTTTAATGTTTTTTTAGTTAGTATTATTTTTATGGGTTTAATGGGTCATTATATTTTTTTGATGGCTTTTAGGGTTTTATTGGGGTTTTAAGGGGTTTTATGGGTTTTATGGTTTATTATGTTTTTAATGGATTTAGGGTCCTTTTAGGGTTTTAGTGTTTTAAACATTTTTTCATTTTCTAGTGGTTTAAAGTGTTTTTATAGTTTTCATATAGTGTTTATGTTTTTAAGGTTTTTTACATTTTTAGGTGTTTTTAGTGATTATTTATGATTTTATGGGATCTTAGGGGTTTTATTTATTCGATGGTTTTTAGGGGTTATAGAATTTTTTTATTTTTTTACGATGTGTTTTTATGTTTATAAGGTTTTATTAGGGGTTTCCAAGGGTTTTTGTTTTTTTTTATGTTTTTAGGGATTTTGAGGACTTTTTTAGTAATGTTTTTGGGGGTTTTGGATATTTTGATGGTTTTTAGTATTGTTTGGGGTTTTTATAGTTTTTATGGTTTTTATGGATCATTGGGTTCTTAGGGTTTTTTGATTTTTTTTTGTGTACTTAAAGGGTTTTTAGAGTTTTTATCATTTTTATGGGTTTAAAGGGTTTTTATAGTTTGATTGGGTTTTCGGTTTTTATTGGGTTTTAGGGATTTTATGGTTTTTATATTTATTATGGTTTCTATGGGTTTTTATGGGTTTTAGTGTTTTTTTAGGGTTTTAGAGGTTTAAAGTGATTTTGGGTTTTTAAGGTTTTCTTAGTATTATTTTGGGATTTAAATTTTTTAATTTTTTTGGGAATTTTTTGTAATTTTTATGGTTTTACGGTTTTTAAGGATTTCGTGGAGTTTTTATGAGTATTTCGGGTATTTTTGGGTTTTTAGGGTTTCTTTTATTTTTAATGGTTTTTAGGGGTTTTAGAGTTTCATAATTGTTTTAGTTTATTGAAGGGTTTTTGTAGTTTTAGTGGTTTTTGAGGTATTTATAGGTTTTTATGGTATTTAGGGGTTTTTATTGTTTTAGGTCATTTAGGGTTTTTAGGATTTCTTACTGATTTTATCAATTTTTAGGATTTTTAGAGGTTTTATGTGATTTTTGGTTTTTAATATTTCCATAGGGGATTGCTGGGATTTTAGGGGGTTTTTTTTACATTTTTAGGTATTTTTTTGGGTTTTTTTTGGTATTTTTATGTTATTTCTGGATTTCTAGTGATTTTGATGGGTTTTATGGTTTTTAGGGTTTTATGTTTTTTCTGGATTTCTAGTTTTTTTTTGATTTTTTAGGGTTTTTAATGATTTTAGAGTTTTTTATGGTTTTTATGAGTTTAAAGGGGTTTTATAGTTTTTAATGGATATTTAGGGATTTATGGGTTTTTATCATTTTTATAATTTTTAGTGGTTTATTGATTTTTAGGCTTTTTAGGGTACATTAGGGGTTTTCTAGTCTTTTTGAAATTTTCAGGATTTTTATGGGGTTTAAGTTCTTTTTAGTATTTAAGGTTTTTTTAGGGGTTTCAGTTTTTAGGGTTTTTATTCTTTTAGGGATTTTAAGTCCTTTTATGGATATTTATGGGTTTTAAAGTATTTTGGGATTTTGAGGGGTGTTAGGGTTTTTATGGTTGTTTCAGTATTTTATGGATTTTTTGTGAGTTTTTGGATTTTTTATGAGTTTTTTGTGTTTTTAATGTATTTAGAGTTTTAAATGTATTTTAGAGTTTATTTGTGGGGTTTTAGCGGTTTTATGGATTTTTAGGGATTTTTTTTTGGGTTTTTAGGGTTTTATAGATTTAGGATTTAAAAGGTTTTAGCTTTTTTAGGTTTTTAGAGGTTTAAGTGTTTTTATTTTTTAAGGGTTTTGAAGGTTTTTCATTTTTTTTATCTTAATTTATGTTTTTAGGAATTTTTAGGGATTTTGAGATATTTTTTAATGATTTTAGGGATTTTGAGTTTTTAGGGTTTTTAGAGCGTTCAATGTTTTTCAGAGGTTTATGTTTTTTAGGTTTTTAAGGGTTTTTAGGGTTTTTAGGGTTTTTAGAGTTATTTTTTACATTTTTAGGTATTTTTAGGAATCTTTCAGAATTTTTATGGTGTTAGGGTTTTTTGGTATTTTTGGGTTTTTTGGATTTTTGGGGGTCTTTGAGTTCGTTTGGGTTTTTATGGTTTTTTAGAATTTTTTAACATTTTAGGGGTTTAAAAGGATTTTAGTATTTTTAGCAGTGTTTCGTATATTTATGGGATTTTAGAGGGTTTGAAGGATTTTAGGGGTATTTATGGTTTTTAGGCATTTCATAATATTTATGTTTTTATGGGTTTTAAGTGTTTGTTGGATTTTATGTGTTTCTTTGTTTTTTAGGGTTTTTAGACTTTTTCAATTCTTAGTGATTTTTAAATGTTACATATCATTTTTATGGTGTTTAGTGTTTTTAAAGATTTTGAGGTTTTTATGGTTTTTTGTTTAGTTTTTAGGGGATTTAATGCTTTTTAGAGTTTTTATCATTTTTAGGTGTTTAATGGGTTGTCAGAGTTTTGAGTGGGTTTTTAAGGTTTTTATGGGTATTTTTTGGTTTTTTGGGTTTTTTGGATAATTAGGATTATTTGGGGTATTTATCATTTTTACGGGTTTTATGGTTTTCAAGTGTTGTTAGGTTTTAAAGGTGTTATTAGAGTTTTTAGGGTCTTTTACATTTTTAGGGATTTTTATGGTTTTCTATGATTTTTTGGGTTTTTAGGGTTGTTATGGTTTTTTTGGTGGGTTTAGTGTTTTTTTGATTTTTTTGGTATTTATGGGTTTTTAGTTTTTTAAACATTCTAGGTGTTTAAAAGGTTTTTAGTGTTTTTTTGGGTTTTAGGGTTTTATCGGTTTTAAGAAAATTATAGTTTTTTGTTTTTTAGAGTTTTTATTAATTTCAAGGTTTTTATTCATTTTAAGTGGTTTTAGGTTTTTATGGTTTTATTATGGGTTTTAGTGTTATTTTCTTTTTAATTATTTTTAGGATATTTTAAGGGTTTTGGTTTTTTTAAGTATTTTTATGGTTTTTATGATTTTTATGGATTTTGAGGTTTTTTGGTTTTTTAGATTTTTGTGGTTTTTTAGTTATTTTGGAGATTTTTTAATTTTTAGGGGATTTAATGTTTTTAACATTTTTAGTGTTTAAATAGTTTTTAGAGTTTTTAGTGGTCTTGTGGGTTTTGTGGGTTTTTATTTTTTTAGAGGTTTTATGGTTTTAGGAGTTTTAATGCTTTTATGTTTATTAGGGGTCTGAAGTGTTTTGGGGATTTTAATCCTTTCTTAGGGTTTATTGGGGGTTTTAGGGTTTTCATATATTCAGAGTTTTTTTGGAATTTTTTATGTTTTTTAGGGTTTTATGTATTTTTAGGGTTTCTAGGTGTTTTTCGGTTTTAAGGTCTTTTTGGTTTATGGGGTTATTGTGGTTTTTTCTATTTATATAATTTTTTTAGGTTTTTAGGTTTTTTATTTTTTTTTAAATTTTAAACATTTATAGGGGTTTAAATGTTTTTAGATTTTTTTAGTGCGTTTTATGGTTTTTAAGTGTTTTTTGTGTTTTTATGTGTTTTAGGGGTTTTATTTTTTTTAGGGATATTAGTGGTTTTTTAGTTTTTTAGAATTTTTTGGTTTTTAAGGTTATACATGTTTTTAGGTTTTTGAAGTTTTCTTATGGGTTTTCATAGATTTCGGGGTTTATGATTATTTAAGTACTTTTAGGAGTTTTTTAGGTTTATTATTTTTTTAGGATTTCTATAGATTTTTAGGGTTTTATTGGTTTTTGGGGGATATAGGGTTTTCGTGGTTTTCTTAGGTTTTTATCGACTTTTAGTTATTTAGGGTTATAAGGCATTTTTTATTTTTGGGTGTTTAAAGGGTTTTTAGATTTTTAGGGGGTTTAGGGTTTTAATGGGTTATAAGAGTTTTTCATGTTATTAGGTGTTTTTATGGTTCTAATGGTTTTTAGTTTTTTAGTGGATTTTATGTTTTCTATCATTTAATGATTTTTAGCAGTTTTAAGTGTTTTTAGGTTTTTAAGGTTTTCCAAAGAGTTTTTTGGATTTAGGGTTTTTTACATTTTTAGGTATTTTACAGATTGTTTTGGATTCGTATGGGTATTTAGGGATTGTAGGGATTTTGAGGGTGTTTAGGGTCCTTAGGGTTTTTTTTATTTTTAGATGTTTATAGAATTTTTTTAGTGTTATTAGGTTTTAAAAGGGGGTTTAATGTTTTTAGTGGGGTTTAGGGGTTTTATTGAATTTTCTATTTTTGAAGGATTTATAGGTTTTTGGGGGGTTTTCAGACATTTAGATTTTTTTACAAATTTTTAGGGTTTTGGTAATTTTTTGGTTTTTATGATTTTAGAGTGTTTTAACGTTTTTAAGGTTTTCTTATTGTTTTTAGGGTCATTAGGTTTTTTACATTTTACGTATTTTAGGATTTTTATGGGTTTTTTAGGTTTTTTAGTGATATTAAGGGATTTTAATGTTTTAGGGGTTGTCATGGTTCATTTGGGTTTTCAGGGATTTTTTTTTTAGGGATTTTAATGTTTTTTATAGTTTTTAACCTTTTAATTGGTTTAATGGATTCATAGAGTTTTTAGTGGGTTTTAGGGTGTTTATGTGTTTTTAGGTTTTTAAAAGATTTTTGGAGTTTTATGGTTGTTGGGGATTTTAGGGTATTTTCAAATATTAGGGGTTTTTATGTTTTTAGGGGTTTTTAGTGTTTTTTGGTTTTTTTGGTTTTCTTAGGGTTTTTCATGGTTTTTAGAGATTTTTAATTTTTTTTGGACCTTTTAGGGATTTTGAGGGGTTCAGGGTGTTTATGGTTTTAAGGTTTGTTTTTTCTTTTTATGGGTTTTATGTTTTTTAGATTTTTTTAAAATTTTAAGTGGATTAAGTGGTTTTTAGAGTTTTTATGTGGGTTTTTGGATTTTATGTGTTTTTTGGGTTTCTTACGGGTTTTAGGGTGTTTATTGTTTTTAGGAGTTCTGGTTTTCTAGGGTTTTATGGGTTTTAGTGTTTTATAGGTTTTAAGGGTTTTATGTGTTTTATGTATTAATGATTTTTAGGGGTTTTTATATTTGTTAGAGTTTTTTTACATTTTTAGGGATTTTTAAAGATATTTATGGTTTTTGTGGTATTTTTTAATTTTTAAGGGGTTTTAATGTTTTTAGAAATTTTTAACTTTTTAAGGGGATTAATGGATTTTTAGAGTTTCAGTGGGGTTTTTTGGATTTTTCTATTATTTGGGTTTCTTAATTTTTTTATGGGTTTTATAGTTTTTAGGGTTTTAGGGGTTAGAGTTATTTAGGTTTTATGGGTTTTGTTATTTTATAGGTTTTAGGGGTTTTAAATGTTTTTTGTTTTTAATGTTTTTAATGGATTTTTAGATTTGTTAGGTTTCTTCCATTTTTACGAATTTTTACTTATTTTAAAATATATTTATCGTTTTAAGGAATTATTTTTATTTTTTTTGATTTTATGGATTTTATAGTTTTTTAACTATTTAAGGGGATTAAAGGGATTTTATATTTTTTAGTGATTTTTTTTTAATTTTATGTGTTTTTTGGGTTTTTTATGTTTTTAGGGTGTTTTTGATTTATAGGGTTTTTAGGGGATAGGGTTTTTAGGTATTTTATGGGTTTTAGTGTTTTATTGGTTTTTAAGGGTTTTATGTTTTTTTATATTTTTAATGTTCTGTTAGGGGTTTTCATAGTTGTTAGGGTTTATTATATTTTTCAGGATTTTTAGGTATTTTTATATATATTTATGGTTTGTTTCATTTTTAGGGATTTTAACAGTTTTAGGGTCTTTGGGATTTAGGGGTTTTAGTGGTTTTTTAGGGGTTTTTTTGAGTTTATATATTATTTATGGTTTTTAGAGTTATTAAATTTCTTAGGGGTTTAAAGTGATTTTAGATTATTTAGTGATTTTTAGGGTTGTTATAGGTTTTAAGGGTTTTAAGGGTTTTTATTAGTTTTAGGGTTTTTTAGGGTTTTTAGAATTTTTTAGGTTTTTTGGGGTTTTTAGTGTTTTAAGGTTTTTGTTGTTTTCTTAGGGGTTTTCACGAATTAAGGGTTTTTTACATTTTTAGGGATTTTGGGGATTTTTTTGCCATTTTTATAGATTTTCAGGGTATTTTTGGATTTTGAGGGTTTTTAGGACTTGTATATTTCTATGTTTTTTGGGTTATTCGGTGTTTTTTTGAGATTTTTAGTGTTTTTAATGATTTTAGAGTTTTTTAATGTTTCTATAAGATTTAATGGTTTATAAAGTTTCTAAGGGGTATTAAGGTTTATAGCGTTTTTAATGGTTTTAGGGGTTTCTAGGATTTTTAGGTTTAATGGTTTTTGCATTTTTTAGGGTTTGAGGGTTTTTAATTATTTTTTGGTTTTTATGATTTGTAGGGTTTTTTCATAAATTTTACAAATTTTTAAATTTTTAGGGAGTTAATGGGTATTTTTATGATTTTTTTTGGGTTTTAGGTATTTTGAGAATTTTTAGGCATTTATGTTTTTTTTTATTTCGATTGTATTTTGAGTTTTTAGGGTTTCAAATATTTTTTAGAGTTTTTAAATATTTTTTAGGTGTTTAGTGGATTTTTTGAGTTTTTAGTGGTATTTATGGGTTTTATGGGGTTTTAGGGTTTTAATGGTGTTAAGGATTTTTGAGGTTTTTAGGGTTTTTAGTGTTTTTACGGTTTTAGGGTTCTTTAATCTTTTTTAGGTTTTGTAGCGGTTTATGTTTTTTTGGTATTTAAGGTTTTCTTTGATTTTTTTGGGATTTTGACTTTCTAGTGGGTTTTATGGATTTTTTAGGATTTTTAGGTGTTTTAATGGTTTTTAGGCTTATAAATATTTTCAGGGTGTTTAAGGTGTTTAGGGGTTTTACAGTTTTTAGGGTTTTTATCATTTTTTCAAGTTTTTAGGGTTTTTTTAGTTTATTACGGTTATTATGGTTGCAGAATATTTTAAAATTTTTATTGGTTTAAAGGTTTATTAGAGTATTTAGTGGTTTTTAAGGATCCTATTAGTTTTTAGTTTTATTTAATGTTTTTAGTTGTTTTTATGGATTGTTAGTGTTTTGTTGGTTTTAAGGGACTCTTTAGAGTTTTTAGTGTTTTAGTTTTTTTTGGGCTTTGGAATTTTAATAAGTTTTAAGGTGTTCTTATGAATTTTTAGGGTTTTAATCGTTTTTTTCTTTTTTACGGATTTTCGGAGAATTTTGCAGAATTTTTATTGTTTTTCAGGGTTTTAGACATTTTCTGGGGGTTTAGGGTTTTTGAGGGGTATTATGGTTTTTAGGGTCTTTATATTTTTTTTTTTGAGGATTTATGTGTTTTTAGGTTTTTTATGTTTTATTTGGAATTTTCATGGTTTTTAGGGTTTTTTACTTTTATAGGTATTTTAGGGCTTTTTTAGGGTTTTATGGGTTTTTAGGGATTTTGATTTTTTAGATTATTTTAGGGTTTTTAGTGGTTTTATGGTTTTAGGGACGTTTTTAAGGGATTTTAGTTTTTATTGTTTTTCAGGTTTTTTTGAGTTTTTAATGTTTTTAGGGGATTAAAGGGAATTTAGTTTTTATCTAGGGGTTTTAATGTTTTTATATTTTTTTGGGAATTTAAGGGGGTTTTGTGATTTTTAGGGTTTTTGAATTTTTTTGAGTTTTTAGGGTTTCTTTGTGTTTTTTGGTTTTTAAGGTTTTCTTATTGTTTTTAGGGTTTTTAACATTTTTAGGTTTTTTTCTTTTTTATGATTTTTATGAGTTTTTTGCGTAATTATGGACTTTGAGGGTTTTTATGGTTTTTAAGGATTTAGGATTTTAAGGGATTGTAGGGTCCTAAAAACATTATAAAGGGAAAGTAAATACTTCTTTATTTTAGGTAAATGAAAATGATCTGTCTGCATGCTAAATCCTAGGAATGGTTGGTGAATGGTTTTGCCTCTGAACTAGGTAGTATGCGGAATGAAGACAACCCTACATATCATCCTCATAAATAACGCAATTTGTGAAATGGAGGTAGTGAATTCCGCCCTCGCAAACCGCATTTATGGCGAAGTGGAGGCACATAATGTTTTTTCTATAAACCGGATCATTGGAGAAATGGGGGAAGAGAAACTCCCCCTTGTAGACCGTCCCTACGACCTAAATAGTTCACGAGTGAGGCAAAACTAGTAGTTCCCCATGAAGAAGATGAAGTCATTCGTGGTATTGACGCGTTGATTTTTTCTGCCATGACCTGCTACCCCGAGGGCCTCTATTAGATGAGTCATCTAAGGTCTGGATGATCTCCACATGGTCTTCCATAAAAGTTGTTGTGAGATTCAGATATCTAGCTTCCCTAACACTCTGTATAAGGACCCCAAGGGGAGATGAGAAAGGGACTAGATTCTATAGGATTGGATATACTTTTGAGAGGAATTTATACAGAAATCGATCGATCAAGGGATGACAACTTCTGAGGAATTACCATAAGGTGATGAGCCAATTCCCCTTCTTCACTCAGGCACCCCACGTACAATCATGCTACACAAGTGGAACCCTGCATTCCATAGCACTAAACTGTGTGGACAGAACTCAGCACCACATAGAAAAACACTACACAGACCGCATATAGGTCTGCATACCATTCTGGTACACAGACAGTCCCTCATCATGCGTATCAATAGGCTATATGGGGAGGGCCCCATCCCACATGAAGAAATAGTATGCAGAATGGGGTACTATTGAATGTTTCACTCGTTTAATTCAATCATATCCTTCCATTTATGTCTCCTCGTCCGTAGTCCCTATGTGAACTAGTCTAACAACATTAGGCCAAATGCCTCTTCCAAATTCACCAGACCAGTATGATAAAACCACAAGGTGTATCAGCGTACCCTTTTGATTTTATATATCCATGGTAAGCATATTCATGTAGGTAATCCTCGCAATGGTGTGGACCCTCAAGAATGTACATATGTTTACATTCCCATGGTAACATAGGGACCAAACATGGGATACTAACATGGACCTCCCCATTCTAGGGATCAAGGGTTATCACTAACCTTTACCTTTGAAGAGAGTCATTTATATACATGGTAAATCATGATTCCTTATCCCTTTGACCAGAACCAACATTCCTCCCCTTTCCCAGAACCAATTTCAGGGCACTCCTACTGAGGTAAGCCCCTAGATTTTCTTGAAGAAGGCCGCATAAGTGAAAATCATTCTTTATTTTCCTTTTGACAAGAAGAAATATTCAACCCCTTTCCCAAAACCAATTTCAAGTCACTCCCACTAATTTAGGACCCTATATTTTCTTGCATAAGTTCACATAATTTATCCTCTCTGCCTCCATGCAACAAATACTGGGATAGTTTAATATAACTATCTAGGGTATGAAAAGATAAGTTAGAAAATGGAAACATTTGGGACTCATGTTTCTCTCCATTTGGGATCCATTAATATATATAAGAATATGATGTGGGATGTGTGATCTTTATATCCATTTCATCCTCTTGTTTCTCCCATAGAGTGTGACTCCCGTGGGTTTTGAGGCTGTTGGCGATCACGACATCCTCGTAGCCCCAAATCATGAGCCTACTTGAAGGTTCAATACCCAAACATAATGGACTATGGTAACTCTCAATTTTTGCTCTGATCAGGATATATAGGACACCTGCCTAAGGCCCAAGCTCAAGGGATATTTTTATTAGAAATGAGTCCCAATAATATTCCCTCAAACAATCTATTGCATCCTCTTTAGGAGTAAGCCCCAACTTATTGGGAAACTCTCTTGTGTAAGCCCCCCCATAAATGTTCCTCCTCAAGGGTGTAAGACCCAACCCAAACCAAACGACGAGGGATTTAATTCCAAAAAAACTAGGATATGTAGGAAGTATCCATGAGGTCCAAAATCATTACCCATACCACCATACTATTCGTTGGGCCATGAACCCAGTAAGGTCATATCCTCCTAGAAGACTATTAATCGTTTAAGAATCTTGTGCCTCCTCGGCATAAGTCCCACACCATATCTTGACTAGGAATATTTCACCTAGATGTACTTACTGCATGAAGCAAAACTGCATGGATGGGTCCTCATCACATGACCTTAAAATGTGATGTGTCAAGTTAGGCATTATAGAACTACATGGATTCTGATTCCTCTCATGAGTATATGTAGGAATCCCATCTTATGGGTTCAATCCCAACATTGGAATAATTTCCATCCCCTGGATGACAATAAAATCTAGAGCACCTCTTCATATTTCTTAAACCTATGATACCTTAGTAAATGATAAATCAATTCCTAATCTATCCATATAAGGGGAACATTGATAAAGAACCTAGAATACATATAAGTATCTTTATCAACGTAAAACCTCAAATACATACATATTGTTCTATATTTACGTGTATCTAGTATCATTATTTCAATTTAGAAGTAATCGGTACACATATGCTTGGGAAGGAACCTAGGATTCATGAAAATATGAACATTGCGTAAATCTATAAGAGATTCCCATAATAGGAAAAAATTACCCCCCCTAAGGGTGTGATGATCTTTAACTCCCATACTCTAGAACAATGGATTCCTAAAGCTTCATTGGCCAAATCATCATCCAACTAATGCCCTCCTTTGGAAATCTGGTCCTTGAATCATGGATAAAAGGTTCGTTGGGTGTTTCTGGCTCCATGAACCAACATGTTGAAGCCTATCCGAGGACATTATAGCTGATGTGGATTGATTAAAAAAACATTTAACCCCTTCCAATCTCCCACCAAGACCATTCAATTATGGAACCTCCTTTGCAACATAAAAATTTATGCACTACCCAGTCTCGGTGCGACTATCTCACCCACATAAAGGGGTGCAGTGCGAATCAGGTAGAAAAAAAAATGATGAACCTAACGTGACACTCTCTATAACATCATTAGCTATTATCTATCTTTAAATTTTGTTCACTCGCATACGATTCCACCTTGGGTCAAAAAAAAAATGGTGAACCTGTCATGTAACTCTCTATAACAGCAGACGATTAGTTGTTATTCGTCGAGCCATTTTGTTCGCTTCTATAGAACCCACCTCGGGTCGAAAGCAAAATGCTGAAACCGATGTGAATCCTTAACCAAGGTGGTTGGTTACCTCACCTCAAGCACCTTTTTTATTCAAAAGGAAGAGGGCCAAACAAGATCATCAATTATACATGTAATCATGAGATGCTACTTTGGGGGGGGGGTTGTTGTCTATATATGTCATATCTATTACAGGAATTAAACATATCTTCCTTCAATCCAATGAAATCAGAATAGTTTTCTCAGTCATGCATTTCAGAAACAACATAGGTGACTGGGACCCTGATGAAGATCATGATTCCCTCACTAACCTAGTGTCTTCAAATATAGGTTTAAAATGAGATGATCAAATTGTACCACCAAAACAATACTCTCCCCATGGTGGAGGATGCATGGAAGGACCTATAATAGGTAAAATATCATCATCCCCTCTTAATCCATAGCTATAAATACAGCACAAGACTGCCCCATTGGTCATCTTAAATCATTTTGGGAGTCTTCACTAGTGAAAAAACACTTATTAACGTCGGTTTTTATTGATTTTTGAAGTCAGTTATAAACCGACGTCTTTAAAGGAGATGTTAAAAATCTGGTTATCGCGTCGGTTTTTAAAAAATCAATGGCAAATATAATTTGATTATGAGTTTCTGTGTCAGTTTTATAGAAAACCGACGCCGAAACATCATTTAGATATGCTTTTCAGCGTCATTTTTATAGAAAACTAACGCTGAAAATCAGGTCTTGGGCGTCGGTTTTCAGGAAAACCGACGCCGAAACTCTGTCCAACCAGTTTTCGGCGTCGGTTTTATCTAAAACCGATGCCATAAGTAAATTTTTTTAAAAAAAAACTTTCAAAGTCGGTTTTTAAAATAACCGACGCCATAAATAAAAAAAATTATAAAATAATTACAATTTCAATTCCAAAAAAATCAAAACCCCTGAAAAAAAACATAGTATACAAAAACAATCAAACAGTATTTTTGCAGAGGCACTTGAGAGAACTCAATGTAAAGTAGAATTAAAATAAATATACCTGAAATATACGGCATGCTCATTGTTGGTTATTTTTGAAGAATTCATTTGATTATTAGTAGGTTCAAACACCTAATATATCATAAGTGTTCGTTTTTTAAACCCATATGTATTATTATTTATAAATATTAGAATATACATACCTCAAATCTTAATCAGACTTAACAAAAAGTTCACAAAAGTAGATTGAATATGGATCATATCAGATTGGGAATAAGACAGTGAATCATTGAATTTCTATAATATTATTGATTGATATGAAATTAATAAATAGAAAAAAGTGGCAGAAAATATATAAAAAAATTAATACAAATAACCTTATGAAAATCAGTAGTTTCCCCAGTTGTGATTATCTTGTACATGAATCGTAGAATATAATAACCGCATTCAACATGTCTATTTTGATGATGACACTGCAGTTATAAAACACTTAACTAATAATAAAAACCAATGTATAAAAAAAATATAAAAACTAATTACCTATACATCCACATATTTGATTTTCATTGGTTTCTTTACTAACATGTTTTCCTTTTTAAAATTTTTCCATGAACTGCACTTTTTTATATAATAACTAATAAAACTTGTATAAACAATGAAAATTAAACATAACAAACTTATAAAAATAAAAAACAACTTATCTGTTTAATAAGTTGAAAAATGGTTTACACACTTTCCCTAATAAAGAGAAAAACCAATATAAGGTGCATTCATTTGGTAAAAATACACCTAACATCCAATTCCCCCTATAATAAAAAAAGTTCACAATTAATTACATTATAATGATCATTATTTCAAAATTATTTTGAAGTTATTACTTATCAAGAAATGGAAAAAACCAGCACTGAATCTCTATTTGTGATAATCTCTCGGATATATATTGAACTCTTTCATCATTCTTCACATGTTTGACTTCCAAGGAAATGTACTCTGGATCTTTAAAGCTGTAAATTCTTGTAGTTTCATTTTATAAAATAATCCTATGTAGATACCTAATTTAAAAATAAAATATAGTTAGTCAATGACATAACAATATTTTATTAAAGAAATAGCAATTCAAACGTCAATTTACTTACATGGAAAACAACTACACCACATTCAGCCTGATCTCTTCAAAACTAACTAAATTCATGATATCTTCTTTTATTATTCTCAATTGATAATTTCTTCCACATATATTGGGCGTCATCCGAAACTCATAGATAAAAATCAAGGAAGAAGAGGAATCAGATAATCTTTTCAACCCATAATAAATATCATAAGTATCTACAGCTGACTGTTCTTGAACATATTGTTGCATTTGTACAGTTTCTTTTGCTTTCAGATATTCCTATATATGTTAAATGTCAGAAAACATTATACGTAATTTCTAATCATTTGTAATTAATATTAAAAAAACACATACCTCGTGTGAAATATAACGAAGAAGGGAAGTTGGCCAAAGTAAAAAATTGCCCATACATTCCCCAACACTGGTGATCTCCACAGTAGGATATGGTAGTAGAGGAGTAGGATCTATAATAACAAGTACTGATACTATAACCTGACCCATCTGCATAGGATGATGATGTACAGAGTCCCCCAAAAAATACACCTTTCCTAACGCAACAATATGTACATGAGGATCTCCTTCAAACAACTCACAATATAAGTCTTTATCTGAGGGAGGAGGTGGAGGCTCAAAGTTAGCAGGTGGGACAGGGTAGTCTGGGTGAGCCGGCTGAGAAGGTAGAAAAATAAAAAGGGTATATTAGTGTTTAAAATTTATTACATAGAAAAATTGATTAAAAATTAAATAAAATAATATACCACAAAATGTTGCGTAGAAGGGGTAGGGTAAGCATATGGGGCAGGGTAGTCCAGGTGAGTAGGATGAGAATTTTGAAAAATGAAAAAGTTATATTAGTGTTTATAATTTATAAAATAGAAAAATTGATTACAAGTAAATAATATACCTCGGAAGGCTGACCATATGGGGCTAGGTAAGCAGATGAGGCATGTTAGTCCGGGTGAGTAGGCTGAGAATGTTGAAAAATGAAAAAGTTATATCAGTGTTTATAGTTTATAAAAAAGAAAAATTGATGACAAGTAAATAATATACCTCGGAAGGCTGCGCAGACTGTGACTATCTTGCCAAGTGTTCTAATAAAGCCTTATGTACTACTCCTTGAATTTGATCACCCATAGATAGTTTCATATCCTGCAGATCTTCTTTTAAGGATTCGATTTCTGGGTCTCTTGATTGCTTACTATTACTAAAAACCTTCTAAATACTAACACCCTCCTGATATCCTCTAACACGGCCAGGGTGTTCTGTGTTTCCCAAAGCAGTAGCTAGGATATCCATCCTATCCTCGGGGATAAAAGAGCCCTCTGTGTCTTGCTCCTAAAGTTCATCCTGAAATGAAAAATAAAAAAGTTATATTAGTGTTTATAAATTATAAAATCGAAAAATTGTTAACAAATAAATAATATTTACTTACAATTCTATCAGCCACTTGATGAGATTCCTCTATAATATATTGTTCTTTTTTTTCTTCTTGCTCGTTTCCATTTCTCATGGCGAGTGGGAGGAGATGGAGGACCATACTGGACCTCTTCTGAACCACTACTTGATCGATCTCTTAATGCATCAAATTTTTCTCCAATCATTTTATGCTCCAAATACGAGTACCCTCAACGTGATAAAGTATGAGGGTATACTTTTTTCAACTGGATCTCCTAATGAGATCTCATGGAGGCCTGTTACATAAAAATAAACTACTAAGTAATAAGGAAAATATAGAATAAATTTTAAAATATAAAACAATTACAATACCTGAAATTTCAATTCTTGACGACTATCAACAAATCGCTTCCATGTTTCTTCATCTATATATGGATACATAAGAGATGAGATTTCAAACCTTCTCTTTCCAAAAACATAATTTTTTGTCAGTTTGGTTTTAAAATCTCTCCATCGAACCAACACTAAAGAGAGATGTCTTTTCCTAATTTCATTGGTTTCCTCAAAATTTAATGTCATCTATAATTGAATAAATTAAATATGTCATTTAAACTATATAATATTAAAAAAAATTGAGATAAAATAAATAAATAAATATATTTTACCATCACGGCCTCCAAAAGATGTTTCTTTGCCGTATTGTCCACTAACTTCCAATCAGGATATAAAATACTAATCCTGCAATGGCTCTGCATTACTATATAACTGAAAAACAGAACTGGATTTCGGCCAACTGCATTATTATCATCATCAAAATGGATGTGTAATTTTCTATCATCACGATCAAGTGATAGATTTGGTAAACGTGCAATACCACGTTTACCAACTTGAGAAATTGATTTTTGAGTAGTAACAGGAGAATTCTGCTCCACCGAGGACGCATCAGTAGTCCCGTAATTTTTTATTATAAATTAACAGTTTTATTTCATTAAATAAGTATATTACTGAATATTTAATAATATGGCAAAATAGATATACCTCGGTAACTGCTGCTCTCTATCTGTATCTGAAATTTCTACTAGAATGTGTAATGCAATTTTGTGTACCAGCATATCATTAGAAAAATGAATAATTAGAAACAAATAAAACAAAAATAAGTAAGTAAAAAAAGAGTCATGCATTTGTAAGTTTCAAAAATGGAAAAAATATAAATATTTACAAGAAAAATTAGGAGACTAATTTATTGTTTTCCCACATGCCTTCATCATGATCAGTACGTACTGCATGCACTATGTCTGTCTTATACACATTGTAATCATCTTGAAATTTCATAATAGATTAATAAGGTTTATGTAAATCACTGACATCATTAGAATCATCTTCATCACCCAAATGATATATTTTTCCTTGCAAAACAACTGACCACTGATCATTTAACAGATCAATGACATAAAATACTTGTTTTCCATGTGTCGCCATGATTAATGGTTCCTCATTGTAATTAAATATTTTTAAATCAACCAGTTTAAACCCATATTCATCATGTTTCATACCACTGTTACTATCAACCCAATTACACATAAAAATAGTGACTCGAAATTTAATATAATCAATTTCCCATATGTCTTCAATAACTCCAAAACATGACATTGATGTAGAAATTGGGTTTTTATCTTGGGCAGTGGAAAAATGCACTGCTTCAGAAAAAACCATCACACCACTATTCTGAACGGTACTCTTGTCATCCAGGTTTTCTGTGTAAAATGTGTAGCCATTGATATCAAAACCAGACCATGTGATCACATTAAGAGATGGTCCCCCTGCTAACCACTTCAATGTTTATGATGCAGATATATCTTGGGTGACTTTCTCTTTAAACCATGAAACACATGTCTTCTTATGCTCAATCATCAACCACTTTTCATTTCTTTTCTGATATCGTAACTTTAATTCAGAAATATGTGAGGATATATATGATTGAACCTCATTTCTGTTGTTCAAAATGTATAAATGTTCCTGCATCACTTCATCACATTGAATTAACTTTACCTTTAATCCTTGAACCCCTCTACCTTCACTATCAACTCTAATATTTCAAGATACAGGGAGACCAATATGCTCCACCTCATTCAAATAATCAGTACATAACTCAATCACCTCTTCTGATATATATTTTTGAACAATAGATGCCTCAGGTTGATAAGGATTTTTAATATATCCTTTCAAAATTTTCATATATCTTTCAAAACAATACATCCATCTTAAATAAACATGCCAGCATATTCTTATCTCACGCACCAAATGAATCAGCAGATGAACCATTATATCAAAAAATGTGGGTGGGGAATAAATTTCTAGTTGACAAAGAATAATATTTGCTTCATCCTCCAATACATCTAACAAATTTGGATCAACGACTTTTCTAAAAATGGATTTGAAGAAATTACATAACCTGATGATAGACTTTCTGACAGTTTTTGGCAATATACCATGCACTGATACTGGTAGAAGTTGTTGCATCAACACATGACAATCATGAGATTTCATACCTATTAATTTACACTCCTTCAATGACACCAAATTATTAACATTTGAAGAAAGACCACTTGGTACTTTAATACCATGAAGACATTGACAAAAATTCATCTTTTCAATCTTTCTTAAGGTGTGACAAGCCAGAGGTAAATATGTTCTGTTTCCTTTCACAGTGGCAGCTAACTCCAAACGTATTTTCATTAATATCAATTCTAATCTACCATGAAATCCATATTTTGTCTTTCCTTTTATGTTTAAAAAAGTTCCAATCAAAATATCACATATGTTTTTCTCAACATAAATAACATCAATTTTATGTTTTATATCTAAAAATTTCCAATAAGGTAGTTCAAAAATAATAGACTGCTTCTTCTAGATATGTTTTTGAAATCCATAACTTCTTCTCTTTCCAAATGTTGAATCAATATCTCTCAACATGTCATGGTATTCTTCAACTGACAATGGTCGAGGGGGAAGAATGTATTCTTGTAAACCGTTAAATGATTTTTTCAATCTATGATATGGATGATCAATTCGCAAAAATCTTTGATATCCCATGTACACTGTCTTTCTTCCATTCTTCAGTTGATAATATGAAGTTTGTTCTTCACAAATTGGACATGCTTTATGTCCCTTAACACCATATCCAGATAAGTTTCCATATGAAGGAAAGTCGTTTATAGTGAACATTATCATAGCACTTAAAAGAATTTACTCTTTCTTGTATGCATCGAAAACATTAACACCTTCCTCCCATAGTAGTTTCAAATAATCAATCAATGGTGAAAGATACACATCTATATCATTTCCCAGTTGTTTTGGTCCAGAAATCATCAATCTCATCATAACATATTTTTTCTTCATACATAGATGTGGGGACAAGGGGTAAACTACCAGCAAAACATGCCATGAACTATGTTGGCTACTGAGGCTCTGATATGGATTCATTCCATCAGTACACAATCTCATTTTGAGATTTCTAACTTCACTTCCAAAATCATGAAATGTTTTAACAAAACTCTTCCACTATAGTGAATCGGCAGGGTGACATAAGTTACCATCAGAGATGCGCTCATCTGAATTACATATTAATCTTTTTGAATCAATTGAATTTGAAAATAGTCACTTCAAACGAGGAATTATTTGAAGGGACTAAATTGATTTAGCAGGAGTTTGGATTCCGGTACCTAAAAATGAATCAGAATTGAATTATCAGAATTGTATGAAAAAAATATTGAATCATATCATTGGAAAGTGCCAAATTGATTTTGCATGACGTTAGATGACATCACCAGATAATGAATCTTAGTTGACTTTACAATCAATCTGATAGAGTGATGTCCCACATGTAGGGCAACTTGATAAATATTCATTTTCTTTCCTATAGAGTACACAATCATTGGGGAAAGCATGTATCTTTTTATACCCCAATCTCATTGGGCATAATATTTTCTTTGCCTCATAATTAGAATCTGGAAGCCTGTTCCCTTCTAGAATTAGCTCTTTTAAAAGCTCAAGTAAACTGGAGAAACTTTTATCAGTCCACCCATTTTTTTTCTTTTAAGTTAACTAATCTCAAAACTGCTAATAACATTGTATATTTACTGCAACCTGGGAATAATGGTTTCTCAGAATCTCCATACAATCGTTCAACAGGTGGTGTTTTTTCGATGGTTTCAACACCTAAATCATAAATTAATTCTTCAATACGATCCTCTGCCTCATTGTGAATATCTTCATCAACATTGGATGTTGAATTTTTAGTTGTTTTACCATGCCATATCCAATGTGTATAGTTAAAGCTAAAATCATAACAAATGATATGATCCTTGATTTCTCTTGAGTTTAACTTTCTCATATTTACACACTTCAAACATGGATAGAAAATCAAATCACTGTTTTGAAGATGTCATTTAGTGAATTCCAAAAAATTATCAACTCATTTTTCATATTCACTAGTGGTTCTTCGTAGATGAATCCAATTACGATTCATAAAACACCTAATATCACAATAAATTTTATGAATATATTAAAACATATAAACATTTAAATATCTATCAGATAATTTGTAACAAAAACATTTAATAATTTAATACTGCATTAATTTAAAGGATGGAGTATGTGTATTGGATGAAATTTGATAGAATTCAAAGTAAAAATATACAATTTGTTGACAGGATATTTAAGAATGTTTGTTGAAAGAATATTTAACCATGTCCTAACACATTTAAAATAAAATATAAACTAATAATTAAATAAAATCAATATCAAAATTGAATGATAAATGATTTATCTACAAAATTAAAAAAACTTAGAAAATTTGAAGTTCAACCCGAATGGAGATCCTCAATCCAAAATGCGTTCGGTATAATGAATTCTAAAAAACACTACAAAATCTATAACAACAATGATAATAAAAAACCAAAAATAATTCTAAACAAATACTAAAATCGAACCAACGTTTCATGTCATGTAATTTAGGGTTATGGAAGAATATATAAACAATTGAAGATAAACCAAGAGATAAAAACCAAGAACAGAAAACCGAAAAATGTGAAAATTGAACAAAACTGTCAACAATGGACTAACAAGATCATAAATAAAGCTTTGAAGGTCATCGTGAGTCGAAGGAGCCGCATCGGGTTTCGATTTTGAAGATCCAATAGAATGATGGTTTTTCCACCCTGATAAATTATAAAATATTTTCGGTATCGGTTTTTAACAAAACCGACCCCAAAAATTTAAAAAAAACAATCGGCATCTGTTTTGAGAATAACCGACGTTGAAAATCAATTTTTTTCAAGTTTCTGCATCAGTTTCTTCAAAAACTGACACCGAAACATCTATATATGGCGTCGGTTTTAAAAAAACCGATGCCGAATGTTTTTTTTTTAATTTTCGGCATCGGTTATTCTGAAAACTGACGTGAAATCATTTTTTTTCACATTCCGCATCGGTTTTTGGAAAACCGACGCGGAAAATCATGCTGAATATTTTTTTTATTATTGGCGTAGGTTTTTCTAAAAACCGACGCGAAAACATCTTTTTTCATATTCTGCGTCGGTTTTTAGAAAACCGATGCAAAAAATCATGCCGAATATTTTTTTTTATTATTGGCGTTGGTTTTACTAAAAACCGACGCCATAAATTTTTCTCACATACTATTGGCGTCGGTTTATGAAAAATTGGCGTTATTATGTCGACGTTAAATCCCGTATTTCCATTAGTGATTTACCCAAAACACAACCATGAGTACCTCCCTTACCCTAGGGAGGATGATGATGTCGACAACAATGACTTAATTCTAGCTACACATGAACCACGATCAAGGGATCATACCATAGGACATCTCCACCTGAAGAGTACAACCTAATATCCTCACTCTAAAAAGGATCTCATGATGAGGGAATCTACTAAAGTCCAATAGACATGGGCCCCTTGAGTTTCCCGCTAGGGGAGGAAAATGTATAGTCGAGAGTAGGTCATTGCCCCAGTTCATGAGGATTAGATCTAGTGTAAAAATGTGGAGGAATACCAAATGCATACATACAACTCATCCACCTCTTATAAAGCCCGCAACAGATATTCGGTGGCACATTATGAGCCAGCGAAAATCCCTGCCAATGGTCGATGGTCCCACCACACAGATAGGGTGGCGAATTAAAGTCGGATGGAAATCCATGCTGATGCACTAGAAGACCACCATATAATTATGGTGGCAACTAGATACAAGTAGGTACAAATACCTGCTGACACAAAACAAGGACACCATTACAATAATGAGGAAAACTATGGGCAGTCGTACAAAAATACCAATGCATATGGATCCCACCCATAAAATTTAGTGGAAATCAATAGACTGATAAAAATTCTTATCTAACAATATCAAGCCCACTAGTCAAATACAGTGGAAATAAAAAATAAGCAATTTCAAATTCCTACAGATTGACATCAATCCCATGAGACAAATACAACAGAAAATGAGCATATGCAAATTATTGCCTGCAAATATGAAGTCCACCAGTCAAATACAGTGGAAACTAAATAAAGTTGTTGGCATATCCCTGATAGAATTTTGGGGTAGACTCGTTCCTCTAACCTAACATAGGATAACTACTAGTACCCACTGGAAACATATAGAGTACTAGATCAGGAAAAAAATCTTGCTCTGACATTAGAATCAGCATTTATAGCCATTACAGCTAAAAAAGTATCTCATCACATATTAGAAATGATTGGGGATCAAACATCGATTCCAGACCATATATTAAAAACCTATCAAGATGTCATCACGTCTACAAAAAAAGAGAGGAGTTAGGACAATGACCACATCTCTCCAACCGGGGTGATTCATTCACAAAATTAGATAGTTACACTAGAGTAGACATTCATCCCTGATCCAGTCTAGGAGGGTTGATGGCTATATTACATGATAGAAGGACAACTGAATCCATAAAACACTCATTCCAACTGGGGGACACCGGTCCAATGTGGTGGAAACTCCAGGGTAGTCATATATCCCTTCTAGAACTAAATATTATCATCAGTGTATATTGGAAACATCATAGGAACCAACTAAATAGGGACCCATATATGAAGGTTGTTACCAATAGCAGGCAGTCCCAGTTTCCCACAAGAGGGCACCCAAAAATGAAGTGTTCCAAAGGTAGTTTGAAAATAAAGAGCATGTTCATGATTCTTCTCTTCTAAAATATGGAGTTTTTAATTCCATAAGACATCTATAAATAGAGGATCAAGATCTTATCGATCCATTACCAAAGTATGGAATTGGAAGTAGCAGTTGTGAAGGTCCTACCCACAATGTTCCTACCAGCAGCTCTAAAGGTTCTCCTTAGAGAAACCATGGGGGCTTAATCTATGGCCCAAAAACGATTGATCGCAATATCCTATCTCTAGATGTGTTTCAAGGTAGCACTCCCATGAACATAATATCAAATAGTAATAAGGTACTCCCCTTTCTTTCATCCTCCCTAATGGTCATCCCCAAGGTATACACTACATATATTATTCTCCCTGTAATTGGACATTAAGCTATGATGGTATTCCTCTCCATTATGACATTCACTATGAAGGTCCTCTTCGCCATGACATAAGGAATTAATAATTCCCTTCTCTCATTGTAGTACATCATGATGGTCCTACCTAGATTTCACACTGCATATACTCTATCGACTCTCAGATGTCAAGCTATAGTAGAATCCCTTTCCGTGATGATATTCATTGGAAATGTCCTCTCTGCAATGAAAAAAAACAACAAGAAGGTCCTCCCCTTGCGGAGGTATGCCCTAAAGGTCCTCTCTAGGGTACATGCCATGAAAAATCTCCATACATTCAAAAATTAAGCTGTGATGATATTCTTAGCCACCATATCCTCAGTTGTGAAGGTCCCCCCACATCCCAAATTCACATAGGCAAGAAGGTTCTCCCCCTTCTGGTCTAAATACGAGAAAGCCCTCATATTCTGGGGTACATGGATTGATATGTTCAAATATGATAGAAACCCTGTCAATGATAAGTGACATCCTTTCTAATTCAGGATATGTCCCAGGGCAACGTTCATCCTCTAAGCCACCCCTACACCATTCATACATCAATGAAATCGCTACCAACCCCGCAACTTAGGATGAAATCATCAAAAAACATTAGAGTTGGGAACAAAAAGTAGAGGAATCCCTGGTATAAGAACAACATAATATGTTCTTTGTGAGAATACAACTATCCAGGGATGACATACTAATTATTTTCTATCCCACATCCACTTCTCTATTCAGCATTCCAAAAGATTTATCAGAAGAATGTATGCACAAAATTATCCTTAATGTATAGACAATTGTCCACAAGTTGAAAATGAAATTTATACCCTATGATGGGTATGTAGACTATATCAGTATATTTGGGGAGCATATTTGGAAAATTGACCTAGAATCCCTTCTATATGCACAACATCTACGATCGAAAAGTCAAAAGAAAAACTGTGAATTGGATTGCCTCCATGCTATACACAAATTGTGTTGCCTCATCAGTGACACTTCATCTGGTGTTCACATCCAATGGTAGGGAGAACATGGAGCTCTACACATATCCCCACATCACATCTAGTATATCCCACTTGAAATAGAATCTTGTAATGTCACCTTCTGAAGACAGAATCCAAATAAAGTACATATTCAGGAAAAGTGGCCCGCTCGACAATAACTGGCCGTGAGTAAGTCTCAAAAGCATCAAACGTAAAGAGAGAAATATATAGAGAAGCTCATGATACATGATACCGAGAAAATTTAGTAGGAATCTCACCTAAGGTAATCCAAACAATGAGCATTTATCATGTCCTCATAAGAAAATAATTCACACGTAGATCTGGCATTATATCTGGCTCATTCTAGCATTGGAATTTGCAAGATCAAGAAGGTTGTGATAGCATAAAAAACACCAAAGTGCAGGAGAAACCCCATCCCATAGGTCTAGGACATTTTTAACAAAATTTTCCCCCATAAACCATAAAAAATCTAGGCCAGGAAACATCAGTGGGAGAACGGGATCAACCCTAGCCCACAAGGTTGGGGGAATTTTTACCTCAACCACCCGCCTTGTAGAAGTCAGTCTTTTCTCACCTAGGGAGGATAAAAAATAGAGAGGATATTTGTTTTATCCCATCTCATGACTCATATCCACCATAGGTTAAGTCATACTTCTAGGTCATCTCAAGGATCCCTTCGAGTCCCTATTTTTTAAGAAACTCAAATAGGGTCCCAGAATAGGATGAGAAGATCCGAAAAGGGGCGCAAGATGTCCTCCTACCATTCAGAACCTAGTACACCACTCTAAATGTGGTATACATTGGTGATCATTAGTAATTTCTGTCCCACAGATCATACTGAAGATAATCCAAATGAGGAGGATGCAAGAGAATATGGTTCCTATCTAATGGTGGTCCACAACGAGCATGAAGGTGTGCATACCCAAAACCAATGGGCCACCTTAAATTTGGGCACTCCCTTAACTAATCCATCATTACCTTCTCTAGAATCCCTAATAAGGAGAAGAATAGTAACAGGGATTCATACATCCCACCTCCTACTCTCAATGTGAATGCATCCCTCACGCTTGAGGAGAGATTCTCTCAACAATAGGAAGAAATGAAAGATCTAAGGAGAATAAACAATGAGAAAATTCAATCAGTCCATCCCATAAGATATGTTCTTTAGGTAGAGCATCAACACACACTTACAACAGAGGTACCTTTTCCCCATGAGCTCATCCAAACAGATGAATCAAGGATAGAAAGCTAGTTCAAGGTATCACTGGGACCATCAGTCTACCTAAACTCAATCCCGAAAGGATATTATTATTTCCTTCCATTTGATAAGAAAATAGAATAGATTTAAGAGAATCTAAAAAGGATTATCAGGAATAGGTATCTGACTCATGTTCCATTAGTACCGGCATATCAATTCTTGTCCCCTATTGTACCCTCCCATTCTCAAGGTCAACAAGACATGCACCAAGGGATCATGAATACCATCAAGTAATTTAAGAATCGATTAGAATCCATAAAAGGGACGCACACTCCTATATAGCCAGAATAGAAGCCATACCTTGACTGGGTATGCAATGTTTCACCGCCACCAATTTTTGGGAACCCCGTGTTCCTAGTGTTCAATGGATCAGTTGATCTAGAGAAATAGATGCTTCATTCGAACTAAGAAAGTTTTAGAAATTTCGTGCTTTATAAGTTTACTAGCTAAATTGATAATAGCATGGAAGGATATTTGGCACCAGTTATTATTCCATTTTAGCTCGACGTTTCTAAAAACAATAGTCATGGACCACATGCACTGAAAAAAATGATAGAATGAGGGAGTTTCAGACATCATTGATAGATGTAATGGTGTAACTTACTCCATGAACAGGAAAATCCCCCAATATGATATATTGTCCATGTTCATTGATAATATCTTTGATGGGCTACGCACACCCCTTATCCTAGTGAAATATATAAGTGGGTTCTGGTACTTCTCCACAATTGAAGAATGTATAAAGGATTCTTTATAATAGACTAATATCAAGTCTTGAGTACCCCCATCATCCACATTCAGAATAGTAGGAATAAATGAAGTGGATTAAATCATTCTTAATTCACCCCCTCTGATGGCTCTGGATCCTAGTTCCACACTGAATCGTGTGTGGCCCCATATACATCAACAACCACCCCCTCCTTGACAAGATTAGTGAATAGGGGTAATATAAATCAATTCAAGGGATAAAGAAATTAATTTTACTTATTCTAAGATGAACAAGTCCATTTCCACTTTATATATTACATGAATTCAAACGATCCCCAACTTTTATGTTGAAGAGGGTTGATAAAGTAGGTCTCAATGAATATCCAGATTACTGTCCATTCTACAAGATATCGGGGCACAAAATAGGGGAGTGTTTTTTCTTCAAAGACCTATTCTAATGAATGATAGATTCAAGAAAATTCACATTGGGACTATGTCTATTGCATGTGGTATATATATCCACTATAAAATTGAATGACGAAGAGATGTGGAAAAATGTTGTTAATAAAAAAGAGAAAAATATTGATTGTTGAATGACTCAAAAAATAATCAAACAGGCCCAAAATATTCTCCAAGCATATTTAAAGCAACCAAATATGCCCCCAATATCTCTTGATGCAACTAAAATGACATCTGAATCCCTAAAATCCTCCAACGGTTGACTTCCCAAAATGAAGTCCAATCAGAAGGGTAGAATGAAAGTGCAGGAAGATGAAATTGCACCAAATCCAAAGTTGGATTTGACACTGTCAAATTTCATGCCATCAGATATGAGAGTATGAGCACTACCCTTCCAAATGGTACCACTGGAGGCAGATGATGAGGTAGAGTCATTATAATAACAGGAGCTTATTTTTGGCTCCGTCAAATTCATCAACTTAATGGATACATTCTACGACGATGAATATGGTTATCAACCATAATTCACCACACCCATTTTGGGGGCTAGATGAAGAATCCGTAGAAGCTAGGGATATAAATGGAGATGTAGCCATGAAAGAAATCAAGATTATGGCCACACCCCTTCTCAAACTGTTAGTATTGTAGAAAACCATAGAAGGACCCTCTAGCATATCCAATTGGGACAAGAAAATTATCCTACACCCACAAAAATACACCTCGTTCTAATCATTCTAGAATATCCATCAGAGGAAGAAAATTTGACTACTTTACCTCGGCATACGAGTAGACTTGTCCCACCAAATCCACAAAGGATGTAAACTCCTTCGGCTCTGATCCCAAGGGACGACCTTTCAACATTAAATGCTAAATCACCTCAATCACCTATAAAAGATCATCCCTGAGATGGGAAGTGATGTACATTAAATGAGAAATATGATATTTAGAAGTAGTTAGCTTCAATACCAGCAAAACTATAAATCATGGATGCACTGAATCTATTAGAAGATCTCAGGGAAGCACTCATCGATGATTTGATAAGTCCCTAGGAGTTTGATTCTTAGGTTACATATGTTGAAGTCTATTTAACATAATTCAATCTTGTAGAATGAAATGATGTTATCTCATTCATGGATCAAGATGAGTATAATATTGTGAAAGGACACATAAACCCCTTATATGTGCCTAGTAGGATAAATGGTGTTGTATCTGAAAATTATTCATTGGAAATGGATCCATATTTGATTACCTTCCACTATGGACACTTCGTCGGTTGGGTTGTAATGAGGCTGATATGAAACCCTTCACCACGACTCTGTTGGGCTATGAAAAAATTGAGCAGAAGCTGTTTAGCCAAATTAAGCTCGAAACCTAGTTTGGAAACCTCATAGAACACCCAGAATTTCTGGTGGTCTGAAATAATAAGGCCTTCAATGCCCTTCTAGGAAGGCTATGGCTTCATCAACATGCATCAATATCTTCCTCTTACCATCAGTTCCTCAAAAATAGAATTAATGGATAGAGTGGGACATTGCATGCCAATAAGGACCCTTTCGACCTCTGTGAATCACATTATATTTATGTAGGGTTCTATGAGCTAAAGGAGAAGTGACTTCTGGATGATTGTGTTGATTGGATTTCCAATCCAAATGGTTTAGAAATGTTTCCCGCTGATACCCTTAACAAGATTCAGGAAGAATACACACTTCCCATCAATCATATTGAGTACACAAGTCCAAATTTGGATGCATATATAATATTTCCCATGATTTCGGTCATGATATGAAATCTTGATAATGTTGAAATGATCATTGACTCCCAAGATAATCATGGGGATTCAGATAAAAATTCCTCCAAACCATCATCAAAACTCCAAAAAAATTCCTACATCATACACCGAGGAAGGAGAAAGTTTCCTTTCACTCAAAGAAGATGAGGATACTCTTTTACCCATAATTTCATCTTCATTAGAGAATCCCCCACTGAAAGCCATGGTAGAAGAGGAATCTTCACCTCCCAAACACAAAAATTGAAACTCTTACCTAAAATATGGAACAATCATCACAAGAATTGTTTCCGCAAAAAAAATGAAGAGGCAGATAACGGGGACACAGAGGAGGAAGAATAAAACCTAAGGGATTCCCCTCCAACATTTGAGGAAGGTGTATCTACCACCATTGATGAAATCAAGGAAATCAACTTGGGTATGGAAGAAGACCCACGCCCCACTTTGATAATTATGGCCTTTCCTTCCAAAGACAAAGAGGTATACACCTATTTACTGAAGAAAAATTGATATGTTTTATCCTAGAATTATAAAAAAAAATTAGGCTTTAATCAAGAGGTGCCCACTTACCACCTCAGCCTGCCAGAAGATCACTGTGGTTATAGGAAAGTCATTAGAACAATGCACCCGATACATGCTACCAAAATAGAAGCTTAAGTTGATAAGATCATCAGATATAAATTTATTTGGGAATTCCAATACCCCATCTACCTAGAAAATATTTTCCCCATTAAAAATAAAAATTGGTAGATCAGAGTCTTTATTGATTTTAGAGATCTCAAATCGGTATTGCCCAAAATATGAATTCCCAGTCCTGATCCCATAATCATTGATTGATGAAACTAATGGATATGATGCTCTCTCTTTCATGGATGACTATTAAAGATATAAACAGATCTGACTGGCTTGATAAGAAGAAAAAGAAACTACCCGTAGGTTACCCAGGGAGTTTTTTATGCCTTTCAGTTTGAAAAATTCTAGTTCCATATATCAACATGCTAGACATCACATTTTCAAATACTACTTGGGAAAGTTCATTGAATTTTATGTAGATGATATGGTGGATAAACCATGATAACATTCAGACCACCTGGATAATCTTAAAATAGCCTTCAACAAACTATGACAACACAGCTTGAAAATAAACCCACTAAAGTGTGATTTTGGTATTACGTCATACAATTTCCTCAACTTCATCGTATGCCATCCTAGAGATGATGTTGACCCTGAGAAGATAAATTATATCCTTGGAATGTAAACTTATAAAAATAACACTGGTTTGAGAGGACTCCCAAGACACTTGGCCTATCTTTTGTGCTTCATATACAACCTTGCTGGAAAATGCTATTCCTTCCCTTGGATGATTAAAAAGGGGTATACTAATAGTGTACTGATGATTGTCAGGAAGAATTCGAAAATATCAAGAGATATCTATCAAATCAACCAGTGCTAATACTACCTGTCGAAGGAAGACCACTCATTATGTATGTGACTTCTTTGGAGTGATCCATAGGCCCCTTCCTCAAACATAAGAATGATGTCAGTAGTGAAAATAGTCTCTATTAACTCATTCAAACCATGATTTATGCTGAGACTCATTATTTTAATATCAAGAAGAGATGTATTGCATTAATATTTGCGGTTTATAAGCTGAAGCATTACATAAAGAACCATGAGGTCCAGTTGGTCTCATGTAGAAACTCACTCAAGTATATTCTCAGTCATCCAATGTTAACCGGATTTCTGTCACATTGGGAAGTCATCCTGTAGTCATTTGATATACATTTCTTACCATATAAATCTTTCAACGGTCATACATTAGTTTATTTCCTAGAAGATAATTATTCGATTGATGTGGCCCCATTAGATGTTGACCTACTTTATGGGGAAGTGTTATCTATTCAAGAGAACTTCTAGATGTGGGAAATGCATTTCGATGGAGAATCGAGATATTCAACTAGGAGACGGATGGAAGACCCCAAATTCAACAAAGTGGGGCTAGGATTGACAAATATATATCCAAAAAGGCAGTCCAACCATACTTCTTCCTATTGCCATAGGGGTGAAAAAACAATAAAGAATCATATCAGGACCTTATCACATGCTTGGTGCTAGCACACCAAGTGCAAGATGAACACCTGATGATAAAAGGTGATTCAGAACTGGTCATCAAGTAAGTCAATGGTTAATATAATATTAATAAATTGGATTTGACCCCTTTGATGAACCATGTTCGATTAATGATGGATGAATTACCATCAGATCCAACATTGAATTATGCCCCCCCCCCGGTGGAAAAATACACAAGCCCATGCATTGGAAAATGCAACCATAGCTCTGGACGACCCAGATCGCAATGAAACATTCATCAATATTGACCAGCAATGAATGGTATTACCATTCATTCAGGATAACATGTACAAAATCAACAAAATTAGTCCCATATCTGAGATGTATAGCCTAACCATTGATTGGATGACTCCCATTACAGATTACCATCAAAGGGTAGAGCTCCCACCAGATAGGGATAGAAGGGAATAGATCCGTAAAGCAGCAACCAACTTCCTCTTGTACGATGTTTCTAACTAGCCAAAGGATCTCTATAAGTGATTTCTTGATGGATTCTTTATCAATTGCATTGGTGGAGAAGATGCTGCCACCATCATGAAAAAAGTGAATCCCATAGTATTGGGAGTGCATCTATCACTATCCAATATCTCATAGAAGATTCAAATACATGGGAACTATTGGCCCACCATGATATAGGATTTCGCCACATTAACCATGATGTTTCATTCCTACCAAGTTCATGAAAATTTCATCCACCATCCCCCAGAGTTACTTCACATATCCAGGTACTCCAGGATATTTTTTGTATGGGGAGTAGACATCATGGGACCTTAACCTCCCACCACATCCAGACAATTCAAATATATTCTCATAGAAACTGACTTCTTTTCCAAATGGTAAGAATCTATACCTCTAAAAGAGGCCAGGGAAATAAGCATTTCCATCTTTTTGAAAGCTAACATCATCACCAGATTTGTTGTCCCTCATACCAAACTGATGGAAAATGGAACCAGTTTCTTCATTATTGAATTACACAAGATATACCAGGTATATGGAATCAAGGACAACAATTCATCCCACAACCATGTAGTGGAAAATGGGTAGATAGAGTACTTCAATAAGACCTTATCCAAAATTCTCTAGAAGATGGTAGACAGAGACAAGAAATATTGGACAGACAAGATCCTCCATGCTATGTGTGCTTACGGAACTATAACACACACTGCCACTCAAGAAACCTCATACTCATTAGTATATGGGACAAAGGCGGTTCTACGCATTGAAGTTCAATTAAAATCACTCTACATAACTGTCTATGATCAACTATCCAGAGATGAGCAGTCCCAAAAAACAGTTTGATGAGATGGAGTGGTTTGTTGAGAAAATATTTCACACCTTACACCATTTGAATGTTTACCAGGACTAGATCACACAAAAATTCAACAAAATGGTTCACCTTCTATCTTTACTTAAAAAAGAAATGGTATTGATCCTAATAAATCAGATGATTCCCAGAATGAAACCTCCAAAATTGGATCCATAATGGGAAGGACCATATTTCATACACAATTTCTACTCCAACAGAGCATATTCCTTAATTTCAATGGATGGAAAACTCACTACATCTCCCACCAATATGAATTTCTTGAAGAAATACTTTGTGAAATTATACAATTATTGTCATAGATACATGATTTTAAATGTCATACCACCTCCTACAACCATGATACTCAAAGTTAAACTATAGGTAAATTCATTCATCCTAACCGTACGATGTTAAACTGCATGGCCAAATTGTCCTAACCGCACAATAATAAATTGTACATAGGCCATTGTGTTATGAATAGTGATTAATTTCACATGAGTCAATTTTTTGCAAGGGATAGATAAATATTCCCCTTCATGTGTATGGGTCTGTCCGAAATAGGGAGTGTATATTAGAACTATGTGTGGCTTGATTCCTTCCCTCATAGGATACATAGTGACACATGGATTCTTCATCTTGATCTAGCCACCAACATAAAAAAAATTGATGACCCCTTTCTTGTACATGGGTGTGACCGAAACAGGGAACATGTTATCAGAAATATGTGGACTTTGATTCCTAACTAACTGGGATACGTAGGAAACATCCCTGAGGTTCAAGCCCGACACTTCACCCACCTCATCCTTTTCACGTTAGTTCACTCTCATCCTTAACATATGACATTAAACTATATGCGATACTAGAACTATGTTTGTCTTGATTCTTATCATCATAGGATATGTAGTGACACATGAAATCTATATCTTGTCCCATCCACCATTCAAAAAAAATGTTTGTCCCCCTATACGCAGGTCAGAACAGTATAAGAAACATGTTTTTAGAACAATATGTGGATTGATTCATACTTTTGTTGGATATGTAGTGATGCCCAGATCCCATATCATGGTCTAGCCTCCATGAAAAATTCCTCCCTGGTGTGTTTTTCATACTTGCATAGGGAAATTCATCAGTCAAAACTGCACAACATTACACTAAATGGATAAATAAGTCCAAACCACATGACATTAAACTTGAAGGTATCTCAATACCTATGTGTGACTTTATTCTTAGTATGACGAGTTACATAGTGAAACCTAGTCCTTCCTGGGTCCATCCACATGGAAAAAATGCCTATATTTATTTCACAATAATGTATAAGATTCCAAACATTGATTCCTACAATAAGGATTAAACATAAGATCATGCCCCTCCTTTACATATGAATCATATATATATAGAGGATCTTGTACCTCATAACTAATTAGAGTCTGGATATTTCCCACATAACCAAATATGCCATTTTTCTTCCATAAAACTCCATTCCCTAAAAAAATTCTGATATACCTGATTTTTTTATATATTTTCATACATTTTATTGAGTTTTTTTTTAAAAAAAATTCACCCCATACATGTTCTTTTGGATATAAAATATTTTAATTCAGTGATCATAATAATTTTCAGGTATTTAAATGCCAAAGACACAAATCAGGGGAAGTTTGTCAAAAATTCCAAAACTACACGACGTGTACCTTAATATACAAGTCATGTACCAGTACCCCGACAAGGATTGTCCAAGCCAATTACATGCCCAAGTAGCCAAAATACATTACACTAAATGTACATCATTCTAGAAGTGGTTGGTGTATGAGAAAAAGACTACATGATCATGTTTCTATCTAACCATTGCACGATGTATACGACACATATACACATCGTGTGGACTATCTAGAAGCAGTTTGTGATCGATCAACTTTATTACAATGCCGTGTGGGAAGGCGCTACACACCATGTATGTCCACCTACCTGGAAGAACCATGTTCAAAGTCAAATATCGCGTGTTAGTTCACCCACTAGAAAAGAAAAATATGTAAAAATGTGTTGAGAAGGGTACACGTTGTGTACTTTCCAGTACATTATGTGTACACCTAAAACCTATAAATAGGTGGAAGGCCCTCCAATTTCTGGGGATAAAAATTCAATATCCGAAGGAGGGAGGTTCATTTTCCCTGTGGGTATGACACCTAATGTTATTAAATTTTTAATAACTTTTTATATACTCCCTTTACTGATTTTATATTAAATTTGCATAATTTTTGTGAAATATTAATGTATAAATATTAATTATATTTTTTAGCACTATTTGAATTCATCCAGATTCAATTCTATTTAATATATTAATAATAAATATCACCCTACTAATCCAAATTGTTTGATTTTTTTTTTATGATTCCTTATTCAATTTCCAACATATCATTAAAAGGACTCATTGACCAATTCGTCTATTTGAAGGGTCATATGGTCCTCACAAGATGGCCCAATGAATTTGTGATGAAACATGACCATCTATGAAGATTGAATTTCTGGGATCAATCAAAAAGTCCAAATTTATTTATTCTCCTCCAAAATTCAGTGTAAAATTTCTGGATACATGAATAAAAATTTATGGGCCAACTCCAAAAACAAGGGGCCCAAATGAATCTTTGAAGTCCAGCCCACCACTCTCACAGGGAAATAAAACCAGCACACCAAAATTGACTTTTCTCATGACCTATTCATAAAATAAGGATTCTATTTTGAATTTTAAAAGAAGAGATATAGGCGTCCTACTTTATTCAAAAAAAATATTTGGGTTTGAAGTCATTATCTTGTCCAAAAATCTATTCACATTTTGGCCATTGAAAACCATGGATAGAAATGGACAGTTTAACACTGTTTATGAAAGCATCCATAACTTTGGCTCCATAAGTCCAAATGCCTCCAAATTTTGATATTAGGCGTAAAAAATTATTATAAAAACATTTAATAAGATGATTTCTCTGGATTTGTATGTCTGGATGGACGGAATGAAAACAATCCATCTCCTTTGGCTATAAATACAACCCACTCTTTCTCCTTTCATGTGGTTGGAATTTCAGAGAAAATGAGGATAGGTTGGCACAATAAAGTCTCTTTTAATGGTTTGGGATGATCTTTCATACTCATGTTTCAACATGATATACCATTCCTCCTTGCTTATTTTCGTTTACTTTTGTGTTCTTCTTTGTTTGTAATCTTGTAAGTGTTTGTTTTGTAATTCTGTTTTAATACATGTTTATTTCTCATTATTTATTAATATAATCCACCCTCTATTTTTAATATTAATATTCTTAAAATATTTTAAACTAATTTAAAATGAATTTAAAATTTTTCTTCCTCATTCAATCAAAATTCTATTTTTAATTCTCATCATCATTCGTGTGTGTCTATGTTTGACGCACAAATCCTTTCATATACCTTTATTTTTCTTCACTTATTAATTCATCATCAAAAATATAATAAACCAGATTACTATTAATATCAATGTATGAGTAAATCTATAATTAAGGTGAGTTAAATTATAGGGATGTTGAGTGATTGAGAGTATTTTCTTGATGAATATTCATTAAATTAACATTGTGTATATTGGACATAACATATAATCGATTAATGACTTGTTTTGTTTAACGTGTGGTTTAAATGCATTATTGGATCAATAAATACACTACCATAAACAATATCCGATTGATATTATAACTCTAATTGAAGTTAAGGCTTGGATTAAAGACTTACCACTTAGGAATTACAATCAATTTTATCTTGTGAAGTGGGAGTTAATTTAAATGAAATATAAAGAAAAGCTCAAGGATATTACAAGATTAACTCTATAATAATGAACTCACCCCAATATTTATCAAAATGTTAAATCAAACATGAACCATTACTCTCTTTATTTAATCTCAAAAAATAAACCCCCCCCCCCAATCAAAATACAATCAACTAAAAACAATCAACTATTAAAAAGTATCATCATCTAGGATTCGACCACAGTGCTTATATATACATTAGTTGAGCACCAGAACCTTGAACGGTCGATAGGAAAAAATAGACCACGCTTACAAATGGCACTAGTGTTAGGGATGCTGCAATTAAGTTGTCTTTAGTTTTTAATAATTTTAAAAATATGAAAAAAATAAAAATTTAGAAGAAAATTGAAAAAAAAACACAAAGAAAAACCCACGTTTTCATAAAAATCATAAACAAAAAACACAAAAAGAAAAATCCATCTCTCTATTACTTCTAAAATCTATCTGAATTCCCCATAGCCTCCCAAAAAATCCCTCAGATTTTTTTTACCCTAAAATTGATCGAACACTTCGCCAATTTAGGAGGAACATTCGGGATAATCAAATAATTCATGAACCAGTCCTCGTCTAACCAGTTGAATTAGAAATGGACAGTCCTAGGGAAAAAACACTTAAAGATCTTTCTACCCCTGATATGAATTATCAACCTATTGGTACACAATATCCAATCATAGAGGCCAACTTCGAACTCAAATTGGGTTTGATCCATCTTCTACATCATTTCCATGGGCTAGATGGTGATGATCCACATCTCCACCTTAAAGAGTTCAAAGTGGTGTGCTCTACAATGAAGCATCAAGGGGTTTCTCAGGAACAAATTAAACTCTAAGCATTACCTTTCTCCTTAGCTAACTCTGCCTAGTCATGGCTATACTACCTCCCTCATGGTTCCATAACCACATGGAATGACAATAAAGAACTATTTTTAGAGAAACTATTTCCTGATTCTTGTACTTCTTCTATCTGAAATGAAATAAGTGGTATTCGTCAATTCCTAAATGAATCACTCCATGAGTACTTGGGGAGGTTTAAAAAGCTTGTATCAACCTGACCACATCAGCAAATCCTTGACTAACTCTTGATCAAATACTTCTATTAGGGGTTATTGGCTATGGGGATAACACTCATTGATGTCGCAAGTGGTGGTGCTCTTATTGATAAAACTTCTACATCTACAAGAGATCTCATAAGTAAAATGGCTGAAAACACACAACAATTCCATACTCGAGCACATTCTCAAGTCAAAAAATCCCAATATAGTAAATATAGAGAGCCAAACAAGATGACAGAGTGGATGAGTGAAATTAAAGGTCTTGTGCAGCAACTAGTTGTGGCTTCCAAAGCCCCAACCTCATCTTCTCCATAATCAATGTTTCCTAGACCTATCAAAAACTATGGAATCTGAAACTCCCTAGATCATCCAAAAAAACTTTTCCATGACATCAAGATGAACCATCTGATTCATCAAGGCCCATGGATCTCAATGCAGCCTATGGTCAACAGAACACCAACCCTCAACTATTAGGTCAGTTTGTTAGAAACATCAACCAACCTCACTCTGATCCCTTCTCTTCTTCCTATAACCAAGGCCTATAGTACGGTAATCCTGTATCTCATCCCCCTCAATTCTCTCCTCAAAACCCAATCCAGTTTTAATATGTTCAAGGTGTTGGTAACTTCCAACAACCTTATCATTTTGTTCCTCAACAAAAAAGGAGAAATCCTCCTCATGGTCTTTGAGGCTTCCACTATCCTAGTGGTCCTTCCGAATTCCCAAAATAATACAATCTCTTTCTCAAGAACCAAAATAAAGGCAATTCTAATCTGAGACAAGCATCTTCTTCTAAGCATCCATGTGAAATTGTAGTTGAATATCTTTCCCATTTAACTCATTCCAGCCTTAAAATCATTGAAACCCAAATCAGTCAACTTGCATCCCACCTTAGTCAGCAGCAACCATCCAATTCTTCCCAACTCCTAGATAAACCATTATCCAACTACATGGGTAATGCTAATTCAATTGAACTAAGACCGGGGAAGAAAATTTCTTGGCCTCAAGTTAAGTCATATAACTCCCATTTAGATGTCAACCTAGAAAATGAAAATAAAAATAAACTTGAAAAGGAATATGAATCCATTCCCTCAAATCCTTCCATTCCACTTAGTACTCTAATTCCTTTTCCCCGAGTTGTTTATAAGCCAAATAAGTCATTTGAACCAGATCTTGAAATGATCCACATGTTTAGACTTGTTAAAGACAACATACCCCTCTTAGATTCTATAAAAAATATCCCTATGTATGCCACATTTCTTAAGGAATTGTGCACCCACAAGAGGAAACTTAGGACATTCAAAAATGTTTTAACCCAAGATCCCATACATATTAAGTGCAAATATCCATGGAACATTATGGTTACATTCCAAATTGGATGTTACAACTTCTATGATGCACTCATAGACCTAAGAGCCTCAATTAATGTCATGAACAAATACATATTCTCTAACCTTGGTCTGGGTACCTTACATCCAGCAAGTGTTTTCATTCAATTGGAAAATCGTAGAACTGCTAGTCTTGCGGGTATAATCGTGGATATCCTTTTCCATGTGAATGATCTTATCTTCCCCGCTGATTTCTAGGTCATTGACATGGAAGGTGATATGAACTCTTCTCGATCTCCCCTAATTCTAGGAAGACTATTCCTAATGACAGTGAGAACCAATATTGATGTCCATTCAGCCATCTTAACCGTGGAATTTGGTGACCAAATGGTCAAGTTCATTATTTTCCAAGCCATGTGATACCCATCTAAGGATCACTCTGCATTCTTAATCCATGCTTCTGAGGACACTTATATGAATCAATTGAATCTTAATCCATCATGTTTTTCATGTTCTAATGATAAAGGATCTTGTGAAATATGCACCATGGTTAACAATGTCGTAAATGGTGAAGTTGATGTGGACCTTTCATTCATAGACTCCATCAATCTAGAGGAACATGAAAACTCTCTTGAATCCCACATCAACAGTGATCTCTACTTCTCCAGCTTGGACAATATTAAGGAAATGAATCTAAAGCAACTAAAATCCCTTCCTCCATTCCTAAGTGGTCTAACCCACAAATGAGATATGATATTGATCTAAAACCTCTTCCTAAACACTTTAAATATGCATTCATTTTCTATGATCACACTTACCATATCATTATCTCTGCTTCTCTTACTAAAACCGAGGATTCAAAACATGTTCAGGTGTTAGAGGAAAAATATGGCCTTAGTTTGGACTATAGATGACATACCAGGAATCAACCCTTATCTTTGCATGCATCACCTCCATCTTGAAGAATCATCCAAACCAACTAGACAACCACAAAGAAGACAAAATCATCTCATACATGAGGTAGTTAGGGAAGAGATCACCAAGCTTCTTCAAGCTGGTATTATCTACCCAATTTCTGATTGTGAATGGGTTAGTCCAATTAAATTTTAACCTAAGAAGGGTGGGATAAATGTTGTCACAAATGAACACGATGAGGTAGTCACAACTCGAGTGAAGAAGAAATGGCATGTGTGCATCGATTATAGGAAATTGAATGTTGAAACATGAAAAGATCACTACCTTCTTATATTCCTTGATAAAATTCCAGAATGATTTGCTGGAAGGTTACACTATTGATTTCTAGATGGATACATTGACTACTTCCAAATCTCAATCACACCTCAGGACAAAGAGAAGACTACTTTTACTTTCCCATTTGAACATATGCATATAGGTGAATTAATTTTAGCTTTTTCAATGCTCTTAAAACATTTCAAAGGTGTATGATGAGTATCTTTTCGAAATTCATTGAGCACTTCATGGAAGTCTTCATGGATGACTTTACAATTTATGGTGAGTCATTTGAATCTTGCTTGATTTAACTCTCTCAAGTCCTTCAAAAGCGTGTCAAGTGTAACCTTGAGTGGAAATTTGAAAAATGTCACATCATGGTTTAAAATGGGATTATTATAGAGAATATAGTTTCAAAAGATGGTATTGAAGTTGATCCTACCAAAATTGAAGTGATCCAATCACTTCCTGAACTAACCTCTGTTCGATACATCCGTTCATTCCTTGGTCATTCTGGTTTCTATCGTCGATTCATCGATAAATTTAGTAGGATTTCCCTCCCACTCACTAGATTGCTCCAAAATGATGTCACTTTCCATTTAGATGAGGTTTGAAAGAGAGAATTCATAGAAATCAAAACTACTCTTACATCTGCCCCAATAATCCAACCCCCATATTGGTCCTTACCCTTTAAGTTCATGTGTGACGCTTCTAATAGAGTCGTTGGGGCCATTCTTGGTCAAATAAGAGAAAACATTCTTCATGTTATCTATTATACCTCAAAAACATTGGATGAATCTAAATCTCCCTAAACCATGACTGAAGAGAAACATTTAGTAGGGGATTTTTCCTTAGATAAATTCTGGCCCTATCTCTTAGGTGCCAAGATCATAATCTTCACAGATCATTCTGCTATAAAGTTCTTACTAAAGAAAAGTGATTCCAAACCGAGGCTAATAATATAGATCCTAATGCTCCAAGAGTTTGACCTTTAAATAAATGATAGACTAGAAAAATAAAACTATATGGACGATCATCTTTATAGAATTTCTAATTCTTCTCATTATGAAATCATTGATCCTAAATTCCTCATTCTGCACCTTTCATCTCTCACTCTATTGTTACCATGGTATGCCCCAATTGTAAACTACATGGTTGCTGATATTTTTACTGAAAATTTTACCAAAGAAAAAAAAATGAAGATGAAAAGTGATACAAAATACTATTTTTGGGAAGAAAATATACTTTTGAAAACTGGGGCTGACATAGTGATTAAGAGATGTGTTGATGAAGATGAACATTCCTCCATATTTTAATTATGTCACTCAATTCCCGAAGGTGGACACTTTGGACAACAAAGGACATCTCAAAAGGTCCTAAACTCTCAATTTTTCTGGCCTTCACTCTTCAAGGACTCACATGTGTTCTATCAATCATGTCCCACTTTCCAAAATATTGGCATAATTTCCAAAAGAAATAAAATTCCCCAAAATCCATTAATCTTCTATGATATCTTTGATGTTCATGGAATATATTTCATGGGAACATTTTTCCCTTCCAATGGACTCTGATACATGTTTCTTGCAGTTTTTAATACCCCAAACTTCCATGGTATGTTTCCCTTTGAACAATACAATAGCTTGCATTGTACGCAACTTAGAGTTTTAACACACCACAACCAATCAAACTAGCCGTTATGAATAGTAATACATACTTTTTGAAATTTTATAAATTATATTTTTCAAAATGGACTTCATTTTTTGATTTGGAATATCAAAATTAGCTTAGGGTGAATTCTTGGTATTTTTCTGAAAATTTTCAATTTTTGATGAATACTGAAAAACACTACGTTATTGTTTAAAACCAATTTTTTATTTAAATAATTTTTTATTTTATTTTAATTTATTTTAAGTCAAAATATATACATAATAAATATATTATTTCAATTCAATTAATTTGAGTTATTTTATAATAAAATTAGATGCATAAAATTTTATTGAATTTTTTAACGTCATTTACCAACCTTCTAGGCATGTTAGCAAATTTGCATAAAATGTAATTTTACCATTTCTATGAATTGAATTTAAAAAATCCGAGAGAATTGGTTGATATCATAAAGTAGAATGTGGTTCAATAGGATGAAAATATTTTTTTGGTGAATAGTAACGTTTGACTTTTTTTACCACGGTTAAAAGTTAATAGGGTAATTAAAGGTAAAAATGATATTATTATTACCCTAACACATGTCCTAATTCTATTGAATAAGTTTATTTCTACGAAAATATACCTTAGGAATAAAATATGATTCTTTTTTTCCACTTGGATTAGATTAATACATTTATTATTATTTTATTTAAAGAAGGGTTAAAGGTGTTAAATTCAAATTTTTATGACTAAGACATTTTTAATATTTGGTTACACATAATATAAATTAAACAATAAATATTAATTAGAAATCTAAAAAATTTCCTACAAAATGGTATTTTTATTTATAAATTTTATTCATTAAATAATTAAATTTATTTATGACACAATAATGATGCAGTAATTACCTTATTAATGAAAGATTAAAATAATTGATATTTTAAATATAAAAAAATGTAAATTGATACTTTTGATGCATTCCAAGAATTTAATAGCTTAATATGACATATTAGGGTTGATTCAATGATTTATTTCTATGTAATCACGTTTTTATGACTTTCACAAAAACAAAATACCAAATAGTATCAAAATTGACATAAATGAGTTTTTCAAACAAATACAATATTTTTAAATGATATAATAGTCCGAAAAATATAAGGTTCGTAAAAATGACTTATATAATAATATATATATCATTAATAAATCACTTGGTGTTATCTTGGCATTTTATAGTAATATTATTAATCATATTATATAATAATACAATAATACATGGTAAAAGTTAAACTATTTAACTAAGAGTTAAATATAAAAGACAAGGTTAATATGGTGACCTAATCCAGACTAAAACCTATTGGTTGAGAGGTTTTTGAAACATACCCACCTTATCCTCTAAATAAATCATTTTGGAGCCATTATAAAACGAATATGATTTTATAATAAAATAATATTTCAAGCTTTTCCTAAATTGACCCTCACCACTCTTATAAAAGGGAACTTCCAATGTCTCAAAATCACACCTCCAAATCCATTTGGTTTGGCCAAACCCTACTCAAATATCCCCCCAAATACCCTCAATTTAACCTATAGTTCTTACTTTGATCAAAAAAACAACCTAAGGATCCCTTTTGATCAAATCAAAAGAAAACACCCGAAGAAGAGGTAATAATTTCACCACCTCTTTCAAAGTTCTTTTCTTCTTCCACTTCTTCTTTCTTTGTTGTTTCCATAACAAAATAATAAATCTATTACCTTATACATACTGTTATGTTATTATAAATATGTTACAACCATAATCATATTCTATCCATCCTATTAATGATAAGTCACCATATGTGCGTACGTACGACTTACTGTCTCCACGTCGTGGTGTTGTTTGTTATTCAAACACTTCATTATTTGGATAGGTATAATAATGAGTATAACTTATGTAAATAACATATATAACATGTTAATTATTCTTTATATATGATATATCATCTAATTACATATGATTCTACCATCAATTGACTGGTATTATCGCTCGTGCGTACTTATGGATTACCATCTCCACAAACGTGATGAGATTCATTCCCCATCAAAACCATTCAAGAATAAATTTAATTTTATGATTAAAAAATAATTTTTAAGAACTTAATATCATTCTGGATATGAATAAAATACATCCTATCAATAAAAAACATGACTAATGTGACAAAACATATAAAGGAATACAAATCAGTTAACACCTGAAATGATGATACTACTAAAATATTTTTAATAATGCAATATAAGAAGATCATATATGATATCATATTTATGTATGTAGTTCTTATATAATTTAAGAACAATTATATAACTATTATACATGAGGATAATGTACCCTATACCAAGGAAAAGTAAAGGTAAGGGTTAATTCTACAATCTCTTCATTATCTGAGGTTGTTTATACATGATTATCTACTAGGACCTCTTTGTCATCCACAGTTGTGTTTCTTTAAAATTCATTTCAAAAAAAATTCTATTTCTTAGAATATGGGTTAAAGTAATTTATACCCTTTTTACTTTTTATTATATGTTTATAAAGGAATTTTTCTGTCATTTTCTAAATAAGGACTTTTGCGACCTTTTCAAAAAAATAAAGAAAAGAATGTTTTTTAACTTATACATCGGGTGCATATATTTTCCACCATTATAACACATTCTATGATTACATTACAAGATTATAAGAATATTTTAAAAATAAATGTTTTTCATTTTATTTTGTGACTTTTAAATGATTTAAGAATAGACAGAGGCATTTCATTCAAATAAGTTTCATTTAATCTATGTCAACATCTTGTGATGGATTTTAAACTTGTTTGAAGTTATTTAATTATGATAAAAATATTCCATATTGTATTGAAGGTTTTGTGATATATTTGACTATGGATGTGTTATTCTTATACCATTCATGATTTGTGGATAAATTATTGACATTTATTATGCTAATATTAATATGAATGTTTATGTTATGTTTAAACCTTTTCAAATTAGGAATGCATTGGACTTATTAAGATATAGGTGGAGCCCGCTATATCTCCTCATGAATCAGTAGGTCTAATGAGACAAACTAGTGTTTTTGGAATAAGTCCTTGAAAAAATATTATTTTTAGTCTTGAAATGAGGCATTGACTATGTGGTTATGAAATCTGGCATTATGCATTCCATCATTGTGAAATTGGCTATTTGATATTACATGTGATTATTTAACAATTAGAACATACATGTGAATATATAAATGGAATTATTTGATTTATCTTCTCCATATTATGATTATTGTTATGTTTAAAAGGCTTTTGTTTTAGTCTTATAAATTGCTTTGAAATGTTTATTCTTATTTATGAATGTTAATGATATATTATTATCCTTACTGAGCATCTGAGCTTACCCCTTTCATATGTTTTATTTTTCCCAGGATGTGAAGAAGTATTCTACGATTAACCATTAGGAATAGGCTAAGGTATAAGATTGTGTTCAAAGGGGACACAATGATGTTTATTCTTTATTTGATGATGTAATGAAAAACTTATGTATGTATCTAGTTCTTACAAAGGCTACTAAACTAATCGGTCTTTCAAGAATTGATCTATTGTGATCATTCCAATGTTATGTAATAATGAACCGACTCTAGGTAACTAGGGTTATGGAATTGAAGTTGGTATCAAAGGATTGTTAGTACAAACCTTGGAACCTAGATTTATAAAAACTCTTATTAGAGAAAATTACCTTAAGATATACTTTGAGGATTAGTATAGAAGAACTTTCTAGAATTTTGGTAATACAAAGATTTTGTGAGTTTTCCAAGAAAAACATCGCTATCTGGATATGAGCAGGTAGTGGTGGCTTTGGAAGAGATGTACCTATTAGTGAAAACTCCGACAAGGTGTTTCGAGCTTGACTCGGGGTATCCGAGTACACAACAATGGGCCTTGTTGTACCCTTGGTTATGACACTCCTAGGGGATATGCTTAGGATAATTTACATTTTCTTTACAAACCATTATGAAGGATTTATGAGTATATACCCCCTCAAAGAAAACATTTTTATGATTAGGGATTATATCCATAAACTGTTCAATTTATGTTAATTGTTTTACAAGATTGTAATTATGTATTGTGATTCATAAACTAATCCAGTGTATGCCATTTTTTAGAAATGGAGCCTAGTTGAAGAAATGAAAACCATATTAATACAAGTAATCCATGTAGGTATTTCCCTCCTACTCAAGATAATTATAGTAGAGCTAGTGATGCAAATGGTGCACATTATCTTATCACCATACTGGGACAACTCACTCATGTTATGAATAATAACATTAACCATATGGAGAACCCTAATCCACAACGTGGAGGATCAATGTTAGAATGCTTCATGAGGAAAAAAAACCAACATTAAATGGGACTTCAAATCCATTTGAAGCTGAGTAATGGATAAGTTCCTTAGAGAAAATATTTCATGCTCTAGGGAGTTGCGAAAGGGAAAAGTTTTCATGGAAGTTTATTGCCTCACCTGAGATGTAGATAAATGGTGGTCATTAATTCAAAAAACAAAGGAAGAGAAATAAGTATCTAATATGGAATGGATAGAGTTTAAAGATATTTTCATAGAAAAATACTTTCCTCGTGACCATCGAGTGGATAAGGAAAGACAATTTCTGAGTTTGAGGTAAAAGAAAGAAGAGAATGTCACAAAGTATGAGGCTAACTTTACAAGGTTTGAAAGGTATGCAACATATTATATACGTCACACAAGGAGTAAGGTTGATTGATTATTTGATGGGTTAAAACCATTTCTCTGTTGAGAATTAGTCTCACAATCCTTCTCATCATACAAATATATTGTCACATGTTATATCAAGACAGAAAAATATTTCTCTAAGTCTTACGACTTTAAAGTATAGAAAGAGAAGAAGAGATCTACTGAACACTCTAAAAATTGAAATAAGGGGAAGAAGGAAAATTTTGAATATCCATCCTACAGTAAATTTGGGAAGACACACATCAGTACTTGCCTGAAGAGAATTGGAGTATATTACAATTGTAGTGAAAAAGGCCACCAAGCTCGTGATTACAAGGGAAGGAAAATGTTTTTCATTATTTAATGCTACAATTATAGAGAAAAGGGACATTATGCAAATTAATGTCCTAATATCCAAGGAAAATAACCTCAAAAAAGGTCAAGGGAGAAAGGTCAAGCTTATACAATCACTACTGCTGAGGTTGAAGCTTCTAAAGATGTGGTGGTAGGTAATTTAATGGTTTCTTTATGTTTATCCAATTCATTATTTGATTCTGGATCATCTCATTGTTTCATATCTACCCAGTTTGCTAAGAAAATTAGATATTTCAAATTTTATTTTACAAGGGCTTTGTCATTCAAATCTTCTAAGGTAAGTATCAGTGCAACAAAGCTTTGTGAATCAGTTCCCATCAGGGCATATAAATGTTCTTTTTCTGTTGATCTCATCATCATACCCATGATTTAATTTGATATAATACTCATAATGGATTGGATTTAATACCATTATGTGAAAATTTATTGTAAGAAGAAGGAGGTTACAATTTTCGATGATGATAAGGAGTACCTTATCTTTAGAGCAGAAACATCACCACCTGATTCTTTTCTAGATCCACCCCTAGTTACTCAACTAAATTCAATTATTGGGAAATAAGAGAATGAAATAAATATGGTTGAGGAAAATAATTTTCAAATAGAGGAAATACATGTTGTACAAGACTATGTTGACGTGTTTCTATATGATTTACCTAGACATCCTCCAGAATGAGAAATTGATTTTTCCATTGATTTAATTCCAGGTTTAAGGCCCATATCGAATACCCTTTATAGAATGGACACTGTGGAATTAGTTGAAATAAAGAAAAAACTAGGGGAATTGAGTAATAACAGATTTATTCTCCCTTGTTTTTCTCTATGGGGATCCCCAGTTATTTTTGTTAAGAAGAAAGATGGATCTATGATGTTGTGCATTGACTACATGGAGATCAATTCTTTAACGATATAGAAAAATTATCCCCTACGTCGCATTGATGATTTATTTGAACAACTTCATGGAGCTCAATATTTTTTAAATATTGAACTTTGATCTGGATATCATCAGTTGTGTGTGAAGAATGAAGACATTCCGAAGACTGCATTTTGTACCAGGGGTGGGCATTACGAGTTTATAGTAATGCCTTTTGAACTGACTAATGCACCCTCTGTTCTCATGGATCTAAGGAATAGAGTTTTCAAGGAATATCTTGATGAATTTTTAGTAGTATTTATTAATTATATCTTGATATACTCAAAAATCATTGAATACCATGAATATCACTTGAGCACTATTCTGAAAACCCTTAGAAGAAATGATTATGGGATGTTTAGCATGTATGAATGCTAGCTTCTGGAAATTTCTTTTCTTGGCCATATTGTCTCTAAGGATGGAATCTATGTCGATCCTTCAAAGACAAGAGCAATACAAGAATGGACAGCACCGACGAGTATAACTAAGGTATGCGGTTTTATTGTTTTAGCAAGTTATTATCAACATTTTGTACAGAATTTTGTTCGATTGGATAACTCATTAACCAAGCTCACATGTAAAGGGGTTAATTTTGTTTGGAAAAAAGAGTGTGAAGAATGTTTTGAGGAACTTAATAGTAGATTAGTGATTGATTCTATCTTGACTATACCATCAGAGAATGATCAGTTTATTAATTATAGATATTATTCAAATAAAGGACTTGGTTGTGTCCTTATGTAGAATGATAGAGTTGTTGCCTATGCATCACGACAACTAAAAATTCAAGAACAATACTATCCTACTCAAGAAATTGAGTTAAAAAATATAATATTTTCGTTGAAGATATGGAGACACTATCTCTATGGTGAAAAATGTGAGATATATACTGATCAAATGAATTTCAAGTATATTTTCTCACACAAATAACACAATATGAGTGAAAGACAATGGGTTTAACTACTCAAGGATTATTATTGAATTATACACTTCCACCCAGGGAAGGGAAATAAGGTGGAAGATTCTTTGAGTAGAAAGGATCATAGAGTTTTGAACAAGATTATAGTTAAAAGGGGTCCTATGTTCATGGATCTAGTAAAGATGGATATGGGAATAATCATGGAAGCTGAAACAACAATAATTTTTCAAATGGTTGATAAACCATCTTTACTAGAAAAGATAAAAAGCTCCCAGACTGATGATGAGGAGTTTCAAAAGAAAATTAAAGCTGTAAATGATGGGAGACTGATTGAATTTGTATATAAAGATGGAATTTTGAAATTTGGGAAGAGACATTGTGTTCTTGATATACATGATCTAAAAAGGGAATTGTTGGATGATACTCATTTCTCCAATTTCTCTATGAACCCTAGCAGCACTAAAATGTATAAAGATTGGAATAACATTTTTTGTGGGAAAAAATGAAGATAGATATTGATGATTATGTGTCAAGATGTATGGTTTTTCAATAGGTGAAGTCTGGGAGAAAACATCCTAGATAATTCATGCAACCTCTTCCTATACCTGAGTGGAAATGAGATGATATTACGATGGAATTTTTCATGGGACTACCAAAGACTCCTAGAAGGAATGATGAAATATGGGTCAATATTGATCGTCTTACCAAGTCATCACATTTTCTTTCTATAAGATAAGATTTACCACTTGAATGTTTAGCAAGAATATATATTAATGAAGTTGTAAGACTTCACGGATTACCCCTATCAATTTTTTCTGATTGTGATCCCCGTTTTACAATAAGATTCTGGAAAAGTCTTCAGAAGGCCTTGGATACAAAACATTGTTTGAGAAATACCTACCACCTTCAAACTAATGGACAATTATAATGGACTATTCAAACCTTAGAAGACATGTTGAGTTATTTCTCACTTTACTTTCAAGGTATGTTGGATCAGTATTTACCTCTGGAATAATTTTCCTATAACAATAGCTTCCATTCATGTATTCAGATGTCACCATATGAAGCATTATATGGAAAGAGATATTGCACACCAACGTTTTGGGATGATGTTGGTGAAAGAAAACTTGTAGGACCATAACTTGTTGAGGAAACAATGGAAAAGGTGAAGGTTATCTAAACCCACATCAAAGCATCTCCATGTATGTAAAAGTTCTATGACGATAACTGAAGGAAGGATTTGGAATTTCAAGTAGTAGATCATGTTTTCTTGAAGGTATCTCTATGGAATGGTGTTATACGATTCAGTAAGAAGGGAAAATTATGTCCCAGGTACATCAGAACTTTCGAAATTCTATAATGAATTAGAATTATAGATTATCATTTGGCAATGCTGCCAAGTCTCTCCAAAGTTCATGATGTGTTCCACATATCACTTTTGAGAAAATAAATGCCTAAAACAATGCATGTACTCACCTACTATGAAATATAACTGGAACTTTACCTATCTTATTGCGAAGATCCTGTCAAGATTCTTGATACCAAATAACATGTATCGAGAAATCAAACGACTCTTTTGGTAAAAGATCTATGGAGAAACCATAAGATGAAAGAGGCAACATGGGAACCTGAGGAACATAAGAAGTAGAACCACCTAAATCTTTTTATTCAGTAATATTCTAGAAATTTCTAGGATGAAATTATTTTAAGTAGGGGAGAATGTAACACCCCAAAATTCCACGATACGTTTCCCTTTGAATAATACAATAGCTTGCGCTGTACGCAACTTGGAGTTTTAATATGCCACAACCAATCATACTAACCGTTATGAATAGTAATACCCACTTTTTGAAATTGTATAAATTTTATTTTTCAAAGTGGACTTTATATTTAGATTCAGAATATCAAAATTAGCTTAGGATAAATTTTTGGTATTTTTCGGAAAACGTTCAATTTTTGATGAATAGTGAAGAGCACTACGTTATTGTTTTAAACTGAATTTTTATTTAAATAATTATCTACTTTATCTAAATGTATTTTAACTCAAAATATATACATAATACCTATATTAGTTCAAATCAATTCATTGGAGACCATTTATAATAAAATTAGATGTATAAAATTATATTGAATTTTTTAACGTCTTTTACCCACCTTCTAAGAACTTTAGAAAATTTGCTTAAAATGAAATTTTACCACTTATTTGAATTGAATTTATAAAATAAGAGATACACAGTTCATATCAGTAATTAAAATCTGGTTCAATAAGAGGAAAATAATTTTTGGAGAATAGTAACTTTGGACTTTTTTACCACAATTAAAAGTAAACAGGGTAATTAAAGGTAAAAATGATATTATTATTACCCAAACACATGTACTAATTCTATTGGATAAGTTTATTTAGACCAAAATGAACCTTAGTAATAAAATATGATTCTTCTTATCCACTTGGATTAGATTAATACATCTATTATTATTTTATTTAAAGAAGTGTTAAAAGTGTTAAATTCAAATTTTCATAAATAAAACATTTTTAATATAGGGATACAAATAAGATAAAATCGACTATAAATATTCATTAAAAATAAAAAATATTTCCTACATAATTTATTTTTATTTATAATTTTTGGACATCAAATAACTAAATTTAATTATGAAACAATGTTGATGTAGTAATTATCTTATTAATGAAAGATTCAAATAATTGATATTATAAATATCAAAATAAATATAAATTGATACTTTTGATGCATTCCACGAATTTACTAGATTAATATGTCATGTTTTGGTTGATTCAATGAATTTGTTTATAATTAATCATGTTTTTATGACTTTCACACAAACAAAATACCAAATAGTGTCAAAATTGAAATAAATGTGTTTTTAAAACAAATATTATATTATGAAATGATATAATAGTCCTAAAAATATGTGGTTCAGTCAAAGGACTTATATAATAATATATATATCATTAATGAACCACTTTGGGTTCTCTTGGAATTTTATAGTAATATTATTAACCCTATAATGTAATAAAATGAGAATACATGGTAAAAGTTAAACTATTTAACTAAGGGTTAAATCTAAATGATAAGGTTAATATGGTTCCCTAAACCTATATAAAACCTATTTGATGATATATTTTTGATCCATACCCACATTAACCTCTAAATAAATCATTTTATAGTCCTTATAAACTGAATATGATTGTACAATAAAATAATATTTCAAGCTTTTCCTAAAGTGACCCTCACCTCTCTTATAAATGGGTACTCCCCTTATCTAAAAATCACACCTCCAAAGCCATTTGTATTGGAAAAAACCCGATCAAATATCCTATCAACTACCCTAACTTATACCTATAGGCCTTACATTGATCATAAATCCATCCTAAGGAGCCCTTTTGATCAACTAAAAAGGAAACATCTGAAGAAGAGGTAATAATTTCACCACCTCTTTCAATGTTCGTTTCTTCTTCCACTTCCAGTTTCTTTGTTGGTTCCATACCAAAATAATTACTCCATTACCTTATACATACTATTATGTTATTATAAATATGGTGAAACTATATTCTTTATTCTATCCATCCTATGAATGACAAGTCACCATACGTGCGTACGTTTCGCTTACCGTCACCACGCCGTGGTGTAGTTTGTTATTCAAACACTTAATTATTTGGATGGGTATAATAATGAGTGTAACTAATGTAAATAATAAATATAACATGTTAATGATTATTTATATATGATATACCATCCAATTACATATTATTTCACCATCAATATAATGGTATTGTCGCTCGTACATACATATGAATTACCGTCTCCACGAACGCGATGAGATTCATTCCTCATCATAACCATTCAAGAATAAATTTTATTTTCTGATTAAAAAATAATGTTTAAGAACATAATATAATTATGGATATGAATAAAATAAATCCTATCAGTAACAAACATGACTTAGTTAACAAAACATATAAAGTAAAATGATTCTCTTAACACGCGAAACGTTGATACTACTGAAATTTTATTAATAAGGAAATATTAGAAGATCATATATGATATCATATTTATTTATGTGGTTCCTGTATAATTTAATAACAATTATTTAACTATTATAAATAAGTTTATCGTACCCTCTACCAAATAAAAGTACATGGTAAGGGTTAATTCTACAATCTCTTCGTTATCTAAGATTGTTTATACCTGAGTATCTACTGGGACCTCTTTATCATCCACTTTCTTGTTTCTTAAAAATGTATTTCAAAACATTTTTACCATTTTATAGACTATGGGTTAAATTAATTTATACCCTTTTTTGAATTTTTATAAGATTTTTATAAAGTAACCTTTCTATCATTTTCCAAACAAGGCCCTTTATGAAATTTTGGATAAAATTAAGCAAAGAATGTTTTTTTAACTTATATGGAAGGTGTGGATATTTTCTGCCATTATAACACTATCGAAGCATCCCTTACAAGATTATAAAAATATTTTCAAAAGGAATTTTTTCTTTTATAATTATGTGACTTTTAAATGATTTCAAAATAGAAAGATGTATTTATTTAAAATAGTTTTCATTTCATCTATGTCAACATCCTTTGATGGATTTTAAACTTGTTTGAAGTTGATTTATTTTGATACAAATCATCCATATTGTATTGAAGATTTTTTGATATGTTTTACTATGGATGTGTTATTTTTATACCATTCATGGTTTATAGAGAATGTATTTACATTTTTTATTCTATTTTTAATACGAATGTTTATGTTATGTTTAAACCTTTTCATATGAGGAATGAATTGGACAAAGTAAATGATGGCTATAGCCCGCTATAACTTATCGATGTATCGGTAGGCCTCATGGGAAAGACTAGTGTCTTGGAACAAGGCCTTTACAAAATCTTATTTTTAGTCATGGCACTAGGCCTTGACTATGTGGTTATGAAGTCTAGCATTATGAATTCAATCATTGTGAAATTTTCTATTTGATATTACATGTTATTATTCTAATAGAAGAATATCCATGTGAATAGGTAAATGGAATTATTTGATTTATCTTTTCCATATTATGCTGAAGTTTATTTTTAAGAGGATTGTTTTTTTTCTTATACATTTCCTTAAAATGTTTATACTTATTTATGAAAATTCCCGCTATATTTTTATCCTTACTGAGAATCTTATTTCACCCCTTTATTATGTTTTATTTTTCATAGGATGTGAAGAAGTATTTTATGATTAACCTGAATGAATAGTCTATGGGATATGAGTGTGTTAAAATGGGACACAATGATGTTTTTTTCATTATTTGATGATGTAATGAAAAACTATTGTATGTATCTAGTACTTCCAAGGATACTAAAATAATCGGTATGTCGAGACTTGATCTATTTTGATCATGACAATGTTATGTAATAATTCACCGAATCTGGGTAACTAGGGTTGGGGAGTTACACTGTTGATTATGTTTCTAGGTGGGTTGAGAAAAAACTCTCTAGAAAGGATGATTCACATACTGTTAGTGCATTCCTAAAGACACACACCTTCCACTGATTTGGCACACCACGCGCCATGATAAGTGACTTAAGAACCCATTTTTGTAATAAAACCACGGAATATTTTTTAAAATTAATGGGGTTGTATATAAAACATTTACTTTATATCACCCCAAAACAAATGACATGGATGAAAATTATAATAGAGAATTGAAAAGATAGATTGAGAGAATTGTAAAACACACCAGAAAAGACTGGCCAGAAATACTTAGTGAAACACTTTGGACTTATCAAACTGCCTATAAAACACCCACTGGGATGTCTCCTTTTAGTCTAGTTTTTGGTAAATCATGTCATTTACTAGTTAAAATCCATCATAAGTCATTTTGTGATGTGAAAACATGTAATATTTATTTTGAAAAATCTGATGAAGAAACATTGTTTTAATTAGCAGAATTGGTGGAGCATTGACTTGAATCCTATGAGAATTCCAATCTATAGAAATAAACGGATAAGGTACTCCATGATAATCACAACTTGAGAAAGGTATTCCATTAAGGTGAAAAGGTACTAATCTTAAACTATCGATTTCATATTCACTCAGGTAAGATTAATTCTCGATGGGAAGGTCCTTTTGTTATTACTAATTTTTACCCATTTGGTGCAGTGCAAGTCCAAGAACCCTCTTCAAAAAAGACATTCACAGTTAATGGATATCAGTTAAATCATCACCATGAAAGGAAATAAACCCCGAGAACCACCTCAACTTCCATTAGATCCCCAACTTCCACCGATCCACCACCGGATGGAGACGGTGACCCGAAAAATCCAAACCAGGGGGAATATCTTTCCCTTTAACTCTCTCTCTCTCTTCCTCTCTCTACCTCTTTCTTCTTCTTCCTCTATCTTTTATTTTTTTTACCACTTTCCTCATCAAACCCTTTATTTTTATATTTCTCTTTTCTGTGTATTTGTATTTTAAAAACACAAATAAGAACTAAAAAAATAAGTAAATAAATGTAAAAAAACCAAAAGAGTCATATATACTCACCATTCTGTTTTGAAATTTTGACTAACTATTTTGGGGAGTTCAAATACATGTTTTATTATTAAAAATTTTGTATTTTCATCATAATTGTGGATAAATAATATCTTTTTAAAACCAAAAATTTTGAATGCTCGATTTTAGATTTGGGAAATTATTTTACCCACCCTTGAGGAATAAAATTTGCTTTCATGCCAAGGCCACCTATGGCCATTTTTCAAAATGTGTGTTTTTCACCCCCATTTGTGAGTCTTGAGTTTTTGGACCTTCGATCTGAACTTCCTACTTTAGTGTGAGTTTATAATACAGAGGAAGTTTCTGAACCGCATGAGAATTATAATATCCAAATAGCCTCCAATTAAACATACATTAATCCTCCTTATGAAAGCCCCTTCGAGCCTATTAAAACATTTTCATTGATTTCTACATTACAAGACCAATACCTTATCTCAATCAATATGAACATGGATTTTCATTGCATAATTTTTTGAAATTTATGTTTGGGGGGAATGGAAATCATTTTTGGTACCCTAATGTTGATTTTTACCATGTTATCATATGCTTGAGTGAAATAATCAATTTATGTGTGGGGGAGAGGTTGTCATTCAGTGTGTTTTGGTAATTAATATAAGTTTATCTTGTACAAATGATATTGAAAAGTGTTCCAAAAATGAAAAAAAATGAAAAAAAGAATGGGTTGTGTCTTGGGTGGTTCAAAAATCACTCATTATCAACCTTTGATCTTATTATAACTATTAAAATTATTATCATGAGGATATCAAAAATGTGTTGGGAGATGATTCAACATTCATAAAATAAAAAAAAATAAAAAAATGAACACTTGTGTCATTGGGATAAGTTTTGTGGTTTATAAATATTTCATATTCTCATCCACTTCGAATTTCCTTCATCTTTTGTGTCTTATTTAAAAATTTCATTCCCTCATAAATATGTGTTTCCATTTCCTTTCATGTCTCATTTCAAAAAAAATGTGCACTGCATTTTCCATATTGGTGTTTTACCCTTTTTCCTATCTTTTGTATATCATCTTCCTACCGTCCCATAGCCACAAAAACCCTAAAAATACCTCTTGAATTTGAGCACTTTATTATAGGGAGTATATGTTGAGATCTATTACAAACTATAATATTTTCACATTGGGTTGGTGAATGAGTGAGGCTCCATAAATTAATTTTAACATCTCGAGAGGAGTATGTTTTGTTTGCCACCATTTTCCATTTCTAAATTTGAGCATGAAATAAAATATTATTTTGGAACATTGTTTCTATAAAAAATTCTGGTGGAATTGAATATGGATGATTTAAATTGTATAAAACTCTCATTATTTGTGAAAACAAAATTCTAATATTTTTTGGTGAGTGAAAATGATTTTGTAATGTTTTTATATTTGTTCCACATGAGGAAATGAACAAGAATACATGTGGGGGAGTTGATGTTATTAATATTTTTATAACTTTTTATATACTCCCGATACTGATTTTATATGAAATTTTCATAATTTGTGTGAAATAATAATGTATAAATATTAAATATAATTTGTGATCACTATTTTAATTCACCCACATTCAAGTATGTTTAATATTTTAATAATAACTATCACCCTACTGATCCAAATTGTTTTATTCTTGTTTTTTAGGATTCAATATTGAATTTCAAACATATCATTATATATAATCAGAGTCTAATTTCCCTATTTTAAGGGCCATATGGTGGTCACAAGAAGGCCCAATGAATTTGTGATTAAACTGGAAAAATTATGAAGATTGAATGGCCAAGATCAATCATGAATTACAAATTACTTTATTCTACTTCAATGATCGGGGGGGGGGGGAAATTCAAGGTTTCAAGGATAAAACTTTCAAGGCCCAAATCCAAAAATAAGAGGAAAAAATGATGCTTTGAAGTCCATCCCACCATTTTGTTCGGGAAATGAAATATGCACACCAAAATTGACTTTTCTCATGATCTATTCATCAAATCAAGATGAGAGTTTTAAGTGTGAAAGAGGAGATTTAGGAGGAAGACTTTTTTGAAGGTATAATTCTTGTTTTAAGGAATTTTCTTATTAAAAAATCCATTAACATTTCGTCCATTGAAAAACCATGCATAAAATGGATAGTTTAACATTGTTTATGAAAAGCACCATAAATTTGGATCCATAAGTCCAAATGCCTCCACATTTTGAGTATAGATGGACCACATTAGTATATACAATTTTTAATAATAGGATATCTCGATATTTGGCAGTATGTATGGCCAAATTGGAGATTCAAGTGGAAGAGAATATTTGGAATTCAAAAAGTCCACCTCGTTGGGTTATAAATACAACCCCTCTTCTACTTGAATGTGGTTGGAATTTCAGAGAAAATAAGGATTGGCTGGCATGAACAAGGATCTACCAAAGTCTTGGGAAGATCTGACATACTCATGTTTCAACTTTAGATATCATTCCTCCTTTCTTCTTTTCAATTACTTTTGTGTTCTTCTTTGTTTGTAATCTTGTAAGTTTTTGTTTTGTAATTTTGTTTTAATACATGTTTCTTTCTCATTATATCTTAATATAATACACCCCATGTTTTGTAAAATTAATGTTATTAAAATATTTTAAACCATGTTAAAATCCATTTTCTATTTGTATTCTTCATTCAATATAAATTCTTTTTTTAATTCTCATCACCATTCATGTGTGTGTGAGTTCGAAGCACAACTCCTTTTTATCCCTTTCTTTTTCTTTTCTTACTAATTCATCAGCATAAATATAATAAACTAGATTACTAATAATCTCAATGGATGAGTAAATCTATCATTGGGGGGAGTCAATGTTTTGGGATGTTAAGTTATTGAGAGTATTTTCTCGATGAATATGTTTTAAATTATCATTGTGTATGTTGAAATTAACATGGCATGAATTAATGACTTGTTTGGTTTAACATGTGGTTTTCATGGATTATTGGAACCATAAATAAACTACCATAGACAAGATATGATTGATATTAGAAACCTAATTTATGTTAAGGGTTTTATTAAAGCCTTAACACTTAGTAATTCCAATCAACATTATCTTGTGAATTGGGTGTTAATTTAAATGCAATATAAAGCAAAGCTCGAGGATATCACAATCTTAACTCCCTAATAATGAACTCACCCAAATCTTTATCAAATTTTTAAATCAAACACAAACTATTGATTTACTTTATTTATATTCTAAAAACAATCCCCCAATCAATATACAATCAACTAAAAACAATTGACTATTAACAATTATCATCGCCGGGGATTCAACCTAAGTGTTGTTACACACATTAGCAGAGCACCGAAACCTTGAACAGTCAATAGGTGACCATCGGCCATTATTTCACTACCATTGTTCATCTAATCAACCATTCCTACATTCTAAAAAATAATACACCTCTCCTTGATGTTTCTGCGATGATCACATCAGGTATCTAGGGTTTGGTGGTCATATTTTATTCCATGTGTAACTAAACACCCCATGTGTTGGGAATGTGGATGATGAAAGAGTGTTGTAATTTGAATTAATTTTTTTTTGTCTTTGTTCTATTTAATTCTTCATATTTTTCTTCAATAAAATATTTTTATCACTGAAAATTCTGAGCCATACCAAGGGAATAATTTCCAGGTACTCAATGGAAGAGTAACGATGAATACCTTCATGATCATTGGAAGTATCCATTGACTCACAAATGGACTGATATAAAAAAAGAATTCTGAAACACTGACTACCAGACCAAAGAGTCAGTTTCTTCAGTTCCAGACATAGTTTACCATACCAAGGGAACCTTTTCACAATTGAAACTCAGAGTGTTGGGTTATTATGAACAACACAACCTAATAAGAATTTCCTAAAAACTCCATAATAACCATAACCCCAACACGCTCATTTTTATATCAACCACATTTAAAACCACATTTGTTTTTTACCTTTAAACATTAATAATTAAATATGTAATCATAATGGTTTTCATAATAAAAAACTAAAATCCCACTCTAAATTCAGCATCCTTCACTAAGTCAATTCCAAACGCAATCGAATTCACGCACTCATCCATTTCTTGTGGATCAACCCCACACTTACTCTATACTAGCACATGATTGGGTAATATCAATTTGGGACACCGATAACATAACATCTATTAAATGAAAAACAAAATTTTGGAACCATTTCCTGGAGTTCTATTTGAGTGTTAAATTTAGTTGCGTTTTAATTAATTTCGTGAAAAAAATTAAAAATTATCAAAAATCTCTTTTCTAATCCCATTTATGTTTATAATTATTTTTCCCTTTTATGCCTGGTTTTAGTTTTGTTTGTGTGCAGGATCATAGGTACATGAGTAGATGCCCCACATAGTCCAGGAGTGTCGAGTCATCAGACATTCTATCTTTTGACCCGGAAATCGAACAGACATTGTTGTGACATAGACATGCACTGGTGGAAGAGAACAACTAGCACTCACCACCCATGGAGAACAAGGAGGAGGGAGAGCCAGCCACTAAAGCTGTAGTGGGTCACCCGTACCAGGACCATCAGCCTCACGCTATTGGTATGCCGAAGTTGGCCATACAAGGAGGCTTCATGGAGGTCCTCTTGAGGAGCTACCAGAGGCCGCCACAACAACCCCCTATGGAGTATGGCCAGCCCCAACAGCCACAACAGATCATTCACTAGCTGTACTTTTCCCCTCAAGAGTAGCAATATATGGCACCTCCACTCCCTCTGTAGCCACCTCTATGTCGTACTCTCTTGGAGCACGGCCCGCCGTCTATTTATGGAGATGACACGGGCATCGTTCGTCTGGCAGTGTAGGCCCATAATTTTGAGATCAAGCCTGGTTTCATGCAGCTGATCCAAAACACAGGTTAGTTCAGTGGCCTTCCCAACGAGGACCCAAACACCCATATCATAAATTTTCTGGAGAACTGTGACACGTTCCGCTACCATAGAGTGTCTGAGGAGACCATTCAAATTCTCCTACTCCCCTTCTCTCTAAGGGATAAGATGAAAGGTGGGATAAAAGGTTTTTTGTAGCTGTCTATCCCCACTTGAGAGGAGATAGCCCAGGAATTCCTATCAAAATATTTTCCACCCTCGAAGACGGCGACCTTGCAGAACTAAATACACAACTTCTAGCAGCACGAATCAGAGTCGTTGTACGAGTCATGGGAGAAATTCAAGGATATGCTGTGAAAATTCCCACACCAAAAACTCCCACTCTGGATGCAGGTCCAGACTTTCTATGGAGGGATGACAATGAACACATAGTCTATGGTGGATCTTGTAGTTGGAGGTACGGTTATAAGGAAGTCCCCCGAAGAGATTTTCGATCTACCTGAAGACATTTCTACCAAAATATTCCAGAGGACTTCTGAGAGGGGTAAGAAAAATTAGGTATACACAATATCGATGCCACTACTATGCTTGTTTCCCAATTGGACCCTGTTTTCAATAATATTGATGGGCTAAATATAAAGATCTCATCCCAAGTACAAGCGACAAACCATCCGACATGCAGCGAATGTGGTGACAACCACATCATGGGAGAATGCTCGAGACCTAAAGTCAGCCCTTCGATGAGCAAGGTAAGCTATGTTTCTCAATACCAAGGCTCGAACCAGTACTAATAGCACCAGAACCCGACAAGAAATGATCATTAGAAGACATGATGGGGCCCAAAACAGTAGAATCCTCTACCCTAGTGACTGTCTGGCTACTGTCAGCCCTAGTATTAGAGACAATACCCAATGAAATACCAGCATCAGTAGGGCTCTTACTAGCAGCAAGGATATCAAATCCCTCGCCCATAGCAGACGAGGAAACCACCACCTCCACCAGATGCACTACCACCTCAGCAAGAGAACACCTCAATGTTAGTGGATCTGATGAACAAGTTTATATATACTGGTAAGACATGATTTTAGAATTAGGATGCTTCTATTCAACGACTGGAGAACCAAATAATCTAGCTAGAAAACCAACTCTCAACGAGGAATCCTGGTACAATACCAGGTAACACTAAAAAGAACCTGAGGGAGGAGGCCCAGGTCGTCACCCTGCTATGTGGAAAGAATCTACAACAGAAGGAATTGGCATATCTAGTTGAACCTAAACCCCTTACTAACAAATAATGTCCAGTTATAGAACCATCCTCATCCAAAAACACAAAAAAACGGACCTTACAAGGAAAATGAAAAGAGGCTATCAAACCATTTGAGCCTTCCTTACCCTTCTTAGAGAGGATGAAGCAGATAAAGCTAGACCACCAGTTTGGAAAGTTCAAGGATGTGTTCAGGAAGTTGCACATCAAAATTAAATTTGTAGAGGCATTGATGTAGATACCCACATATTAAAAATTCATGAAGGAGATCCTCTTTAAAAAAAGGTAGACATAGGATCTTGGCACCATTTCACCGACCAAGGAGTGATCAGCAGTTGTACAACATTCAATTCTTCCCATGCCCCAGGATCCAGGTAGCTTCACTATCCCACACACTATCAGACCATGTGAGTCTGGGAAGGCCCTCGACGACTTAGGGGCCAACGTCAACCTCATATCCTTCAGTGTTTTTAAGAATCTAGGGCTCAAGAACTTGAAACCTACCCAAGCATCCCTTTATCTTGCCGACAAATCCATCAAATATCCGAATGGGATACTGGAGGATGTGCTAGTAAAGGTGGGAAAGTTAATCCTACCCCCATATTTCATCATCCTTGATATAGAGGAAGACCAGGAGGAACCTCTCAATTTAGGAAGGACTTTCTTGGCCACTGGGAAGGTCTTCATCGATGTACACTAGGGGGATTTGAATTTCAGAGTAGGAGGCGGAAGAGTATTCTACAATGTCCTCAAAGTTATCAAGCAAGCATCATTACCAAAGCATGAGGGATGCTATTTAGTGACCACCATGGATGATCACTTGAGCAGAAAATGATATGATCTATTATGTTCTTAAACCTTATTTGACTTTGTTTTTCCAATTATTCCAGTGGATAAAGCACCAGAGGACCTGGAATTCCTTGAAGGCCATGGAAACCACTACGGGCAGTGTACTGTTATTCCTGACATTCTAGAGCGGTCATAGGTTCAAGCACTTGTACCTTTGATTCTAAAGGCTCCTACACTAGAAATTAATCCTATCCCATGTTCTATGAAGTATGGGTACTTGGGAGACCATCAGAAATTTCCCATCATACTTAGTGAAACACTTTCACAGGAGAATGAGGATGCACTTTTTAGGTTTTGAAGTGGAGGAAGCATGCTATTGGGTGGACAGTTGTTGACTTGAAGGGACTCATCCCTACCATTTTCACCCACAAGGTGCTTCTCGAAGAAGGTGTGAAGCCATCTCAACAACCATAGTGACTCTTGAACCCCCCACCCCCATGAAGGATGTTGTGGAGAAAAAGGTAATTGAGTTACTAGTTGTAGTAATCATATACCCCATCTCAGATAGGTTGTGGGTGAGTCCCCTGCAAGTGGTACCCAGAAAGGGGGTATCACTATGATTTCAAATGACTAAAATGAGATCATCCCCACACCCAATATCACAGACTAAAGAGTCTGTGTGGACTACAGAAATCTGAATTACACCACATGGAAGGATCATTTTCCCCTTCCCTTCATTGGTCATATGATAGAGAGACTAACTGGGCGTGAGTTTTACTACTTCCCCGGTAGCTATTCTGGCTAGAATCAGATTTCTATTACCCTAGTGAATCAAGGGAAGAGATGATTTTCTTGCCCCAATAGTACGTTTGCTTACTGAAGGATGTCCTTTGGCATGTGCAATGCTCTCACCACCTTCCATCGATGCACTCTGTATATCTTCCATGACATGGAGGAATATATCCTTTAGGTTTTTACGGATGATTTTTCCATTTACGAAAAATCATTCACAACTTTCTTATGGCACCTAGAGATGGTACTAGAAAGATGTGAGAAAACTAACCTGGTTTTGAACTAGGAAAAGTGTCATTTCATGGTGCAGAGTGGCATTATACTTGGACATAGAATCTCGAAGAAGGGGATAGAGGTGGACCCAGAAAATATAAAAGTAATTTCAGAACTTCCCATTCCAACTTTCGTTAGAACCGTCCATAGCTTCCTAGTACATGAAACTTTCCTACAGGCAGTTTTTCCATGACTTCTCAAAGATAGCTCAGCCCCTCTCCAACCTTCTGACCAAGGATTCCATTTTTTAGTTTGATGAGTCATGCACCATAGCTTTTGATCACTTGAAGAAGCTTTTGGTGGAAGCTCCAGTGATGATTGCTACCAACTGGGAGGAGAAATTTGATGTGATGTGTGATACCAGTGACTGCACAGTGGTAGAAATCTAGGGCTAGTAGCTTGACCAAATTTTCTGACCCATCTATTATGTCAGTTGGATGATCAACTAGGAAACGATGAACTAAAATACCATGAAGAAGGAGATTCTAGAAGTGGTGTTCACTTTTGACAGGTTCTGTTCTTATTTAGTGCTATCTAACGTTATTGTTTATACAGACCATGCAACACTCAAGTACCTTCTGAAGAAGAAGGATGTGAATCCACAACTAATCCAATGGGTACTCCTCCTACAAGAATTTGATCTGAAAATATGAGACATGAAGGGGAGAGAGAACGTTGTTTCTGGTTATCTCTCCCACTGGGAGTTTCTGTATTTGTAGAAGGATGAAGATCGAGAGATCAAGAAGGATTTACCCGATGAGCACCTTTTTTTAGTAGAAGAATCATCCCAGCCTTGGTATGTGGATATTGTTAATTATTTGGTTATAGGTTCCATACACCCAACCTCTCCTTCTAGTAGAGTAAGTGGTTTCTCTCAAATTTCAAGAGGTACTTCTGGGAAGATCCTCTACTATTCTGATCTTATGGAGATGGGGTAATCTGACATTGAATCCCGAAAACTGAAGTTCATGAGGTCTGGGAATTTTGTCACCCCTCGCTAGTTGGGGGACATCATGGGTCAGACCATACTTTAGAAAAGATCCTACAGTCTGGGTTTTTCAAGCCCACCATGTATAGATATGATTGATCCTTTTTTTCCATTGCGATCGATGCCAAAGAATAGGTATTGTTGGGAATAGAGATGAGATGCCCCATCACCCCATCCTGGAAGTCGAGATCTTCGACGTCTGGGGAATAGACATCATGGGGACATTCCCACATCTTTTGTGAACACTAACATCATGGTATGCTTCAACTATTTCCCCAAGTGGGTGGAAGCCACTTCTACAGTACACAACATAGACAAGGTGATCATGGAATTTTTAAAGAAACAATTTTTTAGCAGGTTCATCGTTCCCCATATACTAATCAACGATAGAGGGACCCACTTCAACAACACATTGATGAACATAGTATTTTATAAGTATAAAGTGAAGAATTATATGGAGACTCTATATCATCCACATTCTAGTGGACAAGTGGAGAACTCCAACGATGTGCTCAAGTAGATTCTAGAGAAAACGGTGAACACTTCAAGGAAGGACTAGTCTAAGAAGCTAGACGATGCTTTGTGGGAATATTAGACAGCCTTCATGATTCCACTAGAGATGTCCCCATTCCATCTCATGTATGTAAATCCATTCCATATAACAGTATAGTTGGAGAATAAAGCTTACTGGGTCGTCAAGACCCTGAATTTTGATCTAAAGGACGCTGAAGAAAAGCATAAGTTCCAACTATGAGAACATGATGAAATATGATGGGAGGCATATGAGAACTCCACGATGTACAAGGATAAGATGAGAGAAATCCATGACCAGATGATTTCTTGAAAATATTTCAAACCCAGTTATCCGGTACTCCTTCTTAACTCCCTTCATTGATTATTTCTAGGAAAGAATAAATTCAAGATGGTCAGGGTCATTACGAGTCATACAAGTATCCCACAATAGAGTGGTGAAAATTGCTGGGGAGGATGGTCAACCATTCATGGTGAATGGAAAACATCTAAAGACTTACCCTCACATCGAAGACACAGTGGGAACACTCTCCAAAATGTATCTCAGGAAAGTAGAGGTAAGTCGGTCGAGGCCAACAACATAAAACAAAGGCGTTTCTAGGATGCAACCCAAAGGTTACATGTCGTGTACCACCTATACTCACGGCATGTATTGAGTACTTTGAGTTTATATTCTTAATATTATAAATATATAAATTAACTAAATAATAAATAGGGATGATGCTAGTGCCCATTGTAATGTCATTGGAGTTTTTCCGAGCCATCACTGGTATGAATCCCTCTATACCTACCATTGGCACGGGGTTCATCATTTTTATACCCATGTTTTAAATACACGATGTGTGTTGTATTTTTCATAATATTATATATATATATTATTAAATAAAGAAAACCCATGATGGGGATGGACCGATTGTCCAGGGTCATAAACAGGTTCCAAAAGACTCGGGTTTGAATCCTGGCAACCGACCCATTTCACATCATTTGTCATTCTAAAAAAACCACACAGTGTGTATTTAGATATATGTATTGTCTTCCAAGTTTTCAATAATTTAAATAGTTTTAGATATATTAACATACATGCGGGTGAAGTTGGAAGATTTGCAGAGTCTCAGCCCTGGATCCAAAAGACCTAGGTTGAACTCGGTTAATCTCCATACTTCATCCCTTTTATTCCAATTAAAAACCACACATAATTCCTTTTCTTAATCTCATGTCTTATTGCCCTGTATATAGAATATATATAATTCATATACCTGAGAATTAGTACAACCTTTTTTCCAGTGGTTGAGGGATTTCATTTGGAATGACTGATCACCAGTTCGACCCTCACCCCAAGCATCAGACGAAAGGTAACACTTTTCTTTTTCCAATTTTAGAACACATAACATGTATCTCCCAATACTTTATGTGTATATCATTATTTTTAGTAAATTATATATTTTTATTTTTATTTTATTATTAAAATTAAATATCAAATAGTTTACTATAAAAATTATGTTATATATATTTATTATTCATTTCATCCTTAAAAATAATACACGGTAATACACAGCTATTTTTTATACCTTCCGTTTTTCTTTTTTCCATTCCAAAACCAGTCACAGGTACCCTAGAGCGACTTAGAAATATCTATTTATGAGGGGATTATTTTTCTATATTTATTTTTCTATTATAATTTAGGTTTACTTCTTTAACTAATTTCCCACGTCTTGCACTCCTCGTTTCCCAATTTTCCCTCCTCTTCCTTTGTATTTCACTTGGGGGACCATATGCTGTATTAAGTGTGGAGGGATGTCCTCTGATTACACAAATATATTTCCCTTTAACTAATCTAATAATTTTAAAATTTTAAAATGTGGAATTTGTTTTGTTTAATTATAATTATAAATACCAAACATATAAAAGGACATTGTTAAAGTTACATGCTTATTTTAAATTTTGAAGTATTGTTAAAATGATTTCTAATATAGTTTAATTTTAGATTTAAATTCTTAGCTATCTAATTTTATTGGACTGGTTCATTTTTTTATTCATGTCAGGACCCTGATTAAACCCTCTACTTATTTCCTCATTCCCGATAGGCATTGTAAACCCTTTTTGACATATTTTTTCTTATACTATCTTTCTTGAGAGATTCTTGGGATATGCATAACTACTAGAGTTTACTTTATTTTCTCTTTAAAAACATGATGACTTTTGAATCACACTAAAATTATTGAGGCATTTGATTATTTTTTCAGACCCTTTCACCTTGAGACCTACCATTCATCTGATCTTTGTAAACCCTTAGAAACCATAAACTACCTTGATAGGAAGCCACATACAAGACTATTTTTTCCCTTCCTACCCTAATTCTTTATAATTTTTTTTGATTATTCACTTTATATTTAGAGAGGGATTATTGGGTTTTCATGGTATATTTTTGTGAGCAACCATGAACCTATGTGTGGGGGAGTTTTTCACTTGTTTATTTGAAAAACAGGGTCCCGGAGCCTACTATACATTGTATTCTTGATGGTCCCTTATATTGTTTAAAAAAATGCAAAAGAGAGACCAATTTCATTTATTACACATTACTGATGGTTTATGGGCCCATTTTGGCATGAGAATATCATGGTGATGATATCCTTTATGAGAGATCTTTATTGGGAATGTATTTTCATTGTGCTCTAATTATTGAATATCATGCATTGCTGTTTGAGAATTTATCCTCCTTTTTCAAGCCTCTGAGATTATTTTTCACATTATTACCTACCAAACCATAGCCTTATAAACATTCAACCATGATAAAAGCCCCCATGATTTTTGTGATCTAAAATTACTAATGTATAGACTGAGAACCCTTGGAAGCCTATTGATAGAGTGAATATACGTAAGATTGAGCACAACTCTTATAAAATGATCATGAGTGATGAGTGTATTATTTTATGGTGAGGTAAATCATCAAGTGCCATGTGTAATTGTGAAATGTTGAATAATGTTCATAAAAGAGAATGAATTTTTTTAATTAAACTATAAACGAGGCATGATTAAGATATCATTAAAATTGAAATATGTTTTTTGCATTTATAAAATCCTTTGTTATGATTATAGTATTTATAATTATAATTAAGTTGAATACTTCCCTTTTTGGAATATAGATATCGTTGATTAGATGTTGAGATTTTTGCTCGAGGACAAGAAAACGACTAAGTGTGGGGAAGTTTGATATACTTGATCTGTGTATAGATTTTCATTCATTTTATTGAGTTTTTTAAAACGTGTTTTCACAAGATACAATTAATTTTGGAGATAAAATGCTATATTTTAGTGATCATATTGATTTTCACGTATTTCCATGCCAAATACCCAAATCGGGGGAAGTTTATTAAATATTCCAAGTACATGCCCATGTTTCTAGAAGCCATTTCACGCCATGTAAGTCATATACACATAGTTTATATCATTTTAGAAGTTTTTGGTGGCTAATAGATGGACTAAACGACCATGTTTTCAGATGACCAATACATGTCATCCACGATATGTATACATTCCATGTTAACCTTCTAGAAGTAGTTGTTGACCGATGAACCATATTACACACCATGGGGGTGGCGCTACACACTGTGGACATCCACCTACAAGGTTGCGCTGTGTTAAAAGTCAAGGACGGCAGATTAGGTCACCCACCAATAGAGAAAAAGATGAAAAAATGCATTGACAAGGGTATAGGATGTGTACTTTCAAGTACACGCCGTGTACTCCTAAAACATATAAATAGGTGGCCGAACCTCCTAGTTCGGGAGTCAATATTCAATATTCAAAGGAGGGAGGTTCTATTACCCTATTGATGTGCTACCATTGTTCTAATACTCCTTCATTCCACCATTCTATAACTGAATTCACCTCTCCTTCAAGTTTCTAAGATGACCACATTTTGTATCGAGGGTTTTATTGTCCCCTTTTCATCCATGTGTAACTAAAAACCCCATGATTTGGGGCTATGGATGATGAAATAGTGTAGTAATTTGGATTAATTGTTAGGTTTGTGTTTGTTCTATTTAATTCTTCTTATTATTCTTCAATCATTTAATTTTATCAGTGAAAATTATGAGCTAGACCAAGGGCAGAATTTTCAGTGACTCAAAGGAATAATAATAGTGAATACTTTCATGATAATTGGATGTATTCATCAACTCATAAATAGAAAAATCTAAAAAAAGAATTTTGAAACACTGCCTACCGGACCAAGGAGTTAGTTTTTTCAGTTCCAGACATTGTTTACTGGGCCTAGGGATCCCTTTCATAATTGAAACCTAGAGTTTTGGGTTATTATGAACAACACAACCAAATAAGAAGTTCATAAAACCTCTATAAACTACATATCCCCAACATTCTCCTTTTTCTATCAACCACATTAAAACCACTTTTTTTTCTTTATCTTTTAACATAAATCTTTACTTCTGTAATCGAAACGGTTGTTATAATCAAATAAAAAAATATAACTCTAAATTCATCATCCATCACTAAGTTAATTCCAAATGAAATCGAATTCATGCACTCATCTGTTCTCTATGGATCTACCCTGTACTTACTCTATACTAGCTTAAGAGTGGGTAATATAAATTTGGGACACCGATAACATACCTTTAGTGAAATGAAAAACCAATTTCAAATCCCTATAATCAACAACAACTATCCGAAATGGATGGTCAGTATCCTGCATACACCTTTGTTTTACTATGCACATAATTACCCAATGGTTTGGCATACATTGCCAACAAAAAATGGGCTATCCAAAAAATAAAAATTATTCCCTAGGAGATACTATTCCTACTTATTTACACCCATTTTCTCCTAAGCCTCACATAATCCCTCCTAATTCAAGGGCTCCTAGAATCATGGTTTACACTTTCTTCCCCCACTCACATCTAGGGAATACTAGGGATATCCTAGCCTCATTAGCCCATATTTACACATGATTCCATTTATTTTTTGTCCCTGAAACACAATGATAAATGGTGCTGACAATTTTCTTTATGCAAGGCTTAAAATTTAATGGACCCACAACACCTATCTCATTCACATCAAGTCACCCACATCTTCACTATATGATGTTAAACCACATGACCCAAAAATTATCCCTTCTTTGATCCTACAATACCTAGGTGGTGGAGTGAAACCCTTGCCACCCCTTGTTTCTCACACTAATCATATCTCACATAGGCTTAGAAATTTTAGCAGGGTATTCCCTACAGAGCCAAGAAAAATCAATCCATAACGATTGATCATAATGTCACACCTTTAAATGTAATATTATAGTTTTCCCCTCCCTGTTGGGAAACCTAATGTCCTAACGATATGAAATTAAACTACAATTCTTCCCAAATATAGCTAATATTACTTACTCACTATGCATGGTCCAAACCTATTCAGGGAGCCTAATTTCAAGACACTGAGATCTTTAAAATTGAGCTCTACTCCAACAAGGGAATCAAAATGCCTCACCCTACATGTGATCTATATCTATATAAATTAGTTCCAAAATATATGGATGATCATAACCTCAACATTTATAACATATCTACACACTTATTTTCTACCTACCAAACTCTAAATTTGAGTGATTTCGGATCTTTGTAAACCTCCCCGACCATCAGATATGGTTGGCCAGTGTTCTTCAGAGACCTTTGTTTGACTATGCTCACATTGCTTTGGCGAATCTTCATATGTTTCCCATAAATAGGCCAGTCAACCAAAGGAATGTTCATCTTCAAGAGAGGCATTTCCTATTTTTATATTCTCAACAGCTTCAAAGCCTCGTATCATCTCTCCTAATCCAAGATCCCTTGAAACCATGGATTACACTCTTCTCCCTACCCACGTCATGAACATGTTGAAACATCTTGGCCCGACCATCATCCGATTAATCAGGTATTCCACATCAATGTACTAATCACATGAAATTAAAAATGCATGATGTTGGAAAAAAAATGTTCATTCATGGACCCCAACATGCCAAACAATATCCTCCCACATGATTCTATGCATGAAAAGAATATGTATAGGAATGTTCAATGCGGGTCTCGGTTCATTGGTAACCCCATGGGTAAACAAAAAAAATCACCATTCATAGGTGTGAAATATATCCGTATATGGATGAACCTTAAAATAACTATTTATGGATTTATACATATCATTATTGTATATGTACTGAAATTGAAACTTCTAATTTCAGATCCATCAATAAAACAGAATTTTCCCATCCCTATCTTGTAAGGGTCAGACCTGCATAAGAAAGTAACTCGCATGGATAGAATAAAAATTCATCCAATTATTCCTAGTATTCCCAATAATGTTCAACCTGAAATTATCTCTTTTAACATTTAGGAACCCCTCTTTAGACACCATTACCTGTATCTAGAAAGTTTTTAATCCCCATAAACATTTTTGGACATCAGAAATAGATGGATAATGTATTGTAGACACCTTTGTTTGACTATGAAAAAAATGCCCCGGAGGCTCTTCATATGTTTCCTAAAAATTGGAATGTCAACCAAAGAAAAAAATTTCCTCATGAGAGGATTATCTTGCCTTTGTATTCCCTTATGATGTTTACATCTCACCTCTTTCCATGGTTTTAAAAAACCCCTAGATTATAGTATACATCCTCTCTCTCCTCTCATGATTGAAGGTGATAGAACATTTCTTGTCAAAACACAATGATAAAGGAAGATCATTTATCCTCTGGTTAGAGTAAAATGAAGTCAAATAATAATTTTCAATGGTCCTGTTTGTATGATGTTAAATTGCCTCATGTTTCATCCCTCCTTTACACAAGTCAAATTCATGTGGGAGCGGTTTTAAAAAAAAAATATAAATGACCCTATTACTTATAGACATCGTTCCCCCAATAGTCTGACCACTATGGTCTTACAAAAATAAAAAAAATCCCCTAAAAACTTTTTGGAGATCATATATGGAAGGCCAATGTCCTGTGGACACCTTTTCCTAACTATGAACAAAATGCCGCGATAGCTCTGCAAAAGTGGACCCACAAAAAAGTTCGGTCAGCCAATGAAAAATTCATTCTCATGAGAGGTTTTTTCTATCTCTATACTCCCAATGGATTCCATTCTGGATTCCATATCCCATTATCCACAAAACAAAAGCTAGAGTAAAAAAAATCCATTATCCATGTCTGAAAGATATTGGGAGATTCTCAGTTAACGAGTCCTAAATTGGGTCCCTCACATTGAAAATCATGGTCCAAATTGTTGGACCTAAAACATTAGTCTTTGTCAAATTAGTTCGACCTAAAACATCAGTAATGATAGTCTGGTTTGTAAGACTTTAAACCACCCATGAAATATACTACACTCTATAGGATGAAAACACTCAAATGGTGTATTGGACAAATTTTGAGTTCCATCTCGCTAAACCTATGTCACGTACGGTTTAGGAAAAAATGTTGAGCAACCAAAAAGCAAGTGACATAAATCTTGTTTGGTCAAAACCACAAAAATAGATGCCTAAGAAAAAATCATGTTATACTCGCTAAGCCTACATTATAACAAGATTAGGAAAAATTGGGGTGATGGTATAAAAGACACTAAGTTTGTGGGGTTTTCCATGAAACCCTAGAAATAGTTGAACTACACTCGCTAATCCCCTCAGTTTAGGAAAAAAATAAGAGCATGATTAGATTATTCCCTTTATTCTAGATTGTGACTCATATTGATATCTGATTGAGTTTATGGTTTAAAATATAATTGAACATCATTTATTAACATTATATGGAGAAGTTAAAGGATAATCATTAGAGAGATAAATATTTTCATTCTAATATATAAAGGTATAGGGGGTACACAACCTAATTCCTATACATATGGGTGGGACAAGACCATTAAAAAAGATGTTTAGTGGACTCAAAAAGTTGTATCAATAAATAATATGACTCTTCAATGGCCTGACGAAGATTTAACAAAGTCACAGTCTCGACCTCCACACCTTCCCACAATTTATCCACCTCTTATGCTACATCATGGCCGATATTTTCCACTTACTTCACTAGTCATTGTCACTCATTAACTATGGTTGTAATGTGGTCATGTTCTTTTTTAAGCTGCTCTAGTTCTCTACTCCACTGTTCTACTTCCTGATTGAGTTTCTTTGCTAATGAACTTTTTTTTTGAGTTCACTCTATAGCCTCACGACTGCTCTATCAAGGTCAGTAGCTTCATTTATAAGAATATTCTTGGACACAAAGAGATGATCCCTGGACTCTGTAGCCAAAATATGGGACTTGAGTGCACTATTTTTCTTCCTAGCCATTACCACATGCTTCAATATGTTTTAAATACCATGCTAATCAAATCCTACAAATCCCATAACTAAAAAATGATTAAGTAATTTGGAAAATTTCATCAGCATATCAACAAGTGGTGTTTGAGATATCAATCCCTAATTTTTTTCCAGGACCATTGGAGGGCGGGATGAAGGTTGGCCATACACTCTCTATTAGTCTAAGAATCACTCCAATATAACAAAACATATTCAGGAATAAACCTCGCCAGGGGAGGCCATGACTCATTGAATTAGGCATGACTTGACCTGGCAGTATTTGCATCATTGAAAATTTCGATAGGAGGCAGGACCACCACAAATTCTTATGGTTGTGATCCTGAAGTCAAGAGTGTGATATGTAAACACTATCATCTCCTAAATCTGAACAAAAAAACACATACATGAAATGGATGGAAGAGTAGAAAACTGACCTCCACCAACTAGAGCGTTAATATCTGCAACTTCTATTATGACATAGTCTCCCAATGAAGATGATACTAAATATTCAATGAAAAATTGATCTTTAGTTTTTTCTTATGGAACCTGAGACTTGGGACCATGCCTGACTAGACCAGTGACCTCCAGAATATTGCTTACAGAAATTTGGCTCACAGGGATAATTAGTTTGGGAAAAGGCACAGTGGCCAACTCTGAATTTTTGGGAGCCATAATCTCGACCTATCCAATGGTTGTAGAAAAAGGTATGATGGACCATTCTAAATTTTTGAGATTTGGGACAATATCATCCCTTTGGGTTGTGAATTATGGGACAATAGGTTTAGTGTGCTCAATTAGAATAATGACTTATGGGGACATTCCCTCTACTAGGAACGGTCCATCTAGTTTAGGGTGGTAAAATCCTTAGGACATGGGGCCCCTCTCATATCCTATAGAAATAGGGGATCTTCACTAAGATTAGATGGTGTCATCAATGTTTTCATTTCATTCTCCACAGCGAAGGGATTGACCTTCATGGGTAGGGTTTTTTATCTAAAGGATATCCCACCACTGGGGAAGAGGTCGCTTGATCTGGAATAGGTACTCTCTAATGGTTGGGAATTCCCCTAACTTCCTTAGTTGGCCTAAACTCTCTAAGATGTTCATCCATAATTATAGGCGGTACTTCCTATACTATAGAAGGAACACGAGATTCAAATTCTTAGGAAACTATGTCCTGATTACATGTTGGTACTACATCAATAAATACATGCAATAGTTGGTCAAAAAGATAAAATAGTTTGGTATAACAACTAGATAAACAGATATGGTAGTTACTTGTGATCCTTGTTTTGATGTGTAGTGATATTTTAGACCCCTATAGACAATTCTTAGTTCTCCAAGGGATGGATCCCTAACTAGAATATCAAGTGAATCTAAAGGAGGGAATTCCCCATCAAGATTCACAATAGCTGCCTCCATGGGTTCATCAGTACTAGGAGAACCTTACATAGTGATCCCCATGTACGAAGGGGAATGTTCCCCAATAGAAGAACCTATGGGGATGTACACTAGATAATGTATCATCTACACAGTCTCCTATAACTCTTACTAGAATAAGGAATATATGAGGGTCCTTAAAATAATTCAAAGTAAAAGCCGAGGTCAACAAGCACAGTTACCACTTCTTCTGTATCAATTGAGTCTAAGTAAATTTTCATCTTTAATACACGATCAAACTAATGAATCCTATCTTTGGAATAATGAAATAACATATCAATTTTGTTTAGATATTTGGATACTTCATCTATATATTCGTGAATAGAATTCCATGAGGGAGCAATGGTCGCTCAAAAACAATGACGTTCAATGAATTCTTCTTGGAGAAGTTCAAATATATATTTATTAGAACCATTTTCTCTCATGTCATCCCTACCTTTCAGGCCCTTGGAAAGGTATCCATAATGGGAATGGATAAGGATAGAGGGTCAGTCAAAGTAAGTAAGGCGATTTCCATCATCCGGAACTACTTCCTGGGTTCCTCTACAATTCTAGAACCCCTAGGAGATGGGTGCTTATGAGAACTGGGGCACGAATGATGAGTCTCCCTAGATCCAGCCTCAACCGACACATTGGAAAGGTGATCACATCGATAGGTATCATATTCATTTCCATGGAACTCAAAACATATCACAGACTTCACCCGATGAAAAGATTTAAACCGTCCCTATCAAGCATGAATCTAGTTCCCAAGCTCCCATAGGTAATGATCCAAATTTCTTGGAGCATAATTTTAAGAGATTTTAGCAGGAATTGACACATTGAATATTCTAGAAAGGGATACTTCAGTCCCTTGGAGAAATCGCCACAAAGAATGAGGGGATTGAGCCTAAAATTATTGGTGACTCATTAATGTTTCTCATTGCATCCATGAAACTCAAAATAAAACATCAGGATTGATGAATGTATGATTATAATTGGTAGCACCGGATGCTTCGAAATCCTAAGAGGTCACACCCAATGTTTTCAAGACCTTCTTTAGGGGTTCATATCTGAGATACGTTTGATGATATTTCCCTGGTACGGAATTCTCAGCAGTTTACTTCTGTATCCCATTATCCCTAGGCGCATTGGGGGTTGTAATGATGGGAACTAGGTCTCATAGCTTTCCATATGGACGCGATTGAATCTAGGAATCAGCATAGCCTTTTTGAGGAGGGGTATAAAACCCTAAAAATATGGAATCTTGATATTGCACTGAGTTTCCTGTTGGTTAATCATTAGCCACAACTGTTGGGCTATCATGAGATATTTTTCCTAGCACACAACATTGAGGGTAGGGGACATAGAATCTAGACACAGTTAAATTAAATTCTAACTCTACAAGGTTTATATTCTTCACAGATAAGTTCCCTATCAATACGGTCAACCAAGATACCATCTCTTAAAGAAAATAGGTATCCTCAATTAACAAAGTCCAGTGATTCCAAAATCAAAATAATACTAGAAGGGTAAGTGTATGAATGACAAGTTAAGTGGTCATGATAGTTTATGCAAGTTAATAATTTTCATTCATTCTTTTTGGTTTGGTCTTTTTTCTTATTTTGTGTAGCCCATCCCACCAACATAACCCCATTGGTACTTTGAATATATGATTGAATAATAGAACATAGAATTAGTAGGGAATGGATAAATGTTTAAACCACTATGTGGGATCCTATACATCCCCAAAGGATTTGGAAGGGCCCAATCACCCGATGAGGTGGATTCCCATAGATGAATCTTCTTAGTAACTGAAAGATCATGGACAATACAGGAATGTCCTGGTTGATGCATTTTCCAGTGACCAGTTGGGCCTCTATGACAAAGGTTTTGACTCTGAAATTGCTAGAGTCTCATACAAGAAAAATCTAGCCACTCAGAAACATTTCCATGAAGGCCTCTAACTACAACAATTGATTGATATCGAGGAAAAGTTCCCATCCCCATTCATGAAAATGGACCTCCTCCAAGAAATACCAGTAGAAACCATCTCTACTTCATGTTTCTTTGTTTTGGCGAGACCTAGGTCTGTGCACACTAGTTTTTTTATTATGTTTCTTAGTAAAGACATTAATCCATTATGAGAAGGAAATGTATTGCTTCAAGAAATGGTCAATTCCCTTTGAATGTTTTTTCTCTTAGGAAAAGATCCTATTATCTAGAGAAGAATTCCTCTCCCCATCTTCCTAGGTTTTAGGAGGAGGTAGAAAATAATCATACATATCTTCGACAATGGGAACCCCCAAAATATGATGAACATCCCAGAGGCTAATGATGACCTCCCTATTGATTAAATGAAAGGTATTGGTATCTGGATTCCATCTACTCAGAAACTGTAGAATGAAGGCACTGGTTCGATCAGCATAGGCCTTGGATACCCAAAAAACCTAATATAACCCCACAGTTTGCAATTCTACCAGGAATTCTTCATAGATATTACGAAACCAGAAAGGCCACCCCTTATCCAAAGAAAACCAACCTCCATAATGATGTTCCCACTTTGATTACTATCCATGTTGTTCAATTGTTGTGTCCCTCCATGAAATTATATGGTATAAATGGTACATTTCATCAAGAATTCATCATTCAGCCTCCATAGATCGAGGGGAATATATCAATATTGACCCAAAAACAATATCCTTCTCTATGAATTGTCTTTTAAATGATATAAGGTCCTTAAGAATGGTGCTATCGAATATCCAAGCAGTAGGTTGGTTGGCCCGATGCTATTGTAGAATATTTGTATCAGATAGTAGAGCAAATCAATAAATGGGTAGCCTATCTAAAATTGGATACTCCATATGACCTGGGGTAAGAAGGTTCACAATGGATTGATGTAGTGGGGTGACATAGTTTTTTTCAACAAGAGAGTTCTCCATATTATTCTAATTTTATCATCAGTTGAAAGGGGAGTGGTAGTAACACCAGCGACAAAAACATCATTTGTATCAGCCTATGGAAGATACATCTCTTTTATGCACAAAAAGACCATACAAAAGGTTAGTACAATAATGTATTTGGGAAAAGTCCAAAAATTGGAAAATAAATTAAAGAAGACTGAATAAAAAACTAGCGTGTGTACTAAAACATGGAAATGATATGCGGAAGGCATTCCCCATGAGTTAATAGTTCGTAGAATGCCACACGAGGCATTTTCTAACAAAGCGATGGCCATAGAATTGAACAGTTTGTGGATTGGGGGAGCCTCACATCGATCCATTCTATGTGGTTATACAAATATTTTAGTGTAAATACTTAATGTTCAGTTTGAAATTATATGTTCAGTTTGAAGATTTAAAAAATTAGTTCACATATGAGGGTGAACATAAATATTTTTCAGTTTTTAGAATGAAAAGCACATTTTGTGGGTGATGGATTTCACGATGTGTATTCACTACGTGGAATCAAAGAGATTCAAGAGAAATTTTTGGAGTGATTTTCATTGAGAATACCAGTAAATGATAAATGACCTAGATCACCCTATATATAGGCATGGTCCCCCTATGGTTCCACCTTTTTACCAAAAACCAATCTACTATAGGACCAATTTCTACATTAGAATAGCCTCATCTTCTTCCTAATTGGAACCCTTTTTGATGGGGGAATTTGTAGGGTTCTGAAAACGTTGTAAAGATAACGTAAACACTCATAATTTTGGAAAAGGAAAATGATATATCCACATATTGAATCCTAGGAATGATGGGTGGAAGGAATTGCCCATGAATGGAGTTGTACGCAGAATGATGACAACCCCGCGTAATATCCCCAAAAACCGCATCATTGGAAAAATAGAGGTAGAGAATTACAACCCCAAACCACGTCGTTGGTGAAATGGAGGCAGAGAATACCATCCCCACCACCATGTCATTGGTGAAATGGAGTCGGAGAAACATGCCCATAGATACCATCCCTACAAATTCAATAGTTCATGGGAATGGAAAAACTAGTAGCACCCCTCGAAACAACGAAGTCATTCATGGGATTGAGGTGTTTATTTTTGCTGCTATGAACCATAACCCTACAAGCCTCTTTTGAATGAGTCATCCAAAGGCTGAGTGATCTCTCCATAGGAATCCGTAAAAGGTTTCGTGAGATTAATAGATCCATCTTCCTCGATAATCTATAAAAGGACCCTAAGGGGAGATGAGAAAGGGACCAAATTCCATAGGATTGTAAAATCTTTGGGATGAATTTCTAAATAAATCAATCGATGAGGCTCATATTTCTTCCAATAAATTCCCCTAGGTATAAAATCACTGCACAATGGAAAAATAAAAAAGTAAACATAATAATTGGCAGACCGTGAACCATATCTCATTCACGGATGAAATTTCCATAAGGCACTGAACCAATTACCCATATTCACTTTGGTACCCCGTGTAGCATAATAATATGAAGACGGTACACTGTACCACGTATCACCATACTGTGTAGACAAAACTTGGTGTGGCGTAGCATCATGATACGTGGTCAGAACCTATTTTTGTGTAGAAATACACAATACATGCCACACACAGGTTCACATACCATTATGGTACATGAAATGTCCCTCCTTCTGTGTAGCAATATGCGACATGGGGAGGCCCCCATCCTCGCGAAGAGATAGTACATTGAATGGGGTACTCTTGGATGTTTTACTCTCATAGATTCTATAATCTCCTTCCCTTTCTGTCCCCTCATCCACGTTCGCTCTGCAAACCAGTCCAACAACATTAGGACAAAGCCTATTCCAATGTCACTAGACCAGTATGATAAAACCACCGAGGACATCCACACACCTTTTTGAGTTTACATAATCACAATAAGTAGAGTCTCATAGGTAATCCCTGCAATGGCGCTGACCCCCAGAATGTCCATAAGTTTACTTTCCCATGAAAAATTGGGTACCAACCATGGAAAACTAACATGAATCTCCCCATTCTAGGGATCATTAATAAAAACTGAACTTTACCTTTGATGAGGTTCAGTGATATAAAAGGGAAATCATGATTTATTTTCCCATTGAAAATAAGAAAAATTCATCCTCTTTCCAGGAACCAATTTCAAGGAACAACCACTGAGGTAAGTACTTTTCTTTTCTTACAGGAGGTTGCATCAGAGATCTTCCACACCTCTGAACATGGTATACCAAAATAGGTTAATATAACTATCCTGGGTATAAAAACAAATGGGTGAAAATGGTCACATACATAACTTCACTCTCTCTCCCATTGGGCTAAAGTACCATCTATAAGTAGATGATGTGAGACATACGAACTTCAGAACCACTACCTCCTCTTATGTCTCACACCGAGCATGAATCCCACGATCTTAGAGGCTGGCAGTGATCATGACATCTGCATAAGCCCAAATCATGGGCCTCTAAGTAGTTATAAGACCCAAATATAAGGAACTATGAGAACTATAATTCCTTATCTGACCAAGATACATAGGATGCATGTATAAGGCCCGATCTCAAGGGAAATTCTTCATATAAGTCAGTCCCAATATGATTCCCTCAATCAATCTTGGTAATATTCTTCAGATGTAATCCCTGACTTATTGGGAAGATTCTGTGTGTAAGCCCAAATCATGCCTCCATAAATGGGATACCGCAAGGGTGTAAGCCTTAACCCAAACCCAACTACAAGGGTTTTTATTCCCAACCAACCAGGAATGTAGGAAGCCTCCCTAAGGTTCATACTCATTTCCTATATCACCTGACTATTCTTCAGTCCATGTCCCCAATAGGCTAATATCTACCCAGGAGACTATGCCTTTTCTCAGCATCTTGGGCCTCCTTGTCATAAGTATCACATCAAATCATGACTATGCGACTTTATCCTAGACGTCCTTACCTTATGATGTTAAACTACATGGATGGGTACTCATCACATGACCTTAAATGGTGATGTGTCCAATTAAGTGGCACCAAAATACATGGGTTCTGATTCCTCTCTTGAGGATATGTAGGAATCCCATCTTATGGGTTCCATCCCAACATCAGAATAATTCATCTCCCCCCAGACGAAATTAAACTCCAGAGCGCATCATCAAATGGGTTAAACCCGCAATGTATCAACAAACAATAATGTAATTTCTTATATATCCACAAAAGAGGTACATTGATGAAGAAAATAGAATAAAGATAAGTATCATTATATATGGAGAACCACAAATACATACATATGGTTCTAGATTTACGTGTATCTAGGATCGATCTTGAAACATAGGAGTAGTTCCAGGACACATTCATGGGAATGGAAAAACAATTCACAAACATTTGAACATTTATTAAATTTATATGAGAGTCACGGAATAGGAAATAATCCCCCCCCCCAAAAGGGTGTGATGATCCGAACCTCCCATCATCCCAACCAATGGAGTTATTAAGTTTCGTTAACCAAATTTTCATCCAAAGAATGCCTGCCTTTGGAAGGAAGGTCCACAAATCATGGATAAAATGGTTGTTGGGTGTTTCTGGATTTACGAACAAAAACGTTGGATATCATCCGAGGACATGGTACCTGCCGTGGGTTGATTTCACAAAACTCGTAACCCACTACAATTTCCCTCCATGAACATTCAATTGTGGCACCTCCTTTTCAACTTAGAAAAGGACACACTGCCCAGTCCCAACACAACCATCTCCCCCATTGAAATGTATATGATGTGAATCAGGTCGAAAGAAAAAAGGTGATCCTGACATGAAGCTCTCTATAAAATCAGGTGATTAGTTATTATCCATTGGGCCATTTTGTTTGTTCCCATATAAAGACAGATCAGGCCGAAACAAGGTTTTTCGGGTTTTTAATTTTTTAGGTGTTTTCAAGGTTTTATGTGTTTTTAGGTTATTTATGTATTCTTAGGGGTTTTTAGGGTTTTGAGGGTTTTTATGTTTTTAGGTTTTTTTCAATATTTTTATTATTTTAAAGGGTTTTATGAATATTGAGGGATTTTATGGATTTAGGGATTTTGTGGTTTGTTTGGTATTTATGGTTTATTGAATTTTTTAGTGTTTTTATGTTTTTTTAGAGTTTTTGATATTTTTAGTGGATTAAAGGATTTTTAGAGTTTTTAGTGTTTTTAGGGGTTTTTAGGGTTGTTTAAATTTTTATGGGGTTTTATGGGATTTTAGGCATTTAGGGTTTTTGAGAGGTTTTTATGGTTTGTAGCGTTTTTTAGGTTTTAGGTGTTTTATGTGTTTTTTAATATTTTATCATGTTTTTCCTAGGTTTTTAGTGGTTTTTACATTTTTAGTAATTTTTAGTGTTTCTTAGGATTTATATGGTATTTTAGGGGTTTTATGGGTTTTAAGGGTTTCAGAGATTTTTTGGGTTTTTATGTTTTTCATGATTTAACTTTTTTGAGTTTTTAGGGGTTTATGGTTATTTAGAGTGTTATAACGTTTTTATGGGTTAGAAAAGGTTTTAGAGTATTTAGTTGTTTTGAGGGTTTTAATGGGTTTTTAGGGTTTTTAAGATTTGTAGGGAATTTAATTTTTTTTATAGGTTTTTAAGGACTTTTAGGGTCTTATAATTTTAATGTTATAGGGGTTTTAAGTGTTTTTATGTTTTTAAGGTTTTATTAGTGTTTTTAGGGTTTGATGTTCTTTTATGTTTTTATGATTTTTAAGAATTTTTTAGGATTTTAATGGGTGTTTAAGGTTTTAGGTGTTTTAATGTATTTAGGTTTTTAGTGTTTTTAGGATTTTTAGAGTTTTAGGGTTTTCTGTTGTTTTAAGTGTTTTATTGTTTTTATTTTTTTTCTTAGGGTTTTTCATGGTTTTAGGTAATTTTTTAATGTAATTTTTTGTGAATTTGTGGATTTTAGGAGATTTTTAGGTATTTTAAAATTTTTAAGGGTTTTATGGTTTTTAGGGGTTTGTAGGTTTTATGGGTTTTTTGTATGTGAGGTTTTTTCGAGTTTATTTGGGGTTTTATAGTTTTTTAAAGTTTTTAGGGGTTTTATGGGTTTTTATATTTTTTTTTATTTTTAAGGATTTTTAGGATGTTTACGGTTTTGGGAAATTTTAGGGATTTTGTGGGGTTTTGGGTTCTTATGTTTTTTTTATTGTTTTTATAGTTTTATGGTTTTACAAAGGTTTTAACAATTTTAGGGTCTTAAAGGGTTATTTTTTATTGTTTTTTTGGGTTTTAGGGGTTTAAATGGGATTTTTTGAATTTTTAGTGTTTTTAGGGTCTTATTAGGGATTTTATGTTTTTTTGTGTTTTTTAGTTTTTTAGTGGTTTTAACTATTTTTATGTTTTTAATATTTTATTATGGTTTCTTCATGTTTTTATTATTTTTTATGTTATTAGAAATTTTTAGGTATTTTTATGATTTTTATAGTTCTTATGGTTTTTAGGGACATGTGCGCTTTTTATAATTTTTAGTTTTTTTAGGTTTTTATCATTTTTATGGGTTTTTTAGTATTTTAAGTGTTTTTAGGTTTTTAATGTTTTCTTAGAATTTATCTAAGGATTTTTTTGGATTTTATGTTTTTAGTTAGTTCTATGGATATTTATAATTTTTATGGATTTTTTTGGGTTTTAGGGGTTTGAAAGGTGTTATTGGGGTTTTATGGATTTTAGGGGTTTTAGGGGTTTCTTTTGGGTTTTTACGATTTTTCACTATTTTTTTAGGATTTTATTGGTTTTTAGAGTTTTTAATGATTTCTTGGGTTTCAAGGGTTTTTTTGTGTTTTTAGGGGTTTTTAGAATTTTTATGCATTTTAGGGATTTTAATCTTTTTAGGGGTTTTATGATTTTAGGGGCTTTTAGGACCATTTTATGGTTTTTATCAGTTTTTTGAGTTTTTAAGGGGTTTTGAGTTTTTAAGTGGTTTTTGGGGTTTTTAGAGTATTTTGGTTTTTAAAATTTTCTCAATGTTTTTCAAGGGATTTAGATTTTCTTATATTTTTAGGTATTTTAGGGCATTTTTTTGAATTTTTATGGGTTTTTAGTATTTTTTGGAATTTTTAGTGTTTTTAGGGGCATTAAGGGTTTTTATGGTTTGAATTGTTTTACATTTTTATGGGTTTTAAGTGTTTTTAGTTTTTTATGGTTTCCTTCGGGGTTTTCACATTTTTATGGTTTTTATGCTTTTTTTGGGGTTTTATGGATTTTTAAGGATTTTCATCGTTTTTTGGGTTTTTAGGGATTTTGATGGTTTTAGGGTTTTTATGGGTTTTAGGGTTTTTTGTTTTTTGGGGTTTTGTGGTTTATATTTTTTTTTGGGGTTTTAGGGTTTTTAGTTATTTGGGTTTTATGGTTTTTTAGTGTTTTTAACCTTTTAAGGGGTTTAAAGGGCTTTTAGTATTTTTATGGGTTTTAAGGTTTTTTATTGTTTTTAATGGTTTTATGGTTTTTAGGGATTTTCATCATTTTTAGGGTTTTTAGTGTTTTTTATCTTTTTAGGGGCTTTAAGTTACTTTAAGATTATATTTTTTTCTTAGGGTATTTTAGTGTTTTAATGGTAATTTACGATTTCAGGGATTTTTAGGGATATTTAGGATTTTCATGGGTTTACAGTTTTTAATTATTTTGATTGTTTTTAAGGTTTTATGAAATTTTATACTTTTAGGAGTTTTTTTGTATTTTTAGGAGTTTTATATTTTATATTATTTTTTTATCATTTTTAGGGGATTAAAGGGTTTTTATAGTTTTTAGTGGTTTAAGTAATTTTGTGGTTTTTAAGGTTTTTAGGTGTTTTTATGGTTTCTAGGGGTTTTATGGTTTTTTATAGTTTTTAGAATTTTGATGTTTTTTATGTTTTTAAGAGTTTTTATGTTAATAAGTTTCATTAGGGGTTTTCTTATTTTTTAGGTGGTTTTATATTTCCAAGGGGTTTTAGGTATTTTTAGGCTATTTTTGTTTTCATCATTTTTAGGGATTTTGAGGGTTTTTATGGATTTTCCGGTTATGGGGTTTTTTCAAACCATTTTAGTGGTTTTAAGTTTTTTATCTATTTTTAAAAAATTTGGGTTTAAATGTTTTTTATAGTTTTTAGGGGACTTTAAGGGTTTTTATGCATTTTTAGTTTTTTTAAGATTTTTAGGAGTTTTATGTTTTTTTAGGTTTTTATGGTTTTAGGGTTTCTATCCTTTTTAGGTTTTTATGGATTTTGATTATTTCAGGGTTTTTAATGTTTTATTATGGGTTTACTAGGTTTTTAGAGGATTTACATTTTTATGTATTTTTAGGTATTTTTAGGATATTTACGGATTTTGTGGTTTTAGGGATTTTGTGGGGTTTTATGGTTTTTAGTGTTTTATGTGTTTTGATGTTTCTTTGAAGTTTTTAGTGTTTAATTTTTTTAGTTTTTTTTTTCATTTTTAGGGGTTTAAAAAGTTTTAGAGTTTTTAGTGGGTTTAGGTAATTAATGAGGTTTTAGGGGTTTGCAATGTATTGAGGTGTTTTTAGGTGTTTTATGGATTTTTAGTGTTTTTATGGTTTGTATATATTTTAGGGTTTTAGGGGTTTTAATGTCATTATAGTTTTTAAGGTTTTATTAGGGGTTTTGAGTGTTTAAATGTCTTTTTTACCTTCTTTATGGATTTTTAGGATTTTTAGGGGTTTTGGATTTTTAGTGATTTAAAGGGTTTTTAGGGGTTTTAGGGTTTTAGGGTTTTTATTGTTTTTTTGGTTTTTAGGTTTTTTAGTATTTTTAACATTTTTAGGGGTTTTTGTTTTAAGTTTTATAGTGGGTTTTTAGGTGTTTTATGGGTTTTTAGGATTTTTAATGATTTTTGGTGTTTTTATGGTCTTTATGTGTTTTTGTGTCTTTGGGTCTTTTATGGATATTACTGTTTTTTAAATTTTATGTTTTTTCATGGTTTTTGGTTTTTATGGTATTATTATGGGTTTTCATGTGTTTTAGAGCTTTTTATATTTCTAGGGATTTTTGGGAATTTTTATTATTTTATCAATTTTATGTTTTTTTGGATTTTGTAGGAATTTTAGGGTCATTTTGGGTTTTTTAGGGTCTATATATTATTTGGTTTTTAGGTTTTTTCGAGTTTTTTTGGGTTTTTAGGTTTTTTATATTATTTAAAAAAAATTAGGGGGTTGAATGGTTTTTATATTTTTTAGTGGGTTTTATGTTTTTATGGGTTTTTAGAGTTTTTTGATATTTTTAGGTTTTTTATGGTTTTTATGGTTTTTTTTGTTATTAGCATTTTTTGGTTTTTAGGGGATTTAAGTTTTAATAGGTTTTTATTATTCTATAAGGGTTTTTTTTGTTTTTTATGGTTTTTTATGTTTTTATGGATTTTTAGGGTTTTTGAGGATTTTATGGGTTTTTAAGGAATTTAGGGGGTTTAAGAGTTTTATGCATTATTATGGGTCTTAGGGTTTCTTGAGTTTTAGAATTTATAATGGTTTTTATAGTTTTTAACAATTTTAGGAGTTTAATTGGTTTTTGTAGTTTTTAGTGGTGTTTAGGTTTTTGTATATTATTAGGGTATTTAAATTTTTAGGGGGTCTTATGGTTTAATGGATTTTTAGGGATTTTCTTGTTTTTATATTTTTAGGTGTTTTAAAGGATTTTAGGATTTTAGGGTTTTCTTTTGGGGTCTTAGGGTTTTTAACATTTTTATCGATATTTAGAGAGTTTTTTTTTGTGATTTTGTTATTTTTTAGTTTTTCTAGGGATTTTGAGGGGTTTTAAGATTTTTAGGGGTTTTAGGGTTTTTATGGGTTTTTATTATTTTGAGTTTTTTTTTGGTTTTTTATATTTTCTATAGTTTTTAATGATTTAGGGTTTTTAGGAGTTTTTAAAGTTTTCAGTGATTTTTAGGGATTTATGGGTTTATAGAGTTTTATGGTTTTTATTGTTTTTATGGTATTCAGTGACTTTATTGTCTTTATGTTTTTAGGGTTTTATCATTGTTTTTCGTTTTAAGGGGTTTAAAGTGTTTTTAGGGTTTTAAGGTTTTCTTAGTGTTCTTCTTGGTTTATAAGGTTTTTATATTTTTTTTGGGATATTTAAGAATTTTATGGGGTTTTAGGGATTTTGTGGGGTTTTTGGGTTTTATGAATTTTAGAGTATTTTTAACATTTTTTGGAGTTTAAAGGGATTTTTAGGTTTTTAGTGGTTTTTAGGGTCTTTATTGGTTTTTAGGGAATTAATGTTTCTAGGGGTTTTATGATTTTTAACATTTTTGACATTTTTAGGGTTTCTAGTGTTGTTAGTCTTTTAAGGTTTTCATAAGGTGTTCTACATGTTTTTAGGGTTTTTTACATTTATAGGGATTTTTAATTATTTTTTAGTATTTTTATGGTATTTCGTGTATTTGAGGATTTTTAGTGTTTTTAAGAATTTATAGTGTTTTTAGTTTTTTATGGTTTTTGGGTTTCTTTGAGTTTTTCAGGTTTTAATGTTTTTATATTTTTTTAATGTTTTTGGGTTTTAAAGGATTTTTTGAGTTTTTAGTATGCTTTTAGGTTTTTGATTGGTATTTAGGGTTTTTATGGGTTTTTAGTAATTTGGTGGGTTTTTGGTTTTTTAGGGATTTTATGTTTTAGATACATTTATGGTTTTTTCTATTTAAATGGATTTGGAGGGTTTTTGGGTTTTTGGGGTTTTTTACGTTTTATGGTTTTTTTTTGAGTTTAGAGAGTTTACAATGTTTTTTAGAGTTTTTAAACATTATTTGGATTTTAATGGGTTTTTAGAGTTTTTAGGATTATTTTCTGTTTTTAGGGGTTTTAGTGGTTTTTATGGTTTTTTGGATTTTTAGGGGTTTTAGGGTTTTTTCAAGTTTTTTATAATGTTTAGGTGTTTAAGTGTTTTTAGTTTTTTTGGTGTTCCTTTGGTGTTTTAGGGATTTTTTATATATTTTTATATATTTTTTTTATGTTTTTTAATGTTTGTAGGGGTTTTAAGGGTTTTGATGGTTTTAGGATTTTTAGGTTTTTTATGGTTTTTTGGGTTGTTAATGTTTTTTTAGTTGTTTAGGGTTTCATGGGTTTTTATATTTTTGTAACATTTTAAGGGGTTTAAAGGAATTATAGAGTTTTATTTTCTTAGTGATTTTAGGGGGTTTTAAAGCCATTTTAGGATTTATACGATTTTTTGTTTTTGTTTTTAGGGTTTTAAAGTTTTTTTAGGTTTTTAGTTTTTTAGGTATATTACGGTTTTTTTAGTGATTATTAGGGTTTTTATGTTTTTTTCTTTTTAAGGATTTTAGGGTGTGTTAATATTTTTATGGTTTTTAAGGTATTTTGGATTTTTTTTGTTTTAGGTTTTTTGGTGTTGTTTTGATATATTTTTTATTTTTAGGGGTTTTAAGGGTTTTAATATTTTTTAACGTTTTTTGGGGTTTAAAGGGGTTTTAAAGTTTTTATTTGTTTTATTTTTTATGTGTTATATGGGGTTTTGAGTCTTTTAGTGTTTTTTGACCTTTTAGTGTTTTTAGGGTTTTTAGAGGTTTATGTGTTTTTGGTTTTTAAGGATTTGTTATGGTTATTTATGGTATTAGGGTCATTTACATTTTTAGATATTTTTAGGATTTTATTTCGATTTTTATGGCTTTTTAAATTTTTAGAGATTTTGGGGGTTTTAGGGGTTTTGGGAGTTTTATGGGGTTTTTAGGTTTTAGGGTTTTTTTGAATTTTTTAGGGGTTTTAATGTTTTTTAGATTTTTAAAATACTTTTAGGCATTTAAAATGCTTCTAGATTTTTATCATTTTTCAAGGGTGTATGTGTTTTTAGTATTTTAAGGTTATTTGGGGTTTTATGGTTTTATGGTTTTTAGTTTTTTTAGTGTTTTTAGCATTTTTAGTGCCTTTTTGGTTTTAGTGGTTTTAAATATTTTTAGGTTTGTATAGTTTTCTTGATATTTTTATGGTTGTTAGGGTTTATTACACTTATAGGAATTTTTATGGGCTTTTTATATTTTTATGGGATTTTTTGGTTTTAAGTGATTTTGGGGGATTTTACGCATTTTATTGGCTTTTCGGGTCATTTCAAGGTTTTATGGGTTTTTTGAGTTTTTAAGGGTTTTCGAGTTTTTTAGGGGTTTTGGGGGGTTTTAGGGGTTATTTTTAATTTTTTCTCAATGTTTTTCAAGTGATTTATGGTTTCTTATATTTTTGGGTATTTTAGGTATGTTTTTGGACTTTTAGGGGTTTTTAGTATTTCTAGGGATTTTTAGTGTTCTTAGGGGCTTTACAGGTTTTTATGGTTTTTATCACATTAAGTTTTTATGGGTTTTAAGTGTTTTTAAAATTTTAAGGTTTCTTTTGGGGTTTTCATGTTTTTAGGGTTTTTATGTTTTTTTTTAGATTTTTAGGGAATTTAAGGATTTTTATCATTTTTAGGGTTTTTAGGGATTTTGAGGGTTTTTAGGGGTTTTAGGGTTAATGTTTTTTGGGGTTTTAAGGTTTATCTTTTTTTGGGGTTTTAGGGTTTTTTAGTAATTTAGGTTGTATGGTTTTTTAGTGTTTTTAAATTTTTAAGGGGATAAAGGGCTTTTAGTGTTTTTATAGTTTTTATGGGTTTTGGGTTTTTTATGGTTTTTAGGGGTTTTATGGTTTTTAGTGATTTTTATCATTCTTAGCATTTTAGAATTTTTTATCTTTTTATGTGTTCTAAGTTACTTTAAGTTTCATTTTTTTATTAGGGTATTTAAGTGTTTTTAGGGTAATTTACAATTTTTGGGATTTTTAGGGATTTTTAGGATTTTCTTGGGTTTACGGTTTTTAATTATTTTGAGTTTTTTGAGGTGTTATGCATTTTTGGAATTATAAGGGTTTTTTGTGATTTTTAGGAGTTTTATCATTATTAAATTTTTTAAACATTTTTAGGGGTTTAAACCGTTTTTAGAGTTTTTAGTAGTTTATGGATTTTTGTGGTTTTTATGTTTTTAGGTGTTTTTATGGTTTTTAGCGGTTTAGTGGTTTTTTTGATAATTTAGCATTTTGAAGTTTTTCATGTATTTATGAGTTTTTAGGATAATAATGCTTTTAAAGGTTTTCTTGGTTTAAGGTTGTTTTATATTTCCAAGGGTTTTTAGGTATTTATTTGGATTGTTTTTCACAATTTTAGGGATTCTGACGGTTCTTATGGTTTCGTTGGTTTTTTGGGATTTTCCAGTTTTGGGGTTTATATAGACGTCTTTAGGGGGTTTAAGGTTTTTAGATGTATTTAAAATTTTTGGGTTTTAAATGGTTTTTATAGTTTTAAGGGGACATTATGGGTTTTTATGCATTTTTAGTGTTTTTAAGGCTTTTAGGGGTTTTATGTTTTTTACAATATTTAGGGTTTTTTGGGTTTTTAACCTTTTTAAGTTTTTAGGCATTTTGACTGTTTTTAGTTTTTTATGGTTTTATTAGGGGTTTACTTGGTTTTTAGGGGTTTTTAATTTTTTCTGTATTTTTAGGTATTTTTTAGGATTTTTATGGTTTGGGGGGGGGGGGGGGTTAGAGATTTTAAGGGGTTTTATGGTTTTTATGGTTTTATGGGTTTTGATGTTTTTTGAGGTTTTTAGGGTTTTCAATGTTTTCATATTTATTTTTATCATTTTTAGGGTTTTAAAGAGTTTTAGAGTTTTTAGTGGTTTTGGGTAATTTATGGGGTTTTAGTGGTTTTTAAGGTATTGAGGCGTTTTTATGGTTTTTAGGGATTTTTAGTGTTTTTATGGTTTTTGTATTTTTTAGGGTTTTAGGGGTATCAAGATATTTATAGTTTTAAGGTTTTCTTAGGGGTTTTTAGGGTTTGAATGTTTTTTTTTCATTTTTTATGGATTTATTTGGATTTTAGGATTTTTATGGGTTTTGGGATTTTTCGTGATTTAAAGTGTTTTTAGGGGTTTTTAGTTTTTTACTGTTTTTTTGTTGTTATGTTTTTTAGTATTTTTAACGTTTTTAGGGGTTTGGGATTTAAGTGTTTTAGTGGGATTTTATGTGTTCTATGGATTTTTAGGATATTTTTAAGATTTTTCGTGTTTTTAGGGTTTTTATGGGTTTTTTGGTCTTTGGGTCTTCCATGGATTTTAGTGTTTTTTTTTTAATTTTATGGTTTTTTTTTTGTTTTTTGGTTTTTATGGATTTATTAGAGGTTTTTTTGGGTTTTAGAGTTTTTTTATGTTTCTAGGGATTTTTAGGGATTTTTTAATATTTTATCGATTTTATGTTTTATTGGAAATTTTTAGTTTTTTTATGGTTTTTTAGGGGTTTTAGTGTCTTCATAGTTTTTTGTTTTTAGGTTTTTTGAGTTTTTTTTTTAGTTTTTAAGTTTTCTATATTTTGCAAAAAAAAATTATGGGGTTGAATGGTTTTTAATATATGTAGTGGGTTTTAGGTTTTTATGCTTTTTGTTGGTTTTTATTGTTTTTAGGGGTTTTTAGTGTTTGAGGGTCTTTTAGGGGTTTTATCATTTTTTTTGTTTTTAGGTTTATTAAGTATTTTTATATTTTAAGGTATTATATTGGTTTTTCAGGGTGATTAGTGTTTTGTACATTTTTAGGGTTATAGTGATTTTGTAGGTTTTTTATTATTTTTGGGGGTTTTATGGATTTTGAGTGTTTTTTGAATTTTTTAGGGTTTATATCATTTTTTAGTTTTTAGGGGTTTAAATTATTTTGTAGGTTTTTAATGTTTTCTTCGGTTCTTAAGGGGGTTTTCACATTTTTATGGATTTTGAGGACATTTTTATGATTGGGATGGTTTTTAGGGTTTTTAGGGATTTTGATGGGTTTTAGGGTTTTTAGGGTTTTAATTCTATTTTTGTGATTTTTAGGGTTGGTTTGAGATTTTTGGGTTTAAATGGTTTTTATAATATTTAGTTTTTTAGGGTTTTAAATGTTTTATATAGTTTTTGTTGTATTTTACTGTTTTTTGGGGATTTTTAGGGGTTCTGCGGTTTTTAAGGGATTTTATGGCTTTCATGGGTTTTTTGGTCTTTTAGGGATTTTTATGGTTTTTAGTGGTTTTAGGTTTTTAAGGGTTTTATGTGTTTTTATGTTTTTAAGGATTTATTATGGTTTTTCATGATTTTTAATGTTTTTTATACTTATAGGGATTTTTAGTTAATATTTATGATATTTATAGTTTTTTATGGAATTTTATGGATTTAGGGGTTTTTATGGTTTTTAGTGCTTTTATATTTTTCAGGTTTTTAGGGGTTTTAATTTTATTTTGGTTTTATTTTTTTATTAAGGGATTTTAGGGTTTTTTGGGTTGTTAATTTTTTTATAGATTTTTTGGGATTTTAATAGTTTTTATGCTCTTGGTGATTTTAAGTATTTTGAGGTTTTTTATGGGGTTTTATGGTTTTTATGGATTTTTGGGGCTTTAAATTTTTTATGGTTTTAATGGTTTTTTTGTGTATTTTAACAATTTTAGGGGTTTAAATGGTTTTTATATTTTTAGCGATTTTTAGAGTTTTTATGCGATTTAGGGGGTTTAAATGTTTTAGGGATTTTTATGGATTTTAGGGTTTTTAGGGGTTTAGGGCCCTTTTAGGATTTTAATGGGTTTTATGGGTTTTTTTGTTTTTAGGTTTTATCTTCTTTCATTCATTTTTCAGCGTTTTTGTTGTTTTTTTTATTTTTTTTTATTTTTATGATTTTTTATCATTTTTTTGGTTTTTTAGAGTTTTTAGGGATTTTGAGGGTTTCCATGGTTTTCAGGTTGTTTTTATTTGTTTTATATTTTTTTTAGGTTTTTTGGGTTTTAAGTGTTTTTATGCCTTTATGATTTTATTAGTGTTTTTCATGGTATTTCAGGGTTTTTATGTTTTTTTTGGGATTTTTAGAGATATTTTGGATTTTTATGGTTTTTATGGTTTTTGTGGATTTTGAGGGTTTTTATCATTTTTTAGGGTTTTAGGGATTTTTATAATTTTAAACATTTTTTGAGTTTTGAATGGTTTTTTTGAGATTTTAGTGGTTTTTAAAATTTTTAGTGGGGTTTTTTGTGTTTTTTAATGTTTATGGGTTTTATGGTTTTTAGAGGTTTTAGGGTCATTTAAAGGGGTTTAAGGGTTTTTAGTGTTTTTTAGGTTTTTTGGGTATTTAAGTGTTTTTAGGTTTTTTATATTGTTTATAGGATTTGATGGGTTTTTAGGGTTTTTAGAGATTTTGAGTGGTTTTAGGGACTTAGGGTTTTTAAATTTTGTTGGGGTTTTAGGGGGATTACATGTTTTAATTTTTTTAATTTATTCTTAAAGGTTTTTTCCCTTTTTGGGAATTTTAATAATTTTTACGTTTTTTGGTTTTTTAGGGTTTTTAGGTATTTTGAGAGTTTGGGGTGTTGGGTTTTTAGGGTTTTTTTTGGAATTTTGAAAGGACCATGGTTTTCTATTGTTTTATTACATTTTTAATTGGTTAAAGGGTTCTTAGAGTTTTTTTTCATTTTTAGGGTCTATATGGTTATTTGGGGTTTTAAGGTATTTAGGGGGTTTTACGATATTTATTAGTTTTTTAGTGTTTTAGGGTCTTTTTATCATTTTTAGTGTTTTTTATGTTTTTTGGCCTTTTGGGGGGTTTAGGTGTTTTTAGGTTTATTCTTAGTGTTTGTCATGGTTCATAGGGTATTTAGGTTTTTAGGTATTTTTAGATATTTTTGTAGGATTTTGTGGGTTTTTAGGGGATTTAGGGATTTTTGGGTTTTAGGCTTTTTTATTGTCTAAAGGGTTTTTATGGGTTTTATGTTTTTTATGTTTTAGGGGGTTTAAGTGTCTTTTTGTTTTTAAGGTTTTCATAGGGTTTTTTTGGTTTCTAGGTTCATTGTGTTTTTAGGAATTTTAGGTATATTTAAGGATATTTCTTGTTTTTACGGATTTTGAGGGTTTTAGGGCTTTTTATGGTTTTAAGTATTTTTGAGTTTTTTAGCGGTTTTAAGGTTTTTAGAGTTTTTTAAAATTTTCAGATGTTTAAAGGGGTTTTAGAGTTTTTTTTTGTTTTTGGGGGTTATAATTATATTATATATTTTTATGGTTTTAAGGGTTTTATGTTTTTTAGGGTCTATTTAGGTTTTTTAATTTTTTATCATTTTTAAGTTTTTTAGGAGTTTTATGTTTCTTAAATTTCTATGGTTTTTGTTTGTGTTTTCAGGGTTTTTTATTATTTTTTTAGTTTTTTGGTCTTTTTAGGATTTTTAAAAAATTCACAGTATTTAGGGTTTTTATAATTTTTCTATGTTTATTTGGTTTGTAATTGTTTTTAGGTTTTTAATATTTTTCAATATTTCAAGGGATTTTTACATTTTTAGGGATTTTTAGGTATTTTGAATATTTTTATGGTATTTTTGGTTTATAGGAATTTTGAGTGCTCTTAGGGATTTTAGGCTTTTTATTGTTTTTTGGGTTTTTATAGTTATTAATGGGTTTTGGGTTTTTATTATGGCAAGGAATATGCGAGGGTCGGACTATTCACTCCCCCCCCCCAAATTTATTAAAAATAAAAAAGAGACAAAAGACAAGGGAGGGGAGGGGTCAATCGACCCACACCCAAAAACCCTTAACGACCCATGACAAAAGACCCAAAAAAATCAAGAACGAAAAATGAAAAAACACGCAAAACAAAGAAGACACCACCATCATCCAGTTTCAACCAGCATCCAGCATCTCATAGCTAACCAACAAACTGCATCCAAACTCAAACAAAAATCCACATCCAACAGCTCACAGCTAAACAATAACCAGTATCCAAAATCAAACATCAATCCACATCCAGTAACATCACAACCATAAGCCACAGCTTCATCACCTCCTATCCAAGCAGCAACCAGCATCCAGAACCGCGAGTATCCAACATCACAGAACCACCAGCATCCAACATCACATAGCAACCAGCACCAATTCCAAAAAACACAGCCATATAAGTCTTCTAGTACGCACCACCTCCAAACCTCAAGGAATGCGGCAGCAAATAACCAGCAGCTCAACAACCAGAAACCATTACTTCCAAACCAAAAAGCATCCAGCAACCAGTAAATCTCACCAACCAACTCCCATTCAAAGGAAAGAAAGACATGAATAGCAACACCCACATCCAGCATATGAAATATAGAACAACCAGCAGCATAGGACCACCATCGCCCATGATCCAGACCAACAGCTTCATTGCATCCCATCCTCCCAGCAAGCAGTATCCAGCACCGAAGATTCTGAAACCTAGCAAAATCTTTCACACCTACAAAGACAGCTGTGCCCGCATCCAGTATACCACAATAGACAATTCTGGAACCAAGCCACAGTATCAAGCGCCACAACTTCAAGAACCAACACCATAAGCGGTTCTCATCCAAACTATCCACATCCATAAAGCAGAAAAAGTTGTAAAGCAGATAATTCAATCCAGAAAATCCAGCAAAGAACCTATTGACCACCAAATGGACCAACACACAGTAACACCGAAGAAAACCTCCAGTAGAATCATCCAGAACCGTAGGAGAGACAACATACCAGAACCTCCAAGATCTGATCCTCAAAAGCTGTGGAAAGATAGAATTGGCTTGAACCACAGGCACCAACTCAACCCACCCACGCGACGTCTCCTCCACCGATCCAAGAGACCACCAAGGAGTGCCATCTGAAAAAGAAGATCTGAGTCGACGTCTCTTAAATTTTAGGGGTTTTTTTGGTTTTTATTTTTTTTAAGAGTTTTTTGGTTTATAGGTTCTTTTTTGGTTTTTTATAGTTTTTTATGTTTTTAGGGTTATAGATTTTTAGGGTTATTTTTGTTTTAAGGTTTTTATTGATTTTTATGTATCTTTTATAATTATTACAGTTCTTAATGATTTGGATCTATTTTGGGTGTTTTTAGTGTTTTTAGTGTTTTATATAGTTTTAGGGTTTTTAGGTTTTTAGGGTTTTATGCTTTTTTAGGTTGTTTAACTTTTTCTTTGGGATAATAAGGATTTTTTATGTTTTTTCAGTTCTTTTTGGGTTTAGCATTTTCAGTGGTTTTATGGTTTTTAGGGGTTTTTAGGGGTGTTTTGAGTTTATAAGGGTTTTTGTGGTTTTATAATGTCTTTAACATTCTTTTTTGAGGTTTAAATAATTTTTACAGTTTTTAGTGGAGTTTAGGGTTTTTATGGGTTTATTGGGGTTTTAATGTTTTCTAGGGGTATTAGAGTTTTTATGGTTTTAGGGGTTTTAGGGTTTTAAGAATTTTTAGGGTTTTTAGTGTCTCTATGGGTTTAATTTCTCTAAGGGATTCTTAGTGATTTTGAATATTTTTAATATTTTTAGGTTTTTAGGAATTTTTAGGTATTTTTATACTTTTTCAGGCCATTAGATTTTTTTTAGATTTTGAGGGGTTTTAGGTTTTTTAGGGATTTTTAAAATTTTTAAATTTTTTTAGGATGTTTAGGGGTTTTATGTATTTTTATTTTAATGTTTACTTATGTGATTTTCAAGGTTTTTATGGTTTTTACATTTTTAGGGAATTTTATGGATTTTATAGGATTTTTATTTTTTTTTCGGTTTTTAGGGATTTGGAAGGATTTTAGGTTTTTTATGGATATTAAAAGTTTAAGTGTTTTTTTGAGATTTTAGGTGTTTTAATATTTTTAGGGATTTTTAAAATTTCATGGGTTTTAATGGGTTTTAGGGTTTTTAGTGGGGGTTTTTGGGTTATTTTTATTTTTTAAGTTTTTTTTGGTTTGTTATGGTCTTAGGAGTTGCCAGGGTTTTAGTGTCTTTTTGGGTTTTTTAGGGTTTTAGCAGTTTCTAGGTTTTTAGGGTTTTTAATAGTTTTCAAGATTTTATGGTTTTCATAGTGTTTTCTAGGTTTTATTTATTTATTTTTGTTTATATGGATTTTATGGGTTTTTATGGATTTGTAATGTTTTAGGATTTTTCAGGATTTTTTTGGTTTTTCGGTTTTTAATGATTTTACAGTTTTTAATATTTTCATGGATTTCAGGTTGTTAAGTGTGTTTATATTATTAATTCTTTCATTGGAATTTTTAGGGATTTAGGTTTATTTTTGTTTTTAGTAATTTTTAGGGTTTTTATAGTATTTTTATGGTTTTACGGTTTTTAGGGATTTCGACTATTTTTTGGGGTTTTATGATTTGTTTTGGTTTTTTATGGTTTTATTAATATTTTTTTTCTTTTTTTGGCCTTTTAGAGATTTTTAAATATTTTTAGGGGTTTAAAGAGTTATTAGAGTTTCGGTGATTCTTAGTGTTTTTTTTGATTTAGGGTTTATTTTTGTTTTTAAGGGTTATAATGAGTTTTATGGGTTTTTATTGGGGGTTTTAGGGTTTCTAGAATTTTGTGGTTTTTATGGGGTTTATGTGTTTTTAGGTTTTCAATGTTTTCTTTTGGTTTCCAAGTGGATTTAGTTTTCTTTTCATTTTTTGTGATTTTTCAGTATTTTTAATAATTTTTTGGGGTTTTTATGATTTTTTAAAATTTTATGGCTTTTAGGGTTGTTTACGATATTTAATGTTTTCTTTTGTTTTTAGGTTGTTTGAGGGTTTTATGTTTTATAGGTTTTTTGGTTTCTTATGAGTTTTCAATATTATAGGGGTTTTTATGTTTTTAGGTATTTTTAAGTGTTTTCCATAATTTTTATGATTTTTAGTGCTTTTTGGGATTTGGGGGGTTTTATGGTTTTTTTGTTGTTTATGAGTTATTTAGCAGTTTTAAGGGTTTTAAGTGTATATTATAATTTTTAGGGGTTTAATTTTTTTGTTTTTTTGTTTTTTATGGGTTTTTATAGTTTTGTGGGTTTTAATGTTTTATATCGTTTATGTTTTATTAGGTTTATAAGGATTTCATAGGGTTATCAGGGTTTTTAGGTTTTTTTACATTTTATTGGATTTTAGGTCCTTTTTAGGTTTTTTATGTAATTTAGGGTTATTTGATATTTTGATTGTTTTCAATGAATTTAGGGTTTTTTGGTTTTTTGGGAATTTAGTGTTTTTTTGAGTTTTTTAAGGTTTTAACAATTTTAGAGTATTTTAATGATTTTAAGGGTTTAAAGGTGTTTTAGTGTCTTGTGGGTTTTTTGGGTTTTTTTTGAGTTTTAGGAGTTTTAAAGGGTTTAGTGGTGTTTATGATTTTAGTTATTTTTATTTATTTTTAGGTATGTTTTAGAATATTTTTTAGATTATTTTCTAATTTGTTGGTTTTCAGGTTTTGAGGGTTTTTATGTGTTTTATGGTTTTTTTGGGAGTTCTGGTTTTTTTTATTTTTTAGCGGTTAAAAGGATTTTGGAGTTATTTAACATTTTTAGGGTTTTCAAGGGTTTCTAGAGTTTTTTGTGGTTTTTATGTTTTTTAAAAGTGTTATGTGTTTTTATGGTTTTTAGGGACTTTTAATGGTTTTTAGTGTTTTTATAGTTTTTTTTGGGATTTTTATGGGTCTTAAGTGTTTTAGTATTTTATGTATTTCTTTGGGGTTTTCAAGGTTTTTTTTTGTTTTTTGACATTTTTATGGATTTTTAATGAATTATAGGATTTTTATGGGTTTTTAGGATTTTTAGGGATTTGAGGGTTTTTAGTGTTTTTAGGGATTTTAGAGTTTTTTAGGTTTTTAAAGCTTTTATGTGTTTTTAGTTCTTCTTATGGGTTTTAGGGTTTATTATAATTTAGTAATTTTAGTGCATTCTCTGATTTTATGGATTTTTTGGTTTTTATGTTTTTGTTGAGATTTTAACATTTTGGGGAAGTAAAGGGTTTTTAGAGTTTTTTTTAATTTTTAGGGTTATTAGAGTGTTTTATGGGTTTTTTATGTTTTAGGGGTTTTAGTGTTTTTAGGGTATTTAATTTTTTCTTAGGGGCTTTCAAGGTTTTTATGATTTTATATATTTTTATGGTTTTTTATAATTTTTTTGATTATTTACGAATCTTATGGATTTTTAACATTTTAAGTGTTTTTAGGGGTTTTGGGTTTTTTATAGTTTTTGGTTTTTTTTGGTTTTTTGATATTTTAGAGATTTTAAGGTTTTTAGAATTTTTTAATGTTTTCTGAATTTAAATGGTGTTTTGATGTTTTTAATTATTTTTTGGGGCTTTTAGGTTTTAAAGTTATTTAAGGTTATGGGGTTTTTTTTATTTTAGGGCTTTCTAGTGTTTTTTTGTGAATTTAGGGGTTTTAGTCATTAATTTTTTTTGGGGGGTTTTAAGTTTTTTTAGGTTTTTATAGATTTCATAGGGTTTTTTTTGATTTAGGGTTTTTACATTTTTATGGTTTTTATGGATTTTTTGGATTTTTATGTTTTTTAGGGTTTTTAGGGTTTTGAGGGTTTAGGGTATTTTAGGGATTATATGGTTTTTAGGGATTGTAAGGCTTTTTCAAGTTTAATAATTGTATTTCTTTAGGGATTTAAAGTTTTTTTTAGGTTTTTAAGGTTTTGTTACAAGTTTTCAGTGTTTCGGGACTTTTACATTTTTAGGTATTTTTTGGCCTTTTTTAGGAATTTTATGGTATTTATAGTATTAGGTATTTTGATGTCATTTAGGGTTTTCTAAGGTTTATAGGATTTTTGTTGTTTTTCAGGGTTTAATGTATTTAAAGAATTTTGAGGGGTTTAAATAGTTTCAAGTGTTTTTAAATATTTTTACAGTTTTAAAGGGTTTCTAGAATTTTTATTGCGTTTTTAGGTTTTTTTGGGTTTTATGGGGTTTTTATGTTTTTAGGGTTTTAAGGGTATTTTAGGTTTTTAGTGTCTTTTATTATTTTTAGGGGTTTAGCGTTTTAGGTTTTTATGGTTTTCTTAGTATTTTTAATGTTTTTTATTTTTTTAGGGATGGTTAGGTATTTTTAGTATTTTTATTATTTTATGGGTTTTTGGTTATTTTGAAGGGTGCTTTAGGATTTTTTCTGTTTTTATGGTTTTTATAGTTTTATGGGTTTTTTAATTTGTAAGGGGTTTTCCAGTTTTTTTAGAGATTTTTAACGATTTTAGGGGTTTAAACAGTTTTTAGATTTTTTTGGGTTATTTGTTTATATGGATTTGAAGGTTTTTTAAGGCATTTATGGGGTTTTGTCATTTTGTGGGGTTTTAGGAATTTTGAGAGTTTTAGGGTTTTTTAGGTGTTTAGTTTTTTTCGATTTTTATAGGTTTTGAGAGTTTTTAGTGATTCAATGTTTCCAAAGTGTTTATCAGGGTTTTCAGTGGTTTTCACAATCTTAATGACTTTTAGGGATTTTCTAGTATTTTTATGGAATTTTTGGGGTTTTTGGGAGTTTGAGGATTTTTAATGTTCTAATGGTTTTTTGGGGTTTTATAATTTTTTTGGATTTTAGGGTTTCAAGTGTTTTTAGGATTTTAAGGTTATATTAGGGGTTTTATTTTTTTTAAGGGTTTTTTACATTATTAGTTATCGTGAGGGATTCTTTTATGATTTTTAATGTTTTTTTTTGTTTTTTACAAATGTTGAGGGTTTTTAAGGTTTTTTTGGGTTTTATAGTTTTTAGGGTATTTATAGTTTTTTTGGGTTTTTAGGGATTTTATTTGAGATTGAAGGGTTTTTTCAATTTCATTATTTTTAATGGGTTTTTATAATTTTTATGAGATTTTATATTATTTTTGTATTTTAGGGTGTTATATGAATTTTAGTTTTTTGGGGTATTTTAAGTTTTTTAGGGTTTTACAATTTTAGGTTTTTTAGGGGTTATAAGTGTTTTTAGGTTTTTATTTTTTTTAAAGGTTGGGGCCAAAGCCTCATTTATTATTAAAGCAAAGCAAATACCTCTTTCACTAGGTAGATGGAGACCCACTACATAGCCCGAAGGCCCTGTAGGCATTTAGCCCATTACATGGCCCATATGCACATTTTTTTGGCCCAAAGCCTATTCTTTGAATAGTACTACTACAGTACCCACACTACTACAGTACTACACAGTACCTGCCGCTGCTACAGTGACCTTCCGCCACTACAATGCGCGTCGTTTCTACAGTGGAGACACTGCTACAGTACGCTACAGCAACTGTGCCCAATGGGTTTTGGACCCCTATTTTCACGTAGAATTAATGGGTGCTTACCACTAAGCCAAAACCCGACTATCTTTTATTTTTTTATTTTTTTACAAGGTTTTTATCATTTTTTGGGGATTGTTTACATTTTAGGGGTTTTTAGGTATTTCTTAGGATTTTTATGGCCATTTAGGGTTTTAGTTATTTTTATGAGTATTTTGGATTTTGAGGGTTTAGGGTATTTTTGTGATTTTTTGGGTTTTTAGGTTTTTTTCGAACATTTTTAGAGGATTATTGGGTTTTTAGATTTTTTTAAATGATTTAGTGGTTTAAATAATTTTATAAATTAATTGGTTTATGGTTTTTCTGGTATTTTAATATTTTTAGTGGATTTATGGTCTGTTAGGGTTTATGTACATTGTGGTTTTTTATAATTTTTAGGTTTTTAAGGGTTTTTAGTGTTTTTAGTTATTTAAGGAAGTAATAGGGGTTTATTGTTTTAGTTTTTTTATGTTTTAGATATTTTTATGTATTTTTAGGAATATGATGGATTTTGAGGTTTTTACGAATTTTGAGGGTTTTTAGGGTGGTTTAGCGTTTTTTTATTTTTTAGATATTTTCTATTTTTTAATTTTATTTATGTTTTTAATGATTTCTTCTTGTTTTTCTAGGTTATTAGGGATTTTAAATTTTTAGGGATTTATAGAAACTTTTTCGGATTTATGGTTTTTATGGATTTTTGGAATTTGGAGGATTATTAGGGTTTTTTTTAGATTTTATGGGGTTTTTTGGGTTTTTATTTTTAATGGTTTTATGTTTTTTCTATTTTTTTTTACCATTTTTAGGGGTTTAAAGGGGTTTTAGATTTTTTTAGTCATTTTAGTGGTTTTATGGTTATTTAGGATCTTTAAAAAGGTTTTAGGGGTTTTCAGGGGGTTTGGTGTCTTTTTAGTGTTTTTAGGGGTTTTAGATTTTTTAGGTCTTTTTGGGGGTTTATGTGTTTTTTGGTTTCTAATATTTTCTTATGGATTTTTAGGGCTTTTAATTTTTTTATATTTTAGGGATTTTTTGTGATTTTTTGGAATTTTTTTTATTTTTATGTGGTTTTAGAGATTTTTTGGGGATTAATGGGTTTTTATGTTTTTAGGGTTTTAGGGGATTCATCATTTTTTTTGTTTTAATTGTTATTTTGTTTTATGGTTTTTATATGGGGGATTTCATGTTTTTAGGGTTATTATGTTTTTAGTTATATTTAGTGATTTTTTTGATTTTTAATTTTATTATGATTTTTAGGGATTTTGACGGTTTTTAGGGTTTTGAAAGGGTTTTTTGTGTTTTATGGATATTTTTGGATTCATGGAATTTTTTTACTTTTTTAGGGTTCTAAAGGTATTTAATAGTTTTTAACATTCTTTTGGGTTTATTTTTTTAAGAGTTATTATTTGTTTTAAGGGTTTTATGAGTTTTTATAGTTTTATAAGGGTTTCAGGTGGTTTTAATATTTTAGTGTTTTTAGGATTTTTATGGTTTTTTAAATCTTTATGTTTTTAAGGGTTTTAAGTGTTTTTATATTTTTATGGATTTCTTAATGTTTTCTAGGTCTTTAAGGTTTTTATATTTTATGTTTTTTCAGGGATTTTTTATGATTTTTATTATTTTTAGGGTTTTTAGGGATTTTAAGAGTTTTTAGGGGTTTTAGGGTTTTTGTATTATTTGGGTTTTATGGGTTTATTGTTTTTTAGTTTTATGGTTATTTTTGAAAATTTTATTGTTTTTGGTTATTTTCGGTTTTAGGGGTTTTATGAATTTTTTATGATCTTTATGTTTTTTTGGATTTTTCGGTATTTTAAGTTTTTTTTGGAGTTTTTTTTTAATTTTTAGGGTTATGGTTGCTTTGTGTTTTTATGGTTTATTATAATTTTTAACATTTTATGGGTTTAAAGGTTCATTATATTTTGTTTTTGAATTTCACGTTTTTTATTTTTTTTAATGTTTTTATGGGATTTTATGGTTTTTTTTAGGGGTTTCTACATTTTTTAGGTTTTTAGTGGTTTTAAATGATATAATACTTGTATGGTTTTATTAGGGATTATTTGGTTTTTGGGGTTTTTATGTGTTAATGGATTTTAGGGCATTTTTAACATTTTTATGGTTTTTTGGGTTTTAGGTGTTTTGAGGGTTTCTAGCGGTTTTTGATGTTTTTAGGGTTTTTATGATACATTTGGTTTTTTATGAGTTTTAGTGTATTTAGGTTATTTAAGGTTTTTAGTGTTTTCCCATTTTTGGGGTTTGAAAGGTTTTAGATTTGTTAGTGTTTTTTAGTTTTTTATGGGATTTTAGGGGTTTTATGGTTTTTGGGGTTTTATAGTGTATTAGGATTTAGGGGTGTTTTATGGGTTGTAAGGGGTTTTAGGGTTTTTTTTTGTTTTTCACTATTTCTTAGGGTTTCTACAGTTTTTAGTTTTTTTTGATTTTTAAGAGTTTTTTTAGTTTTTCATGATTTAATAGAGGTTATCATAGTTTTCATCCTTTTTTAAATTTCATGGGATTTTTTGGGATTTTTTGTATTTTCAGGGGGTATTAGGTTTTTTTATTTTGAATTGTTTTTCCTATTTTTAGGGTTTTTAATTTTTTTTTTATATTTTTTAATTATTTTTAGTTTTTTAATGTTCTATTAGGGTTTTCAGTGTTTTAATGGGTTTTTACATTTATAGTGATTTTTAGGTAATTTTTAGTTATTTATTGTTTTATATTTTTTTTAGGATTTTTATCATTTATAGGGGTTTAGGGTTTATAGAATTTTAGGAGTTTAGTCGATTTTTAGGTTTTTAGGGGTTTTAATTATTTTTTGGTCTTTATGGTTTTTTGAGGTTTGCATGGTACTTATGCTTTATTATGTTTTTAAGTATTTTTTTGTATTTTTATGATATTTATGGTTTCTAGGGGTTTTTTGGGATTTTGGGGGGTTTTACGTTTTTTATGGTTTTTAAGTGATTGGTGATTTTCTGGGGTTTTAAAAATTTGTATGTTTTTAAGGTGTAATGTATTTTAGATTTATTTTAAAATTTTAGGAGTTTAAAGGGTTTCTAGAGGTTTAGTGGGTTTTTAAGGGTTTTAGGGTTTTAGTATTTTTTAGGGATTTTTATGGATTTTCAGATATTTAGGTTTTTAAGGGTATAAATTATTTTTATATTTTAAGGTTTTTTAGCGATTTTCATGTTGTTTAGGGTTTTTTATTTTTTATAGAATTTTAGGGATTTTAAGGCTTTTTATGTTTTTATGGGGTTTAGTGATTTTTAGGGTTCCTTGTATTTTTAGTGATTTTAGGGTGATTTTATAGTTTTTATGATTTTTTTCGGGATTCTTGGGGGATTACCTTTCTATAGGGTTTAAATATTTTCTAATGGGGTTTCAAGTGTTTTAGGGGTTTTTTGCATTTTTTTGTGGTTTTTAGAGTGTTTATGGATTTTTATGTTATATTAGGGTTTTTAAGGATTTTAAGTGCCTTTAGAGTGTTTTTGTGTTTTTAGTTTGTCCATGGTTTCTTTGGGTTTTTAGTGTTTTTTTATATTTAGGGGTTCAATGGTTTTTAGAGTTATTGAATATTTTTTTGTGTTTAATGTATTTTTATATTTTTTAGTGAATTTTAAAGTCTTTACGGGGGTTTAAGGGTTTTTATGGTTTTTAGGGTTCTCAAGGTTCTAGGTGTTTTCGAGTTTTTTGGGTTTTAGTGTTTCCAGGTATTTATGGGTTTTAAGTAATTTTATGTTATTAACAATTTTTAAGGGTTTTTAGGGTTTTAGGGTTTTTTTTACATTTTTAGGAATTTTTAGGGTTTTTTAGAATTTTAATGGGGTCCTAGGTTTTTTATTGATTTTGAGGGTTTTTTGGGTTTTATGGTCTTTATTGTTTTTGGTTTTTATGGGTCTTTTTGTGTTATAAGGGATTTTATGGTTTTTATAATTTTTAAACATTTTAAGTGGTTTAAATGGTTTTTAGTGTTTCTAGTGGTTTTTTAGTTTTTTCCTTGGTTTTTAGATTTTTCATTAGTTTTTCAGGGGATTTTAGGGTTTTATGTGTTTTATTTTTTTAAACGTTTTTGGGGGTTTAGGGTTATTTTCGGATTTCAATTCCATTTGAGTATTTTTAGGGGTTTAAAGGGGTTTTTCACTTTTTAGGGTTTTTAAGAGTTTTATGTGTTTTTATGTTTTTTTGGTTTTCTATGGGGGTTTAAGGGTCATTGGGGTTTTTACGTTTATAGGAATTTTTTATGGATTTTATGATTTTTTGGATTTTTTAACATTTATAGGGATTTTAGGGTTATTTGGGGTTTTTATTATTTTTAGTGTATTTATGTTTTTTAGGGGTTTATGTGTTTTTAGGTTTTTAAGAGTTTCATAGGGGGTTTCAGGGTCTTTATTGTTTTTATGTTTTAGGTATTTTAGGTATTTTTAGGTTTATTATTATTTTTTTATATTTTTTAGGTATTTTGTGTTCTTTAGGGTTCTTATCATTTTTAGAGTTTTATGGGTTTTAAGTATTTTTAAGTATTTTTGATTTTCATAGGGTTTTAGGGTATTAGGTTTTTTATGTTTTTAGTTTCCTTTAAAACTTTTTATAGTTCTTTATATTTTATTAAGGTTTTTAAGAATTTTTAGGTTTTTTGAGCTTTTTGTGTTTTTAGGGTTTTAACGTTTTTTTGGGAATTTTGGGTTTTATTTTGTGTTTTTAGTTTTTTTGGGTTTTTATAGTTTTTCAAATTTTGGGGTTTAAAATGTTTTTATAATTTTTAGAGGTTTTAAGGGTTTTTATGTTTTTAATGTTTTTAATAGGTTTAATGGTTTTTAGGGCTTTTATCATTTTAGGGGTTTTCATCGTTTATTAGGTTTTAGGGGTTTACAGTGACTGTGGATTTTGATGATTTTATTTGGGGTTTGAGAGTTTTTTACATTTTAAGGTGTTTTAGGGGTTTTTTTTGTTTTTAGGGTTTTTATGGTTTTTTATTTTTTTATGTTTTTAGGTTTTTTTTTTAGTTTTAGGGTGTTTAAGTATTTTTGTGTAGTTTTTAGGGGTTTAATGGTTTTTAGATTTTTTAATGTTTTTATGAAGTTAAAGGATTTTTTTGTGTTTTTAAAGGGTTTTAGGGGTTTTTTGTGTTTTTAGGGTTTTAAAGGTTTTTAGGGGTTTTGATGGTTTTTAAGGGAATTTAATGTTTTTAAATTTTTAGCAGTTTTTATGGGTTTTAGTGGGTTTTTGGGTTTTTAGTTTATTTTTAGGGTTTATTAGAGGTTTTAACGTTTTATAGGGTTTTTAAGAGTTTTATGTTCCTTTCGGGTTTTCATGATTTCATAGGTTTTTCAAAGTTTATAGTTTTTTTACATTGTTAGGGATTTTTTTATCTTTTTAGGATTTTTATGGCATTTTGGAATTTTAGGGTTTCTGAATGCTTTTTAAAGTTTTGTACGGTTTTAGGGTTTTTTATTTTTTAAGGGGATTAAAGAGTTTTTAGTTTTTAAGGATTTATTAGGTGTTTTTAAGGATTTTAAACGGTTTAAGTGTTTATAGTTTTTAAATATTTCCATAGTTTTTTTTAGGGTTTTAAGGATTTTTACTTTTTTAGGGATTTTTTTGGGATTATAATGATATTTATAGTTTGTACGAATTTTAGAGATTTTGATTAGTTTAAGGATTTTTTAGATTTTTTAAGGTTTTTATGGTTCTTTAGCGTTTTTTTTTAATTTTTAGCGTTTAAATGGTTTTATATTTTTAATGTTTTTAGGGATTTAATGGGGCTTTAATGTTTTTATGGGGGGTTTTAGGGGTTTTAGGGTTATTATGGTTTTGAGGATTTTATGGTATTTATAATTTTTTAGGTTATTAAGGCGTATAAGTGTTTTTAGGTTTCTGTGGATTTCCTAGAGAATTTCTGAGTTTTTTGGATTTTTCCTTTTTTAGGTATTTTTAGGAATTTTTAAGATTTTTTTTGGGTTTTTGGTGTTTTAGATATTTTGAGGGGTTTTTGGCAATTTTGGGTTTATGTGGTTATTTCTGGGATTGTATCATTCTTTAGGGAATTTAAGTTCATTTTCATTTTAAAGGTTTTATTATGGTATTTCAAAGGTTTTAAAGGTTTTTAAAATTTTAGGGGTTTTGGGGTTTTCTAAGATCTTTATATTTTATTATGTTTTAAGGAATTTTTAGGGTCTTAAGAGTATTATTTTTGTTTTTATGTTTTAATGGTTTCAATGGGGGTCTAGTGTTTCTTTTGTTTTATTGGATCTATGGGTTCGTAGATTTTTTTTAATGTTTTAGGGGTTTAATTTTTTTTTTGAATTTTTAGTTTTGGTAAGGGTTTTATGGGTTTTTAGGGTTTTTAAAAAAAATTAATGTTTTTATGGTTTTTAGGGGATTAATTTATTTTATGTCTTTGAGGTTTTCTTAGGGGTTTTTCTAGGTTTTTAGAATTTTTTATGTATTTAAGAATTTTAGGGGTATTAAAATTTTTTATGGGTTGTTTTGGTCTTTGTATATTTTATGTTTTTTGGGTGGGTTTGGTTTTTATTTTGATTTTTTTGGGTTTTAATGGTTTTTGACATTTTTAGGGGTTTAAAGAGTTTTTAGAGTTTCTTGTGGTTTTTAGGATTTTAATGGGTTTTAGGGTTTTTTTTTGACGTTTTTATTTGTTTTTATAGATTTTGACATTTATGGTGTGTTTTAGTTTTAGGGGGTTTTAGGGGTTTTAGAGTCTTTTAATAATTTCTAAGGATTTTTATTACTTTTATTAGTAATTTTAAGTGTTTTTATGTTTTTTTGGGTTTTCTTAGGGTTTTTGAGGTCTTTAGGGTTTTTACATTTTTATGATTTTTTAGGGGTTTTTAGGTTTTTATGATTTTTAGGGGGTTTTGGGATTTTAAGGTTATTTAGTGTGTTGAATGGTGTTATGATTTTTTTAGGTTTTTTGGGGTATGAAGTGTTTTTATGTTGTTAAGGGTTTATTTGAACTTTTAATGTTTTTAGGTGTTTTTATATTTTTATGGATTTTTAGGGTTTTATCGATTTTAGGGATTTTTAGGATTTTTAGGTTTTTAGGGTTTTTTAGGATTTTTAATGAATTTTTAGGGGTTTTAGGGGTTTTAAGTATTTTTAGGGTTTTAAGGTATTCTTGGGGTTTTTTTATGGTTTTAAGTGTTTTTATATTTTTAGGTAATTTGTAAAATTTTAATTGTTTTTAGGTTTTTATCGATTTTGAAGGGTTTTATGGTATTTAGATTACTTATCTTTTTATGGTTCTTTGGGGTTTTTTTAAAATTTTCAGGTTTTTATAGTTTTTTTTATGTTTTGAGGTTTTTAAAGTGTTCTTACATTTTTAGTGGTTTTTGGGTTTTTTATAATCTTTTTGGGGTTTTAGTGGTTTTATGGTTTTTATGGTTTTTAGGGTTTTTAAGGTTTTTAGAATTATTTAGGTATTTATGGGATTAATTTTTTTAAGGGTTTCTTAGGGGTGTTCATGGTTCTTAGGTTTTTTATATTTTTAAGGACTTTAGTTCTTATTTTAGGTTTTTTATTTTTTTTATGGTTTTTGGATATATTATGGATTTTAGTGTTTTTATGATTTTTATGGATTTTTGGGTTTTTTGAGTTATCTTATTTTTATGGTTTTTAATGTTTTTAGAGTCTTTATTAGGTTTTCAGTGAATTGAATGGTTTTTAATGTTTTTAGTGGGTCTTTTAGGTTTTTATTGGGTTTTAAGGTGTCTATTGGTTTAATGGTTTTCAAGGGTCTATGGATTTTTATTCCCATATAAGGTTTTATTCATTTTTAGGATTTTGGATGTTTTATGTGTTTTTAGGTTTTTTAGGGTTTTTTAGCGGTTTTCAGTGTTTGTAGGGGTTTTTACAGTTCAGGGACTTTTAGGGATTTTTTATGATTTTATTATTTTTAGGGTTTTTATTGATTCTGAGTGTTTTAGGGTTTTTATTGATTCTGAGTGTTTTTATGTTTTTATTGGTTTTAGGCTTTCTCAATGTTTTTTTGTTTTTTTGCTATTTAGATAATTTTATGGTTTTTTGGATTTTTATTGTTTTTTCATTTTTTGGGATATTGAGGGTATTTAGTGTCTACAGAGTTTATTGTTTTCATTAGGTTTTTCGTGTTTTGTTCTATATTTTTTAGGAATTTTAATGTTTTTTAGAGTTTTTGTTAACATTTTTTGGGTTTCATAGGGTTATAAAAATATTTAGTAGTATTTGGCATTTATGGGTTTTTAGGAATTTCTATTGTTTTAGGGTTTTTCATGGTTTTAGGGTTTTAGTTTTGTTTTCTTACAATTTTTCAGGGTTTATGGGTTTTTACACTTTTAGGGATTTTTAGGGCTTCTAGGTTTTTTATTGGTTTTTAGGTTTTTTAGGTATTTTGATGGATTTTTTTCATTTTTAGGGTTTTGTAGGGGTTTTATCATTTTTTACCTTTTTTGGGATTTTAATAATTTTTAGTTTTTTTAGTTCTTCTTATTTTTTTAGGGTTTTAATGGAAATTTAATTATTTTTGATTTTTATATATTTATACATTTTTAAGGCTTTTTTAGGAATATTTTGGGTTTTTTGAGGGATTTTGGGATTTTAGGGTATTTTGGTTTTTTGGGTTTTTAGGGTTTTATTGGTGTTTTTAGGGTTTCAATTATTTATATAGTTTTTTAATCCTTTTTTAGGGTTTAAAATAACACTATATTTTTTAGAAGTTTTTACAGTTTTTATGGGGTTTTCAGTTTATATTGGTTTTATGGGTTTAATGGGATTAATTCTTTTTAGGGTTATACGGTTTTTAGGGGTTTTGGAATTTTTAGGATTATTACGGGGTTTAAGTGTTTTTTGGTTTTTAACATTTTCATAGGGGGTTTCAAGGTTTTTAATTATTTTTATGTTTTGAGGTATTTTTAGGATTTTTATGGGTTTTTAGTGTTATTGAGGATTTTTAGAGAATTTAGGCTTTTGATGGTTTTTTGGGGTTTTTGGATTTTTTGAGTATATTTGGGTTTTAATGTTTTTATGGGTTTTTAATTTTTTTGTATTTTAAAGGGATTTAGGGTTTTTAAGGTTTAAGGGGATCTATGGTTTTTAGGGATTTTGGGGTTTTACTGTCTTTTAATGTATTTAGCAATTTTTTGGGGTTTTTAGTGTTTTTAGGTGTTTTTGGTTTTTAAACTTTCTTAAGGTTTTCAAGGAATTTTTGGGTTTTTTGGTTTTTAGGGATTTTAGGGATTTTTATGATTTTTATGTGATTTTAATGATTTTTGGGATTTTATGGTTATTTTGGGTTCTTAAGGGGTTTTGTGTTTTTAGTTTTTTATAGGTTTTAATTATTTTTGGGTTTTAATGTTTTCTTAGGGGATTTAGGGTTTTAGTGATTTTATATTTTTCATGTATTTTGGATTTTTTTGTATTTTTATAGTTTTTAGTGTATTTATCTATTTTTTCTGTTTTAGAATTTTGTAGGGATTTAGGGGTGTTTGATGTTTTTTTTGGGTTTTAGGGTTTTTTTTTCTTTTATAGGTTTTTAAGATTTTTTAGAGTTATTTAACATTTTTATGGGTTTAAAGGGGTTTTAGAGTATTATGTGGGGTTTTAAGGGTCATATGAATTTTAAGGATTTTAGTGTTTTTAGATTTTTAAGTGTTTTTAGGGTGTTTAAGGGTCTCAATGGTTTTTTCTGTTTTTAAGTTTTCTATGGGTTTTAGGTTTTTTATTTTTTAACATTTTCTTTGGGGTTTTCAAAATTTTTTTGGTGTCTTTATGTTTTTAGGTATTTTTAGGGAGTTTATAAGTTTTTATGGTTTTTTATGTGTCATAGGAGTTTGTTAGGGTTTTAGTGTTTTTTAGGTTTTAGTGGTTTTATGTTTTTATAGATTTTGATATTTTCATAGAGGTATTATGGGTTTTGAGGGATTTTTATGTTTTTAGAGAATTTTCGGGTTTTTATGATTTTTTTTGGGTTTTTGGGTGTTTAGGGATTTTATGATTATTTTTGGTTTTTTAGGGTTTTTTATGTTTTTATAATTTTTAAACATTTATAGGGGACTAAAGGTTATTTTCAAATTTTAGTCGGGTTGTGGTGGAGTTTTAGGGGTTTAATGAGTTTTTAGGGGTTTTAATGTTTTAGGGGGTTTTACGATTTTTACAAGTTTTTAGGTTTTTTAGGATTTAGATGATTATGTTGGGTTTTTATGGATAATTAGGGTTTTAGGGTTTTTATGTTTTGTGGGGCTTTATGGTTTTTTTGAGTTTTTATTTTTTTAATATTTTTTGGTTTTTTTAATGTTTTTTGTGAATTAAAGGGTATTTAGAGTTTCTAGTGGGTTCTTAGGGACTTTTATGTTGTCTTGGGGGTTTTAAGGTTTCTAGGGTTTTATGGGTTCATAGTGTTTTGTGTTTTTTTTTATTTTTGGGTTTTAAAATTTTTCTAAGTTTTTTAGGGACTTTTAGGGTTTTAGGGGTTTTTACGTTTTTACGAATTTTTACAATTTTTATGGTTTTTAATGTTTTTTGAGATGTTTAGGTTTTTTGGGGTTTTTAGGATTTTTAGGGGTTTTGGGGATTTAATTGATTTCAAATATTTATTTTTTTCTTAGAATTTTCAAGGTTTTTAGTGTTTGTTATGCTTTTAGAAATTTTTGAAAATTTTTAGGTTTTTTATCGTTTTTATTGGTTTTAGTTTTTTAGGGTTCTTATGGGTTACTAATGGTTTTTAAGGATTTTATAGGTGTATGGTTTTTATGGTTTTTAGGGTTTTAGGGGTTTTATGGGTTTTTTAAATTTCTAGGTTTTTCGGGGTTTAAGTGTTTTCTGGTATTTTAGGTTTTCTTAGGGGGTTTTAGTGTAATTATGGGTTTTTTTGTTTATATGGATTTTTAGGGATTTTTTTGAATCTTAAATTTTCTTGTGTTTTAGGGATTTTGAGTGTTTTTTTGATTTTTCTTGGTTTTATGGTTTTTATGGGGTTTTGGGGGTTTGGGGACATTTTGAGTTTCTTAGTGTTTCATGGTTTTTTTGAGTTTTTTTAGAAATTTTAGGGGTTTAAAGGGTTTCTATAGTTTTTAGTGGTTTTAGGTTCTTTATAGTTTTAGGAGATTTTATGGTTTTTAGGTTTTTAGGGTACTTTTTGTGTTTTTTTTCATTTTTTGGATTTTTAGGGGTTTTAAGTGTGTTTAGGTTTTTAAGGTTTTATAGTCTTTTTTGGGGTTTTAGGGTTTTTATCCTTTTATGTTTTTTAGTGCATTAAGTGTCTTTAAGTTTTTAATGTTTTCAAAGGGTTTTTAGAGTTTTAGTGGTATTTATGTTTTAGGGATTTTTATGTGTTTTTTATGATATTTAAATATTTAGGTGGTTTTACGTATTGTGATGGTTTTAAGGTTTTTTAGCATTTTTTAGCATTTTCAATATTTTATAGGTTTTTAGGGGTTTTAAGTTTTATTTGGTTTTTTATGACCTTCTTAGGGGTTTTAAGGGGTTTAGTGAATTTTAATTTTTTAGGGATTTTTTTGTATTTTAATGTATTTAGGGTTTTTAGGGATATTAAGGGGTTTTATGGTTTTTTGGGGTTCTAGGTTTTTTTGAGGTTTTTAGGGTTTCTAAAGTTATTTTTTTTTATTTTTTTCACATTTTTATTTAATTAAACGGTTTTTAGAATTTTTAGTGATTGTTTGGGGTTTTTTTGTGTTTTAGGGTTTTTATGTTTTTAGGGGATTTATGGTTTTTAGGGGATTTTTGGGTCTTTTATGGTCTCTTTTGGGCTTTTATTATTTTTTAAGAGTTTTAATTTTTTTATGTTTTTGATTTTCTTCTTAGGGGTCTTCAAGGTTTTTAGGTTTTTTTCATTTTTTATGGATTTTGAGTGTTTTTTAAGATTTTTATTGTTTTTTGTGTTTTCTAGTCATTTTAGGGATTTTAGGATTTTTTTAGTTTTTAGGGGGTTTTGGTGTTTTTAGGTTTTAATGGTTTTATTATGGGGTTTCAATGTTTTTATGAGTGTTTACATTTTTAACGATTTTAAGTGAGATATTAGGATTTTTATGGGTGTTTAGTGTTTTAAAGGACATTGAGTGTTTTTATGGTTTTATGGTATTTAGGTTTTTTTGGGGTTTTTTGGGTTTTTAGGGGTTCTTTACGTTTTTAGGCTTTTTACAGTTTTTAAATTTTTAGGGGTTTAAGGGGTATTTAGAGTTTTTAGTGGTTTATGGTTTTTATGTGTTTTAGTGTGTTTAATGTTTTTAGGGGTTTTTATGGGTTTTAGGGGTTTATGTACTATTTTTTTGTATTTGGGGTGTTTAGATTTTTTTTAGAATTTTTTAGAATTTAAGGGATTAAAGTAATTTTTGGATTTTATGGTTTTCTTATGGGTTTTCAAGTACATTTGGGTTTTTATGTTTTTAGAGAATTCTATTGATATTTAGGATATTTATTCCCTATAAGGGTTTTAAGGGATTTAAATAGTATTTAGGGTTTTATGGATTTTTTGGGTTTTCTGTAATATTTATTTTGTATGGTTTTTAAGTGTTTTTAGGTTTCTAGGTATTTATTTAGGTTATTTTCTGACTTTTATGGTTTTTTAAATTTTTCAAGATTTTTATGAATATTATGGGTTTCTTGGGTTTTTTGTTTATTGGGGGTTTTTAGGATTTTTAGGTTTTTTTTGAGTTTTTAGCGATTTAAGAGTTTTTGACATTTTAAGGGGTATAAAGGGTTTTTAGGGTGTTAAATGGATTTTTAGGGGTTTTAATGGTTTATAGGGGTGATATGGTATTTATGGGATTTTAGACTTTTGGGAGTCTTTTTATGGTTTTAGCTATTTTTCATTTTTTGGGGTTTTATCTGATTTTATGTTTTAAGGTTTTCTAAAGGGTTTTCAGGGTATTTAAGGTTTATTACATTTTTAGAGTTTTTTATGCATTTTTTTTATTTTTTGTGATTTAATTGATTTATTTGTTTATGTTTTACTTATGATTTTTCTAAGGTTTTGGGGTTTTTATGTTTTTATGTTTTTTATGATTTTTATGTTTTTATGGGTTTTAATGATTTTGAGGTCCATCGGGGGTTTTTTTTATTTTTGGGGTGTTTTAGTTTTTTTTAGTTTTTTTGGGAATTTTTTAGTAATTTTGATTTTTTTTACTTTATTCAACATTTTTAGGGATTTAATGGGTTTTTAGAGATTTTAGTTGGGTTTTAGAGGTTTTATGTGGTTGTATGGTCTTTATGGTTTTAGGGGGTTTTATTGTTGTTTAGAGTTTTTAGGGCTTTTAGTGTTTTTAGGTTTTTAAGGATTTCTTAGGGGTTTTCAGGGTATTTAGTTTTTTTACGTTTTTATGAATTTATAAGGATTTATAATGATTTTTGTGGGGTCTTATGGTTTTTATAGATTTTGTGTGATTGTAGGGTTTTTTTGGGATTTATAGGTAATTACAGTGTTTTTGTTATTAGGGGTTTAAGTGGTTTAATGTTTTTAGGGTTTTCTAAGGGTTTTCTGGGTTTTAGGATTTTTGCATTTCTAGGTATGATTAGGGATTTTTAGGATTTTTATGGATTTTATGGTTTTTAGGGATTTTGAGTGGTTTTAGGGTATTTTTTTTTGGGTTTTAGGGTTTTTTATTTTTATTGTTTTTACGGTTTCTTTGATATTTTTAACGTTTTTAGGGTTTGAAAGGGTTTTTTGGGTTTTTATTGGGTTTTTGAGTGTTTTAGGGATTTAAATGTTTTAAGGGTTTTTTATGATTTTTAGATGTTTTAGGGATTTATGGTTCTTTTAGGGTTTTTTGGTTCTTTTATAATTTAAGGGCTTTAAAGTGTTTTAGCTTTTTTTGGGTTTCTTAGGGTTTTCGTATTTTTTTTTGGATTTTTAATTATTTAGGTATTATTAATGGATTTTTATGTATTTAGTGTTTTTAGGGTTTTAGGAATTTTAAAGGTCTTTAGGGTTTTATGGTTTTTATGGATTTTTAGTGTGTTTTAGATATTTAGGGGTTTTATGTTTATTTGGTTTTTAAGTTTTTCTTATGGTTCTTGGTGGTTTTAGGGTTTTATGAAGTTTTTATGCTTCTAGGGATTCATTATTATTTTTTTGGATTTGGGGAATTTTATGGGATTTTATGGGTTTTTGGGTTATTTGGGTTTTATGATTTTTTAGCTTATTTTATTGAGTTTTTAAGGTTTAAACGGTTTTAGAGTGTTTTAACATTTTTTTGGGTCCAACGGGGTTTTAGAGTTTTTATTGGAGATTTTAGGGTTATTTAAAAGTTTTAGGGGGTTGTGGGTTTGAGGTGTTTTTAGAGTTTTTAGAATCCTTTTAGGGTTTTTATAAATTTTTAGGTAGTTTGGGGGTTTTAAGTGTTGTTAGGTTTTTAAGGTTTTATTTGGAATTTTTCAGGGTATTTATAATTTTTTAAATTTTGAGAGATTTTTAGTATTTTTATGGGTTTTAGGGTTTTGAGTGATTTTGAGGGATTTAAGTGTTTTTAGGGGTTTTTTTGGTTTTATATTTTTATCAATTTATTGGTTTTATCAGGTTTTTAGTGTTTTTAGGTTTTTATGGTTTTAGATTGGGATTTTAGGGTTTTATTGATATTTTTTATTTTTAATTATTTTTTTGATCTTTTAATGATTTTTATGGGGTTTTAGGATTATTACGGATTTTTATGATTTTTAGGGTTTTTGGGGATATTCGTTATTTTCAGTTGTTTTTAATGTTTTTATGGTTTGTTTTTATTTTATAGATTTTTAACGGAATTGAGGTGTTTAAATGGTTTATCTAGTTTTTATAGGTATTTTAGGGGATTTATGGGGGCTTATGGGTATTTATCATTTTTCAGGGTTTTTAAGGGTTTTTGGGTTATTAGGATTTGTATGGTCTCTTTATTATTTTAGGGGTTTTTAGTGGTTTATGGTTTTTTTATGGTATTAAGGTTTTCTTGTGGGTTTTGAAGGGTTTTAGGGGTTTTATGTATGTAGCGATTTTTAGGGTTTTTAGAATTTTAATGTTTTTACAGATTTTTGATGTTTTATGTTTTTATAGTTTTTGGGATTTTAGAGGGGGGTTTTTATAGATTTTGATGGTTTGAAAGGTTTTTATTTTTTAACCATTTTTTAGCTTTATGTTTTCCTAATGGGTTTAGGTATTTTGAGTGTATTTAGGGGTTTTTGGGATTAAATGGGTTTTTTTGGGTTTTTTGGTTTTTAGGGGTTTTTAGTAATTAATGCATTAAGAGTTTTTTAAATTTTTTGGTGTTTAAGAGGTTGTTAGAGTTTTACTGTTTTTTAATTTTTAATGGGGTTTAAAGTTTTTAGGGGTTTCAGGGTTGTTTATGGATTTTATGGGTTTTAAAATTTTTATGTTTTTAGGGGTTTTAAGTTTTTTTGGGTTTTATATTTCTTAAGTTTTTTCTAGGTTTGGGTTTTTTACAATTTTATAGATTTATAGGGATTATTTTGAATTTTTATGGTCTTTTAGGGTTTTAGGGGATTTGGAGGGTTTTAGGGTTTTTAGGGTTTTTAATATTTTTAGTGTGTTTTACATTTTTTGCGGTATTAAGTGTTTCTAGGTTTATCATGTTTTCTTAATGTTTTTCATGGGTTTTAGGGTTTTATACAATTTTAGTAATTTATAGGTATTTTATGGGTTTTTAGTGTTTTTTGGGATTTGGGGGGAGGGTTTATGGTTATTTAGGGTTTGTTAGGGATTTTTTTGCAGTATTAAGTATTTTTCCAGTTTTTTAGGGTTTTAATGTCTTTTACAGTTTTTTATGTTTTAGGTGTTTAAAGAGTGTTTAGATTTTGTAATTAGTTTTTAGGGTCATTTTGGGTTTTAGGGGTTTTAAAGGTTTAAAGGTGTTTTCGGGGGATTTTGGAGTCTTTTAGGGTTTTATCATTTTAAGGTTTTTATGTGTTTTAAGAGTTTTGATTTTTTTAATGTTTTTATAGGGGGTTTCAAGTTTTAATTGTTTTTAATGTTTTTAGGGATTTTGGAGTTTTTATTGTTTTTAGGGTTTTTATGTGTTATAGGGTTTTTAGCATTTTTAGGTTTTTATGGGTTTTAAGTGTTTTGTGCTTATACGGATTTCATTGGGTTTTTCTGGGGTTTTAGGGTTTTTTAATTTTTTTGAGATTTTTAGGGATTTCTAGGTTTTTTATTTTTTAGGATCTTTAGTTATTTTGAAGGATTTTAGGGTTTTTTTGGTTTTATTTTTTCCTTTATATTTTAATATTTTTAAGGGGTTTTTAGTCTATTTAATTTTTTAAGTGGTTTAAAGGGTTTTAGTGTTTTTAGTGGGTATTTAGAAATTTTATTGTTTTTGTTTTTTATGGTTTTATTGGTTTCTATGTATTTTAGGTGTTTTAGGGGTTTTAAGGGAGTTAAAGTGTTTTTGGTTTATGTTGTTTTTCTTGTGGGTTTTCTTGGTTTTTATGGTTTTTAATTTTTTTCTTCTTTTGTAAAGATTTTTTAGGATTCTTATGGGGTTTTAAGGGTTTTAGGGATTTTAATGGTTTTTAGGGTTTTAGGGTTTTTATGTTATTATAATATTTAGGTTTTTAGGTGTTTTAATTGTTTTTAGATTTTTATAGTTTTAATAGGGTTCTTAGAGGGTTTTACATTTTTAGTTAATTTATTGTATTTTTTTGGTTTTTTTGGTTTTTTTGGATTTTTGGATATTTAGGGGTTTTAGGGTTTTTTAGGTTTATAGGGTTTTACATTTTCTTAGGATTTTAAGGTTTTCATAGGGGTTTTTCGGGAAAGAAAGATCAGGACCAGGAATTCCTTGTCCCCAAAATTTATTAAAAAAATGAAAATGAAGAGCGTTAGAAGGATGGTTTACAAAAACATGTTTGAAGATCACCCTTCATATCCAAAGCCACGAAGGAATCATAAAAATGTGAGGTGACAAAGCACCACATCGATCTCCTTTCCTTAATAGATTTTTAGAGAACGCATCCTCCACCATGTTCACCTCTACATATGCATGTGTAACATTGAGAGTATGCTTCTGAGACACCTTTGGACAATAAATCCAATTTGTGAGAATTATACAAGGTATCCTTCTTGATTTTTGTTTGAGGGCCTTCCCTGCCAGGATCGATTCAGATTCGATCCAAAGGATATTCTACCAAAATTGATTCACAGAGTGAATCGCCCAAGTCATTTCCCAAAGCTCCACCTAATAATCACATCCTCTCCCAATAAAATGATAGAATAATCCTTTAAGGAATACTTTGTGTGCATGGAAAACACCTCCACATCCTAAGGGACTGCGTGCACCTGATGTCATGCCATCCATGTTAACTTTAATCTGTGATGGAATTCGTGGACTCCACTGGATGAACTTAAGATTCATGGGTTTGTTGGACCTGCTAGAGAAACTATGTGTGTGCATTATAATATAGTAATTAAATTTTTTTTTCGTTGAACCAATTTGAATAAAATAAACTACATGGATGACATTTGAAATTCCATGACACCATCCTCAAAAAATATGGTTTTATTTTTGAAGGCTGCTACATTTTGAGCTACCAATATGTAAGTAACATCTATTTCTGTTGTTGTGATTAATAGGTTTTATTTCGTTTCAGTAAATTTCATATCAAAAATTATATAAATAAACTCAATAATATGGATGTTTGTGCAGAATGTGTACCGGAATATGTTCTTCAGATAGTTGCACAAGTTGGCATCATGAGTAAAACTGATGAATGTGTGTTGCACACATTCTTTAGGCCTAATGTAGAGATAACAAGTCGAGGAAAGATTCCATCCATCATTATTAAACTATTAATGAATTGGAAATATGTTCCTATATATTTTCCATAGTAGCAAGTAGTATGATGGTGAAATAAATGGTATTTGAAATTTGAAGCGACAGGAAAAAGGATGTCTAGCCTAATAATATTTAAGCTGATAGAGTTCCCTTGACATCATATTCCCAACAATATTTGGTTTCCATATGAGGGTTTCAGTATCAATGAACATGTAACTCTTAATTTATAGGATGAAATGATCTAGAATAATCTCATAAATCTATCCCATCCTTTTGTAGAGATTAACAATGGACATGTGCTATAAATTGTGTGGAGGCTGGACAGTTTTAAGGAGAGGCCTTTCCATCCAGGTAGTAGTCCAGGAGTACAGATTTGATTGCCTCGAAACTTTCCATTTTGAGTGAGATATAATGTCATTGTATGAGGATCTGATTGAAGTCCATACAAAGGAAGGAATGTAATTTTCAATATCATTACAGATTTTATGAGTGAACCTATTATTTAGTAATTCCAACCATATGTATTGTGGGTTGAACAGATTCAAAGTGAACATTCCAAGGAGGGCCTCATTGAGTTTACTTCGATCCTTAATTATATGTACACCCATATTAGTGGGTTAGGTGTATTACTTCAAAGAAAGAGAAACCAACCTTCTAAAACTATTGTGGTCGGTCCATGTAATGTTCCTCATCTTCACTTTGTGATTTATAATCAAACTTATGTCCCATATATAAATGGATAAGGCATGATATAACTTAGTGGTAATAACAAATTTAATCAATATTAATTAAAGGATTTAGGGTTTTTTAATATTTTAGGATTTTTTTTGTATTTTATGGTTTTTAATGGTTTTATGTATTTTGAAGATTTTTTATCTTTTTTTATTTTCATGGGATTTATGGTATTTTGGGGTATTAGGGGTTTTTTAGTTTTTCAAGTTTTTATGGGTTTATGATATTTTAATGTTTTATGGGATTAGGGGTTTTATATTTTTTTTATTAGAGGGATTCTAATTGTTTTTAGGGTTTTTATGGTTTTTAGGTAATTGTGGGGTTTCAATGTCATCTTACTATTTTTAGAATTTTTGATATTTTTAAGTAAATTAAAATTTTTTAGGTTTTTAATATTTTCATAGATGTTGTTGGGATTTTTATGTTTTAATGTAATTTTATGTTTTTATTTGGATTTTTATTGTTTTAGGGGTTTTAGGGATTTTGAAGGTTTTTAGGGGTTTTATGGGTTTTTAGAGGATGGAGTGATTTTTAGGTTTTTAAGGGTTTTAAGTGGTCATTGGATTTTAAGGTTTTATTAGGTATTTTAAGGGTTTTTAACTTTTTTTTATATTTTTAGGGATTTTGAGGGGTTTTTGTGTTGTGGGGGGGTTTTATGGTTTTTATTGTTTTTTTGGGGGGTTTGTGTTTTTTTGGGGTTTTGAATATTTTTTTAATGTTTTTAAGGGTTGAAGGGGTTTTTTGAGTTTTTAGTGGGTTTTTAGGAGTTTTAATGTTTTTATGGTTTTTAGGGGTTTTTAGAGTTTTTAGGGTCAATTAGGGTTTTTTGGATTTTTACTATTTTAGATTGTTTTTTGGGTTTTACCATTTTTATGATTTTAAGGTTTTCGTAGTTATTTTCATGGTACATAGGCATTTTTATGTTTTTAGAGATTTTTTATGTTTTTTATGATTTTTTATGTTTTGATGGATTTTGAGGAATTTTAGTGTTATCTAGGGTTTTAGGGGTTTTTTGTTTTTCTGGGTTTTAAGTGTTTTTATTTTTATTTGGGTTTTCTACTTTGTTTTTAAGGTTTTTATGGTTTTTTTGTTTTTTATGTTTTAGGGATTTTTTTGGGATTTTTATGGTTTTAAGGATTTTTAGGGATTTGAGGGTGTTTAGGGTTATTAGGGGACTTCTACAATCGAGGGTGTTTTCCACATTATTTATGTATTTTATGTTTCTTTAGAGTTTTTTAATTTTATAGGGGTTTAATTGTATTTAAGTGTTTTAATATGTTTTTTTGTTGTTTTTGGGTTTTTTTTTTTATTTTTTAATGTTTTTAGGGATTTTATGGGATTTATGTGTTTTTAGGAATTTCAGGGTACATTAATGGTTTTTTTTTCATTTTTAATTATATAGATTTTTAGTGGTATTCAATGTTTTTATGTTATTAACATTTTCATAGGGGTTTTGGAGATTTTATGGTTTTTTTATTTTTTTATGGATTTTTCGGGGTTTTTAGTATTTTTATTATTTTTATGGATTTTGAGTGTTTTTAATGTTTTTTATACCTTTATTATTTTTTATTTTTAGTGATTGTTGAGTTTATTTAGGTCTTTATATATTTTTTAGGGTATTTAACGGATTTATTTTTTTTTCATTTTTAGGTATTTTTGTGGTTCTCTATGATTTTTATGGTTTTTATGGTTTTTTGTGAATTTGATGTTTCGAAGATTTTTTGGGTGTTTTATGGTTTTTTGGGGATCTAGGTTTTTTTCAATGTAGTTTTAAATGATTTTCGAGTATTATAATGTTTTAATAGGTTCAATGGGGTTTTAGAGTGTTTAGTTATTTTTAGGGATTTTATTTGGCTTTAGGGATTTTTTAGGTTTTTACGATGTTTTATGGTCTTTATCTATTTTATGGGTTTTCAATACTTTTAGGGTTTTATGGTTTTTATCATTTTTAGATATTTTTGGGGTTTTAAGTATTTTTAGGTTTTACGGTTATCTTATGGGTTTTAGGGATTTTTACATTTTTAGGGATTTTAAGGTTTTTTATTGTATTTTATGCTATTTTGGAATTTTGAGGGGTCCTAGTGTTTTTTAGTGTTTTTATAAATTTTTTTTTTCATTTTTTTGGTTTTTAGTTATTTTAAATTTTTATAGGATTTTTGGTTTTCTGAGGGATTTTTAATGTTTCCAGGGATTTTTTCATTTTTAGGAAGTTTTAGATCTTTTTTAGGATATTTATGATTTTTTAGGATTTTTAGTGATACTGAGGGTTTTTTTGGTTTTTTGTGTTTTAATGTTTTATAGATTTTCATATCATTTTCAGTATTTTAATGGGTTTTTAGAGTTTGTTGGGTTATTATGTTTTTTATTGGGTTTTTGGACTTTTTGATGTTTTGCGGGTTTTTATTTTTTTATGGGCTTTTATTGTTTTGAAAGTATTTATTGGGTTTTCAAAGGGTTTTTATGTTTTTTATATTTTTTGGGGTGTCATGGATTTTTATGTTTTAAAAAATTTAGGTTTTTTTCATGTTTTTAATGGGTTTTACATTTTTAGGTATTTTTATGGTTTTTTAGGATTTTTATGGTTTTTAGGTCTGTTAGGGAGTTTAAGTGGGTTTAGGGTTTTTCTAAGGTATTCATTATTTTTAATTGTTTTAGGGGTTTTGAGTGTTTTATGTTTTTAAGTATTTTTTAGGTATTTTAAGTTATTTTACGTTATAAGGATTTCTATGGATTTTTTTATTTTTGTTAGTTTTAGGGTATTTATGAATTTTCAAGAATTTTAGATTTTTAGGATTTTTATAGTTATTTGAATTTTTTATTTTTTTTAGTTTTTATGATTTTTTAGGATTTTAATATTTTTTAATGTTTTTATTGATTTAAATTATTTTTATAGTTTTTAGTGGTTTTTATTTTTTATGTTTTTTGGGGTTTTTTAAGGTGTTAGGGGTTTTTATTCCTTTTTATGGTATTTATGTTCTTTTTGTTTCGGGCTCCTTTACGGTTTTAATGTTTTTAATGTTTTTTGGGTTTGTAGGGGTTTTAAGTGTCTTTAAATTTTTAAGGATTTCATAAGGTTTTAAGGGTATTTAGGGTTTTAGTGTTTTTAGATATTTTTATTGATTTTTTGGATTTTTATAATTTTTAGGGTTTTTATAGATTTTGTGGTTTTTTGGGGATTTGGTGTTTTAGGGTTTTTATGTGTTTTAATTATTTTAATGTTTTTAGAGGTTTTAAGTTTTTTTAGGTTTTAAGGTTTTCATTGGAGTTTTTCAGTTTTCAGGGTTTTTATGTTTTTATTTATTTTTATCAATTTTATAAAATATATTATGAATTTTTGGGTTTTCAGGGATTATTAGGCCTTTTATGGTTTCATTGTTTTTTATGTTTTTAATGGATTAAGGTGTTAAAAAATTTTCAATGACTTTTTAGTGGGTTTTAGGGTTTTATCAATTTTACCCTTTTAGGTGTTTTGAGTAATTTCTAGAATTTTATAGACTTTTAGGGTTTTTAGTGATTTTAAGGGTTGTGGCCTTTTTGGGTTTTATGCTTTTTTGGTGTTTTAGGTATTTTTTATTTTTTAATTTTTTTATGTTTTTATATTTTCTAACATTTTTAAGGGTTCAAATGGTTTTTAACATTTTTAGTGCGTTTTTATGTGTTCTTTGGATTTTTAAGGATTGAGTTGTCTTTATGGTTTTGGGGGGTTTTAGAGTATTTAGGTTTTTTTATTATTGTTATAGATTTTTCTGTCCTTTCTAGGATTTTTATGGGTTTTTAGGGTATTCCGGGATTTTGAGGGGTTTTAGGGTTTTTATTGATTTTACATATTTTATTGTTCTTTAAAATTTTAGGATATTTTAGAGTTTTTTTAGAATTTTAAGGTTTTTAGAGATCTTTAACCTCTCCATAGGTTTAATGAGTTTTTTTAATTTTAGTGGGACTTTATTGGTTTTTATGTTTTTTAAATTTTAAGGGGATTTTAGGGTTTTAGCGACACCTTAGGCTATTTTCCTCTTTAGGTTTTTAGGGTGTTTAAGTGTTTTTTGGTTTTACGGTTTTCTTTTAGTTTTTAGTGTTCTTGTGAATTTATGTTTTAGGGATTTTTTTGCAATGTTTAGGATTTTTTTTCATACGGTTTTTAGGTTTTTTTATGTTTGGGGTATGGGTGAGTCTTTACAAGTTTTAGGTTTTTTAGTTGCATCAAGAGTTTTTAGGTATTTATGATTTTATTCAGGTTTTTCGAGGTTTTTTTAATTTTTTAGTTTTTTTAGGGATTTTAGTGCATTTTTTTAAACTTTTATGGGATTTAGGGTTTTTATGATTTTTGAGGGTTTTTAGGTTATTATATATTTTTTTTGAATTTTATTAGTATTTTGAGTTTTTAATGGTTTAAATGGTTTTTGTAATTTTATTATGTTCCTAGGGGTATAATGGGTTTTTTAGAGCTTTTAGTGTTTTAGGGTATTTATGTTCTTTGGGGTTTTAATGTTTTTTAGCAGTTTTATGGTTTATATTATTTTTATTGTCTTTCACTTTTTTGGGGGTTTTAACATTTTTTGGGTTTTTAGGCTTTTTAAGTGTTTTTTAGTTTTTGATGTTTTCATATTGGTTTTAATGTTTTTTAGAGTTATTTATGTTTTGATGGGTTTTTAGAAATTTTTTAATTTTTTTTATGATTTTTATAGTTTTAGGGATTTGGGGGTTAGGGTTTTTAGGTTTTTTAGCATTTTAGGGTTTTTGGTGGTTTGAAGGTTTTTTAGGTTTTTAATTTTTACTCTTAGTGGGATTCAGGCTTCTTACTAGGTTTTTATTCTTTTATAGATTTTTAGGGTTTGTTTAGGATCATTATTTGTTTTTAGGATTTTTAGTGATTTTTAGGAGCTTTTGTAAATTAAATAAGTTTTTAGTATTTTATGAGTTTTTAGGAGTTTGTGATGTTTTAGTGTTTATAAAATGTTTTGGGTTTTAAAGTGTTTTTACAGGTTTTGTGGGATTTAGCGTTTTTATGGGTTATTATGGTTTTATTATTTTTACTAGATCCCTAGTTTTTATAGTTTATAGAGTTTTTTTTACGGTTTTTAGTGCTCCTTGGTTTTTAGGTGCCATATGTTCTTTAGGATTTTTATGGTTTTCTAATGGTTTTTAGGTTTTTTTTATCATTCATTCATATTTTGAGGGATTTTTAAATATTTTTATCATTTTTAGAGATTTTTTTATATTTTTAAGGGTTTTAGGTTTTTTAGGGGTTTAATGATTTTTAGGGTTTTCTTTCTGAGTTTTTAGGGCATTTATATTTTTTTACAGTTTTTTAACACTTTTATGGGTTTAAAGGTTTTTGATATAATTTGGTGGGTTTTTATAAATTTTAGTGTGTTTTTCTATTTTTATCTTTTTATGGTTTTTATGGTTTTTAGTGTTTTTTTGTTTTTAGGGGTTTATGGGTTTTTAAAAAATTTGGATCATTTTTTGGTTTTATGTATTTTTGGGTGTTTATTTTTTTCATAGGGTATTCAAGGTATTTCTATTTTATTATATTTATTAGGACTCTTAGTAATTTTTATATATATTTATTTATGTTTTTAATGATTTTGAGTAATTTTAGGGTTTTTAGTTTTTATATTGTTTTTAGGGATTTATGGTATATAGTATTTTTAGGGGTTTTTTTAATTTTTTCGGTATTTTATGTGTTTTATGTGTTTTTAGGGTTTTAAGGTTTTCTTATGGGTTTTCAACATTTTTTATGTTTTATGGATTTTTATTTATTTTTAGGGATTTTCTAGTCATTAGGGGTTTTTTGAATTTTTTTGGTGTTTTATGTTTTTTATAATTTTGTATAGTTTTTATGCATTTAATGGGTTATTAAAATTTTAATGGTTTTTAGTATTTTTATGGATTTTATGATTATTATGGCGTTTTATGGTTTTTGGGTTTTCATTATCTTTTTATGAGTTTTAGTGTACTTTAGGTTTTTAGGGATTTTCGATGTTTTATGTTTTTTAGGTTTTATTATGGGTTTTTAGGGGTTTTAGTGTTTTTTACAAATTTAGGAATTTTTATGTGTTTTTTAGGATTTTTAGTGTTTTTAGGGATTTTAAGGATTTTGAGGGGTTTTTAGGATTTTTATGGTTATTATGATTGTTATGGGTTTTTGTTGTTTTTTATGTTTTTACGGTTTTCTTAGGATTTTCTAGTGTATTTTGGGTTTTTTATGTTTTTAGGGATTTTAAGGATTTCTTTTGGATTTTATGTTTTTTAGGAATTCAAGTATTTCAAGGGATTTTTAGTTTTTTTACTGTGTTTAAAAAAATATAGTGCCTTTAACAATTTTTGGGATTAAAGGGTTTTTAGATTTTTAGTGGTTTTATGGGTTTTTATGGATTTATGTTTCTTAGTGATTTTATAGTTTTTAGGTGTTTTTTGGTTTTAGGGGTTTCAGTTATTTCTATTGTTTTTTTTTTGTTTTTTTTCTTTTTTTTAGGTTTTTACGGGGACTAAACATGTATTTTGTTTTTAGGTTATTTTAAAGGATTTCATTATTTTTAGGGTTTTTATATTTCCTAAGTAATTTTTTGGATTTTTTAGGATATTTAAGAATTTTTGGGTATTTTTGGATTTTGAGGGATTTTATGGTTTTTATTGTTTTTAGGGTTTTTTTCATTTTTTATGGGTTTTTTGTTTCATTACATTTTTTATGTTGTCTTATATTTTTTAGGTTTTTAGGCGTTTTTATGTTTATATGGATATTTTGGGATTTTTTATTATTTTTATTGTTTTTAGTTTTTTTTATTTTATGGGTTTTACGGGCTTTTGGGTTTTTTTACGTTTTTAGGATTTCTGTATTTTTTAGGGTTTCTAAGGTGTTTATATTTTATAATTTTTTGGTGGTTTAATGGTTTTTTAATTTTTTAGTGGTTTTTGATTGTTTTTATGGGTTTCAATGTTTTTTAAGGTTTTCAGGGGTTGTTATGGTTTTTTGGTGGGATAAGTGTTTTAGGTTCTTTTTAGGGTTTTTTTGTTTTTCATCAATTTTTAAGTTTTTAGGGATAAATTGTTTTTGTTTTTTCAGGTTTTGTTTTGTTTTTTTTATTATTTTGGATTTTTTTGTTTTTAGGTATTTTTGGGTATTTTTTGGGGTTTTTAGTGTTTTAGGGGATTCATGTTTTTAGGGTTTTTAGGAATTTTTAGGAATTTTATTTGTTTTTAGGTTTTATTGGTTTTAAGTGTTTTATGGTTCTTAATAGTTTCTTAGGTGTTTTCATGTTTTTTTGGGATTTTATCATTTTTGAGGTTTTTTATGGATTTTTAGGTTTTTATGGGATTTAGAGTTTCTAGGGATTTTGATGGTTTTTGAGTTTTTTTGGATTTTATGCGGTTTTAGGGGTTTTTTTTAAATTTTGGGTTCGATGGTTTTTAATAGGTTTTTATCATTTTTAGGGGTTTAAAGTGTTTTTTGTGTCTTTTGGTTTTTATGTGTTTTTGTGTTTTAAATGTTTTTAAGTTTTTTAGGGTTCATAAGGTTTTTTAAGTTTTTATGTATTTTTAGGGATTTTTTTTGAATTTTTGTAGGTTATAGGGATATTTTAGGGTGTTAGATGTTTTAGGTTTTTTTGGTTTTTTTGGGTTTTTAGGTGGTGGGGTGTTCATTTTTAAGGGGATATGATGCTTTTCAAATTTCTTAATATTTCTTGTGTTTTAAAAGATTTTTAGTGTTTTCCCTTTTTTGTGTTTGTTGGGGTTTTAGGTGTGTTTGTGGTTTTATTATTATTATTATTATTATTATTATTATTATTATTATTATTATTATTATTTTATTTCATTTTATTAATATTTATTTTAATTTTTTATGTTTTGGATATGTGTGGATCATCCCATTGCAAACACTTATTTGATATGAGTATATCCACCTTTCACAAAAGGGTTTTTTAAAAAACTCGGTTGTACTATTTGTGACACGATCTTCTACGACTAGCCATTTGTGAAGAGACCCTACTACAAATGACCTTTTACGATGAGATCACATCACAAATGACCCATCACAAATACTTCCATTTATAGTTGTGGGAGTTTTAGGGATTTTACCCTTTTTTTAGTTTTTTAATGGGTTTTAAATGTTTTCATATTTTTAAGGTTTCTTGATTTTTTAGGTTTTTTAGGGTTTTCAGGGATTGTTTTTTCATTTTTAGTGATTTTATGGGTTTTCATGATTTTTATGGGTTTTTAGTATTTTAGGGATTTTGAGGGTTATAGGTGTTTTTAGGTGTTTTGGGATTTAATATTTTCTTTCTAAATTTTTATGGATTTTTATGTTATTTATAGTTTTTAATAAAATAGGGGTTTAATGGTTTTTTAGAGTTTTTTATTTTTCAAAGGGGTTTTAAGGGTTTTTGGGTTTTTAGACATTTTAGTTATTTTTTTAGGTTTCTATGATTTTCTTAGGGGATTTCAACTGTCTTAGGGGTTTTAATATTTCTATGGATTTTTCAATATTTTTAGGGATATTTGGGGTTTTTATGGATTTTGAGGGTTTTGGGATTTTTGGGATTTTTTATTGGGGTTTAAGTGTTTCTAGATTTATAAGGAGTTCTTCAGGATTTTTTGGGATTTTAGGGGTTTTTAAATTTTTAGGGATTCTTAGGGTTTTTAGGATTTTTATGGTTTTTATGGGTTTTAGGTATTTTGATGTTTTTTTGTGTTTTGGAGTTTTTGGAGATTTATAGGGTCTTGGGGGTTTTAGGGTTTCTTTTTATTTTTTGAATTTTCAAAAGTTTTTTTTACATTTTTAACACTCTTATGAGTTTAAAGGGTTTTTTAGAGTTTTTGGATATTTTTAGTGTATTAGGGGGTTTTAGGGTTCTTGAAGTTTTTATGGGCCTTTTCTATTTTGATGGGTTTTAGGAATTTTAGGGAATTTTATGAGTTTTAGGGTTTGTATCATTTTTTATTATTTTTAGGGGTTTTATGTGTCTTTTGAATTTATGATTTTCTTAGGTGTTTTTTTATTTTAGGGATATTTAGGTTTTTTAAGGATATTTATGGTTTTTAGGGGTATTGGGAATTTGATGGTTTGGGGGGGTTTTAGGGGGTTTAGGGTTTTTATCATTTTTTTTGATTTTTAAGGGTTTTTAGGGTTTTCCTGTTTTTACGGTTTTCATTAGGGATTTAGGGTTTTTTAAATTTATATGATTTTCTGGGATTTTAAAGGATTTTTATGGTTTTTTGGGTTTTTTGGTATTTTTGGAATTTTTTTTTGGGTTTTATGTTTTTAGTGTTTTAAATGGGAATTAGTGTTTTTATTTTTTTTCTTAGGTTCATTATGTGTTTTTAATGTTTTAAAATATTTTTGGGGTTTTATGGTTTTTAGGTGTTTTATGGGGTATAACTGTCTTTTTAATATTTTTAGCGTTTATTTTTGTATTTTATGTGTTTAGGTGATTAAAGTGATTTTATATTTTTATGTTTTCGAAGGTCTATCATGAGTTTTAGGGGTTTTTTCACTTTTATGTGTTTTTTGTGTTTTTTCTAATTTTATTGTTTTTTTGGGATTTTGAGGGTTTTTTGGGTTTTTTGGGTTTATAACGAGTGTTAGTGTTTTTAGGATTTTAAGGTATTTTAATTATTTTTATGTTTTTAAGGTTTTTCATTGGGGTTTTTAGGGTTTTTAGTGTTCATTATGTTTTTTATTCTTTTTTAGGTATTTTTAGTATTTTTTGGGATCTTGAAGGTTTTTCATGTTTTTAGAGTTTTATAATGTAAAGGTTTTTTTAGTTTTTTATATTATTTTAGGGGTTTTAATGTTTTATGATTTTTTATCATTTTTAATGGTTTAACGGTTTTTTAGAGTTTGTAGTGGGTTTTGGGTTTTTAATTTTTTTAGTTGTTGGGGGTTTTATGGTTTTTTAAAGTTTTTTAGGCTTATAGAAATTTCATGGTTTTTAAGTGTTATTAGTTTTCTAAGTTTTTGATAGGATGTTTTATGGTTTATATAGTTTTTATGTTATTTTGGATTTGAATGGATTTTTTACATATTTTATGGCTCTTAGGGTTTTTAGTATTTTAAATTCTATATGGTTTGTTAGGGTTTTTTTGGGTTTTTAGTGTTTTTAATGTTTTAAGGTTTTTAAGAGTTTTTTGAAATTATTTATTCATTTACTAGTATTTAGAGTTTTATTGGTTTTTGTATATTTTATGGGACCCATGATTTTTTTTGGTTTTACGGGTTTTTATGGTTTTTAGGGGTTTTAGGGTTTTAGGGTCTTATAATGGGATTTTAGAGTTTTTATCAGTTTTAGGTTTTTAGGGGTTTTAAGTGTTTTTAGACTATTATCGTTTTATTTGGAGTTTTTTGTGTTTTTTGTTTTTTTATGTTTTTAGGGATCTATAGTGATTTATTATTATTTTTCCGGGATTTTAGGATTTTTTTTGGATTTTGAGGGCTTTTAGGGGTTTATGGTTATTAGTGTATTCATAGTTTTAGCATTTTTTGGATTTTTAAGTGTGTTAATTTCTTTTTTATATTAAGGTTTTCTTTGGGTTTTTAGTGGTTTCTATGGGTTTTTTACATATTTATGGATTTTAGGTATTTTTAGTATTTTAATTGTTTTTTGGGTTTTGAGGGATTTTGAGTGGTTTTAGGTGGTTTTTTGGGTTTTTTGGAGCTTTTTGGGTTTTTTGGTTTATTGGGTTTTTTTTTTGAGTTTTCAGGGTTTTGATGGTCTTTTAGCGTATTTGACCATTTTTTGGAGTTTAAAGAGTTTTTAGAGTTTTATTTTATTTTTATGGTTTTTATGTTTTTAGTGGTTTTTATGGTTTTTAGTGGTATAGGGTTTTTCGTGTTATTTATCATTTTAAAGATTTTATTTTGATTTGTTTCAGTGTTTTTATGTTTTTATGGTTTTCATAGTGTTTATTTAGGGTTTTAGGGGTTTTTACATTTTGATGGATTTTTAGGAATTTTTTAGTATTTTTTTGGATTTTAGGTTTTTTATGGATTTTATGATTTTCTATGGTTTTTAGGCATATCGTGGTTTTATTTTTCTAATTATTTTTTCTAGTTTTTTAGTTTATAGGGATTTTATGGATTTTTAGATTTTTTAACATTTTTAAGGGTTTAAAGGGGTTTCTAATTTTTATTAGGATTTAGTGTTTTTGGGGTTTTTTGGGTTTTTATGTTTTTAAGCTGTTTTATGTTTTCTATGGGTTTTATGGTCTTTTAGGGTTTTTTGGATTTGTTATCATTTTTTAGGTTTTTAGGGGTTTTATATGGGTCTTGGTTTTTAATGTTTACTTAGGGGTTTTATTATTTTTAGATTTTTTTATGTTTTGAGGAGTTTTTATGGCCCTTTTCATGGTTTTTTTATTATATTTAGGCTTTTATGATTTTTTGGATTTTTGTGGTTTTAGAATTTTTCGGTTTGTAGGGGTTTTATGTGGTTTTAGGTTATTTTATTTTTCTTATTTGTTTTCAAGTTTTTATTTTCTTTTAAATTTTAGGGTTTTGTGGATTTTTTATGATTTGTATGGTTTAAGGGTTTAATAGATTTTCAGTGTTTTTTGGGGTTTTATGTTTTTTAGGTTTTTTTGGGTGTTTGACTTTTGTTATATTTTTTAGGGTTTTATGTTTATTTAGAGTTTCTAACATTTTCAAGGTTTTAATGAGTTTTCAGAGTTTTATGGGGGTTTTATGTTTTTATGGGGTTTTAGGGGTGTTAATGGTTTTTGTCGGTTTTACGGTTCTTAGGGGTTTTATATGTTTTAGGGTATCTTTGGGTCTCATATGGTTTTTAAAAATATTTATATTTTTAGGGTTTTAAGGTCTTTTATAGTTTTTTCATGTTTTAGTGGTTGAAAGAGTGTTTAGAGTTGGTAATTAGTTTTTAGGGTTATTATGGGTTTTAGGGGTTTTAAAGGTTTTAAGGGGTTTTTTGGGTTTTTGGAGCCTTTTAGGGTTTTATCATTTTTAGGGTTTTTATGTGTTTTAACAGTTTTGATATTTTTAATGTTTTTATAGGGGTTTTCAGATTTTTTATGGTTTTTAATGTTTTTAAGGGTTTTGGAGTTTTTATGGCTTTTAGGGTTTTTATGTGTTATAGGGTTTTTAGCGTTTTTAGGTTTTTTATTGGTTTTAAGTGTTCTGAGGTTATATGGTTTTCATAGGGTTTTTTTTCTGGGGTTTTAGGGGCTTTTTAAAAAAAATTGGGTTTTTAGGGATTTCGAGGTGTTTTATTTTTTAGGATCTTTAGTGATTTTGAAGGGTTTTTTTGGATTTTTTGGTTTTTAGTTTTTTCTTGATATTATAATATTTTAAAGGTTTTCTGGAGTTTTTAATGTTTTAAGTGGTTTCAAGGGTTTTAGTGTTTGTAGTGGGTATTTAGGATTTTTATTGTTTTTTTATGGTTTTATTGGTTTCTATAGATTTTAGGTGTTTTTAGGTGTTTTAAGGGGTTTAAAGTGTTTTTGGTTTATCTTTTTTTTCTTGTGGGTTTTCTTGGGTTTTAAGGTTTTTAATTTTTTTCTACTTTTGTAGTGATTTTTTAGGATGTTTATAGGGTTTTAAAGGTTTTATGGATTTTAAAATGTTTTTAGGGTTTTAGGGTTTTTAGTTTATCAGAATTTTTAGGTTTTTAGGTGTTTTAAATGTTTTTATTTTTTTATAGTTTTATTAGGGTTCTTAGAGTTTTTCCATTTTTAGTTAATTTTTTAGATTTTATTGGGTTTTTTTTGGATTTTAAGGATTTTTAGGGGTTTAGTGTTCTTTAGGTTTATAGGGTTTTATGTTTTTTTAGGATGTTAGGGTTTTCATTGGGGTCTTTTGGGAAAGAAAGCTCAGGATCAGGCATGCCCGTTCCCCAAAATTTATTAACAAAATGAAAATTAAGTGTGTTATATGGAAGGTTTAAAAAACATGTTTGAAGATGACCCTTCATATCCAAAGCCACGAAGGAATCATAAAAATGTGGGGTGACAAAGCACCACATCGAGCTCCTTTCCTTAATAGATTTTTAGAGAATTCATCCTCAACCATGTTCACTTCCTTATATTCTTGTGTAACAATGAGAGTATGCTCCTGGGACACCTTGAGACAATAAATCAAATGTGTGGGAATTATACAAGGTATCCTTCTTGATTTTTGTTTGAGGGCCTTCACCGCCACGATCGATTCAGATTCGATCCAAAAGGGATTCTACCCAAATTGATTCACAGAGTGAATTGCTCAAGCCATGTCCCAATGCTCCTCCTCATAAGCACATCCTGTCCCAATAAAATTATAGAATAATCCTTTAAGGAATAATTTTTGTTCTAGGAAAAGTCCTCCACATCCTAAGGGACTGAGTGCACATGATGTCACACCATTCTTGTTGAATATAATCCATGATGGAATTCGTGGACTCCACCGGATGAACATCAGATTCATGGGTATCTTGGACCTTCCAGAGAAACTATGTGTCTACAATATAATATAGTAATTCATATAATATTTCATTGAACCATTTTGAATAAAAGACACTACACGGATGACTTTTTGAATTTCCATGACCCCATTCTCAAAGGAGATGGTTTTATTTTTGAAGGCTTCTGCATTTTGATCTACCCATATATAGGTAACAGCTATTGTTGTTGTTGTGATTAATAGGATTTGTGTTTTTTCACTACATTTCATGTCAGAAATTCTATAAATAAACTCAAGAATCTGGATGTTTGTGCAGAATGTGTACCGGAATAGGTTCTTCAGATAGTCTCACAAGTTGGCATCATGAGTAAAACTGATGAATGTGTGTTGCACACATTCCTTAGGCCGAAGGTAGAGACAACCAGCTGAGGAAAGAGGCCATCCATCCGTATTAAACTATTCATGCATGGGAAATATATTTGTCTATAGTTTCTATTGTAGCAGGTTGTATGATGGTGAAATAAAAGGTATTCAAAATTTGGAGAGATGGGCAAAAGAATGACTGCCCTATTAATATTTAAGCTGATAGAGTTCCCTTGTGATCATATTCCCAACAAGGTTTGGTTTGCATATAAGGGTTTCATTATAAATGACATGTACCACTTAATTTATAGGATGAAATGATCTATAATAATCTCATAATTATATCCCATCATTTAATAGAGACCAGCAATGGACATGTGATGTAAATTGTGTGGTGGCTGGACAGTTTCAAGGAGAGTCCTTTCTGTCTAGGTAGTAGTCTAGGAGTTCAGATTTTATTGCCTCGAAACTTCCCATTTTTAGTGAGATATAATGTCATTTTATGAGGATCTGATTGAAGTCCATATAAAGGATGGAATGTAATTTTTAATATCATTACAGAGTTTATGAGTGAACCTATTATTTAGTAATTCCAAGCATTTGTTTTGTGGGTTGAATAGATTCCAAGTGAACTTTCCAAGGATGGCCTTATTGAGTTTCCTTCGATCCTTAATTCCATGTACCACCATATCAGTGTGTTAGGTGTATTACTTCAAAGAAAGAGAATCTGACCTTCATTCACTAATGTGATCGGTCCATACAATGTTCTTGATCTTCACTTTGTGAATTTTAATCAAACTTATGTCCCATATATAGATAGATAAGGAATGGGATAACATATAGGTAATAACAAAGATAATCAGGATTAATTAAAGGATTTACGGGTTTAGTGTTTTTATGATTTTAGGAATTTTTAGTGTATTATGGGTTTTAATCATTTTTATGTATTTTGATGATTTTTTGTCTTTTTTTGGATTTCCAGGGTTTTTATGGTCTTTTGGGGTATTAGGTTTTTTCTAGTTTTTGAGTTTTTATGGGATTTAATATTTTTTAACGTTTTAGAGGATTAAAGGGATTTTAATGGCTTTTAGGGGTTTTATGGATTTTAGGTAATTTAGGGGTTTTAATGTCATCTTACTATTTCTAGAATTTTTTATATTTTTAAGGAAATAAAATGTTTTTTTTGTTTTTAATATTTTCATAGAGGTTGTTGGGATTTTTATGTTTTAATGGAATTTTAGGTTTTTTTTATTTTTAAGGTTTTAGGGGTATTAGGGATTTTGAATTTTTTTAATGGTTTTAAGGGGTTTTTAGAGTATTTTGTAGTTTTTAGGTTTTTAAGGGTTTTAAGTGTTTATTGGTTTTTAAGGTTTTATTAGGTATTTTTAGGGTTCTTAACGTTTTTTATTTTTTTAGGAATGTTAGGAATTTTTTGTATTTTTTGGATTTTTAGGGATTTTGATGGGTTTTTGGGTTATGGTGGTTTTAGGGGTTTTATGGATTTCGGCGGGGGGGGGGGGGGTTGAATATATTTTTAAAATTTTTAATGTTTTTAAGGGTTTAAGGGGTTTGTTAGAGTTTTTAGTTGGTTTTTAGGGGTTTTAAATTTTTTTTAGGTGTTTAGGGGTTTTTAGAGATTTTAGGGCCATTTAGGGTTTTTTTTGATTTTTACAATTTTTAGATTGTTTTGGGGTTTTTCCCATTTTTATGATTATATGTTTTTATAGGGATTTTCATGGTACATAGGGATTTTTAGGTTTTTAGGTATTTTTAATTATTTTTAATTATTTTTTATGTTTTGAGGGATTTTGGGGAATGTTAATGTTTTCTCGAGTTTTAGGGGTATTTATGTTTTTTAGGGTTTTTTGTTTTTGTGAGTTTTAAGTTTTTTTAATTATTTTGGGTTTTATACTTTGTTTTTAGGGTTTTTAGGATTTTTAGGTTTTTTATGTCGTTAGGGATTTTTTTGGGATTTTTATGGTTTTTTGGATTTTTAGCGATTTGAGTGTGTTTAGGGTTTTTTGGGGTCATCGCAATTTGAGAGTGTTTTCCATGTTTTTATAAATTTTATGTTTCTTTAGTGTTTTGTAATTTTTTAGGGGTTTAATTGTTTTTTTTCTGTTTTAAGATGTTTTTAGGTGTATTTTGGGTATTTTGTATTTCTAAATGTTTTTAGAGATTTTAGGGTTTTTTGGGAATAAATTTGGGGGGGTCGGGAATAGCCTGACCCTCGCATCTTCCTTATGGTTTTTCGGGGTTTTTTGGAATTTTAGGGTACTTTAAGGGTTTTTTTATTTATCCTTTAATAGATTTTTAGTTGTCTTTAGTGTTTTTATGTTATTAACATTTTCTTAGGGGTTTTGGGGATTTTATGGTTTTTTATGTTTTTATGGATTTTTTCTGTTTTTTAGGATTTTTATCATTTTTATGGGTTTTGAGGGTTTTTAATGTTATTAAGACTTTATTATTTTTTAATTTTTGCGGTTTTTAAGTTTATTTAAGTATTTAAATATTTATTAGGGATTTTAGAGGATTTAGATTTTTTCATTTTAGGTATTTTTATGGTTTTTAGGATTTTTATTGTTTTTATGGTTTTTACGTTTCATTTATTATTTTTAGATTTTTTTGGGTTTTATGATTTTTTGGGGCTCTAGGTTTTTTCTTGTCTATGTGGTTTTAGAGGATTTTAGAGTAATATAATGTTTTTGTAGGTTCAATGGGTTTTTAGAGTGTTTATTTATTTTTAGGTTTTCTATTTGATTTTTGGGATTTTTAGGTTTTTACGATGTTTTATGGTCTTTAGGTGTTTATGGGTTTTCAATACATTTTAGGGTTTTATGGTTTCTAGAACTTTTATATATTTTAGTGGTTTATGTGTTTTTAGGATTTATGGATATCTTATGTGTTTTAAGGCTTTTTACATTTTTAGGGTTTTTAAGTATTTTTTTAAATATTATTCTATTTAGGAATTTTGAGGTGTTTTAGTGTTTTTTAGGGTTTTTATAATTTTTTTCATTTTTTTGGTTTTTAGTGGTTTTAAATGTTTTAAGTTTTCTTTGGTTTTTTGAGGTATTTGAAATATTTTTAGGGATTTTTATATCTTTTTTAGGATATTTATAATTTTTTATGATTTTTAGTGATATTGAGGGTTTTTTGGGTATTTAGTGATTTGATGTTTTATATAGTTTCTTATCATTTTTATTATTTTTATGGGTTTTTTATATTTTATTGGGTTTTTATGTTTTTATTGGATTTTAGGACTTTTTTAATTTTTATGGGTTTTTATTGTTTTCATGGGATTTTATGGTTTTGAAAGTATTTATTGGTTTTTCAAAGGATTTTAGTTTATTTTATATTTTTTGGGGTTTTATATTTTTTAGGTTCCTAATTTTTCTATGTTGTTTTCATTTTTTTAATGGGTTATACATTTTTAGGTATTTTTAGGGTCTTTTAGGATTTTTATGGTTTTTAGGGATTTAGGCAGTTTGAGTGGTTTTAGGGTTTTTCTAAGGTATTCATTATTTTTAATGGTTTTAGGGGTTTTTAGTGTTTTAGGTTTTTAAATATTTTTTAGGTATTTCAGGTTTTTTTATGTTTTAAGTATTTTTATAGATTTTTTTTTATTTTAGGGTTTTTATAGATTTTCAATAATTTTATTAATTTAGGATTTTTATAGTTTTTTGGGTTTTGGATTTTATTTTTTGAGTTTTTTTATGATTTTTAAGGATTTTAATATTTTTTAATATTTTTTTTGATTTAATTTTTTTTAGAGTTTTTAGTGGATATTAATATTTTTATGCGTTTTAGGGTTTTTTTAACGTGTTAGGGGTTTTTATACTTTTATTTATGGTATTTATGGTTCTTTTGTTTTGCGTTCCTTTATAGTTTTAATGTTTTTAATATTTATTGGGGTGTTAGGGGTTTTAAGTGTATTTAGGTTTTTAAGGATTTCATAAGGTTTTAAGGGTATTTAGGGTCTTAGTGTTTTTAGATATTTTTATTGATTTTTGGGATTTTTATGATTTTTAGGGTTTTTAAAGATTTTGTGGTTTTTTTAGGGATTTAGTGTTTTAGGGTTTTTATGTGTTTTAGGGTATTTAGTTATTTTAATGTTTTTAGTGGTTTTAAGTGTTTTTTATGATTTAAGGTTTTCATAGGGCAAGGAAGATGCGGGGGTCAGGCTATTCCCGGACCCCCAAAATTTATTAAAAAGAAAAAAGAGACACAACAGACAAGGGAGGGGAGGGGTCAAACGACCCACACCCAAAAACCCCTTACAACCCAAGACGCAAAAGAACCCACAAAAAGATAAATCAAATGCGAAAAAGAAAAAACACACAATGACAAGAAACAACCACAACCATCCATCATCAACCAGCATCCAAAAACTCAAAATTAACAAACTTCCAATCTTCAAACTCGAACAACAATCAACATCCAGCAGCAACACGATCATAAACCACAACTTCAGCAACTCCAATCTCAACAGCATCCGACATCACAATATCCATCAGCCATCGCATTCCAGCATCCAGTAGTAGCACATCCAATAATAACAGCAATATAGCTGCAGCAAGACGTCCACACCAACCATCCCTAACAACCAATAGCATCTTTAGTAATTTCTTATTGAGTTTTAGGGTTTTTAGGGATTTTACCCTTTTAGTTGTTTTGGGTATTTTTTAGAATTTTATGGTCTTTTACTGTTTTTAGGCATTTTGAGGGTTTTGGCCTTTTTTGGATTTATGGTTTTTTAGGGTTTCAGTGTTTTTTATTTTTTAATGATTTTATGTTTTTAGATTTTTTAACATTTTTAAGCGTTCAAATGTTTTTTTATCATTTTCAGCGGGTTTTTATGTGGTCGTAGGATTTTTAAGGCTTGACGTATATTTTTGGTTTTAGGGGGTTTTAGAGTTTTTAGGGTTTATTTTATTTTTTTAGCGATTTTTGTGTCCTTTATAGGATTTTTAGGGGGTTTTAGAGTTTTTAGGGATTCTGAGGGGTTTTGGTGTTTTTAGTTATTTTACAGATTTCATTGTTCTTTGATATTTTCGGATATTTTACATTTTTTTAGGATTTTAAGGTTTTTAGAGATCTTTATCATCTCCAGGGGTTTAAGGAGTTTTTTTAATTTCAGTGGGATTTTATTGGCTTTTATGTTTTTTATATTGTAGGGGATTTTAAGGTTTTATAGACACCTTAGGGTGTTTCCCTAATTTAGGGTTTTTAGGGGTTTTATGTTTTTCTAGGTTTTTAAGGTTTTCTTTTAGTTTTCAGTGTTATTGGGATTTTATGTTTAGGGATTTTTTTTGCAATGTTTATGATATTTGTTATTTCATATTGTTTTTAGGGTTTTTTATGTTTGGGGTGGGGGTGATTTTTTTACATTTATTTAGGTTTTTTAGGTGATTCAGGAGTTTATAGGTATTTACGATTTTATTGAGGTTTTGCAGGGTTATATTGATTTTTTTATTTTTTTTGGGATTTTAGTGTATTTTTTGTATTTTTATGGGATTGAGGGCTTTTAGAAATTTATAGGGTTTTTATGTTATTATGTTTTTTTTGAATTTTAGGTGTCATTTTAGTTTTTTATAGTTTAAAAGGTTTTTGTAATTTTATAATGTTCCTAGGGGTTTAATGGTTTTTTAGAGATTTTAGTGTTTTAGGGTATTTATGTTCTTTGGGGTTTTAAATTTTTTAGCAGTTTTATGGTTTATATGGTTTTTATGGTCTTTCACTTTTTGGGGGGGTTTTGACCTTTTTTGGGTTTTTAAAATTTTGAAGTGTTTTTCTAGTTTTTGATGCTTTCATACCGGTTTTTATTTTTTTAGAATTATTTATGTTTTTATGGTTTTTTATAATTTTTTAAATGTTTTATGGTTTTTTAGTTTTTAGGGTTTGGGGGGGGGGGGGTTAGGGTATTTTTTTTTTTTAGCATTTTAGGTTTTTTGGTGGTTTTAAGGTTTTTTAGGCTTATATTTTGTTTTCTTAGTGGTATTAAGGATTTTTAAAAGGTTTTTATTATTTTATGGATTTCTAGGGTTTGTTTAAGATATTTATCAGTTTTAGGATTTTTAGTGATTTTGAGGGGTTTTATGGTTTTTATGTTATTTTAGTATTTTTTTAGTTTTTAGGAGTTCGTGGTGTTTTAGTATTTTTAACGTGTTTAGGGGTTTAAAGGGTTTTTAATAGTTTTGGGGGATTTTGGGTTTTTATGGGTTATTATGGTTTTATTATTTTTACTAGATTCCTAGTTTTTATAGTTTATAGAGTTTTTTAGGGTTTTTAGTGTTCTTAGGTTTTTAGGGTTTTTATGATTTTCTAAGAGTTTTTAGGGTTTCTTAACCTTCATTCATATTTCTAGGGGATTTTTAAGTAATCTTATAGTTTTAGAGCTTTTTTTATATTCTGAGGGGTTTTATGTTTTTTAGGGGTTTTATGATTTTTAGGGTTTTCTTTTTGAGTTTTTATGGCAATTATATTTTTTTGTACAGTTTTTACCACTTTAAATTGTGTAAATGTTTTTGATATAATATGGTGGGTTTTTATATATTTTAGTGGGTTTTTCTGTTTTTATGTTTTTTTATGGGTTTTAGTGTTTTTTTAGTTTTTAGGGGTTTATGTGTTTTTAAAAAATTGTATCTTTTTTTGGTTTTATTTAATTTTGGGATTTTTATGTTTTTCTTAGGGTTTTCAAGGTATTTTGATTTTTTTATATTTTTTAGGATTCTTTGGAATTTATATATATATATATTTTGTTTTTATGTTTTTTATGATTTTGTGGGATATTAGGGTTTTTAATATTTATATTGTTTTTAGGGTTATATGGTATTTAGTATTTTAAGGTTTTTATCATTTTTTAGTAATTTAAGGTGTTTTATGTGTTTTTTGGGTTTTAGGGTTTTCTTAGGGGTTTTCAGCCTTTTTTATGTTTTATGGTTATTTATGTATTTTTAGGGATTTTCTGGATTTTAGCGGTTTTGAATTTTTTTGGTGTTTAATGATTTTTTAGATTTTTTAAAGTTTTTTTCCAATTAATGGGTTTTTAACATTTTAATGGTTTTTAGTATTTTTATGTGTATTTTTTTGGTTTTTTTGGGTTTTTTTGGGTTTTAATTATCTTTTTAGGGATTTTAGTGTACTTTAGGTTTTTAGGGGTTGCAATGTTTTTATTTGTTTAGGTTTTATTATGTGATTTTATGGGTTTTAGGGTTTTTTTACATATTTTGGGATTTTTATGTATTTTTTTAGGATTTTTAGGGTTTTTTAGGGATTTTGAGGATTTTTAGGGGTTTTTAGGATTTTTTAGGTTTTTATGATTCTAAGGGGTTTTGTTGTTTTTTATGTTTTTAAGGTTTTCTTAGGATTTTACAATGTATTTTGGGTTTTTTACCTTTTTAGAGATTTTAAGGATTTCTTTTAAATTTTATGTTTTTTTGGGATTTAGGTATTTTGAGGGGTTTTTTAGTTTTTTGAGTGTGTTTAAAAATATATAATTCTTTTAAAAATTTTTGGGTTTAATGAGTTTTTATATTTTTAGTGCGTTTATGGTTTTCTGTTTCTTAGGGGTTGTATATTTTTTAGGGGTATTATGGTTTTAGGGGTTTCAGTTATTTCTGTTATTTATTATGATTTTTTTTCATTTTTTAGGTTTTAACAAGGTTTAAACATGTTTTTTGTTTTTTAGGTTTTCTTAAGTGTTTTCATGATTTTTATGGTTTTAATATTTTTAGGTATTTTTTGGATTTTTTGGATATTTAAGAAATTTTGGGTTTTTTTGGATTATGAGTGATTTTATCGTTTTTTTTTTTGTATTTATGGTTTTTGTCATATTTTTTTTTATTTTTATGGGTTTTTTTGTATTTTTACTTTTTTTATGTTTCCTTATATTTTTCATGTTTTTAGGCGTTTATTTTTTTTATAGTGATATTTTCGGATTATTTATGATTTTTATTGTTTTTAGTGTTTTTTGATTTTATGGGTATTAAGGGCTTTTGGGTTTTTTTATGTTTTTAGGATTTTTTGTCTTTTAGGGTTTCAAAGGTGTTTATATTTTTTAATGTTTTGGGGGGTTAAATAGTTTTTTCAGGTTTAGTGGGTTTTGGGGAGTTTTATGGGTTTTAATTTTTTTAATGGTTTTTAGGGGTTGTTATGGGTTTTTGGTGGGATAAGTGTTTTAGGATATTTTTAGGGTTTTTATGTTTTTCATTATGTTTTAGGTTTTTAGGGTATTAAGTGTTTTTTGTTTTTTTCAGGTTTTATTTTTATTTTTCTTTTGCTTATTTTGTATTTTTATGTTTTTAGGTATTTTTTTGTATTTAATTGGTTTTTAGTGTTTTAGGGGTTTATGTTTTTAGGGATTTTAATAATTTTTAGGGTTTTTAGTTGTTTTGAGGTTTTAATGATTTTAAGTATTTTTAGGTTTTTAATATTTTCTTAGGGGTTTTCATGGTTTTTTAGGATTTTATCATTTTTTAGGATTTTTTAGGATATTTATGTTTTTATGGGATTTAAATTTTCTAGGGATTTTGATGGTTTTGGGGGTTTTGGGGGATTTTATGGGGTTTTTGGGTTTTTTCGGGTTTTAGGTTTTTTTAATATTTTTTGGGTTTGAAGGTTTTTTAATGGGGTTTCATCATTTTTTGGGGTTTAAAGTGTTTTTTTGTGTCTTTTGGTTTTTATGTGTTTTAGTGTTTTTATTGTTTTTTGGTTTTTTAGGGTTCATAAGGTTTTTTATGTTTCTACGTATTTTTAGGGATTTTTTTGAATTTTTGTTGGTTTTAGGGAAATTTTGGGGTGGTAGTTGTTTTTTAGTTTTTATGGTTTCTTTGGGTTTTTAGGGGGCGAGGGTGTTTAGTTTTTATGGGATTAAATAATTTTCAATTTTTTAATATTTCTTGGGTTTTAAATTTTTTTTGCAGTTTTCCCATGTTTTTTTGAGTTTTTTGGGTTTTTAGGGGTGTTTTTTATTTTTATTTATTTATGGTTTTTAGTTTTTTTAGTGTTTTAGGGTCTTTTAGTGTTTTTTGGGGTTTTTCATTTATATTTTTTCTAATGTTTTTATGTTTATTTAGGGTTTTATGGTTTCCATTATGTTTTCTTCAGTTTTTAGGGTTTTAGAAATGTTTAGGGATTTTTTAGGATTTTTATGGTTTTAATCATTTTTTGGGATTTTTAGGGTTTTAGGGATTTTTAGGGATTATAGGGTTTCTAGATTTGTAGTGTGTGTGTGTGGGTGGGGGGGGAGTTATGTTTTTTATGTCTCTAAGGATTTTGAGGACTTTGGGGGTTTTTACATTTTTAGGATTTTTATGTATTTTTAGGATTTTTATGGTTTTTTACAGTTTTTAGGGATTTTCCGGATTTTTTGTTTTGTAGAATATTTAGGGGGTTTCGGTATTTTATTTTGATATTATAGGGTTATTAATTTTTTTTACATTTTTATATTTTTTTGAGGTTTTAAGGGGTTTAGAGTTTTATTGTGTTTTAAGGTTTTTTATTAGTTTCCAGGGTTTTTTATGATTTTGGGGGGTTTTATGGATTTTAGAGTCGTTAAAGGGTTTTAGGGGTTTTAACATTTTTTTGTGGTTTTATGTGTTTATAAGTTTTTTAGATTTCATTATGGTGTTTCAATGTTCTTAGTGTTTTTAACATTTTTATGTATTCTATTATTTTTTATGATTTTTATGGTTATTTATTGTTTTTATAGTTTGTGAATTTTTTAGGGGTTGTAGGGGTTTTATCATTTTAGGTTTTTAGTTGTTTTATGTATTTTTAGGTTTTTCATAACTTATTTGGGGTTTTAGGGTATTTTACATGTTCAATGTTTTGTTTTGTATTTTTTAGGTTTTTATAGTATTAGTGAATTTTGGTATTTTGGGGGTTTTTAAGAGGTTTTAGGTTTTTTAGGGTTTCTATGTTTTTTAAATTTTTGTGTATTTTTAGATTTTTATTATTTTTATGGTTTTTTATTATTTTCAAATTTTTTTAGGCATTTATATAATTTTATATATTTTAATGGTAGTTTGGTGTTTTTGGGTTTTAAAATTTTTAGGGGGGGTTTTGTTTTTAGGATTTTTTATAGTCTTTTTGAGGTCCTTTAGGATTTTTAGTTTTTTATGGGTTTTATGTATTTTTAAAAAATTATGGTTTTCTGAGGGTTTTTAAGGTTTTTAGGTTTTTAGGAATTTGTAGGTAATTTTTAGGATTTTTATGGTTTGTAGGATTTATAGAGTTTTTAAAAAAATTAGATTTATATGGGTTTTGGTGTTTTGAAATTTTTAGGTTTTTTAGGGAATTAACAAGTTATTATGTTTTTATGGGTTTCTTGGAAGTTTTCAGTGTTTTTAAGGGTTCTTACCTTTTTAGGTATTTGAAGGGATTTTTCTTGGGTTTTTTTTTGATATTTATGGATTTTAGGTATTATACGTGTTTTTTAAATTTTTATCTGTTTTTAGGGTTTATAGGGTCTTATGAGTTTTTTAGTGTTTTGTGATTTTTATAGGTTTTTATAAATTTTAAGAGTTTCAAGGGATTATAGAGGTGTATGTGAGTTTTACAATTTTTATGGGTGTCATGTTTTTATGGGTGTATTGTGTTTTATGGTTTTTTTGGTGTTAAGGGTTTTAAGGTTTTTATCCTTTTTATGTTTTTTATCAGTTTTATGTGTTTTTAGGTTTTATGTTTTTCATAGCATGTTTAATGTTTTTATGGTTAATTATTATATTTTTGAGATTTTTTGGGATTGTAAAGACATTAAATGTAATTATGGTTTTTAGGGACATTAAAGGTCATTTAGAGGATTATATTTTTTAGGTTTTTGTCTTTTTAGTGTTTTTGGGTTTAATGGTTTTCTAAGGAATTTTCTTGTTTATATTGGGTTTTTTTGTGTTTTTAGGAATTTTTATGACATTTTAGGATTTTTCTTCTTTTTTTGGTTTGAGGGATTTTTAGTGTTTTTTGGGTTTTTAGGATTTTTATGGTTATAAGTATTTTGATGGTATTTATGAATTTTTAGGGTTTTCAGGGTTTGAGGGTTTAATTGTTTTTTGTTTTTAGGGGTTTTAATAGTTTTTATGTTTTTAAAATTTTATTAGGTGTTTTTAGGGTTTTTAGAGTTTTTAGGTATTTTATGTATTTTTCAATATTTTTATAGGTTTTTTGGTATTTTGAGATTTTTAATGGGTTTTATGGTTTTTTAGGTTTTTTAGATTTTTTATTTAATTTTTTAGGAATTTATGGGTTTTAAGAGTTTTTAACATATTTATGGGTTTGAATGGTTTTCATAGTTTTATGGGGTTTGTTTAGGTATTAATTTATTTTTTGGGTTTTTTAATATTTTCTAGGAGTTTGGGTTTTTAGGGATTTTTAGGTTCTTTACGGTCTTTTTTGAGTTTTACCATTTTTTCAGTTTTTGGGTTTTAAGTGTGTCATGTTTTTTTATGTTTTCTTATATTTTTTAGCATTTAAATTGTTTTATGTTTTTAGGTATTTTTAGGGATTTTTATGATTTTAATGCGTTTATGTGTTTGTATAGTCTTTATTGGTTTTTGGAATGTCAGATTTTTTATAGTTTTTACATTTTTTAGGTGTTTTAGGGGATTTATGTGTTTTTATGTATTTTTTTGTTTTCTTATGGGTTTTCATAGTTTTTATGGTTTTTAGGTTTTTTTGGGATTTCAATGTAGTTTTGAGTTCTCTATGTTTTGATGGTTTAAAGGGATTTTGAGGGGTGTTACAGTTTTTTGGGGTTTTATGGGTTTTATGGGGTTTTATTGTTATTATAATTTCTATTGTTTTTAGGGTTTTAAGTGTTTTTAGGGTTTTAATGTTTTTTATGGTTTTCAGGGTTTTAGGGTCTTTTATGGTTTTGGGGATTTTGAATGTTTTAGGATTTTTATTGTATTTCTGTGTTTTCAAGGATTTTTATGTGATTTATGGTTTTTTTGTTTTTATAATTTTTTCGGGATCTATCATTTTTATTTTTAGGAGTTTTTATTGTTTTATATTTTTAATGTTTTCATTGTGGTTTTCTTAGTTTTTTACATTTTTAGAGATTTTTATGATTTTTCATAATTTTATAGGGTTTTTAGGGATCTTAAGGGTTATTTAGGTTTTATGATTTTTAGGGTTTTTGGGTTTTTTAATTTTTTTGTGTTTTATTTTTTTTAGATTATTTAAATTTTTTGAGGTCAAAAGGGTTTTTAGCGTTTTTAAGAATTTTATGGCTTTTTGGGTTTTAATTGTTTTTATAGGGTTTTAGGTTTTTAGTGGGTTTTAGGAGATTTAGGGTCTCTTTATGGTTTTTGAGGTCAAATTTTTTTATAGGGTTTTCAGTGGTTTTTTGGGTTTTTTTGGATTTATTATGAATATTACCATATTTAGGTTTTTTTGGTCTTTTAGGGTTTTATGGTGTTTTTTACGGTTTTTAGGGTTTTATAGTTTTTTGGGTATTTAGTTTTTTTAAAATTTGGTATGGTTTTTATGGTTTTTAGAGTTTTTGAAATTTTTAGTGGTCTGAATGTTTTATTGATTTTTTATTTGCTTTTAATGTTTTTATGGGTTTTTCGAGTGTTATAATGTTTTTACTTAAATTTATGGTTATTAGGGTTTTAGGGGATTTTGGTTTCTTAGGGGTTTTAATGTTTTTATGGGTTTTAGGGGTTTTATGTGTCTAAGTGTTTTATGTTTTTTTATAGGATTTTTCCGGAATTTTAGGTATTTTTATGTTTTAATAGATTTCTAGGGTTTTTTAAGAAATTTATTATTTTTAGGGTTTTAGGGGTTATAGAGTTTTAGGGTTTTTATAAATTGCTTGTGGGTTGATAATTTTTTTGGATTTTAATTATTTTTTAGTTTTTTAGGGTTTTAAGGTTTTGATGGTTTTTTGACGTTTTTAGGGGATTAAAGTGATTTATATTGTTTTAGTATTTTTCAGGGTTTTTATGGTTTTTAGGGGATTTATGGTTTTCATGTTTTTAGTTTTTTATCATTTTTTATGTTTTAGGGGTTTTACGTTTGTTTGGGTTTTTAAGGTTTTATTAGGGGTTTAAAGTGATTTTAGGGTTTTATACAGTTTTAGGGATTTTTTTTTGTTTTTTAGGATTTTATAGTTCATATGGGATTTAGGTTTTTTCAGTTTTTAATGGTTTTTACAGTTTTTAATATATTTACAATTTTTCTGAGTTTAAGTGTTTTAAGTGTTTGTAATGGATCTTATGGGTTTTAAGGTTTTAAAATTTTTATTGTTTTAGGCGTTTTTTGGGTTTTTTGGGTCATTGTGGGGTTTGTATCATTTTATACATTTATTAGGTTTTTAAGTATTTTTTTGTTTCGAGGATTTTCTTACTTGAATTTTTTTTGCGGTTTTTTTGTTTATAGTGTTTTTAGTGATTTTAGTACATTTTAAGTATTTTAATGTGGATTTGAGTTTTTTTGTTGTCGTAAGATTTTTTTTCGGTTTTCCGAGGATTCTCTGTGTTTTTTGAGTTTTTTTAAATTTATAAGGATTTTAGGTATTTTTTGAATTTTATGGTTTTTAGGGTTTTGGTTGTTTTATGGGTTTTTATGGTTTTTTGGGTTTTTAGGGTATTCTTATATTTATAGGGGTTTTAGTATTTTTGATATTTTTTAATGGTTTTCAGTTTTTTAAAGATTTTAATGATTTTTTAGTGTTTTTAGTGTTTTTGTGATTTTTATGTGTTTTTAGGTGTTTTAGGGTTTTTAGGGTTTTTGTGTTTTTTGTGTTTTTTTGCTTAGGGGTTTTATGATTTGTTAGGGTTTATAAAAATTTTATGTTTTTTTGTTTTTTTTTGTCTTTTAGGGTCTTAAGGTTTTTTAATTTTTATATCATTTTAGGGTTTTATAGTGTTTTAGAGCATCACTGGGTTTTAGGGGTTTTATGGTTTTTATGGTTTTTAATATTTTTACGGGTTTTTATGGTTTTATGTGTATTTAGAATTTTTTATGTTTTCTTGGGTTATTAGATTTTTTACGGTCTTTAGGGGTTTTATGCGAATTAGGTTATTATGTTTTTCTTATGCGGTTTTAGGGGTTTTATGGTTTTTACGTTTATTTGATGTTTTTTTAGATTTTCTGGGGTTTTTTGGTTTTTTGGGGCACTAGGTTTTTTTGTGTCTCTATGGTTTTAGAGGATTTTAGAGTATTATAATGTTATAATAGGATCCATGGGTTTTTATAGTTTTTATTTATTTTTAGGGATTTTATTTGGTTTTAGGAATTTCTTAGGTTTTTATGTTGTTTTATGGTCTTTAGGTGTTTTATGGGTATTCAATAATTTTTATGATTTTATTGTTTTTAGAATATTTATATATTTTAGGGATTTAAGTGTTTTTTGGTTTTATGGTTATCTTATGGGTTTTAGGTATTTCTACATTTTTAGGGATTTAAAGTATTTTTATTGTATTTTATGTTATTTAGGAATTTTGAGGGGTTTTAGTGTTTTTTAGGGTATTTAAAAATTTATTCAATTTTTTTTGTTTTTTAGTGGTTTTAAATATTTTTATGTTTTTTTTTGTTTTCTGAGGGATTTTCAAATGTCTTTAGAGATTTTTTCATTTTTAGGGATTTTTAGATCTTTTTTAGGATATTTATGACTTTTTATGATTTTTAGTGATATTGTGGGATTTTTTTGGTTTTTTCGTGTTTTAATGTTTTATAGATTTTCTTATCATTTTTAGTATTTTAGTGGGTTTTTAGAGTTTATTTGGTTTTTAGGGTTCTTATTGTACTTTAAGACTTTTTAATGTTATATGGGTTTTTATTGTTTTCAGGGGCTTTTTTGGTTTTGAGAGTATTTATTGGGGTTTCAAAGGGTATTTTGGTTTTTTTAATTTTTTGGGATTTTAGGTTTTTTTATGTTCTTAATTTTTTAGGTTGTTTTCATGTTTTTAATGCATTTTAAATTCTTAGTTATTTTTTGGGTTTTTAGGATTTTTATGGTTTTTAAGGATTTTTTGGAGTTTGAGTGGTTTTATGGTTTTTCTAAGGTATTAATTATTTTTAATGGATTTAGGGGATTTTAGTGTTTTAGGTTTTTATGTATATTTTAGTCATTTTGTGTTTTTTTTATGTTTTAAGGATTTTTATGGATTTTCTTTACATTTGATGGTTTTAGGATATTTTTGGATTTTCAAGAATTTTAGGTTTTTAGGATTTATATAGTTATTTAGGTTTTTTATTTTTTTGAGTTTTATATGATTTTTAAGGATTTAAATATTTTTTAATGTTTATATTAATTTAATGTTATTTAGAGTTTTACTGTTTTTTTATTTTTTCTATGTGTTTTAGGGTTTTCTATCGTGTTAGGGGTTCTTATGCATTTTATGGTATTTATTGTTCTTTTTATTTTGTGTTCCTTTAGGGTTTTAATGTCTTTAATGTTTTTGAGTTTTTAGGTGTTTTATGTTTCTTTAGGTTTTTAAGGATTTCATATGGTTTTATGGGTATTTTGGATTTTAGTGTTTTTAGATATTTTTATTGATTTTTAGGATTTTTATGATTTTTAGGGTTTCTCAAGATTTTTTGGTTTTTTAGGGATTTAGTGTTTTAGGGTTTTTATGTGTTTTTATGGTTTTTAGTTATTTTAATGTTTTTAGTGGTTTTAAGTTTTTTTAGGTTTTACGGTTTTCATAGGGGTTTTTTTGTTTTTCAGGGTTTTTTGTCTTAATTTATTTTTATCGATTTTCTAAAAAAAATTATGATTTTTTGGGTTCTTAGGGATTCTTAGGTTTTTAATGTTTTGATGGTTTTAATGTTTTTTATGTTTTTAATGAATTATCATGTTAAAAAGTTTTCAATTATTTCATAGTGGGTTTTAGCATTTTTATTTATTTTACCCTTTTAGGTGTTTTGGGTATTTTTTAGAATTTTATTGTCTTTTAGGGTTTTTTGTGATTTTTAGGGTTTTGGCCTTTTTGGGATTTATGTTTTTTTAGGGGTTTTAGTGTTTTTTTATTTTTTAATGTTTTATTTTTTTAGAGTTTTTAACATTTTTAATGGTTGAAATGGGTTTTAGACTTTTAAAATGGTTTTTATGTGTTATTAGGATTTTTAATGATTGTGGTGTCTTTATGGTTTTAGGGGGTTTTAGATTTATTAGGAATTTTTTGTAGCTATTTTGGTGTCCTTTCTAGGTTTTTTATGGGTTTTTAGAGTTTTTAGGGATTTTGAGGGGAATTAGTGTTTTTAGTTATTTTACAGATTTTATTGTTCTTTGATATTTTAGGATATTTTAGAGGTTATTTGGATTTTATGGTTTTTAGATATCTTTAACATCTCCATGGGTTTAATGAGTTGTTTTTTTAATTTTTGTGGGATTTTATTGGTTTTTATATTTTTTATATTTTAGGTGATTTTAGAGTTTTAGGGACACCTTAGGGTGTTTTCTTACTTTAGATTTTTAAGGATTTTAAGTGTTTCAAGGTTTTTAAGGTTTTCTTTAGGTTTTTAGTGTTCTTGGGATTTTATATTTAGGATTTTTTTTTGCAATGTTTAGTATTTTTTTTATTTCATATGGTTTTTAGGGTTTTTTATGTTTGGGGAGGGGTGAGTTTTTTACATTTTTGAGGATTTTACGTGCTTCAAGAGTTTTATGGTATTTATGATTTTATTCAGGTTTTGCGGGGTTATAATAATTTTTTCTTTTTTAGGGATTTTAGTGTATTTTTTTGGATATTTATGGGATTTAGGGATTTTAGGAATTTTGAGGGTTTTATGTTGTTTCGTTTTTTTCAAATTTTATGGTTTTTTTAGTTTTCAATGGTTTAAAATGTTTTTGTAATTTTATAATGTTCCTTGGGGTTTAATGGGGTTTTAGTCCTTTTAGTGTTTTAGGGTATTTATGTTCATTGGGGTATTAATGTTTTTTAGCAATTTTATGGTTTATATGGTTTTTAAAGTCTTTCATTTTTTGGGGGGTTTTAACATTTTTTTGGGTTTTTATGCTTTTGAAGTGTATTTTAGTTTTTGATGCTTTCATATTGGTTTTTATGTTTTTTAGGGTAATTTATGTTTTCATTTTCTTAGTGGAATTAAGGATTTTTACAAGGTTTTAATTCTTTTTTGGATTTTTAGGGTTTTTTTAGGATCTTTATCTGTTGTTAGAATTTTTAGTGATTTTTAGGGGGTTTATGGTTTTAATGGTTTTTTAGTATTTTTTCAGTTTTTGTAGTTCGTTGTTTTTTATTATTTTTAACGTGTTTACGGGTTTAAAGAGTGTTTAGTAGTTTTAGGGGACTTAGGGTTTTTATGGGTTATTATGGTTTTATTATTTTTACTAGATTCCTAGTTTTAATAGTTTATAGAGTTTTTTTAGGGTTTTTAATGTTCATTGGTTTTTTAGGTGTCATATGTTTTTTAGGATTTTTATGGTTTTCTAAGGGTTTTTAGGTTTTAATAACCTTCTTTCATATTTATAGGTATTTTAAAATATTTTAATAGTTTTTAGAGCTTTATTTATATTTTGAGGGGTTTTATGTTTTTTAGAGGGTTTTATGATTTTTAGGGTTCTCTTTCTCAGTTTTTAGGGCATTTATATTTTTTACGTGTTTTAACCACTTTAATTGTTTAAATATTTTTAATATAATTTGATGGGTTTTTATATATTTTTGGGGGTTTTTCGGTTTTTATGTTTTTTATGGTTTTAGTGTTTTTTTACTTTTTAGGGTTTTATGGGGTTTTAAAAAAATTCGACCATTTTTTGGTTTTATTTATTTTTGGGTTTTTATGTTTTTCATAGGGTTTTCATGTTATTTCAATTTTTTTATAGTTTTTAGGATTCTTAGGTATTTTTATATTTTTTTTGTTTTTATGTTTTTAATGATTTTGACACATTTTAGGGTTTCTAGGATTTATATTTTTCTTAGGGTTTTATGGTATTTAGTATTTTTAGGGGGTTTTTTTTCATTTTTTAGGAATTTAATGTTTTTTATGTGTTATTAGAGTTTTAGGGTTTTCTTAGGGGTTTTTAGTGTTTTTTATCTATTATGGATTTTTATGTATTTTTAGGGATTTTCTGGTTTTTAGGGGTATTTTGTTTTTTGTTGGTGTTTTGTGATTATTTAGAGTTTTTTAATGTTTTTAGGAATTTAATGTGTTTTTAAAATTTCAATATTTTTTAGTATTTTTATGGGTTTTATTATTTTTAGGGGGTTTTATGGTTTTTTTCATTTTTGTGTTGTAATTATCTTTTTAAGGGTTTTAGTGTAATTTGGATTTTTAGGGGTTTTCAATGTTTTTAGTTTTTTACGTTTTATTATTGGTTTTTAGGGGTTTTTTGGTTTTTTACATATTTAGGTATTTTTATGTATTTTTTAAGGATTTTTATGGTTTTTAGGGAATTTTTGGATTTTTAGGGGTTTTTAGGATTTTAACGTTTTTATGATTCTTAGGGGTTTTTGTTGTTTTTTATGTTTTTAAGGTTTTATTTGGATTTTACAGTGTATTTTGGGTTTTTTACATTTTAGGGATTTTAAGGATTTCTTTTGAATTTTATGTTTTTTAGGGATTTAGGTATTTTGAGGGGTTTTTTAGTTTTTTGAGTGTGTTTCAAAAAATATAATTCCTCTTACAATTTTGGGGATTAAAGAGTTTTTATAGTTTCAGTGGGTTTATGGTTTTTTGTGGTTTTTTGTTTCATAGGGGAGTTATAGTTTTTAGGGATTTTATGGTTTTAGGGGTTTTAGTTATTTCTATTATTTTTTTCATTTTTAATTTTTTATTGTTTTTATGGGGTTTAAACATGTTTTCTTTTTTTAGGTTTTCTTAAGGGTTTTCATGTTTTTTAGGGTTTTTATATTTTTTTGGTATTTTTTGGATTTTTTAGGATTTTTAAGAAATTTTGGGTTTCTTTGGATTTTGAGTGGTTTTAACGTTTTTATTGTTTTTAGGGTTTTTGCCATTTTTTATGGGTTTTTTTTTTGTTTTCAATTTTTTATGTTTCATTATATTTTTCATGTTTTTAGGAATTTTTATGTTTATAGGGATATTTTGGGATTATTTATGATTTTTAGTGTTTTTAGTGTTTTTTGATTTTATGAGTTTTAAAGGATTTTTGGTTTTTTTTACATTTTTATGATTTTTTTTGGTTTTTTAGGGTTTCTAATGTGTTTATATTTTTTAATGTTTTTGGGGGTTTAATGGGTTTTTAATGTTTTAGTAGGTTTTTAGGGTTTTTATAGGTTTAAAATTTTTTAAGGTTCTTCGAGGTTGTTATGGTTTTTCATGGAATAAGTGTTTTAGGGTATTTTTTAGGGTTTTTATGTTTTTTCATCATTCTTTAGGTTTTTTGGGTATTAAGTGTTTTTGTTTTTTTTCAGATTTTGTTTTTTTTCAAGTTTTTTTTTTTTGCTTATTTTGGATTTTTATGTTTTTTGGTATTTTTTGGATTTTTTTGTGTTTTTAGTGTTTTAGGGGCTTATGTTTTTCAGGGATTTTAAGAGTTCTTAGGGTTTTTAGTTGTTTTTAGGTTTTAAGGGTTTTAAGAATTTTTAGGTTTTTAATATTTTTTAAGGGTATTCATGGTTTTTTGTGATTTTATCGTTTTTGTGGATTTTTATGGATTTTTATGTTTTTATGAGATTTATAGCTTCTAGTGATTTTTATGGTTTTTGGGGTTTAGGGGATTTTAGGGGGTTTTTGGGTTTTCTGAGGTTTTAAGGTATTTTTTAATTTTTTTGTGGTTGAAAGTTTTTTAATAGGTTTTTATAATTTTTATGGGTTTAATGTTTTTTTGTGTCTTGTGGTTTTTATGTGTTTTAGTGTTTTTAATGTTTTTTGGTTTCTTAGGGTTCATAAGGTTTTTTATGTTTTTACGATTTTTTAGAGATTTTTTTTAATTTTTGTATATTTTAGGGATATTTTGGGGTGTTATGTGTTTTATGGTTTTTATGGTTTTTTGGGTTTTTAGGGGGAGGGGGTGTTCAGTTTTTAGGGGATAAAATGATTTTTCAATTTTTTAATATATCTTCGGTTTTAAAATATTTTCAGAGTTTTCCCAAGTTTATTCGGTTTTTTGGGGTTTTAGGGGTGTTTGTGGTTTTTATTTTTTATGGGTTTTAGTTTTTTTAGTGTTTTAGGGTCTTTTCTTGTTTTGGGGGACTTTTGATATTTATTTTGTCCAGGTTTTTTATGTTTATTTAGGTTTTTAAGGTTTCCTTTGTGTTTTCTTCAGTTTTTAGTGTTTTAAAAATGTTTAGTGATTTTTTAGGATTTTTATGGTTTTTAACAATTTAATGATTTTGAGGGTTTAGGTGTTTTTAGAGATTATAGGGTTTGTATATTTTTAGTTTTCTCTGGGGGGGTATGTTTTTTTATGTTTCTAAGGATTTTTAGGGTTTGGGGTTTTTTTACATTTTTGGGGTTTTTAGGTATTTTTAGGATTACTATGGTTTTTTACGGTTTTTAGGAATTTTGAGGATTTTTTGTATTTTAGAATATTTATGGGGGTTTAGGGATTTGTTTTTGATATTTTAGGGTTATTTATTTTTTTATAATTTTATCTTTTTTTGAGGTTTGAAAGGTTTTAAGAGTTTTAGTGTGTTTTTAGGGTTTTTATTAGTTTCTAGGGTTTTTATGATTTTTGGGGGTTTTATTGTATTTGAGGGTCTTTAAAGGGGTTTTATAAAACATATTGTTTGTTTTTCTTTTGTTTTTATGCGTTCATAGGTTTTTTAGATTTTATTAGGGTTTTTCAATGTTCTTAGGGTTTTTATCTTTTTCAAGTATTCAATTATTTTTTAGGATTTTTATGTTTATTTATTGTTTTTATAGTTTGTGAGTTTTATAGGGGTTGTAGGTGTTTTATCACTTTTAGGTTTTTAGGTTTTTTATGTATTTTTATGTTTTTAAGGATTTATTTGGGGTTTTGGGGTATTTTAAATGTTCAGTGTTTTGTTTTGTATTTTGGTAGGTTTTGTGGTTTTAAGGAATTTATCTATTTTGAGGGTTTTTAAGGGGTTTATGTTTTTTAGGGTTTCTATGTTTTTTTAATTTTTGTGTCATTTGAGTGTTTTAAGGTATTTATTGTTTTTTATTCTTTTTAAACGTTTTTACGGGTTTAAAGGGTTTTAGATTTTTTAATGGTAGTTTGGTGTTTTTTCTGGGTTTTAGGGTTTTTAAGGTTTTTAGGGGGGTTATGATTTTTATGGGTTTTATAGTCTTTTTAGGGCTCTTTTTGGTTTTTAGGTTTTTTAGGGGTTTTAAGTATTTTTTCAATTTATGGTTTTCTAAGGGGTTCTCAAGGTTTTTACATTTTTAGGGGTTTTTAGAAATTTTTTAGTATTTTTATAGTTTGTAAGATTTATAGAGTTTTTAATGATTTTCTGTTTTTATGGGTTTTAGTGTTTGGTAATTTTTAGGTTTTTAGGGGATTAAAAAATTCTTATGTTTTATGGGTTTCTTATAAGTTTCAGTATTTTTAAAGGTTCTTACCTTTTTAGGTATTTCAAGGGATTTTTCTTTGGGTTTTATGATATTTAGGTATTTTAGGAATTCTATGTGTTTTTTTAATTTTTATGGGTTTTTAGGGTTTATAGGGTTTTCTGAGTTTTTTAGTGTTTTGTGATTTTTATAGGTTTTTATAAATTTTAAGGGTTTCAAGGGATTTTAGAGTTTTTTGCAAGTTTTACAATTTTTTTGGGGTTCATGTTTTTAAGGGTGTATTGTGTTTTTTGGTTTTTTGGTTTTAAGGGTTTTAAGGTTTTTATCCTTTTTATGATTTTATCAGTTTTAGGTGTTTTTAGGTTTTATGTATTTCAAGCATGTTTAATGTTTTTAAGGATTATTATTATTTTTTGAGATTTTTAGGGATTTTAAGGACTTTTAAAGTTATTATTGTTTTTAGGGACGTTAAGGGTCTTTTAGGGGTTTATATTTTTTAGGTTTTATGTGTTCTTAGTGTTTTTAGGGTTTAATGGTATTCTTATGAATTTTAATGTTTATTTGGGGGTTTTTTGTGTTTTTATGAATTTTTATGCCATTTTACGATTTTTATTTTTTTTATGGTTTTAAGGATTTTTAGTGTTATTTTGGTTTTTAGGATTTTTATGGTTATAGGTATTTTGATGGTCTTTATGAATTTTTAGGGTTTTCCGGGCTTTAGGGTTTAATTAATTTTTGGTTTTTAGGGGTTTTAAGAGTTTTTATGTCTTTAAAATTATATTAGGGGTTTTAAGGGTTTTTTGAGTTTTTAGGTATTTTAGGTATTGATAAATATTTCTTTGGGTTTTTAGGTATTTTGAGGGTTTTATGGGGTTTTATGGTTTTTTAGGTTTTTAAGATTATTTATTGACTTTTTTAGGGATTTATAGTTTTTAAGAGTTTTTAACATTTTTATGGGTTTGAATGGTTTTCATAGTTTTATGTGGTTTTTTAGGTATTAATTTATTTTTTGGGTTTTTTAATTTTTTCTTGGAGTTTGGGTTTTTAGGGATTTTTAGGTGCTTTATGATCTTTTTTGGGTATTACCATTTTTAGGGTTTTTGGGTTGAATGTTTTTTATGTTTTTGTATGTTTTCTTATATTTTTTTAGCATTTAGAATTTTTTAGGTTTTTAGGTAGTTTTAGGGATTTTAGGATTTTAATGGTATTTTGTGTTTTTATTGTCTTTATTGGTTTTAGGGATTTTAGATTTTTTATGGTTTTTATAATTTTTGGGTGTTTTAGGGGATTTATGTGTTTTTAGGTTTTTATGGTTTTCTTATGGGTTTTCAGAGATTTTTGGTATTTTTGGTTTTTTCGGGATTTAAATGGTTTTTTGATTTTTTTATTTTTTTAGGGTTTAAAGGGATTTTGAGAGTTGTTACCATTTTTTGTGTTTTATAAGTTTTATGGGTTTTAAGGTTATTATAATTTTTTAGTTTTTTTAGAGTTTTAAGTGTTTTTAGGGTTTTAATGCTTTCTTATGTGTTTTCAGGGTTTTAAGGTCTTTTATGTTTTTTTTGGATTTGGTATTTTTTAGTATTTTTATTGTATTTCTGTGTTTTCAGGGATTTTTATGCGATTTATGGTTTTTTTTGGGTTTTTATAATTTTATAGGGATCTATAATTTTTATAGGTTTTTATGTTTTTAGTTGTTTTTAGGGTTTTTAGGGTGTCTTTAAGGATTTAAGTGTTTCAATATTTTAAGATGTTTTTAGTTGTTTTCTACGTTTTTAAGATTTTTTATATTTTAGGTTTTTTTAGGGATTTTTTGAGATTTTTTTTGTTTTTGAGGGTTTTTATGGATTTTGATTGTTTTAGGTATTTTAGTGATTTATGGGTTTTTTGGGTTTTTGGGGTTTTAGTGTTTTAGTGTTTTTATGATTTTTAAGGTTTTATGGGTTTCTTAGGGGTTTGTTTTTTAGTTTTTTTAACATTTTCTGGGTTTTTAGGGCTTTTTTAAGAATATTATCATTTTTAAGTTTTTAGTGTTTTTAGGGTTATTAGGGGTTTTTTAGGGTTTTTTGGGTTTTATAGTTTTTTGGGTTTTATGTTTTTTTTAAATTTGGTAGGGTTTTATGGTTTTATAGTTTTTGACGTTTTAGTGGTCTGAAGGGTTTTTTAGAGTTGTTAATGGCTTTTAATGTTTTTATGGGTTTTTAGAGTGTTATAATGTTTTTAGTAAAATTTAGGGTTATTAGGGTTTTAGGGGATTTTGGTTTCTTAGGGGTTTTTATTTTTTTAGGGGTTTAAGGGGTTTTATGTGTTTAAGTGTTTTATGTTTTTCTTATGATTTTCCATAATTTTAGGTATTTTTAGGTTTTAAGAGATTTCTATAGTTTTTTAAGAATTTTATTATTTTTAGGGTTTTAAGGGTCAGTGAGTTTTAGGGTTTTTTTTAATTGTTTGTGGGTTTAGAGTTATTTTGGTTTTTAATTGTTCAATAGTTTTTAGGGATTTAAGGTTTTTTATGGTTTTCTGACTTTTTTAGGGGATTATGGTGTTTTATATTTTTTAGTGGTTTTCAGGGTTTTTATGGTTTTTAGGGGTTCTATGGTTTTCATGTTTTTAGTTTTTTTATCATTTTTTTACGTTATAGGGGTTTTAAGTGTGTTTAGGTTTTTAAGGTTTTATTAGGGGTCTAAATGGATTTTAGGGTTTTATACAGTTTTATGGATTTTTTGTGTTTTTTACTATTTTATGGTTCTTATGGTATTTAGGTTTCATGAGTTTATAATTGTTTTTAAATTTTTTAATGTTTTTAAAATTTTTGGTGGTTTGAGTGTTTTATGTGTTTTTAATGGTTCGTAGGGGTTTGATGGTGTTTATAATTTTTATTCTTTTAAGCGTTTTTAGGTGTTTTAAGTTTCTTTAGGTTTTTAAGGATTTCATATGGTTTTATGTGTATTTTGGATTTTAGTGTTTTTAGATATTTTTATTGATTTTTAGGATTTTTATGATTTTTAGGGTTTTTCAAGATTTTTTGGTTTTTTAGGGATTTAGTGTTTTAGGGTTTTTTTGTGTTTTTATGGTTTTTAGTTATTTTAATGTTTTTAGTGGTTTAAAGTGTTTTTTAGGTTTTACGGTTTTCCTAGGGTTTTTTTTTTGTTTTTCAGGGTTTTTTGTCTTAATTTATTTTTACCGATTTTCTAAAAAAAATTATGATTTTTTGGGTTTTTAGGGATTCTAAGGTTTTTAATGTTTCGATGGTTTTAATGTTTTTTATGTTTTTAATGAATTATCGTGTTAAAAAGTTTTCAATTATTTATTAGTGGGTTTTAGCATTTTTATTTATTTTACCCTTTTAGGTGTTTTGGGTATTTTTTAGAATTTTATTGTCTTTTAGGGTTTTTTGGGATTTTTAGGGTTTTGGCCTTTTTGGGATTTATTTTTTTTAGGGTTTTAGTGTTTTTTTATTTTTTTAATGTTTTATGTCTTTAGAGTTTTTAACATTTTTAATGGTTGAAATGGGTTTTAGACTTTTAAAATGGTTTTTATGTGTTATTAGGATTTTTAATGATTGTGGTGTCTTTATGGTTTTTGGGGGTTTTAGATTTATTAGGATTTTTTGTAGAGATTTTTGTGTCCTTTCTAGGGTTTTTATGGGTTTTTAGAGTTTTTAGGGATTTTGAGGGGAATTAGTGTTTTTAGTTATTTTACAGATTTTATTGTTCTTTGATATTTTAGGATATTTTAGAGGTTTTTAGGATTTTATGGTTTTTAGATATCTTTAACATCTCCATGGGTTTAATGAGTTGTTTTTTTAATTTTTTTGGGATTTTATTGGTTTTTATGTTTTTTATATTTTAGGTGATTTTAGGGTTTTAGGGACACCTTAGGGTGTTTTCTTACTTTAGATTTTTTAGAATTTTAAGTGTTTCAAGGTTTTTAAGGTTTTCTTTTACTTTTTATTGTTCTTGGAATTTTATATTTAGGGATTTTTTTGCAATGTTTAGGATTTTTTTATTTCATATTGTTTTTAGGGTTTTTTATGTTTGGAGAGGGGTGAGTTTTTTACATTTTTTAGGATTTTACGTGCTTCAAGAGTTTTTAGGTATTCATGATTTTATTCAGGTTTTGCGGGGTTATATTAATTTTTTTCTTTTTTAGGGATTTTAGTGTATTTTTTTGGATATTTATGGGATTTAGGGATTTTAGGAATTTTGAGGGTTTTAAGTTGTTTCATTTTTTTTGAATTTTAGGGTTTTTTTAGTTTTCAATGGTTTAAAATGTTTTTGTAATTTTATTATGTTCCTTGGGGTTTAATGGGGTTTTAGTCCTTTTAGTGTTTTAGGGTATTTATGTTCATAGGGGTATTAATGTATTTTAACAGTTTTATGGTTTATATGGTTTTTACGGTCTTTCAATTTTTTGGGGGGTTTTAACATTTTTTTGGGTTTTTATGCTTTTGAAGTGTTTTTTAGATTTTGATGCTTTCATATTGGTTTTTATGTTATTTAGGGTAATTTATGCTTTCATTTTCTTAGTGGAAATAAGGATTTTTACAAGGTTTTAATTCTTTTTTGGATTTTTAGGGTTTGTTTAGGATCTTTATCTGTTGTTAGAATTTTTAGTGATTTTTAGGGGGTTTATGGTTTTAATGGTTTTTTAGTATTTTTTCAGTTTTTGTAGTTCGTTGTTTTTTATTATTTTTAACGTTTTTACGGGTTTAAAGAGTGTTTAGTAGTTTTAGGGGACTTAGGGTTTTTATGGGTTATTATGGTTTTATTATTTTTACTAGATTCCTAGTTTCTATAGTTTATAGAGTTTTTTTAGGGTTTTTAGTGTTCATTGGTTTTTTAGGTGTCATATGTTTTTTAGGATTTTTATGGTTTTCTAAGGGTTTTTAGGTTTTAATAACCTTCGTTCATTTTTCTTGGTATTTTAAAATATTTTTATAGTTTTTAGAGCTTTATTTATATTTTGAGGGGTTTTATGTTTTTAGAGGGTTTTATGATTTTTAGGGTTCTCTTTCTCATTTTCTAGGGAATTTATATTTTTTACGTGTTTTTACCACTTTAATGGTTTAAATATTTTTAATATGATTTGATGGGTTTTTATATATTTTTTTGGGTTTTTCGGTTTTTATGTTTTTTATGGTTTTAGTGTTTTTTTACTTTTTAGGGTTTTATGGGTTTTTAAAAAAAAATCGATCATTTTTTGGTTTTATTTATTTTTGGGTTTTTATGTTTTTCTTAGGGTTTTCATGGTATTTCAATTTTTTTATATTTTTTTGGATTCTTAGGGATTTTTATATTTTTTTTTGTTTTTATGTTTTTAATGATTTTGACGTATTTTAAGGTTTCTAGGATTTATATTGTTCTTAGGGTTTTATGGTATTTAGTATTTTTAGGGGGTTTTTTTTCATTTTTTAGGAATTTAATGTTTTTTATGTGTTATTAGAGTTTTAGGGTTTTCTTAGGGGTTTTTAGTGTTTTTTATCTATTATGGATTTTTATGTATTTTTAGGGAATTTCTGGTTTTTAGGGGTATTTTGATTTTTTTGGTGTTTTGTGATTATTTAGAGTTTTTTAATGTTTTTAGGCATTTAATGTGTTTTTAAAATTTCAACATTTTTTAGTATTTTTATGGGTTTTATTATTTTTAGGGGGTTTTATGGTTTTTTTCGTTTTTGTGTTGTAATTATCTTTTTAAGGGTTTTAGTGTAATTTGGATTTTTAGGGGTTTTCAATGTTTTTAGTTTTTTACGTTTTATTATTGGTTTTTAGGGTTTTTTTGGTTTTTTACATATTTAGGTATTTTTATGTCTTTTTTTTGGATTTTTATGGTTTTTAGGGAATTTGTGGATTTTTAGGGGTTTTTAGGATTTTAATGTTCATATGATTCTTAGGGGTTTTTGTTGTTTTTTTATGTTTTTAAGGTTTTATTTGGATTTTACAGTGTATTTTGGGTTTTTTACATTTTTAGGGATTTTAAGGATTTCTTTTGAATTTTATGTTTTTTAGGGATTTAGGTATTTTGAGGGGTTTTTTAGTTTTTGAGTGTGTTTAAAAAATATAATGCCTTTTACAATTTTGGGGTTTAAAGGGTTTTTATAGTTTCAGTGGGTTTATGGTTTTGTGGTTTTTTGTTTCATAGGGGAGTTATAGTTTTTAGGGGTTTTATAGTTTTAGGGGTTTTAGTTATTTCTATTATTTTTTTCTTTTTTTAATTTTTTTTGTTTTTACGGGGTTTAAACATGTTTTCTGGTTTTTAGGTTTTCTTAAGGGTTTTCATGATTTTTAGGGTTTTCATATATTTTTGGTATTTTTTGGATTTTTTATGATTTTTAAGAAATTTTGGGTTTCTTTGGATTTTGAGTGGTTTTATCGTTTTTATTGTTTTTAGGGTTTTTGCCATTTTTTATGAGTTTTTTGTTTGTTTTCAATTTTTTATATTTCCTTATATTTTTCATGTTTTTAGGAATTATTGTGTTTATAGGGATATTTTGGGATTATTTATGATTTTTATTGTTTTTAGTGTTTTTTGATTTTATGAGTTTTAAAGGATTTTGGGTTTTTTTACATTTTTAGGATTTTTTTTGTTTTTTAGGGTTTCTAAGGTGTTTATATTTTTTAATGTTTTTGGGGGTTTAATGGTTTTTTAATGTTTTAGTAGGTTTTGAGGGTTTTTATAGGTTTTAAATTTTTTAAGGTTCTCTGGGGTTTTTATGGTTTTTCATGGGATAAGTGTTTAGGGTATTTTTTAGGGTTTTTATGTTTTTTCATCATTCTTTAGGTTTTTTGGGTATTAAGTGTCTTTCTTTTTTTTTTCAGATTTTGTTTTTTTTTCAAGTTTGATTTTTTTCTTATTTTGGATTTTTAAGTTTTTTGGTATTTTTTGGAATTTTTGGGTTTTTAGTGTTTTAGGGGTTTATGTTTTTCAGGGATTTTAAGAGTTCTTAGGGTTTTTAGTTGTTTTTAGGTTTTAAGGGTTTTAAGAATTTTTAGGTTTTTAATATTTTTTTAAGGGTATTCATGGTTTTTTGTGATTTTATCGTTTTTGTGGATTTTTATGGATTTTCAGGTTTTTATGAGATTTATAGCTTGTAGTGATTTTTATGGTTTTTGGGGTTTAGGGGATTTTAGGGGGTTTTTGGGTTTTCTGAGGTTTTAAGTTATTTTTTAATTTCTTTGGGTTTGAAAGTTTTTTAATAGGTTTTTATAATTTTTAGGGGTTTAAAGTTTTTTTGTGTCTTGTGGTTTTTATGTGTTTTATTGTTTTTAATGTTTTTTGGTTTCATAGGGTTCATAAGGTTTTTTATGTTTTTACGATTTTTTAGGGATTTTTTTGAATTTTTGTATGTTTTAGGGATATTTTGGGGTGTTATGTGTTTTATGGTTTTTATGGTTTTTTGGGTTTTTTGGGGGAGGGTGTGTTCAGTTTTTAGGGGATTAAATGATTTTTCAATTTTTTAATATTTCTTCGGTTTTAAAAGATTTTCATAGTTTTCCCAAGTTTATTCAGTTTTTTTTGGGGGTTTTAGGGGTGTTTGTGGTTTTTATTTTATATGGGTTTTAGTTTTTTTAGTGTTTTAGGGTCTTTTATTCTTTTGGTGGACTTTTGATATATATTTTGTCCAGGTTTTTTATGTTTATTTAGGTTTTTAAGGTTTCCTTTGTGTTTTCTTCAGTTTTTAGTGTTTTAAAAATGTTTAGTGATTTTTTGGATTTTTATGGTTTTTAACAATTTAATGATTTTTAGGGTTTAGGTGTTTTTAGAGATTATAGGGTTTGTATATTTTTAGTTTTCTTTTGGGGGTATGTTTTTTTATGTTTCTATGGATTTTTAGGGTTTGGGGTTTTTTACATTTTTGGGGTTTTTTGGTATTTTTAGGATTATTATGGGTTTTTTACGGTTTTTAGGAATTTTAAGGATTTTTCGTAATTTAGAATATTTATGGGGGTTTAGGGATTTGTTTTTGATATTTTAGGGTTATTAATTTTTTTATAATTTTATCTTTTTTTGAGGTTTGAAAGGTTTTAAGAGTTTTAGTGTGTTTTTAGGGTTTTTATTAGTTTCTAGGGTTTTTATGATTTTTGGGGGTTTTATTGTATTTTAGGTTCTTTAAAGGGTTTTAATAAAACATTTTTTTTTGTTTTTCTTGTGTTTTTATGCGTTCATAGGTTTTTTACATTTTATTAGGGTTTTTCAATGTTCTTAGGGTTTTTATCTTTTTCAGGTATTCAATTATTTTTTAGGATTTTTATGTTTATTTATTGTTTTTATAGTTTGTGAGTTTTTTAGGGGTTGTATGTGTTTTATCACTTTTAGGTTTTTAGGTTTTTTATGTATTTATATGTTTTTAAGGATTTATTTGGGGTTTTGGGGTATTTTAAATGTTCAGTGTTTTGTTTTGTATTTTTGTAGGTTTTTGTGGGTTTAAGAAATTTATCTATTTTGAGGGTTTTTAAGGGGTTTAAGTTTTTTAAGGTTTCTATGTTTTTTTAATTTTTGTGTCGTTTGAGTGTTTTAAGGTATTTATTGTTTTTTATTCTTTTTAAACGTTTTTACGGGTTTAAAGGGTTTTAGATATTTTAATGGTAGTTTGGTGTTTTTTCTGGGTTTTAGGGTTTTTAAGGTTTTTAGGGGGGGTTATGATTTTTAGGGGTTTTATAGTCTTTTTAGGGCTCTTTTTGGTTTTTAGGTTTTTTAGGTGTTTTAATTATTTTTTCAATTTATGGTTTTCTAAGGGGTTTTCAAGGTTTTTACATTTTTATGTGTTTTTAGGACTTTTTTAGTATTTTTATAGTTTGTAAGATTTATAGAGTTTTTAAGGATTTTATGTTTTTATGGGTTTTAGTGTTTGGTAATTTTTAGGTTTTTAGGGGATTGAAAAATTCTTATGTTTTATGGGTTTCTTATAAGTTTCAGTATTTTTAAAGGTTCTTACCTTTTTAGGTATTTCAAGGGATTTTTCATAGGGTTTTATGATATTTTGGTATTTTAGGCATTCTATGTGTTTTTTTAATTTTTATGGGTTTTTAGGGTTTATAGGGTTTTCTGAGTTTTTTAGTGTTTTTTGATTTTTATAGGTTTTTATAAATTTTAAGGGTTTCAAGGGATTTTAGAGTTTTTTGCATGTTTTACAATTTTTATGGGTTTCATGTTTTTAAGGGTGTATTGTGTTTTTTGGTTTTTTGGGTTTAAGGGTTTTAAGGTTTTTATCCTTTTTATGATTTTATCAGTTTTATGTGTTTTTAGGTTTTATGTATTTCAAGCATGTTTAATGTTTTTAAGGATTATTATTATTTTTTGAGATTTTTAGGGATTTTAAGGACTTTTAAAGTTATTATTGTTTTTAGGGACGTTAAGGGTCTTTTAGGGGTTTATATTTTTTAGGTTTTATGTGTTCTTAGTGTTTTTAAGGTTTAGTGGTATTATTATGAATTTTAATGTTTCTTTGCGGTTTTTTTGTGTTTTTATGAATTTTTATGCCATTTTACGATTTTTATTTTTTTTATGGTTTTAGGGATTTTCAGTGTTTTTTTGGTTTTTAGGATTTTTATGGTTATAGGAATTTTGATGGTGTTTATGAATTTTTAGGTTTTCCGGGTTTTAGGGTTTAATTAATTTTTGGTTTTTAGGGGTTTTAAGAGTTTTTATGTCTTTAAAATTATATTAGGGGTTTTAAGGGTTTTTTGAGTTTTTAGGTATTTTATGTATTTATAAATATTTCTATGGGTTTTTAGGTATTTTGAGGGTTTTATGGGGTTTTATGGGTTTTTAGGTTTTTAAGATTATTTATTGACTTTTTTAGGGATTTATAGTTTTTACGAGTTTTTAACATTTTTATGGGTTTGAATGGTTTTCATAGTTTTATGTGGTTTTTTAGGTATTAATTTATTTTTTGGGTTTTTTAATTTTTTCTTGGAGTTTGTGTTTTTAGGGATTTTTAGGTGCTTTATGATCTTTTTTGGGTATTGCCATTTTTAGGGTTTTTGGGTTGAATATTTTTTATGTTTTTTTTATGTTTTCTTATATTTTTTAGCATTTAGAATTTTTTTAGGTTTTTAGGTATTTTTAGGGATTTTAGAATTTTAATGGTTTTTTGTGTTTTTATTGTCTTTATTATTTTTAGGGATTTTAGATTTTTTATGGTTTTTATAATTTTTGGGTGTTTTAGGGGATTTATGTGTTTTTAGGTTTTTATGGTTTTCTTATGGGTTTTCAGAGATTTTTGGTAATTTTGGTTTTTTCGGGATTTAAATGGTTTTTTGATTTTTTTTTATTTTTTTAGGGTTTAAAGGGATTTTGAGAGTTGTTACCATTTTTTGTGTTTTATAAGTTTTAAGGGTTTTAAGGTTATTATAATTTTTTAGTTTTTTTAGGTTTCTAAGTGTTTTTAGGGTTTTAATGCTTTCTTATGTGTTTTCAGGGTTCTAAGGTCTTTTATGTTTTTTTTGGATTTGGTATTTTTTAGTATTTTTATTGTATTTCTGTGTTTTCAGGGATTTTTATGCGATTTATGGTTTTTTTGGGTTTTTATAATTTTATACAGATCTATAATTTTTATTTTTTTGGAGTTTTATTTTTTTTAATATTTTTAAGTTTTTCTTTGGGGTTTTCTGGGTTTTTTACATTTTTAGAGATTTTTAGGATTTTTCATCATTTTTAAGGGTTTTAGGGATCTTAAGGGTTTTTAAGGCTTTATGGTTTTTATGGATTTAGGGTTTTTCAGTTATTTTATGTTTTTTTAGTTATTTTGGGTTTTAATATTTTTTTAGATTTTTAAATTTTTTGAGGTTAAAAGGGTTTTTAGAGGTTTTAGAAATTTTATTGTTTTTTGGGTTTTAATGGTTTTTATAGGTTTTTATGTTTTTAATTGTTTTTAGGGTTTTTAGGGTGTCTTTAAGGATTTATGTGTTTCAAAATTTTAATATGTTTTTAATTGTTTTCTACGTTTTTAAGATTTTTTATATATTAGGTATTTTTAGGGATTTTTTGAGATTTTTTTTTGTTTTTGAGGGTTTTTATGGATTTTGATGGTTTTAGGTATTTTAGTGATTTATGGGTTTTTTGGGTTTTTTGGGGTTTTAGTGTTTTAGTGTTTTTATGATTTTTAAGGTTTTATGGGTTTCTTTGGAGTTTGTTTTTTAGTTTTTTTAACATTTTCTGGGTTTTTAGGGATTTTTTAAGAATATTATCATTTTTAAGTTTTTAGTGTTTTTAGGGTTATTAGGGGTTTTTAGGATTTTTTTGGTTTTATTTTTTTTAAATTTGGTAGGGTTTTATGGTTTTATAGTTTTTGACATTTTAGTGGTATGAAGGGTTTTTTAGAGTTGTTAATGGATTTTAATGTTTTTATGGGTTTTTAGAGTGTTATAATGTTTTTAGTAAAATTTAGGGTTATTAGGGTTTTAGGGGATTTTGGTTTCTTAGGGGTTTTGATTTTTTTAGGGGTTTAAGTGGTTTATGTGTTTAAGTGTTTTATGTTTTTCTTATGATTTTTCCATAATTTTAGGTATTTTTAGGTTTTAAGAGATTTCTATAGTTTTTTAAGAATTATATTATTTTTAGGGTTTTCAGGGTCAGTGAGTTTTAGGGTTTTTTTAAATTGTTTTTGGGTTTATAGTTTTTTGGGTTTTTAATTGTTCATTAGTTTTTAGGGTTTTATGGTTTTTTATGGTTTTTTGACTTTTTTAGGGGATTAAGGTGTTTTATATTTTTTAGTGGTTTTCAGGGTTTTTATGGTTTTTAGGGGTTCTATGGTTTTCATGTTTTTAGTTTTTTTATCATTTTTTACGTTTTAGGGGTTTTAAATGTGTTTAGGTTTTTAAGGTTTTATTAGGGGTTTAAAGGGATTTTAGGGTTTTATACAGTTTTATGGATTTTTTGTTTTTTTAGGATTTTATGGTTCTTATGGTATTTAGGTTTCATGAGTTTATAATTGTTTTTATATTTTTTAATGTTTTTAAAATTTTTGGGGGTTTGAGTGTTTTATATGTTTTTAATGGTTCGTAGGGGTTTGATGGTGTTTATAATTATTATTCTTTTAAGCATTTTTGGTGTTTTTTGGGTCTTTGTGGGGTTTGTATAATTTTTTACATTTTTAGGTTTTTTATGTATTTTTTTGTTTTGAAGATTTTCTTTTGGGATTTTAGTATTTTTTTGGGGTTTTTTGTTTATAGTGTTTTTAGTGATTTTAGTATATTTTAAGAATTTTAATGGGGATTTTGGGTTTTTTTGTTGTCATAAGATTTTTTTTGGTTTTCTTAGGATTTTTTGTGTTTTTAGGGGTTTTTCATTTATAAGGATTTTAGGTTTTTTTTAATTATATGCTTTTTATCGTTTTGGTGGTTTTTTGGGTTTTTATTGTTTTTTGGGTTTTTAGGGTTTTCTTAGATTTATAGGGGTTTTAATGTTTTTATATTTTTTAATGGATTTTAGTTTTATAAAGTTTTTAATTAGTTTTTAATTGTTTTTGGGTTTTTGTATGTTTTCAGCGTTTTTAGGGTTTTTTGGGTTTTTAGGGTTTTAGTGTTTTTAGTGTTTTTTTTGTTTAGGGGTTTTATGATTTTTTATGGTTTTTAAAAATTTTATGTTTTTTGGATTTTTATTGTTTTTTAGGGTCTTAAGGTTTGTTAATTTTTATATCATTTTAGGGGTCTATAGTGTTTTAGAGCTTCACTGGGTTTTAGGGGTATTTAGGCTTTTTATGGTTTTATGGGTATTTAGGATTTTTTATGTTTTTTGGGTTGTTAGCATTTTTTAGGTTTTTTAGAGGTTTTAAGTGTATTAAGTTATTATGTTTTTTATGTGGTTTTATGGGTTTTAATGTTTTTACATTTATTTGTGATTTTTAGGTATTTATAGAATTTTTATGTGTTTTTAAGGGTTAGGGTGCTTATGGTTTTTTAGGGATTTTTCGGGTTTTTTGGGATTTATGGTTTTTTAGTATTCAATGATTTAAAGGGTTTCTACAATTTTTAATGTTTTTAGGGGTTTAAATGGTTTTTAATGTTTTATTATTTTTATCTTTTTTATGTGTTTTTAAGGGTTTGATGGTTTTTAAGGGTTTCAATGGGTTTTAGGGTTTTTATTATAATTTTAGGTGTTTCAAGTGTTTTTATGTTTTAAAAATATCTTAGGCTTTTTCTAGGTTGTTTAAAGGTTCATATACTTTTCGTTATTTTTAGGTCTTTTTTATTTTAATGGGTTTTTAATGATCTTTGGTATTTTGATGATTTTTTGGGTTTTTTTGGTTTTTTGAGTTTTTTATAATTTGATGTATTTTTATAATTTTTAAATGTTTTTTAGAGTTTAATGTTTTTTTAGAGTTTTAAATGGTTTTAAGGGATTTAAAGGGTTTTTATGCTTTTTAATGTTTTTAGGGATTTTAGGGTTTTTTCATGTTTTTGGTTCTTTGGGGTTTTTAGTGTTTTAGCTTTTTCGGTTTTATGGTGTTTAATTATTTTTTGGTTTTTATTGTTTTCTTATAGATTTTCAGGTTTTTAGGGTTTTTAACAATTTTATGGATTTTAGGGCTTTTTTATGATTTTATGGGTTTTTAGTGTTTTTTGAAATTTTGAGGGTTTTAAGGGTATTTTAGGGTTTTAGGGTTTTAGTAGATTTTTTCGAGTTTTTAGGGTTTTAATATTTTTTTAGTTTTTTATCATATTTATAGGTTTATGTGTTTTTAGAGTTTTTTTGGTTTTTAGGCAATAACGTCTCAGGACAAAGCATGCTTGTGCCCCCAAAATTTATTTAAAAAATTAAAGGCAAATCATTACAAGAAAGAGGTAGAGTCACAAAACCCACACCAAAAAAACTACATGTCTAAAAGATCTATGTCATCACCATATCCATAATCAGTTGTTGTACCTGCATCCAATGACTCCGACTCTGATTGTAAATCTTTTTGTTTCTTGAAGATCATAGAATACATCTCCCTGATCGTTTGCTTTTCTAAAGTAAGCCGAGATTTGGAAGAAAACATGTTATAGTTCCCTCTTTTGGGATCAATAACATTTATTTTAGTGGCCTTAGAAAAGGACCTGGTAAACATAGGCTCTGTCAAATTGGAATAGTCTTTCCTTGACCTCCTTTTAGGGGTTTTTATGGAATATTTTTTTGGGTTTTTATGGGGTTTTTTATTTTTTAGAGAATTAGGTTTTTTATGTTTTTCAAAAATTTAGGATTGTAGATGGTTTTATGGTTTAAGTGGGTTTTAGGGTTTGTATGATTTTTTTGGTTTTTAGTGGTTTTTAGGGTTTTTAGGGCGTTTTGGGGTTTTACTATGTTTTTCGTTTTCAAGGATTTTACCTATTCTAGGTTTCTATGTTTTTCTTAGGGGTTTTCAAGTTTTTAAATATTTTTTTTTAATATTTAAGGATTTAAATTATTTTTATTTTTTTTATTTTTATGGATTTTGAGGGGTTGTAGGGTATTTAGTGGTTTTTTGAGGGTTTTTTGGTTTTTTAGGATTTTGAGGTTTTTTATACTTTATAAAATATTTTAGGTGTTTAATGGGGTTTTAATGTATTTAGTTTATTTTTTGGGTCTTTTGGGGTTTTTGAGTTTCTTATGGTTTTAAGGGTTTCTCTGATATTTAGTGTTTTTAGCATTATGTGTGTTTTTCTAATTTATTAGGGGTTTAATGTGTTTTTTGGGATTTATTGTTTTCAAAGGGTTTTCTGGGGTTTTTTGGGTGTTTAAATTTTTAGGGGGTTTTAGTTATTTTTTTTAAAAAAAATTTTTTTAAGGGTTTTATGGATTTTTAAGGGTTTTGAGGAGTTTCCAGGTTTTATGGTTTTTTTCTCTTTTTTTGGGATTTTTTGTGTTATAATTTTTCTTAATAATTTTTAGATTTTTTATAACATCTTTAGGTTTATTAAAGGGGTTTTTTGGAGTTTAATGGGTTTTAGGGTTTTTAAGATTTTTAAGTGTTTTTATTGTTTTTATGGGTTTTATGGTTTTTATAGTTTTTCAGTTTCTTTTGGGTTTTGAAGTGATTTTAGGTTTTTAAGTATTTCTTAGTAATTTTTAGCATTTTTATGGATTTTTTTATTTTTAAGGATTTATTGGATTTTTATGGTTTTTTGAGACTTTGAGGGGTTTATGGGCTTTTAGGGTTTTATAGTCCTTTGGGTTTTTAGGGGATTTTTAGTTGTTAGGGTAATAAGTTTTCTAATGTTTTTATGGGTTTAATAATATTCTAATGTTTTGAGTTTTTTTTTGTTTTTTTTGGGTTTTAGGGGTATTAATGATTAAGGGGGTTTTATGGTTTTTATAGATTTTAGGGGGTTTAGGGTGTTGTAAGGTTTTTTTCATTTTTTAGGTTTTTGGGGATTTAAGTGCTTTTAGGTTCTAATGTTTTTCTTAGGGTCCCTCAAGAGTTTAGGAGTTTTTATATTCTTAGTGGGTTTTATGGCCTTTTAGTATTTTTATGATGTTTTCGGGTTCTTGGATTTTGAGGGTATAGGTTTTTATGGGTTTTTATGGTTTTTATGGGCTTTTGTGCGTTTTGGGGTTTTTTTTGTTTTTTTGGGTTTTAATGTTTATTATAGTTGTTAACATTAGTAGTGGATTAATTTTTTTTATAGTTTGTAGTGTTTTTTAAGGTTTTTGTGGGGGTTTAGGGGTTTTTAAGGTGTTTAGGTGTTTTTATAGTTATTAATGATTTTCGTGTTACTTAGGGTTTTTAGGGGTTTATCTTTTTGAGGTTTTTGGTTTTTTAGTGTTTTAGGGTTTTTAAGGTTTTCTTTGGGGTTTTCACTGTATTTTGTTAATTCTAAAGATTTTTAGGGATTTTTTGGATTTTTTATGGTTTTTATGGATTTATGGGGTTTTAGGGTTTTTATTATTTTTAGGGTTTTAATGGATTTTTTGATTTTAGGGTTTTTTTATCATTTTAGGGTTATATGGTTTTTATAGATTCTAAATTTTTTGGGGTTTAATGGGGTTTTAGAGTTTTTTGGGGTCTTTTGGATTTTATGGGGAATAATGTTTTTAAATATTTTTGGGGGGTTTATGTTTTTTAGTGTTTTTAGGGTTTTAAGAGTTTTTTAGGTTTTTAGGTATTTTATGTGTTTTTTATGTTCTTATGATTTTATTAGGGGTTTTTGGGGTTTTAGGGTAAATTACATTTTTAGTGATTTAAGGTTTTTTTAGGTTTTTTATAGTTTTGTTTTGTTTTTTAGGATTTACATGGTTTTTAAAGGTTTTTTTGGGGTGTTTTAGGGGTTTTTTGAGTTTATAAGGTGTTTTTAAAGATTTTATAGGTTTAAAAGGTTGTTATAGTTTTTTATTTTTTATGTTTTTATGGTCTTTATTGTTTTTATGCTTTTAGGGGGTTTTAAATTTTCTTTTGTTTCTATGGGTCTTAGGGTTTTTATCATTTTTAGGTTTTTAGGGGTTCAAAGTGTTTTTTTTTTGTTTTTTAGGTTTTCAGAAGGTTTCTCAAGGGTTTTATAGTTTTTATCATTTTTAGATAATTCAAGGGTTTTTTACTATTTTTATTGGTTTTTAGGGTTTTAGTGGTTTTGAGGGTTTTTATGATTTTTAAAGTTTTTATGGTTTTTCTTTTTTTTTATTTTAGGTTTTTTTAATTCATAGGATTTTTAAATATTTTAATCATTTTTAATGATTTTAGGGTTTTAAATGGTATTCCTTATTTTTAGTTTTATTAGCGTTTTTGGTTTTTTTTGGGGGTTTTGGGTTTTTTTTAGCTTTTCTGGGTTTTATGGTTTTTAGGGGATTTAGAAATTTTTAGGGTCTTTAGGGTTTTTATGTTTTTATTGGGTTTAAGTGTTTTTAGGTTTTTAGGTTTTCTTAGGGTTATTCTTTGTTTTTTACATGTTTATAAATTTTTTGGGGTTTTGTGATTTTTTTTGTTTTTTATGGTTCTAATCGATTTATGGTTTTTTTGGGTTTTCTATTTTTTTGTGTTTTTACTGTTTTTTTATTTTTAGGGGTCTTAAATTTTATTAGAGTTTTTAAAAAAATATCGGTGTTTACTGGTTTTTATTTTTTTTTATTGGGTAATTACTATTTTATGGGAGTTTAGGGTTTTAAATTGTTTTAGGGGGTGTTATGGTTTTTAGAGGTTTTAGAGTGTTTTTAGTGTTTTTTTCGTTTTTAAAATTTTTAGGGTTTTATTGTATTTTTATGTTTTATGGTTTTCTTTGGGGGTTTTAGGGTTTTTTATTTTTCTAGGTATTTTAGGGAATTTTTAGGATTTTTATAGATTTTTAGGGTTTTTAGGGACTCTGAGGATTTTAGAGATTTTAGAGTTCTTGTGGGTTTTTTGGGTTCTAAGGGTTTTTATATTTGTAGGTTTTTTATGTTTTTTTAATTTTTATCACTTGGAGAGGTGTGAAGGGTTTTTAGAGTTTTTAGTGGGGTTTTAGGTTTTTTATACAGTTTTAGGATTTTATGGTTCTTTGATGTTTTTAATATTTTTATAGTTTTTAGGGGTTTTATAGTTTTTTAGGTCTTAGTGGGTTTTAAGTGTTTTTAGGTTTTAAAGGTTTTCCTATGGTTTTTAGGGGTTTTAGTTTTTTTACGTCTTAAGGTACTTTTGGGGCTTATTTTGATTTTAATGAATTTATAGTGTTTTGTGGGATGTTGATGTGTTTTAAGGTTTTCTTGGTTTTAGTGTTTTAAAAGTTTTTTGGTTTCTAGGTTTTTTTTTTGAGTTTTTATGGTTTAATTTTTTTAGTGTTTTTAAATTTTTTTATTGTTTAAAGGGATTTCATTTTTTTGTTTTTGGGGATTTTTTGTTTTTAAGGTATCTTATGGTTTTTAGGGGTGTTATTATTTTTAGGGGTTTTAATTATTTTTTGAGTTTTCAACTTTTCTTAGGGGTTTTTAGGGTTTTTGGGGATTTTACGTTTTATGGATTTTGGTGTTTTTAGGATTTTTATGGGATTTTAGGGTTTTTATGGTTTTTTAGTATTTTTAAGGATTTTAGGTTTTTTTTGGTTTTCATGTTCTTTGAGTTTTTTAGTGGTTTATGGGTGTTTAATAATTTTAAAATATTTAGGGGATTTATGGGTTTTGATAGTTTTTAGTGTTTTTATGGGTTCTTATGGTCTTTAGATATTTTATGGTATCGAGATGTTTTTTAGTGTTTTATGTTATCTTAGGGTTTTTTTGTGATTTTAACATTTTTATGTTTTTTAAATGTTTTGAGGGTTTTTAGTTTTTTAGTGTTTTCTTTGGGGTTTTATATGATTTATGGGTTTTTATATGTTTAGGGATATTTATTAATTATTTAGGATTTTTATTGTATTTTTAAAAGTGTAAAGGATTTTGAGGGTTTAAGGGTTTTTAGGGTTTTTATGGTTTTTAAGGGTGTCTAGGTATTTTGAATTAGTTACTATTTTTATGTTTTTTATAGTTTTTAACATGTTTGGTGGTTTAAATTGTTTTTATATTTTTTATTTGTTTTATGGATTTTTATGGGCTTTTATAATTTTAGGGGTTTCATTTATTATCATATTTTAGTGTTTTGAGCATTTTTTAGTTTTTTAGGGATTTTAAGTCTTTTTAGGTTTTTAATATTTGTTAAAGTTATTCATGGTATTTTTGGGATTTTATGTTTTATGTTATATTTAGGTGTTTTTTGTTTTTTGTTTTGTTTTTTGGTTTTTAGTGATTTTTAGGGGTTTTGGGGTTTTTTTGGGTTTTTTGTTTTTTTCGGGGTTTTTGGGGTTTTTTGAGTATTTTTGGACATTAATGTTTTTTTTGATTCATTTAAAATTTTTAGTGGTTTCAAGGGTAATAATTGTTATTTTGGGTTTTTGGGGATTTAAGGGACTATATGGTATTTTAAGGTCTTTAAGAGTTTTAGGGGATTAAGGATTTTTGAGGATTCTTAAATATTTTTAGGTTTTTTGGGGGTTTTAAAATTTTTTTGGGTTTTAAGGAACTCATATGGTTTTTTTAGATTTTTTAGGTTTTTTTACATATTTGGAAATTTTTAGGGATTTTTTGAGGTTTCTATATTTTTATGGTTTTTTGAGATTTTTTAGATTTTTAGGGTTTTTTGGGCTCTAAGGGATTTTAAGGTTTTCCATGTTTTAGATGTTTTTTGGTGTTTAATGGTTTAAAAAGTTCTTTGTGGGTTTTAGGGTTTTTATGGGGTTTTAATGTTTTTTATGGTTTTTATGGGTTTTATGTTTTTTTGGGTTTTTTGGGTTTTTAGAGTTTTTTAGGTTTTTAATGGTTTTAAGTGTTTTTTTATTTCTAAGGCCATTCAGGGATTTTTTAGGGTTTATTTAGTTTTTAATGATTTATATGTGTTTTTTTGGATTTTTACTAAATTGTTTTTTGGATTTTAGGATATTTGAGGGTTTTGGGGGGTTTTTTTGGGGGGGTTTTATGATTTGCTTTTGGGTTTTTAGTGTTTATTTAGTTCGTTGGGTTTTAAGGTTTGTTTAGATATTTTTTACATTTTAGGAGTTTAAAGGTTTCTTAATGTTTTTAGTGGTTTTAGGTTATTTAGGGTTTGTTATTTTTCGTGGTTTCTATGATTTTTAGGGATTGTAGGGTCATTTTAGGGGGTTTTAGTGTTTTTATCAATTTTTTTTTTCTTTTATGTGTTTATATATTTTTAAGGTTATATTAGGGTTTTTAGTGTTTTTCAGGTTTTTAGGGATTTTTTAAAATTTTTACAATTTTTTGAATATTTATGGATTTTGAGGGTTTTATGGATTTTAGGGTTTTTATCTTTTTTGGGCGTTTTATTGTTTTTTTTTGTTTTTTAGGGGTTTTATGTTTTTTGATAGTTTTTAATGTTTTAGGGGTTTAAACAGTTTTAGTGTTTTTTGTATTTTTATGGGTTTTTATGGTTTTCATTTTTTTTGATTTCTTAAGTTTTTAGCATGTTCTAGTGTTTTAGTGGTTTTATGTGTTTTTTGAAATTTAGGGGTTTATTCATGGTTTTCATGGATCATAAAATTTTAAGGATTTTTAATGCTTTTTAAAGGACTTTTATAGTTCCTAAAGGTTTTAGGCATTTTGAGGGTTTTAAAGGTTTATAAGGTTTTTTGGGGTTTAATTGTTTTTAGTTTTAAATGGTTCTCATTGATTTTTAGGTTATTTAGGGGTTTTAAGTGATTTTAAGATTTTAAGGTTTTCATAAGGGTTTTTAGGGTTTTACAGATTTTTACAATTTTATGTATTATTTAGAATATTTATGGTTTTTAACGGTTTTAGGGGCAAGGAAGAAGTGAGGTCGGGCTACTCCTAGCCCCCGAAAATTTATTAGAAAAAAAAGACATTGCAAAAAAAGGAGGGGCGGGATCAATCAACCCACACCCAAAAACCCTGGACACTCCCACAAAACCCACAAGTCCCCAAAAAACCCAAAAGACACACAAAAGTAGGCAAAGCAGAAAAAAAATCAGCTCCATTAACATATCCCAACCAACCAGCAAACATCATCCCCCGACACATTTTTTATCATCCATCTCCTCCTTGTCAAGCATATACACCGCCAGAAACACAAAACCACTAGCACTAAAATCATAAACATCAGCTTCATCACATCCTATAAATACAATTACCACGGTCTAACACCTCATTTTCAAACAAATATCACCTATTTCGATCACCAAACATATCCCAACACCCCGCTTTATATCCAACAACCACATAGTCTAACAAACAACATCTCCTTTTGTGCCTCATATCCAAGAAGTAGAAAAATTATTCACCCCCAACAACATCAAAAGACCAGCAACAAGAACATAAACATCCACATAATCACATCTCAACCAAGAAGCAACCAGCATCCATCTATTCTTTTTACAACAAGTAGAATCTCCTTCAACAGATCCCCTCTTGGAATCAATTACCATCTATCCCCTTAGTTACCAAAATACATCACCTTGTAGCCAGTCCTCGTACATCATTTCACATCCATTAGCAATGCAAATCCACTCGGACCAACACCCAAAACCAAAATATAGAACCCATAGCTCCTTGTTCTGATCTAGAACTAAATAACCCCTCACATCAAGGCCAATAAGTTACACCAACAACAAAACACAACAAAACCATCCAAAACCATTGAAGCAACCAAAATGAACAAGAAAATGCAGAAGATGAGAACAAAAAAACCTCAATTGCGCCTCCTACAACCTCTGAGATGAACCGATAGCACCCATAGTAGCATCGAGCACCAATCACCTTATTCCGTCATAAAGAAAAAAAATCCATCGAGAAACACCCAGCCTCATATCGTTGATGAAAAACATTTCCTCACCATTACTTATAATAATCCGACTAATTCAAAACAATGAAAGAAGCAGGGACTCCGTCTAATGACCATATTTTTCATCTCCATCACGAACTCCATCGAGAGCGAGACCTGTAGACGAGAAGCTCCACCACCCTATGAGTTGACAAACGATTCCGCCAAGGAGAAGATTTCATAAATGAGACAGTTCCTGAGGAAGAACAAATTCTAGATCTACCAAATCCAAGACGAATTGACATGAGATCAAAACCAAGTCGATCCCTCCCTTTCCCAAACAGAACCGCCAAAGGCCATCACCGTCAAACATCTTCCTCGTCTCCCACAAACACAACACCAGGGAATAAGACCGCTCGAAAAAGACTCCATCTGCATCACAAGGCCCAAACTAGAAGAGATCAAAAAAGATGTCGAAGAGGGTTCCAAGTAGATGACCTAGATATTACAACTCTGGGAGGGAGATCCCAGGAGAGATAGGAAACATTTTCATTAGGGATTTTAAGAATCTTTAGTGTTTTTAGGTTTTTTGGGTCATTATGGGTTTTGGGGGGTTTTAGAATTTCTTAGTTTTTCTGGGATATATGGTATTTAAAGTTCTTTAATGTTTTTAGGGTTTATAGTATTTTTATAGTATTTTTTAGTTTCGATTGTTTTAAAGGATTTAAGTGGTTTGTGAGTTTTAAGGATTTTAGGGGTTTTAGTTTCTTCTTGGTGTTTTATATATATATAGTATTTAACTCTTTTTTTTATTTAAGGTTTTTTAAGTATTTTAGGATATTTTTACATTTTAATGTATTTTAGGTCTTTTGAAATATGTTTTTTTCTTTTTAGGGGATTTGATTGTTTTTAGGGGATTTTGGATTTTTTGTATTTTTTTAGTTTTTTATAATATTTAAATGTTTTTTGGAATATAAGGTTTTCTTTGGGGTTTTCATGTTATTTTAAATTTTTATGGAATTTTAGGGGTTTTATAATTTTTATGATCTTTAGGATTTTAAGTGTTTTTTGGGATTTTGGGTTTTTTGAATTTTAGGGGGTTTACGGTTTTCATGTTATTGTTTGTTTTTAAGGTTATTTTAGTTTTTTGGGGTTTTAAAATTTGTTAGAGATTATTATTGTTTATTGGGGTCTAAATGGTGGTTATAGTTTTAGTGTGTTTTTGGGTTTTTATAGTTTTTTATGTTTGTAGGGTTTTTATGGTAATTACTGGGTTTTAGGATTTTTCTAATTTTTATATTGTTTTGGGGTTTTAATTGTTTTTATGTTTTTAAGTTTTTATGTGGGGTTATTAGGGTATTTATGGGTTTTTATATTTTTAGTGATTTTTAGTGTTTTTTTAGGAATGTTATTGATTTTAGGGTTTTGATGGATTTTATAGTTTTTAGGGTTTATAGTGTTTTTTAAATTTATTTAGTGTTTTTAGGTTTTTTGGGATTTTAATTGTTCGTACTTTTTTAAGGTTTTCATATGTATTTTTATGTGTTTTAGGGGGATTTTACATTTTAAGGGGTTTTTGGGCTTTTTAGTCTTTTTTGGACTATTAATATATTTAGTGATTTGATGGTTTTTAGGGTTTGTAGACTATTTTTTGGGTTTTAAGTTGTTTTCATGTTTTTTAGTTTTTTTATGTTTTGTTATGTTTTTAGGGTTTACTGGTTTTTATATTATTTAGAGTTTTTAGGGTTGTTACAGGTTTTTAGTATTTTTTAATGTTTTTATGGATTTTTATGGTTTTTATGGTTATTTAGGTTTAAGGTACATTTAGGGGTATTATGGGTTTTTGTGTTTGATAGATTTTTAGGGGTATTTTGTGTTTTTAGGTTTTTATGGGAATCTTTGGTTTTTAAATTTTTATGTATTTTTTGGGTTTTTTAGTAATTTTATGGTTTATTAGATTATTACAATTTTTACATTTTTAGGGGTATATAATGTATTTAGGTTTTTTACGTTTTTAGGGGTTTTCATGGTTTTCTTAGAGTTTTTAGGGTTTTCATGGTTTTTTTTAATTTTTAGGTAATTTTATTATTTTAAAGATTTTTATAGTTTTTATGATTTTAGAGAATTTGAGAGGATTTTAGGTTTTTTAGGTTTTTAGGGTTTTTATAGTTTTCTGTGGTTTTACTATTTTCTGAGTTTTTAGGGTTTTTATGTTTTCTATAGATATTTCAACATTTTTAAAGGATTAAATGGGTTTTTGAGTTTTAGTGGGGTTTTAGGGATTTATGGGGTTATAGAGATCTTTTTGGTATTTATGGTATTTATGGTTTCTAGGTGCTTTATAGGTTTTTGGGAATTTTTAGGACTATTATGGTTTTTGACATTTTTATGTATTTTATGGGTTTTAAGTGTTTTTTTGTTTTTGTGGGTTTATTATGGGTTTTAATGGTTTTTAGGGTATTTTGATTTTTTAGGGTTTTTGAGATTTCTTATTATTTTGATGATATTTTACGGTTTTTAGGAATTTTGATTGGTTTTAGGGATTTTTTTTCATTATGCTCTATAGGGTTGATTGGTTTTTAGGTTATTTTTTTGTTTTTATGTAATTTTTAGGTATTTACAAGGTTTTCAGTATTTTTTACATTTTAGGGTTTTTTATGTATTTTTTGGATATTTATGGGTTTTTATGTTTTTAGTAATTTTGAGTGTCGTTTAGGGTTTTGGGGGTTTTTTTAATTATTTAGTGTTTTTTAAGTATTTAGGGTTGTATGTTTTTTAGATTTTTTAAATTTTTAGGGTTTTAATGGGTTTTTGGAGTTTTTAGTGTATTTGAAGTGGTTTTATGGGGTTTTAGTATTTTTTTAATGATCTGAAGATTTTTTATTATTTTTATGAGTTTTAGTGTTTTGATGGTCTTTATTGGTTTTCTGGTTTTTTAACATTTTTTGTTTTATACTAGTTTAAATTGTTTTATGGTTATTAATACTTTCTTATGATTTTCCCGATTTTAAATGGGTTTTATGTTGTTATGGATTTTTAGGGGATTTTAGGATTTTAAGGTTTTTTGGGGATTTTAGGGAGTTCGATGGTTTTTAAGGTTTTTCTAGGGTTTTCAGTATTCTTAGGGTTTTATAGGTTTTGAGTGTTTTGAGGTTATTAATGTTTTTATGGAATTCAAGGTTTTTAACATTTTAGAAATTTTTATGGATTTTCTTTGGATCTTTTTGGTTTTTAGGGTTTTTATGGATTTTTCGGATTTTAAGGTATTTTTATGGTTTTTTGGTTTTATGGTTATTTCTCTTTTTATGTTATTTTTAGTTTTTTATGAATTTTTATGTTTTTATAGTTTTATAATGTTTTTATTGGTTTAAAGGGTTTTTAGATATTTTAGTGGGTTTATGGTTTTTTGAATTTTAGGGGTTTCTACAGTTTATGGGTTCTATGGGTTTTAATGTTTTTCATGTTTTTATATTGATTTTAAGGGTTTTTATGTTTTTAATGTATTTTGTTTTATGGGTTTTATGTTTATTTATATTTTTAATAGTTTCTTTGGATTTTCTCAGGGTTTTTAGTGCTTTTATGTTTTAGGCATTTTTATGGACTTTATAGTTTGTCATGGTTTTTATGGATATTGAGGGTTTTGGGGGTTTTTAGTATTTTATAGATTTTTAAGGGATTAAGGTGTTTTTAGTTTTTTAAGGGTTTCTTGGGTTTAATATAGTTTTTATAGTTTTTTTGGAATTTTTATGTCTTTCTTAGTATTTTTTGGGTTTTAAGGTTTTTAGGGTTTTACAGTTTTAGGATTTTTTAGGTATTTCAGGGTTTTAAATGTTTTTTGTTTTTTTTTGTTTTCTTAGTGGTTTTAACGGTATATTTGGGTTATTAAAAATTTAGGTATATTTTTTGTATTTTTGATGATTTATATGGTTTTTAGTTTTTTTAGGGTTTTTTAGGGTTTTAGGGTTTATTAGGATTTTTTAGGGCATTAGGGTTTGTTAGGGTTTTTATGGTTTTTTGGGGTTTTAGGTGTTTTTCTAATTTTTATAGGGTTTATAATTTTTTAGAATTTTTAATACTTTTTTCTTTTTAATGTGTTTTTAGATATTTTAATGTTATATTATGGTTTTTATGGGTTCTTATGATTCTTAGGTTGTTTAGGTGTTTTAATTGGTTTTATGGGTTTTTAGTGTTATTAGGTTTTTTATGGGTTTTATTTTTTACGTATTTTTTGGTAATTTTTAGGATTTTTATGATTTTTGGGGTTTTTAAGGATGTTGAGGGGTTTTAGTGATTTTTAGAGTTTTAGGGATTTTAGGTTTTTTTGGGTATTTATGATTTTTTAGAGTTTTTTATGATTTTAAAGTTTTTTGGTGTTTTTAAACATCTTTAGGGGTTTAAAGGGTGTTTATATTTTTGGTTTTTTATATTTTTTATTGGTTTTAAGGGTTTTTAATGTTTTTAGGGATTTTCATGTTTTTAGGTGATTTTTATGGTTTTTACCTTTTTTAGGTGTTTAGGGGTTCTAAGTGTTTCTAGGATTTTAATGTTTTGTTTGGGGTTTTTATGTCTATAGGGGTTTTTTGGGAAATTTATTGATTCTTATGGTTTCTTCATGTTTTTAGGGATTTCGCTGGTTTGTGGGTAGTTTTTAGGGGTTTTAGAGTTTTTTACGGTTTTAAATTTTTTTTAGGTATTTTAGGTGCTTTAAGTGTTTCTAGATATTTTTTATTTATTTTTTAGGGTTTTAGGGTTATTAGGATTATTTTAATTATTATGATTTTTAGCGTTTTTATGAATTTTGAGTGTTTTTTGTTTTTCTAGTTTTATGATAATTTTTTGTTTTTAGGGATTTTGTGTGTTTTTTAGGGATTATAATATTTTTTAGATGTTTTTAAAATTTTTAAGGTAAATTTTGTTTAGATTTTTATTAGTGTTTAGGGTATTATGGTTTTTTGGGGGTTTTAAGATTTTTGGGGCATTTAATGTTTTTAGGTTTTTATGGTCTTTTAGTTTTTTTGGATTTTAGAGTTTTTATGTTTTTTTTGTGTATTAGTTTTTTTAGTATTTTATGTATTCATAGTAACTTTTATGGTATTAGGGTTTTTATATTCTTATGGATTTTAAGGGTTTTTTTTTATGATTTTTATAGTTTTTATCATTTTAGGGATTTGCGGTTTTTTAGGGGTCTTATTGTTTTTAATGGTTTTTAGATTTTTTTTTCAATGTTTTTACATATTTTTATGTTTTTTTATAGGGTTCTTAATGGGATTTTATGTTTTTTATATTTTTAGGTATATTTTGGGAATTTTATTATCTTTATGGGTTTTCTTGTTTTCAGATATGTTGAGGCAATGAAGATACGAGGGTCGGGCTATTCCCGGCCCCCCCAAATATATTAGAATGAAAAAAGAGACTCAGTAGACAATGGAGGGGAGGCGTCAATCAACCCACACCCAAACCCCTTACAACCCACGGAAAAAAATGAAAAATTAAAAGGAAAAAATGAAAATAAAACCCAAGCAGGAAAACACACAACAACAAGTAGAAACCCTCTTCATCACCATCATCAACCAGCATCCAGTAGCTCACAACCAAGCAATGACCAGCCTCCAATCTCACCATGTCTAGAATCCAGCATAATCCAGTCATCACAGCCACAACATCGCTTAGCGACATCTCCAACCGCATCACCCAGCCAAACAGAACAAGCATCCCATAACACCGACTAGCTTCCAGACCCCAGAAACTCTTCTTCCCTACCAACAGCTAGCTCAAGTGGATTCCCACTACCAAATACTCTGCACCAATCCATCCGTGTTAGCAACTCACAGCAAAATATCCATCCATATCGAGCATCACATCCAAGCCATCTACCAGCATTTTTGTTACAGAAATCAAAAACTCCCAACCATACCACTTTCATCGAGGACGCATCAAGCATCCAACACCTCCAACTCCAGAAATCACTAATGGCATCAGCCCACTTCGAACCCCATAGCAGCATCAAAATGATAAAAAATAAAACCATCCCAGCCAACATCTCATTCAGAACCATAACCAGCACGCAACCAACGATCCAATACACCAGTGAAGCAAACCATACCAACAGATTGAACCCATAGAGCAATAAACCATGATCTAACATCACACCATAACCAGAGAAAAATAGCAGAAACAACACCATGAAAGTGGAAATATACCAGATCTGCATCGTCATCAAGGAAGCATCCTTAAAACGGAACTGAAGCGGTAAAATAAGAGAGTTGACCAGCATCCAAATGGGCCACACCCTACACCGCCGATGTGATCCCCTCCCCCGCTTTAAATGGTTTATACAGTTTTTTGTGGATTTTAGTGTTTTTATGGGTTATTAAGGTTTTATTATTTTTAGGTGTTTTATGGTTTTTATGGATTCTAGGGTTTTTTTAGGTTTTTAGTTTTTTTAGGGTTTATAGGTGTTATAAATCTGTTTATGATTTTATGGTTTTGAGGGGTTTTTTCTTTTTTTGGGGAAATTTAGGGATTTTTATGATTTTAAATGTTTTTAGGTTATTTTCTGTTTTTATGGATTTTTTGTGTTTTTCTAAGTATTCAGTGTTTTTATATTGTTAACATTATTAGGGGTTTAAAGGGGTTTAACAGTTTTTATTAGTTCTAGGGGTTTTAATGGTTTTTTGGTTTTTTATGGGTTTTAGGGGTTTTAAGGGTTTTTTTATTTTTATGTTGCTGGGGTTTTATGTGTTTTTAGGTTTTTATGTTTTTCTTAGGGTAATCAAGGTTTTAGGGTTTTTTACATTTTTAGGGATTTTTTGGTTTTTTAGGTTTTTTAGGGATTTTGAGGGATTTGGGGTTTTTAGTATTTTATAGGACGTATAGGATTTTCTGGTATTTATGGTTTTTAGTATTTTTTAGGTCTTTTGGTGTTTTATGTGTTTTTAGGATTTTTTTTTATTTTCTTATGGGTTATTAAGGATTTTTTAATTTTTCAGGGGTTTTTATGGGTTTTTAGGATTTTTAATGTTTTTAGGGGTTTTAGGGGGTTTTAGGTCTTTTTAGGGGTTTAATGAGTTTTTTGGTTTTTTGGTGTTTTAAGAGTTTTTATGAGTTTTATTTGGGAATTTTAAGGTTTTTAAAATTTATAAACATTATAATGCGTTTAATGGTTTTTTTATTTTTATCATTGTTTTTAGGGTATTTATGGGGTTTTATGTTTTTTACTATTTTTATAGGATTTTTGGTTTTTAGGGGGTTTTGTGTTTTTAGGTTTTAACATATTTTTTGTTTTTAGGGGTACAATGTTTTTTTAGTTTTTTTGGTTTTATTAGGGGTTTTCAAGGGTTGTAGGGTTTTTTTTATGTATTTTGGTATTTTACGCTTTTTAGGATTTTTATTGTTTTTAGTATTCTAGGAATATTGATGGTTTTTAGGGTTTTTTACGGTTTTTTGGTTTTGGTAGGGGTTTTTAGTGTTTTTATGTTTTTAAGGTTTTATTAGGGTTTTCTAGGGTTTTTTGGGGTTTTTCATTTTATGGATTTTTAGCGATTTTATTATTTTTATGTTTTTTATGGTTTCAATGATTTGAGGGTTTTTTGAAGTTTATGAGGTGTTTTAACGATTTTTATAGTATTTTTATGGTATTTTTGAGATTTATTTTAAATTTTAAGGGGTTTTTGAGTTTTTCAACATTTTTTGGCATTTAAAGGGTTTTTGAGTTTTTTGTGTTTTTAGTATTTTATAGGTTTGTAAGATTTTGTGGGTTTTTTTGGTTTTTAGTGTCTTTTAGTGTCTTTATGGTCTTTATGGTTTTTAGGATATTTTAGGTTTTTAGGGGTTTTATGTGTTTAATTTTTTTATGTTCATTAGGTTTTTTCATTGATTTTTGGGTTTCTTACGTATTAGGTATTATTTGATTTTTTATGATTTTTATGGTTTTTTTGGTTTTTTATGGTTTTGAGGATTTTTAGTGTATTTAGGATTTTTAGGGTTTTTAGTTTTTAGTGGTTTTCAATGTTTTTACATTTTTAAGGTTTTATTAGGGTTTTCTAGAGTTTATTTGGGTATTTTTACATTTTTTGAGATTTTTTGGGATTTTTTGGATTTTTATGTTTTTTAGGGTTTTAGAGATTTTAGAGGGTTTTTATAGAATTTGATGGTTGTAAAGGTTTTTCATTGTTTTTAACCATTTTTTAGATTTATAGGTTCTGAATGGTTTTTATAATTTTGAGTGTATTTAGGGTTTTTTGGTGGTTTCATGGTTTTTTGGATTTTTTCTAGGTTTTTAGGGTTTTTTAGTAATTAGTGTTTTTAGAGTTTTTTATTGTTTTTTAGTATTTAGGGTTTTTAGAGTTTTTTAATGTTTTTTGGGTTTTAAGGGGTTTTAAGGGGTTTTTAGTGTTTTTAGTGTTTTTTAGAGTTTTATTGAGTTTTTAAGGGGTTTTAAGGGTTTTAGGGGTGTTTATGGGTTTTATGGGTTTTATTAGTTATAAGGGTTTAAGGTATTTTTAGGGTATTATAGGGTTTTATTTTTTTAGGGGTTTTAGGGGGTTTTATTTTTCTGGGTTTTAAGTTTCTTAGAGTTTTATTGAGAATTTCCTTTTTATAATTTTATAGATTTATAGGGATTTTTTATATTTTTGTGGTCTTTTAGGGGTTTATGAGATTTTGAGGGTTTTATAGTTTTTAGGGTTTTAATAGTTTTTAGAGTTTTTTTTATGTTTTTAGGAGTATTAATTGTTTTTATGTTTTTAATGTTTTTAAAGGGTTTCATGGGTTTTAGGGTTTTATACATTTTTATTGATTTTTAGGCATTTTATTGGTTTTTAGTGTTTTTTGGGATTTTGGGTGGTTTTAGGGGTTTTTAGAGAATTTATGGTTTTTAGGGATTTGGGGGGTTTAAGCTTTTTTTGAGTTTATTTATGATGTAGAGGTATTTAAGAGTTTTTTATTGTTTTATGGGTTCAAAAATTGTTTAAGGTTTTTAATTAGATTTTTGGGTCTTTATGGGTTTTATGGGTTTTAATGATTTTAAGGGGTTTTATGGTTTTTGGGGGTTTTGGGGCCTTTTAAAGTTTTATCATTTTTTGGGTTTTTAAGTAAGTGTTTTGAGTTTCTTAAAATTTTCATTGGGGTTTCAGGTTTTTTAGGGTTTTTAATTTTTTTTCTATTTTGGAATTTTTATGGTATTTAGGGTTTTTATGTGTTTTTGGGTTTTTAGCATTTTTAGGCTCTCAGGCGTTTAAGGATTTTTAATGTTTTAAGGTTTTCATATGCTTTTTCTATGGTTTTAGGGTTTTTAAAAAATTTATCAATTTTTAGGGATTTATTGTTTTTTGTTTTTTAGGATATTTTGGGATTATGAAGGGTTTTTTGGTTTTATTGGTTTTTAGTTTTTTTTGTGATTTTAAGATTTTTATATTTTTTAGAGTTTTTAACATTTTTAGTAGTTAAATGGTTTTAGAGTTTTTATTGGGTGTTTAGGTTTTTTACTGTTTTTATTATTTTTAAGGGTTTTTGTGTTTTTGTGGATTTTAGGTGTCTTTAGAGGTTTTAAGTGGTTTAAAGTGTTTTGGGGTTTTCTTGTTTTTTATGGTTTTCCTTGGTTTTTATGGTTTTTAATTTTTTCTTCTTTTGTAGAGATTTTTTAGGATTCTTATGGGATTTTAAGGGTTTTATGGATTTTGTGGGGTCTTAGGGTTTTTACGTTATCCAAATTTTGAGTGTTTTAGGTGTTTTAATTGTTTTTACATTTTTATGGTTTTATTAGGGTTTTAAGTGGTTTTAGATTTCTAGTGAATTTGTGGGTTTTTTTGGATTTTCATAGTTTTTTTGGATTTTTAGGTATTTTTGTGGATTTTAGTGTTTTTTAGGTTTATAGACGTTTTATGTGTTTTTAGTTTTTTATGGTTTTCATAGGGGTTTTCAGGGAAAGATGGATCAGGACCAAGCATGCCAAGTCCCCCAAATTTATTAAATAAATGAAAATTAATAGATTTATAAGGTTTACAAAAACATGTGTGAAGATCAACCTTCATATCCAAATCCACGAAGGAATCACAAAAATATGGGGTGACAAAGCACCACATCAAGTTTCTTTCCATAATAGCATTCATGGAGAGTGCATCTGCCACAATGTTCACCTCCCTATATGCATGTGGGACATTGAGAGAAAGGTAATGGGACCCTGTGAGATAATCAATACAATGTGTGAGAATTATACAAGGTATCCTTCTTGATTTTTGTTTGATGGGCTCCACCACCATGATCGAGTCAGATTAAATCCAAAGGGGATTCTACTGAAATTTATTCCCAAAGTGAATCGCCATTATCATTTTCCAAAGATCTTTCTCAAAATCACATCCTCTCCAAATAAAATGATAGAATCATCCATTAAGGAAGCCTTTGTGTGAGTAGAAAACACCACCACAACCTAAGGGACTAGGTGCACCGGATGTCACACCATCCTTGTTAACTTTATTCGATGATGGAATTCAGGGAATCCACTCGATGAAATTCATGTTCAAGGGTTTCCTGGACCTTCCAGAGAAACTAAGTGTGTGAAATATAATAGAGTAATTCATATTATTGTCCACAAAACATATTTGAATACAAGATGCAACATGGATGACTTTTTTAATTTCAATGAACCCATCATCAAAGGAGATGGTTTTATTTTTGAAGGCAACTACATTTTGAGCTGCCCCATTATAGGCAACAGCTGCTACTGCTACTTCTGTGATTAAGTGGTTGTAAGTTTGTTCACTGCATTCCATATCAGCAATGCTATAGAGAAATTCATTAAGTTGACTAATTGTGGAAAATGTGCATCGGAATACGTTCTTTAGGTAGGCGCATAGGCTGGCATCAAGTGTAAAATTGACAAAGTGTGATGCACACATTCCTCAGGCTGATGGAAGAGATAACAAGCCAAGTAAAGTGGTCATCCATCCTTATTCAACTATTAATGCATGGGAAATATATCCCTATATAGTTTCCCCAACACCAGGTAGTATTATGGTGAAATAAAAGGTCTCATAGATTTGGAGATCTAGGTAGGGGATAACTACCCTATTCACATTTAAGCTAATTTATCTACCATTTTTTCATCTTACCAATGAGTTTTGGATTCCATATAAGGGTTTAGGTATCAATGAACATACCCCTATTAATTTATATGATGAAATGATCTAGAATAATCCCATAATTCTCTCCCATCATCCAGTAGAGTCCAGTAGTGGGCATGTGTTGTAAATTGTGTGGAGGCTAGACAGTTTCAAGCATAGGCCTTTCCAGCCAGGCAGTGGTCTATGAGTTCATACATGATTTCCTCAAAACATCACATTTTTATTGAGATATAATGTCATTTTATGAGGATATTATTTCAGGAGAGATAGGGGAAGGAATGTAATCTACAAAATCATTATAGAGTTTATGAGTAAACCTATCATTAAGGAATTTTGATCCTCTATCTTGTGGGTTGAATATATTCCAAGTGAATATTCCATGGAGGGCCTCATTGAGTTTCCATATACCCTTAATTATATTTTCAACCATATTAGTGGATTTGGTGTATTCATTCCAAGCAACAGAAACGACCCTTCATTCACAAATGCAACCTTTCAATGAAAATTTCATGATCTTCACATTGTGAATTTTAATCAAACTTATGGACCAAATGTAGACAGATAAGGCCTAAAAACCTTGAGGTAATAATTTAGTTAATTAGGCATACTTAGGGGCTTTCATTTTTTATGGGTTTTTATATTTTTATGTATTTTTGTGAATTTTTAGGTTTTTTTGGTTTTTCATGGTTTTTAGTTATTTTGATATTCTTTTTTCTTTTATGTGATATTCAGGGTTTTTATGGTCTTTTTGGGTATTTGGATTGTTTTTAGGGTTTTATGGTTTTTAAGATTTTTTTAATGATTTTAGGGATTTAAATGGTTTTTAGTTTTTTAGTGATTTAGGGGTTTTAATGGTTTTAAGGGGTTTTATGGTTTTTATGTGATTTAGGGATTTTAGTGACTTCTTAGTTTGTTTATAATTTTTTATATTTTATAGGGATTTAAATGTTTTTCTGTTTTTAATATTTTCTTAGGGTTTTTTGGGATTCTTTACATTTTAACGCAATTTAGGTTTTTTTTGGATTTTTATGGTTTTAGGGTTTTTATAAATTTTGAAAGTTTTTAGGGGTTTTAGGGGGTTTTAGAGGTTTTAGTGATTTTTAGGATTTTTGTTGGTTTTAATTTTTTTTGTTTTTAAGGTTTTATTAGGTGTTTTTAGGTTTTTAGAGTATTTTAGTTTTTAGGTATTTTTAGTGCTTTCTAGGACTTTTTGGTTATTAGTATTATTAGGTATTTTTATGTGTTTTAGGGTTTTTACGCGTTTTATGGTTTTAATGGTTTTATATTAATTTTTTGGAGTTATTTTGGGGTTTTAATTTTTCTTGAATTTTTTAAAGTTTTTAGGTTTTTAAGGGGATGTTAGGGTTTTTAATTTGTTTTATGTGGTTTTTTTGGTTTTTTGGTGTTTAGGGGTTTTATGCTTAATAAGGGTTTTTAGAGTATTTATAGTCTTTAAGGGGTTTTATGTATATTTTCAATTTTAAAATTATTTTGGGGTTTTTAGAATTTTTAGGGTTTTAAGGATTTCATAGGGGTTTTTATGGTATTTAGGGATTTTTATGATTTTACGTATTTCCTAGGATGTTTATTATTTTTTGTGTTTTATGGGATTTTGAGGGGCTTTATGTTTTTCTAGGGTTTTAGGGGGTTTTTTGTTTTATGTTTTTCAGAATTTTAAGTGATTATAGTTTTTTATGTTTTCTATGGGGTTTTTAGGGTTTTTAGGTTTCTTAATTTTTTAGGGATTTTTTTTGGATTTTTTATGATTTTTATAGTTTTTTGAATTTTTATTAATTTGGGGGTGTTTAGGGTTTTTAGGGGTCTTTGGAATTTTATGGTGTTTTACATGTTTCTTATGGATTATATGTTTCTTTATAGTTTTTAATGTTTTTAGGGGTTTAATGGATTTTATTTTTTTTGAGGTTTTTAGGGGTTTATGTGTTTTTAGGATTTTTTTAATATTTTTAAGAATTTTATGGGTTTTGGGGGGTTTTAGGAATTTTAGTGTACATTAATGTTTTTTAGGGTATTTAGAAATTTATAGATTATTATTGGTCATCTATATTTTTACATTATTACGGTTTTGTATGGGTTTTTTTGGGGGATTTTATGGTTTTTATGTTTTTTATGGATTTTTTGGGTTTTTAGTATTTTTATGGGTTTTTATGGATTTTGTGGGTATTTATGGTTTTTTAGGCATTTATAATTTTTTATGTTTTAGGGGTTCTAATTTTATTTAGGTTTTCAAATATTTCTTAGGGGATTCAAGGGTTTTGGTTTTTTTTTAATTTTAGGTATTTTTATGTATTTATATGATTTTCATTTGTTTTTATGGTTTTTAGTGAATTTTGAGTTTTTTGTGTTTTTTAGGTTTTTTTGGTTTTTTTGGTTTTTTTTGGGTTTCATGGTTTTCTGAGTCTATATTGTTTTGAAGGTTTTTTGAGTATATTAATTTTTTTACACTTTTAATGGGTTTCTAGATTTTTTAGTTATTTTAGGATTTTTATTTGATTTTATAGATTGTTAGGTTTTTACATTGTTTTATGGTTTTTAGGTGTTTTAGGGGTTTTCATTACTTTTTTGATTACTATGGTTTTCAAAATTTTATGATATTCTGGGGTTTTATGAGTTTTTATAATTTATGATTTTCTTATGGGTTTTAGGGTTTTTAAAATTTTTAGGGGTTTTAGGGGTTTTAGGGAATTTTTAGGATTTTTATGGGTTTTTAGGTTATTTATAAATTTTGAGGGGTTTAAGGTGTTTTTAGGGTTTTTATCATTTTTAGAATTTTTTGGTTTTTAAGGATTTTAATTGTTTTTTGTATATTTAGGTTTTCTTTTGGATTATTAATAAATTTAGGGTTTTTTAAATTTTTAGGGGTTTTTAGATCTTTTTTAGTATATTTAAGAATTTTTATGATTTTTAGTGATATTAAGGATTTTTAGGTGTTTTATGGGTTAATTGGTTTCTGGGTTTTTTTTAGTTTTTAGGGTTTTAAGGGTTTATAGAGTTTTTTATCATTTTTAGGATTTTAATGGGTTTTTAGTGATTTAGTAGGTTTTAGGGTTTTTATTGGGTTTTATGATTTTTTAATGTTTTACGGATTTTTACTGTTTTAAGGTGCTTTTATAGTATTGGGAGTCTTTATTGGAATTTTAAATGGATTTTAGGCCTTTTTATATTTTTTGTGGTTTTTTGTGTTTTTTTGTTTTTAATCCTTTCTTAGGGGTTTTTCATGTTTTTAATGGGTTTTACATTTTTAGGTATTTCAAGGGATTTTTTAATATTTTTATGGGTTTTAGGGATTTTATGGAGTTTGATTGGTTTTAGGGGTTTTCTAAGGTATTCCTAATTTTTATGGTTTTAGGGGTTTTGAGTGTTTTGGTTTTTAAATAATTTTTTAGGTATTTTAGATATTTTTTTGTGTTAAGGATTATTTGGATTTTTTTTTGCAGGTTTTAGGGTTTTCATATATTTTCAAGATTTTTAGGGTCTTTGGATTTCTAAATTTATCTGGGTTTTTGATGTTGTTTGTGTTTTTAATTATTTTTAATATTTTATTGATTATTTTACTGTTTTAATTTGTTTAATGATTTTTAAGACTCTTTTGTGGATTTTTATTCTTTTTATGTGTTTTAGGGTTTTTAAAGGTGCTATGAGATTTTATGATTTTTATGGTTTTTATGGTTCTTATGATTTTGGTTCCTTTAATGTTTTTAATGTTTTTAACGTTTTTTGGGTTTTTGGGGGTTCTTTGTGTCTTACGGTTTATAAAGATTCATTACAGTTTTCAAGGATTTTAGGGTTTTTATGTTTTTAGTGATTTTCATGGATTTTTTTAGGATTTTTATGGTTTTTAGGGTTTTTATGGATGTTGTGGTTTATTAGGGTTTCAAAGTATTAGTGTTTTTATGTGTTTTTTGGGTTTGTAGAGATTTTAAGGTTTATAGGGGTTTTATGTGTTTTTAGACTTCGAAGGTTTTCTTATGGTTTGTTTTTTCAGTTTTTAGGGTTTTTATGTTTTTAAATATTTTTATGGATTTTTTACTATTTTTTGACGAATTTTAGGGATTTTACATATTTTTAGTGTTTTAGGGTTTTTAAGATTAGGTTTATTTATGTTTTTAGGGGTTTAAAGTGTAAACATGATTTTAATTTTTTCTTAGCGGTTTTCATGGTGTTTATGGGTTTTTACCTTTTTAGGTATTTGTGGGGATTTTTTTAGTTTTATGGCCTGTTAGGATTTTTAGGGATTTTGATAGTTTTATGATTTTTTGGGTTTTATGGTTTTTTGGGGTATTTGGGTTTTTTAGTTTTTAAATTTTTTTTTATGTTTTTAGAGTTTTTTACATTTTTTAGGGGTCAAATGGTTTTTATAATTTTAACGGGTATTATGGGTTCTTATGATTTTTTATTGCTTGAGGTGTCTTTATGGTGTTGAAGATTTTGTTAATTTTTAGGGTTTTTATTTTTTAGAGATTGTTGTTGAATTTCAAGTATTTTTATGGTTTTTTGGTTTTTTAGGCATTTTGAGGGGTTTTAGTGTTTTTGAATAATTTTAGGGATTTTATTGTTCTTTGGAATTTTAGGGTTTTGAGATTTTTTTATGATTTAATGGATTTTTAGAGTTCTTTAATTTCTCTTGGGGTGTAATGATTTTTTTGAGTTTTTTGTGTACTTTAATTGGATTTTTGGATTTCAATGTTTTTATAGGGTTTTAGGGTTTTAGGGTCTTTTTAATGTGTTTACCTATTTGAGGTTTTTAGGGGTTTAGGTGTTTCTAAGATTTTAAGTTTTTTTTTGTTTTCAAAGTTCTTGGGATTTTATGTTTTATAGATTTTTTAGGATTTTTATTATTTCATATGGTTTTTATGGATTTTTTAGTTTGAAGGGGGAGATTTTTTGAATTTTTTTAGATTTTTCGGGGCTTCATGTGTTTTTAGGTATTTATGATTTTATTCCGGTTATTCAGGGTCATTATGGATTTTTTCTTTTTTAAAGATTATAGTTCATTTTTTGGATTTTTATGGGTTTTAGCGTATTTATGGATTTTAAAGGTTTTTAGGTTACTATTATTTTGGGTGTTTATGGGTTTTTTGGGTATTTTTGAGTTTTTTAGGGTTTAAAAGGATTTTTTGAATTTTCATAATTTTTTTAGGAGTTTAATGTGTTTTTAGAGTATTAAGTGTTTTAAGTTATTTATTTTTTAGGGGTTTTAATGTTATTTGGAAATTTTATGGTTTAAATGATTTTTAAGGTCTTTTATAGTTGTTTTGGGTTTTTAGTATTTTTCGGGTTTTTAGGTTTTTATGTTTTTTTTTTGGTTTTTGATTTTTTTCATTAAGGGTTTGAATATTTTTAGAGTTATTTATGTTTTGATAGATATTTTGGAATTTTTTATAATTTTTATGGGTTTTTATGGATATTAGGGATTTGGGAGATTTTATGGTTTTTAGGATTTCTCGTGGTTTAAGTGTTTCTATTTTTTATTTTTTCTTCTTAGCGAGTTTCAGGGTTTTTATAGAATATTTATTCTTTTAGGGATTTTTACTGTTTTTTAGGATATTTATGTGGTTTTTGGGTTTTTAGGGATTTTGAGGAGATTTTATAGTTTTAATGGTTTTTTTGTGTTTTAGTTTTTTTTTGAGATTTTGGGATTTTGTGTTGTTTTAGTTTATTTAAGAAATTTATCTGTTTATAGTATTTTTATTTTTTTGGGGTCTCTATGGTTTTTTTTCGGTTATTATGGTTTTATTATTTTTACTAGATTTTTAATTTTTATGATTTATAGAGTTTTATTAGGGTTTTTATCGTTCTTAGGGTTTTTAGGTGTCATAATGTTTTTGGGAATTTTACGGGTTTCTTAGGGTTTTTAGGGTTTTTAAACAATTATTCATATTTATATGGACTTTTTAGAATTTATGTAGTTTTAGGGGTTTTTAGGACTTTGAGGGATTTTATGGTTTTTAGGGGTTTCATGTTTATTACAGTTTTTTGAGTTTTAGGGGTTTTCTATTTTTTTTGATTTTTTATCACTTTTAGGGGTGTAAAGGGATTTTATAGTTTTTATTGGGTTGTTTTGTTTTTATTTGTTTTTTTTCATGGTTTTTATTGGTTTTATAGTTTTTGGGGGATTATGGGTTTTTGATATTTTTGGTAGTTTTTTTGGTTTTATGTATTTTTTTTGTTTTTATGTATTTCTTAGGGTTTTCAAGGTATTTATGTTTTTTTAAATTTTTTGGGATTCTTAGTGATTTTAAGATTTATTTTTTTAGGTTTTTAATGATTTTAAGGGATTTTAGGGTTTTTAGGATTTCTAGGTTTTTTAGAGTTTTAAGGTATTTATTATTTTTAAAGAATTTTAGTGGATTTTTCATTTTTAGGAATTTTAAATTATTTTACGTTTTCAGGGTTTTCATACGCATTTTCATGGTTTTTTATTTTTTATGTATTTTTATACATTTTTAGGTCTTTTTTAGTTTTTGGGGTTTTAGATTTTAAGTGGTTTTTTTTTGTGTTTTTAGGGGTTTTGTTTTTGAGTTTTTTTGGAATTTTATGGGGTTTTAGAGTTTTTAATGTCTTAGTCATATAAAGGGATTTTTATTAGTTAGGGGTTTTTAGTGGTTTTTAGTATTTTTATGGGTTTCTATGATTCTTATGGGTTTTTATTGTTTTAGGGTTTTTATGGTTTTTATAGTTTTTAGGGGTTTTAGCGTACTTTAGGTTTCTAGGTATTTTTAGTGTTTTTTGTTTCTTCAGGTTTTATTTTGGGTTTTCTGGGTTTTTATTGTTTTTTACATATTTAGTTATTTTTCTCCTTTTTAGGAATTTTTGAGTTTTTAAGGAGTTTGAGGGTTTTATGGTTTTTAAAGGTTTTAATGTTTTTAGCATTCTTAATTGTTTTTAGTGTTTCTAGATTTTTAAGGTTTTCTTAGTATTTTCTTGTGTATTTTGGGATTTTTACGTTTTTATGGATTTTAATGATTTCATTAGAATTTAATGTCTTTAGGGTTTTAGTGATTTTTGAGGGGTTTTTGTAGTTTTTATGGGTTTTAAGGGTTTATAATGTTATTAGGTTTTTTCTATGATTTTTAGGGTTATTAAGGCTTCAAATTTTTTGAATGTTTTTGGGGGTTTAAAGGGGGTTCTAATTATTTAGTGGGTTTTGAGGGTTTTTATTGGTTTTAAATATTTTTATGGTTTTTGGGGTATTTATGGTTTTTTGGGGGATTTAGTTTTTTAGGGTCTTTTTTAAAGTGTTTTAGGTTTTTCGACATTTGTTAGGTTTTTAGGGAATTAAATGTTTTCAGATTTTTTTGTTTTTCTTTGATTTTTTAATTTTCTTGAATTTTTAATGTTTTTAGGTAATTTTATGTATTTTTAGGGTTTTTAGGGTTTTTAGGGGTTTTAGTGATTTTAGAGTTTTTCTGGATTTTAGGAATTTTGAGGGTTTTAAGTTGTTTTTAGGTTTTATGGGTTTTATGTTTTTTTTGGTTTTTTATATTTTCTTGGGGGTTTTCATGGTTTTATAGTTTTTATCATTTTTAATTATTTTTATAACTTTTTAGGGTTTTGCAGGTTTTAGGGTTTTTAGGGATTTTGATGGTTTTAGGGGTTTTAGGGGTTTCAGTGGGTATTTGGATTTTCTTGGGGTTTAGGGGTTTTTTGAGTTTTTTAGGGTTTTATAGTTTTAAATAGTTTTTTTTATCTTTTTAGGGTTTTAAAGGGGTTTTGTGTCTTTTAGTTTTCTATGGGTTTTAGTGTTTTTTGGTTTTTTGGGTTTTTAGGGTTCATAAGGTTTTTTATTTCTTTAGGCATTTTAAGGTATTTTTTTGAATTTTTGTGGATTTTAGGGATATTTGGAGTTTTAGGTGTTTTTTGGGGTTTTTTTGTTTTTTTGCTTTTTAGGGTGGGGATTGTACAGTTTTTAGGGGTTAAAAGGCTTTTTAAAATTTTTAATATTTCTTGGGGTTTAATGGTTTTTTAGTGTTCTCATTGGTTTTTTGAGTTCTTTTGGGTTTTTAGGAGTGTTTAAGGTTTTTAGGTTTTTATGGGTTTTCGGGTTTTTAAGGTTTATGGTATTTTAGATTTTTTGTTGGTTTTTTATATTTTTATGGGTTTTATGCTTATTTAGGGTTTTAGGGTTTCCTTGGGGGGGGGATTTCGGTTTTTAGGGTTCTTAAAATATTTAGGGATTTTTACGATTTTTACGCTTTTTTCATTTTTTGGTATTTTGAGGGTTGTATTGGTTTTTAGAGAAATTTGGGTTTTTAGGGTTTCTAGAATTTTAGGGTTTGGGGGGGGGGTCTTAAGTGCTTTTATATTTCTATTTATTTTTGAGGGTTTTTTACAGTTTTCTGGTTTTTCTTTATTTTTTGGATTTTATATTTTTTTACGATTTTTAGGAATTTATAGGGATTTTTAGTTTTTTTTTGAATTTTTAGGGATTTTAGGGATCTTTTTGAGATTTTTTTAGTTATGTTTTTTAGTTTATTAGCATATTTTGGTGTTTGTTGGGTTTTTAGAGTTTTTAGTGTGTTTTTAGGGATTTTATTGGCTTTTAGGGTATTTATTATTTTAAGGGTTTTATGGTTTTTAGGGTCATTTTATGGTTTTTAGGGATTTTAACATTTTTTTCTTTTAATTGTTATATTATTTTAAGGTTTTATTAGGGTTTTTCAGGGTTTAAAGGGTTTTTAAGATTTTTAGTTATTTTATGAATATTTCTGAATTTTATGTTTTTTTATTGTTTTTATAGTTTTTGAGTTTTTTAGGTTTTTATTGTTTTTGTCATCTTTTTATTTTTAGTTGTTTTATATATTTTTAGGTTTTTAATTTTTTTTTCAGTTTTTAGGGTATTTTACATTTTTATGGATTTTTTGAGATTTTTTAGGTTTTTATGTTTTTTAGGGATTATAGGTATTTTGAGAGGTTTTAGGTGGTTTTAGGATATTAGGGATTCTATGTTTTTAGGGATTTTTTGTGTATTTTTATTTTTTTACAATTTTTAATGTTTTTATAATTTTTAAACATTTTAGGGGTTTAAAGGGTTTTTTGATATTTTAATGGGTTTTTTTTGTTTTTTTGGGTTTTAGGGATTTTAGGGGTTTTATGGTGTTTTATGGTCTTTAAGGGTTTGTATGATATTTTTAGCGATCTTTAGGGTTTTTTTTACTTTTTGGGGTTTTAAGTATTTTTAGGATTTCATGGTTTTATAATGGGTTTTTGCGTTTTTTGGTTTTTTTACGTTTTTAGGGATTTTAGGTCTTTTTTAAGATTTTATTTTTTGTAGGGTTTATAGATTTTTAAGGATTTTAGGTTTTTAGTGGTTTTAGTTTTTTTTGGAATTTTTAGGTTTTTAGGTGTTGTAAATGTTTTTATGTTTTTATTATTTTCTTAGGTGTTTCCTGTAATTTTAGAGGTTTCTTCATTTTTGGGGATTTCAATGGATTTTTATTGATTTTTTATGATATTTACGGTTTTTATGGATTCTGAGTGTTTTTAGGTTCTTAGGGTTTTATGGGTTTTTATGGTTTATAGGGTTTTTTATTTTTTAGGGTTTCATGTTTTTTAGGAATTTTTAATCATTTTTAAGTGTCTCAATGATTTTTATAGTTTTTGCAGGTTTTACAAATTTTACGGTTTTCATCTTTTCAAGGGAATCTTGTGTGTTTTGTTTTTTGGGTATTAAGGGTTTTAGTGATTTAAGGTTTTTATCCATTTAATATTTTTTTATCATTTTTATGTGTTTTTAGGTTTTATGGTTCTCAAAGCGTGTTTACAGGTTTTATGGTTTATTTTTATTTTTTATGGATTTTAAAGACATTATGGGTTTTATTTTTTTTAGGGATGTTGAGGATTTTTAGGGATTTATCATTTTTAGGTTTTAGGGGTTTTCAATGTATTTTGGTTTTAATGGTTTTCTTAGGGGTTTTCTTGCTTTTTGGATTTTTTTTGTTTTTAGGAATTTAAGGAAATTTTTAGGTTTTTTATTCCTTTTATAGTTTTAGGTATTTTTAGTGTTTTTAGGGTTTTTTTTGGTTTTTTTTAGTTTTTATGGTTGTAGGGATTTTTCTGGTATTTATTTTTGCTTAGGGTTTTAGGGTTTTTAAAAAATAGGTTTTTGAGCAGTTTTAACCGTTTTTATGTTTTTAAGCTTTTATTAGAGGGTTTCAGGGTATTTAGTGTATTTATTTTTTGGGTATGTTTCAAGGTTTCTATGGGTTTTTAGTGATTTTGAAGTTTTTAAGGGTTTTTATGGTTTGTTAGGGGTTTTTTGGGGTTTTTGAATTGTTTAGGGTTTTATGGTTTTTATAGTTTTTAACATTTTTATGGTTTTGAAGGGTTTTCATAGTTTTTAGTGGGTTTTTTGGTTTTTTGAGTTGTTTAGGGTTTTATGTTTTTCTATAGTTTTTATCATTTTTATGGTTATGAAGGGTTTTCATTGCTTTTAGTGGTCTTTTTTATTTTTAATTGATTTTTAGGGTTCTTTAATGTTTTATGGGAATTTGGTTTTTTAGGACTTCTTAAGTGTTTTATGGTCTTTTTGGGTTTTAAGCATTTTTTGGTTAGTTGGGTTTTATGTTTTTTATGTTTTTTTACGTTTTCCTATTTTTTTAGTGTTTAGAGGGTTTTTAGGTTTTTGTAGATTTTTAGTGTTTCTATGATTTTAATGGTTTTTAGTGTTTTTTTTGATTTTATGGTGATTTGGGCTATTAGGGTTTTAAGGTTTTTAGAATATTTATGTGTTTTAGTTGTTTTATGTTTTTTAGGTTTTTTTTCTTATGGGAATTTAGGGTTTTAAGAGTTTTTTTGTTTTTTTAAGATTTAAATGGATTTTGAGGGTTTTTATGTTTTTTAGGGTTTCAAGGGATTTTGTGGGGTTTTATGGGTTTTATGGGTTTTATTGGTTTTTAGAGTTATTAGAATATTTAGTTTTTTTAGGGTTTTACGTTTTTTAGGGTTTTAAGATATTCTTATGGTTTTTCAGGGTTTAAAGTTTTTTTTGATTTATAGATTTTTTAGGATTCTTATGGTTTTTCTAGGTTCATTGAAATTTTTATGTGATTTAGGATTTTTTTGGGTTTCTATAGTTTTTAGGGTATCTAGAATGTTTAGGGTTTTTAGGGGTTGTTGACAATTCGTTCTGTTATAAAGTTTAAAAAATGAAAAGGGCACATACCTTAGAAAAAAAGGATAAAACACATGATGAAAATTAGGGTTTGAAATGGCCTGAACATTGGATCGCCTTAGTCTAGACCAACAATGTCATTAGATAAGGTACTTTCACGCTGAAATTTGGTGTGCATGCTACTTGCGTGCCCAAATTAATTTTCACCCAGGGTCCTAATTTTTCCTATAAATAGACTCTTGGTGCCTTATGTGTACAGACAAATTTCCCTGAAGCCAAATTGCTGCTCTGGTCTCCCTAATGCTTCGCCCATGTATTCCAAAACATTCAAGGTAATTCTTTAACAAATAATGTGGAGGAATAAAAGGAGAATAATAGGACTTAAATCCTTTTAGTGTTCAAAATCCATAAAACTTGTGCACCTAAAGCGCCCAACCTCCCTAAATTAGAAAAACATGAATGTCACCTATTCCTCTCATAGGAACATGAGTGCCTCACTTCTGGGAATACCGGTGAATACTTTTGAAGACTTGATTCAGGTCTCAACCAAGTATTAACATCCATGTTTTTTGTCACTCAAGTGAACATTAGGTCACCCGAGCATACTTATGCGACCATACTTGTGTTCCACTACCTACTTGGGAACCCCTCATTGATTCACCTACTCTCTTCAATCTACAATCCATGAAGACATCTTCAAATCCATTCATCGAAAGGATTATTCTTCATTGGATCCCTTTTCTGAAAGGGGTTCGGTTGAGACCACCACCAAAATCTAATGACTTATCAAACCTTTGAGAAATACATATCAGTGCATCTCCTATGTGGGTTTGTATATCCACAATCAGAGGTTTCCCAAATTTGATTCACAATGGGGTTAGGATTCATGGAGTGTATCTGGGTTTGTATATCCATAGCCACATTCACCTTTCTCCCGATAACAGTGTTTGGAATTTCCGATTTTTGAGTTTTAGGTTTTGGGTTATGTCATCCCCTTTTCGTCTCTACGACCCATAACATCAGGTCTCTCGTAGGGGAGGTATAGTTTACACTTGATTTTCCAAGCAATCAAATGAGAAGCCTTCCTCCCCTACTGAGACCCACAAAAGAAACCATCCTGGTGTAAACCCCTAACCTTTCTATAATGAGGATGTAGTCATTTTCATCTCTAGTTTATTCACCACCACTCTTTCCTCACATCGAGCATGTGTCACGTGGTCTTAGATATTTTTCATGATCCCAACATTTTCACAATCCTAACTTGAACTATGAGAACTCTGATTCCTATTCAAACTAAGATGCATTGGATTCATACAAGAAGGCCTAAGCTCAAAAGGGTTCTCTTCCAAAAGGTTTCACCCAATAATGTCCCCTCAAATGGAAAGATAATATGCATAAGGTCCAACACAATGAATAAACTAAGAGAACTCTGATTCCCACTATAATTGGGATATGTAGGAATCCTTCATTAGGGATCATTCTCATTGGATATCCTATTCTGGAATCCAACCCTAATTCCCTTAATCAGGGAATCCTCTTTAGGAATCAGCCTCAAATTAAACCCCCAAAATCACAGAGGCATTATTTTCAGGATTTAACCCCAAACACCAGTTCTCTAAAAGGATTATACTCTCCTATGATACTTATCGAACTACGTGGGCTTTGATTCCCATCCACATAAGATACTTAGGATGCCTCCTTGAGGATCAAATCCATCACTTAGCATCAACCCCACCCTTCCTGGGCCATATTCCCAATAAGGTATAATCATAATTGGAAACCCATATCCGTTCAAAGTTCCTTAGGATTCATCGACATGTGTCCCACACAAAACATTAACTAAGAACCTTTCGCTTAGATGTCCTTACCACATGACATTAAATTGTATGGATATGTACTTATCAAATGACCTAAAAAGTTATTATGTGTCCCATTAAGAAGAACCGAACTATGAGTGTTTTGATTCCTTTCACAAGAATACGTAGGTAGCCCATTTTATGGGTACGATCCCAATGTCAAAACAAACCTTCATCTCCCTGGATGACAATAAATTCCATAGTTCCCCATTGAGTGGATTCAAAACCATTATCATCATAATGACGATTAAAAGAATATCTAAAAATTATATGAGAGGATTGCATTGAAGTATAACCTCGAATAAATATGAATGATTCTAAATTTCAAACATGTTAATAAGTGATTGAAAATTCCAAGGTAAACCTATGTTGTAGTTGATGAATTAATAAAAATTCATGGAAATAACATAAATTTATAAAGAGGGTCCCAGAGTAGACAATAATTCCCCCCAAAAGGGTGTGATGAGTCTAACCTCCCATCCTCTCGACCAATTCATGTTCTTAAGTATCGTAATGTTTAAGCTTAACTATCACCTACCTTTTGAAAGCACATCCCGTTTAGATAAAGAACTATTGGATATTTCTAGTTCCATGAATAAATCCAATGGAAACCTCCAGGAAGCAGTGATTCTTAAACTAGAACACATGTTTCAAGGAACTACAAAAAATGGTGAACCCAATGTGAATCCTTAACCATGTTAATATTGTTACCCATCTGTCAGGACCCTATCAATTGATAAAAGATTTCTAGACACTATAATCTATCATGCATGTATCCATCTAAAATATATTTCATCAATGGATTTTTTTTTGTTCTTAGGCTATTCATAAAACTCCCTTCACTCCAAAATGGATTTCTTCAAGACGACTCTTATGAATTTCCTGGGCACTGCTCAATCTAGATCCTCGTCCATGGGAAGGATGACATCACCCACTTAGTTTCTCCAATGATGGGTCTCCAATGTGATGGTGAGGGAGTATCGTCATCATGGTAATATTAAAACCTTGGAGATTTCTTGATAAGCTCTCCAGGATAATAACACCCCTTGATCATATTGTCAAAGATGAAGGATGGTTAAGAAGTAGACGGTGCTAACCACCATATCCAACCATTTCTAGTCCTTATCCCTAGAACGCAACAACCATTCTATCTTGTAATATAGGTCGGTGGATCAAGAGGTCCCTGTGACTTCAATTAAAAGATGCAGGGATCCTTTCTGAGGACTCCCACAAAAAATTGTCTCTAGTTGAATCGCGCAGTAGTGAACACCCAACATGATGGGGGTGTTGCCTCTCGACGTTAGGCCCATGTCTCTCAAACCCAAGCATGCAAGATAAATCATTGGGGAAAATTTCGGGTCAAAAGGGAGAAGGTTATTACCTTTACCCCCTCTAGATAAGTCAATCAACCTAACTTGATGACAAACAATGAGCTGGAACATACACTCGTCCATCATAATTCCGCTACCCAGCACACTCATCTGGACGTGACCCACCAATCCCTCTAGAAAAATAAAGTGGAGTACCATGAACTGGTACATACACCTATTTACAAATTATCAGTCAGTTAGAAGTCTCGTCTAACTACATTTATGGATGATCTCTAATAAAATGTGGTGTCAATCGGTAAACAGGAACATGCACCTTCTTACACTCACCAATTATGCAGGCAGTCTCATCTTCCAGTATTGAAAGAATTTCATCAACCATGTTTTACATAAAACATCTAGTAGGTACATACATCTTCCAACATTAATTAACCCTACCAACAATCTCATTTGGCAGCACCTGGAGAAGTTAGTCAGAAAGCTCTAACGATAAATCTGGGGTAGACTCAACTCTTTTCCCCCCATACATGAGTATCATTAGTATCCATTTATAGAAAAAGGTGGATAGGAGCATGCACATACACCTACTCCCGATATGAAATGGATGCAAGTTTCTATTCTGGCTGATGAAGACACCAAAAACATCTTAGCAATGGTGAATGGTCATACACAAATTCTTTCCCATATTTTGGAAGCATGCCAGAATACAATAACCACAACTTCAACAGTACCCGGGGAATAGACACATAAATTTTTCCCCACACCTAGGAGACACATCAGAATTCCATCCCAGATCAGATACATACCTATGTTTCAGTCTAAAAGGGTCACAGTGCATACTCCCCCATATCATATGAACAACAGGATCAAGAACATATAGCCTTTCCAATTGGAGGTAGTCATCCCAGTCAATGCAGTTTCCTCAATCAGCTCATGTGATATGCGGTGATGTTGGTTTGAATTTTAAAACAGGTGCATGATGATGGTATTGGCATGATTATTTGGTTCTGTTTTATCATTTATATATTTTAATTCTATAATCTGGGTTTTTTGAGTGTGAATTGAAGCATTTGGACTGGTTTTTAGGTTATCACTTACCCTCAAAGTGAATTTTCAATAAAATTAATGAAAATGGATTGTGTGGTTGGGGAGGATTATCACTCCAAGGTAGGAACATAACATTTCTCATGATAACCACTTATCACAGAAAGTGGCCCCAACTAATTTTAAGAGACCATTCAAGAAGAAGTCTCTCCAAACACAGTTGGAAAATAAAGATCCAAGCTGCGATATGGCTCCTCCTAATGCTGGATTTCTTGAAGCCCTCAGAAATTTATCTCTTGCAGCTCAATATTCTATCCTATCATTACCAAATTATGTGATTAGTAGTAGTAATTCTGAATTTCCCCATCAGACACTTCATCATGAAGGCTTCCTTCATGAAAATTCGATCAATCTAGAGATCCTCTCTCCAGATGAGAGCCACGTAAACCCTCCGTGTAGCCAGAAGACCAAGGAGAAAGAGGATTTATCCCTTTATGTAATAGAACAAGGTGGTAATACTCATTTTTTACTTTTCTATGAAAATTATCTTTATTTTAGTATTTTTCATTTCCCAGATAATTCTATAATTGAAAATGTAGTAAGGAGAAATCCATCTTATCTCGAGGCACTTTCCAACACAAGGATAGTCATGTTTAATGCCTTTTCATTAACAGGTGAAATAATTTCTCAACCAAAAGAAATATTAAGGGAAGGTTAATTCTCTGAACCTCCCTTGGGTCATTTTTCTTCTAATACTATAGAGGTAAATGTGACTGATTCCATTGTTTTTAATAAAACTATCGAGAAACATCCACTTTGGTCAGACCAATTGGAAAAACCTCTAGTTTAAGATGATGAAGATATGATAAACTTTAGAAAACAATTATCTAATGGAGAAATACTATACATGTTCTGGCCTTTGGAAAACACTCAATATAAAATTTCGGAATTGATGACAGAAGATTTCATTCATGATGTCTACATCAAATTATGGAAGACTCTTTGTTATTTGAAAACCAAAGTATTACCATATTATGAATATCTAAATCATGTAAAGCTAATAGAAGGGTTGTAATGCACAATTGAATTAGCATCTCTCTCTTTTTCCCAACATCCAAAGGTTAAAAAGAAGCAGATAATTCTTTATTGTGCATGCCGCAATTCCCTAAAGGGTATGTGCCAGTTAGTTTATGATACCCCATCTGGTGTTCGTATCAAAGGATGGGGTTCACATGGAACATTGAATTTCACTACACTCCAAAATCAGAAAAGTCCACCAAATGTGGTCTCAAGCAATGTTATTGCTCGCGGTCAGCTACAATGAATAGATTTTTTATGTAATAAAGTATAAAATCATGAACGGGCCTCAACTATCTCTCATTAGAGCCAACCCTAAAGAAAGAAATCTTTTGAGATACTTTTGCACCAAAAATCAGAGAATATTCAGAAGGCCTCTATCTTAGAGGGTGTTAGCTGTTAGATGGCGTAGATTTCTGAAATAGCATAGTGATCTTCTGAAATATATTATTGGACATTTGTTGGAAAATGCAGAAAACTAATGTCCAAACCAAAATTTGTAAAATCAGAAGATCAACTATGTGAATCTCAGATATAGTAGTTCAAGTTTCACCCCAGCATATAGGGTTTGGGGATTTTTTAATTTAACCTTTGAATTCAATAAACAACGTTTGAAGGATTGAAGAAACAGAATAGAAACAGCCACAACCTATAGGGCTGGGGGATTTTTCACATCTACAATACCCTCATCAACAGAAGTCAGTTTTCTCCCAATTAGGGAAGCAACCACATAGAGAGAACGTAAATGAACTATCCAAGGATTCCCTTCAGGTTACTGTTTGTCAAAAGGTTACTAGTAATTCATCATATAGGAGAGTATATTCTCAAGGATGATACAGAAAGAGATGATATTACAAAGATAATGATAGAATTCCATCAATGCATTATGAGTTAATAAATTTCATTAACACCATTGTAGAAGATCCTCTAGAAAATGAGTCTATCTCAGGGAAACCAGAATATGAAGTTATTATACATAATAGGGTATACACTGAAGAAAATAACAGAGGTGTGCGTACCTGAAATCAGATGCTTACTCAGAATCTAGGTACCCCTTAAAAATGTATCTAACAAGGGGAAAGGTAAAATATAGATCTAGTCTCAGTATTCCACTATATATGGTCAATATCTTTCACATGAATAAATATTTTCATAGAAATAGGAGGAGTTTAAAGGGTTGAAAAGATTCAATATTGTGTTACTTCAAAGCAGTATTTTTGTTAGACATACTCAACAAGAAGATCCTCAACTTACACATCCAATATGATCTCCTAAGTAAAGAGGACATGTGGTAACTACATATGAAGATAATTAATTACCTCCATTGGGTACACATACAGGGTAGGATCAAACAAATTCTTATAAGATTTTTTCCATGGGTTATCCATGATAAATACCGGCAATGTCACCACCAGTGGTTTTGTCAGTTTTTTCACCAGTTCAAGCTCCAACTATTGTACGTTTAAAGGTCCACGCTCATCTGGATATTCCACGATTTTTTATGAACACAATTGAGGCATTAGCAACTCAATTAGAAGCTATGGAAGAACAATGGGCACCAGTTCGGTCAAAAAAGAGAGCTTACCCTGAGTGGGTGGATTCAATTTCTCTCCCATCAAATTTTTTGAATACTATATTCCCAATAATTAATGGTTCAGGAAATCCGAAACAACACTTAACACATTACATTTCTCATTATGATCCCATGATGGTGACTCATCAACAATAAGAAGCTGTTAAGATTAGGTGTTATGTGTACTAATTACAGGGACTAGCTTTTATATGGTATACAAGTTTTCAATATCGGTCAACTACTAGTTGGGAAGAACTCCCTTAGAAATTTATTCTTCAATTAAAATCAACACTGAAGAAGACACCAATTTTTTATCTTACAAATTGAAATCTAAGGGAAATTAAAAGAGTATCATATTTCATTACTTGATGGAATGGATTAAAATATTACTTAAATCTGACCATCCCTTTGGAAGAGTTGATACCAATTTGAGTGGAAATATGTGTGATGAGTTATGCAAACCATTTATCCCTGTGAAATACACAAGATGCTTTCAAGACCTTTCTTCAATTTCCCAATAGGTGGAGGATTCCATTTTGGAAACTAAATCTAAATCTCATGTAATTCAATCAGTTTTGGGATGGAGAATATGGAATGTATATGCTACTATAGTCAGAGTCAAGAAAGAACCTATACCTTCTTCCACTTAGAAAAATTCATCATATATATGGGATTAGCCTCTCGAGCATCAACATCAACGACCGCCTCATCAAGATGATCAATGATATCAAAGGAAAAAATAGTTTGAGGTGTTAAAATACACAATTTATTCTTTCTAGAATGAACATGTTCCCAATTACATCATCTTATTTCTAGAAAAAAATTGGATCATTTGACAAGGTCGAAGAAACCAAACAAATAAGAAGATGAAGATCCTCTATATTATTGTCCCTTTCACCATATATTAGGGAATCTCATTTAGGAGTGATTTTTTATTACCTCCTGCAAAATATGGTAGACTCTGAACAAGTAAATTTCAAAAGTTCATCAAACCATGTAGCATGTGTTATTACTACTGATCCAGAGGAAGAAGGAGAATGACAAGAATCCAAATGAAAAAATGCATAGAAATATGATGATTGGACGATCTGGAAAAAGATCATCTAAAATCATGCCATTCTATGATCATAGTTAAATTAAATAATTATGTCTTCTTCCACTCCTATTATAGCAAAACCACCTTTATTAAAAGAGAAGTCTTCGAAATGTCAACCCTAAAAGAAGATACATGATTAGAAAGACAAACATAAGTTAGAAGGAGATGAGTTCATGTTAAGTCTAAAGTTGTATATCTCTGAATGATTTCATGACATTTGTTTCAAAGGAACGGGCACCACCCCTCTAAATAGAAAAACCAAAAATGAATGGTCAAGAAGAATCTGCATTAGATGAAGTATTGATCTTTGGTTCTGTTAACGTTATACACATAAGAGATCCCTATGATGAAGGTGATTCTTGTTATGATGAGCTTGAGTTCTTTGTACCTAACTGGATAATTAGAGGAAGAATCCAGGTTTGAGGATATAGGGGAAGACGTGGGTATTCTAGAAGCCAATATTTAATCTCAAACCCTTCTTGAACTATATATGCGGAATAAACTCATGGGAGAGACCATCAGCAGGCTCAATAAGAGCAAGGAGATTATTCCATGCATGATAGGTTCAGTCCTAACATGATTATTTTAGAGGACCGATTAGAGGTTACAACATCTTTCTCTCAGTAAGTAGATAAAACTAGTCAGTCTAATCTACTAAGGACAAGAGTATTTCTAATTTCTGCTCTGACACAGGGTACATCTACATCAGGAGCACCAACATCCATGGAACCTACAAAACCGCATCTCCATGCTAGGAAACACAAACCTATGGACCAAAAATATGATTTTTTTAAATGGATGTACCAATTACCAGAAAAGTTGTCGATTTTAGATGCCTTGAATCTATCAAAATATCTTTGATAATCACTTAATGAGGTTTTTTCAAGTCCTAAAGAGTTTTAAATTGTAGTTGATGATGCTATGGTTTAATGTATAGAGAATTATTCTATAGAATGTCATGAAATTATATCTTTTATGGGTGAAGATGAAGATTATTTTGTATATACACATATCAGGACCTTATATCTATCTGTAATGGTCAATGACATAGACATTCAAACATCCTTCATTGATAATGGCTCAAGAGTCATCCTCATTCCTATTCGTACACTTCATCAATTGGGCCACACTGAATCTGAATTATATCCTTCCACTTTAATGTTGTAAGGTTTTGAAAAGAATGAACAAGAACCTCTAGGTGATATTACACTCAGAAATAAATTTGGGAATCTTATGTTTAATTTCGATTTTATGGTGGTCCATCAAGACATAGCCTTTTACATTCTTTTTGGTAGGCCTTGGATACATCAACATGAAGCCATGCCAACATAATACCACCAATGTGTCAAGTACTGTTTCAATGGTCAAAATGGAACATTGTATGGTTACAAGGATCCATTCAAAATGTGTGAATCTCAATACATTGAGGTAGAATTTAATCACACGAAGGGAATGAGGACCATGATAAATTAGGCAACTTGAATCAATGCTCTAAATGGTCTAGAAAAGATCCCAGAAAACCCATTAAAATTTTGAATAAAGATTAGGAGTTTCTTATAAATCAAATTTAAAGGATAAACACAAATTTGAACACTCATCTGGTGACTTCCATAATGTCAATTGTGGCAATCGAGCATGAAAAGATAGGAGAAATTATTGATTTACCAGGAAGTGATGGAAGCTTAAATGGAGATGTCTTCATTTCTCCACTAAACTTCAGTAATTCTCTGCTCAATAATAATAGTAGAATAAGTTTTATCAATACTAGAGGAATATAAGGATGTTGATTCCCAATCCATCATCTCTACTTTATTACTCCAGGAAGACCCTTCATCATCAGTAGGGTCAAAAATAGTGGCCTCTTCTTAAGGGTGAGAAAATACTGACTCCTCTATTAGCATTGAAAGTTTTTCATAATCATATAATATGAAATTATAAATAGAAGAATTGGAATGTAAGGAAGATGAAGTGGAATATCTCAGGGATGATCCTCCAGCATTTTAAGAAGGTGTATCTACCACTGTGGATGTGATCCAAGAAATAAATCTGGGTATAGAATAAGATCCACATCCCACACTAATTTGTGCATCCATGAATTCTAAAGAGAAAAAGATGCATACATAATTTATAAAGAATCATCCAGAAATATTTTGTTCTAATTATACAGAAATTCTAGGTCTTAATCCTGATGTGTCCACTCATAATTTGAGTTTTCCAGTAGAACATCGAGGATTCACACATGAAACAAGAAGAACACACCAAACTCATGCCTCTAAAATTGAAGCTAAAGTTGATAATATTATCAAGGATAACTTTTTGAGGGAGGTTAAATATCCAAAAAGTAGGCCAACAAAGTGTTAGTAAAAAATAATATTGGAAAATCAATGTTTTCATTGATTTCATAGATCTTAACAAGAATTGTCCGAAATATGACATTCCAGTTCCAATCATAGAGATTTTCATTGATGCAACAACTGGATATGAAGCTCTTTCCTTCATGGATGGATACTATGGGTACAATAAAATCTTTACGGCCCCATAGGATGCAGATTCTACAGTCTTCAGATCCCCTAAAGGTTTGTTTTGATATTGAATAATGACCTTTGTCATAAAGAGTGTAGTTGAAACTTATCAATTTTCCATGCACCATATCTTCAAACCATTCTTAGGAAAATTTTTCAAATGTTTTGTCGATGGTTTGGTGGTTAAATCCAGACAATGTTCCAATCACTTGGATAATATAGAGACCATATTCAATAAACTTTGACAACACAATTTGAAGATAAACCCCTTGAAACATGCTTTCAGGGTAACCTCTGGAAAATTACATGGCTTCATTGTGCGCTATCATGGCATCAAAGTTGATCCTAAGAAAAAAAGAAATCCTTGGCATGTCACCTACTCTAAATTTGAAATAATTATGAGGAATCTAGGGACACTTGGCCTATATTTGGCGCTTCATCACAAATTTGGCATGAAAGTGTTTTCCATTCACTAGATTAATGAATATGGAAATCACATATCAGTGGAATAAATACTTCCAACATGCATTTGATAGAATCAACAAATATCTCTTCATACCACTGGTATTTATGAACCCTATTGAAGGAAGGTCACTTATTCTCTATGTGGAAACATTATAGTGATCACTAGGTGCCTTCCATGCCCAAAATAGCGATGCTAAGAATGAAAATATCATTTACTATCTCATTCAAACTATACATGACATAGAGAATCAATATTCAAGTATGGAGAAGTGTTACTTGGAATAAATATTTTCAATTCAAAAATTGAGGCACTACCTGCTACATCATGAGGTCTAATTAGTATCTTGCAATAACCCACTCAAATTTATCCTCAGTCGTCTTATGCATATGGGATGTTTGGCATGGTGGAATGTTATTTTGTAATAGTTTGATATCAAGTTTGTGCCTTAGAAGGAAATAAAAGGCCATGATTTTGTGGATTTCCATACTGAACATCCATCTGTGGAAGATAAATCATTGAATACTAAACTTCTGGATGAAGAGGTCTTATTTATTCAATATAATCCCTAAATATGGGAAATGTACTTTGATGGGGCCTACAAAATTCCAACAGGAAAAATAATTTAGGTTAGGAATTGTACTTATCTCCCCAGAAAAGGAAGTGTAGCCTTATGTATTCATGTTTTCAGAAGCCGGTACAAATAATGAGGTAGAATATTAAGCTCTCATCGCAGGACTTGAATTGGCACTCCATGTAAAAGTGAATTATGTAAATGTGAAAGGCTATTCAGAGTTAGTAATCAAACAAATAAATGTAGATCATGCTATCAGAAAAGGAGAGTGTATCCCTTTGTGTGATCACGTCAGAAAGATAATGGATGAATTTGCCTAAAATCCAACATTGTCCTATGTCCTGCGATCATGAAATTCCCAAGATGATGCATTGCCTAATGCAACCACAACCCTGGTAGATCCAAATCGGGATGAGACAATCATCATTATTCCCCATCATCAAGGGGTCTCACCTTTTGTTCAAATTATAATGGAGGAAATTAATAAAATTATCCCTCTATATCATCCATACGGTCATACCACGAGGTAGATGACACCCATTATGGAATACCTTAAAAATAAATTACTTCCACCAGATAGAGATGAAAAAGAACAAATCTGATGACGAGTGGACAATTTTACACATTATGATAGTCTAGGTCACTAAAATATCCTCTATAAACAAGGATTTGATAGAATCTTCTTTATGTGTATTGACAAAGAAGAAACTGTGGTTTTTGTGAAAGATGTACACACAGGAGATTGTTGTGCTCACTAGTCTAGGCATATGATTTCTGATCAAATATGAAGGATTGGATACTTTTGGCCTTCAATGAAGCAAGATTGCACAGATTTCACTAATAAATTTCATCCCTAACAAGTTCATGCCACCTTCATTCATTAACCCTCACAGTTGCTACATATATTTAAATAGTCCTAGCTATTTACCACTTGGGTAACGGATATAGTAGGGCCTTATCATCCAGAAATGTCTAACAAGTTCAATTATATTCATACTACTACTGAATTCTTCTCCAAATGGGCTGACGCAATAGATCTCAAAGAAATTAAATACAAAATCATTTTTAGTTTTTTCAAAACTATCATCATCACCAGATTTGGTGTCCCTCATACTATATTGACAGAAAATAGAACTAATTTCTGTTTTGTTGAGGTAAAGAAGATATATCATGTGCATAATATCAAATCCAACCATTCGTATCACTATCATGTAGTGGCCAATGGAAATATAGAGTCCTTCAATATGACCCTATCATATATACTACAAAAGATGGTGGATAAAGATAAGAAATCATGGTTGTATTAATTTTGCATGATTTGTGATATTATCGTAATAATACCCATACTACCACTCATGAAACCCCATATCCATTAGCATAGTACACATAAGTAGTTTTTTTCAGTTGAAATACAATTTCCTTCACTCATAGTTGAAATATGTGATCAGTTTTCTATAGATGAGAAGTCTCAGAAAAAATTTGATGTCATGGAATGATTATAAAAAAAATTATTGCATACTTTTACTCATTTAGAAGTCTGTCAGAACTGAATAGTGTGAGCCTTTAACAAGAAATTTTTCCTCCATTCATTTATTTAAGGAGAATTGTTACTGGTCATTAGGACTCCTATGATACCAATAAAGAAACCTCTAAATCTTTAGATTAAGTGGGAAGGACATTATTCTATACATAAGGTCTACTCAAATGGAGCATATTCCCTAATCTCAATGGATGGAAAGATTATTACAACTCCAACCAGTGAAGTATTCTTGAAGAAATACTTTGTGTAACTGCACACCATGTCCTCGCTACATGACTCTAAACTACACAGCACAAAGTCTTAGTCGCAAGACATTAAACTTCATAACAACCATAAGTGTCCATACTGCATGATGATAAAATGCATAGCCTCTTTGTCCTTATCACACAATGTTAAACTACATGACACCATTTTTCATCATTACGCGATAATAAACTATACGGTTGACGTCTTCTCTATTTTTATGTTAAAAACATCCATGTGCAAGCATCATTGACATAATTTCCACTCCTTAGTGGCACCTGCTTTATATTACTCCCTATGTTTGAGTCAAATCTAAATAGGGGTCTCATTTTAAGAACTACGTGTGGCTTGATTCTCATTCATTTGAGATACATTAAGATGCCTAGATCTCTAATATTAGGCTCAACTATAAGAAACCAAAATTTTATTTCCCTTTTCATCCACCTATATATGAAACAAATAAATTCATAGTTCTCTTTTAAGATACATGGATTAATTTTAATAACATCTTGTGTCTTAAATTTAAACCATTCTACAAGAATGTGTTTAAATCCCCTGTCTCCCACATAAAACTCAATTGGTGTGAGAAAAGATTGTTCAAGAACTACATTTTTCTTGATTATCATCTATATGTGATGTGTAGAGACGCATATATCTCTAATCTTGGGCCCAACCCTAATAAAACCCCCTTTATTCCCAATGTAAGTGTAAAACATTCATAGGGAATATTTAAATAACTACATATGGATTTATTCTCATACATATGAGATACATAGCGACACATTTGTTTAATTAATTGTTACAACAATAATATTTCCTTTTTATGTCTAAATCACTTCAATTCCTTGCTGCATAACTCTAAACTACACAACATAATACTGATTCAAAGGAAACAAGTAAATTCTCCATTTTACATTTGAGTCAGATCTATGTAAAGTACTCCAAATTCATGGATAATATTTATTCTAATATTTCTTATGTGCATTGATCATTACCCCAATTCATATTTCACCCTCTCAATTTTGAATATATTCAGATCTTCATAATATTTCTTATGATTTTTGGTGGGAAGGTTTCTGATATTTGAGATCATTTTTTGCCTATATATGTAGTGTGTTCCCATAGGTTACCTTGCACAAGTTTCCTATATAACGTATCTCTCAATCAAATGATGCCACTATTTGTCTATGTATCACATACCCCAGTTGTACTTGCATAACACAACCCCCATAATAGGTCTGTCAAATAATGGTTATTTCGTTCTTGGTTAAAGTGCATTTTGTACTCTTCAAACATTGATAACAATATACCAAAATTTGTATTTTAAAGAATCCATTCATGTATATTTGTCCCATTACATTTCTCTCAATCTTAAAGTCTTAAAGACCATGGTTTACACATTTCCTTCTCCATGATTTCAAAGAAATATAAAATAACCATGGATCAATTGACCACATATCATATACTATTTCCATTACTAGTCCTAGTTGTCTGACCTAAAACTACAAACACCATTCTCCCTATGTTTGGGTTAGACCTTTTTAGAAATCTTACTCATCGGATTATTTGGAAATCATGATTGGAAATACCCTCTTCATATTCAGGTACCTTTATTCATAAACCAAACATTGTGCTTTGGAAAATTTGAATCACCATAAAATTTCTTCATATTTTACTAATAGAATATCAAACTTCTGAGATCTCTTTTTCCTGACTATGTAAAATGTTCCCCCAGGTGGCCTTGAATAAAATATTCATACATAATAGGCATGTTTTTCAAAATAATCCACTATTTGGATATGAATCGTATTCCCTAGTTGGCCCTATATAATATAGCCCCCATAACAGGTTTGTCAAATAATTGAAACTTCGTTCTTCAAAAATACTTCCTCTAATTCCTTTAGCACTTTTGTTCACATATCATTCTTCAAATTCAGAAATTCTTAAATCATAGTTTATAATTATTCCCTTCAATACCAAAATATTATAGTATGTTTCTAAAAAAATTATCAAGAAATTGTGAGAGTCTCATACTTAGGTCAAAGATAAAGACCTTAAATTAAATCCATACCATTTCCTCACTGTGAGACTTAAAACTGTACTATACAATGTCCTCACTACATTACTTAAAACTGTACAGTACAATGTTCTTATTTAATTACATAAACCCACATAGTATGATTTCAAAAATTACATTTCCGACAAATTTTAACCATTCATCATAAACCAAATTTGTGTAGAAGTGGTTTTCCCATTCATGACATATGTCAGCATAGATAACCCTTTATTCTTAAAACCCCTTTCCTTGGAAAAACCACCCACTATGGTCTTGAGTCACCCAAATATTATTTCCCCTTATCTATCAATAGTAAAATGTCAAATTCCTAAGGGATATTTTGCGTGACTTTGAGCATTAAATTTTCTTATATAACCAGCCTATTAGTCAAAATATGCCACTATTTGGCTTTGCATTATATGCCCTAGTCGCCCCTATATAACCCAACCCCCACAAGGGGTTTGTGAAATAATGGTAACTTCGTTCTTGGAAGAGACTTCCATTATTTTTATAAAAGTTTTAGATTTGTTGGCCATAAAACCATGACTCAAGATTCCCCTTAGAAATATATAAAGACTATTTGACCAATAATTATCCATTGAGTCTTGTTTGGGATATAATTTCAGAATTTATGGTCAAAGTTGTTAGAACATAAACACTAGAAAATTATAGTCCAACATGCAAGACTATAAACTGCAAACAACAAGAGACATGGTACTCACTACATTGGGAACACACAAAGGCCACTCTAGAAAAATGTAGAGTCCCAACTCACTAAACGTACATTTTGTAAGGTTTAGGTAATATTGAGAAATAAAAAGTCAAAAGATACAAAGTTTGTGGGGTTTCATGTATAATTTTAGTAATAAATAAAACTATTCTTACTAGTACCATTGGCTTAGGTAAAAAAATTAACTAGAAAAAAATGAAAACACAGAATATTGAATATCAACTAATATTCATTTATGAGAAAAAAATTCAAAGAGGAGCATCCAAAAACTAGAGTCTCAATTCCATCAGAAATCACAAAAGGTTTTCTATGTAACTTCTCATTTTGTTAATAACCTTTGAGCCCCATCAGATACCTGGTAAAGATCATTTATCCTACCAACTTCATTCCCTTAATCACAACGAAGTGATTCCTTAGCATCTGAAATGAATTTTTCACCATCCTTTTGGACTTCTCCTATTGTGTTATGAAGTTGTTTAAGCTTCCCTATGATAATATCTAATTTTTGTCGAGGAAATTGTAGTTGAAAACTATTTCCATTAATCTTTTACTTCAGTTATTTCATCTTTTCAGTATCATTGGCCTCATCTTAGGAAAACGCATCTCTGAATTCATCAGTCTTAATAAATTGTTTATTTCTTATTAGATCTTCTTAAAGTTTCTGCTTTTTCTATCTCATTCGTATAATCTATTTCACTATTGTATGGATTTCATGGTATTCAAAACCTATAAGTCCCAATGTGATAAAAAAGAATAATTTTGTGGAATTCATGAAGGAAGTTCCTCAAGTGTAATTTAAAATATTATCTTCCATATAATTTTTCATGCCTTGTGACATGAAAGACAAAGGGCCTTTTACAGTTCTAGGTTTGATTCAGAATCACTTTCATAAGGAGGGACATATTCTGGGATTAAATAACTTAAATAAGTTCCATGTTATGCTCTTTCCTTGACAACAATAACTTCACCTTCTAATATTGTTTGATCTGATGTAGAGGATTTACCTCCAGACCTAGACATTGATGTTGATAGACCTATATTGTAAATTTAATTATGTTTATGGTTAGTTCCATGGGATAACAAATGTGACTATAATCACAATATCAGTATTTATTATCTAAAAATATGTGGAAAACTTGAGAAGACTTTTCCCCAATATTTTTAGTTTCAACGGTCTTGTTTGTTGTCTCTAGGATGGGAATTATCTCTTTAATTTTCTCAGGATACTTGGAATGAATCTTAGGAAGATCTTCTATCTCAAGATTCACATGAGATATTGTCTCAACAATGGTAGGATTGACATTAATATCAAAACTTCCTTAAAGCATCGTTGCTGCAACCATTTCTTTAGAGGGAGCAGCATATTTCAACCAATCATGGTTATAAATTTAATCAAAATAAGATTAATAGGATGAATAATGAAAACTCACGTCCAATTGATTTTATATAAGGAAAATAAAAATCATAAAAATCATTTGGTATATTAACACATTATAATACTTCTTCAAAAGGAATTCCAAGGTTCATCATAACATCCAATGATATCCTAGATCCTAGGTTAGTCTCACCCGTGGGAACACATGGTGTGTTTTCATCGCAACCTTCCTCCGACAACTGTTGATCCCAGACATCTTCCTCTAAAATAGTTGTGGGGTCAACATCATTTGTCATAGGATGTTCTGGTGCATGTGATGAACCTAAAGTATCACTAGATGAATGTCAGATTTTGTCATATTTGATGTCTTATAAAGCACAATTTATTTACTAGAGGCCTCCTCTCTTCTGATTAGTGGGAACAAGAGTAGTGCGGGGAACATACATTGGTTCCTTTGGCCTCAATGAATCTTCAGGAACCACCATGTTAGAAGGAATTTTTTCTTGTTCCGAAGCACCCTCTATCATTCCTCAAAGCTTATCAGTATTTTCTTTTAGAGAATAAACAAATTAATAAACTATAATTCCAAGAATTTTAAACACTTTTTTAGGAATAAGGCTAAAATTCATGTTATGAGGAATGCTCACCACTACCAATAAAGCACATAACCACGGTATTCTTTCATTAATGCTATTATTTCTTCGACTTATTAGTAGGACTTGCATCATCATTACCAAAAACAAGTATCATAGACTAAAATTCTCTTTCTACCTCAGCATCCATGGCTTGTTAGCCTGGAGATATTTCTGCTAATTCACAGGGTGATCTAGTAGCTACAAGAGAAGTGCCACCAGGTCTATATTGTGGAGATGGAACTTCAGTTGATTTTCCTTTATCCAAATTCTTGTTAAGATGATGTTTACCATGAGTAACAATTATTTGACTAAATTCAATTTGCAGAGAAAAATAGAATGTGAGAAAAAGGAAACTTAAATCTTCATGATCCAAGAAATCATACCATTATTCATCTAATGAAATATCAATTCCTTTAGTGGTAGCATGATCATCATTTCCTTCACCTTCTTTGTGGTGGGAATTTATTTTTCTATTGCATATATGAGCATTTCTAGCTCTCAGATGTGTGTTCTCACTTCATCGGGAATATTATTATGTAGAATATCAGAAGAGGCCCATAGATACCATATTCCTGAAATATGCATCCCATAACATAGATCTATTCATGTTTTTTCAGCATCACAATATAAACTATTACATGTTTGGATACCCTCTGGTTGTATATATTCAGAACACATGCCAGAGGGTTGTGAAGAGGATCCTACAACCTTAGAGTTAAGTTTCTTCCCAATTCCCACAATAATAGATGGGGGAAGATAAAATGGGACTCATAGTTCTTCAGAATGATAAATACTAGATCTAATTGGTACATCCTTAGTAGGGATCGATGGGGTGGCTCTCTTAACGCTGACAAGTTGATTATATCTTGCACAAGGTCACTTCAGTGAATTTGGAGCCCTGTCACCTCCACCCAATGACCATAGTGAGTCATCCACGGATGAAGAAGAATTACCTCCAAATGAATGGGTTCCTTCATCCTACCTTTCTTTATCACCACTCGAGGGACAATGTGTTTTAATACCCCTTCAGGGTACTATGAAACCCAGGTTTTAGAAAATCAGACAATAAATCTTCTTACTGCATCAATGGGAGGTAAATTAAAAATTTCCCCAGTCTTCTCCAAAGATTTGGACAACCATATTAGTCAAGATAACAAAATATGTTTCTCTATTTTGACATGCATAAGGGGGGATACAGTAATTTTTTGCAAACATTTTAATTGACGTGCAAACCTATAAGGACATAGTCCTCGCATATGATTTCTCCGTCAATCCTGGTGGAAAATAATCCATCTCCGCAGGATAACATTTACTTTCTTATCTATAAACTGGTCATCCCATCATATAAAAATATCCTCGTAGGAAGATTCCCGTAAGGGAAGAGATGAAATTCCTTCTTCATACTCAACATACCATTGATATCATAAGTTTTCAGAGGCAAATTTGAAATACTAGAGAAATCCTGAACTTATGGTTAGAAAGGAATTCCAAAGACCTATACCCCACTTTTCACAACATAAGTTCTGAAATGATTGGAGATCCACCCCCATAACACTTGCAATTGTCCTTCTATTATAAAAGGAGACATTCCTTTGTAAATATTCCGTAATATCCTATGAATATTTTCCAAATTAGTAGTGGTTAACCCTACCATCCCTCTCTCGGCCATTTTGGCTCTGATAATAAAAGTTTATGGCCTCACGCCTCCTTAGGAATCATGAACTGGTAATAAATTCATGCTGATCCACATGGACATGAATCCTTTCAGATTTGTCTTCTCTAGAATTTTGAAATTTAATTCATATCCCCACTTTTCAAAACCTCCATTATCTAATGTTGGGTAAAAATTTTCAGCTATACCTATCTTCTCTACCTTTGGATAGCTAGTCGAATGAGTAAAAACGGACCTTTCTACTTCTTCTTTATAAGGAATATTTCCATCCACTCCTTTGCATGAATATCCCTTCTTGTATAGGACTTCGTGGTGGTCACATTATTGAGTTTATAAAATATTTTCATCAGATTAGGAACCATGGATTATGTCTTTCTGAATCATTCCATGTCACATTGGGGGAAATAAACTCTTCATACATATATCCAAGGATTGGAGCTCCATAGATCTTGTAGACATCGCACAGTCTGATGCCAACTTCTCAATGTTTCAAATAGAAATAGTTAGTTTATAGACTCTATTGGCTTAGAAACCACATTACAAAATCGTCCTTCCTATACACATAGGTTTTCCTAACCCATACAACCTCATTAATCCCAACAACTTTTATGTTATCTGTAAATTCCGCACACATATTTCTCACCCAATATGCCCACATCCATGAAAGTTTTACACCCCCTCCTGGGCATAAATCCAAAACTTTCTACTAGCCTTTGGATTGATCTTTATGGGAATCTCAAAAGATGGATGAATAATAGTGTGACCATAGCTTGGGTGTGTATTATTTTATTTCAAGAGAACATGGGATTTGATGAATGACATGATCCTTATTTGATATCCCTACATTAACATGTGATCCCCCAATAGAAGCATCGATATACAAGAAGTAAGTATAGTATTGAAACTATGAAAGTGGAATATAGTTCTTTGGGTATCGAATATGGACATCTTGCAGATGAATATAACTATACAAAGGAAAATAAATGCTCTAGGGAAAATTGATGTTATATTTATTTAGATATTTTTCCATGTCTGGGAGTGTGGTGTCAGAGACATCAAAGTAGACATGACAAAAAACGTTCTTCATGTCACCAATCCTCTTACTGACCAATTCACCAGTGGTTTTGATTTTTTTAGGAGCCATTGAACCTACAAATGAGATCAAAAATCATATTTAAAGTAAGTTTATGTTTAATGTTTTGGAAAAAAAATTTGGAAAAATATTACAAAGGAATTAAGGAATGGATGTATTCAGTTGGCGCGCAAGTATAAAATATATTGCAAGAATGGTGCCTGAGTTCTGGAGAACAAATGAAAAACATATAGAAGAAGTATGATTAATATAGAAGTATCACAATGAAAGGACAAGCGCAACAAGAGATGGATTTCCGAAATTCATGAGAATTTTCACAGAAGTGAAGATGATATATATAAGTGTTGAGAGTCACCTTGAGTTCCATATTCATGTGTTCTACCACTTCCACACCCCATATACCTTTTGTGCTAAAACATTCACACCGCAATCCCCTCTTTCTTCTTAATCATTACACTACCTCATTATATGATCAAGTTTTCATTTTGAAACCAATTTTAAGGGGTGGATTTTGTTGACACTCCATTCCTTCACAGAGTTTAGAAAATGAAAAAGGGAAATACCTTAAAAAAAAGTGGAGAAAACACTTGAAAACAATCAAGGTTTGAAAAGGATTGAACATTAGAACCCCTTAGTCGAGCCAAACACTGTCAGAATGCAAGGTACTTACATTCCACAATTTGGCGCACAAGCCACTTGTGCTCCCAAATATCTTTTCTACCAAGGTCCTATTTTTTCCAATAAATAGACCCTTGGGACATTCAATTGTATGGACAAATTTCCATGAATCCTAATTTTTTCTCTGGTCACCCTAGTGTTTCACCCAAGTATTCCAAAACATTCAAGGTATTTCTTTAACACCTAAAGTGGAGGAATTAGAGTAGGATCATTGGACATAATTCCTTTTAGTGTTTGAAATCCCTAAAATTTGCGCTCCTAAAGCACCCAACCTTCCTAAATTAGAAACACTTGTGCGCTACCTATTCCATTCATAGGAACTTGAGAGCCCTACTTATGTGAATACCTATTAACAATATTTATGGCTTGAGTGAGGTCTCAACCTAGTATTAAAATCCAGGTTGTTCATCACTCAAGTGAACATCAGGTCTCCCAAGCCTACTTGCATGCCCATACTTGCATGACAGTGACTACTTGGGCGCCCCTATTTGATTCACCTACTCTCTGCAGTCTAAAATTCATTAACCATCTTCAAAGAAATTCATAGAAAGGATTCTTCTTCATTGGATCCCTTGTATGAAATGGATTCTGTTAAGGAATCACTAAAACCTCATGAATTATCAAACCTTTGGGAAAGTCATATCAGCGTGTAACCTATTTGGTCTTGTATATATGAAGTTATAGGTTTCCCACATTTAATTAACAATAGGCTTACGATTAATAGAGTTTATATGGGTTTATATATCTATAGTCACATGGACCTTTCTCCCAGGAACACTGTTGGGATGTTCCTTGTTTAGGGGATTAGGGTTTGGGTTCTATCCTCCCCTTTTCTTCTCTAAGACCCAGAACCTAATTCCATTTGTAGGGAAGGTACGGTTCACACTTTATTTCATTTCAATAAAAAGGTAATTCTCCACCTCCTACTGAGATCTAAAAGAGAAACTATCCTATTTTAAACCCCTAAACATTAAAGTAGGAGGTTATAGTCTAGATCCTCTATATTTCCTTCACCAAAACTCCTTCCATACATTGTAGCCTTGTCCAATGTAAAGTAAATATAGGGATGGATCGTCACCTCACCCCCTTTCCTAGTTGCCTCACCCTCATCCACCTTTTCTACCATATGTGCACCTTCTTCCACCAGTGAAGGAGGAAAAGTGTGGGTGCCATTGTTGAATTTCTAACATCCTTTTGTTTATCACACCGAGAATGAATTCTGCGGGCTTAGAGATTTGTGATGATCATTACATTTGAAAAATATTATCTTGAACTATGATAACTATGATTCCTATTCAAACCTAGATATGTAGGATGCATGCATGATGGCTGAAGCTCAAAAGGATTCCCTTCCAAAAGGGTTTACCAAATCATGTCCCATCTAATGGGAAACTCATACACATAAACCCCAACACAATGAATGAACTAAGAGAACTATAATTCCCACTATAATTGGCATATGTAGGAAGCCTTCATCTAGGATTGACCTCATTGAATATACTCTTAAGTAATCCAACCCTAATTCTCTTAATTTGGGGCATCCTCGTTTGGAATAAGACCCAAATCGAACCAAAAAATCACCAAGGAATCTATTTTGGAAGTAATCCCAAACACCATTTCTCTCAAAGTACTATACTATCCTATGAGACTTATATGTCTATGTGGTCTTTGATTCCCATACACATGGGATATATAAGAAGCCTCCTAGAGGTTCAAATCCAAAACATCAAATCTACCCTATTCTTCCTGGTCCATATTCCCAATAGAGTATAATCTTACATGGAAACCCATATCCATTTCATGTTCCTTGGGCTTCTTTAGAATAAGTCCCACACCAAACTTTGACTAAGCACGTTTCTCTTATATGTCCTTACCACATGACATTGTACTTTGTGGATAAGTCCTTATCACGTGTTCTTGAAAGGTATGATGTGTCCCATTAAGCAGCACCAAACTACGAGGGCTCTGATTCCTTTAACATGGATATGTAGGTATCACATTTTATGGGTACGATCCCAATATCAATACAATCCTTCATCTCCCTGGATGAAACTAAATTTATGAGTGCCCTATTGAGTGGAATAAAAATGAGTATCATTATAATGATGATTAAAATATCTCTAAAAAGTATATGATAGTATTCCATTGAAGGAGAACCTCGAATACATATGGATATCCCCATCAATGAAGGACCTTGAATATATACATATGATTATAAATTTTACACATGTTAATAAATAATTGAAAATTCTAAGCGAAACCTATATTATACTTGGTGAATTAATAATGATTCATGAAAATATCTTAAATTTATAAATAGAGTCCCATAGTAGACAATAATTCCCCCAAAAAGGTTGTGATGGGTCCAACCTCTCATCATCTTGAACAATGTATGTTCTTAAGTATCGTAAAGTTCATACTTGAAGAATGACTACCTTTAGAAAGCTAGTCTCTTTTGGATAAAGAACTATTGGATGTTTCTGTTTCCATGAATTAATCCAATGGAAACTTCCAGGAAGTAGTGATTCTTAAACTAGAAGACAAGTTTCAAAGAACTACAAAACATGTTTTTTATTTGTTTTTTTTTCAAAGTTTCCATTGGGGTTTTCTGTGTTTTTATACATTTTTATGGATTTTTAGGATTTTTTTTAAATTATTTAGGGGTTTTAGGGATACTGAGTGTTTTAATGGTTTTATGGGGTTTTAGGGTTTTAGGGTTTTTGAATTTTTTGGGGTTTTAATATTTTAAGAGATTTGTGACAGTTTTTGGGAATTAATTGGTTTTTAGAGTTTTTAGTGGTTTTAGGAATTTTATGGTTTTTGGGATATAATGGGTTTTAGTGGTTTTTATGTTTTTAGTTGTTTTTATGGTTTTAACATTTCTTTATGTCTTTAAGTGTTTTTGTGTTTTTAATAATTTCTTAGTATTTTTTAGCGTTTTTTAAATTTTTTATGTTTTAGGTATATTCAGGGATTTTTTAGGTCTTTTTAGGTTTTTTATGTTTTTAGGGATTTTAGGGATTTTGATGGTTATTATAGGGTTTCTGTGATTTTAGGGTTTTATGGATTTCGGGGGTTTTAGTGTTTTTTTGGTTTTATGATTTTTATGTCATTAAGGTTTTGTTATCGTTTTTATTGTTTTTTAGTTTTTTTTATCATTTTTAGGGATTTTTATGGATTTATTATGAAAATTTATGTTTTTTATATTTTTAGGGGTTTTGAGGGTTATTAGGGTTTTATAGTTTTTTTTGGTTTTTTAGTTTTTTTAGTTTTGTAGGGGTTTTAATGATTTTATAGTTTATGAAATTTTAGTTATTTGAATGTTTCTAGATTTGTTAGTGCCTTTTAAGGTTTTTATGGATTTTTAGGGTGTTATAATTATTTTAGTGAAATTTATGGTTGTTATGATTTTAGTGGTTTAAGTTTTTTAAGGGATTTAATGTTTTTATGGGTTTTAGGGGTTTTAAGCGTTTTAGAGTTTTATGTTTTTCTTATGAATTTTCATGCATTTTATTTAGTTTTACATTTTATATATTTTTAGTGTTTTTTATTTTTATTATTTTTCGGGTTTTAGGGATTTTAGATTTTTAGGGTTTTTAACTTTTTGAGGGTTTATACAGTTTTTTAGTTTTTTATTTTTTTTTATGTTTTTATGGGTTTTATGGTTTATTTTATGTTTGATGATGTTTTTAGGGGTTTAAAGTGTTTTATTGTTTGTAGTGGTTTTTAGGGTTTTTAAGAGTATTAATGGTTTTATGGTTTTCATGTTTTTAGGGTTTATTGAATTTTTTATGTTTTAGGGGTTTCATTTTTGTTTAGGTTTTTGAGGTTTTCTTAGGGGTTTTAAGGGATTTTAGGATTTTATACATTTTTATAGATTTTTTGGAGTTTTCCGGATTTTATGGTTCTTTTGGTTTTTAGGTTTTTTTGATGTTTTTATGGTTTGTAAAATTTTTCAAAATTATTGGGGGTTTAAGGGATTTTAGTGATTTTACTAGTTTTTAGGGTTTTTATGGTTTTAATTGTATTATATGTTTTTTTGGGTTTTTTGGGTCTTTGTAGGGTTTTTAGAATTTTTTACGTTTTTATGGTTTTTAATTATTTTTAGGTTTTGATGATTTTCTTATAGATTTTCAGTATTTTTTTGGGTTTTTTCTGTTTTTAGTGTTTTTAGTGATTTAAGGACATTTTATGTATTTGTATGGGGATTTTAGGATTTTTTGTGGTCTTAATTATTTATATTTATTGATTGTTTTTTAGGATTTTTCTTAGTTTTTATGGGATTTTTTTAATTTATAAGGATTTTAGGTCTTTTATTTTAATTTTTTTGTTTTTAGAATTTTTTGGGATTTTGTGGGTTTTTATAGTTTTTGGGTGTTTTTGGTTTTTATGGTTTCGTTATATTTATAGGGTTTTAATGTTCTCTATATTTATTAAGCTTTTTACGTGTTTAAATGGTTTTAACATTTTTTAGTGGTTGTAGGCTTTTTATAAGTTTTTAGTGTTTTAGCGTTTTTATGGTTTCAAGGGTTTTTCTTATTTTTAACATTATTAAGTGTTTTATGAATATTTAGGTCTTTCATGCTCTCTAATTGTATTCTACGGTTCATATAATTTTTTTTATTTTATGAATTTCTAGGGATTCTTTTAGGATTTTATAGTTTTGTTAGGTTTTAAGGATTTTGATGTTTTTAAGATTTTTTATGGTTTATAGGTTTTTTAGGTTTTTGGGTTTTTATTTTATTTTAAAGTCTTAAGGTTTTTTAATGTTTTTATCATTTTTAGGGGTATATAGTGTTTTTAGAGCTTCATTGGGTTTTTTGGGTTTTTGGGTTTTTATGGTTTTTATGATTTTTTCGTGTATTATGGTTTTATAGGTTTTTAAGATTTTTAGGGTTTTTTCCATTTTTAGAATTTTTTAGGTTTCTAATGGTTTTAATCATGTTATGGTATTAATAATTTCTTATGGGATTTCAGGGGTTTTACGGTTTTTACATTATTTGGGATTTTTAGGTATATTTAGGATTTTATGGGTTTTTAGGGATTGGGGGGGGGTTATAGTTTTTAGTGTTTTAATGTTTTTTTTGGGATTTAGGGTATATTAGTTTTAAGGGATTTGAAGAGTTTTCAATGTTTTTTAATTTTTTAGGGGTTTAAATGGTTTTTATTGTTTTTTCAATTTTTTTATTTTTATGTGTTTTTAGTGGTTTTAAGGTTTTTAGGGGTTTTGATGGTTTTTAGGGTTTTTATTTTTTAGGGGATTCAAGTGTTTTTTATGTTTTAAAAATATCTTAGTATTTTCTATGTTTTTATGGGTTTATGTATTTTGGTATTTTTATGTCTTTTTTTTGTGATTTTAAGGGTTTTTAATGTTCTGTGGTATTTTGAGGGGTTTTTGGGTGTTTAGGGATTTTATAGTTTTTTGGGGTTTTGGGGTTTTTTTTGAGTTTTTAGGGATTTTAAGGTTATTCGTAGGTTTTAAAAGTTTTTAGGGGTTTAAAGTGTTTTTAGAGTTTTCAGTGGTTTTAGGGGTTTTATGGATTTTAATGTTTTTAGGGGGTTTAGGGGATTTTTATGTCTAGGGTATTTTAGGGTTTTTTGTGTTTTAGTGTTTTTAGGTTTTATGAGATTTATGTATTTTTTGGTTTATAAGGTTTTCTTTTTAATTTTTGGGTTTTTAGGGATTTAAACATTTTTATCAATTTTTTGGGATTTTTTAAGATTTTATGGGGATTTAGTGTTTTTGGAGGCCTTAGAGGTGGAACTGGTAGACATGGGTTTTGTAAAATTAGAATAGTCTTTCCTCGATGACCACAAAGAGATTTTTAGGATATATTTATTTTTTTGGGTATTTATGGGTTTTCTAATTTTTTAGGGATTTATGATTTTTTGTGTTTTTCAAAAAATTTAGAGTTTAAAGGGTTTTTATAGGTTTAGTGGGTCCTAGTGTTTGTTTTTCTTTTCGATTTTTAGATATGTTTAGAGTTTTTAGGGGGTTTTCAGGTTTTTACTGTTTTTTTGTTTTTTTTAGGGTTTTAAATATTCTTAGCTTCTAATGTTTTCTTGGGGGTTTTCAGGGTTATTTGGAATTTTTATTTAATATTTTTATGAATTTTTAGGGATTTTTAGAATTTTAATTCTTTATTGTGTTTTTAGAGATTTGGAGGGGTTTAGGGTAAATACTTGGGTTTTTTGGGGTTTTTGGGTTTTTGGGGTTGTTTTGGTTATTTGGGGTTTTTAGGTTTTTTATACTTTTCAAAATATTTTAGGTGTTTAATGGGTTTTTAGAGTTTTTAATTTGATTTTTTGCGTTTTTTGGGGTTTTAGAGTTTTTTATGGTTTTTGAGGGTTTTTCTGGTTTGAGGGTTTTAATCATTTTCTCTATTTCTTTGTGGTTTTATGCGTTTTTTGGATTTTATTGACTTCTAATGGATTTTAAGATTTGAATGGTTTTTTATATTATGAGGAATTTTTTCATATTTTTCTTAGTTTAATGGTTTTAGATATTTTGATGGGGTTTTAGGGTTTTCATGGTTTTATGTTATCTTTTGGGGTTTTAGGGATTTTTTTAATGTTTTAGTATTTTTATGATTTTTATATTTTTTCAACAAAATTAGGCATTGAAAGGGTTTTTTGGATTTTTTAGTGGGTTTTATTGTTTTCAATGGTTTTTAGTGGTTTTAAAGATTTTAGGAGTATTTATGGTTTTTTGGGGTTTTATGGTTTTTAATGTTTTTTAGGTTCATTAGGTTTTTGACGTTTTTTTTGGGTTTTAAGGATTTCATAATTAATTTTAGGTTCATTATCATGTTTTATATTTTTAGGGAATTTTTTATTTTAATGTTTTTACGGTTTTTTGGGAATTTGAAGGGTTTTTAGGGTTTTTAGGGTTTTATAGTCCATTGGATTTTAAGTGTTCTTTTGAGTGTTTAGTGTGATTTGGTTTTTTAATGTTTTTTAATGTTTTTAGGGGTTTGAAGTGTTTATAAAGTTTTCAGTGTTTTTAGGGTTTTTATGCATTTTAGGTTCTTTTATGGGTTTTAGCGATTTTAGGGGGTTTTACAGTTTTTGTCATTTTTTAGGTTTTTCGGGTTTTAAGTGGTTTTAGGATTTAATGGTTTTCTTAGGGTTCCAATAGATTTATAGTGGATAGTTTTTTCTTAGGGTTTTGTAGGGGATTTTTGGTTTTTAATGATTTTTTTGGGTTCTACGATTTTGAGGGATTTAAGGTGTTTTTTGGTTTTTTGGGTATTTGTGGGTTTTTGGGATTTTTGTGTTTTTTAGGGTTTTAATGTTTTTATAGTTTTCCACATTTATATGGGTTTAATATTTTTTTAGAGTATTTAGTGGTTTTCAAGTTTTTATGGCGTTTTAGTTATTTTTAAGGGCTTTATGTTTTTATGGTTATTAAAGATTTTAGTTTTATTTAGGATTTTTATATTTTTTATGTTTTTTGGGGTTTTTATTGTTTTTAGGGTATTAATGTTTTCTTTTGGGTTTTCATGGTTTTTATTGAATCTAAATTTTTACCAATTCTTATGGATTTGTTGGATATTTATGGTTTTTACATATTTAAGGGGTTTTAGGGTTTTTATTATTTTGTGGGTTTTCATGGGTTTTTTGGGTTTTAGTGTTTTTTTAATTTTATGAGGGTTATAAGGGTTTTTTAGTTTTTAAAGTTTTTATGGGTTTAATGGGTTCTTATTATTTTTTTGGTCTTAAAAAATTTTATGGGGTTTAAATATTATTTTGATTTTTTTGGGTTTTATGATTTTTAGGGTTTTTAATGTTTTTTGGTTTTTAGGTATTTTATATGCTTTTAGGTTTTTATTGTTTTATTAGGGGTTGTTAGGGTTTTTAGGGATTTTTTCATTTTTAGTGATTTTAGAATTTTTATGTATTTTATAGTTTCTAGTGTTTTTAGGGGTCTATTGGGTTTTTAATTGTTTTTTGGTTTTTTGGGGTTTTAGGGGCTTATCAATTTATTAAGGTGTTTATGATTTTAAAGATTTTTTAAGGATTTTATATTTTTAAAATGTTTTTTGAGTTTTTTAGTTTTTATGTTTTAAATGTCTTTTATGGTTTTAATGGTTTTAAGGGTTTTTATGGTTTTTTGGTTTTCAGGGGTGTTAGGATTTTAATCAATTTTAGGTTTTTTTGGGGTTCTAAGTGTTTTTATGTTTTTTATATTTTTAGAATTTTATTCACGGAATTTATATTTTTTAACATTTTTATAGAAATATAAGGTTTTATTATGATTTTTATTGGTTTTTAGAGTTTTCAGTGATTTGAGGGGTTTTAGGATTTTTCTGGTTTTTATGTCATTCCATTTTATGTTTTTTTATTTTTTTAGGATTACTAATGATTTTAATAGTTTTTTTTATTATTCTAGTGTTTTAAATGGTTTTCATGGTTTTCAATTTTTTTCATGTTTTTATGGGGTTTTGGGTTTTTGAAGTTTTTATGGTTTTATGGTTTTTTATAATCATTAATGCTTTTCGGTTTTTATTAGGTTTAACTGTTTTTAGGTCTTTAAGGTATTCTTAGGGTTGTGTAGTTTTTTAGGTGTATTTACATTTTTAGACATTTTAGGGGGTTTTGTTACTTTTTTGGGTTTTTATGGTTTCATTAGTTTTTATGGTATTTTTTATTTTCATGGGTTTTAAATTTTTTTAGTTTTTTGATATTTTTATGGGATTGATTTTTTATAGTTCTTAGAGGGTCATTAATATTTTATGGAGTTTTAGTATTTTTAAGAGGTTTAAGGCGTTTTATAGTTTTTAGAGGTTTTAGGGCTAATTAGAATTTTTTTCGTTTGTAAAATTTTTAGGGGTTTATATTGTTTTTATATTTTATGGGTTTCTTTTGGTGTTTTATGGTTTTTAGAGTTTTTTTATTTTTTTAGTTATTTTTAGGTATTTTTTATGAATTTTACGGTTTTTAGGGGTTTTAGTGACTGTAATGATTTTTGGGTATTTTAAGGTATTTAGGGTTCTTATTGTTTTTTATGTTTTTGGGATTTTAATATTTTAAATTTTATTATGTTTTTTTGATTTTTTATCATTAGAAGAGGTTTGAAGGGTTTTAAGAGTTTTTAGTGGGTTTTTAGGGTTTCTATGCATTTTTAGGGTTTTAGGGAACTTTAGAGTATTCAATGTTTTTATAGTTTTTATGGTTTTTGATAATTTTTAGGTTTTAGGGTTATTAAGTGTTTTTTTGTTTATTAGGTTTTTCTAGGATTTTTAGGGGTTTTAGGGTTTTTTATGGTTTAAGGGATTTTTGGGGCTTCATAGGATTTCTATATTTTTTAGGGTTTTGAGGGATTTTAATGGGTTTGATGGTTTTCTAGGGTTTATGGTTTTATATATATATTTTTTTCTTTTACGGTTTTTTTAGTTTTTAGGGTTTAATGTTTTTAGTGTTTTTAAATATTTATTGGGGTTTAAAAAGATTTTATTTTTTTTTTGTGTTTTTGAGAATTTTTGGGTTTTAAGGTATCTTATATTTTTTATTGGTTTTAATGTTTTGACGGTTTTAGGGGTTTTATTATTTAGGTGTTTTAGGGGTTTTAATCATTTTTAGGGTTTTTAGATTTTCATTGGGAGTTTTAGGGTTTTTATTGATTTTTACGTTTTTAGGTATTTTAGTGTTAGTTATAATTTTTATGTGTTTTTAGGGTTTTTAGGATATTTAGGGATTTTTGGTTTTTTCATTTTTTCTATTTTTTTTTTGTGTTTTTTTGGGGTTTAAGCATTGTTAAAGATTTTAACATTTTTAGAGGTTTTAAGGTTTTTATATTTTTAGTGGTTTGTAAGGTTTTTATGGTATTAGGGTGTTTATGGCATCTAGAGGTTTATTGGTGTTTTTATGTTTTCTAAGGGGTGTTTAGAGTTTTTAACGTTTTTATGTCTTTTAAGGGTTTTGAGTGTTTTTAGAATTTTATGATTTTCTTTGGGTTATTTAGGGATTTGGGATTTATTTTGTTTTTAGATATTTTTATTGTTTTTTTAAGATTTTTATTGTCATTTTATGGGTATTAAGGATTTTAAGGGTTTTATGTTTTCTAGGGTTTTTATGGTTTTTTGGGGTATCTGGGTTTTTTAATTTTTTTTTATGGTTTTTATAGTTTTTAACATATTTAATAGTTTAATGGGTATGTATATTTTTCATTCGGTTTTGAGGGTTTTTAGGGTATTTTATTGTTTTTAGCATTTTTTAAAATTTTAAGGGATTTTGAAGTTTTTATAGTTTTTAGTGGATTTATGGTTTTTTATTGTTTTAGAGTTTTTAAGGTATATAGAGGCTAGTTAGTGTTTTTACGTTTTTAAGGGTTTTTAGAGTTTTAAACATTTTTATGTTTTTAAGGGTTTTGAGCGTTTTTAGATTTTTAATGTTTTCTTTGGTTTTTTCGGGGATTTAGGATTTTTTTAGGTTTTTATGGGTTTTTTTGATTATTTAGGAATTTTATTGAAATTTTTGGGGTTTTAAGGATTTTGATGATTTTAGGTTCTTATGGTTTTTATGGTTTTTTGGGTATCTAGCTTTTTTTGAATTTTTTATGGATTTTAGATTATTTAACATGTTTAATGGATTAAAAAAATTATATTTTTTTATTCGTTTTTAGGATTTTTATGTGTTTAAGAGTTTTTATGGGTTTTAGGGGTTTTAGGATATTTTAGTGTTTTTAGTGTTTTTAATTTTTAAGGGTTTTAAGGCTTTTTAGGTTTCTAATTTTTCTTATTTTATTCATAGTATTTGTGGGTTTTTATGTTATATGAGATATTTATTGATTTTTTTTATTTTATTGTTTTCTCACGTTTTTAGATATTTTGACGGGGTTTTTGTGTTTTTTGGGAATTTAGGGGTTGTTTAAGTATTTTTGGACATTAATGTTCTTTTTGATCCTTTTAATGTTTTTAGTGGTTTTAAGGGTATTTAGTGTTTTTTGGGGGTATAGGGATTTTGTGGGTTTTTATGGTATTTTAAGGTTTCTAAGAGTTTTTCGGGTTTTAGGGGTTTTTAGGATTGCTATCATTTTTTAGGTTTTTTAGGGGTTTTAATTTTTTTGGGTTTTAAGAAATTCTTTATGGTTTGGGGTTTTTTGTGTTTTTTACATTTTTAGGAATTTTTAGGTCTTTTAGGGGTTTCTATGTTTTTCTGGTTTTCTGGGATTTTGTGGATTTTCAGGGTCTTTTGGGCTCTTAGAGTATTTATGGTTTCAGTGGTCATTATCGGATTTAAGGATTTCCATGTTTTTAATATTTTTGGAGATTAATGGTTTATATAGATTTTATTGGGTTTTGGGGTATTAATGAATTTTTAGGGTTTTTAAGGTTATTATGGGTTTTTATAAGTTTTATGGTTTTTTTTGGTTTTTTGGATTTTATGTGATTTTTAGTTTTTAATGGTTTTAATTGTTTTTAGGTTTTTAAGGATTTATATGGATTTTTTCAAGGTTTGTTTTCTATTGTATGGATTGTTATTAGTTGTTATAGATTTTCTAATATTTTAGGCGTTTATAGATTTTTTAATGTTTTCAGTGGATTTTAGGTTTTTTCGGTTTATTTATTTTTAGTGGTTTCTATGGTTTTTAGGAATTTTAGGGTCATTTTAGGGGTATTAGTGTTTTTATCATTTTTACTATATTTTAATAGGTTTTAAGTGTTTTTTGATTTTTATGGTTTTATTAGGGTTTTTTGGGGTTTTAGTGTTTTTTATGTTTTTTGGAGTTTTTTATATTTTTTATGGTTTTTTGGTGTTTGATGGATTTTGAGGGTTTTTAGGGATTTTGGCAGTTTTATGTTTATTTTAGAGTTTTAGGGTTTTTAGGGGTTTTAAGTTATTTTATAGTTTCTAATGTTTTATGGGTTTAAACATGTTTTAGAGTTTTTAGGGTTTTTATGGATTTATGGTTTTTCGTTTTCTTATGGTTTTAGCATTTTTAGGTATTTAGAGGTTTTAAGTGTTTTTTGGATTTTAGGGTTTTTAAAATTTTAAATATTTTTAGTGTTTTTTAATGAATTTTATAGTTCTTAAACGTTTTAGGTATTTTTATGGTTTTTATGGTTTGTAAATTTTTTCCTTATTTTAGGGTTTTAATTTTTTTATTATTTTTAGAGTTTATAGTGGGTGTTTAGGTTTTTTTTGTTTTTATGTTCTTTTAAAGTTTTATGTGTTTTTGTGTTTTTTAGTGTTTTTCTTGGGTTTTTAGTGTTTATTTGTGTTTTTCACATTTGTTCGGTTTTTATGGGTTTCATGTGTTTTTATGTATTTAATGCTTTCATTTAGTTTTCATGTTTTTTATCATTTTTTAAATTTTTTATGATCATTAGGGTTGTTTTAAGGATTTTTATGGTTTTTAAGCATTTTAGGCATTTTGATGGTTTTTAGGGAGTTTAGTATTATTTGGGTTTTTTCTTCAATTTTTATGTTTTTTTGAGTTTTGTAGTGATTTTATGGTTTTATCGTGGATTTTAACATATTTAGGGTTTTAAAAGGTGTTTAGTGTTTTTAGTAGTTTTTAGGGTTTTATGTGGTTTTAGGGGTTTTTCGTTGTTGGGGGGGGGGGGTAGTTATGTTGGTTTTTTGGGTTTGTCGGGATCTATATGGTTTTATTGGGTTTTTACTTTTTTACGGTTTTAGGGGTTTTATGTCTTTTTTGGTTTTTAAGGTTTTCTTATGGAGTTTCATGATATTAGGGGTTTTAAAATTTTAGTTATTTTCAAGAAATGTTTTATGATTTTTGTGTGTTTTTAGAGGTTTTTGGGATTATTTTAGAGTTTCTGTGTTTTTATTATTTTTAGGGTTTTATAGGATATTTTAAATTTTTTAGAGGATCAAAGGGTTTTTAGAGTATTTAGTAGATTTTTAACATTTTTATTGGTTTTATGGTTTTATGTTTTCTAGTAGTTTTTATCTATTTTTGGGTATTTTGGATTTTAGGTTTTTTCTTTTTTCCTTCTTTTTGATTTTTGGAGTTTTTAGTTTTCTTATTTAGGTTTTCATGGTTTTCATAGAGTTTTAGGGTTTTTGGGAATTTTTGTGTTTTTAGGTATTTTTAGAGGTTTTTTAGAATATTTAGAATTTTTTTAATGTTTTTAGGAATTTTAATGCTATTGAAGGTCTTTAGGGTTTTTAGCATTGCTATGATTTTTAGGGTTTTGGGGTTTTATTTAGTTTTTTTATGGTTTTATAGGTTTTTTTAGTTTTTATCATTTTTATTGGTTAAAAATGTTTTAATAGTTTTTAGTGATTTTAGGGGTTTTTTATGGATTTTATGGTTTTTAGGGTTTTAATGGATTTTAGGGGTTTTGGAGTCTTTTATGGGTTTTGGCCTTTTTTATGTTTTTCGGGGATTAAATTGTTTTTACGTATTTAATTTTTTGTTCGGTATTTTTAGGGTTTTTGTGTTTTATACTTTTTATGGATTTTAAGAGTTTTCTAGGATTTCTATTGGTTATTATGGTATTTCAAAATTTTGTTTTTTTTATTTTTTTTTAATTTTCTAGGGTTTTTATCGTTTCTTTGGGTTTTAGAGTTTTTTTTGAGTTTTTTATGTGTTTTAAGGGATTTTAGATTTTTTTAAAAATATTAGGGGATTAAAGGGTTTTTAGATATTTTAGTGTGTATTTATGTGTTTTTAGTGTTTTAAAGGGTTTGGAGGGTTTTATGGTATTTAGGGGTATTTAAGATATTTAGGGATTTAAAGTATTTTAGGGGTTTTAGAATTTGATTTTTAGGATTCATTTAGCATTTTCATGTTTTTAGGGACTTTTACATATTAGGGATATTTAGGGCCTTTTTAGGATTTTTATGGATTTTAAGGTTTTTAGGGATTCTGAGGGTTTTTTGGTTTTTAGGGTTTAAGGGTTTTTTTTGGGTTTTAGGGGGTTATTAGTTTTTTATAATTTTTATTGTTTTTTTGAGTTCTTTAACATTTTATTGGTTTCATGGGTTTTTAAATTTTTTACTGAATATTAGGATTTTGGTGGCGTTTTATGGTTTTTATGGTTCTTTATGGTTTATAGAGTTTTTAGGGTTTTTAGTTTTTTTGCGGATTTTTATCATTTTTAGGTTTTTAGGGGTTTATATGTTCTTAGGTTTTTAAGGTTTTCTTAAGGGATTTCATATTTTTTGGGTGTTTTTAATTTTTTTCAAATTTTAGGGATTTACAAGATTTTATGGTTTTTAGGGTTTTTATGGATTTTAAGGAGTTTTTAGTGCTTCTTAGGGTTTTTTCTGTTTTTAGGGGTTTTATGATTTTTATATTTTTTAGTTTATACATATTTTTTAACATTTTTATGTTTTTAAATGGTTTTTAGAGTTTGAAGTGGGTTTTAGGGTTTTTATGTAATTTTATCTTATTATGGTTTTTAGGGATTTTATGGTTTTTATGGTTATTATTTTTAATAGGGGTTTTATAATTTTTATGTTATTTAATATTTTTAAGGGTTTTGAGAGTTTTTTAGTTTCTAAAGTTTTCATAGGGGGTTTCAGGGGTTTAGTTATGATTTTTTTAGGATTTTTGTGGATTTTTGTGGTTTTTCTGGTTTTTAGGGGTTTTAGTGATTTTGAGGGTTTTTAGTGTTTTTATGATTTTTTTCATACTTAGGATTTTTTTGTATTTTGGGATTTTAAGGGGTTTTATATTTTTCAAATGTTTTTAGGGGTTTAATTTTTTTTAGAGTTTTAGTGGGTTTTATTGGATTTATAGGTTTTTTTTTGGGATTCTATGGGAATAATAATTTTTTTGTATTTTTGGGTTTTAATTGTGTTTAACATTTTTAGGTTCTTAGGTGTTTTAATTTTTTTAGGTTTTTAAATATTTCTTAGGGTTCTTCTGTGTTTTTATGATTTATTAATTTTTTTTGTATTTTTGGGATTTTTTTGGATTTTTATGGTTTCTTGGGGGTTTTAGGTATTTTATGTTTTTTTAGTGTTTTTGGTGTTTTATTAGTTTTTTTAATATTTATTTTAATTTTTTTGTTTTTATTTTTTATTAGAGTTTTTAATGTTTTTAGGGTTTTGAATTTTTTTTAAATGTATAGTTTTTTAGGTATTATATAGGTTTTAGGGTTTTTATGGATTTTAAGGGTTTTTTGGTTATAGGGTTTTTATTTTTTAACGTTTTTAGGATTTTTCAGTTTTTAGGGGTTTTAGTAGTTTTTAGGGTGTTAAGTTTTTCTTATGTTATATCTAGGTTTTTAGGGTTTTTATGATTTTAGTGATTTCTATAGATTTTTAGTTTTTATGGGATTTTAGGGATTTTTAGGTTTTTAAGGATTTTAAGGGGTTTTAATTGTATTTTTTGTGTTTTTAGATATTTTTTTAGATTTTAGGTTTTTTAATGTTTTTATGAGTTTAAATCGTTTTTTGAGTTTTAAGTGTGTTTTTAGAGTTTTATGGGTTTCATTGGATTTTAGGTGTATTATTGTTTATAGGAATTTTTATCATTTTTATAGGTTTTATGTTATTTAATATTTTAGGGGTTTCATAGGGATTTTTAGTGTCTTTTGGTTGTCTACATTTTTAGGGATGTTAAGGAATTTTTAGGATTTTTATAGTTTTTATGACGTTTAGAAATTTTGAGTGTTTTTAGTGTTTTTAGGGCTTTTAGGTTTTTTAGGGTTTGTATATTGTTTTGGGAGTTTCAGAGTCATTTTTTCATTTTCAGGGTTTCAATTTTTTTTGAGTTTTCAGAGTTTTTGGGGGTTTAAAGGGTTTCTAGATTTTGTAATGGTTTTTAGGATTTTAATAGGTTTTTATGGGTTTTTATGGTTCTTAGGGTTTTTGGGTGTTTAGCGTTTTTATAATTTTTTGGTTTTTAGGTGTTTAAGAATCTTTATGTTTTTATAGTTTTTATAGGGGTTTTCTAGGTTTTATGGTTATTTTAATTTTTTATGGATTTTTAGGATTTTTAGGATTTTAGGGGTTTTATGTTTTTTGACGTTTTTTAACGTTTGTACAGGTTTTGAGGGTGGTTGGATTTTTAGTGGTTTTTAGTGTTTTATTGGATTTTAGTTTCTTTAAATGGTTTTTAGGGGATTATGGATTTTATAATTTTTTTGTGTTTGATGGTTTCCAAATTTCTTAGGTTTTTTAGATTTATTAATTGATTTAAGGTTTTTAAAGGTTTCTTATGGAATTTTTAGGTTTTAAGTGTTTTTACATTTTTATGGATTTTAATCGGTTTTTTTTTTGATTTTTATGTTTTTAAGTGTATAATTGATTTTTAGAGGTTTATGGGTTTTTAGGTTTTTCTTGGTTCATATGTTTTCTATGGGTTTATGGTTTATTTAGAGTTTTATGGTTTTTATGGTTTTTTAGAGTTGTTTAACATTTTTAGGTATTTAAATGGATTTTATAGTTTTTAGTAGTATTCATGGTTTTTATTATTTTTAGGATTTTTATGGTTTTTATGGTTTCATTTTTTTAGTGTTATCAGGGGAATTTAAGGGTTTTTATGGATTTTATTATTTTATGGGATTCAAGTGTTTTTTGGATTTTATTTTTTATTAGGATTTTTTGGTTTTAAGTTTTTTTATGTTGTTTGGATTTTTAGGGGTTTGAGGTTTTCTTGAGTTTTTTTGGGTTTTCAGTTTTTTAGAGTTTTTCAATGTATTTTGGGGTTTAAATATTTTTTAGAGTTTTTAGGGGGTTTTAGGGTTTTATGGGTTTATTGAGGTTTTGAGATATTTTGGGGTGTTTATAGTATATAGGGGTTTTTAATTTTTATTTTTTTTTTGGGATATTTAATTATTTTTTAATATTTTTTATGATTTTTTGGGTTTTTAGGGTTTTTAGGGATAATTAGAGTTTTTAATATTTTTAGTGTTTTAATAGTTTTTATGTTTTATGATTTTTTATTAATTTTTTTAGTTCCTTAGATTTGTTATTACTTTTCATCAACTTTTTTCATATTTTTTCTGTTTTTAAATCGATTTTAGTGTTTTATGTGTTTTTAACGTTTTAATGGGATGTAGGTATTTTTAATGTTTTTAAGGGTGTTAGGTGTTTTAGGGATTTTTGGGATGTTATGGGCTTTAGGGTTTTATATGTTTTTAGGGATTGAAGGGTTTCTTAGGTCATTTTAGGGTTTTATATTTTTTAACATTTTTAGCGATTTTTTTGGATTTTATGGGCTTTAGGGTTTTATATGTTTTTAGGGATTGAAGGATTTCATAGGTTATTTTAGGGTTTTATATTTTTTTAACATTTTTAGCGATTTTTTGGATTTTATTATACTTTTGGGATGTGAGCGGTTTTAGGGATTTTGGAATTTTATGTTTTTTATGGGGTTTTAGTGAATTTTTATTATTTTAGGGTTTTTTGGTTTTTAAGTGTTTTTTAATGTTTTTGGGGTTTAAAGGGTTTTTAATGTTTTTTGTGGTTTTTAGGGTTTTCATGTATTTTAGCAATTTTTTAGGTTTTTAGGGATTCTTATGGGATTCAGGGGTTTTAAGGGTTTTATGTTGTTTATGATTTCTTAGGGTTTATTGTGTTTACTACATTTTTTAGTGATTTTTTTATTTTATTTTAACTTTTTTTGGTTTTTAGTGATTTTAATGTTTTTTTGGTTTTTTGGGGTTTTATGTTTTATTTGTATTTTTAGGTTTTCTTTGAGTTTATATTTGGTTTATGTGTTTTTATATTTTTTTAACATTCTTAAGGGATAAAAAAGTTTGTATAGTTTTATTGGTTTTAAGGTTTTATTTGGTTTTAGTGTTTTTTGGGGTTTTATGGGTTTTATAGTTATGTTTATTTGGGGTTTTAGAATTTTTTAGTTTTTTGGGGTTTTATTTGCTTTAATTTTTGAGGTTTTTTTTAATGTTTTTCAAGGTTTTTTGTGTTTATTTCATTTTTAGTGATATTTAGGTCTTTTTAATGATTTTTTGTTTTTATGGGTTTTAGTGATTTAAGGGGTTTTAGGGTTTTTTTGGTTTTTTGAGGTTTTATATTTTTTTTAGTTTCCAAGGATATAATGGTTTTTAGAGTCTTAAAATTTTTGGTGGTTTAAAGGGGTTTTATTTTTTTAGTGGTGTTAGGGTTTTTATGGGTTTTAGGGGTTTATAGGTTTTAGTAGTTTTTTGGGCTTTTAGTGTTTTTTTGGGTTTTTAGTGTTACTAGGTTTTTTTGGGTTTTATGTATATTTATTTTTTTTAGGTTTTATTAGGGGTTTTCAGGGTTTTCAAGAATTTTGATTATTTTTATTATTTTTATGGGGTTTTGGGAGGTTTTAGTGTTTTTTAGTTTTATAGGGGTTTTATGGTTTTTTAGAGTTTTTAGATTTTCATAATTATTAGGATTTTGAGGGGTTTTTATGGTTTAAGGGGGTTTATGTTTTAAGGGAGTTTATGGTTTTTAGAGGTTTTAGGTGATTTTAGGATTTTTATTAACTTTATCATTTTTTAGGTTTTTTGGTATTTCAATTGATTTTAGGTTATTATTTTTTTTATTATGGGTTTTCCTGGATCCTAGGGTTTTTTATAATTTATGGGATTATGGATGTTTCTTTTGATTTCCAAGGTTTTTAATGATTTTATGTATTTTCTGTGGTTTTATGGGCCTTCTGATTGTTTAAGGGTTTTTTGTGTTTCAGGAGTATTTTATCATTTTTAGGTGTTTAATGGGTTTTTAGAGTTTTTCGTGGTTTTAGGTTTTTATAGGTTTTTAGGGGTTTTTATAGTTTTATGGGTTTATGTTTTTTAAGGTTTTATTATTTTCACTATTTTAATGTATTATAGGGGTTTTTATAGTTTTTCTATTTTCCTGTTTTCCTAGACTTTTTTTAGGGTTTTGGGGTATTTTACATTTTTATAGATTTTTTAGATTTTTTAGGATTTTTATTCACTTTTATGGTTTTCAAATATTTTATGTTTTTTAGATTTTTATTCTTTTTCTAGGTTTTTATAGTTTTTATATTTTTTGTGTAGTTTAAGATTTTTTTTCAGTTTTTTGGTTTTTTAAGGTTCTTAGTGGTCTTATGGTTTTTTTGGGTTTCTAGGGTTTGTAGTGTTTTTACATTTTATAGTAGGTTTATGTGTTTTTATAATTTTCGGTTTTTCTTAATGGTTTTCTGGTTTTTTAGTGATTTTTATATTTTTAGGGATTTTAGGGATTTTTTATGATTTTGGGTTTTTAGTTTTCCAGGGGTTTATCGATTTTCTTTTTAGGGTTCTAGGGTTTTGAGATATTTTGGGTTTTATGAATATTTTGATATTTTTATAACATATTTAGTTGTTTAATGTGTTTTTAAAGTATATACATTGTTTTTAGTGTGTTTTTAGATTTTTATTTGTTGTTAGAGATTTTTTGGATTTAGGTTTTTAAGGGATTTTAGGGGGTTTTAGCATTTTTAAATTTTATATCTTTTTAGGGGTTTTACATTTTTTAGGTTTTTAATGGTTTCATATGTTTTCTCTATGTTTTTAGGGATGTTTTATGTTTATATTTATTTTTGTGGAATTTTTTATGATTATTATGGTTTTTAGGGCATTTGGGATTTGATGTTTTTAGAGTTTTAGGGTTTTGAGGTTTTTGTGGTTTTTCTATCGGTAGTTTTTCATTTAATTTTTAGGGTTTTTATAGTTTTCAATGATTTTAGGGGTATAAATAGTTTTTAGAGTTTTTATTGTTTTTTATGGTGTTCACGGGGTTTTAGGATTTTATAGGATTTTAGGACATTTTATGGTTACTAGGGTTTTTAGTGTATTTTAGTGGTTTTATAGTTATGATTTTTAGAGGTTTTATGTGTTTTTATGTTTTTAAGGTTTTGTTATCGTTTTCTGGGAATTTATTTATTTTACGTCCTCATGGATTTTTTTTTGTATTTTTAGGTTTTTATATTTTTTATGATGTTTAGGGATTTGGAGTGTTTTGGGGGGTTTTAGGGGATTTAGGGTTTTCATTTTCATTGGGGTTTTGTGGTTTTTTAATTATTTAGTGTATTTAAGGTTTCTAGAGTTTTTTTATCTTTTTTAGGGGTTTAATGGTTTTTTAAACTTTTTGGTGGGTTTTTAGGAGTTTAATGGTGTTTTAGGATTTCTAAGTTATTTAGGGTGTTTATTGTTTTTAGCATTTTTAGGTTTCAAGGGTTTTATATATTTCTATGTTTTTTAGGTTTTTATAGGTATTTGGAGTTTTTTTGGTTTTTCTATGCTTTTATGGATTTTTTTAGTAATTTTAATGTTTTTATGGTTCAAATGATTGTTGGGGGATTTTTTTGTTTTTCAGTGATTTTAGGTTTTTTTAGTTTTTATGGGGTTTTATTTTTTTCTAGATTTTTTATCATTTTTAGGGGGTATAATGGGTTTTTAATGTTTTTAGTTAGTTTTATGTGGTTTTATGGGTATTTAATAAATATTAGGGGTTATTATAGTTTTAAGGTTTTTTAGTGGTCTTAGGGTTTCAATAATCTTTAGGTTCTTAGGGTTTTAAGAGTATTTAGGTTATAAGGTTTTCTAATGGTTTTCATATTTTTGTGGGGATTTTATGTTTTTATGGATTTTTAGGCCTTTGAAAATATTTTTATTGTTTTTAGGGTTTTTAGTGATTTTGAGGGTTTTTGGATTTTTTTGGGTTATATTTTTTTTATAGTTTTTTTGGGTTTTAGTGCTTTTAATGTTTTTAATGATTCTAATGTTTTTAGGGGACCAAATTGTTTTTAGATTTTTGAGTGGTTTGGGGGGGGGGGTTATAGGTTTTGGGATTTATTTTTCTTGTTTTTAGGGTTCTTTTAAATTTTAGTTTATTTTAGGTTTTTTAACGTATTATGTTTTTTTAGGTTTTAAAGTTTTTCATTGGTCTTTTCATGGTTTTTATGATTTTTTTTTGTTTTAGATTATTTTTTGGTATTCACTAGGATTTTTATGATTTTTTAGAGTTTTAGGGAAATAGGGGTTTATTGGAATTTTAGGGGTTTTAGGGTTTTTGTTTTTTTGGTTGTTAGGGTTTTTTGAGTTTTAAGGGTATTTATGGTTTTTAAGAGAATTTAATTTTTTAGGGATTTAAAAGTTTTTTAGAGTTAATTGGATTTTTAGTGGTTATTAGGCTTTTTCCTGGTTTATATAATCTTTTTTAGTCTTTGGAGTTTTTGGGGAATTTAGATGTTTTATGGTTTTTAGAGTGTTTTAAGTTTTTAGGGGGTCTAAGTGTTTTTAGGTTTTAAGGATTTCATTGGGGTTTTATGGTTTTAAGGGTTTTTATGGTTTCAAGTATTTTTAGGGATTTCTAATACATTTATATGCTATTAGGGTTTTTGGGAATTTGGAGTGTTTTAGTTTTTTAAGGGTTTTTGGGTTTTTATGGGTTTTTAGGTATTCATTGTTTTTTTTTTGTGTGTAATTTGGGTTTTTATGGTTTTTTAGAGTTTTTAACCTTTTTAGGATAAAAGTGATTTTTGAGTTCTTTGTAGTGTTTACTTATTTTATGATTTTTTAGGTGTTTCTATGGTTTTATGGATCATATTGTATTTAGTGTTTTATGGATTTTAGGGGTTTTCACATTTTTTTGGTTTTTAGAGGTTTTATGTGTTTTTATGTTTTTGAGGGTTTCTTATGTGTTTTCAGGGTTTTTAGGGGTTATTTAATTTCTAGTTATTTTTGTGAATTTTTACGATTTAAAGGGGTATTTATTGTATTTAGGTACATTTAGGGTTTTTAAGGGTTTAACAGTTTTTTGGTTTTATGTTTTTTCGGTTTTTTAAGTTTTTTAATGTTTTTAAACATCTTTTTGGGTTTGAGGGTTTTTATATTTTTTTAGTGGTTGTTTAGTGTTTTATGTATTTTAGGGATTTTTATGGTTTCTAGGGTTTTTGTGGTCTTTTAGGGTTTTTATATTTTTTTTTTTTGGTTTTTAGTGTTTTTTGGCTTCTAGGGGTTTTATGTGCATTTATATATTTTAGGTTTTCATCCTGGATTTATGTGTTCTTGGGGGGTTTTATGTTTTTCAATATTTACTGGGAATATTTGTAATTTTTTATGATTTTTTGCATTTTAGGGATTTTGGGGGTTTATCGGGTTTTTAGGGTTTCTATGGTTTTTAATGTTTCTTGGGTTTTTTTTAGTTTTTTGGGTTTTATGTTTTTCTAGGTTTTGTAATTTTTTCAGGGGTTAAATAGATTTTAGAATATTTAGTGGGTTTTATCATTTTCTTAGAGTTTTATTTTTTTTATGATTTTTAGGGGTTTTAGGTTTTTATAGAATTTTGGTGTCTTTATAATGTTTTATATGGGTTTTAACAGTTTTTATGTTTTTAGGGGTTTTAAGATTTTTTTTGGGTTTTAATGGTTTCTTTGGGTTTTTAAGAATTTTATACATTTTTAATGATTTATAGTTATTTTTTAGTATTTTTATTAGATTAGGGGTTTTAGGGATTTTGAGGGTTGTTAGAGTTTTTTTTGGGTTTTAGGGTATTATTGTTATTTTATGTTTTTATGGCTTTCTGAGATTTTTATGTGTTTTATGTTTTTCTATTGTTTTTAATGTTTTAAGGGGTCTGAAGGATTTCAAGAGTGTTTACTGATTGTTTAGGGGTTCTATAGGGTTTAGGGTTTCATATGGTTTTGAAAAGGTTTTATGGTTTTTATTGTTTTCTGGGTTTTGGAGTATTTTATCATTTTTAACATTATTTAGGTTTTTAGGGGTTTTAATTGTTTTTAGTTTTTTATGGTTTTCTTAATAAGTTTAGGGTTTTTATGTATTTTTACATTTTTAGTTATTTTTTGAATTTTAATTAAAATTTTATGGTTTTTAGTGATTTTGAGGGTGTTTAGGGGTTTAAAGGTTTATATATTTATGGTGTTTTGTGTTTTTTAGGTTTTTTTAGTTATTAGGGGTTTAATGTTTTTTTAAAATTTTTTATGGATTTTAAGGGTGTTAGAGTTTTTGTGGTTTTTGGGATTTAATGGGGTTTTATAGTTTTTCTTAGAGTTTATCATTTTTTAAGGTTTCTTGGGGTTTTATGGTTTTTAGGGTTTTTATCTATTTTTAGGTTTTTATGGGTTTTATTGGTTTTTAATGGGTTTTATGGATTTTTAATGGTTTTAATTTTATTTTTATTTTTTAGGGGACTTTAGAGTTTCAGGTTCTTTTTGGGTGTTTAGGGATTTCATCATTTTCTAGGTTTTTAGGAGTTTTAAGTGTTTTTTGGATTTTATTATTTTTTAGGGTTTTTTTAAGGATTTAGGGTTATTTACATTTTTTGGGATTTGTATGGATTTTTTAGGTTTTTATGTTTTTTAGTGCTTTTAGAGATTTTAAGGGTTTATAGGTGCCTTTAGGGTTTTTTAGGTTTTTTTTAGGATTTTTAGTGTTTTTTTGGTTTTTAGGAGTGTGAAGTGTTTTTTGGTTTTTAAGTTTTTATTGGGGTTTTCAATGTATTTTAGGGTTTTTAAATTTTTGTAGTCACTTTTAGGGTTTTTTTAGGATTTTTATGTTTTTACGGTTTTTATGAATTTTGAGGGTTTTTATAGTTTTCATTGTGTTTTTAGGTATTTTATTGTCTCTTTAGTTTTCTATTTTTTTTCTTTTCTAATATTATGTTTTTTATAGATTTTTATTGTTTTTAATGGTTTGTTGGGTTATTAGAGATTTCATTGGGTTTTATGGTTTTTATGATTATTTTGGTATTTTAATTTTTTTGGGGGGTTTTTTGGTTTTTTAGAATTTTTTGGGTTCTTATGGTTTTAAACATTTTTTAGTTTTTAGGGGTTTTTTAGTGTTTTTATGTATTAGGGAATTATTATCGGTTTTCATGGGTTTAGGGGTTTTTATATTTTTATGGATTATAGGGATTTTTATACCTTTTATGGTTTTAGGATTTTAGAATTTTTGAGTGTTTTAGGTATTTTTTCATGTTTTTATGTTTCTTAGGGTATCTGGTTTTTTGGAATATTTAGGATTTTAAATTTTTTATGTAGTTTCAATGTATTTATGGGTTTGAAGGGTTTTATAGTTTTTAGTGTTTCTTTGGGTTTTTTTGGTCTTATGGGTTTTTAGGGTTTTTAGCAATTTTTTGGTTTTTAGGAGTTATAAGTGTTTTTAGGTATTTACGGTATTATTAGGCCTTTTAGGGTTTTTATTGTTTTATTATTTTATATAATTTTATGGATTTTGATATTTTTAATGTTTTTAGGGTTTATAGGGATTTCGAGGGGTTTGGGTGTATTTAAATATTTTATTTTTTAAGGTTTTAGGGTTTTATTATTTTTTATATTTTTAGAGTTTTTAATGTTTTTATTGTCATAAAGGGTGTTTATAATTTTTATTAGTTTTTATTTTTTATGGTTTTTATTGGGTTTTAGGGTTTTTAAGAGTTTTATGGGTTTTTTTGGTTTTGGTATTTGGGATTATGTTTATTTCAGTTATTAAGGTTTTATTATGGGGGTTTCCATGATTTTATATTTTATTAAATTTTAGGGGTTTTTTTCTTTTATGATTTTTTTGGTATTTTAGTGATTTTAGATATTTTTAGGGGTTTTAGGTTCTTTTTAGGTTTTTAGGTTTTTTCATATTTTTATAGTGTTTTGGGATTTGAAGGGGTTTCTTTGAATTTTTAGGGTTTTTATGGTTTTAGATTTCTTTAACGTTTTTAGGGGATTAAAGGGGGTTAATAGTTTTTATTTGGTTTTAGGGTTTTTATTCATTTTATGATTTTTAAGGGGTCCAGGGGTTTTTTTGGGTTCTATGCATTTAAGGAGTTTTTAGGGTTTTTATCATTTTTTAGGATTTTAGGTTTTTTATTTGTTTTTATGTTTTTTTGGTTTTCTGAAATTTTTAGGGTTTTTATGGGTGTTTTGGTTTTTGGAGATTCTTAATGATTTTAATGTTTGTAATGGTTTTACATTTTTTATTATTTATCGGATTTCTATTTTTTTACAGTCATTAAACATTTTTGTGGCTTAATGGGTTTTTTTTTTGTTTTTAAGATTTCTAGGTTTTTTACAAGATTTATGGGTTTTTAAGGTTTTAGGAGTTTTTATGAATTTTAGGGGTTTTGGGGTTTTCAGTGTTTTTAGGAGTTTAAATTATTTTATGGATTTTAAGGTCTTATTTGGAGTTTTAGGTTTTTAATGTTTTTACTATTTTTTTTATTTTAGGAAATTTTTGTATTTTTAGGGTTTTTTAGTGTTTTTTGCGTTTTAAAAGAGGTTTAGGGGTATTAGGTTCTTTAAGGTTTTTAGTGTTTTTATTGTTTTTAGGAGTTTTTGAGTTTTTAGGGGTTTTAATGGAGTTTGTAGTTTTTTAACATTATTAGTGTATTATGGGTTTTGGGGTTTTAAGTGTTTTTATTGTTTTTAGGGTTTTTATATTTTTTTATATGTTATTAAGGTTTTTTAGATTTTTTAGGTTTTTTAGGGGTTTTATGTGTTTTTATTTTTTTAATTTTTTTCTTGGGGTGTTTTAGGGTTTTTTAATATTTTTCACTTTTTGGGGATTTTCAGTTTGTTTTAGGATTTTTATGGTTTTTAGGGTTCTTTGGAATTTTGGAGGGCTTTAGGGTTTTTAGTATTTTGTTACATTTTTTGGGGCTTGACATATTTTTAGAGTTTTTAGGGGATTTTATGGTTTTTATAGGTTTTTATGATTTTTAAAGAATTTCGTTGGATTTTAATGTTTATACGGTTTTTTAGGGTTTCAAGAGTTTTATAGATTTTTATGGATTTAAGTGTTTTTTGGATTTTAATGCTTTATTAGGGGGATTCATGGGGTTTAGGGGCTTTTACGTTTTAGGTATTTTTAAGTATTTTTTAGAATTTTTATGGTTTTTTTTGTATTTTGGGGGGTTTTAGGGTTTATGGGGGTTTTAGGGTATTTTTTTTTATGTTTTTAGGGGTTTTAGGTTTTTTAGAATTCGATACTTTTTTTGGTTTAAAGGGTTTTGTTTATTTTTATTCATTTTAAGTGTTTTTATGGGTTTTTAGGGGATTTAATGTCTTTTAGAGTTTATTTGGTTTTTAGCGTTCTCATACTTTTTACGCTTTTATAGTATTTGGCCTTTTAGGGTTTTTAAATGTTTTAAGTGTTGTTAGGTTTTTATGTTTTTCCTATGGGGTTATAATGTTTTTAATGTTTTTATGTTTTTATTTATTTTACGTAATTTTTAAGAATTTAAATTTTTTTGGGGGGTTTTATGAATTTTGAGTTCTTTTATTTTTTTATAGGTTTTTAGGACTTTTTTGGGTTTTCAGTATATATTTTTGTTTTTAGGGGTTTTAGAGTTTTTAAAGTATTATCGGTTTGAAGGGTTTTATATTTTTAGTGGTTTTAGTGATTTTTAGTGTTTTATAGTGTTTTTGGGGTTTTAATATTTTTATTTTTCTTGATGGTTCATAGTTTTTTAGGGATTTTTAGGGTTTTATAATTTTTATGTTTTTTATTGGGTTTAAGTGTTTTTGGGTCTTTAAGGATTTCTTAGTTTTTTTATGATTTATAGTGTTTATTTATGTTTTTATGTATTTTTAAAGATTGTAACGATTTCTATGATTTTTTATGATTTTGGGATATTGATGGTTTTTAGGGTTTTTAGGGTTTTTATGGGATTTATGGTAATTATGTTTTTAGGGTTTTTTAGTTTTTAGGATTTAATTTTTTTTTGAGTTTTTAACATTTTTTGAAGGCATAACGGAATTTTTATCGATTTTAGTGTCTTTTTAGGGGTTTTTATGTATTTATAAGTTTTACGGTTTTTAGGGTTTTTGGGATTTTTTGGGGGGTTTTAAGGGTTTTAGCATTTTTTAGTGGTTGTAAGTGTTTTTAGGTTTTTAATGTTTTCTTCAGAATATTAGATATTTTACACTTTTTTAGGAAATTTTTATGTTTTTTATGGTCTAATTTGGTTTTTAGGTATTCTGAGGGGTTTTGGGTTTTTTGGGATCTTTTATGTTTTCAGGTATGAGAGTATTTTAGGGTTTTTGAAGTGTTTTAGTGTTTTTTAATGTTTTATTAGTTTAATGTGTTTTAATAATTTTACTTAATTTTTGGGTTTTATGGGTTTATAGGGGTTTTATGTTTTTTAGGGTTTTTATGGTTTTTAGGAGTTTTAAGGGATTTTAATTTTTTTTAGAATATTTAGGGGTTTTGAGTGTTTTTTGGTTTTTAAGGTTTTCTTAGGGTATTCTAGAGTTTTGCGTTTTATACATTTTTAGAGATTTTTAGGGATTTTTGGTTTCCAGTGATTTATGGATTTATATTTTTTTTGTGTTTTTTAGGGTTTTGTGGGTTCTTATGGTTATTTGGATTTTTGTGTTCTTTTAGTTTTTATGTTTTTTTTATTTTTTTCTTATGATTTTTATGGTTTTTAGTTTTTTTTATTTTTATGGGTTATATGGGTTTTTTAGGGTATTTTAAGGATTTTATGGTTTTTAGTGTTTTTTATACTTTTTTTCTATTTAATTGTTATTAATTTTTCTAGGTTTTCATAGTGGTGTTCATGGTTTTTATGATTTTTACGTTTTTATATATTTTTAGAATTTTTTTAGAAATTTTTATCGTTTTTAGGTATCTAAATATTTTGACGGTTTGTATGGGGTTTATGGTTTTTATTGAGGTTTTAGTGTTTTTTGAGTTTTTTATGGAGTTTAAGATTTTTTAGAGTTTTTACCTATTTTAGGAGTTTATAGGTGTTTATAGTGTTTTACTGGGTTTTTAGTGTTGTATGGGTATTTATTCTTTTTAATGTTTTTAAGACTTTTTACAAGTTCTAGGGATTCAAGGAATTTTTAGGGATTTTAGCATTTAATGTATTAATGGACATTTAGTGGGTATTTTAAGGTTATATTTGGGGTTATATGGTATTTATGTTATTTTGTATTTTTAGGGAATTTTGATTATTTTTTATGGTTTTAATGGTTTTATTGATTTTGAGGGGTTTTAGGGATTTATTGTTTTTTTGGGATTTTTTAGTTTTTAAGGAATTTAATCTTTTTTATACTTTGTAATGATTTTAGGGTTTTAATGTTTTTTTTTTGAGTTTTAGTGTTTAGAGGGTTTTTATGGGTTTTAGGGTTTTTAATGGTTTTTAGGGGTTTTATGGTTTTTGGATTTTAGTGTTTTTAACGATTTTTATGGTTTTTAGGTTTTTTCGGTTTTTTAAGGTTTTTAGGATTTTTAGTGTCTTTTAGTTTTTGTTGGTTTTAAGTGATTTTGGGATTTTAAGGGTTTCAATTGGGGTCTTAGTTTTTTAGCATTTTCTACATTTTTAGGGATTTTATACATCATTTTAGTTTTTTTATTTTTTTAATAGTTTTTAGGGATTTTATATTTTTTAGGGGTTTTTGGGTTTTTGGGATTTTTAGGGGTTTTATATTTTCTAGGCTTTTATGAGTTTTAAGTGTTTTTAGGTTTTTAAGGGTTTCTTAGGGATTTTCATGGTTTTTAGGTTTTGCATATTTTTAGGAATTTTTATATTTTTTATTGTATAATGGTTTTTAGGGATCTTATGGGCTTTTAAAATTTTTATGGTTTCTATAGAATTTAGGGTTTTTGAGTTTCTTAGGGTTTATTTTTTTTAATATTTATTATTTTTTTATAGATTTAAATGTTATTTAGAGTTTTATGTTGTTTTTATGATATTTTAGTGTTTTAAGGTTTTTAGCCTGTTAAGGATTTTTAGGGGTTTTATGTATTTTTAGGTTTTAAAAGTAATTCTTGGGGTTTTCCAGGCTTTTATGTTTTTTAACATTTTAAAGTATTTTTTTAAATTTTTAGGATTTTTAGGTGTCTTTATAGACTTTCATGGATTTAGGGGTTTTAGGTGTTTTCTAGTTTTTTGGGGTTTAAGGGATTTTTTACATTTTTCAAAATTTTATGTTTTTTATATCTTATAATGTTTTTGGGGTTTAAAGAATTTTTAGATAATTTAGTGGGTTTTTTGAATTTTTATTGGAGTTTAATGTTTTTGTGAGTTTTATGGGATTTTTGGATTTTAGGATTTTAGGCACTTTCTAAGGTTTTTAGGGTTTTTATCATTTTTAGGGTATTTAGGATTTTATGCGTTTTATGTTTTTGAGGGTTTCATAGAAATTTTTGTGTTTTAATTTTTTTCTTAGTTTTTTAAGTTTTTTATGGATTTTGGGGATTGTGGGAATTTTTAGGATTTTAGGTCTATTCAGGGTTTTATGGTTTTTTGAGATTTTAGGGAGTTTTTCAGTTTTTTAGGTTTTTCTTTTATTTCTATATTTTTTAACTTTGTTTGGCGTTTATAATTTTTTTGGTGTTTTTAATGGGATTTTCAGAGTTTTATGGTTTTTAGGGGTTTTCTGATCTTTTGAGTTTTCGATTTTTTAGGTTATTTTAAGGATTTAACATTTTTAAGGTTTCTTAGGGGTTTTAAGTGGTTTTAGATTTTTAATGCTTTCTTATGGGTTTTCAGGGTTTTTATGGTTTCCTGTGTTTTTAGGGATTTTTATACATTTTTATGATTTTTATGGGTTTTCATGATTTATGAATTTTTATAGTTTTTAATGGATTTTAGAGTTTTTACATTTTTTATTGGTTTAAGTGTTTTTAGGGTTTCTTATTATTTTTTCATGTTTTTAGTTTTTTCGGGGTTTTAGGGGTTTATATGTTATTAATGATTTCATTATGTTTTTATACTTTTCTGGGTTTTTTTTGTTTTTATGGATTTCATGGATTTTTTGGATTTTAATTTTTTTTAATGTTTTAGGGATTTTGAGAGTTTTATGGTTTTTTGGGTATTTATGGTGTTTATAGTGTTTTTTGGGTTCATAGGGTTTTTTAGTTTTTTAGGATTTTTAAGGATTTTTGATTTTTAAAATTTTTAGAGGTTTATTAAGATGTGAAGTTCGAGAGGACGATGATGTTCTAGGTTGCATCTCTCATGGTATCTTTATCTCTATCTTTGGGTCCCTGATGGGATTATTATTTTTGATTGTTGTGTATCTCCTTCAGCAGGTGTTTTTTATTTGTTCAGATGTTTTGTCTAATTCCATTATGGTGAATTTACGATGATTATGATTAAGTAGATGATGGTGAAGAAATGAAGTTGATAGTATCGAGTTATAGTTTTTGTTTGTTGTGGTGGAACGATGGCTGGTGGGTTCTCCTTGGTGAAGTGGAGATGTTCGGGATGTGAACCGGTCGGCGTTAGTGATAATTTTTTTGATTGGTAGTGGGTTCTCACTAGAAAAGTGGACATGATGACAATTTAGTGTTAGGGAATGTGGATCAAGGTGGCTCATGGTTCAACATCTCGGGGCCTAATATTATTAGGTGGTGTTGTGATTAATGTCCATTTTAAAATTTTGATCCTAGGGTTTTGGATGATGATCGTTTGAATTTAAATTTAAATTTTGAAATACTGGGTTGTGGTTATTAAATTATAAATGTTAAATTACTACTTAACTTTAATGTAGATATTAGAAAATACAAAAAATGGATTTAGATTATGGTTTTTATAATTTTTTAGTATTTTAGGGGTTTTTCTGTTTTTTTGTTTTTAAGGTTTTCATATGAATTTTCAAGGTTTTAAGGGTTTTCTGGGGTTTTTGGGGTTTTGGGGTTTTATTTTTTCTAAGAGTTTTTACGGTTTTTTATGTTTTTTATTATTTTTTACATTTTTTAAGTTTCAGAATGGTTTTTAGAGTTTTTAATCCATTTTTATGGGTTTTTGGGTTATTTAATGTTTTAGGGGTGTTTTGGTTTTTTGATTTTTTGGATTTTTAGTATTTTTATGGTTTTTAGTGATTTTTAAGATTTTAATGGCTTAAAGTTATTTTTAGGGTCTTTAAGTTTTATTAAAGATTTTCACAGTTTTTAGTGTTTTTACGCTTTTAGGGAGATTTTGGGAATTTTTAGGATTTTAATGGATTTTTAGGGTTTTTTGTATTTTGATGGTTTTTGGGGTCTTTATGTTTTTTTTATTTTTTTATTAATTTTTTTGGTTTTAATGTTTTTATAAATGTTTAACATTTTTAGTGGTTTATAGGGTTATTAGAGTTTTTAGTGGTTTTTTTTGTTTTTATGGGTTTTCAGGGTTTTGACGATTTTTTTAGGTTTTTATGTTTTTTGGGGTTTTTATGGTTTATAGATTTATTTAGTGTTTTTGGAATTATTGAGGTATGTTAGGGGTTTTAACTATTCTTGGTTTTTAAGGTTTTCTTATGGATTTTCTTGTTTTTTAGGGTTTTTTATGTTTTTATAAGTTTTTATGGATTTTTTTTATGATTTTTAGGTGTTTATAGGGTATTAGGGTTTCTTATAGTTTTTGTGTTTTTTAGGGGTTTTAACATTAATTAGTTTTTTTTGGGTATTTTATGTTTTTTAGTTTTTTTATTTCTTAGGGATTTTTAGTTTTTTATATTTTTTTTACATTTTAGGGATTTTATGGATTTTTATGATTTTTATGATTTTTAGTGTTTTTAATAATTTTGTATGTTTTTAGAGTTTCTATGGGTTTAAGGGTTCTCCGTTTTTTATGGTCTTTATGAGTTTTTTTGTGTATTAATGATTTGTTTAGTTTTTAACTTTTAGGAGTTTAAATGTATTTTATAGTTAATACTGGGTTTTAGGGGTTTTATGGGTTTGGATGGTTTTTAAAGAGGTTTTGGGTCTTTTATGTTTTTTGTGGGATTTAGTGGTTTTAGGGTTTAGGGTCTTTTAGGTATGTCCCAGTTTTTTTATTTTACATGTTTTAACTATTATTAGGTTTTTGTGGTTCTCTATAAATTTTCAGGGTATTTAGGATATTTAACATTATTAGGTATTTTTATTGATTTTTATGAATTTATGGGTTTTATGTAATTTATGGATTTTTAGGGTTTTATTATGTTTTAAGGGTTTTTAATGATTTTTAGTGTTTTCTTATTTTTTTAATAGTTTTATGTGTTTTGGTTTTTTAAGGATTTATTTTGGGGTTTTAGGGTTTTTAGGTTATTTTAAATATTTAGGAATTTTAGGTAATTTTTTTGGTTTTTTATGGATTTTCGGGTTTTGTTGGATATTGTGGTGTTTTATGGGATTTAAGGGTTTTACAGTTTTTATGGATTTTTTGGGTTTAAGTGTCTTTTTTAGTTTTTTTGGGTTTTAATATTTTTTTAGTTTTCTAAAAAAATTAAGGCTTTTAGTGGTTTTTTTGGTATTGATGGATTTTTGGGGTTTTTAATATTTTATGGGTTTTTTGTGTTTTTTGGTTTTAGGGGTTTTTAGAGCTTGTAGTGTTTTTAAATTTTATTTATGGGGTTTACGTGTTTTATATTTATAATAATATTGTAGGTTTTTAGGATTTTTATGATTTTTTATGTTTCTATAGAATTTTAGACATTTTGTAGGATATATATAGTTATTAGGGTTTTAGGGCAAGGAAGATTCGGAGGTCGGGCTATTCCCGACCCCCCATGTTTATTAGATAAAGAAAAGAAGCAACAGACAAAGGAGGGGAGGGGTCAAATGACCCACACCCAAAAACCCTTTACAAACACACACCCAAATACTACAAAAAAAAAGAAAAATCCAATGCACACAAAAGGGGTTTTGGTGTTTTTTAGGTTTTAGGGGTTTTAATTGTTCTTGGGATTTTAAGATTTACATAGGATTTTTTAGGTTGTTAAGGGTTTTATATGTTTTTCAAGATTTTTATAGATTTTTAATGAATTTTCATGTTTTGTAGGGTATTAGAGTTTTATGGTTTCTTGGGGGGGTTTAATGGTTTTGGTATGTGTTTTAAAGGGGTTAAGGACGTTTATAGTTTTATGGGTTTTCATATATTTTAATGGGTTTCATATTTTTTAGTGGTTTTTGGGTTTTTTTGTGAGATTTCATGTTTTTTGGGGATTTAGAGATTTTTTGGTTTTAGGGTTCTTATTGATCCTTAGGTGTTTTATTATTTTTAGTTTTTATGGATTTAGGGATTTTATGGATTTTAGGGATTTTTAGGGGTTTTACAACCTTTAGGTTTTTATGGGTTTAATATGTTTTTATGATTTTAGGGTTTTAATTTCATTTTATTGATTTTTATGGTTGTTTACATTTTTATGGTTTTTTTTGCTTTTTAATATTTTTTTTGGGGGTTTAGGAATATTTTTTTGGATTTTTTGGGTTTTTAGGGGTTTTTTTGTTTTTGTGCGTTTAGGGGTTTTTTGAGTTTTTAGGGGTTTTAAGGTTTTATAGGGTTTTTTTTATCATTTTTAAGATTTTAAACGGTTTTATAGTTTTTCATTGTATTTAGGGGTTTTGTGGGTTTTTAGAGGTTTTTAATGTTTTTAGAGGTTTTTAATGTTTTTGGGGATTTTTATGGGGGGCGTTATGGTTTTTAATGTTTTTAGGGGTTTTAAGGTTTTTAGATTTTTTGGGTTTTTAGAGGATTAAGGGTTTTTAGGTTTTTAATTTTTTTTCTTAGTGGTTTTTAGGGTTTAGAGATTATTTTTTTGGATTTTAAGTCTTTATTAATAATTTTAATGTTTATAGGGGTTTTAAGGATATTGAGGGTTTTATAGTACTTATTGGTTTTATATTTTATTTGGTTTTGATGGTTTTTTTGTGTTTTTGGTAGGTATATGGTTTATATTTTTTTTAACAATTTTAGGTGTTTAAATGGGTTTTAGAGTATTTAGTTCGTATTGGGGTTTTTTATTTTTATGGTTTTATAGTGTTTTTAGGGTTTTATTATTTTTAGGATTTAGGGATTTTAAAGGTTTTTAGGTTTTATGGTTTTTGGGGTTTTTAGGGTTTTATAGGTTTTTATGTATTATTAATTTTATAGTTTTTTTAGGATTTTTATATTTCTTATGTTTTCTATGGATTTTGAGGGTTTTATGGTTTCTTAGGGATTTTTGTTATATTGGGTTTTTAGGGATTTTTGTTAGTTTATATGGTTTTTAAGAGTTTTTAATATTTCATGGAGTATAATGGGGTTTTAGTGTTTTTTTAGTTTCTAAGGTTTTATGGGTTTTTAGGTTTTTTAATGTTCTTAAGGGTTTTATGGTTTTAGACAATTTTTGGGTGTTTAAGGTCATTTAGGGATTATAGTTTTTTTTAATGTTTTTATGTTTGAAGGGGATTAATGTCTTTTTAATATTTTAAGTATATCATAGTATTTTTCTAGATTTTTACTGTTTTTATGTTTTAAGGTAGTATTTTTAAGGATTTTTATGGGTTTGAGGGTTTTTTGGATTTTTTGGGTTTTTAGGGTATTTGTGTTTTTACAGTTTTTAGAATTTTAATTTCATTAATATTTTAAGGCTCTCTTAGTGTTTATGGGTTTTTTTACTTTTTCATGGATTTCTATGGCCTTTTAGGATTTATAGATTGTTTTTGGGTTTTGATGGATTTAGAGGGTTTTATGGTTATTAGCATTTTATGGTTTTATTAGGAGTTCAAAGTTTTTTTTATTTCCCTATGGGTCTTAAAAGTTTTTTAGGGATTTTTAACACTTTTATGAGATGAACATGATTTTAGATATTTTTATGTTTATTTAGGGTTTTATCTATTATTAGGGTTTTTATGGTTTTACATGTTTTTAAGTTCCTTTTAGTTTTTTTGGGTTTTTTGTATTTTTTAGATTTTGTTGATATTTTTGTTGTTTTTATAATTTTTAGGGTTTTTAGGGTTCTAAATGATTCTGAATATATTTTTGGGGTTTTTAGGTTTTTAGCATATTTGAGGTTTATAGGTGTTTTATCTGAATTTAGTTTTTTATGATTCTTATAGTTTATTCAAGGTTTTTTGGGTTTTTTATGTTTTGAGAGTTTTTTTTGGAATTTTTAGGATTTTAATTATTTTTATTGTTATGATGGTTTTTGGGGGTTTTGGGATTTTTTTCTAGTTTTTAGGGGTTCAAAGTTTTTGCAAAGTTTTTAAACATTTTTAGGTGTTTAATGGGGTTTTTTATTTTTTTAGTGGGTTTTGGGTTTTTATGGGTTTAGGGGGTTTTATGGATTTAGTAGTTTTATGGTTTTTATGGTTTTAGGTGTTTTTAGGGTTCATATAGTTTTTTTGTTTTTCAATAATTTAACACATTTAAGGTTTTTATGGGTTTCTTAGTGGTTTTCAGGGTTTTTGAGGGTTTATAGGTTTTTTATAGATTGTTAAGGATTTCAGGGATTTTTATGATTCTTATGAATTTTGAGTTTATTTAGAGTGTGTATGTATTTTTTTTGAGTTTATTTTTTTTTGGTGTTTTATGGTATCTAATGTATATAAAGTGTTTCATGGGTTAATTGGGTACTAGAATTTTTGGGGGGTTTTGTATTTGTCTCAGTTTTTTTCATTTTTATGTTTTTTGATTTGTTCATTAATTTTATGGTTTTAGGGTTTTTAGGGTGTTTTAGAGTTTTTAGAATTATTTAGGTTTTTAGGTGTTTAATGTATTTTTAGGATTTTAATGTTTTATTAGGAGTTATAGGGTTTCATTATGTTTTTATATATTTTTTTGGATATTTATTATTTTGAGGGTTTATAGAATCTTTAGTTATTTTGATATTTTTAGGGTTTAAGGAGTTTTAAGTGTTTTAGAATTTTTAGGGTTTTTATGGGTTTTAAGTGTTTTCAGATTTTTATGATTTTCTTAGGGGTTTTTTGATTGTTAGGGTATTTTCATTTTTATATATTTTTAGTAATTTTTATGAGTTTTATAGTTTTTAACGTTTTTAGGTATTTTGACCAATTTTAGGGGTTTTAGTGTTTTTTTAGTTTTTTGGTTTTTTGGGTTTTAAGGATTTTTCTAATCTTTAGGGTTTTAAGGATTTATTATGTTTTTTTATGTTTCTTGGGTTTAAATGGATTATGGTGTTTTTGGTGGGTTTTTAGGGTTTTTATGAGTTTTTAGGTTTTTCATGGTTTTATAGATTTTAATTCTATTTACTGTTTTTAGGTCATTCAATTGTTTTTAAGGTGTTGGAATTTTTTATGTTTTTAGGGATTCTAATTGATTTATTTTTTTAAAGTTTTTTTATTGGTTTTTATGATTTTTTACATTTTAGGGGCTTTTTTGGGGGTTTTTATAATTTTTATGTATTTTTATTGTTTTTTGGGATTTTAATAATTTTAGGGTTTTAGGGTTTTAAAATCATTCACGATTTTTATAAATTTTTATTTTTAGGGGGGTTATGTTGTATTAAGTTTTCTGGTTTTATAAGGGGTTTTTCAGGTTTTTTCAATTTTAGGTATTCTTAGGGATTTCTTAGGATTTTTTTGGGTTTTTTTTATTTTTATGTATTTTGAAGGATTTTAGTGCATTTAGGGGTTTTTATTATTTTTTGGTGTTTTTTAGTTTTTTGAGGGATTTAAGTGTTTCAATTTTTAAAATTTTTTCTTATGAGTTTATAGGGGTTTTAGGTTTTTTATCTTTTTAGGTATTTTATGGATTTTTAGGTAATTTTTACGCTTTTCAAGGGGTTTAATGGTTTTTGATGATGTTGATGGTTTTAATGGGTTTTTTGGGTTTTTTTTAGGATTTTTAAGGTTTATAAAATTTTTACTTGTTTACTAGGTTTATAGATTTTTTAGTTGGTTTTTTGGGTTTTCAGTGGTGTGTATGGTTTTAGGTATTTTAGTTATTTAGTGTTTTAGGGGTTATAAGGTATTTTTTGGAATTTTTTGGGTTTTTAGTTTTTTTAGGTTTTAAGTGTTTTTATTTTTAAAGGTTTTCATAATTTTCTTCATGGTTTTTAAAATTCTTTAGGTTTTTATGGGGTTTAAGGAGTTTTTAGGAATGTTATGGGTTTTACGAATTATAGGAATTTTTGGGGATTTTTGGGTATTCGATGTTTTTTATGGTATTTAGTGTTTTCAGGTTTTTATGAATTTCTTAAGGTTTTTCTGGTGTGTGGGGTTTTTTACAATTTCATGGATTTTTTTATCCTTATATAAGAGGTTTTTTATTTTTTAGTGTTCCTTTTAGTGTTTTTTAGGGTTTCAGAATTTTTAGTCTTTATTGGCGATTTAAGTGTTTTTATGTTTTTATGGTTTTCTTATCAGTTTTAGGGTATTTAAGTTTATTTATGATTTTAGGAATTTCTAGTGATTTTTATGATTTTACGGTTTTAGGGATATTAATGGTTTTTTTGAGTTTTTAGGTTTTTTAGGGTTTTTAGTTATGTTTTAATTTATTGGTTTTTAGGGGTTTTAAGTATTTTTAGGTATTTAAGGTCTTCTTATATTTTTTTTAGTAATTTCATTGTTTTTACATTTTAATGATTCATAAAGTTTTAATGGGTTTTTTTGTTTTTTTGATTTTGTTGGTTTTTAGTGTGTTTTTATGTTTTTTTGGGTTTTTATTGTTTTTTGGTTGTTTTAGGATTTTTTTGAGTTTCATATGGTTTTAAGGGTTTATGGTTTTTAAGTGTTTTAAAATGTTTGTAGGGGTTAAATGGTTTTTTGAGTTTTAGCAGTTTTATGGGTCTTTATGGTTACAACATTTTTAGGGGTTTAGTGGTTTTGGGGGGTTTTAAGGGGTTCTAGGTTTTTAGGGTATTTTTTTATTTTTATAGATTTCTTGGGATATTATTAGGATTTTATTATTTTGAGGGTTTTTTGTATTTTGATTGTTTTTAATTGTTTTATGTATTTTTACGTATGTTTTATTTTTTATGGGTTTTTAGGTATTTTGATATTTATTTGGGGTTTTAGGGTTTTAGGGTATTTAGGGTTTCATTATTTTTAGAATTTTAGTGGTTTTATGTGTTTTTTGGTTTTAATGGTTTTCTTGGGGATCTTCATGGGTTTTTTTTATTTTTAAGATTTATAGGGATTGTTATGATTTTTATAGTCATTTAGGGATTTTATGGATTTTGACGGTTTTAGGGATTTTATGGATTTTTTTAATGTTTTTATAGGTTTGAATGTTTTATTTAGTTTTAGTGGGGTTTGGGGGGTTTATGTGTTTTAGGGCTCTTTAATGTTTTAGAGGGTTTATGATTTTTTAGGTTTTTAGGGATTTTTTATGATTCTTAGAGATTTTAGGTATTTAAGGGTTTGAAGTGTTTTTATGTTTTTAAGGTTTGCTTAGTCGTTTTCAATGTTTTTAGTATTTTTTATCTTATTTTTTTGGATTTTTAGTAACATTTATGATTTTAATGGTTTTTAAGGTTTTTAGGGATTTTTCTTTTTTTGGGATTATTTAGGGTGTTCAGGGATTTATGGTTTTTAGGTTTTTTCAATGAGTATTTTGGGTTTTTATATTTTTTTAGAGATTTTTATTTTTTTAGGAGTGTAAAGGGTTTTATGGTTTTTGGTGGGTGTATGGTGATTTTATAGATTTTTATTGTTTTATTGTTTTTATGTCTTAAGGGTTTTTAATTTTTTCTGTGTTTTTTAGTCATTGAAGGTTTTATGGGTTTTTAGTCTTTTAGGTGTTTTTACTATTTTTAGTTTCATTATGTTTTCTTTGGATTTTTTATTTTTAAGTTATTTTATATTTTTTGGGATTTTTAGTATTTTTATGTTTTTTAGGGGCTTTAGTGATTTTCAGGGTTTATGGTCTATAAAATCTTATAGGGGTTTTAGGTGTTTTAAATATTTTTATACATTTAATGTTTTCATAGAGATTTTAGGGTATTTATATTCTCTATTTTTTTATGGTATTTTTAAGATTTTTATGTTCTTTTAGGCTCTCAAGTGATTTTGATGGGTTTATTGTTTTTAGGGTTTTAGGATTTTTATAGTTTTTTGGGGGTTTTATTATTTTTATTGAAATTTATGCATTATAGGGATTTTGATTTTTTTTTGGTTTTAGGGAATTTATTTTTTCATTGTCTTTAGGGGGTTTTCTTGTTTTTTGGATTTAAAGGATTTAATGTTTTTTTTAAAAAAATATGGGTTTTAATTATTCATTATATTGTTTTTCTTTTTTTGATTTTTAATGGTTTTTAAGGACTATTATAGTTTTAGAGTCTTTTTAGGGTTTTAACGTTTTTAGGTTTTTAGGGGTTTTATGTGCCTTTAAGATTTTAATGTTTTCCTAAGGTTTTTAGGTTTGAATGTTTTTGAGAATTTATCGGTCTTTTAAAGATATTTATGGTTTTTAGGATTTTAAAAATTTTGTGGGGTTTTAGGGTTTTTTTGTTGTTTTGGTTTTTTGTGTTTTTTGAGTTATATAGAGGTTTTAAGGTTTTTTAGTGTTTGAAATGTTTTTCGGGGTTTAAAGGGTTTTTATAGTTCTTAATGGGTTTTAAGTTTTTTGGGGGCTTGCAGGTTTTTTTGGTTTTTTGGGGGGTTAGGATCCTTTAGGGGGTTTAGGATTATTAGTCATTTTTGGTTGTTTGGGGTTTTATGTATTCATAGGTTTTTGAGATTTCTTAGGATTTTAGGGGGTTTTTTGGGTTTTTATATTTTTATGATTTTAAGGGATTTTTTAGGATTATTATGTATATTTAGGGTTGTTAGGTATTTTTTGGGTTTTAGGGTTTTTAGGGATTTTATATTTTTAAAGGTTTTACAGGTTTTTTGAGTTTTTTACAGTTATTAAGGATTTTATAGATTTTAAAATTTCATTGGGATCAAATGGTTTTCAATGTTTTAAGTAAATTTTTTGGTTTTATGGGTTTTATGGGTTTTTATTGTTTTAGGGGTTTTATGTTTTTATGGGTTCTTAAGGTTTTTAGGTTCTATTAGGGGTTTTAGTATTTTTTGGGTTTTATGGGTTTGAAAAGTTTTTATCTTATTAATAATTTTCAATGTTTTTATGTTTTTTAGGGTTTTTTTGTTTTTATGGATTTTAGGGAGCTTTTATGATATTATGGGATTTTTTTATTTTTTTGGTTTTTAGGGTTTCTATTGTTTTTAGGGATTTTACAAGTATTAGTGCTTTAGGTTTCGCTTAGGGGTTTTTAGGGTTTTTAGTGTTTTTATGTTTTTTGGTAATTTTAGGGAATTTGTATTATTTTATGGGGTTTTAGGGTTTTTTTTATTTTGAGGGTTTTTTGGTTTTCTTTGGTTTTTTTGGTTTTCAGAGGTTTTTTGAGTTATTTAGGGTTTTATGGGGTTTTAGAGTTTTTTAAAAAATTTAAGGGTTTTAGATTTTTTTTAGTTTTATTACTTTTTAGTGTTTTTGTGTTTTTATGGTTTTATTAGTGGTTTTCATGGTTATTTGGGATTTTAGGGGTTTTATTGTTTTTTAATGTTTAAGGGTTGTCTTTTGAGTTGATATGGTTTTTTTCATGTTTAAGGGTTGTCTTTTGAGTTGTTGTGGTTTTTTGGGATTTTCGTGTTTTTAATGATTTTAGGGGTTTAAAGGGGTTTGAAATTTGTTATTCTGTTTCTAGGGTTTTTATGTGTTTGTTGGTTTTTTGGGTTTTTATGGATTTTCCCATTTTTAATTTTTTATGGGTTTTAAGTGTATTTTGATTTTGAATGTTTTCTTAGGGGTTTCAATGATTTTAGTTGTTTTAAAATTTTATGGATTTGTTAGGTATTTTTTGAGGATTTTGATGAGTTTAGAGGGCTTTAGGGTTTTTGAGGGTTTTTAGGATTTTCTATCGTTTTAAGGTTGTTTTTGGGATTCTTGTGTTTTTTGATTTTTTAGGGTCTTTATGAATTGTGTTAATTTTTTAATTTTTAAGGCTATAAATGGTTTTTAGAGTTTTCAATATATTATTAAATTATTTAAGGAGTTTTATGTTTTTTAGTGGGTTTTTATGTTTTTTAGGGTTTTAAAGGTTTTTAGGCTTTTAAGAGGTTTTTAGGTTTGTTAGGTGTTTTAACTGTTTTTTAGGTTTTTATGTTTTTAAGGGTAATTTTGGGTTTTTTTGGGGTTTTATGTTTTTATGGATTTATAGTGTTTTAAGGTTTTATTATTTTTTAGGATTTTTTGGGGTTTTGTGGGTTTTTAGGGGGTTTTTAGATTGTTTTGGTTGTTAAGGTATTTTATAATTTTTAGAACTTTTAAGGGTTTTTAAGGGTTTAATGTACTTTTCAGTTTTTATGGTTTTCATAGGGGGTTTCGGGGTTTTTAGGATTTCTATATTTTTTTGGATTTTTAGTGATTTTTTAGGAATTTTAGGGTTGATAGAGTTTTTAGGGATTTTTTTTTGTTTTTACAGCTTTTAGTATATTCTATATTTTTTTGGTTTAAAGTTTTTGTATGTTTTTAATGTTTTATTATAGTTTTCCAGATTTCTTATCAGTTTTTACATTTTTGGGGGTTTATAGGTCTTAGGTGTTTTTAGTATTTTATTTTTTCTTAGGTTTTTGATGGGTTTAATGGTTTTTTATGTTTTTCAGGCCTTTTAGGGCTTGATGAGTATGTTTAAGGTTTTTAGGATCTCTGAGGATTTCTAGGGTTTTTAGTTTTTTTGGGGGGTTTGGGGTTTTTAGTGGGTACTTAATTTTTCTTAAGGTTTTATGGGTTTTTAGAGTTTTCTAATTTTTTAGGATGTTAATGGGTTTTGGGTGTTTTAGTGTTTTTAGGATTTTTATGGGATTTTAAGGTTTTTATGGGTTTTTAGGGATTTTAGGGATTTTTAGGGTTTTTTATAAAAATTTCTAGGGGTTAATTGTTATAATGATTTTTAAGGTTTTATTAGTGGATTTCAGGTTTTTTTGGTATTTTATGTTTTTAGGGATATTTAGGGATTTTTGGGACTTTTATGGGTTTTTATTGTTTTCTGTGATTTAGAGGTGTTTTAGGAATTTATTTGGGCATTAGGGTTTTTAGTGTGTTTTAGTGTTTTAGGGGTTTAATGAATTTTTTATTTTTAAGGTTGTCTTATGTTTTTTCATGGATTTTAGGGTTTTTTATTATTTTATAGTTATTACATATTTTTAGGATTTTATTGGGTTATTAGGTTTGTTTGGGTTTTTATGGATTTTAGGGTTTCTAGGGTTTCTTTGGGATTTCAATTTTATAATTATTTTTACATATTGTTAGTTTTTTTAACATTTTAGGGGATTATAGGGTTTTGTTGTTTTTAATGGTTTTATGGGATTTATGGTTTTAGAGGGTTTTAATGGTATTTATCATTTTCAGGGTTCTTAGCATTTTAATGTTCTTAGGGGATTTAGGATTATTTAGGTTTTAAATGTTTTATTGGTCTTTTTCATGGTTTTTATGATTATGTTTTTAGGAATTTTTATGTATTTTTAGGAATTTTCCTTTTTCAGAGTTTATTAGGATTTTGAGGGTTTTTAGTGTTTTAGGATATTTAGGGTTTTAATGGTTATTGGGGATTTTTTTTGGGTTTTTTGAGTATTTAGGGTTTTCAAGGTATTTATAATTTTTTAATGTTTTATGGTTTTAAAGGTATTATAAAATTTTTACCATTTTTTAGGGGTTTATTGGTTACTACAGTTTTAAGGTTTGGGGGTTATGGGTTTTTAGTATATTTTTGAGATTTTATGATTTCATTAGTTTTTAGGGGATTTTAGTGTTTTTAGATTTTTCATGTTATCTTAGGGGATTCTAATTATTGTGTTTTAGAGGGTTCGAGGGATTTCAGTGGTTTTTAGAGTTTTAGTTGTTTATATGGTTTTTAGAATATTTTTTTGTTTTTAGGGGTTTTAAGAGTTTATATGTTTTTAATATTTTCATAGTGGTTTTTAGTGTTGTTAGGGTTCTCCACATTTTTAAGTATTTTTATGGAATTTTAATTATTTTATAGGTTGTTTGGTTTTTATTGATATTGTTGGTTTTATGGTTCTTTAGGGATTTATGTTTTATTTGGGTTTTAGGGTTTTTTAGTTTTTTAGGGATTTTAACGTTTTTTTGTGGTTTTTATATATTTAGGAATTTAAAATGTTATTAGAGTTATTATTGGTTTTTTATTGGTTTTTAGGGGTTTTAATGGGTTTTTATGGGTTTTAGTGTTTTTCCAATTTTTAGGTGTTTTATGGTTTTTAGGGTTTTATCAATTTTAGGTTCTTTAGGGGTTTTAAGTGTTTTTAGGTTCTTAGTGTTTTTATGTTTTCTTAGGGGGTTTCAGGGTTTTCATGGGATTTTTATGTTTTAAGCAATTTTTAGGGATTTTTTATAAATTTTATGGTTTCTAGGGTTTTTATAGTTTTTTGGGTTTTTAGGAATTTTTAGTGTTTTTAGTGTTATGTATGTATTTTTAGGTTTTTATGTGTTTTTATGATTTTTAGGGTTCTTAGGGATTTTTTGGTTTTTTACATTTTCAGCTATATTTAAGGATTTTTTTGGTTTTTTAAGATTTTTATATTTTATATGGTTTTTTTTAGATTTTTAGATTTTTTATCTTTTTTTTTGTTTTTACCATTTTTTATTTTTTAGGGGTTTTAAGTTTTTTTTAATTGTTTTATCATTTTTACATTTTTAAAATGGGTTTTAGAAGTTATTTTGGGTTCTATTGGTTTTTGAGGTTTTTATTAGCTTTTGGGGGTTTTAGGGATTTTAGCCCTTTTATGTTTTTATAGGTTTTAAGTGTTTTTAGGATTTAATGGTTTTCTTAGAGTTTTTTCTGGTTTTATGGTTTTTTTGTTTTTATGTATTTTTAGGGGTTGTTATATTTTTATGGTTTGTAGTGTTTTTTGGGATTCTAAGGGGTTTAATGGTTTTTTAGTTTTTTATTGTTTTTTAGTTTTTTTGCATGTTTTGGAGTTTTTAAGTATTTTTTGAAGTTTTTAAATGTTTCTAGGTGTTTAAAGGGTTTTTAGAGTTTTTATTAGTTTTTAGGGTTTTATTGGTGTTGGATATTTAATGTTTTTTTGGGTTTTTATGGTTTTTAGGGGTTTTATGTGTTCTTTGATTTTAAGTTTTTATTTGGTTTTTTTAGGGTTTTATGTTATTTGGGATTTCTAGGGGTTTTGGGTTTATGAGGGGGGAGGGTATTTTTAGTGTTTTAATGGTTTTTAGGGATTTTAGCTATATTTTAGTTCCTAGGGGTTTTAAGTGTTTATGGGGTTTTACGGTGTCTTAGGGTTTTTAGGGTTTTTTAGGCTATTTTCATTTTAAGGCGTTTAAGGTATTTTTATTGTTTTTATAATTTTAATGGTTTTTTAATGATTTTTAGGGGTTTTAGGGTTTTTAGAGTCTTAATACTTTTTTTAGCGTTTTGAGGGTTTTTTGGAGTTTTTAGTGTTTTAATGGTTTCATATAGTTTACTGTCATTTTTAGGAGTTTAACGGGTTTATATAGTTTAGAGTCGTTTAGAGTGTTTTTATGGTTTTATAGAGTTTTTATTATGGTTTTAAGGGTATTTTTGGTTTTTATGATTTTCGGGGTTTTTCACATATTTTAGGTTTTTATGGTTTTTAATTGTTTTTAGTTTTTTATGGAATTATTATGGGTTTTCATGATTTTAAAGGGTATTAAATTTTTATGACTTTTATTGGATTATTTGGACTTTTATGGTTTTTTGGTCTTTAGGGGTTTTTTATGTTTTTAGGGTTTTTAGCATTTTTGTTAATTTTTATATTTTTATGTTTTTTTGTATTTTTAAATTTTTATTATTTAATTATGCGTTTAAAATATTTTTAGTGTTTTAAATGATTTTAGTTACTTTTATAGGTTTTTAGGAATTTTATGGGTTTGAAGGGGTTTTTTTGTTTTTATGGTTTTTGGGGGTTTTCGGGGTTCTTTCGAGTTTTTTAGGGGTTTTATGGTTTTTATGATTTTTCAATGTTTTTATGATTTAAAATGGATTTTGGATTTTTTTTAGTGTTTTATTATCATTTTTATGTGTTTTTTAGGGTTTTTAATGTTTTTAGAGGTTTTTTTATTTTAGAGGTTTTTTAGGGTTTTTAGTTTTTTATCCTCTTTTATGTTTTTAGAGTTTTTTATTGTTTTTAGGTCGTACAGTTTTCTTATGTTTTCTTAGTATTTTACGGGTTTTTTATGTATTTGTGGATTTTTTTCTTTTTTAGGAATTTAAAATCTTATAGGTTTTTAGGGATATAGAAGGGTTTTAGGTTTTTTATGATTTTTATTATTTTGGGTCTTCTGGATTATTTTAGTTTTTAGTGAATCTCAGGTTTTTATTGTGTTTAACTTGTTCAAGGTTTAATGTTTTTATAGAATTTTTAGTAGTTTTTAGGGATTTTGGGTGTTTGAGGGTTTTGAGGGTATTAGGGGATTTATGGTTTTTATGGTTATTAGGATGTTTAGGGTCTTTATAGTTTTTATAATTTTTTAGATTTGGTAGAGGATTTAAGTGTTTTTAGTTTTTATGGGATTCTAAGGGTTTCTCAAGGGATTTTAGTTTTTGTTAAATTTTAGGTATTTTTAGGGATTTCAAGTATTCTTATGGTTTTTATGGTTTATGTGTATTTTGATGGTTTTTATGTGTTTTAGGGGTTCAGGGTGGGGGTTAGTGTTTTTATCATTTTTAGGTTTTGGGGGTATTACATGTATTTATGTCTTTGAGGTTTTCATATGGTTAATAGGATTTTAGGATTTTTATGTTTTTAAGTATTCTTAGGGAATATTTTGGAATTTTATCAGATTTTAGGGTTTTGGGATTTTGAATGACTTTTTTGTCTTTAAGGTTTTTCTTTATTTTCCTTATTTTCTATGTTTTAAATGAATTTTTGGTTTTTAGTGGTTTTAATTTTTTTGACGATTTAAAGGGTTCCTAGAGATTAATATTGATTTTATGGATTTTATGGTTTTTAGGGTTTTTCAGGGTTTTAGGGTTTTTCTGAGTTTTCAGTGATTTTTAGGTTTTTTGGGGTTTTATGTGTTTTAAGGTTTTTATATTTTTCTTTGGTATTTTCATTGCTTTTATGGATTTTAACATTTTTATGGATTTTTATGCACTTTTTGGATTTTTACTAATTTTTATTGTTTTTAGGGATTTTGAGGTTGTTTTAGGGTTTATAGGGGTTTTTATGTTTTTGATTGTTTTTATATTTTTACAGGTTTTAAGTGTTTTTAATATTTTAAGGATATATTATGTGTTATCAAGGTTTTTATGGTTTCTTATGTTTTAGGTATATTTAGGGTTTTATAGAATATATGGATTTATGGTTTGTTAGGCTTCTGGGGGATTTTATGGTTTTTTGGGTATTTGGTTTTTTCAGTTTTTACTAGGTTTAATATTTTAATATTACTTTAAAATTTTTAGATTTTTAATATGTTTTTATATAATTATTTTATATTTACGTTTTTATTGGTTCTACGGTTATTTATTATTTTTAGAGGTTTTTATGGTTTTTAGTGTTTTTAGGGATTTAGGGGGTATTTTAAGGTTTATACGTTTTTTGGGGATTTATGTTTTTTATATTTTTAGTTTTTTCATATGGATTTTAATGGTATTTTAAGGTTTTCATGTTTTATGTATTTTTATAGTGTTTTAGGAATTAGGTGATTTTTAAGGATTCTGAGGGTTCTAAGGGGTTTTATGGGGTTTTATGGTATTTATAATTTTTTTTAGTTTTTTTTTGGGTTTTTTTGATTTTTTAGGTGTTTTATGGTTTTATATTTTTGAACCTTCTTAGGTGTTTAATCTTTTTTTATTGGTTTATTGGTTCTAGGGTATTTAGGGGTTTTAGTTTTTTTATGGTTTTCAGGGTTTTATGGATTTTAGGTGATTTCAGGTTTTCAGTGTCTTTTAGTGTTTTTATAATTTCTAGGGTTTTAGGGGTTTTAAGAGTTGTTATGTTTTAGGTTTTCTTAGAAGTTTTTAAGTGTTTTCTGAATTTTTATGTTGCTAGGGATTTTTATGGATTTTAATATTTTTATTGATTTTGGGGTTTTAGGTATTTTATGTGATTTTTGGGGTTTTCAGGTTTTTTAGGATTTTTAGGGGTTTTTGGGTTTTTAGGTGTTTTAGTTTTTTTTGAGGTTTTTAAGGGTTTTAAGTTTTTTAAGGTTTTATGAATTTTTTTACAATTTTTAGAGTTCTTTTGGCAAGGGAGGATTAGGGCTTGGAAACCCATGCTACCCATTTTTAATGTTTTTTGGGGGTTTATGTTTTCTTGGATTTTTTTTTGAGTTTTTGGCTTTTATGATTTTTAGGGTTTTAGGAATTTTTAAGGGTTTTTCGGGTATTTAAGGTTTTAAGGGGTTTTTTGTGTTTTTTGTGTTTTTAGAGGTTTTATGGGTTTTTTTAGTGTTTTATGGTTTTTATTGTTTTAATCCTTTTAAGGGGTTTAGAGAGATTTTTTGAGTTTTAGTGGTTTTAGGGGTTTGAGGTATTATGGGTTTTAAGGAATTTAGGGGGTTTTATGGCTTTTAGAGTTTTAGGTTTTTTGTTGGTATATTAGTGTTTATGTTTTTTTGTGTTTAATTATTTTTAGGCTTTAACAGTTTTCATAGGGATTTCTAGGTTTTTATAACTTCTTACAATTTTTGGGATTTTTAGGGATTTGTTAGATTTTTTATTGTTTTATAGTTTCTAGGGTTTTTGACATTTTTATGGGTTTTGGGGTTTTTTTTGGTTCTTATTGGTTTTTAGTATTTTTTCCACTTATTAGTGATTTTATGACGTTTTAGAGCTTATTTATATTTTTAGATATTTAAAGTGTTTTTAGAGTTTGTAGTGGATTTTTTATTTTTTATGGAGATTTAAGTTTTTTTAAAAATTTTATATCAAGGGTTTTCAGTTTTTATTGGGTTTTAATGGGTTTTAGTATTTTTATATTTTTTAGGGGCTTAAAATGTTAATATATTTTTAATATTTTCTTAGGGTTTCTTAGGATTTCTAAGATTTTATACATTTTTACAGATTTTTAGGTCTTTTTTAGGATTTTATATTTTTTAGCATTTTATGGATTTTGAGGGTTTTTAGCGTCTTTTAGGGTTTTAGAGTTTTTTATATTCTTATAGATTTTTAGGGATTTTTTAGATTTTTAGATTTTCTGGTGTTTTTTGTATTTTTAAGGGTTTTATCATTTTTATTATTTCTAATTTTTATGTGATTTTTATTTTTAATGTTTTGTTATGATTATTAGGGTTTTTTATGTTTTTAGAGTTATGTGACGTTTTTTGGGTTTAAACAAGTTTTAATGATTTTAATTGTTTTAGAGTTTTTATATGTTTTGGGGGTATTTAAGGTTTTTATAGGTTTCGATGGTTTTTATTAGTTTTAGGGGTTTTTGGGTTTTTTATAGGTTTTACTGTTTTTAGATTTTTTGGGGTTTTATGTGGTTTTAGGTTTCTAAGGGTTTCATAGGATTATGAGGGATTTTAAGGGTATTTATTTTTCTAGAAATTTTAGGAAATTATTATTGTTTTTTTTATTTTGTTGAGTTTTTTAGGGATTTTTTGGGATTTAAGGTTTTTGTTATTTTTAGGGTTTTTTAGTTTTTTAGTGTTTTAAAGGGTTTTTCGATTTCTTCATCTTTCAAATTGGTTTAATGGGGTATTATAGTTTTTATAGTTTTTTTGGTTTATTATTTGGTTTTTATGGGTTTTTTAGTTTTTTTATGAGTTTTATGGTTTTAGGGGTTTTTAGTGTTTTTAGATTTTAATTTTTCCTTAGGGTTTTTCAGGGTTTTTAGGGTTTTTTTCCATTTTTATGGATTTTTTGGGACTATTATGGATTTTTATGTTTTTTTTTATTTTTTGAGTTTTTTAGGGTTTTTATCATTTTAGGTTTTTACGGGATTTATGTTTTTTAGACTTTTGATGTTTTCTTAGTGTTTTTATGGTTTTTTATGTTTTTATATATTTATAACGATTTTTTATTTTTTTATTTTTTTAAGGATTTTTATTGAATTTTATGGTTTTTACAGTTTTTAGAGTTTTATGGTTCTTTTGGGGGGGATAGTTTTTTTAGATTTATATGTTTATTTGGTATTTTGGAAATTCTTAACATTTTTAACAAACTAAAGATTTTTTATAGTTTTTTGTTAATTTTTAGGATATTTACGGGTTTTGGGGATTTTGAGTGGATTTTATGTTTTTAAGTATTTGTAGGGATTATTATAATTTTTATAGTATTTAGGGTTTTAGGGATTTTGATGGATTTTTCGGGACATCGATGGGTTTTGGGGGTTTTTGTCATTTTTTTACATTTTTGTCGTTTTTTAGAGATTTGTTTTTGTTTATTTTTTGTTTTTTGGGTTTATTTGAGTTTTTTAGGGTTTTATGGGTTTTAAGGTTTTAAAGGATTGGGTATTTTTAGGTGGTTTTATGGGTTTTAGGTTATTTTTAGGTTTTTTAGGATTTTTTATATTTTTATGGGTTTTACGTATTTTTCGGATTTTGTGGTTTTCTTAGGTTTTTTACAGTTTCTTATGTTTTCTATGTTTTAGATATTTTTAAGGATTTTTTAATATTTTTAGTGGTTTTAGGATTTTAGAGTTTGGACGGTTTTTTATGATTTTTCGGATTTGCATGTTTATTTAGGTTTTTATGGGATTTTTTTTGAGTTTTTAACATTTTATTATTTTTTAGAGTATTTTAACATCATTAGTGGTTTCAAGGTTTCTACAGTTTTTAGTTGGTTTTAGGTTTTTTATGGATTTTAGGTGTTTATGATTTATGGGATTTATGGATTTAGTGGTTTTTAGGTTTTTAGGGTTTGTTAGGGTTTTTAGCATTCGTTAGGTTTTTAGGGTGTGTAAGTTTTTTATTGTTTTATTGTTTTCTAAGAGTTTTTAACGATATTTTGGTTTTTACACATTTTTAGATATTGTTAGGTATTTTTTAGTAATTTTAAGGTTTTTAGAGTTTTTATGGATTTTGAGGGTTTTAGTTTTTGGAAGGATTTTGAGGGGTTTTATTGATTTTTGGGGGTTTTTATGTTTTTTGGGGTTTAAAGGTTTTTAAGAGTTTTCTTAGATTCAAGGGGGGTTGAAAGGGTTATTAATGTTTTATTATGTTTTTAATGATTTTATGGGTAATTTTGGGTTTTTTTGGGGTTTTATGTTTTTATGGATTTATAGTGTTTTAAGGTTTTCTTATTTTTTAAGATTTTTTGGGGTTTTGTGGGTTTTTAGGGGGTTTTTAGATTGTTTTGGTTTTTAAGGTATTTTATAATTTTTAGAACTTTTAAGGGTTTTTAAGGGTTTAATGTACTTTTCAGTTTTTATGGTTTTCATAGGGGGTTTCAGGGTTTTTAGGTTTTCTATATTTTTATGGATTTTTAGTGATTTTTTAGGAATTTTAGAGTTGATAGAGTTTTTAGGGATTTTTTTGTTTTTACAGCTTTTAGTATATTCTATATTTTTTTGGTTTAATGTTTTTGTAGGTTTTTAATGTTTTATTATAGTTTTTCAGATTTCTTATTAGTTTTTACATTTTTGGGGGTTTATAGGTCTTAGGTGTTTTTAGTATTTTATGTTTTCTTAGGTTTTTGATGGTTTTAATGGTTTTTTATGTTTTTCAGGCCTTTTAGGGCTTGATTAGTATGTTTAAGGTTTTTAGGATCTTTGGGGATTTCTAGGGTTTTTAGTTTTTTTGGGGGGTTTGGGGTTTTTAGTGGGTACTTAATTTTTCTTAAGGTTTTATGGGTTTTTAGAGTTTTCTAATTTTTTAGGATGTTAATGGGTTTTGGGTGTTTTAGTGTTTTTAGGATTTTTATGGGATTTTAAGGTTTTTATGGGTTTTTTGGGATTTTAGGGTTTTTTAGGGTTTTTTATAAAAATTTCTAGGGGTTAATTGTTTTAATGATTTTTAAGGTTTTATTAGTGGATTTCAGGTTTTTTTGGGTATTTTACGTTTTTAGGAATATTTAGGGATTTTTGGGATTTTTATGGGTTTTTATTGTTTTCTGTGATTTAGAGGTGTTTTAGGAATTTATTTGGGCATTAGGGTTTTTAGCGTGTTTTAGTGTTTATGGGTTTAATGAATTTTTTATTTTTAAGGTTGTCTTATGTTTTTTCATGGATTTTAGGGTTTTTTATTGTTTTATAGTTTTTACATATTTTTAGGATTTTAATGGGTTATTAGGTTTGTTTGGGTTTTTATGGATTTTAGGGTTTCTAGGGTTTCTTGGGGATTTCAATTTTATAATTATTTTTACAGATTGTTAGTTTTTTTAACATTTTAGGGGATTATAGGGTTTTGTTGTTTTTAGTGGTTTTATGGGTTTTATGGTTTTAGAGGGTTTTAATGGTATTTATCATTTTCAGGGTTCTTAGCATTTTAATGTTCTTAGGGGATTTAGGTTTATTTAGGTTTTAAATGTTTTATTGGTCGTTTTCATGGTTTTTATGAATTGTTATGTTTTTAGGAATTTTTATGTATTTTTACGAATTTTCCTTTTTCAGAGTTTATTAGGATTTTGAGGGTTTTTAGTGTTTTAGGATATTTAGGGTTTTAATGATTATTGGGGATTTTTTTTGGGTTTTTTGAGTTTTTAGGGTTTTCAAGGTATTTATAATTTTTTAATGTTTTATGGTTTTAAAGGTATTATAAAATTTTTACCATTTTTTAGGGGTTTATGGGTTACTACAGTTTTAAGGTTTGGGGGTTATGGGTTTTTAGTATATTTTTGAGATTTTATGATTTCATTAGTTTTTAGGGGATTTTAGTGTTTTTAGATTTTTCATGTTATCTTAGGGGATTCTAATTATTGTGTTTTTTAGAGGGTTCAAAGGATTTCAGAGGGTTTTTAGAGTTTTAGTTGTTTATATGGTTTTTAGAATTTTTTTTTGCTTTTAGGGGTTTTAAGAGTTTTTATGTTTTTAATATTTTCTTAGTGGTTTTTAGTGTTGTTAGGGTTCTCCACATTTTTAAGTATTTTTATGGAATTTTAATTATTTTATAGGTTGTTTGGTTTTTATTGATATTGTTGGTTTTATGGTTCTTTAGGGATTTATGTTTTATTTGGGTTTTAGGGTTTTTTTATTTTTTTAGGGATTTTAAGGTTTTTTCGTGTTTTTTATATATTTAGGAATTTAAAATGTTATTAGAGTTATTATTGGTTTTTTTGTTTTTATTGGTTTTTAGGGGTTTTAATGGGTTTTTATGGGTTTTAGTGTTTTTCCAATTTTTAGGTGTTTTATGGTTTTTAGGGTTTTATCAATTTTAGGTTCTTTAGGGTTTTAAGTGTTTTTAGGTTCTTAGTGTTTTTATGTTTTCTTAGGGGGTTTCAGGGTTTTCATGGGATTTTTATGTTTTAAGCAATTTTTAGGGATTTTTTATAAATTTTATGGTTTCTAGGGTTTTTATAGTTTTTTGGGTTTGTAGGAATTTTTAGTGTTTTTAGTGTTATGTATGTATTTTTAGGTTTTTAATTGTTTTTATGTTTTTTAGGGTTCTTAGGGATTTTTTGGTTTTTTATGTTTTCAGCGATATTTAAGGATTTTTTTTGGTTTTTTAAGATTTTTATATTTTATATGGTTTTTTTAGATTTGTAGAATTTTTATCTTTTTTTTGGTTTTTACCATTTTTTATTTTTTAGGGGTTTTAAGTTTTTTTAATTGTTTTATCATTTTTACATGTTTAAAATTGGTTTTAGAAGTTATCTTGGGTTCTAATGGTTATTGAGGTTTTTATTAGCTTTTGGGGGTTTTAGGGATTTTAGCCCTTTTATGTTTTTATAGGTTTTAAGAGTTTTTAGGATTTAATGGTTTTCTTAGATTTTTTTCTGGTTTTAGGGTTTTTATGTTTTTATGTATTTTTAGGGGTTGTTATATTTTTATGGTTTGTAGAGTTTTTTGGGATTCTAAGGGGTTTAATGGTTTTTTAGTTTTTTATATTTTTTTAGTTTTTTTTAATGTTTTGGAGTTTTTAAGTATTTTTTGAAGTTTTTAAATGTTTCTAGGGGTTTAAAGGGTTTTTAGTGTTTTTATTAGTTTTTAGGGTTTTATTGGTGTTGGATATTTAATGTTTTTTGGGTTTTTATGGTTTTTAGGGGTTTTCTGTGTTCTTTGATTTTAATTTTTTATTTGGGTTTTTTAGGGTTTTATGTTATTTGGGATTTCTAGGGGTTTTGGGTTTATGAGGGGGGAGGGTGTTTTTAGTTTTTTAATGGTTTTTAGGGATTTTAGTTGTATTTTAGTTCCTAGGGGTTTTAAGTGTTTATGGGGTTTTACGGTGTTTTAGGGTTTTTAGGGGTTTTTAGGCTATTTTCATTTTAAGGCGTTTAAGGTATTTTTAGTGTTTTTATAATTTTAATGGTTTTTTAATGATTTTTAGGGGTTTTAGGGTTTTTAGAGTCTTAATATTTTTTTTAGGGTTTTGGGGGTTTTTTGGAGTTTTTAGGGTTTTAATGGTTTCATATAGTTTACTGTCATTTTTAGGAGTTTAATGGGTTTATATAGTTTACAGTCGTTTAGAGTGTTTTTATGGTTTTATAGAGTTTTTATTATGGTTTTAAGGGTATTTTTGGTTTTTATGATTTTCGGGGTTTTTCACATATTTTAGGTTTTTATGGTTTTTAATTGTTTATAGTTTTTTATGGAATTATTATGGGTTTTCATGATTTTAAAGGGTATTAAATTTTTATGTCTTTTATTGGATTATTTGGACTTTTATGGTTTTTTGGTCTTTAGAGGTTTTTACGTTTTTTAGGGTTTTTAGCATTTTTGTAATTTTTTATATTTTTATGTGTTTTTTGTATTTTTAAATTTTTAATATTTTATTATGGGTTTAAAATATTTTTAGTGTTTTAAATGATTTTAGTTACTTTTAGATGTTTCTAGGAATTTTATGGGTTTGAAGGGGTTTGAAGGGGTTTTTTTTTATGGTTTTTGGGGGTTTTCGGGGTTCTTTCGAGTTTTTTAGGGGTTTTATGGTTTTTATGATTTTTCAATCTTTTTATGATTTAAAATGGATTTTGGATTTTTTTTAGTGTTTTATTATCATTTTTATGTGTTTTTTAGGGTTTTTAATGTTTTTAGAGGTTTTTTTATTTTAGAGGTTTTTTAGGGTTTTTAGTTTTTTTATCCTCTTTTATGTTTTTAGAGTTTTTTATTGTTTTTAGGTCGTATAGTTTTCTTATGTTTTCTTAGTATTTTACGGGGTTTTTATGTATTTGTGGATTTTTTTTCTTTTTTAGGAATTTAAAATCTTATAATGTTTTTAGGGATATAGAGGGGTTTTAGGTTTTTTATGATTTTTATTATTTTGGGTCTTCTGGATTATTTTAGTTTTTAGTGAATCTCAGGTTTTTATTGTGTTTATCTTGTTCAAGGTTTAATGTTTTTATAGAATTTTTAGATGTTTTTAGGGACTTTAGGTGTTTGAGGGTTTTGAGGGTATTATGGGATTTATGGTTTTTATGGTTATTAGGATGTTTAGGGTCTTTTATAGTTTTTATATTTTTTTAGATTTGGTAGAGGATTTAAGTGTTTTTAGTTTTTATGGTATTCTAAGGGTTTCTCAAGGGATTTTAGTTTTTCTTAAATTTTAGGTATTTTTAGGGATTTCAAGTATTCTTATGGTTTTTATGGTTTATGTGTATTTTGATGGTTTTTATGTGTTTTAGGGGTTCAGGGTGGGGGTTAGTGTTTTTATCATTTTTAGGTTTTGGGGGTATTACATGTATTTATGGCTTTGAGGTTTTCATGTGGTTAATAGGATTTTAGGATTTTTATGTTTTTAAGTATTCCTAGGGAATTTTTTGGAATTTTATCAGATTTTAGGGTTTTGGGATTTTGAATGACTTTTTTGTCATTAAGGTTTTTCTTTATTTTCCTGATTTTCTATGTTATAAATGAATTTTTTGGTTTTTAGTGGTTTTAATTTTTTTGACGATTTAAAGGGTTCCTAGAGATTAATATTGATTTTATGGATTTTATGGTTTTTAGGGTTTTTCAGGGTTTTAGGGTTTTTCTGAGTTTTCAGTGATTTTTAGGTTTTTTGGGGTTTTATGTGTTTTAAGGTTTTTATAGTTTTCTTTGGTATTTTCATTGCTTTTTTGGATTTTAACATTTTTATGGATTTTTATGCACTTTTTGGTTTTTTACTAATTTTTATTGTTTTTAGGGATTTTGAGGTTGTTTTAGGGTTTATATGGGTTTTTATGTTTTTGATTGTTTTTATATTTTTACAGGTTTTAAGTGTTTTTAAGATTTTAAGGATATATTATGTGTTATCAAGGTTTTTATGGTTTCTTATGTTTTAGGTATAATTAGGGTTTTATAGAATATATGGATTTATGGTTTGTTAGGCTTCTGGGGAATTTATGGTTTTTTGGGGATTTGGTTTTTTCAGTTTTTACTAGTTTTAATATTTTTATATTACTTTAAAATTTTTAGATTTTTAATATGTTTTTATATAATTATTTTATATTTAAGTTTTTATTGGTTCTACGGTTATTTATTATTTTTAGAGGTTTTTATGATTTTTAGTGTTTTTAAGGATTTAGGGGGTATTTTAAGGTTTATACGTTTTTTGGGGATTTATGTTTTTTATATTTTTAGTTTTTTCATATGGATTTTAATGGTATTTTAAGGTTTTCATGTTTTATGTATTTTTATGGTGTTTTAGGAATTAGGTGATTTTTAAGGATTCTGAGGGTTCTAAGGGGTTTTATGGGGTTTTATGGTATTTATAATTTTTTTTTAGTTTTTTTGGGTTTTTTTGATTTTTTAGGTGTTTTATGGTTTTATATTTTTGAACCTTTTTAGGTGTTTAAACTTTGTTTATTGGTTTATTGGTTCTAGGGTATTTTGGGGTTTTAGTTTTTTTATGGTTTTTCAGGGTTTTATGGATTTTAGGTGATTTCAGGTTTTCAGTGTCTTTTAGTGTTTTTATAATTTCTAGGGTTTTAGGGGTTTTAAGAGTTGTTATGTTTTAGGTTTTCTTAGAAGTTTTTAAGTGTTTTCTGAATTTTTATGCTGCTAGGGATTTTTATGGATTTTAATATTTTTATTGATTTTGGGGTTTTAGGTATTTTATGTGATTTTTGGGGTTTTCGGGTTTTTTAGGGTTTTTAGGGGTTTATGGGTTTTTAGGTGTTTTAGTTTTTATGAGGTTTTTAAGGGTTTTATGTTTTTTAAGGTTTTATGAATTTTTTTACAATTTTTAGAGTTTTTTTGGCAAGGGAGGAGTAGGGCTTGGAAACCCATGCTACCCATTTTTAATGTTTTTTGGGGGTTTATGTTTTCTTGGATTTTTTTTGAGTTTTTGGCTTTTATGATTTTTAGGGTTTTAGGAATTTTTAAGGGTTTTTCGGGTATTTAAGGTTTTAATGGGTTTGTTGTGTTTTTTGTGTTTTTAGGGGTTTCATGGGTTTTTTAGTGTTTTATGGTTTTTATTGTTTTAAACCTTTTAAGGGTTTTAGTGAGCTTTTTTGAGTTTTAGTGGTTTTAGGGGTTTAAGGTATTATGGGTTTTAAGGAATTTAGGGGTTTTATGGCTTTTAGAGTTTTAGGTTTTTTGTTGGTATATTAGTGTTTATGTTTTTATGGGTTTAATTGTTTTTAGGATTTAACAGTTTTCATAGGGATTTCTAGGTTTTTATAAATTCTTACAATTTTAGGGATTTTTAGGGAACTGTTAGATTTTTTATTGTTTTATAGTTTCTAGGGTTTTTGACATTTTTATGGGTTTTGGGGGTTTTTTGGTTCTTATTGGTTTTTAGTGTTTTTTCCACTTATTAGTGATTTTATGAAGTTTTAGAGCTTATTTATATTTTTAGATATTTAAAGTGTTTTTAGAGTTTGTAGTGGATTTTTTATTTTTTATGGAGATTTATGTTTTTTAAAAAAATTTATATCAAGGGTTTTCAGTTTGTAGAGGGTTTTTATGGGTTTTAGTATTTTTATATTTTTTAGGGGTTTAAAATGTTAATAGATTTTTAATATTTTCTTATGGTTTCTAAGGATTTCTAAGATTTTATACATTTTTACAGATTTTTAGGTCTTTTTTAGGATTTTATATTTTTTAGCATTTTATGGATTTTGAGGGTTTGTAGTGTCTTTTAGGGTTTTAGAGTTTTTTATATTCTTATAGATTTTTAGGGATTTTTTAGATTTTTATATTTTCTGGTGTTTTTTGTATTTTTAAGGGTTTTATCATTTTTATGATTTCTAGTTTTTATGTGTTTTTTATTTTTAATGTTTTGTTATGATTGTTAGGGTTTTTTATGTTTTTAGAGTTATGTGACGTTTTTTGGGTTTAAACAAGTTTTAATGATTTTAAATGTTTTATAGTTTTTATATGTTTTTTGGGGTATTTAAGGTTTTTATAGGTTTTGATGGTTTTTATTAGTTTTAGGGGTTTTTGGGTTTTTTATAGGTTTTACTATTTTTAGATTTTTTGGGGTTTTATGTGGTTTTAGGTTTCTAAGGGTTTCATAGGATTATGAGGGATTTTAATGGTATTTTTTTTCTAGAAATTTTAGGAAATTTTTATTGTTTTTTTATTTTTTTGAGTTTTTTAGGGATTTTTTGGGATTTAAGGTTTTTGTTATTTTTAGGGTTTTTTAGTTTTTTAGTGTTTTAAAGGGTTTTTAGATTTCTTCATCTTTCAAATTGGTTTAATGGGGTATTATAGTTTTTATAGTGTTTTTGGTTTATTATGTGGTTTTTATGGGTTTTTTAGTTTTTTACGAGTTTTATGGTTTTAGGGGTTTTTAGTGTTTTTAGATTTTAATTTTTCCTTAGGGATTTTCAGGGTTTTTAGGGTTTTTTTCCCATTTTTATGGATTTTTTGGGACTAATATGGATTTTTATGTTTTTTTTATTTTTTGAGTTTTTTAGGGTTTTTATCATTTTAGGTTTTTACGGGATTTATGTTTTTTAGAATTTTCATGTTTTCTTAGTGTTTTTAGGGTTTTTTATGTTTTTATATATTTATAACGATTTTTTAGTTTTTTTATATTTTTAAGGATTTTTATTGAATTTTATGGTTTTTACAGTTTTTAGAGTTTTATGGTTCTTTTGGGGGGGATAGTTTTTTTAGATTTATAGGTTTATTTGGTATTTTGGAAATTTTTGACATTATTAACAAACTAAAGATTTTTTATAGTTTTTTTTAATTTTTAGGATATTTACGGGTTTTGGGGATTTTGAGTGGATTTTATGTTTTTATGTATTTGTAGGGATTATTATAATTTTTATAGTATTTAGGGTTTTAGGGATTTTGATGGATTTTTCGGGACTTCGATGGGTTTTGGGGTTTTTTGTCATTTTTTTACATTTTTGTCGTTTTTTAGAGATTTGTTTTTGTTTATTTTTTGTTTTTTGGGTTTATTTGAGTTTTTTAGGGTTTTATGGGTTTTAGGGTTTTAAAGGATTGGGTATTTTTTAGGTGGTTTTATGGGTTTTAGGTTATTTTTAGGATTTTTAGGATTTTTTATATTTTTATGGGTTTTTACGTATTTTTCGGATTTTTTGGATTTCTTAGGTTTTTTACAGTTTCTTAAGTTTTCTATGTTTTAGATATTTTTAAGGATTTTTTAGTATTTTTATTGGTTTTAGGATTTTAGAGTTTGGACGGATTTTTATGATTTTTAGGATTTTCATGTTTATTTAGGTTTTTATGGGATTTTTTTTTGAGTTTTTAACATTTTATTATTTTTTAGAGTATTTTAACATCATTAGTGGTTTCAAGGTTTCTACAGTTTTTAGTTGGTTTTAGGTTTTTTATGGATTTAAGGTGTTAATGATATATGTGATTTATGGATTTAGTGGTTTTTAGGTTTTTAGGGTTTGTTAGGGTTTTTAGCATTCATTAGGTTTTTAGGGTGTGTACGTTTTTTATTGTTTTATTGTTTTCTAAGAGTTTTTAATGATATTTTGGTTTTTACACATTTTTTGATATTGTTGGGTATTTTTTAGTAATTTTATGGTTTTTAGAGTTTTTATGGATTTTGAGGGTTTTAGTTTTTGGAAGGATTTTGAGGGGTTTTATTGATTTTTGGGGGGTTTTATGTTTTTTGGGGTTTAAAGGTTTTTTAGAGTTTTCTTAGATACAAGGGGGGTTGAAAGGGTTATTAATGTTTTATTATGTTTTTAATGATTTTATGGGTTTGAAATTGTTTTTGTTTTTTATAATTTATAGGGTTTTGGGGGTTTAAAGGGGTTTTATAATTTTTTCGGTTTTTAGGGGTTTCAAGTGTTTTAGGGTTTTTTGGGTTTCTTAATGTTTTCATAGTTTTTAGGATTTTTTATTTTTCATTTTTCATTTTTTTTTGTATTTTTAGGAATTTGTTTTTGGGTTTTACGGTTTTTTAGGGTTTTAAGGATTTTTGAGATACATAACATTTTTAAGGGATTAATATATTTTTTTAGATTTATGTTTTTATGGGGTTTTATGGATTTTTAAGGATTTTATGTGGTTTTTTGGTTTCTAGGGTTTTACATTTTTTAAGGTTTTTTAATGTTTTTATCATTTTTAGGTTTTTAAGGGTTTCATGTGTTTTTAGGATTTTTTGTTTAACTTACAGTTTTTTCGAGGCTTTTAGGGTTTTCTATAATTTTAAAACAAAATTATGGTATTTATGTATTTTTTGGTGTTTTTAGGGGTTTCTTAGTTTTTTAGGCTTTTTAGTGTTTTTTGGGTTTTTAGGGTTTTTGTGAGTTTATAAGGGTTTTAAGGTTCTTTTGGAGTTTTTAACATATTTAGGGGTTTTAGGGTTTTTTTAGATTTTTTAATGGTTGTTAGGGTTTTTTTGGTTTTTTGGGTTTTTATATTTTTAATGGTTTTTTTAATGGATTTTTAGGGTTTTGGGGGCCTTTTAAGTAGTTTTGAGCGGTTTTACTTTTTTTAGGTTTTATAAGGGTTTTAAGTGTTTTTGGGTATTTAATGTTTTCTAAATGTATTTAGGGTTTTTAGGGCTTTTTAATGTATTTAGGGATTTTGGGGATTTTTTTGGATTTTTATGGATTTTTAGGGCTATTAGCTACTTTGATGATTTTTTGGGGGTTTTAGGGTTTTTAGGGTTTTTGAGGTGTTAGGATTTCTTTGAGTTTTTAGGGGTTTTAAGGGTATTTTGAGTTTTTTAACAATTTTTATGGTTTACATGGATTTTATTGTGTTTAGTGGTTCTTTAGAGTTTTAGGGGTATTGGGGATTTTTACGGTTTTATGGTTTCTATTGTTTTTAGGGTTTTTTTGGGTTTTTATCAATTTTTAGGGTAGTTATGTTTTTAGGTGTTTTTTGGATTTTATGGTTTTCTTATGGGGTTTACGGGATTTATTGTTTTTTATGTTTTATGGATTATTAGGTTTTTCCTGAAATCTATGGCATTTTAGGTTTTTTAGGTATTTTATGGATTTTAGGATTTTTATAGTATTTTTATTTTTAGGGGTTTTTTGATTTTTCTAGATTCTTAAGGTTTTTTAGATTATTTTAAAATTTTTAGGGGTCTAAAGGGTTATTATTGTTTATTCTGATTTTTAGGGGGTTTGGGGTTTTGGGGGTTTTAACAACATTTAGGACTTTTGTGGATTTATAGTTTTCATGATTTTTAGTGGTTTTAGTGTTTTTAGGGTCTTTTGGGGTTTTTAGGTTTTTTTAGAATTTTTTAGGTTTCTTAGGGGTCTTAATTATTATTTGGTTTTTAAAGTTTTCATAGGGTTTTTAATGGTTTTTAGGGGGTTTTATTGTTTTGGGAGTTTTATGGTTTTATGATCTTTTGGTGTTTTAGCGTTTTTAGGGGTTTAGGTGTTTAAATTGTTTTTAGGGTTTTAAGGTTTTCTTAGGGTTTTTTGATGATTTTTAGGTATGTTTTTTGTTGTTTGGGATTTTTAGGGATTTTTTAGGTTTTTAATGACTTTTAGGGATTTGGGGATTTTAGGGGGTTTATGTTTTTTTTATGTTTTTAAGGGGTTTTATGGCTTTTAGAATTTTTTAGGTTTTTAGGGGTTTTAAGTGTTTTGAGGTTTTAAGGTTTTCTTACGGTTTGTCAGGGTTTTTAGGGTTTTTAGGGTTTTTTATATTTTTTGGGAATTTTCTTTATTTTTTAGTATTTTTATGGGTTTTATGTTTTTAGTGAGTTTTAGGGTGTTTATACTTTTTTATGTTTTTTTTGGGTTTCTTAGAGTTTTTGGGTTTAGGCGGATTTTGGTTTTATTTGTTTTAAACATTTTTTGTGTTTTTTAATGTTTTCGGTGTTTATAAGGTTTTTATAGTTTTTAGTGTTTTAAGGTTTTATGTGTTTTTACTACTTTTAATGTTTTAGGGGGATTTATGGTTTTAGGTGTTTTAGTGTTTTTGGGCATTTTTAAGTTTTTTTAGGGTTTCTTGCATATTTCATGTTTTTTATTTTTTTTACATTTTTAGGTTTGTTTAGGTATTTTTTAGGATTTTTGGGGTGTTGTTTTTTTTAGGGTTTCATGGGATTTCGAGGGTTTTTATGCGTTTTTTATTTTTGAGGGAGTCTAGGGCTATTTTTTGGAATTTCCATAGTTTTTTAATGTTTTAATCGTTTTTAGGGGATCAAAGGGTTTTCATAGTTTTTCATGTTTTTATTGGTTTTTAGGGATTTTAAGGTTTTTATGGCAGAAGAGGTGTAAGACCAGGCTATTCTCGGCCACCTTAAAATTTGTTATGAAAAAAGACACAGCAGAGAAGGGAGGGGTGGGTTCAATCGACCCGTACCCAAAAACCCTTTTCAAACCAAGATGAAAAAGACCCCAAAAAAGAAAAATCAAAAAAGAAAAAACACAAAAGGGAAAAAAGTTAGGGGTTTTGGGTGTTTTTAGGTTTTTTTATTATTTTCTTAGGGTATTAAGTGTTTTTGGGAATTTTATGTTTTAGGGATTTCTATGAATTTTTTATGATTTTTATAGTGTATAAGTGTTTTTATGGATTTTGAGGGGTTTTAGGGTATTTTCGGTAATTTAGGGTATTGATGGTTTTTTGGGTTTTATGGTATTTTGAGTTTTAAGGGTTTAAATGTTTTTATATTTTTTAAGGTTTTTAGGGGTTTAATGTGTCTTTAATGTTTTTAGTGGGATTTAGTGTTTTTATTGGTTTTTAGGCGTTTTATGGTATTCAAGGGTTTTATGGTTGTTAGTGACTTTTGGGTTTTTGGATTTTTAACATTTTTAGGTTTTAAGGGTTTTACATGTTTTATGTTTTTATGGTTTTCATAGGGGTTTTCATGGTTTTAGGGTTTTTATGGTTTTTAAGGTTTTAGGTATTTATATAGTTTTATTTATTTTTTAGGATTTTTTTGTTTTTATAGTTCTTTGGGACTTTAAGGGGTTTTGAGTTTTTAGGATTTTTATGCTTTCAGGGTTTTCTTTAGGTTTTATTGTTTTTTAGTTTATAGGTTTTTATGGGTTTTTAGAGATTATTAACATTTAAGGGTTTTGAAGGGGTTTTAGAGTTTTTCTGGGTTTTTAAGAGTTTTATGTTTTTATGGGGTTTTATAGTCTTCAAGGGTTTTTGGTTTTTTAGTTGTTTTATGGATTTTATGGTCTTTTAGGATTTATAGTGTTTTTTTGGCTTTTTAGGGGTATTATATTTTTAAGTTTATATGGTTTTCATACAGTTTTTAGGGTTTTAGAGTTTTATATATATATTTTTATATTTTTTTGTATTTTTTATAATTTTTTTGAGTTTTTATGGTTTTTTAGGTATTTTAAAGGGATTTAATGATTTTTAGGGTATTTTAGTGCTTTTAGCACTTTTTAGGTTTTTAAGGGTTTTATGTACTTTGGGGTTTTATGATTTTCATAGGGTTTTTCAATATTTTTAGTGTTTTTTATGTTTTTTAGGATTTCTAGGTATTTTAGGATTATTACGGTATTTATAGTTTTTTGGGATTTTGATGGTATTTTGGGTTTTTTGGATTTTCAGTGTTTTTTGGGTTTTATGTGTTTTTAGAGTTTTTAGGGTTTTTATTGTTTTTTAGAGATTTTTAACATTATATGGGTTTAAATTATTTTTAGTTGTTTTATAGAGTTTTATGGGTTTTAGGGATTTTATGGTTTTTAGGTGGTTTATGGTTTTTAGGGGTTTTAGGCTTTTTAGGGTTTTATAGGTTTTTTATCATTTTTATGTTTTAGGGGTTTTATGCTTTTTTAGGTGTTTAAGATTTTCTAATGGTTTTTATAGTTGTAGTGGTTTTTTTATTTTTTTGGTTTTTAGTCATTTTTTAGGATCTTAATTTTTTAGGGCTGTTAAGGAATTTGAGGGGTTATTTGGGTTTTTAGTGTTTTGGGTTTTTATGGTTTTATTGGGTTTTAAGGTGATTTTTTCAGTTTTTGGGTTTTCAAGGTTTCTTAGAGTTTTCAATATTTGAAGGATTTATATGTTTTATAGATTTTTAGTGTATTTTATGTTTTTAATGTGTTTTTTTGGTTTGTTATAGTTTTTAAGGGTTTAATGGGGTTTAGAGGTTTTAGTGTTTTTAGGCCTTTTTCATTTATTAGGTGTTTTAAAAATTTTATTTTTTAGGGTTTTTCAATGTTTTTATCTTTTTATAGTTTTATTATGGATTTCAATGTTTTTTTGTTTTTTTACATTTTTTTGGATTTTTTGGTATTTTTATTGGTTTTTTGGTTTTTACGTATTTTGTGGGGGTTTAGGGTTTTTTATTTTTTTTTGGTTTTTTTGGGTTTTTTTCAGTTTTTAAGTTCCTTAAGGTTTTTTATAGTTTGTTACCATTTTTAGGGTTTTAAAGGGTATTTGAATTTTTAGTGGGGTTTTAGTGTTTTATTTTTTAGGTTTTTTAAGGTTTTTATGGGTTTTAATTAATTTTATATTTTTTAAGGTTTTTTTTTGGTTACTGGTGACTTTTATAGTTTCTTAGGTTTTATATATTTTTATTTTTTTCGGTTTTTAATGATATCTAATAGTTTTTTAGGTTTTCTAGCGTTTTTACAAGTTTTAGTTATATTTAGGGACTTTTTAGTGTTTCTGGGTATTTTATTGTTTTATGGATATTGAGTTGTTTTAGGGTTTTTAGGTCTTTAGGGTTTTATGTTTTTCGGGGTCTTTGAGTTTTTAGGGTTCTTATGGTGTTTTAGATTTTTATTTTTATTTTTTAGAGTTATAAAAAGATTTTATAGTTTTTAGTTGTTTCCTTGGGATTATAGGGGTTTTTGGGTTGTTAAGGATTTTAGGATTTTTATGTGTTTTTTAGATTTTTAGGGCTTTTAGTGTCTTTTTGGGTTTTTATTGTTTTTAGGTTTTTGGGGTATTCATACTTTTTTATGTATTTTTAGTTATTTTTAACAATTTTATGGATTTTTAAGGTTTTTAAGCTTTTTAGGGGGTTTTTGGTTTTTGGGGTTTTTATAGTTCTTCAAGGTTTTTAAGATTTCTTTGGTTTTTAAAGGTTTTATGTGTTTTATGGTTTTTAAGGTTTTATTAGGATTTTTCTAGGTTTTCAAGTTTCTTTTATGTTTTTAGCGATTTTTATGGTTTTTAGGGTTTTTAGGGTTTTTAGGTATTTGTTCAGTTTTATGATTATTAGTGTTTTTTAGTTTTTAGGTTTTTTAAGGTCTTAAATGGGTTTTTATTTTTAGTGGGTTTAGTGTTTTCTTGGTGTTTAGGGAATTAATGGTTTTTAAGGTATTTAACGGTTTTAGGGGATTTAGGGTTTTGAGGGTCTTTAGGGATTTTAGATTTTTTTTATTTTTAGGGGTTTTAAGTGTTTTTTCTTTTTTATGTTTCTTTGGGTTTTTATGATTTTATGGTTTTTATATTTTTATGGATTTTTAGGGGTTGTTATTGGTTTTTTTTGGGTTTTTAGGATTTTTATTGATTCCGAGGATTTTAAGGGTTATTTGGGTTTCAATAATTATCTATGGGTTATAGGGAATTAAACTTTTCTTAGGTTCTTAATTTATTTCTTATGGTTTATCTTGGGATTTAGGGTTTTTATTTTTTTCTGATATTTTTTTGGATTTTTTTGGATTTTAGGGCTTTTTATAGTTTTATTGATTTTAAGGGTTTTTAGTGTTTTTTAGGGTTTTTTTTGGGATTTTTCGGTTTTAGAGGTTTTTTTAATCTTTTAGGGTTTTAAAAGTGTTTAGGTTTTTTTAATGTTTTTACAGGTTAAAAGAATTTTAGAGTTTTTTAGTCGAATTTCATGTTTTATGGGTTTTGGGGGGGTTTTATGTTTTTGGGGGTTTTATGGATTTTAGGGTTTTTATGTATTTCAGTTTTTCATGGTTCAATACATTTTTTAGGTTTTTTATGTTTCTTAATTGTATTTAGGTTTTTACAATTTTCTTAGAGATTTTTATTGTTTTTAGGGGTTTCATGTTTTATGTATTTTATTAATTTTATAGGATTTTTATGGTTTTTGGGTTTTTCAAGAGTGTTCCCCCTCCAAGTTGGTGTGTTTACGGGCAGTGTGGAAATGGTCGACGAGGATCATCACCCATCCCTTTTTTTATAGAGGCGAGTTATAATCAAATTTACCATTCCTTTGTTTTGACCTGTTCAGTTTCATTATCCTTTAAAGAATATTGAATTAACCATGTATGAATTGTGGGTCCCAGCGAGTGATTGGATGGGGGTCAAGAACTCCTGAAATCAGTCCTTCTCAGATGTAACTTCATTGGATGGTCATCAGTGGGTTTTTTCGTGGATCCAAGAATACTCAACGACCCCTATATCCGTGATTCATGGACGTGATTTCCAAATGGAAGCACTCGTCGGCTGACGATTTGGCCAACGACACTTAAGGACTCCATTGGTCGAGAGGATGGGAGGTTAGGCTCCACGCACCCTTTTGGGGTAGGATAGTTTTTTGTTCCTGGACACTCTTATAGATTTAAGTCGTGTTAATATGTTCATTAATCCTTGGTTCATTCCCGATGAGTGTGTCCATGGGCTACCCTTGGTATGAAAACTCATCGTAAGCATGCATATATTTGAGGCTACAGAGATGATGCTGACTTAAGTTATATTGTATGGCCCTCTTGAGTTTATCGTCATCCATGGGGGATAGAAGGTGACTTGATGTTGGGATCGGGTCCATAATAAGGGCTTCCTATGTATCCTTTGAAGAGGAATCAAATCCTGTGTAGTTTGGAATGTGTGGAGCTTACAAATAGAAGATACCCATTTGTGGGGGCATGGTTGGGTGGACCCTTTATGGATGGGCACCAATTTGAGCTCGGTCCTTTTAGTAGGTGTCCTATGTATCCTGATTTTGTCAAGAATCATAGTTATTGCAGTTAAAAAGGTGTAGATGTTGTAATCGTCACAAACCTCTAAGCCCACATGAGTCATCCTTGGTGTGATAAACAAGAGGATTTAAAAGATTCAAAAATACACATGCCTCCTCCCCTGTTGGCGGGGAAAGGATTGCCCGCCAAGGAAGAGGTCTGGGCGACAGTGGTCGAGGGTGCGGAGCAATAAACATTTCCATGTGAGATGGAATTCAAGGTCATGCGGCCCGATCTAAAAATATTAGGGACTTACCTCTGTGGGAGGTCCCCAAAACACGTTCTAGGAAGGGAAGGAGTTTCGTCCTCGTCAAATGGGGGAGCAAACATTACCCTTCAACTGATCACTATCCCTTATTGAATGGAAAAGCAACTGATCACCCTTAATCCCAGGAACAAGGAGTTTCACGTCGTCATCCCAAAGTTACAATCTGGGTTACCATGGGAATGTAGCCTCACATGCATTCTTGAAGCCTACACCTTTTTGAGGAGGGCCTTCATGACTCTGCTTACCGTGGGTATGTAGACTCAATGGGGTGCGTTGATGCACCCAACAGTCTCATCATACTGGTTTGGTGACTTTGGAGGAATGTTTGTCCTAATGCCAAAGGACAGGTTTGTGGAGGGACCATGGAGGACTAAATAGTAGGGGAGGTGTGAGGTCAGAACCGGTGGGAACAATACCCAAAAACACCACATTCCACATACTAGTTTTTCATGTGCGGTGGGGGAGGATCTTCATACCATAGTGGTATGAAGGAAGAGGGGTCGTCTGCATACCACTGTGGTATGCAGGCATGGGTATCGTCCACCATGCACCAAAGTGGTACACTACTCACCATGGTGCTTTGGGATATATCAGCATACTGATTTGGTATGTGGCGTCAGGTTCTGGCCTTGTAGCGGTACACTACACAAAGAACCATACAGGAGGAGGGTCTGAGGGATCATTGTTTATGGGGAATTCATCTGTGATAAGTCTTTTTTTTTTCAGTTCAACATTTAGGTTCACTATTTTATTATTTTTATTCATTTCCCCCATTCTATGGTTCGCGGTTGACTGTACCTGCGGAGGAGTGGTTCACAGTTCATGCTTCACCGATGAAACAAGACGGAACCCTGAGTGAAACCTCTAAGTATCCCTCAATATTTCATCATACATCCTTCTATTTTTCTATCTCCCTCTCTGTGTGGGTCCTTACGTACTTCTATTTTTCTCCTTTTATATAGCATCAGAGTTGTCGTATCTATTAGGCATGTGCCACCAATTGCAGAGTCCCATTGAAGTAATATCCTGACCTGCGAAAGACTCCATCAAGTGAGGTTTGTGGAAATTTTTGTTGGAAATAATGGTTCTTGGAACCATACCCATTTGCTACTTCCATGAACTTATGGGTTCATCGTATAGTACGTTGAATGTCTTTATGTGCACAAATCATTCAGCAACATGGTTCATGGTTTTCCTTACTCGCTGGCCATCACCTCGCATACCTGTCTGTTCACGTATCATCTCTCATACTTGGAGGTTTTCAATCCATCTTCTCTGTATACCTTTTCTGGTGATGGTACGAGAGACACTTAAAAACTATGAAAACTGGAATTCCTTCAACTTCCTTTAAATAATTGAAACTCAATTTGATTCATTTTTCCTTGATAGACTTTTAGAATAACTTTCTTCCCTCTCCAAAGCGATCGTGGGGGGATTTTCTCCACTTGGAAGAATTTCCATGAGCCTACAAATGCCACCCCCCCCCCCCATCATAATGGTGTCTGTTCGAAATGAAAATGGGACTATTCCGATGTAAAATTGGTCAGGAATTGAAATGGTTTATGGTAGGACAGTTAGACCAGGTAGGAGGGGACCACACCGATATATAGGGGTTCATGTCATTTTTTACCATTTCTCATAGATAAAAGAACTCACAAATTTATAGGCCTCCTTTTCTCTCACATACCGTGCTTCTTGCTGAAAAAATTGTTTGTGAACTACTTTGTACATTCCGCAACCCATTTCCTTTCCATTTCATCATATGCGTACCATATTTTGGATTCTGCAAATGGGATTGTGAAATTTGGAGACTTTAAATCCAGATTCCACGTAGAATAATGCTATGCTACTGGCGTGTCTGCGTACCAAACTTGTATTAGAAAACTGAACATAAAAAACTATTAATACGAATCTAAATTTTAACCCACAACTTCTGAACGTGAACTTAACTGATTCCGAGGATCGTGTTTTTTCATTCCACAAACCATTATTTTCACCGGCTAACTGTTCACAGGCCTATGCCTTGTAGTTCTTTCTCATACCATTGTTGTACATGGTGAAATACATATGTGTACCATAGTATCAGGCGGAGTATCGTCTGGGTTCCATGTTGTAAACGAATTTCTCCTTCCACGTACCGTTCCAAGAAACGGTACGCATAGCCTTTTGCATACATGTTTTATGTCTTTTAGAATTTTTTTCATTGCCTTTTCCCAACAATTTTTATTACACTGAAATCTCATCATCTTCTAGATATTATGTGCATGCTACAATTCCTAATCCACAGGTTGTTTCTAACTTGATGAAGACAAGGGAAAACATGGTGAGGAATAATGATAATTATCTTTGTACCCGCATCATTCCTCATGACATCCTTTTGATGGACTTCTTGATGCTAGAGCTCTTAGCTCATCCATTATTCATACAGTTGCCACTTTACATATTTGGTATTCCCACTGATGTGCCTATTCCATTTCCTGACCCAAACATCCCTTTCATCTTCTTGGAGGCACCCCAAGGTCATGACCATGCCAACATTTTCCCAGATGGAGAAGTCATCATCACTTCGCTTTGGGAGAACGTCTTCACACTGGGAGGATGGACATAGACTCCGGCCAACCGTGAGTGCTGAAACAGTGTCCCGAGACTAGACGCTCAATAATTCCTATCAATCGTTAGTATCTACCTAGAAAATCCTAGTGGTGGATTGAGCACCAAGTGGGATTTTTAGTCCAGAGGATGTTTCTCCGATTAGCGGACCTAGGCATTCTGGGTGAATCAGACCTGTACGGAGTCCCCCAACCAGCTGAAGGTGGTGGGATTATACCAACCAACCTTGGTATCTCAGTTTTCAATCTTTTCTATTTGGGAAATTCATCTATAATTTCTAATCCATTGGTGTTAAAGCACTAACACCTTCCACCTAATTCATGGGATGTTGGGAATCAGTATATGGGATATCTACCATCATGGGGGGCACCTAATACTTAGAGAAATGTACAACGAGTTCCTCCTAGAAACCGCTACATGGAATGACACTGATCATGTGTCTCTTTTGACAAGGAGCTTACTGGTCATGGTAGCGGGATCAATATATCCTCCCCTTGAGTCTCATTCACTCATCCCTTTTGAAGAATGGATAAATCTATTCTTATAGATGAATGGGCCCAAGCTGAGTGATTTCTATAGTCAAACTCAACCCACTCGCCAATCCCGCCAAACTCTAGGGTCATATTGTGCTACCCTAGAAGAAGGGAGATATACAACATGGGGATTTGAGCTTCAGTCAGACGTCTCCCTTATTCTAAGGCTGGAAGTTTTCCTTTCCATGTTTTCAAGTGGATGGATCTTCCTGTCTCGTGATGTATATAATAGGTTTTGAGACTACACTTTCTTGATGTCGACCATGATGGCATAAGGTCGACCCATTAATTTGGACCATCCTACCCTTTCCCATCTTTATGAATTGTTGGGACGGATACCGGAAGGTAGGCCTCTACATCATCTCAGTGGACCGTACCAATTCTTGTATGGGTCGATGGTGGAACACTTTCCCTATTATGAATACCTACATACATACAAGGTTCCCAATTCTGAGTTTCATCCTGCTCTTATCAACATTTATAATGTTCATCCCAGGACTTTGAGAGTTATTGATGTGGTTCGGTTGTTGAATGATGCAAATAATTTCTTATTTGCACTGCATCCTGCCCCTCATGGATCATTGAGAGGTGATGTGGGTAGTTACTTATAGGAATGATCGTACATAATCAACCTTGGATACGGGATGCTTACTTCTCTTAGAGTTCTAGTAGTCATTTTCAAGCCATACCTCCCCTACCGATTCTCCAGGCAATTCGAATGCCTTCATCAGACTGTGCTGCTTCCGGTCAATCAACTAAGGGGAGAATATCATCCCGTGCATCTCATCCAATTGAGGATTATGATGATGCATGAAGGGACTGCTAGGTATATTATCATTACTAACGTGATGGGGGGCCACCTTTTTTTCAATGGAGTATGCCCAATCTATGGGTATAATGCTACCCTGGTGGGATGTTGAAAGAACCAGTTTGGTGGGTGTAGAAACCCTTGACCATTTCCTACCTTGTTCTTGCCCCAATGACCATGCGACACATACCTTACGTTGCAAAGAGTGAAACAGTTATGCCTTCTACTTTAGTCCCTATAGAAACCAAGGTGGATACAACTCTTGCCCCCTCTCTTATGGTAAGAAGGCATTAGGTCTGTCATCCAAAGCATCTGGGAGGGGTATCATCAGTTCAACCCATTTTGGTGGAAATTGATTTAGAATACTCTCCTACTGTGGATATTTTCCATGATCATAATGAGACTGTCACTAGCCGAGTTTCCCGGTCATCCTAGAGGTTGTAGTTAGTCTTTCGTATCCAACTCCATTGGCTAGGCCATATGAGGGAAAAGAGAGTCTCCCGTATAGGGTGACCTTCCTTATGTCACTCCCCACTCCTATGGTGATGCTTCCTACATACAGACTGGTGGAAGCATGTGAGGATCAAAGTACTAGTGTTTGGAAAGGCACCAATTAGAGAAAAAAGAGTCATGGTACAAGCTTGTTATCTTACCGCAGAAACACCCCTGGACAATTTTGTTGATGAGGACGACAATTTTCATCATTTATTCACTCTGTTAGGTTCTTGAGGATTTTATTATTAGCACTTAAATCTCCTCATTTACCAAATATTAATTTCCCAACAATACCTCTCCTCCTACAAGGACAAGCTAGCTAGGTTCAATTCTTCCCATCACTAGTTGGTGACCATCGAAGGTATTTTAGAAGAATATGATCATCTAACAACCGAGGATGAGATGTATTGGGATTTTTTGGAAATCCATGAAAAGGAGTTTCAAAAGTATGAATCCCACGCAACCAGGTTGATGGGACAACTAGCCTCCCTGCATGCCAACAATAAAGTCATCCAGAAGAAGGGTTGGGACCATAAAGTTGTTTTGGAGTGGGTGTGTCTAATGGTAAAAGTTTAAACAGAGGATAGAACTTCCTTGGAATATACTACCAATGGCCCAGGGAAATCACTCTCCATCCTTTTGGGAAGGGATAACTGAGTCCTATTATAATTATATCCCAAATTATGATATGTATTCATTTTTTAAATACTCTAGAGATACTCCAAATTGGGGATGTTCCTCCATTTTTTCTGAACATCTTTTAAACATATCTTCTTCGTCTCTTCCTTTAAACATAATTTTAATCGAGTATTAGTTATAAACCATGACTTGAAATTAACAAACTAAAATAATCAAATCGAGCTCTAATTTATTTTCCTGGAACAAGGGACTCAGCGAGGGTAGTTCAACAAATGTTGAGGTTTTATGGAACACCTCACAAAATTTTATGCCTTTTTAATTATAACCATAATTTATTTCATAATCCTTCTTGACATGGGATTAGAAGGTATAAGTTGACATTTTCTTAGGCCGCCCTTTGTGGGTTTTCAACCTAACAAGAATTAAGCATTTTTTGATGGATCAATGTTTCCCTATTTTTTTAATGGACCGATACATGACTTTTTCCTAGAGGATCCCTTTTGCAGACTTTTCCTTTGGAAAGTGTGGCATTTTTTTCACTGGAAGTGTACTGTCCTACCAATAAAACCTTCTACTAATGTTTTTGGTCGAACAACTTTGACCAAACTTAATGGAGTAGGGCCTTGACTCGGGATTGTTAATCTAGAATGTTCTAATATCCTTTAAACATGGATTAGGGATTTTTCTTGACCTGTAATTTGTGGACTCTGGACATGTATGAGGCTTAGGAGTCACTTTAGACATATAAATGATGTAAAATACTCTCATAGGGATGAATTTTACTTTGATTTATGGACATTTATGTGGGGGACGTATATTGAGCCACTGAGGCATGATATTCATAGTCAAACAAAGGTGTCTCCATGATAATGGCCTTCCATTTCCAATGGACTGAAGGGATTTGAAACATTTGGACTTTATTTTGAAACCAGGAGCCACAGTGGGTGACTAGATGGAGAAGTGGTGTCTGAAGACATTAGATAGATACATGTTGGCTATGAGTGGGTTACTATTCCGACACATTTATTTCTCGTGTGAGGGGGAGCTGTTAAATGATCATGTCAATTAAGAGTATTTTTTGGTCATGGTAACTTGGGAAGAATGAGGTAAAAATTCCTTTATCTAGGAGTTTTCCGAATCTGGGGGTGTGACAAGATGTGAATGTCATTTGACCATACAGAAGACGACGAGGACTCTCCTGGGGACAGATATTCCTTTGATTGAAAACCATTTTTATGGGTGATATATGTAGATCCACCTGGGAATGATATGAATAGTAAATCAATGGCGTCCGTAGGACATCAGCCTTCTAACTTCGATGGATATTGAAGATTATAGAGAATAGGCTATTTCTAAACATGGTATGTGACCTTTAATGATGGGTGCACCTGAGCATCAAAAAGGGGGATTTAAACTAATCTTCTTCAGGGAAACCTGGAAATGAGTGGGGTAAGTCTTCTTTTGTATGTGTACCAACTTCAAGAAAAGGGATGAGATATCTTAATAATCCTCCAAAGATACGAGAGATGAATCAGGTCTATATGCTCTAATATATCTAGAATATATGTATGGAGGAAAGTGTAAACCATGAATTTAAAGGACCCTGAATTAGGATTCATGAGATGAGGCTTATAATCCATTGGGCATCCTGAGATAGGAGAGGACTCTCCTGGGGGTGAATTTTCATTTGATTGACGGTCATTTTTGTGGGTGACGTATGTCGAGCCACCCGGGCATGATGTGAATAGTCATGAAAAGGTGTCTGTAGGACACTGTCCTTCTATCCCAGATGGCCTTTGAGGGTTATGGGGATTCAGAATTACACAATTCATTTATTTTGGAATATGGAAGGAGTGTATCCAGACATATTGGGGATATTTGGGCTGCAATTTACTCATGGAATCGAGTGTCCCTTACGTATATCTGAATCATACACAGGGGGAGGCATTCATTTTACCTTATGGGATAAGTGGTTATTTATCATCACAGGCCTAGGAAATGGGGTTCCTACTGGGGGAGGGAATCATGACATACCTTTGAGGGTAGTGCTGATTGGACCAAATTCCCAGACTGTTTTTCCATAAGTCCATGGTTGATATCTCATTGAAATCCCTAAGCTCATGTGAGCCATGCTCGGTGTGAGAAACAAGGGATTAAGAGGAATCCTTGTCATTGATTAAGAATATAAAAATCATCATTAGAGGTTACTTTTGGGCTTAAACCATAGTTATGAAGTCTAATGTCTTACAACGGTGATAATTTTTTCCTCGCGGTTTAACGTCGTGTGGTGAGGGCATGATGTTATGATGTTTAGAGTTGTACAGTGAGAACAATTTTGATGTTATAATGATCTTCAATAGTTTTAGTTTAATTGAAATTAGGATGTTCCTAGTGTTCCTTTGACATAATTGATGATAGATGGTGTAAACCATAGTTCTAGGGGAAACATGAATTTGGAGGGATCACATGGGGCTTAGAATCCATTGGGCTTAATGAGATAGGAGAGGAGTCTCCTAGGGATGAATTTTACATTTGATTAATGTCCATTTTTGTGGGAGGCATATACAGAGTCCCAGAGGCATGATATGAATAGTCAAGCAATTGTGTTCACAGAACACTGCCATTATATATTATATGGACTTGGATGATTATTGGGACCCATGTTTTCCCGAGGTATAGAGTGTGACTTATGGGAAAGATGTGCCTAGGAACATGAGAATACCCAAACCATGGTTAATTGTGAACTACTTGGAGCTTCCACATAGGTCTAACCCATATGTATAGGGGGAAGCAGGATCTTTTGACTTCTTATGACTGTGAGGCATGTGTGGAATCTCATGATACTGAGGACTGGGCCACACATAACTCTTGAAGAATTTTGCAGTTTATTGTCATTCGATAAGACCTTTCATAGACCTCTCGTACAAGTCTGACCTACATATCGGGGGAAAAGGGAATTTTTTGTTGGTGGCTGGGCCAGGATACTGAATCCAAGCATCACTACATATCCTATGAAGGCAGGAATCATGCCATGCGATGTTATAAATGTTTCCTACAAGAGTTTTCTCAATGTGTTAGGGAATCTTGAGGGTATTATTTTGATGATTATGATGGTTGGGCCGAGATCAAAGAGAGAGGCATCACTATGTATCCTACAAGGGAAGAAATCAAGACACACATAGTTTTTTTAGTTTCATATATCGATTTAGCTCAGCCCATATGTGAGGACATGTGAGAGAAATTTGGTTTCGCCTGATATGGGTGTTGGACCTATCATATTCCCCTAAAATTTATTTTCTTAAGAGAATCATCACCACTGATCTTAAGATCATGTGACTTATACTTTGTGTGAGAAACAATGAGTGATCACAAATTCTCCTTCGCATGTACGGGGAGGTAGATAATATGATGGGTAATTTTATTTTTTTTCCTTGGTAGGGCTGGGACAATATCGAGGATCGAGGCATCACTATGTGTCCTACGAGGACAGGAATCAATACTCACATTGTTCTGTGAGTTTTCTGTACCGATTTATCTCGATCAAAAGGGTAAGAGAACACTCATTCTGCCCATCACAATTTCAATTTTTACCATGTTACCTCATGTTTGACTTTTGTAATAGAATCTATAAGACCAATCCTAAACTCATGGGAGATATACTCAATGTGATGAAAAAAGAGTGATAAATTTTTCCTCTATGAATATGGGTATATTGGGGGCGTGATGGAGGCATTTTTTGGGGGCTAGGACATGATCAAGGATCGAGGCATCACTACATATCCTGTGAGGGAATGAATCAAGATGCACGTAGTTCTGTGAGAGATCATGTAGTTTATTGTCATGCGATTAGGATGTTTTATGCCACGTAGTTTAACATCTTATAGAGAGGATATGAGTAAAAGTTTAACACCATGTTTTAGGGACTATTTACTTAGAGTTTAACGTCATGTGGAAAGGATGGTCTTAGAGTTTGGACCATGATATGGGAGAATTTTTAAGACTCATAGTTTATAGTCGTAGAGTTTGGACCATGCTATGGGATCATTTTTAAGACGCATAGTTTAGGGTCGTAGAGTTTGGCCCATGGTATTGGAGCATTTTTAACTAATAGTTTAAGGTCTTAGAGTTTGTACCATGGAATTGGAGGCTATTTTTACTCATATTTTAGGTTCATAGAGCTCATACCATAAAATTGGGCGTACTTTTACTCATATTTTAGGGTCATATAGTTTATACCTTATCATTGGTGGATTTTTTATGACTCATAGTTTAGGGTCATAGATCTTGGACCTTAACATCGGTGGAATTTTTTAATGACTCATAGTTTAGGGTCATAAATATTGGACCTTAACATGGGGGGTATTTTATATAAGTCCTAGTTTAGGGTTATAGAGCTTCGACCTTAACATGGGGCGAATTATTTTATGACTCATAGTTTAGGGTTGTGGAGATTGGACCATAGCATTATTGTTACGTGAAGTATTTATTCAGTAACATCGCATTTATAGGAGCCCTGATGAGCTATTCTTCCATTGATATTAGGGAATTTTATCTATTGGAATAGACCCTATGTATTGCATATGGTCCATAAAACTTTGTTTCATGCTCTGGGGGTTTCTTCCTAAGTATCATTGGGGTTTTGAGGACTAGAACCATTTATCCTTTGAGGAATGATCAGAGACGAACCTTTTTATTGAAGGCCCGTGTAATATAATTTTGGTAGATTACCAAATGGGGCATAGTATGCAACCTTTTCTCATCTAGATTTTCCAACTCATCAATCCATATATGGGATTCCTCATCCATGGACAGTTGACTGCAAATGGCCACATGAAGTGATAGCAGATGGATTTTGATAGGTAACACTGCCATTTCCCCATATACTAGTTAGTACAGGGTTTCCTGGGTGGCAGTACGGGTCGTGGTATGGTAAGCCCATAAAGCTTAAAAGAGCTTGTCTGCCCATGATTTATTATCTTTATCGACCATATTTTGATTTATGTGAGACATAGTCTTGTGGAAATCCTCTAACTAACCATTGGTCATCACATGGTAATGGGACAAACAGTTCTCTTTGATTCCATAATCCTAGTATAACTTTTTCTAGCTCAACAGAGAAGAACTTGCTGCAATTTTCTATTGGTGTTGAATGAGGGACACCAAATCTGGTGATTATGTTGGCCTTAAAAAATCTGAGGATTTATTTCGCCCAGAATTCCTTAAGCAGTACGACTTTGGCCCAATTGGAATAGAAGTTGGTTGTTGAGAGTGTGAAATTGAATTGTTTAGATGTGGAGGGAGGATATGGTCCCACAACATCCATCCCCCAGGCGACGAATGGCTAGGAGTACTTAGTTGTATGATGTAACTCCAGGGGGTGGTGTATGAAATTAGAATGAACATGGAAATACTGAAACATCTTAGTGACGATGAAAGAGTTCGATATCATGGTGGGACAATAATACCCAAGACTCCAGATTTGGTGAGATAGCTTGGTTACTGATTTGTGCTCTCCAAAAGATCTGACATGCACCTCTTTCATGATGGAAACTATTTATTATCAATCAATGCACATGATAAGGACTCCATAAAGTCCTCATTTTTAGATGGTCTTTTATTGGTTTATCCCATTCTATAGGAAAATGTTGACTACCCGTCTTCGGACGTGCTCTCTTTCAGCCCTATCTGGTGGGAGTCCCCCATTCCAACGGTAATTTTCAATGGGTGATATCCAACTGGTGGTATGACCATAAGGCACAGGAACATGACTAATTTCATTGATTTCCTCCGTATTTCACTAGATGGATGACATGACCATCCGACGGTGAGCAATGCTGATGAATGTTTCATCCTAGTTGGAATCAGATAAGGTTGTGGCTGCATTTTCCAAAGTGTCATCTTGATCATTTTGTGACTGAGGGACATAAGTCAACATCGGTTCTGATGGGAATTCTTCCATCAGTTCTCGAACACGGTCCATCAAAGGAAGCAATACTTATTTTTTGATAGCATAGTCACTGTTGACCTGTTTGATGACTAGCTCTGAATCACCATTTATTTTTAGGTGTTTGGATTTCACTTGGAATGACAATTCCATGCCTATAATGATGGCCTGATACTCTTCTTCATTGTTCGTACATCCTTCCAAATGTATGAAATAGTAAGGAAAGATGGAAATTCATTGAGATAAGAGTATAACTCCCAGCCCTACTTTGTTGAGCTTGGGACCCTCCATCCTTTTCCTTATCCGGCTTTAGAAAGTAGTATCGAAGTACATTTCCCATGCTTGGGGGTCCTACTGGGCAAGAAAACACCTCTTTATCTGGAATATTAGCATCCAACAGTGTTGTTTCTTCTGAGGGGTGCTCGGCCAAGAATTCTTCCAATATATAGCCTTTGATAGACTTCTAGGGAATGTATCGTATGTTGAAATGTTGTAGGATGACCTCCCGTAATGATAGGAACCCATTTAGCATGGGAAGGTTGAGGATATATTTGAGTAGGTTTCAGTGGGAGACCAGGTAAACCTCATGATGCTATAGGTATTAGATAAGATTCTGAACTACAAATATTAAAACTAAGTGGTTCTTTTCAATCATTAAATACTGAGTTTCAACATCGATCATTGTTCGGCTACGGTGGTAGAGGATCTTCTTTATGTCGGCATCATTCTTATGCAGGAGGAAGGCACCTAATGACTATTCCTGGGCAGTTACGTACAAAATGAGCGGTCTCCCATTGACCTGTAGCATGAGCACCGACCGGATTAGGAGATATCTTTTAATATTGTCAAACCATTATTGACAATCATTGTCCTACTCATACGTAACTCCTTTCTTCATGAGCCTAGTGAAAGGTAAACATTTACCTGTCAGGTTGGATATGATGCATCGAATGTAGGTGAGGTTCTCCTAGAGACCTCTCAAATCAGTGAGGTTGTGAGGTGGGGATATTCCAATTATGTATTTTGTCTTCTTGGGGTCAACATTGATGTCGTGATGGTGTATGGCGAATCCGATGAATTTTCCCGAGGTAAAACCAAATGATCACTTCAAGGGATTCATCTTTAAACTGTGTTGTGAAAATTTGTTGAAGAGAATTTCAAGATCTGCCAGGTGGTTGGAGATTTTTTGTGATTTAACAACCAGGTTGTCAACATAAAACACAGTGAATTTTCCTAAGAAGGTATTGAATATGCGGTGCATAACGCGCTGATATGTTTCAACGGAATAATTTAGACCAAAGGGCCTTACTTTGTAACAGAACACTCTCTAAGGGCCCTTAAAAGAAGTAGATTCTTCATCTCCTTGAGCCATCTAGATTATATTATTTCCAAAATAGTCTTTTATGAAATAGGTCTTCATATCCAGTTGTTGCATCAATCAACAATTCTATGATCAGGACCATGAAGTCATCTTTTGGGAAATTCTAATTATGGTCCATGAAGTCAATGCAGATTCCAATCTATCCCTTCTTCTTTTTGACAAGGACTGTGTTCTCTAGCCATATTGGATGTTGGACCTCTGTTATGATGTTGGCTTGGATTATCTTATCAACTTCAGACTCTATTTCAGAAGGATGTGTCAGGTGGATCCTTCTGGATGCCTTCTATAGCTCTAGTGATCTTCTGGTAAGACCAGATGATGGGTGAGAACATCAGGATCAAGGCATGCATCTCTGTGTAATTCTTGGTAAACACGTATTGGTTCTTCTTTATGAAGGAGGTATATGCCTTCTGTTCTTTTACAGGCATGGCTACACTGATTAGAGTGGGTCATGGGTCATTTTTAGTTCCTAGATTTATCTCCTTAAGTTCATTGATTGTGGTGGAGACACCTTCTTTGAATGAAGGAGGGGAATCCTTGAGGATTTATTCCACTTCTTCTTCTTTTTCTTAGTCTTCATCATCTTCCGTTTCTAATGATGAATGGATTTCTGAGGCGAACTCTCTGGTGTTGGAAGATAAATATTATGTTTCCTTAGTTTGAGAGGAAAGGGTAGTCTGTTGACTCAATGATGGTATGGGGGAATCATTGATAGGGATTTACTTGATAACATGGGAGTCAACATGCTTTTTTGTGTCTTTGAACATGGTGGGTGAAATAGAGACCATGTAGACAACTAAGTCTACATCTAGTCTTGCATTTATGAATTCAACTTGGTTGATGGGTAGAACATACTCTTCCCCAAGATGATGGAGGGGGTTAGAGGGATCCATCTCCAATCCATTCAGGGCATTGATCCAATCAACATCGTCAGTTGAATGTTGTTTTTCTTCCAGATCATAGAACCCAACATCGATATAATGTGACTCACAGAGCTCAAATGGGGATTTATCAGCGTGAAACGTCCCGTTTTTTCTAATAGTGAAATATTTGATGCATTGATGGTATGAGGATGGAATTTCAGTGTGATGATGTCGCCAAGGCCTCCATAATTGGATGTTGAAGGTCATACATTGTCGCACCACAAAAAATTCATAATCTCATATGCGATTTCAAATCTAAGTGTTAATCTTGATTTGTCCCAATGGTTTCTGCTAACTTTTTTTGTATCCTAGTAGATTTGTAGTGCAGGGTGTCAATATTTCTTCATCATATCATAACCGACGAAGTGTTCATAGTGGGAAGAGGTTATCTCTAGAGCCATTGTTGATTAAGATCCTTCAAACATCAATTCAATTTATCTTTCCAAACACGTATAAGGGTTTTATGTTCCCTTTTATGATGGAGGCTTGATCCCTATATATGAAGGAGATGATGGCATGAAATTATTCAGGACTAGTCTCCATCTGGTAGACTTCAGTCACTTCTACTTCATCCTCGAACTCCTACTGACTTAGTAAAGCTTCGATGTGTGCCTCCTTAAGATTTGAAGACTGTCTCAACACAACCAGGATTGACAGCTTTGCTGGTACTGAATCCTAATGATTCAAAATATTATATTTCTTCTCTAAAGGTTGGTGATTTCTGGATCGAGGTTTCCCTTTTACCAACACTTTAGGGATTTGATATTTGGACGTAGATGGTTCGACATCTATATGAGGGGTCAGCGATGATGCAGTCATTTCCAAATTTGGCCGAACTTGTCTGACTAAATACCTAGGGTGATTTTGTATTTTTTCTTCCACTGATGGATATTCCAAGATAATTGGGCTTGGATTTATTTCTACGAAGGAAAGGATCATTCTGGTTCTTATTGTGTTTGTCAGAGGGCCCTTCCATGAGTTTTTGCGATGTTAACAGTTTGAATTGAGGTGTGGCTATGAATTTGACTCATTCCATGATAATACCTTCCTAAAAACCTTTTTCCTCTATAGACTCTTCCTCCAAATCTCCAGTTGTGAACGGGGAATTCGGGTTTGTGGACATAGTTTTTATCAGATAATGGGTCCATCATGTGAATGTCATTAATGGAGCGAAAGATCTGTTCTTGATCTGACACCGTTTCTGTATGACTGTCCTCTTCTGATAGTTCCATTTGGCAGGACAATGCTCGTTGTATAATTTGGCAGGTCGGTGCTCATTGAAACATTAGGTGGGGAGGTTCCTATTGAACAAATAATATTTTCATGAAGTCGAAAAGTTTCAACACTAACTTTGGATTTGGTGTCAGCGCATCTTCTTGCTCTTTCTTTCTGCCCTTCTGGCCATTTGAGGACTGCTAGGCTAAGGAGGATGGTTGTGTTGCGTCAGGAGATTTTGGGGGCATATTTGGTTTTTTCAACAACGCCTAGAGGATTCCATGGAATCAGTTGATGGTATTACAAGTCATCAAATTATCTAAATTTTTTTCCTTCTTACTGGTGACGGTTTTTCATTCCAATTCCTCTCTTGAGTCTGATTTGGAAACATACACCACTTCTGTTGGAGGTGGGACCTATTTGACTTTCCTGGAATGAACCATATTTTGTTGGATATCCTTGAAAAAAAATCACTCCTGAATGTGATGTCTCTTTATTTGTTGATACGAACAATAATTTGGATGGTCTTCAAGACCTAATTCATTGACTCGCTTTCTCTCTGGCAGCTAGAGAAAATTGCAATTCATGGCGGCTATAAAGTAGCCATAGACCTGGTCATCTAGGAACAAATAAACAATATTTCTTTGTTCTTCGAACTGATTTATGTTAGCCTCTCATCACTCATCTTGTCGAGGTGCGGGTGGTTGTTGGCATCGAGGGGGTCCTGCATGGTTCAGTGGGGGTCTTGAAACTGGAGATGGTGTCAGGGGTGTCTTAAGCATGACAGAAGCCACTTATGATTTTCCCTTTAATTTCTCTGAGGATAATGGGCCCACTCTAGACTTAAGGTTGGCTGGTATAAGGAGTATTCTATCCTTTGGGAAATAGTAGAGAAATATATAAACCCACTGGTGTACTTCACCAGGATGAGTGGTGTTCACAAATCATCATAAAGGTTATCGATGCACATGGCGAGCATCTCATCCTAGGAAAGTGTCTGGTTCGGGGAATATTCCAAGACCTTCCATATGCAAATGAAGTTCCAAGACTCTTTTTTTCTCTCACAGTTTGCAGTTCATGTGGTTACCGACCATCGTCTTGGGCAGCATCAAACTGAACTGGAAGAGAAACTATCACCAGAGGTCATCCCAATCTGTAATTTTATTGGCTGGTAGGCTGGTATACCACACTAAATCCAAGACCTAAATGGTTCGTATGAAACACTTATGTTTTACTTCTTCTTGTTGCTTTGGAGTGCCCATAATGGGATTACAGTAAGATTCATATTGCATCAGATGCAATTACGGGTCCCCCGAGCCATTGAATATTGGGAATACAGGGTTCCCAAAGTTTGGCAATGGCGGAAAATTGCTCACCCACTCAGGGTAGGGTTTTCACTCTAGTTGTATTAGAGCATGTCACCCCTGTATATCCTATATTCAATCAGTAAGATACTCGACTGTGTTTAAGATCCCTTGATACATGTCTTTTCGTACATGAGCATAATTTGGTGTGTCAGTAGCCAAGATTGGGTGGGTCGGTGCTACTAGAATTTGGGATTGATACCTAGATGAAGGTATAATTTGAGGGTTTACCTGGATATATTATGGATACCTTCTAAGTGGGGGAAGTCTTGATGTCCTTCTAGAGTTGGGTTGAATAGTCCTCCATACTGGCTTTATTCACTGGAATGAGTGCCTATGGCCTGGGCACCTCATCTGGGAGCACATTCTGACATTCTGCGGTTGGAACACATCTAGCGAGATAACTCCCTAGAAGTAGCTCGACATTAATTCGCATGAGCTCTTTCATTTATTCCTCCTACTTTGCAAATTTTTCCATTAGGGTGAGGGATGCACTCTCATGGGGAGGACGAGGTAGGTCATATACAATCTTGGATTTATTTTTCTCCTTATTAGAGTTTCACAGGGGAGGTAATGATGAGTTAACTGAGGGGGAACCCAGATTTAGGACTACCCTATGGTTTTTGGTATACACACCATTAGGCTCTATGTGGGATGCCTTTGTGAGGGAACCATATTCCTTGGCGTCTCCTCCCTCCATGTCATTTCTTATGAGATCTGTAGGGTTGAAGTTTACCATGTTCACTAAGGCATACCGCATTGGGGGTGGTGTACCCGATGTCAAATGGTAGGAAGGTTTTTTTCACCCTTTTCTGGACTTTATCTTTCCATTGTGAGGTATTATTTGGGTTTCTTGGAAAATATGGACCCGGAGGGGTCCCTGGTCTGACCATATAATGTACCTTTTTCTCGGAGGGTGTGAACCACGAGAAGGGGTGGAACAAGTAACTCATTTGTCCATTGTTCTTCCTAAATGGTGGAAGACAGATGTCTGTTGTGTAGGGATTCGAGGTAAAAATTCCCCCAGCCTTGTAGGCTAGGGTTTTTCCCATTCACTTGTTGATGCACTATATACTATAATTTTTGGTATTATGTTGGAATTTTGATTTGAAAATTCCCCCAGCCTTAGGGGCTGGGGTTGTTCCCATATCATGGTTGTAACCACCACTATTTCCACCCTTTCAATTTCACGTACTCCCCCACAGGTGTGAGATGAGTATGGAATTGTTCTTGGACCAAGTCTATATCCTTTTGAAGTCATGGTAATTGCTTGTTTGTTGGCTTCCTTGATGAAGGAAGCCTACCAGATGCTCTTGGTCACCTGACTCAGAAGATTTTTGATGGCTTAATCCCTTTTTCCCTCAAGTTTTTGAGACATACTTTGGTCCAGTTTTTGTTTAGTATCACATATTCTCTGAGAAAGGGTTTCACTTCATTGTTTCCTTTGGTTGATGACATTGCAGGATGTCATTTCCAATGGGGCCTACTGAACGAGATGTGTGGTTAAGTGAAAAGCTCCATGTTCTCCCCATCCCTGAATGTGAACTACAACCGAGGCATTTTCAATGAGGTGACACAGTTTATGCAGTGCATGGAGGCAATCTAGTTTAGGGTTTTTCTTTCTCCTTTCTGATTGTTCCTACCTTGTAGATGGGAAGGCCTCCAAGTCGATCTGACGACAAATCTCCATTTTCTTTCTAACACAATCCATGTACCCTTAGTAGGGAAGGAATTTTTCTTTCATCTTTAGAAGATTCATCCATATGTTGAAGTGAATGTCATGCATACATTCCCTCAAAACCCCTCTAGGTATTTCATAGTGAGAAGTGGTCATATGCCAATACATCATTGGAATATTGTCCCTAGCTAGTTGTCTTCTCATAAGCAACATATCATGTTGTTGTTCTTCTAGAGGGTCCTCTACTTGGTATTCCTAGCTCGACTACTTCGTAATAATTTTGATCCAAGAAACTAAGATAGTGGGTGCCTCATTGATTTGCGGATCCCATGGGGGTGGCTCAGAAGATGAGTGTGGCCCCTAGCCATCCTCTGGTTGAGAAATAATATTTCTTGTTATAGACGGAGTGCCTGATGTGCCTGTCTCCTTTCTGAGCACCTCAACATAAGAGGTATTTCTCATATTTGTTCCAGAAAGGGGCGGACCTTATTTCCAGTATGAATTTTGGATATGAGGAGGACCATTACAAGTGGTGATTCAATGGCGAGGAATACTATTTTAATTTTATTCCCGACCATTATATTTTTTTTACAGTCTATACCATAGGGAGGACCTTCAGGGTGGGTAGCAGCATGGGGAGGACCTCCTTGCTACTTGATGACACAGTGGGGAGGGACTTCACAGTAACCATCATTGCGAGGAGGGCCTTCTCAATTACTATCATCATGGCAAGGACTACCATCATGACTTGATACCTGGCTTCAGGGAGAATTTTTTATAGTGTACATGCAGAGGAGGGTATTCAAAATGTACTACAATGAGGGGTGGAGCTTCTTGTTGTTTTGACATTCCATGGGTAGGAACATCATAGAAACTGTCAATGCGGGAGGTCCTTCACAATGGCTATCATCCTGGAGTGGACTACCATCATGACTTGAAATCCAACTATAGGGAGAATCATATCTACAACATATACCTTGGGAAGGACCATAACGGCATAAAATAGCAAGGGGATGACCACTCTCGAGTCTTTAGGTCAAGGGGAGGGCTACCCCGACGAACATCAGGTGATAGGCTCTCATGATCGATCATTCTCGACCCTTGGAGTGAGCCCCCATGGGTGCTCTATGGAGTACCTTCAGAGCTGATGGTAGCAACATTGCGGGGCGGAAATTATCAATTCCTACTACCAATTCCATATTTTGGTATTGGAATGATAGGTTTTTGAGACTTTTCCGATATATGTTTGAGGGCGTTAAGAACCCCAACTTCAAGCAGAGTAGGGTCATGTATGTGTTCTTCATTTTTCAGTTCCCTTTGGTGCCTATCATTTTTGGGTGCCCTCATGCGGGTAACCAGGGCCATATGTTTTTGTAATGGCCTTCATATATGGTTCCCTGTCATGTTGGGTATCCTGATGTCATCAAGATACTCCGATGAACATCTTGAGTTTTGGCATGGATATATGTCAGCCTTGGAGAGGCCACCACATTGGACCAGCATCCCCCCATTGGAATGGGTATTTTTTCCCCAATCTAGTTGTCCGTATGTCGCAGGATATTTCCACAGACCCACCTACGCTCGATTAGGGATGCAAAACTTCTCTGGAGTGACTAACTCATTTTGCGACTGAGTCATTCAATTCGATGGAATAGGGTTATGGACATGATTTATCGCATTTTCCATTGATACAATGATATCATGGAATTTTTGGAGGATATGGTCAGAAATTGATAGCTGATCTTCCATCATTTCCAGGATGCGCTAAGATATATATTTGGATAGAACTGGTATAAAGTCCCATTTCGATGTCGGGGAAGGTGTTTGTGCCAGCTCTGATCCTCCATAAGTATTCAGTAGATACTGGTAGTTCTCCTATACTTGGAAAGTGGAATGAGTTTTTCACCAGTTATCATCTCTAGTTGCCACCGTATTTGACTAGTGGTGTTCATATTCCTGTGCGGGTATTTTCATCCACTCTTTTTTTATTGTATTTGTCTCACGGGCTTTGTATGAATCCGTAAAAATTTTACTCTGCTCATATTTGGTTGTTGAAGTATTTAGATGGAAGGCTTCTTGTGCATCAGTAGGTATTTGTGGATACATATAGGTGAGTTATGCCCTATTTGGTTGAATGGATTCTTTTGAATCAGTGGGTATTTGTCCTTGTGTATAGCTGGTTTCCAACCTATCTTGATGGCGGGCATGTTATGCATCAACAGATATCTTCATCTGCCTATATCTTTCCCATATCTCTGCATGGCGGGATTGGCGAGCACTAGAAGGAATGCGTGTGTTCTCATACTATTCCACCCTATATATGTGGTGGGATTAAATAGAGAGGGAAGTGTTGTGTGTCTTACAATTAAATTTTGTTGTGTTAGTTTGGCATAACATCTCTTTAGGAACCAGGGTGATTGTGTGATCGTAGTTATATATCCTCTTCCCTTAGAGGAAAGTCCGAGAGCTCAGGTCTCCTGGACTTTGGCTAGTGCCCTCAGAATCAGGTCATCCTCGGCAATAGGAGGCTTGGTCGTCCATTGTTGGTGGCAATGCTCTCTGGCAGGGGCTTGTGAGTAGGACCCTTGTACAGTTGAGATGAAGTTGTCAGCATTCACTTCATTTGACTCCCTGAGATAAGGGAGGTACTCTGTTTCATTTCAAGGAAAGGCTCATGAAATTATTTGAGATGACCACTAGGGACACATTTTGCTTGGGTGCTAGTAGTGGCTGAAGAGGTGGCTGGCGGAACTATGAAGACTGGAGGGATGGTCTTACAGCCTCCTGTGTGAGGGGAGTACCATTTTTCTTGCACTCTTTGATCAGCGTATTGGATACCCAATGTTGAAGAAGTTGGGTAGATGAGGGGGTCATTCTCTTCATTGAGGCCCCGACCACCTGTGGGATCACATATGTGCATGTAAAACCTCATCAATGTATCATTACTTTAAACATATGCGTATTTTGTGATTCAAATTGGCCCCCTTCCCCTTTTATTTTATTGTGGGGTGAAGGGTCCTGATTGGGGTGAGACCGCCACCTTAGTTAAGGATTCACGTCATGTTCACCATTTTTTCTCCGCCTCCGAGTTGGCACATGTTGTGCGTACCAGGGTGAAAAAAATGGTCTGACATGGAGCATCCTTTTTTCTTTTATCATTGGGGTAGAACAGTCACATTGGTTAAGGATTCACATTGGGTTCACTATTTTTGTTCTTCCTTTGAGGTGGTGCGTTTACGGGTGTTGTGGAAATGGTCGACGAGGATTGTCACCAATCCCTTTTTCTATAGATGCATGTTCTCATTGAATTTACCATACCTTTTTTTCAACCCGTTCAGAATCATTATCCTTTCAATAAGATTGAATTAGCCATGCGGGAACTATTGGTCCTAGTGGGAAATTGCGTGGGGCTCAAGCACTCATGAAATCGGTTCTTCTCAGATGTAACATCCTAGAATGGTCTCCAATGGGTTTATTCATAGAGCCAAGAATCCCCAACAACCAGACAATCCAAGATTCATTGACCTTATTTCCAAAGGCATGAATTTTTCAGCTGATGATTTGGCCAACGACACTTAAGGACTCCATTGGTAGAGAGGATAAGAGGTCAAGCTCACCGCACCCTTCCAATGGAAGATTGTATCATGTTCTGGGACTCTCTTATATATTTATTTCGTGTTCATATGTTCATGAATCCTTGGTTCATTCCCCAAGTGTGTGTCCATGAGCTACCCTTGGTTTGAAAATTCGTCATAAGAATTAATATATTTGAGGCTACGGAGGTGATGCTGACTTGAGCCATATTATAAGGCACTCTAGAGTTTATCGTTATCTAGGGGGCAGAAGGGGACTTGATGTTGGGATCATTCCCATAAGAAGGGATTCCTATGTATACTCAGAAGAGGAATCTGAACCCACGAATTTTGGAATGTTTGGGGCTTACACATAGAAGCTGCCCATTTGAGGGGGCATGGTTGGGTGGAGCCTTTATAGATGGGCACCCATTTGATCTTGGGATTTATTATAGGAATCCTTTGTAACTTTATTTGTTCAGGAATCATAGTTCTATTAGTTCAGAAGGTGTGGATGTTTTAATCTTCACAAACCTATAAGATCACATGAGTCCTGCTCAGTGTGTGAAATAAGAGGATTTTAAAGATTCAACAATGCACATGCCTCCTCCCCTGTTGGTGGGGGAGAGAGAGCCTATGGAAGAAGAGGTTCGGGAAATGATGGGTAAGGGCACATTGCAATGAACCTTTCCATGTGAGATGGAATTTATGGTCCTATAGCCCGACCTCAGAAGATTGGGAACTTACCTCAGTTGGTGGGCCCCAGAACACATTCTAGGAAGGGAAGGAGTTTTGTCCTCATCAAAGTGGGAGTGAACATAACCCATTCAACTGATCACTATCCCTTATTGAATGGAAAAGAAAGTGATAATACTTAATCCTGAGAACAGGGAGGTTCATGTCGGTATCCCCAGGCTGGGCTCCAGGTTACCTTGGTAGTGTAGCCTCACATGAATTCTTGAAGCCTACACCTTTGTAGGGAGGTCCTTCGTGACTCTTCTTACTGTGGGTATGTAGACTCAATGGGGTGCGTTGATGCACCTGATAGTCTGATCATATGCGTCTGGTTGACTTGGAGGTTGCTTTGGCCTAATGTTGGATGACTAGTTAGTGGAGGGACAATGGAGGACTGGACAATGGTGGAGGGGTGAAGTTGGAACCGGTGGGAACAATACCCTAAAACACACCATTCCGCGTACTGGTTTCTCATGCGGGATGTGGGAGGATCTGCATATCATAGTGGTATGTGGGCATAGGGTCCATCCACGTACCGCTACAGTACGCAGGCATGGGTATCTTCCACTGCGTACCAAAGGGGTTTGTAGCTCACCGTACCACTTTGTGTTATATCCGTGTACCGATTTGGTATGCGACGTTGGGTTCAATCCATGTCGTGGTACCCTACACAGAGAACCACATTGGAGGAGGGTCTGGGGGATCATTGTTCATAGGGAGGTCATCCTCGATAAGTCGTTGGTTCGAATTTCTCTAGTTAGGTTTGTGGTTTTATTTTTTTATTCAATTCCCCCATTTTATGATTTGTGGACGGTTGTGCCTGTGGAGGAGTGGTTCGCGGTTCGTGATTCGCCGACGAAAAAAGACGAATGCTAGAGTGGAACATCTAATTCTACCTTAGGATTTTTTAGTCCATCCATATCTCTCTATTTCTCCCTCTCTATATGTGTCCTTCCATAATTCTATTGTGCTCCATTTATAGAGCATCGGAGCAGTCATATTTATTGGTCACACGACTCTATTTACGGATGTCCATTGAAGCAATATTCCGACCAACAGAATACTTGGTCAACCAGGGTTTGTGGAGGATTTGGTTCACGATAATGATTAAAGGAACCTTTCTTATTCACTTCGTCTATGAACTAATGGGTTCACGGTATGGTAAACAGACTATATTTACAAGCAAAAATTTGTCGGAAATGTGGTTTGCGGTTTTCCTTGCTCTCTGACCATCACCTCGCATACCTGGCGGTTTGCAGATTTTCTTGCATACATGGTGGTTCACGATTCATCTGCTCTGCGTACCTTTTTCGGTGATGGTACGTGGGCCACTTAAAAACCTTGAAAACATGAATTCCTTCAAGTTACATCAGAGAATTAAAACTCAATTTGAGTCCTTTCAATTTGATTCCTTTCACCAGGATAGACTTGTAGAAGAACTTTCTTCCCTCTACAAAGCGACCGTGGGAGGATTTTCTCCACTTGGCCAAATTTTTAGGACCCTACAATGATTTTGAAGGTCTTGAAGAGTTTTTTGGGTTTTTATGGTTTTTATAGAATGTCATTTTTTATGATTGTTTGATATTTTTTAGGGTTTCAAAATTTTTAGTGTTTTTTAACATTTTTAGGGGATTAATGGGATTTATCTTTTTTAATGGTTATTTAGGATTTTTATGTCCTTTTGGGTTTTAAGGTTTTCACAGGTTTTTATTGTTTTTAGATTCTTCTGAACATTTTAGGGTTTTAGCATTTTTTTAGTTTTTTAGAGGTTTTAAGTGTTTTTAGTTGTTTATAGTTTTCCTCGTGTTTTTTAGGTTTTTTAAGGTTTTTGTATTTTCTTTGGGTTTTCTAGGGATTTTTTAGTTTTTTATAATTGCTAGGGTTTTTAGAGGTTTTTAGGGTTTTTAGGGACTCCATGGGTTTTTGGGTTTTTTTGGATTTTTTTAACATTTTTTAGGGTTTATAGTGTTTTCTGTGTGGTTTTAGGGTTTTTATGTGTTTTTATATTTTTTAAGGTTTTTAGGGGATTTTATTATTTTTAGGGGTTTTAGGGTTTTTAGGGTTTTTTGTTTTTTGAGGTTTTTAGGGGTTTAAAATGTTTTTGTTTCCAAATGTTTTATGGGTTTTTAGGGTTTTTTGGATTTTTTCTGTTTTTAGGGATATTTATAAATTTTTTATGATTTTTATGGGTCCTTATTGTTTTTTTGGATTTAGTTTATTTTTTGGGGTTTTAAGATTTTTATGTTTTTTTGGATTTTTAGTGGTTTAAAAGGGTTTTATAATTATTATAGCTTTTATGGGATTTTAAGGTTTTAGTCATTTTCTAGTTTTTAGGGGTATTCAGGGTTTTACTGAATTTTATGGTCTTTGGTGTTTTTTAGGTTTTTTAGTGGTTTAAGTGTTTTTAGGTTTTTACAATTTTCTTAGGGGTTTTCAAGATATTTAGGGTCTTTTAGTTTTTAAGGATTTTTCGTATTTTTATGGATTTTAGGATTTTGAGGGATTTTGAGGATTTTAGGTTTTTTAGGGTTTTAGGGTTTTCTAGGGTTTTAGAATTTTATAGTATTTTTATGGGTTTATGGGTTTTATGGTTTTTGAGGTTTTCTTATGGTTTTTTTTGGGATTTTAGGGATTAAATTTGGAAATTTCAACTTTTTAGAATGGGAGTAAGTTTCATTACAAATTGTTCGTCATAATAGACTATTTGTGATGGAAATTTTGACCCATCACAATTTGTTGATTAAAAAGATGTATTTGGAATGGCCCATCATCAATACCTTTTGCACGCCAAAGCACTGGAAGAGTATTTGCAGTGAGGCTAAACCCTCATCCCAAATACCCTTACCAATTTTATGTTAATTGAGATGGGGATACAATCTCATTACAAATAAAGTGTTAGATATATATTATTTGTGACAAGATCTCTTGAAAATACCTATTTTTACGGTCAGCTCAACTAATAAACTCCTAACTATTTATGACATATATCATCTCTAATGATCTAACCTATATATAACCCCACCCATTTATTTCATTCACAACTCTTCTAAACTTCTCTCACCCCCTATGGTATGATGTTATAGTTTAAATTTTTCATAGATTTAAAAGTTACAAGGGATCAACTTTCAAGTCTTACATCCTCTTAAAGATTCGATTTCATGGTATTTTTTTATTTTTTATTTATTATTTAATTTATTTTATTTAATATTAGTAATACCTATTATTGGTTATAAATAATTATATTTAATAAAAATTAATTCATTTTTTGAATTAATTTTTAATATAAACATTTAGTTTTAATTTGAATTAAAATTTTCAATTAAAATTAATTATTTTTAATTTGCAACGCTTTATTTTAATTATCTGTAATTAATAATAATTAGTTATAATTATTAATAATTAGATGTAATTAGGAAAAAATTAATAAGTAGTGATAGTTAGTAATAATTTGTGATAATTAGTCAAAATTTGTGTTAATTAGTAATAATTAGTAACAAATTATATAAATTAGTAATAAATTGTAATACATTAAAAAAATTAATTGGTGATAATTTGTGATAATTTGTATAAATTAGAAAAAATTGATAAAAATTAGTAATAATTAGTGGTAATTAGTAAAAATTTGTGGTAATTACTAATAATTAGTGGTAATTAGTAATAATTAGTGATAATCAGCAATAAAGAGTAAAAAATTATAAAAATTAGTAATAGATTGTTACAAAGTAATAAAAATTAATGTTAATTATAAATAATTAGTCACAATTAGTGATAATTAGTAATAATTAGTAATAATAGGTAATTATTAGAAATAATTAGTAATAATTGGTAATAATAAATAATAATTAGTAAAAATAAGTAATAATTAGTAACAAACACTAATAATTACAAAAAAATAGTAATAATAACTAAAAACAGAAATAATTAATAAAATTATTTTTAATTAATAAAACTGGTAATAATTAATAAGAAAATTTAATAATTAATAAAATTTTGTTATAATTAATAGAAATTAGTAATAATAACTAATAATTAGTAATAATTAGTGTTAATTAGTCCTAACTTGTGTTAATTTGTTATAATTAAGAATAATTAGTAATAATTTGGAATAATTATGAACAATTAGAACGAATTGGGAATAATTAGCAAAAAGTTTTATGATTATGAATAATTAGTTATAATTAGGAATAATTAGTAATAATTAGACATAAATAGTACTAAATAGTAATAAATAGTAATAATTGGAAATAATTACTAATAATTAGTAATAATTAGTAATAATTAGTAATAATTAGTAATAAATAGTAATAAATAGTAATAAATAGTAATAAATAGTAATAAATATTAATAAATAGTAATAATTAGTAATAAATAGTAGTATTTTTTAATAATTAGTAATAATTGGTAATAATTAGTAATAATTATTATAATTGGTTATAATTAGTAATAATTAGTAATAAATAGTAATAAATAGTAAAAAATTGTAATAAATAGGAATAAATAGTATTAATTTGTAATAATTATTAATAACTAGTAATAAATAGTAATAAATAGTAATAAATTATCGTAATTAGTGATAATTATTGATAATTAGTGATAATTAGTAATATATAGTAATATATAGTAATAAATATTAATAAATAGTAACAATTTGTAATAAATTGAAATAAATAGTAACAAATAGTTATAATTGGTAATAATAAGTAATAATTATTTATAATTAGTAATAATTAGTAATCATTAGTAATCATTAGTAATAATTTTTAATAATTAGTAATAATTTGTAATAATTAGTACCAAATAGTATTAACTAGTAATAACTAGTAATAAATAGTAATAACTAGTAACAATTTGTTAAAAAATTAGCAATAAATATTATTAATTTATTAGAAAAGGTAATAAATATCAATAAATAGTAATAACTATTAAATAGTAATAATTGGTAATAATTGATGTTCAACAATATAAGTTTGATCATTAGATGGTATGTAAATAAATAATACTTATTTTGAAATAAATTTACTTAATAACATAATATTATTTATTATTTATAGGGTTTGTGGTATCCTGTTGAAGATAGCACATAGGAATATATCTCGGAAGAATTAGAGATCTGTATAGATGAGCATTACCATTAGTTTTTACACAGTCTTAAAAGAAAATTCATGCAGAAAATGGGAGTCATAGAATTTGATCAATCGTGCTGCATCTGCCGACCAGATTACCTCTCGTCTCAGGTTTGGGATGGATTTTGTTCATATGGAATGGGAGCTAAATTTTAAAGTATATAATCGTTAGGTTGATAAAATATGGGGTGGTAGGAGGTGATTCATTGAGTTGGTAGTTGTACATTTAGTACACATCAATGACATTTGATATGTACTTTTTTTAATTTGTATAACTTTAAAAGTAAACTGTTTATTTTATTCTCATATAGGAATCCGAACAACCCAATATTACCAAGTTCAATGTTTATAGGAAGCTGTAAAATGATCCTTTCACTTGATAAATTAGTGGTGATCAACATCATCATATTGCAGAAATTATAATTTGTTTTTATCTTTAAAATCATCAACAAATAATATTTTAAAAATTTTAATTTTAAATTGAAATTGAAGGAGTCATATGAGGCCACGAAGTCTCAAAAAAAGGGAGAGATTCAGGCCAACATCGAGGATCCGACCTCTAGTGCAACATGATTTGATGAAGAAGAATGGATATAGGAAACTCAGTATGACTTCGAGAAAGGCCAAGTTGTTGGTATCATCTCTTGATTGATGCATGTGAGTTATTATGGTATCATCATTCAGCTCGAGAGGAGCTCATGGAGAGTAATCATCATATTCATCACTGTATAAGGATTAGTTTTGATCTCATGGTGAGCTTATAGAGACCATACGATGGGAACAAGAAGAGCTCCGTCAATAATAGTAATAACAGTAGGAGGATATGCATCGATAGAAGAAGTATTGGTATGAGCAGACGATGGAGTGGAGGCAATATCTGACTCATGGATTAGGGAAGAAGTTCCCCCACTATCTCCTCCAACTCCTATAGATCCTCCAGGTGACCCTTCTCTTTAGAGATTTATATGCTTTTTCCAATAAACATTTGAATGTATTTTTAATTTATTATTAATCCATATATTTAAATTTCTATATAGTGAGCTTTTTATATTGGTATGAATTTTTTTTATATCATTTAATTTTTTTAATTATTTTTTAATTTATTTTTTTATTAATATAATATTTTTTATATTTTTTATTTTATTATTATTACTATTTTTTATTATTTTTATTATTATTAATACTATTATTTTATTTTATTGTTAATATTTTTTTTAATTTTTTTTAACATATTTTTATTTTTTATGACATTTTATTCATTTTTCTATTTTTTATTATTTTAGTATTTTATTATAATAATAATAATTATTTCATAAAATTTTATTAATATTAATTTTTTATTTTTTTTATGTTTTTTTAACTCGGTAGTTAATCTCATCACAAATAAGTATTTGAGACCAACCCATCACAAAAGGGTTTTCTAAAATCAATGAAAAAATATTTGTGATGGGAATGTATCCTATCATAAATAGTTTTTTTTACAATGATCCATTACACAAAAATCTATTTTTGGATTTCATTTTTTACAACAGCCCATTTTTTATGGTTCCCCATCGCAAATGAATCATCAAAAACTCTTCAATTTCTAGTGGTTTTTTTATGTTTTTAGGTATTTTAAGCATTTTTAGGGATTTTTATGTTTTTATAGTTATTGGGGATTTTTTGGTTTTTGAGATTTTACGGTTTTGTGGGGTTTTTTGATTTTTGGGTTTTTTTTGTAGAGTTTTAATGGTTTATTTGAATTTTTTAACATTTTTATGGGTTTGAATGTCTTTTAGAGGTTTAATAGTTTATTAGGGGTTTTACGGGGTTTAAAGTATTTTTAATGTGTTTTAAGAGTTTTTACCATCTTTAAGGTTTTAGGTGTTTTATGATTAATAGGGGTTTTTATGGATTTTATGCCCTTTTGTGGTTTTTAGGGTTTTATGGGTTTTAAATGGTTTTAGGTTTTTATGGTATTTAGGGTATTTCCGGGATTTTAGGGTTTTTACACTTTTAGAGTTTTTATGGATTTTTTAAGGATTTGTATTGATTTTACGGGTTCGAGGTATTTTTATGGATTTTAGGGGGTTTGGGATTTTTTGGTTTTTTTATCAGTTTTTATAATTTTTTATGATTTTAGTGAGTTTAAGTGTTTTTAGGTTTGTAAGGTTTTCTTAGGGCGTTGTCATGGTTTTTTATAATTTTTTACGTTTTTAGTTTTTTTAGGATTTTGGGGGATTTTAAATATTTTTTGTGTGTATTAATAATTTTTGGGGGTTTTAGGGTTTTTTGGGGTTTTAGGGTTTTTATGGGTTTTTTATTTTTTTAGGATTTTAATTTTATTTTGTGATTTTTAATTTTTTTTGTTTTCAATGGGTTTTTGGAGTTTTTTGTGACTCGTTTGGGTTTTTATAAGTTTTTAGGTTTTTTCATGGACTTTTTAGGGTTTGTAGAATTTCCTAGATTTTTTTGGTGTTTTATGTTATTTAAGGGTTATGAGGGTTTGTTAGGGGTTTTATGGTTTTTTTGTTTTTAGGTATTTTTAGTGAGTTTTAGGATTTTTTTGATTTTAGGGTATTTATGGATTTTGATGGTTTTTGGGTATTTAGGATTTTTAGTTTTTTTAGTGTTTATAGAATTTTTTATGTTTTAGAGGATTTATGTTATTTTTTATTTTTTAGGGAATTCTTAGGGGTTTTTTGGGTTTTTAGGGTTTTTCATTTTTTGGGATTCTTAGTAATTTTAAATGTTTTTTATTTTTTTTGGTTTTTTTTGGATTTTGATGGTTTTTAGAGTTCTTAGTATTTTTTGGGGTTTTAGATTTTGTATGGTTTTTTGGGTTTTAGGGTTTTTTGTATGTTTTAGGGTGTTGATGTTTTTTAGTCTTTTTTAACATTTTATAGGGATAAAATAGTTTTTAGAGTTTTCATTGGTTAATTAGAGTTTTTAAGTTTTAAGGTGTTTTATTGGTTTTACAGTGTTTATGTTTTTTTGGGTTTTGATGGTTTTTATTGTTTTTAGGATTTTAGGGGTTTTTAGTGTTTTTAGGTTTTTAATGATTCCATAGGGGTTTTCTGGGTTTTCAAGGTTTTTTGGATTTTTTTAGCATTTTATGTATTTTTAGGGATTTCTTATGATTTTAATGGTCTTTTATATTTTTTAGTGATTATTAGTGATATGGGGGGTTTTAGGGGTTTTAGCGATTTTATGGGTTTTTGGGTGATTTAGGGGTTTTATTGAGTTAATGAAGGTTTTTAGCATTTTTTGAGTTTTTAGGGGTTTATAGGGTTATAAGAGTTTTAGTGTTGTTTTATGTTTTTTATGTTATTTTATGTTTTTTAAGGTATTTAATGTTTTATGGGTTTTAGGGGTTTTATGGGGTTTATGGTCACTTAGGGGGTTTTTAAGGTTTTTAGCATATTTTATATTTTTTTGGGGGTTTACGTTTTTTTAATTCTTTAAGTTTTTCTTATGTTTTTAGAGATTTTAGTTTTTTTACATCACTAGGGATTTTTATATATTTTTAGGACTTTTATGTTTTTATCGTTTTAAGGTATTTGGATGGTTTTTAGGGTTTTATGGTTTTATGGTTTGGGGGGGTTAGGGTTTTTGGAGTTTTTAGGGTTTTTTAGGTTACTGATAGTTTTTAATGTTTTTCGTGTTTTAAAGAAGTTTTATAGTATTTAGTTTTTTTTAGTGTTTTATATGGTTTTTTGGGTTTTTAGAATTTTTAGATATTTTAGGGATTATTTTTTGTTTAGGTTTTTAATGTCTTCATAAGGGGTTTCAAGGTATTTGGGGATTTTATATATATTTTGGGATTTTTAGTTATTTTTTAGTTAATTATATGGCTTTTTGTATTTTTTTTGGGATTTAGAGGGTTTGTGTGTTTTTGTGGGTTTTATTATTTTTTGGGTTGTTTGGGATTTTTTTGAGTTTTTAGAGATTCTATGGTTTTTTACATTTTTTACATTTTTAAGGGTTTAAAGGGTTATCCTAGTTTTTAGTGGTTTTAGGATTTTTATGTGTTTTTAGGGTTTTGTAATATTTTAGCTGTTTTATGGGTTTTAAGATTTTAGAGTCTTTTAGGGTTTTTAAAATTTTTAGAGTTTTTTAGGTTTTTAGGGGTTTAAATTTTATTTAGGGTTTTAATGTTTTCTTAGGTGTTCTAAAGGGTTTTTAGGCTTTTGTGTTTTTATTTATTTTTTAGGACATTTTAGGATCTGCATGGTTTTTAGGGGTTTTAGTCATTTTGAGGGTTTATAGTTTTTTAAAGCATTTAAGAATTTTAGGGTTTTTATTTTTTTATTATTTTTATAGGTTTTTTGTGTTTTGGGGTTTTATGGGGTTTTAGGGTTTTTAAAATTATTTAGATTTTTATGTTCTAATGGATTCTCATAGTTTTTTCCGTATTTTTATGGTTTCCTAGTGTTTAAGGGTTTTGATGGTTTTTTTGTCTATTAGGATTTTAGGGGGGTTGTGTTTTTTAGGTATTTTATTATTTTTTAGGGATTTTAGGGATTTTGATCATTTTCAGGTTTTTTAGGGTTTTATAGTTTTTTGTTTTCTTTGGATTTTTTTACTTTTTTAGGGTTTTTATAGTTTTTTATGGGATTTTTATGTTTTTAGGGTTTTTTTTGGGATTTTTAGGGGATTGGGGTTTTATAGAGTTTTTATGGTTTTTTCGGGGTTTTATGGGTTTTTTAGTTTTTAGGAGTTTTATGTACTTCATTGTTTTTTAACATTTTTGGTGTTTAATTAATTTTTATTTTTTACTGGTTTTATTGGTTTTTTGGGGTTTTAGGGTTTTCATTATTTTTATGGGTTCTATTGTTTTTAGGGTCTCTAGGGGTTTTATGGTTTTCATGATATTTATGGATTTTAGGATTTTTTTACGTTTTTAGGGGTTTTAAGTATTTTTATATTTTTTATTTTTTCTTAGGGGGTTTCTTTGATTTTTGGGAGTTTTATATTTTAACATTTTTTGGGGATATTTTAAGATTTTGGTATTTTTTAGAGTTTTATGGGATTTTGAGGGGGTTGATGGTTTGTAGGGGTTTTATGGTTTTTTTTAAAATTTTACAGTTTTTTAATGTTTTTAGAGTTTTTAATATTTTTAGGGGTTTAATAGGGTTTTTGTGATTTTAGTGGTTTTTAGGGTCATTATAATTTTTATGTTTTTTGATTTTTTTCTTTTTTAGGTAATTATGTGTTTCTTAGGGGTTTTTCGGATTTTTAGTGTTTTTATTTTTTTAGGGAAAAAATAAATTTTATGGTGTTTTAAGGTATTTATGGATTTTGAGTATTTTTAGAGATTCTAGTTTTTTAGGGTTTCTGTATTTTTATTGTTATTTGTGGTTTTAAGGGTTTTTATATTTTGAAATGTTTTTAAGGGTATTTGTATTTTTTTTAACAATTTTAGGCATTTAAATTGTTTTTGTTTTCTAGTAATTTTTTTAGTATTTTAGTATTTTTATGGTTTTTAGTGGTTTTAATGGTTCTTAGTGCTTTAGGGTATTTATGATTTTTAGTGGTTTTACGTTTTTTAGGGGGTTTTGTGTTTTTATATCTTTATGGTTTTTCTATCATTTTCGAGGTTTTTAGGGGGTTTTATGTTTATATTTATTTTATGTATTTTGGAAATTTATGGTTTTTATAGGTTTTAGAATTTTAGGTTTTTTACGGTGAATGTGTTTTTTGGATTTTAGGATTTTTTGAGTTTTTTAGGGATTCAACAGATTTTGGTTGGTTTTTAGGGTTTATAGGGGTATTATGATTTTTAGGAGTTTTAGGGAGTTTAGGAAATTGAGTTATTCTATGGTTTTTGGGGTTTTTATCATTTTTAGTTATTTAGGGTTATAAATTATTTTTAGGTTTTAAAAGTATTCTTAGTGTTTTTGAAGATTTTGAAGATTTTTATGTTTTTATAAATTTTAGGGATTTTTTAGGTTTTTATAGGATTTATGGGTTTGTTGGAATTTTGGGGGGTTTTATTGTTTAATATTGGTTTTATGGGTTTTTGGGGTTTTTTGTTTTTTTTTTCAAATTTTAAAGGTTTTTTAAAAAATTTATGTTTTTAGTGGTTTAATGGATTTTTATTGTTTTTAGTGTTTTTAGTCTTTCCATGGGATTTTAGGGTGTTTTATGGTTATTATGGGATTTTATTTTGTTAGGATTTTAGGGTTCTTAGCGTATTTTGGGTTTTTGGTGTTTTTAGTGTTTTTAGGTTTTTAAGGTTTTCTTAGGGTTCTCTCGGGTTTTGGGTTTTTTTATGTTTTTATTGATTTTTATGGTCTTTTAAGAGTTTAGTATTTAGGGATTTTGGTGTTTTTTAGGTTTTTAGGTTTTTTATGGGATTTATTTAATTTTTATGTTTTTTTTCTGAGTTTTTAAGGGGTTTATGTGTTTTTAGTGTTTTTAACATTTTTAGAGGTTTAAAGGTTTCTTTAGAGTTTTTTTGGTTTTAGGGGTTATATTATTTTTTAATGGATTTTAATGTATTTATGGGTTTTCAGGGTTTTACGTTTTTTTAGATTTATAGGGGTTTCTTGATGGGATTTAGTGTTTTTTAGTATTTTTAGTGGTTTTAAGTGTTCTTAGGGTTTTAAGGTCTTCTTAGGTGTTTTAAAGAAATCATAGTGTTTTTTCTAAATATAAAAATTCAATGGTAATGTTTTGTATTTTTAGGTTTTTTGGGTTTTTATGTATTTTGGGCAGTTTTGGGTTTCTAGGTTTTTTAGGGCTTGAATGGTTTTTTTGGGTGTTTAGGTGTTTTTTAGAGTTTTTAGGTTTTTAAATATTTTTTGTTTTTATATTATTTTAGGGTTATAAATGGTTTTTATAGATATTAGTGTTTTTAGGGTTTCGTGGGTTTTTATACTTTTTATGGGCTTTAGCAGGTTTTTTGGTTTTTTGGATTTTAGGGTGTTTTATGAATTTTTAAGGTTTTTGGCATTTTTAAGTTTTTAGAGATTTTAAATGATTTTTGATTTTAAGGATTTCTTATATTTTTTAGGGTTTTTAGGATTTTTTACAAATGAAGTTGTTTTTTAGGTATTTTATTTTGGATTTTAGTGGTTTTATGGGTTTCTGGGAATTTTGTGGGTTTTTATTGTTTTTTAGGTCTTATGTTTTTCTTAGTTTTTAGTGTTTTTTAGGTTTATAATTGTTTTTATTATTTTTGGGGTTTAAAGTGTTTTTAAAATTTTTAGTGTGTTTTAGGGATTCTAAGGAGTTTTATCGGTTTTAAAGGATATCAGGGGGTTCTGTGTTTTTTAAAGGGTATTAGGGGTTTTAATGTCTTTTAGGGTTTTTATGGTTTTAGGGTTTTTAGATTTTTTAGCATTTTTAGGTTTTTTATGGATACTATGGATTTTTATATTTTTTAGGATTTAGTAGGATTTTCCATGGTTTATTTATATTTTTTGGGGTTTTAGGTATTTTTTATAATTTAATGGTTTTGAGGGTTTTTTGGGTTTTTAATGTTTTTATGGATTTTTTAGATTTAATTTTTTTTTGAGTTTTTTATGGGTTTTAAGGGTTTTTAGATTTTTTAAATATTTTTATTCAATTAAATGGTTTTTATTGTTTTTAGTGGTTTACGGTTTTTATGGGTTTTTTATAGGTTTTAATGGTTTTGGGGATTTTTGGTTTTTAGGGGTTTTAGGGGGGTTTTAATGTCGTTAGAAATTTTAGGTTTTTTAGTGGTGCAAAAATATTTTTATTTTTTCAAGATTTTCTTAGGATTTTGGGAAGTTTTAGGGGTTTTTTGTTTATATAATTTTAGTTCCTTTTTGTATTTTTATTATTTTTAGCAGTTTTATAGATTTTGAGGTTTTGTATGTATTTATTTGGTTTTAGGATATTATGGTTTTTTGTGGTTTTAGAGAATTTTGAGTATTTTAGGGTTCTAAATGTTTTTATATTATTTAACATTTTTAGGTTTTTAAATGTTATTTTATTTCTTATTGGGATTTATTTTTTTATGGTTTTTAATGTATTTTAAGGTTTTTAGGTATTTAGGGCTTTTTAGAATTTTTTAGATTTTAGGAATTTTATGTGTATTTAGGTTTTAAAGATTTTGTTAAGAGTTTTCATTGTTTTTAGGGTTTTTATTATTTTTTAATTTTGAGGGGAGTTTTAAAATTTTATGGTTTTGGGGGGTTTTAGGTATTTTGAGGGGTTTAGGGTTATTTTTTTTGAGATTTTAGGTTTCTTAGGATTTTTTGGGTTTTTTATGTTTTTTATGGTTGTAGTTTTTTTACTATTTTTAAAATATTGTAGGGGTTTAAAGGGTTTTAGAGTCTCTAGTGGGGTTTTTAGGTTTGTTTGGGGTTTTTTGGGTTTTTATGATTTTTAGAGTTATTTTTTTTAAGTTTGTAAGGGTTTCTTTGGGTTTTTAGATTTTATAGTATATTAGCCTTTTTAGGGATTTTAAGGGATTTTTAAGTATTTTAATGGTTTTTAGGGTTTTTGTTGATTTTGAGGGTTTATGGTTTTTAGGGTTTTAAGGGATTTTTGAAATTGTAAGGTTTTAGGGGTTTTATGTTTTTTAAGGTTTTTAATTTTTTCTTAGTATTTTCTTAAAATTTATAGGGATTATATGTTTTTAAGTATTTTTAGGGATTTTCATGATTTTTATGGTTATTTTTATTTGAGGGATTTTGATTATTTTTCAGGTTTTTATGATTTTTATCTTCTATAGGTTTTTATGGGTTTGATGTTTTTTTAGGTTTTTATGATTTTCATTATGTTTTTAATGGTTTTATGTTTTTTTATGTTTTAGGGTTTTTTTAATTTTTAATGATTTTTAATGATTTTTATGGTTTTTATGGATTTTGAGGCGTTTTAGGGTTTTAACATTTTTTATGTTTTTTGGGGTTTTAATTATTTTTATGTTTTTATGGTTTGTTTATAATTTTTTGGGATTTTAATTTTTTTTATGCTTTGAGGGTTTTTTAGGGATTTTTAGGATTTTCGTGGTTTTTAGTGTTTTTAGTGATTTTTATATGTCTTGGGGGTTTTTATGGGTTTTCATTTTTCAGGGATTTTAGGGTTTAATGGGTTTTTAATGTTTTTATAGTATTATTGGTATTATATGGGTTTTTTGGTTTTCATTATTTTTTGGGGTATTATTTTTTTAAGGTTTTAGGGTTTTTAGGGCTTTTAGCGTTTTTTAGGTTTTTAGGGGATTTAAGTTTTCATGGTTTTAAGAATTTCATAGGTGTGTTTACGGTTTTTAGGGTATTTTATATTTTTAATTATTTATAGGTATTTTTTAGGATTTTTATGGTTTTTTGGGTTTTTATGGATTTTGATTGGTTTTAGGGTTTCTTTGAGTTTTTAGGGTGTTTATGTTTTTCATGTTCTCATGAATTGTTATGAGTTTTAGGGTTTTGAATATTTTTAGGGGTTTTAACATTATTAGGTGTTGAAATAGTTTTTATAGTTTTTTTGTGTTATTTTGGAATTTTATGGGGTTTTAGGGGCTTTTATGGTTTTAGGGGTTTTTATTATGTTTATGGTTTTTAGGGTTTTTAGCATTTTCTTGATTTTTAGGGGTTTTAATTATTTTTATATTTTTAATTTTTAAATGTTTTTTTGGGATTTAAAATATTTTACCTATTTAGAGATTTTTGGTATTTTTTGGTTTTTATGGGTATTTATGGATTTTGAGGGATTTTAGGTTTCTTTGGATTTTTTTTCCAATTTTTAGAGGCATTTGAGTTTTTATGGGTTTTAATGTTTTTTAAAATTTATCGTTGTTTTAATGGTTTTTTAGATTTATAGTTATTTTTATGGTTTTTTTGGGTTTTTATGATTTTATATGATTTTATATATTTTTATGGTTTTTAGGGGTTTTAGGGTCTCTTTGTGTTTTTAGGGCAAGGAAGGTGCGAGGCCAGGCTATTCCTGCCCCCCCCCCCCCAAATTTATTAAGAGAAAAGAAAGAAGACAAGGGTGGGGTGGGGCCAAACAGCCCACACCAAAAGACCCTGGACCCCCAAAGACACCAAAAACCCAAAAGACCCAAAACACAGAGAGAAAAACCAGGGGCTACATGTCAACATCTCCATACACATATGGGTCCCCATCAGCACCCTAACCATATGAATTATCTGACTCCACCGACTCTCATTCAGATGATTGATATTGCTTTAGGAAGGCAGTGTAGTACTCTCTAAGGTGTTTCTGCTCCACATTCAGCTGCGCCTTGACAGACTGACCCCTACTCGAGGCAAATTCCTTAGCTTTGCAAGAGGCTCTCATGGACATTGTCCTTGGAAAATACAAATAGTCATTCCTCGACTTTTGCTTACGAGGGTCTGGAGAGAGCGTGGTAGGTTTTCTTTCCTTCCCATCAGATGTAGACACCTCAAGCATGGCCCTCTCCTTAATGATCATATCCATATTTTGATACAACCTTCCATGACCCTTCTAAAAATTAGGGGTGAAAGAGGCCTCCAGATTTAATGTGCAGTCAGCAAGAACCCCACACTATAACATAGAAGAGACCAATGAGGTTGGATCTTCAAGAGCCATACAAGGAGGGGAAACCTCACTAGCGAGGGCCAGCTGCATTTCCCTTTGCTCCCTAGGCTGCTTGTTGAGTTCCCCATGGAAGGAGGGTATAATCTGCACAATCCCCTAAATCGCCCTCTACCTTTGCTCACCATAGCCAACCAAGTTCCCAGTGATGTCCAACCTCAGCTCGACAACACTATCATTCTGGGCCACACTCCCTCTGACATGCCTAGCAGTAATGACCATTACCTCACACAACATCTGTGTATCCAACCTCGCATTCCCAGCATCAAAAACCAGTGACCTGAGCCCCTCCTCCCCAGTTGTCTGGTATACTTTCTCCTCATCCACAAAAACCTCATCACAGTATTGAACAAGCACCCTCACATCCCTTTTCTATTCCTCAACCGCACCTTCCAAGTCCTTAGTGGTGTCCAACATTATCATATCTTCAATAGAACTCTGGTCTACACTCCCTCTGGAACACCCTTCATCAACGACCTTCACCTCACTCCCCCAGTATCAACCTACCTTCTTGAAAATCTTCCAGCATCCGAAAGCTATAAGTCTCTCCTCAGTATCTTTAATATATCACTCACCTTGGGCTCTGGTTTTCATTGAACAACCATTCTCCCTAATCATTGATCACCAGAACCTTGGCCCCCCAACGCAACCGGAAGATCAGCCCGCACAATCCTCGGGCTCAGTGATCCAGAATCGGGACCAATAGCAGAAGTCGCCCCCTCAGCGGCAGTCCTTTCATGCCCGCTTGTAACAGCCGCTGAAACATCCTTAACATGCACCCCTACCCGAGGCTGACCCTCTTCACCAGAATCAACCTGAACTACATTCAAGAGAAGAGGATCAGTGTGCATATCCTCCTGTACCTCACCCCAATTGTGCCTCCCTTCGCCAGCCCCCTCCTACTCTCGATGTAAATCACCACAATTTCTACTGTCATAACAACATGCCCGATCACTATGTCCCAGTTGCCAATAGGAGGAGGAAAAATCAGTCCATGACTGAAAAATCACAGGTTTCTTCCACCGAAGCTCTTCACCAACAACAATCCAATTAAAATCAATCGGTTTCTTTGATGCATCAATGTCAATAAAGGAGCTTGGGGATACTGGGTGACAATTATCCCTCGTTCTACTGTCCACACATGAGAACATTCGAACCAGATTTTCTAACATGGAAATAATGGAGAAATTTTGAAAGGGAAGGGGAAGTTCTGGAAATCTAACCCAAGATTCCATCATCGGTGAGTCATAGTTCATATACAGATCAAATTTCCATCAAAAAAGAGTGAAACGAGAACCTTTGCATCTTCTTGGAGCCGCAGACCAAGCATGAATCATATCCTCCTCTGACGCAAATCGAATCAAAATGTGTCTATTATCGATAAGTCCTACCATGGCATGATCTTGGAGATCCCAATGTTCAAACACGAATCAATCAAAAAAATCCACTGGAGGTCTCAAATTCAAGAAATAGGTAACCAAGGTCAGCCTATGAAGGGTAGAGGCCTCGTTGAACTCCGCCATTGATAGTCGAATCTATGGACATCCTTCATGAAAATCCGGAACCTTCGGGAAAATATCAACCTGAGGAAAAGGGGGAAGAAAATCAGTAACTGAGAATCGGAAAAACGTACTCTCATCATCAAGAACTAGCGGGGGCCCCTCCCCCGTGGAGGATGCGGGCGAGTAATAGGAGTCGTCTTCGTCTTCTAGCTTGCCGCGAGAGAGGAGAATCTCCATAATGAGGGAGAGGAGCCTCCATTAGTTTTCTTTGTGTGTTTATGGGTTTTTTGAGTTCTTATAATTTTAGGGGTTTTAAGTGATTTGAGGTTTTTATGGTTTTATTGTTCTATTTTAGTTTTTTATGGTTTTCTTGTTTTTTAGGTATTCATTGTGTATTTTTTTGGATTATATGGTTTGTAGGGATTTTGAGTGTTTTAGGGTTTTTTATATTTTTCAGTGTTTTTGGTTTTTTCTGAGTTTTTAGGGTTTTGTGTTTTTATAGTTTTTAGGGGTTTATGTTTTTAGGGCTTCTAAGGTTATTAGTGTTTTGAGGTTTTTTTACAGTTTTTAGGGTTTTTATGCTTTTTTGGGTTTTAGGGTTTTTTTAATTTTTAGGGTCTTTAATGTTTTCAGATTTTTTAAAATATTTTTAGGTGTTTAATGGGTTTTTAGTGTTTTAGTTGGTTACGAAATTTTTTTGATTTTTTATAAATTTTAGTTATTTTTATGGGTTCTAGTTTTTTTATAGGGTTTTTGGATATTCATGGGTTTATAGGTTTTTAACGGCATTAATTGTTTTTAGAGTTTTATGGATTTATTAGTGGTTATTAGAGATATTAGGTTTCATAAATTTTTATGGATTTTAGTGTTTTTTTGAATTTTTATGTTTTATAGTGTTTTAAGGGATTTGAGTATTTTATTTGTTTTAGGTATTTTTTATGTTTTTTGGTGTTTTAGGGTTTTTTTGTGTTTTATACAGTTTTATGGTTTTTAGATTTCTCAATATTTTTGGGGGATTTAGAGTTTTATGTGGAATATTAGGGTTTTTAGTGTTCTTTTGGGGTTTTTGGGTGAAAAAAGATCGAGGTTGGTATCCCCACCAAACAATAATGAAAACATCAACAAACAGTTACAAGGAGGGTTTACATGCCCGATATTGTATCTCGCCCTTCATATTAGAGTCCACATAAGGAATAAAAAATGACAGGGCCACAAAGGACCACATCGAGCTTCGTTCCACAATTTCCTTTTTGGAGAGTTCATCCACCACCGAGTTGGCCTCTCTATAGACATGAGTGACCCATAGACTGAGAGTCTGAGATATAATTAGGCATTAAATCTATTATGGTAGGAGTCTCCATGGGACTTCCTTCACTTTTTTCTTGAGGTCATCCACCATGAGCATTGATTCAGACTAAATCAAAATGGAGTTCCAACAAAATTGGGCAGAAAATATTACCACCATCATTATGGCCCCTAACTCCATTTCATAAGCACATTCATCTCCATTAAAATGGTAGGAAACCCTTTGAAAAATCCCCTTTAGGTGTGGAAGAACCCCCCACAACCCGAGGGTCTGGGTGCACCCCACACCTCACCATCTACATCAACATTTATCTATGATGGGATTGGGGGAACCCATCATATATATTTCAACACCTGCGGCTTATTCCCCCATCCAGAAACTCCAAGTGCAGACAATAAGGTCACATCATTAACATTATTATTTATTGAACCTGTTTAAATACAGGACGCTATGTGGATCACCTTGTGGATCATCACCACACCACCACGAAACAAGAGAGGATAGTGGTTGAAGTTTATTTGATCTCGAGTATCCCAAATATAGTGAATGGTCACCGAAACCCCTTCAAGTAGCAGTTTCTGAACCTGGTCATTGTATTTCAGCTTCACCAGGCTATAGATGAACTGACATATCACCCCTTTCTTGACACACTTCAAGCCGAAACATTGTAGTAGGTTACTTCATAGTTCAGAAACAAACATACACTGGAGTAGAACATGTGAGTTGTTATCCTCATCCTTCTTGTATAAAAGACTAGCAGAGGGAAGGTGACATCCATCCATATTCATCTTCTCTTAGAGAGCGAGCCTATTTCTCCAGATTTTTAAGATCAGCACATAATGAGCAGGTGGGATGAAAGTAGTTCCGAACATTAGCATCCAAGGTTCTGATGTAATGACTTGAGGGAATTTCAGTCGGTAGTAGTCAGGGGGTATTGCACATTCAAACCATACTGGGCCTCCAAATTAGGGTTTCATTTTACATGAAAACATTTATATTAATTTTTAAAAGCATATGTTTAGGGAGACCAACCGGAAGGTCCTCAAATTGATGAAGAAGTTCAGTAATAAACATGTCCCTCAGCTCATGGGGAGGTGTCACAACATTAGAAAGTAGTTTTTCATTCCATGGAGTTGTCTAGAAATTAAGAGTCGAGGACTTGAACACAATACACTTTGACTGAGAGATAATAACCTAGTACGAGGATCTTAGATCATGTCCAACCGAGGAGGATAGGTATCCTGTGAAGCCATCACAAAGCCTACACATGAACACCTCGATGAAAAAAACAAGGCCATCATCATGTGGGTTGAGAAAGGTCCAAGTGAACATCCCCAGTATGGTATCATTAAAACTTTTACGATGCTTAATACAAATCCCAACCACCTCAAAAAGTTTTTAACATTTCTTCTTGGAAAAATAGATAAACATTCTTTCACTGATGCATCCCATCTAGGAAAAATTCCAGATCATTGAATTCAAATATTTAACATGAATAGACAACCATCTATAGAAATACAATGTGTGGAAACATATGGAAGTGATGACCTAATTGATCATAAAAACACTAATAGTTTAGGAGAGGAATGTGACCTTCCATTTTGTGAGCTTTTGGGTAATTCTGGATGATATTCCCTCAATATAGAATCTTTTTACTTACCCAAGAAAAGAGGGACATCCATGTAGGTGAAGGGGAGTGAGACTCTCTTCACTAAAAGAGATCCAGTAATACAGAACTTCCTTGAGGGGGATACTCCATTACCAAGGACAATTGAGGATTTCTTCCAGTTGTTTATTTTCCCAGCAAAAATCTCATAATGGAGAAAGATCATCTTCATAAAAGATATTGTTTTCTTGTTGGCCTACACAAAAAGAATAATTTCATCCGCATAGAGAATATGGGATGGAAGATGAAGGTCCCTCCATGCCTTTATTATTGTGTAGAGTCTATCCTACACCAAGAAAATAATGCATCTTCTCATGTAATTCTCAACAATTGAAAATAGAAATATGGGGAGCGGATCCCAATAATGTACACCATGAGAGAATTTTAAGAAACCCTTTGGGGAGACATTTATATGAAACAAAATTCTGGCACCATTAAGAATAGTATTAATCAGCTTGATACAATTGCTAGAGAAACCATACTTTCCTAGAACTTTGAAGATAAAGATCAACTTTATGGTGTCAAAAGCCATTAAAATATCAATTTTCATATAAAAACTCCCATTCTTCGTTTCCTTCTTCAAAATGTTGAGACCCTTCAAGGCATTGAAGAGGAATGTTTGAAGGTTCCTCCCAGGGATGAACTCAAACTGGTTTGGAGTGATGATGTCCCTCAAAATCTTCCCCAGAATAATGACTATAATTTTTCTTACAAAATTTGGAATGATGTTCCCCATGGAAACTGGGTGGAAGTCATAGATCCCAGTGTCATTTTCTTTTTTTGAGTCATAGAAAGTACATTGGATATCACACCATATGGAATTGAGGCAGGTAGGAAGACATCCATAACAACCTTGGTAACATCCACATGGAAAATATCCCAATAAAACATAAAGAATTTATTTCTAAGACTATCTGTTCCTATAGAGCTCTCCATGTTCAAAGAGAAGAGTTCATAATTCACCTCCTCGCCAACAGATTCCACCATAAGATCCTCATTCTAATGTTCAGCAGTGCATGGTGGTATATAATCCAAAAGGATGAAGGGATCAAAACAACCATCCCTGTATATCCCCTAAAAGTGCCCCACCACAACCTTAGAAATGTATCCCATAGAGGTGAAGGTAGAAACTCCAACCCGGATTGAATTTATGTTATTCCATAATCATATCTATCTATTAAGGCAATGAAAAAATGTGGAGTTTATTTCCCCTTCATGCATCTATTTCACATTAAAATATGGATTTTCAAGCATCTCCTTTAGATCCAATAACTCATACAACTTAGAATGGAGTTGAAGATCCTCCAGGGAGGAGGTGTACTACAACTGATTTTCAATTTCGTAGGTGGAAAGATGAAATTCATCAATATTGATTTCATCATCCAGACCTAAAAAGGACTTCCTACTCTATTCCATCAGGAGGGGCCTGACCTCTCAGAGCATAGATACCACAAAAAAATAGGGGCTACCAACAAGGGTATTGTTCCACCCTTTGATAACCTCTTCCCTGCACCCAGGAATTATTAGCCCAACATTATTAAATTTAAAGGGAATGGGGAGAGACCTGAAGTTACCCTCCCATAACACGACCACAATGGTATTGTAGTTCGAATTCAACTTCAGAAAAGTGAACCCAGAGATAGCCATGGGGGATCTCCTGTTACTGATTTGAGAAAAAACCTACCTAGAATACTATATTGTCTATCATTGATTGTGTACCATCCCTATGTGAAGGTTTCTCCGACTATAGATATCTCAGAAAGATCACACTGATCTAGGAAGGAAGCAAAATCCACTTCCACAGTGTGAGAAAAGTTAGGGCCATCCATATCGTTTGGACTCAGGACAATATTAAAGTCACCAATGACAATAAAATTATGGGAAATTGACTAATTAATCTGAAAAAATTCCCTCCATAGATCCCTTATTCTAGTGTATGAATAGTATGCATACACAAAAGAGAGGGTTGGTGTGGTAGCATGAAAAAACATGGTAATGGAAATCACTTCATGCCTTGATTCAACCGAAATAATCTGAACATCGTTGTGCTACATGATATATATAGTCTCCATGCTAGTGTCCACACCATTAGCAACAATGAGGGAGTACCCAAGGTTTCTCCACTTAAATCCCTTCTAGTTTTTGAACATGATCATGGGCTCAGCTAACCCAATTAACATTGGCCTGTGAGAAAGAAAATGCCTAAGGGATTCAACTGTGGGTACATTCCCAAACCCTAGAAGTTCTAGAACATGAACTTCATCAAGGATGGGTTTTAATAATAGTAGGGGAGGGATTTATTCCCTTCCCCTTTCCTTTATTTACCTTATTCATGGCATTTCAAATAGATTGCTTTATAGGTTCTAGAGAAAAATATATTGCCTCCATCTTCTTTTGGTCATCATTCTGCTATTTTGGACAAAGATAAAGGACATGACCATTATTATCCTAGTCCTAATGGCCCGCAACCATTTCACTCCAAAAAACCCCACCCAAAGGGATACATTTCATTAGTGTGCATATGGAATCCTCTGAAGGAACAATAATTGGTTCCCTCAAAGCCTTGTCTAAGGAAACCTCCATGAAAGGGTTAGTATTGCAGTCTGTCCCAGCTAGTACCCCAGGAAAATCATCCTTCATAGGGGGAACTAGAGTCAGTGAGATTGGGATAACAGTGGAGGGGCCATCAAGTGTGTCTTACTGAAAATTATTTGAATCTGTATCCTGGGTACCCTGCATGTCAACTGGTGAGTCCAGGTCATCACACCGAGCTTTGCTCTGAAGGGTTGAGGCTTATGAAGTGGGTGAGACTGCATGCACCAGGATAAAAGAGACCATTAATATCTCCAAAAGTCCCTTTCCCCCTAGATATACTCGTTGGATCATGGAACTACTTAGTTGTAGGATCCATGAAATTAGAGGCACCAAAAGGTATAACTATCTGATTAAAATTTCTTTTACTGTCCTCAGCCACATTGGGTATAGGGGTAGGACCTATAGGAAGAGAATTATTATCCAGATCCGGGATGATTTTCACCGATTTACTCGGCACACCCTTGGATGTTGATGGGTCCCCACTAGGCCTGGGGTTATATTTACATGCCCTATGACCCTTCCTAGAGATTCTTGAATCATTCCCATGCTGGTTGAAAATAGAAAAAGTGTTCAACATCCTAAATTCCGATAGATTTTGGTCAAGAATATTGCAGGTATGACTGAGTTTGGGCCTTCTATAATACTAGATTTCTAAGGTAAGGCTATCCTAAAGAGTATTGAAATCAACCTCCTCAACCAGGGTGCTCACCATATCAACTTCAACTTGAAACCTTGCATAGTGCCCATACCTTGGGTTGTTTGTCTTCTTATCGATTTTTATGGGGATGAAAACTAAAGATGTAGTGTCCCATAGGATTCGAGGGTACTGGTAGAACCAATTTAATTTAAAAATATGAATCCATATATGTACACATGTGATTTTCACGCTGAATGGGTCAATGTTTCGGTCCCAATTTTGGATCCAAATAAGACCTGGCTTGAGATCTAGAAAGATAAAGCTCTGGGCCCTACTTTTCATGTCGTTATAAGGGAATATGATGTGATAAAATCCCCATCCCATGGATTTAATTTTCCACTCTATTTACCACCATATTTCGGCAATACACTTGATCAAATTTCCAGTCTTCCAAATCTTCTCCCATTTTTGGAGAAGCACCCTTACAATAATAGAGAAACAATATAAATTAGTCTGCTCCTCTATCGCCTCCTGATTTTCCGAAACATGTGCTACACAACCCTTTTGGATCACATGACTAGTGGAAGCACTAAAATCCATAAAGGTAAGAGATGATGATGATCTTACGACATTCGCAATGATATTATTGGGTCTCGTATAACCTGTAGCCTCCCAAGGATCCTCCGACTTCACCTTAATAGATCTGAAAAGATGAAAAAGTTCTTTGTTCCAGACCAGGTCCGATTGAAAAGTGGCTAGACATCCCTTATTTCCATCTGAAGTAGTCACAACCTAGGGTCTCTTGGGATTCCAATGATTTCTTGGTTCCATTCCTTTCTTCATAATATTCATTAAGGATTTTAGTGGTTTTTATACTTTTTATGGTTTTAATGGTTTTAGGGGTTTTAGGGTTTTTAAGTTTATTTAGGGATTTTTGAATTTTATGGTTTTTAGGGGTTCTAAGTGTTTTAAGGATTTTATGTTTTTTTATGTGTTTTAGGGATTTTATGTTTATGTTTTTTCAATGTATTTATATGTTTTTTATTATTTTTAGTGGTTTTTTGGATTTTGATGAATTTTAAGGTTTTAGGGCAGGGAAGGCTCAGGGCCAGGCTATTCCTAGCTCCCCAAAAATTTATTATAATAAAGACATGAAGAAACTACAGATAAGGGAGGGGAGGGGTCAAATGACCCACACCAAAAACCCCTTACAACCTGAGCCCGAGGGCCCTAAAAAAATAAGACAAACAAAAAACAAAGAAGAAACACAAAAGAGTCCAAAAGGAAAGGCACAAAAAAGGTAAAATCAGTCAATGTCGCCACCAAAATCATCTAGCTCTGCACCACGATAACCGAGGACCACAAAAAATACATCACCCACATCAGAAAAGTTGTAAGCTGACTCATCAGAGATGTCTATAGAATCCCACCCTAACTCATAATCTTCCTACATTCCAAGCTTGGATACAAGATTCATTCTGGCTCTCTTTTTCTTAGTATAGTTTGAAGTCTGCTCCCGCTTATTAACTTTTAGCTTTAGTCTTGCTACCCTTGATGTGGCCCAGGTTTCCATAGGTTGTGGGAGGGAAGAATAATCCTTCCGCTATCTTCACCTCGGGGGGGGGGGAGGTGGATCCAGCGTCATAACCTGATTTCTCACAAGTGACTCCATCACTGACAACAGATGGGACCTTCCCTTTCTTACTTTCTGACACATGAAATTCAGCACCTCTTTTGTTACTTTCCTCCTTAGACCTAACCTTAAAAACATTTATCTGGCGATCATCATTATAAAACCTCTCCCCAAGCCTCTTAGCCTCACCCTCAAGCGGGAACCTCTCCCCAAGCATCTTTGGTTTTTAGGGGTTTTAATTGTTTTCTATTTTTAATGTTCAATTAAGGGATTTACAGGGCTTTTAGGGGCTTTATCTTTTTAGTTCTTTTTTGGGATATTTAGGGATTTTTATGGAGTTTTATGATTTTCTAGGGTTTTTAGTGAATTCGAGTTTTTTTAGTGTTTTTAGGGGTTTTTTCGATTTTACGGCTTTTAAGGATTTTTATAATTTTTAGGATTTTAAAGGTTTTTTAGTATTTTTTTGGAGATTTAATGTTTTTAATGTTGTATGGGGTTTATGGTGCTTAATTTTTTTAGATTTTATTGGTTTTTTATGTTTTTATTATTTTAAGTTTTTTTAGTTTTTAAAAGTCATTATGGTTTTATTAGATGTTCTTTGGGGTTTTAGGGGATTTATGATCTAATTTATTTAAGTGTTTTTATGTATTTTTATTTTTTTGGGTTTTGGGGTAATTTTAGGGGTTTTGGATTTTTGGGTTTTATGGTTTTTTAGGTTTTGGGGTTTTTTATTTTTTTAGTGTTTTTTAGTTTTTAGAGTTCATTAACATTTATAGGGGATTAAATGCTTTTTATAGTTTTTTGGTGTTTTTATGGTTTTGGGGGGTTTTAGTTTTTATGGTCATTTTATGGTTTTTAGTGTTCTATATGTTTTTAGGTGATTTAAGTGTATTTAGGTTTTTAAGGTTTTGAAAGGTTATTTATGGTTTTAGGGTTTTTTCGGTTTTTAGGAATTTTATTGATTTCTATGATATTTATAGGGTTTTATGTTTTTATTTATTTTGAGGGATTTTATTGGTTTTAGGGTATTTATATTTTTTTGGGTTTTTAGTGTTTTTAGGTTTTTAGGGGTTTAAAGTGTTTTAATGTTTTAAAGGATTTTCATAGGGTTTTCCATGGTTTTTATTCCTTTTTATTTTTTTAGTTTTTTTGTATCTTTTAGGTTTTTATATGTTTTAGGGTTTTTATAGATCTTTTGGGTTTTTAGGGGTTTTGGGGTTTTAGTGGTTTTAGGGTCTTTTTGTATTTTTGCGGTTTTTTTTATTTATTTTTGTTTTTAGAGTTTTTTCAATGTTTCAAAAAAAATTTAGGGTTATAAAGTGTTTTTTTGAGTTTTTAGTTGGGTTTAGTTTTTTATGGGTTTTTAGGTTTTTTTAGGTTTTTAGGGGTTTTCATTATTTTTATGGGTTTTTTGGGTTTTTAAGGTTTTTTAGGGATTTTATGTTTTTTAGCATTTTTTAGATTTTTATGGGGATCTAAATACATTTAGGTTTTGAAGGTTTTCTTACGGGTTTTTAGGGTTTTATATTTTTCATAAATTCAGGGATATTTTGTTATTTTTAGGATTTTCATGGGTTTTTGGGTAATTAAGGGCTTTTAGTGTTTTTAGGTTTTTGATGTGTTTTGGGGGTTTTGTTAGTAATCATTTTTTAGTGCTTTTCAGATATTTTTTTTCATATTTTTATGTATTTTAGGGTTTTTAAGAATTTTCATGGTTCTAGGGTTCTGTGTTTTTAGTGTTATTTTAGGTATTTTTTCATTTTTTAGAGTTTTAAGGGGATTCAATAGTTTTTAGATTTTCGAGGATTTCTTATGGGGTTTCACATTTTTATTTTTTTTATATTTTTAGTGATTTTATTTCCTTTTACTATTTTTATGGTGTTTTGGTTTTTTAAGTATTTTGAGGGGTTTTAGGTTTCTTAGAGTTTTTAGGTTTTTTTATTTTTTATTTTTTTGTTTTTATTGGTTTCTGGGGTTTTTTAGGGTTTTATGTTTTTAGTATTTTTAACGTTTTTAGTGATTTAATGGGATTTTAGACATTTTAATAGTTTTTTCTATATTAATATTTTTTATGGTTCTTTAATATATTATGGTTTTTATGGTTTTTAGTGGATTTTAGTTTTTTAGGTTATTTTGAGCTTTTTAGCATTTTTTTTGTTTTTTAGGGATTTTAAGTGTTTTTAGTTTTTTAAGGTTTTATGGGGTTTTCATATATTAAAATGTTTTTAAATTTTTATTAATTTTATGTATTTTTAATATTTTTTTGGATTTTAGGGGTTTTGAGGGTTTTTAGAGTGTTTACGTTTTTGGGGATTTTTTATGTATTTTTGTGTTTTTCATTGCTTAAAATGTTTTTAGAATTTTTAAAATTTTCCATGTTTTTAAGGGTATTGAGAATATTTATTTGGTTTTTTGGGTTTTTATTGGTTTTTTGGGGTTTTAATGTTTTTTTGGGGTATTATGGTTTTTAGTAGTTTTAGAGTTTTTAATGTTTCTATCATTTTTAGGTTTTTAGGGGTTTGAAGTGTTTTTAGGGTTTTATATTTTTCATAGGGTTTTCATGGTTTCTATGGATTTTTACAGTTTTATGGATTTTATAATTTTATCATTTTTATGGTTTTAGGGGAATTTGAGGTGTTTTAGGGTTTTTAGGGTTTTTGTGGGATTTTCAGTTTTTAAGGGTTATTATATTTGTTTCTGACATTAAAATTTTTCTAGTGTTTTTAATGTTGTTAGAGCTTAATGTGTTTTTATTTTTTTTGTGGGTTTTTGTGTTTTTTTGGGTTTTTTGGGTTTTTTGGTTTTTAGGGGTTTTAAGTGTTGATTTTATATTTAATGTTTTAGGGGTGTTTATTGTTTTTATGGTCTATCATGTTTTTAGGTATTTTTAGAGATTTATTAGGAATTTTTGTTTTTATGGTTTTAATGGATTTGGAGGGTTTTTATAAATTTTTGGGTTCTTATGTTTTTTATCCTTTTAGGGTTTTTACAAGTTTTAGGTTTCATTGGTTTTTAATATTTTATTTGGACCGTTCAGGTTTTTAGGGTTTTTTATGTTTTTAGAGATTTTTTGGAATTTAAAGGATTTATATGGGTTTTTAGGGTTTTTAGTGATTTTGAGGGGTTTTTGGTTTTTATGATTTTTTGGGATTTTTGAGTTTTTTCAAGTTTATAAGGATTTATAGAGTTTTTAATTTTTTTAAGGACTTAGAGGGTTTTAATAATTTTTAGTAGTTTTTACAGTTTTTTTATTTTATATATTTTTATGAGTTTTATAATTTTTAGGGGGTTTTCGGGTATCATTAGTGTTTTTAGTGTTGTTTATGTTTTTTACTAGTTTTAAGAGTTTTTTTGTCTTGAATGTTTTCTTTACGTTTTTTGGGCGGTTTTAGGGTTTTTTACATTTTTATGCATTTTTAGCACTTTTCAGGATTGTTTTTGTATTTAGGGTTTTTAGAGTTTTTAGGAATTTGATGACATTTCAGAGGATTTTATGGTCTTTAGGGTTTCTTTATTAGTGTTTTTTAGGTTTTTAGGGCTTTTAATAATTTTTAAATTTTTAAAGCATTCTTAGTGGTTTTCATGGGTTTTATGTTTTAATTTATTTTTGTGGTTTTTTACTTTTTTTTTATTTTTAGTTTTTATTGATTTTGAGGGTTTTTTGGGGTTTTTATGGTTTTAAGGTTTTCATACATTATTGGGTTTTTATTTATATTTTCAGTTTTTAAATTTTTTTGTTTTTATTGTTTTTAAAAAACAAATTGGGGTTTAATGTGTTTTTTTATAATTTTGAGTGATTTTTAAGGTATTTTTTGGGTTTTGGGATTTTTAAGTGTTTCTTTTGGGTTTTCTGGGTTTTAGGGGTTTTTAGGATTTTTAGAGATTCATTGGTTTCATGGGGTTTTATGTGTTTATATGATTTTATGGATTTCATAGTGGTTTTTCAAGTATTTTGCGTTTTTTATTCTTCAAATGATTTTTAGGGCCTTTTTGGTTTTTTATGGTTTTTAGGTTTTTTTGTGTTTTTTTGGGTTTTATATGGTTTTTGGGGTTTTTTGATTTTTTAGAGATTTTAAGGTTTCTATTTTTTTTAACTATTTATGGGTTCAAAGGGTTTTTTATTTTATTTGGTTGGTTTTTATAATTATTATGTGTTTTTATTGTTTTTAGGGGTTTTATGGTTTTTATGGTTATTATGGTTTTTTAGGGTTTTTAAGAATTTTAGTATTTTTTAGGATTTTAGGGTTTTAAAATATTTTATGATTTTTAAATTTTTCATAGGGGTTTTATGTATTTTTTACATATTTTTTGTATTTTTAGTAATTTTTTCAATTATTATTGTTTTTGGAATTTTTAGGGGTTTTGATGGGTTTTAAGGTTTTTAGTGGTTTTAGGGGTTTTCTGAGGTTTTAGTGTTTTTTTGTTTTTAGGTTTTTAAGGGTTCATTGGGTGTTTGAATGTTTTTAAGGTTTTATTATAATTTTATATTTTTTAGGGATTCATTTTGCTTTTTTTTTGGGATTATATAGACTTTGAGGGGTTTTATGGTATTTAAGATTTTTTGGGTTTTTCTGTTTCTTTATTTTGTAGTGTTTTTAAGGGTTTTTATAGTTTTTAAGGTTTAATAGATTTTTTTAACATTTTTAGGAGTTTAAGGGGTCTTTCATGTTTTTACCAGGGTTTTGGGGTTTTTAGGGTTTCTAAATTTTTAGGTGTTTAGGGATTTGAGGATTTTTAAAGTGTTTTAGGGTTTTTAGAATTTTTTATATTTTTTGGGGTTTCAATTTTTTAGGTGTTTATAGTTTTCTTATGGTTTATTTGTGTTTTTAAGGTTTTATAGAGTATTTAATTTTTTATGGTGTTTAATGGGTTTTTATAGTTTTTAGCATGTTTTAGGGTTTTAGGCCTTTTTAGGATCTTTGGTGATTTTAATGTTTTTAGGGGTTTTATGTATTTTGGGTTTTCATGTTTTCTTAGGGGTTCTCAGTGTTTTATGGGCTTTTATGTTTTAGGGGATCTTTATGGAATTTTTTTTATTTTTATGGATTTTACGGTTTCTGTGTGTTTTGAGGGGTTTTATGATTTTTTAGGGTTTTTAGTGTTTTTTCTGTTTTTTAGTGATGTTAGGCGTCACTAGGTTCTTAGGTTTTTATTAGTGGGTTTTAGTGTTTTTAGGGTTTATTATGTTTTTTGGGGATTTTTATGTACTTTTTATGATTTTTAGGGGTTTTATGGTATTTGTGGATTTTGGGTGTTTACACAGTTTTTAGGGTTTTTATGGGATTTTTTGGATTTATGTGTTATCTTAAAATTTTACATGTTTTATAATTTTTTAGTGTTTTTTAACATTTTTATTAGTTTAATTTTTGTTTAGAGTTTTATGTTGTTTTTATTATTTTTAAGGTTTTCGGCGTTTTTATGTATTTTATGGTTTTTGGGGCTTCTATGGATTTTGAGGGTTGTTTGGTTTTTAGGTTGTTTAAGTGATTTTAAGTTGTGATGGTTTTTTCATAGTTTTTTATGGTTTTAGGGGTTATAATTTTTTATATATTTTAGGCGATTTCTAATGTTTTTAGGCTCTTTGGGTATTTTGGGATTATGAGGGTTTTTAGGGTTTTTAAGGAATTTAGGGTTTTAAGTAGTTTTATGTTTTTAATGTTTTCTTTGTATTTTTTAGGGGTTTAGGGTTTTTTCATATTTGTGTTTTTTTTGAATTCTAATTGTTTTTTTGATTTTTAGGTACTCTAAAGGGTTTTTGGGGTTTTATGTTTTTTTAGTTTTTACAGGATTTTTGTGTTTTTAAGGGTTTTAATGTTTTTTCAGTTTTTAACATTTTTATTGGATTCAATGGGTTTTAGAGTATTTTGTTTTTATGGGTTTATGGGTTTCTACGGTTTTCAAGTTTTTTGGGGTTTGGGGGGGGGGGGTTAATGTTTTTTAGGGTTTCTTCCATTTTTATGTTTTTAGGGGGTTTAAGTGGTTTTTGGTTTTGAAGTATTCCTTAGGTTTTTTTATTTTTCTATGTTTTTATGGTTTTAGGGATTTTATAGGATTTTTATGGGGTTTTTGGGTTGTAATGGTTTTTTGGGGTTCTTAAAGGGTTGAGTTTTTAAGGGTTTTTATAATTTTTTATCCCATTTAGGGGTTTAAAGAGTTTTTAGTGATTCGAGTGGGTTTTATTATTTTTATGAGCATTGAGGGGATTTTATGGTTTGTAGGGGTTGAATGATTTTTAGGGTTTTTACATTTTAGGGATATTAGGGTTTTAGGTTTTCTATTTTTTATGCGTTTTAGGGATTTTGATGGGTTTGAGGGGCTTTTTGGGATTTTTTAGTGTTTTAGATTTTTTTGTTTTTAGGGGTTTCATATGTTTTTAAGTCTTTAAGTCATTCTTTCCATTTTTTAGTTTTTATGGTTTTTTTACATTTTAAGAGATTTTCAGGAATTTTTTAGGAATTTTATGGTTTTTTATATTTTTAGGGATTTTAGGGGATTTTAGGGGATTTTAGTGGTTTTTTGGTTTTTTGGGTTTTTAGGGTTTTTTTGAGTTTTTAGTGTACTTATGGTTTTTATTGTTTTTAATGTCTTTAGGGGTTTCAAGAGATTTTATAAATTTTAGGGGATTTTTATAGTTATTATTGGATTTTATGGTTATTGAATTTTTTAGGGGTTTAATGTTTTTTAGTGTTTTAGGGATCTTTATTATTTTCTAGAATTTTTAGGGTTTTTATGTGTTTATAGGTTTTTTAGATTTTCATTAGGGTTCTTACGATTTTTAGGGCTTTTACATTATATGAATTTTTAGTATGTTTTAGGATTTTATAGATTTTAGGGTTCTTGGTTATTTTGTGTATTTTTAGGGATTTTAATTTTTTTTTGGGTTTTTTGGTTCTTTGGTATTTAGGGGTTTTGATTTATTTTATTTTTATGGTTTTTGGAGTATTGTTTTAGTGGTTCAATGGTTTTTTTGAGTTTTAGTGGTTTTTAGGGGTTTTATGGGAATTTTGGTATTTAAATATTTTAGGTGTATTAAGGTTTTTTAGTGTTTTTGGCGTTTTATATCCTTTATAGTGTTTTTAGAATTTTTATTTTTTAGGGGTTTTATATGTTTTTATATTTTTATGGTTTTCAAAAGGGTTTTCAATGTTTTTTGGTTTTCTATGTTTTTGGGATTTTTACAGCATTTTTAAGATTATATTATTTTGAGTATTTTTATGTTTTTTGAGAGATTTTAGTGCTTTTGTGGTTCTTTATGGTTTTTAGATTTTTATTTTATTTTTTAGGGGTTTATGTGTTTTTAGGTTTTTATGTATTTTACTTTATTTGGGGGGTTTTAGGGGTTTTTTACATTTTTATAGATTTTTAGTGTTTTTAGAATGTTATGGTTCAAGGGTTTTAGGGATTTTAATGGTTTTTTGGGATTTTATGAATTTATGGTTTTTGGGTTTTTAGAGGGTTTTCAGTTTTTTGGGTTATTGAGTATTTTTAGTGTTTTTAAGGTTTTAGGTGTTGAATTTTTTTTATATTTTTTAGGGTTTCATGAATTTTTTAATATTTTTAATTCTTTTAGGGGATATTATAGTTTTTTGGGTTCTTAGGGGTTTTTGGGATTTTTTAGGTTTTTCTCATTTTTAAGTTTTTAGGGATTTAAAGGGGTTTTAGGTTTTGAAGTGTTTCCTAAGGTTTTTTGGGGTTTAAGGGTTTTTATGTTTTTAGGGATTTTAAGGCATTTTGTGAATTTTACAGTTTTAATGTTTTTAGGTATTTTGATGGATTTTAGGGTTTTTTAGGGATTTTAGGGTATTAGGGTTTTTATCCTTTTCCATGTTCTTTCGATTTTTTCTGAGATTTTTGGTTTTTATGGTTTTATTTGCGATTTTTAGGGATTTTAGGTTTTTTCATGTTTTTACAGATTTTTAAGGCTCTATAGGATTTTTATGGTTTTTGGGGTTTTTAGGGATTTGGAGGAATTTAGGGTTCTTTGGGGTTTTTAGGGTTTTTAGGGGTTTTTCTGCTTTTTAGGGTATTAAAGTATTATTAAATGTTTTTAGTGGTTTAAAGGGTTTTTATATTTTTAGTGTGTTTGAGGGTTTTAATAGGTCTTTAATGGTATTTAGGGTTTTTATGGATTTTGGGGTTTTGGGATTTTTGGATTTTTAGGTATTTTAGTATTTTTTTTGGTTTTTAAGGGTTCTATGTTTTTTTGGTTTTTATGGATTTCTTAGGGGGTTTAAGGTTTTTAATATTTTTAATGTTTTTAGTATTTTAGGGAGTTTTATGAATTTATAGTTTTCTCACTTTTTAAGTATTTTGATTGTTTCTATGGTTTTTGGGATTATAGGGGTCTTTTTGTTTTTTGGGTTTTTAAGGTTCTTTTTGGGTTTTGAGGTTTTTAATAATTGTAGGGTTTTAAAACATTTTTAGGGGATTAAAGGGTTTTTAGAAATTTTAGTGTGTTTTACGGTTTTTATTTATTTTTATACTGTTTTAATGTTTTGGGAGGTTTTATGATTGTTAGGGTTTTTATATTCCTTTAGGGTATGTTAAGGGTTGATATCTTTACCTTTTTAGGGGTTTTAATAATTTTTAGTTTTTTAATATTTTCATAGTGTTTTTTCAGAAATTTAATGGTTTTTACAATTTTAGATATTTTAGGGAATTTTTTAGGATTTTTAATGGTCTTAGAGTTTTTATATATTTTGAGGTTTTTTTATTGTTTTATAGGGTTTTTAGGGTTTTATGATTTTTTTGGTTTTTAGTGTTTTTTATGAGTTTTTTTAATGATTTTTATGTTTTATGGATTTTTTAATATTTTTATGAGTTTAAAGATTTTTTAGTGTTTTTAGTAGTTTTTATGTGTTTTATGGATTTTTAGTGTTTTTAGGGATTTTTTTATTTTTAGGATTTTTAGAGGTTTTAGGGGGTTTTTTGTGTTTTAGAATTTTTTAGTTTTTTAGTGATTATAAGTGTTCTTAGGGTTTTCAAATTTTCCAAAGGGTATTCTGGGGTTTTATGGTTCTTATCATTCAAATGATTTTTTTAAATTTTTTTAGAATTCTTATAGTTTTTATTGATTTGAGGGTTTTTAGTGTCTTTTGGGTTTTATGATTTTTTGGGTTTTTATAGGTTATTATGGGGTTTATTGAGTTTTTGAGGGTTTTAATGGTTTTTTAGAGTTTGTATCATTTTTATGAGTTTAAACGGGTTTTAGTGTTTTTAGTGGGTCTTTAGGGTTTATATGGGGTTTTAGGGTTTTAATGGTTTTTAGTATTTTTTTATTATTTTTAGTTTTTTTAATTTTTTTAGGATTTTTTATGTTTTATAGGGTTTTAACTATTTTTAGGTTTTCAAGTGTTTATTTGTGTTTTTCATGGGTTTTAATGTTTTTTACATTATTTTTTTGATTTTTCAAATTTTTAGGATCTTTATTGTTTTTAGGGGATTTTGGGATTTTGGGCATTTAAGGGCTTTTAGGTTTTTATTTTGTATTATGGTTTGTATGGTTTTTTGGTTTTAGGGGTAATTTTGATATTTTAAGTGTTTTAATGTTTTTTGAGTTTTTTTACCTTTTTGGGGTTTAATTGAATTTTATCTTTTTTAGTGGGTTTTAGGGGTTTCATGGATTTTAGGGTTTTTAATTTTTATAGTCTTTTTAGGGTTTTTAGTGTTTTTTTCTTTTTTAGGTTTTAAGGTTTTAAAATGTTTTTAGTTTTGTATGGTTTTAATGTTTTTTTAGGGATTGAATAATTTTATATTTTTAGGGATTTTAGGTCTTTTTTACGAATTTTATGGTTTTTTAATGTTTTTATGGATTTTGGGGTGTTTTAGGGTTTTTAGTTTTTTTCAGTTTTGGAGGGTTTTGTGTTTTTAAGGGTTTATAAGGGTTTTAGGTTTTTCAAGGTTTTAATGAATTTTTATAGATTTTTGGTATTTTTTATGTTTTTAGGTTTTTTAGGGCAAGGATGATGCAAGGGTCGGGCTATCCCCCCCCCCAAATTTATTAGAAAGAAAAACGAGACACATCAGACAAGAGAGGGGAGGGGTCAAACGACCCAGAACCAAAAAACCCCTTACAACCCAAGACACAAAAGACCCCAAAAAAAGAAAAATCAAAACCGAAAAAGAAAAAACACATAAATCCAAGAAACCACCACCATCATCTAGCATCCAGCAGCTCACAGATAACCAACTACCCGCATTCAAACTCAAACATTAATCAACATCCAGCAACAACACGATCATAAACCACAGCTTCAGCAACTCCCAGCTCTACAGCAACCAGCATCCAGCAACACAATTTCCATCATCCAGTGCATTACAGTATATAGCAGCAGCACATCCAATCATCACAACAGCATAGCAGCCGCAACACGCCCAAACCAGCCAGCCCCAGCAACCAATAGCACCAAAACTGACATCGCAACCAATCACAACCAGCAGCATGAAACCACATCACGAGAACTGCAAACAAACACAACCATCATAAACTCCCAGCAACCAACAACACCAAAGCAGATCATGCCTTTCCAATCCCATATGCCCAAGAAACCAGCAGCATCCTTCTAACCCATCTCTTAATAGGTCACAACATATCAACCAGCAACCAAATCCTTCAACCCGAGCAGCTTGTAGCAATCCACATCTCACAGCGCAACTAACAATGCACCACCAGCAACCATACCCCATACCAAACAACAACATCCAGAATTTCGCAGTAGTACAAGACAATTGCAATCCACAACGCATGATAATCCAGGACTCACGATTTGTAACAAACTCATGATCTAGCAGCAACAATAAACCATGACCCAACCAAGCATCATCATCACATCGGACCACAAGACCACACAAAGCACCTCCAAAAACCAAAATAGCATCCAAAAAGCTACAACAAACCAGAAGACCAACATCACCATAAAACAAAGCAAGTCGAAAACGAACCTTGCCTCCCCGATCAAGGATCACCACCATAAGATCCGCAGGTCTTGAAACCCTAGAAACATATTGAAGATCTGTCGAGCCCTCACCACACCATTGTAGAAATACGTCCAAAGCGAAGCCAACAAGGACCGTGAAACACCACTGAAGACAAGATCTATCACGGATAAACCACAACGCATGCAGACATGCCTCCAGCTGCATGAAAACCTCACCATCCACGCCTTTGAAGGTCTCGAATGAGTGATCCACGAGCTGCTTGAAGAAGTTTGAGAGCAAAGATCCATGCCAGCAAGAAGCCCAACCGCCAAACACCACATCTTCATCACACCGCAAGGTCGTGAATGGATCCTAGAAGCTGCCGTGAAGGGTACTAGGAGGAGCTCCTGGGAAACGCGAAATCGGGAGAGAACCTGGCGAGAGCGGCGTCATCCTCTCCTCCTTCATTCATCATTTAGGATTTTTAGGGATTTGAACTGTTTTTAGGGGTTTTTGAATTTTTACGGATTTTATATATCTTTATATTTTTAAGAATTTAATGGTTTTTCGGTTTTTTTATTCATTTTTAGCAGTTTAAAGGGTTCTTAGAGTTTTTAGGTGGTTTTTGGGATATTCATGGGTTGTTTCTAATGTTTTTAATGGTTTTTTATCTAAAGGAACGAAAATTCTTATGTATGATGAAGGATTCTAACTTGTATATACATAGAAATCATGACATAGGAAATACTATCATATTTTAATATAAATATGGTTAATAGGTCCAATGGACCCTTAGATTCAGAATCTAATTAGTACGAAAACTATATCTCTTCTTATCAATTTGATTATTATCTATGATACTTATTTTTTTTATTTCCCTTGGAATGAGGGAATAATTTCCTGTATTACCCCATCCATATATCTCTATCACTTCATTTTATTTCAATAAAATGGTTGCAGAATTACCAATTTAAAAAATGTTTTTAGAGTTTTTTTATTTTTTTAGAGGTTTTGAGGTTTTTAGGGTGTTTTTGGTTTTTAGGGGGTTTATCATTTTTTTGTTTTAGGGGATTTATGTTCTTTATAGTTTTTATGGTTTTTTATGGTTTTTATGGTTTTAGGATTTTTATGTTATTATGTATTTTAGATACTTTTTATGGACTCTTATTGCTTTTAGGATTTTAAGGTATTTTGAGTGTTTTAAGGTTCTTAAGGTTTCTGGGTTTTATTATCATTTTTATGTTTTTAGGGGTTTAAAGGGTTTTCATTTTTTTAATTTTTTATGGGGTTTCAAGTTTATTAATTTTTTATATCTTTATGTATTTTAAGATATTTTTATTATTTTTATGGTTTTTAGGGATTTTAATAATTTTGGGGGCGTCCAGGGTTTTTGAATGTTTATTGGGTTTTTGGATTTTTTTTTGTATTTTAGGGGTTTAAAGGATTTTAGAGGTCTTTAATATTTTATGAGTAAAAATGGTTTTAATAGTTGTTAAATAGTTTTTGTTAATTTATGGTTTTTACGTGTTTTAGTGGTTTTTATGGTTTTTAGGGGTTTTTTCTATTTTTTAATGTTTTTTTAGATTTTTTTTGTTTTTTGGGGCTTAAAATGTTTTTAGGGTTTTATGGTTTTCTTATGGGGTTTTATTATTTTAGTGGTTTTTATATTCTTATATATTTTTAGTTATTTTTAGGATTTCTATTTTTTTAGGGTATTTAGAGATTTTAAGGGTTTTTGGGATTTTTATAGTTTTTATGGTTTTTATGGGTTTTATGGGTTTAAAGGATTTTAGAGGTCTTTAATATTTTACGAGTAAAAATGGTTTTTATAGTTGTTAAATAGTTTTAGTTAATTTATGGTTTTTACGGGTTTTAGTGGTTTTAATGGTTTTTAGGGGTTTTTTCTATTTTTTAATATTTTTTAGAATTTTTTGTTTTTTGGGGCATAAAATGTTTTTAGGGTTTTATGGTTTTCTTATGGGTTTTTATGATTTTAGTGGTTTTTATATTCTTATATATTTTTAGTTATTTTTAGGATTTCTATTTTTTTAAAGTATTTAGAGATTTTAAGGGTTTTTGGGATTTTTATAGTTTTTATGGTTTTTTGGGGTTTTATGGTTTTTTGGGGTTTTACTATTTTTTTGAGTTACTTTGGTATTTAAGGGGTTATAGAGTTTTAAAAAAATTATCGGATTAAAGTTTTTTTAGATTTTTTATTGGTTTTTAGGGTTTTTATGCAGTTTTATAGTTTTTATGTTTTTTTTTTATTTTTATAGTATTTAGGGGATTTGGATTTTAGGGTATTTTTATGGTTTTTTAAATTTTTTATTTTTTTAGGGTTCTACTGTTTTTAGGTTTTACAAATTTTATAAGGTTATTAGGGGTTTTTGTGTTTTGTATGTATTTAGGGTTTCTAGGGATTTTTTATAATATTTATGATTTTTAGGGTTTTATAGATTTTATGGCTTTTTAGGGATTTTGGGGGTTCTTCTGGGTTTTTTTTTTTGGGTTTATAATATTTTCTTAATAATTTGTAGTGTTTTTAGAGATTTTTATATTTTTATATAGTTTTAGGTCTTTTTAATGTTTTAAGTGATTATGTGGTTTAAAGGGATTTTGATGGGTTTTAGGGTTCTTATTTGGGGGGGGGTTTAGTTTTTTTTTGGTTTTTATAGTTTTTAGTGGGTTTTAGGGTTTTTATTGGATTTTAGGTATTTAAGGTTTTTATGGGTTTTAGGGGTTTATGGTGTTTTATGGTTTTATGGGTTTTTAGAATTTTTTTTAGGGGTTTTATGTGTTTTTATGTTTAGAATGTTTTCTTATGGGTTTTCAAAGTTTTTATGTTTTACGTATTGTTATGTATTTTTTTGGTTTTATAGGGTTTTTAGGGATTTGTATGGAATTTAGGGTTTGGTGCATTTTATTTGGGTTTTGGGGGTTTTTTGGTTTTTTTAGTTTTTAGGGTTTTTTTAGTTTTTTAGGGTATTTAATGATTCTTAGAGTGTTTCAAAAAAAATTGGGTTTAAAGGGTTTTAGTGTTTATTGTGGTTTTTAGGGTTTTTAGGAGTTTTATGGGGTTTTTATGGGTTTTTATGTTTTATGGATTTTAAAGGTATTTAGTGGTTATTTGGGTATTTTTAGGTATTTTTATAGTTTTTAATAGTTTTAGGCTTCAATGGTTTTTAAATGTTTTATTGTTTTTATGGTATTATTATGGTTATTCAGGGTTTTTTTGGTTTTTATGTTTTATGGAATTTTTTGGGGTTTATGATTTTTATTGGTTTTTAGTATATTTATGTATTTTGAGGGTTTATCAGGATATAGGGTTTCTATAATTTTTTATTTGTATCAATTGTTTGTGTTTTTTGTTTTTTAAGGTTATGTAGTGGTTTTTAGGTTATTTATGGGTTTTTACATTTTTATGTGTTTTCATAGTTTTTTTTATAGTTTTTATTTTTAAGGGTTTTTGTGTATTTTGAAGAATTTTTACGATTTTTATGGTTTTTATTTTGGGGTTTAGGGTTTTTTTTTGATTTTATGGTTTTTATGATTTTTTAGATTATTTTAACGTTTTTAGGGATTTAATGGGTTTTTAGGGTTTTATGGTTGTTATGGGTTCTACAGGTTTTTATTATTTTTAGGGATTTTTGAATTTTTTATTTTTTAGGTCTTTTTAGGGTTTTATGTTTTTAAGGTTTTCGAAGGGTTTTTTGGAGTTTTATGGGTTTTAAATGATTTTTAGGTATTGTTGTAGGTTTTTTATGGTTTTTAGGGTTTTATAAATTTTGAGGGATTTTATGGTTTTTAGGGGTTTTATATATTTTATAGTTTTTTTGCTTTTTAGTAATTTTTTAGTTTTTAGGGGATAATATTTTTTTTAGCAGATTATGTAGATTTGTTTGTGTTTTTATATGTATTTAGAGTTTTTATGGTTTTTAAGGGGTTTTATGGTTTTTCTGTTTTTTGGTGTTTTTATCATTTTTTTTGTTTTTTGGGGTTTTACATGTTTTAGGTTTTTAAGGTTTTCTTTTATTTGTTTCATTATTTTATGGTAATTTACATTTTTACAGATTTTAATAGGTTTTAGGGGTTTTATATGTTTTTTTGGGATTCTAATGTGTTTTAGGGGGTTTTAGGGTTTGTTTAGTTTTTTGATTTTATGGGTTTTGGGGTTTTTTGTTATTAGGGGATTGATGGTTTTTTTGAGTTCAGTAACATTTTTAGTGGTATAAATGGTTTTTATATTTTTAGTGTTTTGAGGGTTTTATGTGTTATATGGTTTTTAATGTTTTTAGGGGTTTTATTATTTTTAGGGTTTTTATTATTTTTGGGGTTTTTAGGGTTTTTAGTGGCTCTAATTGTTTTACGGTTTTTAGGATTTCTTATTATTTTCAGGGGTTTTAGGTTTTTTTTACATTTTTAGTCTTTTTAAGGGTTTTTAGGATTTTCTTAGTTTTGTATGGTTTTTAGGTTTTTTGAAGGATTTTGAAGGATTTTTGGGTTTTTATGGTTTTTAGTGTTTTTAGAGGTTTTGGAATCATTTATCTTATATAGGGAAAGGATGGTGCGGGGACAAGGTATTCCTAACCCCTTAGAAATTATAAAAGAAAGAAAGAAGATGAGAAAGGGTAGGGTAAAATGACCCACACTAAAACGCCCTGAACACCCAAACACCAAAGTCTAAAATACCGAAAAGACAAAAAGAAAAGACAGAAGTTACAAATTGACTTATCGATACCCATAAGGATCCCCATCATCACCATAACCAGTTCAAGAATCCAAATCTACCGACTCCCATTCAAAATATTCATACTGCTTGAGGAAGGCTGTGTAATACTCTTTGATCTTCCGTCACTCCACATTTGGCCTCTCCTTGCCATAACAACCTTCCTTACCATGGGAATCTCCCTCAACTTTTCTGGCCTTATAGGATTCTCTGGTAGCAATTGGACTAGAATGGTAAGAATAATCCCTCCTTGTTCTCTACTTTATAAGGGGGCACTCCAAGCCCTTCCTTCTTACTTTGCAACTCCTCATCAGCACTCAACTCCCTAGGTTTGAAATTCCCATCCTTTCTATGATCAGTAGCAGAAGACTCAACCGCACCTCCCTTACTATGTCTAGGAGTGAGGTGATAGATAGACCGTAGTCTCCTCTAATTGTGGCAAGAGTCCAATCCAGGAGAAAGAGGGAGACCCATCGAATCCTTCTCCCTACTGAACCTAGAAAAACTAGCATACATGATTTCATCATGATCCCTGAATATTTCCCCCAACCTTATATGTTCATCATTATCATCCCTAAGGAAGATCATCTATTGTAGGATTGGATTCTGCAAGATTTATTTTTGATGCTAATCAAAGGGGATTTCTGAATATTCCAGCATTATCAGATTAGACAACTCATCACACAGAGGTAGAGTCTCAAACACAATAAAGGAAGAGCTCAGATTAGGTTCCTCAACAATCCCTCTAACTACAGAATGGTTGTCAGACTGACTCCAGGCTGAGGGGAATCAATCATACCATCACCAAATATAACAACATCATCCAGCACCTGGTCCATCATTTTCCCAGAAGATAAGCGATTTTTCTCCACTCCCAGAAACCACATTCCTTCAAAAAATGGAATCAAATCCATCTCATGTAGGTCAACAAGGGGTTCAAAAACATCCTTAACCACCACAACCTTCAATTCCTGGCTCAAAATACCCCCTCATAATTTCCCATATACTCCATGAGATCTAAGGCCATGAATCGATTACAAGTTAATACTAACTCATATCCCAAGATCTTCCCTTATGCAACAACTGCTGAAGAATTTGGTAGTGTCACCCTCTCTGTCCCTTCACCAATGAGTCTTGGATTCTAGCTATCCTAACTAAAATTATCAACCAAAAATTAAAGGCCACTACCACATCTTTCTCAGAAAACTCATCCCCCCACCTAACTGGAGGAAGGGGCATTACCCACAAGTCCCAGACCACCCTTCAATCGCTTTAATATGTCCATTATAATAGCTTCAGATTGGTACCCCTCAGCCCCCTTCTAGGAGATGGTTCTCCTTTCTTCTACCCTAGTAACCCTTTCTACATCTAGAAGGTTATCCTGTGGAGTTACATTCCTTTCCTCAAGATTATATGACAACCCCAACCCCATAGAGGTGGAACACCACTCACTCTCAGCCACAAGACACTCATTACCCCTATGTCTACAATCCCTTTTCACATGGACAAGTATAAATCAAGATTCATATTAGCTCACCAAAGATTCAAACACCACTAGTTGCTTCCACTAAAACATCTCACCCATTTCAATCCAAATAAAGTCAACTGGATCCTTCGAATCATCGATTTCAACACAGACCATCAGAGCAACCAAGTGGAAAAGAGCCATGGTTCTCCTATCCACACACAAAAACCTTCTAACCAAATTTCCCAACATTGAAATAATAGGCATGTTTTGAATGAAAAGGGGAAGTTTATGTATTTTTGGGTTTTTATGGTTCTAAAGGGTTATGTTTATTAGGTGTCTTTTTTTATTTTTTAGGGTTTTAATGGGTTTTTAGCGTTTTTTTACTTTTTAGGGGTTTAAAAGGTTTTTATAGTTTTAGTGGTTGTTCTAGGTTTTTAAGGTTTTAGGGGACTTTATGGATTTTAGGGTGTTAGGGATTTTTTGGGTTTTAAGGGTTTTAATATTTTCTAGGATTTTAGAGTTTTATTTGTTTTTTGGATTTTAAAAAATTTGTTAAGTGTTTTTATGGATTTTATAATTTTTCCATATTTATAAATTTTTAGGGGTTTTATTTATTTTTATGGTTTTTTGGGGTTTTAGGAATTTTGAGAGTTTTAGTTTTTTTTTATTTTATCTATTTTTTCGGATTTTAATAATTTTTATGGTTTTAGGGCTATTAGTGTCTTTAGGTTTTTAATGTTATCTTTGGGGATTTCAACGTTACAAGTGATTTTTTTGATTTTATGGTTTTCATGGTTTTTATGGTGTATTAGGGTTTTTTTTCATTTTTACTTTTCTATGGGTGTTTAGTGATTTTAGTTTTTTTTGGTTTCGTTTAAGATTTTCAAGATTCAATGGTTTTTTATATTTTCAAGTGTTTTTTTGGGTTTTTAGGATTTTTATGGTTTTTAATGTTTTTAGGATTTTAGGATTTGGAGGATTTTAGGGGCATTATGGTTTTTTGGGATTTCAGGGTTTTTTTGTTTTTAGGGGTTTTAGGGTTTCTTAATGTTTTTAATATTTTTAGGGGTTCAATAATTTTAAGATTTTTTGAATGTTTGTAGGGGTTTAATGGGGTTTATCAGTTTTTAGTGGTTTTATGGTTTTATTGGTTTTTCAGGTGTTAGAGTTTTTATGTTTTTAGGGTTTTTGGGGGTGTTTTGGATTTTTAGGGTTTTAGGTTTTTTAGGGGTTTTAAATATTTTATTGGTTTTATGGATTTCATAGGGACTTCAGAGTTTTTTAAGGTTTTTTATGTTTTTAGGGATTTTTATGTATTTTTTTATTTTTGTGGGTATTAGTGGTTTTAGAGATTTTGTGGGGGTTTTAGGGTGTTTTAGGGGTTTTGTGTGTTATTTTGGTTTTTAATGTTTTTTGAGTTTTCAGGGATTTTAATATTTCTAGAGTTTTGTAATCTTTTTAAGTTTTTTAGGGTTTTTAGAGATTTTGGGGATTTAATGATTTTATGGGATTTTAGTGATTTTAAGGTTCTTAGGTGTTTTATGTTTTTTATGGTTTTTAGTGTTTTAGGGTTTTTAGTGTTTTTTCTATTTTCGGGGTTTAATGTTCTTTATGGTTTTAAGGTTTTATTTGGGGTTTTCAGGGTTTTTAGAGTTTTTTATGTTTCAGGTACATTTTGGTATTTTTTAGGATTTTTAATAATATTAGGGATCTAGAGATTTCAAGTGTTTTTTAGGTTTTTAAAGTTTTTTTTGGTTTAGGGGTTTCTTTAGTTATTTAGGTTTTTACGGTTTTTAAAGGATATTAGTGTTTTAATGTTTTTTATATTTTTTAACATTTTAGGTGTCTAAAGTGTTTTTAGAGTTTTTTTTCGATTTTTAATGTTTTTATGGGGTTTTATGGTTGATTAATGTTTTTAGGGGATTTTTATTTTTTTAGGGGTCTAGGGGTTTCTAGGGTTTTTAACATTTTTAGTATTTTATAGGTTTTAATCATTTTTTAGGCATTAAAGGATTTCTTTTTATTTTTCTTGTCTTTTAGCATATTTAATATTTTTATTGATATTTAGGTTTTAATTTTTTTTGGGTTTATATGTTTTTTTTGGTTTTTAGGGATTTTTTTTAGTTTTTTGGGGGGTTTTCAGGTTTCTAATTTTTTTTAATATTTTAAGGTGTTAAAAGTATTTTTTTTATTTTTTAGTGGGTTTTAGGGGTATTATGAGTTTTTATATATTTTTAGGATTTTATTGTTTTTATCATTTTCAGGTTTTAATATTTTTATGGTGTTCATCCATTTTTAGCATTTTTAGGTTTTTTATTGGATATAAGTTCTTTTAGGATTTTATGATTTTCTTATGATTGCTTAGGGTTTTAGGGTTTTTTACGTTTCTAGGGGTCTTTATGGATTTTTTTAAATTTTTATGGTCTTATAGGTTTTTTTTGGATTTGGAGTGTTTTTAGGTTTTTTATGTTTTCTATGGTTTTAGGTTTTTTGAGTAGTTTTGCATTTTTTTATTTATATTGTATTTAATATTTTTTGGGGGTTTAATGTGTTTTGGCGTTTTTAGTATTTTTATGATTTTTATTGTTTATAGGGTTTTTAATGTTGTTAGTTTTTTTTGGGTTTTAGGGGGTTTTATGGTTTTTTAGGGTTTTTAATTTTTTTAGGTTTTTCGGGGTTTTAGGTATTTTTATGTTTTTATTTTTTCTTAGGGTTTTTAAAGATTTTAGGGTTTTTATGATTTTTAGCGATGTTTATAATTTATATTTATTTTTATTATTTTAAGGGATTTTGATGGTTTTAGGTATTTAGAGGGTTTAGGGTTTTTATGGGTGTTTTGGAGTTTTAGGGGTGTTATTATGTTTTGAGGGTTTTATGGATTTTTATATTTTTTTATCATTATTGCATGTTTAAATTTTTTTTTTATTTTTTAGTGGGTTTTTGGGTTTTATATATTTTTATGGTTTTCTATGTTTTCTATGTTTTTAGTGGTTTTATGGTTTTAGATGGTTTTAATGTTTTTTGTGTTTTTAATGGTTTTTATCAATTTTAGTTTTTTTGTGGTTTTAAATGTTTTTAGGTTTTTATGTTTTTCTTAGTGTTTTTAGGGTTCTTAGTGATTTTATTTTTTTAGGAATTTTACAATATTTTAGGATTTTTATAATTTTTGTGGAATTTGACAGTTTTTTGGATTTTTATTGGTTTTTGGGTTATTGGGAAGTTTTTTTGAGATTTTATGAATTTAATGGGTTTTAGGGTTTTTAATGTTTTAGGGGATTGATGGGGTTTTATAATTTTTAGTGGGTTGTATGGTTTTCGTGTTTTTTTATGTTTTATAGGTTTGTAGGGGTTTTATAGTTTTTTTATTTTTAAGGTTTTTTTTGTGTTTTCTGAATTTTTTGGTTTGTTAGTGGATTTTGGTTTTTAGGGAATTCATAGGGGTTTTTAGGGTTTTTAGGGGCTTTTAGGTTTATTTGGATTTTTATGATTTTTTTATAATTGTTATAGTTTTTATGGGTTTTCTGTATTTTATGGATTTTAGGGTTTTTAAGTGGTTTTAGGGTTTTTATTGGGTTTTGGGGTTTTTACTGTTTATTTTTAGTTTTTATCATTTTTCTAGGGGTTTTAGGCATTTTGAGGGGGGATTTGGGGGTTTTTTGGGTCTTTCGGTTTTATTGGATTATTTTATGGTTTTATGGTTTTTTAGATTTTTGAATGTTGTTTTGGTTAAAAATGTTTTTATTATTTTTAGATGTTTTCAGTGTTTTAATTTTCTTTAGGCATTTTAAGGAATATAATTTTTTATGGTTTTTAGGGGGTTTTAGTTTTTTTGTCTTTTTATGGGATTTGAGGTTTTAGTGTATTTTAGTTTTTTTGGGTTTTAAGTGTTTTAGGTTTTTATGGTTTTGAAAGGAGCTTAAGGGTTTTTTAGTTTTTACTGAATTTTTGGGTATTTTTAAGGATTTTTATGATTTTTTGGGGGTTTTAGGTAATTTTATGGTATTTAGGGGTTTTAGGGTTTTTATTGCTTTTTAGTGTTTTTAGTGTTTTAAAGGTTTTAAGGGTTTTAGATATTTTTATGTTTTAAGGTTTTCTTATTGTTTTGAAAAGGTTTTTGGGGCCCTTTAGATTTTCTATTATTTTTTGGGGGCCTATAGATTTTTAGGGGTTTTATGATTTCGTTTTGGGATTTGAAATTTTTTACTTTTTTAGGGGTTTTAAGGTTTTTAAGGAATTTTTCATGATTTTAGGGATTTAAAACGGTTTTACAGTCATTAGTATTTTTATTGTTTAATGGTTCTTAAGGTTTTGTAAAGGGTTTTAATTCTTTTTAAAGATATTTGGGGTTTTTTGGGTTTTTTAGGGTCTTTAGAGTTTTTAGGTTATTTAGGGGGGTTTAAATGCTTTTAGTTTTTTAATTTTTTCTTTGGGTTTATTAAGGTTTTTAGGTTTTTTATGTTTTAGGGATTGTTAGAGATTTTTACGGATTTTTATGTGTTTTTCGGGTTTTTATGGATTCTGAGGTGTTTTAGTGGTTTTATAGTTTTATTCGGATTTAGTGTTTTTTGGGGTTTTACAGTTTTTATGGTTTTTAGGGGTTTTATGGGTTTTAGGGGATTTTAGGGTCTTTTAGGGTTTTATCATTTTTTGGTTTTTTATGTGTGTCAATTTTTTTATAGTTTTTAAGGTTTTCTTAAGGGTTTTTAGGATTTTAGGGATCTTTAATTTTTATTGGTTTTTATAGATTTTATGGTTTTTATGGTTTTTAGGGTTTTTATCATTTTTTTTAGTTTTTTATGTTTTTTAGGTATTTAAGGATTTCCTAGGGGTTTTTAGGGTTTTAGAGTTTTTTTATATTTTATGGATTTCTTGGGGTTTTTAGTATTTTTATGGTTTTTAGGGTTTTTTGGGTTTTTAGTTTTTTATTGGTTTGGGGGTTTTTAGGGGTTTTTAATTTTTTTAGGGTTTTTAGGTTTTTTTAGAGTTTTAATGTTTCTTGGGGTTTAAAGGGTTTTAGGGTTTTTAGTGGTATTTTATTTTATTTTTATGGTTTTTAGCATTTTTATTGTATTTTGGGTTTTTTTTTGGTTTTTAGTGTTTTTAGGGATTTATAAATTTCTATGTTTTTAGTGACTTTCATTGTTTTTAGGTTTTTAAATAGTCCTAGAGGTTTTCCGGCTCTTTATGGGTTTATATTGTTTTTTTACTGATTATTAAGGATATTTAGGATTTTTTGTGGTTTTAGGGTTTTTAGTAATTCTGATGGTTTTAGGGATTTTTTGGATTTCCAGGGTTTTTATAGTGTTTTTGTGTTTTACGGTCTTTTTTAGTTTTTAGGGTTTTTAATATTTTTAGATTTTTTTTATCATTTTTGGTTTTCAAATTGGTTTTAGAGTTTTTAGTGACTTTTTAGGTTTTTTATGGGTTTAAAGGTTTTTAAGGTTTTTATTGTTTTTATGGATTTAAGGGTTTCTAGGTTTTAAGGTCTTTGTAGGGTTTTGAAGGGTTTTTTCGTTTTTTGGTTTTTTAGGGGTTTTTAGAAATTTTTTATTTTAAGGTTTTCTTTGGGGTTTTTAGTTTTTTATGAATTATATTTATTTCTAGGTAGATTTAGGTATGTTTTTTAAATTTCACTATTTTTTAGGTTCATTAGTGATTTTTTTGTGTTTGTACTTTTTTACGGTATTTATGGGTTTTTAGGGTTTTTATTGTTTTTGGATTTCTAGCATTGTATAGGTTTTGACGAGTTTTATGTTTTTTTCATATTTTTAAGAATTTTATTGGGTTTTATATGTTTTAAAAGGTTTCTAATTTTTTAATAATTTTTAGAAATTTTTAGTATTTTTTGGTTTTTATGGTTTTAGGCACTTTGTGTGGTTTAGGGTTTTCATGGTTTTTTTGAGTTTCTATATCTTTTTGAGTATTTAGTAATTTTAATGTTTTTATATTTTATTAAACTTTTAGTAAATTAGATGTGTTTTTTGTGTTTTTATTGTCTTATAGTGTTTTTATGATGTTTTATAGTTTTTATAGATTTTAGGGGTTTTAGGGTTTGTAGGGGTTTTAGGGATTTTTTAGGATATTTATCATATTTTAGGTTTTTATGGGTTTAAGTGTTTTTAGGGTTTTAGTGTTTTCTTTTGTTATTTTTAGGTTTTTAGGGTCATTTACATATTAATGGATTTTTTGGCCTTCTAATGTTTTCTTATAGTTTTTAGGTTTTTATAGATTTACGGAGGGTTTTTGCACATTTTAAAATTTGATAGTTTTTTTGGGTTTTTAACATTTTTAGGGGTTTTATCATTTTTAGGGTTTCTTAGGTATTTTAGTTTTTTCTATTTTTTTAAGGTTTTCAAAGTGATTTTGGGGGTTTTAGGTTTTTTTGTTGAAGAATTTTTTTTGTGATTCTTTATAATTTTTATTGGTTTAGGTGTTTTTGGGTTTTTAGTGTTTTTTGGTATTTTTTGGTATTTTTTGAGTATCGAGGGGTTTTAATAGTTTTTAAATTATTATGGTTTTCATAGGTTTTTTAAGGGTTTATGTACTTTTTAAATTTATGTGTTTTTAGGCCTTTTATAGGATTCTTAAGGTTTTATAGTATTTTCAATGAATTTATGGGTTTTTAGGGTTTTTAGTGGGTTTTGGGGTTTCAGGGGTTTTATTAAGATTTTTAGGGTTTAAAAGGTCTTTAGTATTTTTAATGTTATTTGGGGTTTAATAGGGTTTTATACATTTTAGTGGTTTAGTTTTTTATGAGTATTTATGTTTTTTAAGGAATTAGTGGTTTTATTGGTTTAGGGTATTTGGTGGTTTTTAGTGTCTTTAGGGTTTCTAGTTTTTTTTGATTTTTTAGCAGTTTCAAGTGTTTTTAGGGTTTTTAATATTTTCTTATTCTTTTTCAGGGTTTTAGGATATTTTTTCGTTATAAGGATTTTAGGTCTTCTTTAGGATTTTATGGTTTTTAGGGTTTTTATGGATTCTCTTGGGTTTTTGGGTTTTTTAGTATTATTAGGTTTTTAGGGTTTATGGGTTATTAGGTTTTTTTGAGTTTTTCATGATTCTTATGGTTTTTTCAAGTTTTTCATTTTTTATGGATTTAAAGGGTTTTTAGAGTATTTAGTGGGTTTCTTGAGGTTTATGCATTTTAGGGTTTTCTTGTCTTTTAGGGTTCTTTAAGGTTTTTAGAATCATAGAGAGTTTTAAACATTTTTTTAATGTTTTTTGGGGTATTATGTGTTTTTAGGTTTTTAAGAACATAATATTGATTTTCACGGTTGTTAGGGGTTTCTTGGATTTTTTGTATATTTAATTATTTTTTTGATTTTTATGGTTTTTTTTTATTTAGAGGGTTTATATAATTTATTAGGGGTTTTAGTGTTTTTTATGGCATTTGTATTTTCTTGGTTTTAAGGTTTTTAATTGTATTTGTGTTTTTAAATTTTTATTTCGTGATTTCCCAGGTTTTAGAGTTTTTTACATTTTTAGTGATTTTTAACCAGTTTTTGTATTTTTATGGTTTTTATTATTTTTAGGGATTTTGAGGGTTTTTTTGGTTTTTTTTTTAATTTTTATGGTTTTTAAGAAATTTTTATGTTTTTAGGGTTTTTGGAGTTTTTTAGGGTTTCAATTTTTTTAGTGTTTTTTTTCATTTTTATGGGTTTAAAGGTGTTTTGGATTTTTTAGTGGGTTTTAAGGTTTTTATGAGATTTTGGTGATTTAATTTTTTTAGGGGATTTTTCGGTTTTTTCGGTTTTTTGATTTCTTCAATGGATTTAGGTTTTTATGTGTTTTTTAGTATTTTTAGGTTTTTAAGGTTTTTCTTCAGGTTTTCCCTATATTCATTTTTTAGTTTTTTCATGTTCTTTAGTGCTTTCTTAAGATTTTTATCTTTTTTATTTTTTTAAGGTGTTTTGAATGGGTTTTGTGTTTTTAGGGCTTTTAGGGGTTTTTTTGGGTTTTAGGTTTTTTTATAGTTTTTATGTTTCATTTGAGTTTAATAACTTTTTAGTGATTTAATTTTTTTTAATATTTTATATTAGTTTTATGGATTTTATGGGTTTTTTAGGTTTGGGTGGTTTTTATGGGTTTTAGAGTTTTTAGGGTTTATAAAGGGTTTCTTTGTTTTTTAGTTTTTTAGAAATTTTAAGTGTTTCTTGGTTTTATAGATTTCTTAGGGAATTATAAGGTTTTTAGTATTTTTAAATTTTTTATAGATTCTATGGTTTTTGATAATTTTTTTAGGTTTTTTATATAAATTATAAGAAGTTTTAATGGGATTTATTATTTTTAGGTTTTTAGATATTTTTTAAATTTTTTATGGGTTATGTTTTGTGGAATTTTAATGTTTTTATGGGTTTTGAGGGTTTTACGGTTTTTAGCATATTGAGAATATTTATGAACTTTTGGGTTTTAATGATTCATTGAGTTTTTTAGGGTTATTACATTTTTTATTTTATTTACGATTTTTGGGGTTTAAAGGGATTTTTGAGTTTTTATGTTTTTAGTATTTTATGATGTATTTTTGGGTTTTGAAGGTTTTTTGAGGTTCTTATGGTTTTTAGGTTTTTATGGGGTTTTAGTGTATTTAGTGTTGTTCATGTTTTTTATTGATTTTTTGTAATTTTAGGTTTTTAAGGTTTTCTTAGGGTTTTTTGGTTTTTAATTTTTATTTTATTTTTTAGGGAGTTCTATGTATTATTATAGTTTATAGGTATTTTAATGTTTTATAATTTTTTTTTTGATTTTTTTAGGTTTTTATGGGTTTTAAGTGTTTTTAGGGTTTTATGGGTTTCATTGTGTTTTTCGGGGTTTTAGGGGGTTTTAATTTTTTTTGTTATTTTTATGGTTATTTTAGAATTATTATGGATTTGTAGAATTTTTGGGTTTTGGAGGTGTTTTATTTTTATTTAATTTTTTTAAGGTTTTTATAGTTTCTTTTGGATTTTAGTGGTTTTATTGTTTTTTAGGGTTTTTATGGTTTTGTTAGAGTTTTCAACATTTTTAGGCGTTTAAATGGTTTTAGTGTTTTTTTTGGGTTTTGACGGTTTAATGGGATTTTATGATATTTTATATTTTTTAGGTTTTTTAGGGTTTTTATCCTTTATTGGGATTTATAGAATTTTTAGGTTTTTAGGGGGATTAGTGTTTTTTTATTTAGGGGTTTCCTTATGGTTTTTTTAGTTTTTAAATATTTTTATTTTTTACGGATTTTTTAGTAGTTTTTAGTATTTTGATTATATTTTAGAATTTTCAGTATTTTGATTGAATTTTAGGATTTTATGTGTTTTTTTTGGTTTAAGGGATTCTGAGGGTTTTTCGGTTTTTAGGGTTTTTTGTGTTTTTAATGTTTTTTTAGTTTTGGCGGTTTTTTTGTTTATAGATTTTTTTAAAAGTTTTAACTTTTGTTAGTGATTTTAATGGTTTTTTGAGTTTTTGTGGATTTTTATGGTTTTAGGGTGTTTAATGTTTTAGGGGATTTATTGTTTTTTATTGTTTTTAGGTTTTTAACATTTGTATGTTTTTAGTGGTTTTTTTGTTGTTATAATTTTATTGTTTTCTTAGGGGTTTTCATATTTTTTACGGTTTTAATGTTCTTAATAATTTTTATTAATTTTTTATATTTTTTATGTTTATAAGTGTTTTTGGTAATCTGATAATTTTTAGGGGTTCTGGGGTTTTACAGTTTATAAGGGTTTTATCATTTTTAGGTTTTTTATGGGTTTATGTGTTTTTTATGTTTTTAATGTTTTCATTGGTTTTTTCATGGATTTTTGGGTTTTTTACATTTTTATGGATTTTTAGGAATTTTAAGGTTTTTTTGGGGTTTTATGGTTTTAGGAAATTTTTGGGGTTTTATGGTTATTATTTTAAATGTTTTTTAGTTTTTTTGGGATTTGATTGAGTGTTTTAGTGTATTTTAGGTTTTTATATTTTTTAATGTTTTAGGGGATTAAATTATATTTAGTGTTTTTAATGTGTTTTTAGGGATTTTATAGTTTTTATGTTTTTATTGTTTTTATGGTTTTCAGGGTCTTTTATGGGTTATTCGGGGTTTTAGGTTTGTATTTTTATGGGGTTTAATGTTTTTTTCTTTTTAAGGATTCATAATATTTTTAAGGGTTTTTTGTTTTTAGCATTTTTTGAGTGTTTTATGGGTTTTTACATTTTTTATGGGATTTATGGAGTTTTTAGGGTTTTTAGGGATTTTGAGGTTTTTTAGGGTTAATGGGGTTTTGAGATTCTTTGGGTTTTCAATGGATATAAGTGTTTTTAGTGTTTAGATTTTTTCTTAAATGTGTTTATGGATTTTAGGGTTTTTATGTTTCTAGGTATTATTATGGGTTTTTAGTATTTTTATGGTATTTTAGGGTTTGAAGAGTTTTTTAGGTTTTTGAGGGGTTTTTATGTTTTTTCTCTCTTTTATGGTTTTATCCTTTTTAGGTATTATGGGTCTTATGTTTTTTTATGGTTTTCGTAGGGGTCTTCATAGTTTTTAGGGTTTTTACATTTTTAGGGATTTTCAGGGTTTTTTATGATTTTTATGGGTTTTTAGGATTTTTAACGATTTTGTTGGGTTTTAGGGTTTTTATAATTTATTAAGGTTTTATCATTTATTAGTTTTTTTATTAGGTTTTTTAATATTTTTTATGTTTCTAATATTTTCTTAGGGTTTTTAGCATTTTTAATGGGGTTTTATGTTTTTAGGTTTTTTAGGGCCTTTTAATGAATTTTATGGTTTTCAGTGTTTTAGGATTTTTATGGGGTTTTAGGGTTTTTACCGTTTTTATGCTTTTATAGGGTTTTTGGAGTTGTTTTAATTTTTAAGGTTTTAATTTGTTTTTGAGTTACTAACGTTTAGGGGTTTAGAGAGATATTAGACTCACAGTAGGGTTTTGGGTGTTTAAATCTTTTTAGGGGTTTTTTGGGTTTTTAAGTTTTATGGGGGTTTTATTGGTTTTTTAGGATTTTGGGGGTTTATGGGTTTTTATAATTTTTAACTTTTTTCGATTTTATGGGGTTTTAAGTTTATTTATGATTTTATGGTTTTCTTAGGATTTTTAGGTTTTCCTTTTTTTTTTGATATTTTTTTTAGGACTTTCTTAAATTTTAAGGGTTTTTATTGTGTTTAGGGGTTTTACGATTTTTAGAGATATTTGGGTTTTTTGAGATTTTTATTATGTTTTTTGGGGTATTATGGGTTTTTAATGTTTTTAAAATTTATAAGGGTTTAAAGGGGTTTTAGAGATTTTGTTTTTTTTATTGGTTTTATGGGTTATTAGGGTTTTTATGGTGTTTTGGGTTTTAACTTTTTAAGGATTTTAAGGTTTACTAAGGGTTTTTTTTTCTGTTTTATATGTTTTTGTGGATTATTAGGATTTTAAGAATTTTTAGGGGTTTTAGTGTTTTTATTTATTTTTAGGGGGTGTTATGGGTTTTAGGGTTTTTTCAATTTTATGTTTTTTGGGGTTTTATGTGTTTTTAAATTTGTATGGTTTTATGGCTTTTTACGTTTTTTAGAATTTTTAGGAAGTTTGTCAGATTTCTATTCTTTTTAGTGGATACAGGAATTTTGAGGGTTTTTGGGGTTTTAGGGATTTTATGTTTTTTTGGGTTCTCTGATATTTTTCATATTTTTTTAGGGTTTATATGTTTTTTAGTTTTTGTTAAAAAATTTAGGGTTTAAAAGGGTTTTTAGTGTTTTTAGTGGTTTTAGTGATTTTTGGGGGGTTTTTGGGTTTTTCTTGTTTTTAGGGGTTTTTTGATTTTTAGTGTTTTATGGGATTTTTAGGTTTTAGGGATTTTTAAGGAATATTTAGTATTTTTATGGTATTTTATTATTTTTAGGTATAATGAGGTTTTTAGTGTTTTTTGGGTTTTTTGGGTTTTTTACGTTTCTATTTTTCTTTTGTGTTCTATAGGATATTTAGGTTTTTTTATAGTTTTTCAAACATTTATGTGATTTGAAGGTATTTTAGAGTTTATTTTTTGGTATTTATTTTTTATGGGTTTTAGGTTTTTTAATGATTTTATTGATTTTATGGTTTTCAAAGTTTTTATGGTATTAGGGTCATTTATGGTTTTAGGGTCTTTTATAGATTTGATATTTTTTTAGGGTTTTAAGGGTTTTAAGTGTATTTAGGGTTCAATGATTTTCTTAGGGGTTTTCAGGGGTTATATGGTTTTATATGTTTCTATGAATGTTTTTGGTTTTTTATGATTTTTATGGATTTCATGGGTTTTTCTGTATTTTTAAGGGTTTTAAGTTATATTATGTTTTATTAGATTTTTTCGGGGTTTCTGCAAATTTTTAGATTTTTTAGGTTTTAGTGGTTTTATTTGGTTTTTTGGTTTTTAAGGTTTTCTTAAGGGTTTTAAGATTTTCAGATATTTTTTAAATATTTTTGGATTTTTAGTGATTTTTAGGATTTTTAGCGATTTTAGGGTTTATAAGGATTTTGAGGGGTTTTAGTGTCTTTTTGGTTCTTCATGTTTTTTTTGGGATTTTATAGTTTTTTTTGGGTTTTAGGGGATTTAATTTTTTTTAGTTTTTTAATGTTTTAATGGTTTAAGGGGGTTTTAGATTTTTTAGTGGTTTTTTCTGGTTTTATGTGTTTTTATTTTTTTTGGGGTTTATGGTTTTAAAGATTTTATTGACTTTTAGGGGATTTTAGGTTTTTGAGTATTTTTAGGGTTTAAAAGAGTTTAAGGTGTATTTAGTATTTTAATGGATTGTTGTAACGACCCAAACATTTATCAATGGAACTTTTCCATTATTGTAGTAATTTAATATAGTATAAATCACATAAAATCTCTTATAGGACATAATAAAAACATTGTAAATGAATAATTACTGAAATAAAATGTTTTTCTAGAAGTTAAGGAAACTAAAATAACATGGAATTAGGAATAGTAATATGAACCTTATGAATAGTAAACTATAAAAATGAATTGTAACCTCACTCATGATAGTATATATAATGTTCACTCATCTTATAGATTAAATTATGTTATATTTATAAAATAGAATAAGTAATTAAATGTTTTAAAAAATTATTAACGAAGTGTTGTAATTTTTTAAATTATAAATAATTAATTGAAAAATTATAATTAATGTATTATTTAAAAGAAAAATTATTTTCATAAAATTTATACATAAATTAATATTTTTTTATTATGATTTAAAGAGACAATAATGAAATTGTTGAAAGTGTTATAAAATCTATTATAATTTTAAAATCTGCATTTTATGAGTAAATTTAGAATTTCATTAAAAATTAAATTATTTATATTAAGAAAATTATTTTCATAAAATTGAGTTCATTTTTTAATTATACAAGTCAGAAAATGTTTATAAATATTTTGTTGATTTTTTTGAAATACTTGAAACTTTAGTGAATAATAAAATACTATAATTTACGGAATAAACACATTATAAATTAAGTACACTATTTATTGGGTCATCAGTGATGTAAGAAAAATAATCTTGAACTTAAATTATTTATTTTAATATTTTTTGTGATAAATCTCAATCTATTCATAGTCTTGAGCCAAAATAATAAAATTATGATTAAAATAATGGGAAAACACCCCTCTCCTTCACTATAAATACCACCCCTTGAACCTGCTTCTCCCCATGCCTACAAAAATTTTTGACATGAAAACGTTATTACCAATACTATTCCCTATCCCCTCCCCCACATCCATGAGCTCTTGATCTCTTCAAAATACAAAAAACATCATCTAAGGAGGTTCCCAAGAAAGATAAATTCAAGAGGTAAATCCCCTCTCTCTCTTGCTTTTAATTTTCTTTTGATTTCATTTATTTTCTTATTCTATTATAACCTCCCTTAATGAAAATAGAATTATAAATCCAATATGTTTGATATACTATAATTATATCATTTTAATTGATGATTCATCATTAAATACCACCCTCTCTCTCTCTCTTTTATTTTTAAAAATGTAACCGTCGCCCGTGAAGTATCAATTTACCGACATTGTTGACGATGCACATTCATTTACCTTCTACACCTTCAAGGATGATAATAAAAACATTAAATGTTATAAAAAGTAATTTAAATTGTATTCTGTAACCATATTTATGTTATGGAACTATAATTTATACAAAATACTAAATGATAAAACAAAACGAGTTCATTGTGATTGAAAAACCACCAAAATTAGCCTAAAAAGATCATCATTAAAATTTATCTAAAGATTCATCCTCAAATCATAGAACCCAATTATTTACAAGATCATTTAAACATATTTAATATCATTAATAACATATAATAGCAATTCTTCATATTTATCCCCATTTAACATGAACATCGATTCCTGTAAACTAGTGAACTGATCAAGAAAACTATGAAAACAAACACTCCTTAACGATGAAATTTAACTCTATAACTCATCCAAATTACTATAAAAGCACATAGTAAAACCATAATGAATTGTTTTTATGTATAAAAGGTTCTAGATTTTGTAATTAGCGAGTATAATGTGATTATAATGGACATTAAAGATAATTAATCATCTGAACTCAAAGTAAGGGGAATTCTCATAATAAACTCTTTTTCTTTTGGTTTCCCCCATTTCACACCATTTCAATTCAAGACTTTGGGAGTTATGAAAAAGTTGTTCGATGTTTTCTCAAATTGAAGATAGATTTTGGAGAATGGTCCCATTTATATGATGATAAGAATGAAAGATGTATTTTCAAGCTGAAGGATCTAATGAGAAAGTTGGAATGAAACCTCAACCACCCACATGTCAAAATATAGGAAGAGGCATCATGGGAAATGCATCAAAGGGACAGATAAATGATTAAAGTGTGGTATAGAAGGCCAAAAAGCTCATGAATGTTGAAAAGACATAAGGAATCAATATAATGTGTTGGAGTAGAGTAGATCACCACCCATGTTTCAATGATACAACTATAGGGAGCAAGGGAACACTACAGGCTAGTGCACTAAACCTTGTGTTCTTGAGGTTAATCAGTGTCATTAAAAACCAAAGCCAAAGTTGAAAGGGAAGGATTATTCCATAACTATTGGTGAAGTGGAGCAAGAAAATGAATTTGTACATGGTTTTCTTCCGATTCACTCAAGAATGGAAAAGGACTTATTTGATTTTGGTTCTACACATTTCTTTATATCTTTCAAGTTTTCTAGAAATATTGAATCGATTCCCTGAAACCTTGAAGTAGAGATATCCATAAAAACACATAGTTGTGAAATCATTGAAACCCAAGTGTTGCAATCTTCTCTGATTGGAATATGTGAGATGATTATTCCAGAAAATCTCATGATACTTACCTTGGTTTAATTCAATGCTAAAATGGTAAGGGAATGAAGCTCACTATATAGAGCACACACAAAAATTCTGGAAAAGGAAATATCTTTTCATATTATGAATCATCCCTTTATCCTAAACAAATTCAAATGTGATCATGAATATCATTTGGAAAATACTTTAATAGTGTGGGTATTGATTCCCTATAATGAATAATACCTCACTCAAATGGTTGAGTAAAATGAATTTATCAACCTAGGGGAAATGCACACTGTGATGGAATATAGTGATGTTTTTTTGGAAGAGTTACTTGTACTTCCCCTAGTTCATGAGGTAGTTTTATTAGTGAAACTCATACTCTAGATAATCCTCTCTCAAAGAGTCCCTATAGGATGGATCTTATAGAATTGGAGAAGTTAAAGAATTCGCTACAAGAGCATTTGTAAAAAGGGTTCATAGGCACTAGTTCATCACCATTGGGTGATCCAGTGATCCTTGTCAAGAAGAAGGATGGATCAACAATTATTTTTATTAATTATTGGGAAATCAATAAGATCATTATAAAGAAGAATCATATTATTCCAATGATTTATGATTTTTATATTAGATATGAGTATCTCGGTACTTCTCAGAGGTGTATCTTCGTTCTGGATATCATCAACTAAAAGAGAATGAGGAAGATATTAAGAATACTACCTTTCATACAAATTATGGGAACTATGAGTTCCTGTTGGTGCCCTTTGGACTTACTAATGCCCCTGCAGTCTTCATGGATTTGATAAATAGGGTCTTGAGAAATTACCTTGACCAGTTTGTGGTAGTGTATATTGATTATATTCTCATATAATCCATGAGAAATGAGGAACATGAAGAACATAATTGGTATGTGTTGGAGACATTAAGGAAGTATAATTTTTATAAAAAGTCCTGTAAGTGTGACATTTTAATGCAGAAAGTCACATTATTGGGTCATGTGATCACAAGTGATGAAATTTCTATGGACCCTTTTAAAAAATAGAAATTGGGGAGTGGCCCAGACCCTCTAGTGCCACAAAAATCCATAGTTTTCTTGGATGACTTGTAACTACAATTTTTTTTGAAAACATTTCCTTAATTTTGTAGCCTTATAACTATGTTAACTAGGAAAAGGGTAAAGTATGTCTAGATGGATAGATGTGAGTAAAGCTTCAAGGAGCTAAAGAGAATGTTGATCACTGCACTTGTACTCATATTACTAAAAGCTTGGGAAAATTTTGTGATATAAAATGATTCTTAAAAGAAAGTATTGGGTGGTATACTCGTGTAAAATGATATTGTGATAGCTTACGTCTCATGACAGCTGAATATCCATGAAAAAAACTACCCAACACATGATCTGGACAAAATAGCTATGATTTTTTCCTTGAAAATCAAGGGGGACTACCTTTATAGTGAGAGGTGTAACATATATACCAATCTAAATATCCTAAAGTATATATTCACACAAAAGGATTTTGACAAGTGTCAAAGGAGATGGATAGAGTAATTAAAAGACTATGATTTCTCTATTCACTCTCATCCTGACTAGGTAAACAAGGTAACTGATCCTCCTAGTTGAAAAAAACCTGCTACTCTTCCCAGGTTGTTGATTGAGAAAGACCCTATCTTCCTGGAAAAGAAAATAATGGATTTGAAAATAAAAATGGAATGAAATATATCCTAACTTGGACAAATTATTTCCCAACAATCTATCCAAGAGAAGATTAAAGAGGCACAAAGGGATGATCCAAAGTTACAAAAGAAGGAGATTGCATTAAAGGAAGGGAAGCTAAAATAGTCTCATTTCAATGATAATGGTGTGATTTAGTTTTGACTGAGGTTTTTTGTGCCTTCATCACCTGTGATGAAGAAGGAATAATTTACATAGATCAGCTTCCTCTATCCATATTGTGAGTACCAAGCTGTACTATGATATTTGAGAACACTTCTAGTGGGAAAACGTGAAGAATGATATTGCTGAGTATATCTAAATTTGATTGATATGTCAACATGTTAAATCCAAGTGATATAAGTCCAAATGGATGATGCAACCATTTCTTATACCCATGTGGAAATGGGAGAATTTCACTATGTACTTTGTCACAAGTAGCCCAAATACACCCAAAGAAAATAATGAGATATGGGTTGTGATGGACTGGCCCACCAAGAATTCCCACATTATCGCTATTCAAGAAGATCTCTCACATGAATAACTTGAAATGATATATGTGAAGGATTGGGTGATACTATATGGAGTTACACTATCAATTGTATCTAATCATGATCACAGGTTCAACACTAAGTTATAGAGGAGTCTTATACATGATTTGATTACTGAATTAATTTTCTCCATGACTTATCACCCCCAAACTGATCGAAAATCTGAACAGAATATTCAAACACTCAGAGATATTCTATGATCCGGATCATTTGAATTCAAATGTGTATGGGATCAGCATATAACATTGGTTGAGTCCTCATTCAACAATAGCTTCCACTAAAGTATCTAGATGGCTCTTTATGAAGATATATATGGGAATTTATGTAGAACTCCTACTTGTTGGGTTGACATTAGAGAAATAAAGCTACTTGGTCTTGATCATATGCATGAGATGAAATAGAAGGTTCAATCCATCCCGAAACTAATCAAAGCTGCTAAAAGATAGAAAAAAGGATATGCTGAAAATTGTCAAAGGGACTTGGAGTTCGACATTGGAGATAAATTCTTCAATTGAATATCCCCAAATAAAATAGTCATGTGGTTTGGAATGAAAGGGCTAATAATCCCAAGGTACATTTTTCCCCTTTGAGATCTATGATTTCATATGACCCGTGGACTATCAGCAATCACTTCCACTGAATATGGCTCATGTTCATGATGTGTTCACGTATCACTCCGGAGATATTATATACTAGATCCATCAAATGTTCTAAACTCATAGGTAGTACAACTAGAAGATGATATCTATTATGAGGAGAAGACAGTAAATATTTAGGACAGAACAGATAAGGTTCGATGCAACAATACAACCCACCTTTTTAAAGTGTTTCGGATGAACAATAAGTATAAAGAAGCAACATGGGAACTGAAGGAGGTGATGAAGGAGAATTACCCCCACCTATTTATATAAAACAAAATTTTGGGGGAAAATTTTAAAAAGGGGAGAAGAATGTAATGACCCAAACATTTATTAATGTAATTGTTACTTTTCTATAGTAATTTCATATAGTACGAATAAAATAAAGTCACATAGATGGCATAATAAAATCTTTTTAAATGATGAATCAGTGAAATAATAAGTATTTCAATATGTTAAGGAAGTTATAATAACTTGGCCTTTGGAAAAGTAATATGACCATTATGAATAGTAAAATGGCCAAATGAATAGTAACCTCTCCCATGAAAGTATAAATATAATTTAAGCATCCTATAAATTAAATTATTGTATATTTATAACATAGACTAAGTAATTAAATATTTTAAAACAATTATTAATTAAGTGCTGGGATTTTTGTAAGCCATAAATATATAATTAAAATTTATAATTAATTAAATAATTTAAAAGAAAATTTAATTTCATAAAATGTATCCATAAATTAATATTTTTATGTCATATGATTTAATGAGATGTTAATATAACTTTTCATAGTTTTATAAAATCAGTTATAATTTTAAAATCTTAATTTTTTGAGTAAATGGTGATTTTATTTAAAAATTAAATTACTAATATTTATAAAAATATTTACATTAGGTGGAGTTTTTTTTTTGAATTTCACACTTCAAAAAATGGTTTGGGTTAATGATTGTGATTTTTATGAAATACTTTATTTTTTTGGTGAATAGTAAAATACGTTAATTTATGAAATAAAAACATTATAAATTAAATACACAATTCATTGAGTCATCATTGATGTAAGAACCATAACATTAAACTTCCCTTATTTATTTTAAAAAATTTGGTTTTAATTTTTAAAATATTCATAGTCTTGATCCAAAATAATAAACTAATGACTAAAATAATGTGAAAATACCTCTCTTATCCACTATAAATACCACCCCTCACACCCTCTTCTCCTCACACCTCTCAAGATTTGAGCTCTGCTAAAATTCTTCCAAATATACTTACCTAGACCTTCTCCCACATCTAGGTGATCTTGGGCCCATCAAAATAAAAAAACTTTTCTTTAAGGAGTCTGCCAAGGAGGATAAATTCAAGAGGTATATCCTCTCTCTCTCTCTTTTAATTTTCATTCAATTTCATTTAATTTCTTATTCTCTACTAAAATCCCTTCATCCAAATGGCATGATAAATCCAATATGTTTGATATAATATAATTATATGATGTAAATTAAATATTCATCATTAAAATCCACCCCATATATCTTATTTTTAAAAATTAAATCATCGCTTTTGATGTGTCAATTTACCGATATTATGGGTGATGCACTTTTATTTTCCTTCAACACCTTTAAGTATGTTAAATTCAGCCATTAAATGGTTGAATTTTTTTTTGGTATATGTTATAACAATATTTATGTTTTATAACTAACATTTGTATATAATACTAAATTATAAAACAAAACAAGTTCATTATGATAGAAAAACCTCCAAAATTTACTTAAAATGGTCATCGTTAAATTTTATCTAAAGATTCATCCTCATTCCATATAACCAAATTATTTAAAAGATAATTTAAAATTATTTAATATCATTGATACCATATACTAACAATGATGTATATTTATCCTCATTTACATGAACATCCATTCATGTACAGAAGTAAACTAGTCCTGAAAAATAAGAAAACAAATACGCCCGAATGATAAAAATAAACTCTATAACTCATACATAGGCCTATAAAAGAACATTATAAAACCATAATGAATTATATTCATGTATAAAAGTTTATTTAATTGTTAATTAATTAATATAATGTGACTATATATGAAATTAAATTTAGAAAAGCATTTAGACTCAAGGTATGGGTAATTTTAAAACCCTACTCTCTTTCTTTGTGGTTTCCATCTTTCAACCGATTTTCAGTATAGATATTCCTTACATATAATTTATTTATCATTATATTACCTTTTCTAGGATATACCTATTTTCTACAGGTGTTTATGACAAACATAATGTTTTCCAAACTAACCCTTCTTTAAAAAACACACCTTTTACTTCTTGAGATTGTTTCCTCTTTACTCAAGGTTCACGATTCATGTACATTATTCACTCCTTCATTTTGGAACCCAATGATTATAAATTTATTCTCTATTAAGTGAAACCAATTCCATTCCATGGTTTATTTTATGTCTAATATTGATATTTTTTCTATGTGGAATGCAAGATAATGTAAATGTAATGATGCGATGGGTGATCCTTAAATTATATATCGGAAAGTAATTGTTATGATGTGATAGGTGCACCCAAAATTATATAGAGATCCAATTCATTAGGTAATGTGATATATCTCATGAGAAAAGTGAAATATTCATTAACATGATGTTATCTATGTTCACAACTTTTTGTGGTTTATGACCATTAAGACATGATGTTTCATTTTTATGCATTACTGTATTCCATGCTTTAATATATGGCATCTTTTAATGATTATAATCCTATTACTATTTTATGATGATAATGATTACACTCACCCATATTAAATTGTTTCATGTTCTTATCTACCCTCTTACTCGGCTTTTAAGTCACCCCTTTTTGATGTATAACCTTTTGTGATTACATGTACTATGGAGAATTCAAGTGGAAATAAGAATCTAGAGAAGAAATAATTAATTAAATCTTTATGTTTTAATTTGTAAATGTTATATTTGGTCCTAATTTTCCCTAAACACCAATCCTTTGGATCCTCAGTATGTAATGGTTATATATTTTTTTTCTTCAAAATTATGTAATAAGATATGCATGAAAAATTAGGGTCTCTATAATTGGTAGGGTTTTTTGGGTTTTAGGGTTTGTTTTTTGGGATTATTTTTGGGATTTATATAATTTTTAAGGTTTTAGGGTTTTGTTAGAGTTTATCATTTGTATTTTTTAGGGGTTTTATGTTATTTAGGGTTTAAGGTTTTATTTGGGTTCTATAAATCTTTAGGTATTTTAGGTATCTTTTCTAATTTTTATGGTTTTTAGTTTTTTTAATCTTTTTAGGTGTTTGTGGTTTCTGTTGGTTTTTATAATTTTTTGAGTTTTTTTAGTGTTTTGTGGGTCTTTAGAGTTTTTTTTATCAATTTATGTTTTAAAGGGGTTTTATAATTTTTAGTGAGTTTTATGGATTGTATAGTATGTTTGGATTTTTAATGTTCTAGGGTGTTAGGGTTTTTCGTGTTTTTTATGTATTATAATTTTTAGTATTTTTTAGGTTTTTAGGCGTCTAAAGTGTTTTAGGGTTTTAGGGTTTTAGTTGGGGTTTTCAGAGTTATTAAGGTTTTTAAATTTTTTTGGATTTTTTGGGGTTTTTATGTTTTTATGTTCTTTAGTGTGTTTAGGGATTCTGAGTTTTTTATGGTTTTTATTGTTTTTAATGTTATATAGTCTTTTGTGGTATTAGGGTTTTTTTGAGTTTATATTTTTTAGGTTTTTTGAATTTTTATCATTTCTATTATTCTAGTAGGTTTTAGAGTTTTTATTGGTTTTAAGGGTTTTATAGAGTTTTATAGTTTTTATGATTTTTATGGGTTTTAAGGGTTTTAGTGTTTTTAGAACTTTTTATATTTTTAAGTATTTTTTTTGTTTTGAAGGATTTCTTCAAGATTTTTAGGGTTTGTATGGTTTTTTTATGTTTTATGTATTTTTATTGTATTTGTAGGATTTTTTTATATTTTCAGGTTTTTATTGATTTATTAGGTATTTTTGGGGGATTATAGGGGTTTTAGGGTTTTTATGGATGTTTTGGGTTTTATAAGGTTTTCTGAATTTTTTAGGGTTTTATGGTTTTTTAGAATTTTTATCGTATCTATGGGTTTAAATGATTTTTCTATTTTTTTTGGTTTTTTATTTTTATGGGATTATTAATGTTTTTTGCAGTTTTTGGGTTTTTAAGTGTTTTATAGGTTTAAGGGTTTTTAGGAATTTTAAAATCTTATTAGTTTGAGGGGATCTATGTATTATTTGGAATTTAATATTTTCTAATAGTTTTGTCATGGTTTGTAGGGGTATTTTTGTTTTTATGGAATTGAGTTGTTTTTTAATATTTTTATGATTTTTAGTGTTTTTATGGATTTTGATGGTATTTATAATTTTTTATTCTTTTGGAGTTTTAAGTGTTTTTAGGTTTTTATAGTCTTTATAGGGTTTTTTCAAGACTTTTAGTGGTTTTATTTGTTTTTATTGTGTTTTAAAGAATTTTTAGTGTTTTTTATAGGTTTTAGGGCAAGGAAGATGCGAGGGTCGGGCTATTCCCGGCCCCCCCAAATTTATTAGAAAGAAAAAAAAGACTCATAAGACAAGGGAGGAGAGGGGTCAGTCAACCCACACCCAAAACCCCTTACAACCCACGCTAAAAAAAGAAAAATCAAAAAGAAAAAAATAAACTAAAACCCAAGAAGGAAAAACACACAACAACAAGTAGAAACCCTCTTCATCACCATCATCAACCAGCATCCAGCAGCTCACAACCAAGTAATGACCAGCCTCCAATCTCACCATGTATAGCATCCAGCATAATCTAGTCCTCACAGCCACAACATCGCTTAGCAGCATCTCCAACCGCATCACCCAGCCAAACAGAACAAGCATACCATAACATCGACCAACTTCCAGACCCCAGCAACTCTTCTTCCCTACCAACAGCCAGCTCAAGCGGATTCCCACTGCCAAACCCTCCGCAGCAATCCATCCTTGTTAGTAACTCACAGCTAAATATCTAGCCACATCCAGCATCACATCCAAGCCATCTACCAGCTTTTTCGTTAAAGAAATCAAAAAATCCCAACCATACAACTTTCATCCAGGACGCATCAAGCATCCAATTGCTCCAACTCCAGAAATCACTAACGGCATCATCCCACTCCGAACCCCATTGCAGCATCAAAACCATAAAAAATAATACTATCCCAGCCAGCAACTCATTCCGAACCATAACCATCACGCAACCAACAAACCAAGCCACCATCGAAGAGAACCATAGAAACAGATTGAACCCGTAGAGCAATAAACCATGATCTAACAGCACACCATAACTAGAGAAAAATTGCAGAAAAAATGCCATGAAAGAGGAAACATACCATATCTGCATCGACATCAAGGAAGCGTCCTTGAAACGGAACCGAAGCGGTAAAATAAGAGAGTTGAACAGCATCCAAATAGGCCATAGACCACACCGCCGATATGATCCCCTCCCCCACTTCAAATGTGTCTCCTGCAACCTCGGTGAAAAACCGGAAACTCCCACAGCATCAGGCTTCAAGCGCGATATTGCATCAAAGATCCACCCAAGCAGTAAACATTGCACAAACCGCTGCCAAAACGAACTCGTTTGCAACTCCTCACCAAGATTGCATCGTCGCTGAGGTATCCAGCATCGGTCAGCCCGAGGAAAACCCAGATATGGAAAGTAAACTCTGATCCACATCGGATTCCCATCAAGGAATTCGACCGCCAAAGAGCCATCTGCAACTCCGTATACCAGATCCAGCCGATCCAAGCCCCAAGAAGCCCGCACAACCTCCAATCCTGATAAAAACCAAACACATTTGCAATGAAGTCCTTCTGAAGCTGAGAGCCAGAGCATGGGATGAGGATAATGAAACTACCGAAGATGGGAGACCACCGTCGTCTTGGATCCAATGAACGCACCCAGAGAGCACCGCCGGCAAGGAAGACCATCTCCGAAATCCATGGGAGGAATCTTCGAACGAGAGAGAGAACCTGGAGAGACCGGCACCATCTTTTATAGATTTTAGGGATATTAATGATTTTGAGGGGTTTTATGGTTTTTTATTTTTTTAAGGGTATTTTTTATTTTTTAGGGATTTTAAAGTATTTTATAGTATTTTATATTTTTAGGGGATTAAAACGTATTGAAAATTTTTATTAGTTTTAGTGTTTTTATGGGGTTTTATGGGTTTTAAGGTTTTCATGAGTTTTAATGGGTTTTATGGGGTTTTAGGTTTTTTATGGTCATTAATGGTTTTTAAGGGTTTTTAAAATTTTTTAGGTTTTATAGGAGATTTATTGTTTTTAGGATTTTTCATGTTACTTATGGATCCTCAGTGTTTTTAGTGTTTTTTATGTTTATATTGATTCTCAGGGATTTTAAAATTTTTATGGGTTTTTATGGTTTTGGGTATTTTGATTGTTTTTTGTTTTTTAGGTTTTTTTGGGTTTTTAGGGTTTTTAGCATTTTTGGGGTTTTAATATTTTCATAGAAATTTTCAATTTTTTGAATGTATTTAGGGTTTTAGGGATTTTTATAAATGTTTTGGATTTTTATGGTTTTATGGATTTTGAGGGGGTTTTGGGATTTTAGGTATTTTTTGGTTTTTTGGGGTTTTAAGGTTTTTGGGGGGTTTTAGGGATTCTAACATTATTTAGAGTTTTTTATGTTTTTATGTGTTTAAATGGTTTGAGAGTTTTTAGTCATCTTTTTGGGTTTCATTTGGTTTTATGGTTTTTATGGTTTTTAGGGGTTTTTGGTTTTTAGATTTTTTCATAATTTTAGGGGTTTTAACATTATTTAGGTTTTTAGGGGTTTTATGTTTTTTGGTCATTAAGGTTTTCTAAACGGTTTTCTAGGCTTTCGGATTTTTAAAAGTTTCAATGAATTTTTAGGCTTTTTAGGACTTTTACGGTTTATTAGTGTTTTTAGGGATTTTGAAGGGTTATAGGGTTTGTAGCGTTTTTATGATGTTTGAGGTTTTAGCATTTTTTGGTTTTTATGGTTTTAATGATTTTTTAGTGTTTTTAACAAATTTAGGGGTTTAAAGGGTTTTAGAGTTTATAGTGGTTTTAATAGAATTTTTTTTTAGGGTTTTAGGGTTTTAGGGTTCTATGTATTTTTATGGTTTTTATTTTTTTATCATTTTTTAGGATTTTTATGTTTTTAGTAGTTTTAAGTGATTTTATAATTTCTGATTTTCGTAGAGGTTTTCAGGGGTTTTTTTCTTTTTGAGTTTTTAGGAATTTAAGGGATTTTTAGGATTTTATGGTTTTCTATTGGTTTTAGGGATTCTTAGGGTTACGGGGATTTTAGGGTTTTATTGTTTTTATGATTATATGGGTTTTTTGAGTTTTTATGTTTTTTATGTGTTTTTTATAATTTTTTAATGTTTGTAGGGTCTTAACAATTTTTTGGAATATTTAGTGGGTTTTTAGTGATTTTACGCATTTTTCAGGTTTTTAACGGTTTTATGGGTTTTGTGGTTTTAGGTGTATTATGGTCTTTTATTATTTGTACCTTTTTTAGGTTTTTAGGGTTTTTAATTGTTTTTTGGTTTTTAAGGACTTTTATGGGATATTTTTTTATTTTTAGGGTTTTTTACATGTTTACTGATTTTTAAGGCTTTTTTTGTTTCTTTATGGGTTTTGTGTGTTTTTAGGTGTTTTTGAGGGGTTTGGTGGTTTTCTTGTTTTAAGGGTTTTTAGGATTTTTAGTGTTTTATGGTTTTTGAGGGGTTTTAATTAATATTATCCATTTAAATTTTTATTAGAGGATTTCATGATTTTTTGGGTTTTTTACGTTATTTGGGATTTTTAGGACTCTTTTACGTTTTTTGTGGATTTTAGGTGTTTTAGAGATTTTGAGGGTTTTCGGGTTTTTAGGCCTTTTACAGTTTTTTAGCATTTTTAGATTTTATAGGGGTTTTAATGGGATTTATATTTTTATGGTTTTATTAGGGGGTTTCAATGTTGTTAGGTATTGTTATGTTTTTAAGGAAGTTTTTGGATTCTTATAGTTTTTAAGATTTTTAGTGATTTTGAGGTATTTTTCTGCTTTTATTATGGTTTATATCATTTTTAGGGTTTAGGGGTTTTTTGAGTTTTTTATGTCTTTGTGGGTTTTAAGTGTATTTAGGTTTCTATGATTTTATGGGGATTTTTGTGTTTGTAGGATTTTATATGTTTTTAGAAAGTTTTAGGTAATTTCTAGGCATTTTTATATGTTTTATTTTTATTAAGTGTTTTGACAGTTTTAGTGGTTTTATATATTTTTTTGGGTATTTACGGTTTTAGGGTTTTGTTGATTTATTTAGGGATTTAAGATTTTTTATAGTTTATAAAATTTATGGTTTTTCAATGTTTTTATGTGTTTCTAGTGGGGTTTTTTGGTTTTCATGGGTTTAGAGGGTTTTTCTGATTTTTAGTATTTTTATAGTTACTAGTGATTTTAGGGTTTATATCATTTTTAGGTTTTTAGGGGTCTTATGTGTTTTTTGGTTTTTAGGGTTTTCTCAGGGTCTTTAGTCTTTTTAAATTTCTAATTGTTGTTTGGGATTTACTAGGATTTAAATGGGTTTTTATGTTTTTTAAGGATTTTATTTCTTTTTGGTATTTTTTTTTGTTTTTTTGGGTTTTTTAGACTTTTACAGGTTTTAAGGTTTTTAGTTTTTTTAATGGTTTGGGGTTTAAATTATGTTTATAGTTTTTATTGGTTTTATGGTTTCTGTGGGTTTTTAGATTTTTACGGGTTTTATGGGTTTTAATTTCTTTTAGGGTCTCCTAGTGTTTTAACATTTTTAAGTTTTTAAGGGTTTTAGTTGTCTTTTGGTTTTAATGTTTTTTGATTGTTTTCATGGGTTATAAGGTATTTTTATGTTTTTAGGGATGTCAAATATTTTTTATTATATTTACTATTCTTTTGGGTATTCCAAGATTTGTAGGGCTTTATGTATTTTTAGGTTTTTTGTGTGTTTTTTATGGTTTTTTGTGTTTTTATGTTTTTAGGGTTTTTAATTACTATTAGGTTTTTAATTATTTATTAGTGTATTGTAGGGTTTATTATGGGTTTTACATTTTTAGTAATTTTTATATATTTGTAGGATTTTTTATGGTTTTAGGATTTTGTGGGTTTTTATTGTTTTTTGAATTTTTTTCAGTTTTTTTTATTTTACGATATTTATGAGTTTTTTAACATTTTTAAGGGTTTAAAGTGTATTTCGAGTTTTTAGTGATTTTTACAGTTTCATGGTTTTGATGGTTCCTGGGTAATTTCATTGTTTTTTTTGGATTTTAGGTTTTTTAAGGTTTTAGATTTGTTTAGGTTTTTAGGTGTTTCATGTTTTTTTAGGTTTAAAATTTTTTCTTAGGGTTTTAATGGGTTTTAGAGTTTTTTATGTTTTAGGAATTTTTAGGGATATTTTATCATATTTATTATCTCTAGGGTTTTAGGGTTTTGTTGGGGTTTTAGTGATTTTTACCATTTTATTAGGTTTTTAGGGGATTAAAGTATTTTTTAGGTTTTTATACTTTTATTATCAATTTTAGGGTTTTTTATGATTGGGGAGTTTTTATTGTTTTTTATGATTTGTATGGATTTTAGGGATTTTACGGTTTTTGATGTTTTTAGGGTTTTTATGGTTTTTAGGGTTTTGATCATTTTTTAGATTTTAGGGGTTTTAAGTATTTTTTTTAAGTTTTTTATAGATTTTTCAGTGTTTTTTTACAATTATATTGGTTTAAGGAAATTTTTTTGGTCTTTTATAGTTTTAGGGTTTTTAGGAATTTTGAGGGATTTTGAGTTTTTTGGGATTTTATTATTTTTTGTGGGGTATTACTGTTATTTGTTTTTTAGGGGTTTGAGGGTTTTTAGAGCTTATTATCATTTTTCTGGGTTTAATTTGTTTTTGGGGGTTTTGTTTTGTTTTTATGGGTTTTATGGGTTTTTAGAGATTTTTAAGAGTTTTATGGGATTTTATGGGGTTTAGGGGTTGTAGGGGTTTTAGGGGTTTTAGAATTATTTGTATTATTATGTGTTTAAAGTGAATTTGGGTTTTTATGGTTTTCTTATATGATTTTAGGGATTTTATGGTTTTTATGTTTTAATGGATTTTATGGATTTTTTTATGTTTTTTTATGTTTTTAGGGCAATTATGTCTCAAGAGAAGGTGAACACGGTCCCACAAATTTTATTAAATAAGAGAAGGAAATATGAAAATTTTACAACGAGGGATTACAAAACTAGGGTTGCAACTCACCCTTCAAATCTGACTCCACAATCCATGAGCAGAACGATAGGGCAACGTAGATATTAGGGATTTTTAGCATTTTTTAGGTTTTATGGGTTTTAATTGATATTAGTTTTTTTAGGTTTAGTTAAGTGATATCTTCATGTTAAGGTTTTTTATGTTTTTTTTGGTAATTTTAGTATGTTTTATCAAATTTATGGATTTTTATGGGTTTTTGGTGTTTTTAGGGGCTTTAGGGGTTTTTTTAACATTTTTACTATTTTTTGGGTTTTTTAAGTTTTTAGGGTTTTTATTTTTTTTATGGTTTTATATAGTTTTTAATTTTTATATGGGTTTAAAGGGTTTTTAGAGCTTTTAGTTTTTTATAGGCTATGTAGGGGTTATTATAAATTTTTAATGTTTTTATGGGTTTATAGTTTTTACATTTTTTGTGTTTTTAAGGATTTTTAACCCTGTTTTGTTTTTTAGTGGTTTTATTTTTTTTAGGTTTTTAATTTTATCTTAATATTTTTAGGGTTTTAGGGGTTTTTACATTTTAGGTGATTTTTTAATTTTGTTGGAAATTTTATGGTTTTTTGGGATTTTTACGATTTTGAGGTTTTAGGGATTTTTATTGGTCTTAGGGGTTTTATGGTTTTTAGAGTTTTTATAGTTTTTTTATATTTTCAAGTGTTTAAGGGTTTGAAGATATTTTTTTTAAGATTTTAGGGGTTTATAGGTTTTTTATAGTCTTTATATTTTTTATAGTTTTTTGGGGTTTTAAGGTTTTTATGGTTTTAATGGTTTAAATGTTTTTTAGGATTTTTTAGTGTTTTAGAACCTTATAGTTTTTAGGTATTTTAAGTGTTTTTATATTTTAATGTTTTACATTGGGTTTCATTGAGTTTTTGGTGTTATTTACATATTTATAAATTTTTAGTGATTTTTTAGATTTTTGTTGGTTTTTTGGGTTTTAAAGATTTTGAGGGTTTTTATGTTTTTATGGGGTTTCATTGGGTTTATTGGGGTTTCATTGTTTTTATTTTTGTTTTTTGGGTTTTAAAGGGTTTTCAGAGTATTTAGTGGTTTTTAGGGTTTTAAGGGGTTTTGTGGTTTTATGGTTTTTAGGTTCTTAATGGTTTTAGGGTTTTTATGTGTTTGGAAGGTTTTTAGATTTTATCTGGGTTTTAGGTGTGTTTTGGTTTTTAAGGGTTTCTTAGTGGTTTTCAGAGATTTAATTTTTTTATGTTGCTATTGATTTTTAGGATTTTTATTAGTTTTTAGTTTTTTTTATAGAATTGGAGTATTTTGTTCTTTTTATTGTTTTTAGGTTTTTCAGAGGTTATCTGTGTTTTTTTTTGTTTTACAGATTTTATTATAGTTTTTTATGGTTTTAATGTTTTTTTACATTTTTTTTGGATTTCTAGTGGGTTTTTTAGGTTTTTATGGGGTTTTTGGGAATTTTTGAGATTTTCAGGGATTTTATGGACTTTTGGATTTTTAGGATGGGGGGTTAGGTTTCTAGGGTTTTTATGAGTTTATAGGAATTTTATAAGTTTTTATAATTTTGTATTATTTTTAGTAATTTAAATATTATTTAGTGTTTTTAGTGGCTTCTCAGGACTTTATGGGTTTTTATGGTTTTGGGGGTTTTTACGGGTCTTAGGATTTGTAGGGTATTTTATGGTTTTTAGTGTTTTATGGTTTTTATGGGTTTTAAGTGTTTTTAGTGTTTTATGGTTTTTGTAGGGGTTTCCATGGTTTTTATGGTTTTTTTTTGTGTTTATGAATTTTATATATTTTTTAGGATTTTGATTAATATTTATGGATTTTAGTGATTTTGAGGGTTTAAAGGATTTTATTGGATTTTTTGTAATTTCCATTTTTTTGGTTTTTAGTTTGTTTAATTATTTTATGTTTTTTAGCTTTTCTTATGGGATCTTAGGGATTTTAGGGTTTTTAATGATTTTTGAGATTTTAGGTATATTTATGGTTTTTAGGGTTTGTAGTGATTTTGATGGTGTTATGGTTATTTAGGTTTGAGGGTTTTTTATTTTTTTTTTGGGTTTTTTGGGTTTTCTTTATTTTTAGGGGTTTTATGGTTTTTAGTGTTTTTAATGTTTTTAGGGCTTTAAATGGTTTTTATAGTTTTTAGTAGTCATTTAGGGTTTTTATGGGTGTTTTGGGTATTTGTGTTTTTTATTTTATTTTGGGTTTTTAGAGTTTTTACTGTTATTAGTGTATTTAGCAGTTATTAGGTTTTGAGAAGATTTAAGTGTTTTTTGGTATTTAAGGTTTTATTAGGGGTTTTACGTTTTCTTATGATTTTATGGATTTTATGGATTTATAACGTTTTCTATGTGTTTTTAGGTTTTTTAGGGGTTTTAGGAGTTTAATAATTTTTGGGGTTTTTGGGTTTTTTTAAATTTTTAAGGATTTTAAAAGTGGTTTTATGTTTTTATAACTCTTATAGTTCAATGGAGTTTTACAATTTCTGTGGGTTTTTATGGTTTTTATGGAATTTTGTTTTTTAAGGGTTTTAGGGATTTTTATGGTTTTTAGGGTTTTGGGATTTTTAGGCATTTTAGGGTTTTTAACATATTTTATTTTTTTAGGGGTTTTTGTTATTTTAGTTTTTTAGTGTTTTCATATGGGTTTTCAATATTTTTAGGGTTTTAAAATTTATAGGGAATTTTTTGGGTTATTATGGGTTTTTACGTTTATTAGGGTTTTTAGGTTTTGTATAGGTTTTTTTTGGGTTTTTAGGGGTTTTGTTGTATTTTTAATATTTTCAATGTGTTTTTGAGTTTTTAACAATTTTAATGGTTTAATGTGTTTTTATAGTTTTTAGTTTCTTATTTTAGTTTTTTTTAGTTTTTTTGTGTTTTTAGTTTTTTTTGGTTTTAGGGTTTTTAGTGTATTTCTGATTTTTTAGGGTTTTAGTTTTTTTATGTTTTTAATGTTTTATTAAGGTTTTATAAGATTTATTGGGTTTTTAGGATTATTTTGATTTTTATTTTTTTGGGGTATTAGGTATTTTTATTATTTTTTGGATATTAACGGTTTTCTTGTTTTTTTAGTTTTTATTTTGAGTTTTTAAAAATTTTAGGGGCTTAATTTTTTTAGATATTTTTGTGGGTATTATAGGTTTTTATTTTTTTAGGGGGTTAATGGTTTTTAAGGGCTTTAATCGTTTCTAGGATTTTGTGTTTTTTAGGTTTTTAAAAGTTTTAATTATTTAAGATCTTAAGGTTATCTTAGGGATTTAGAGTATTTACATTTTTAGGATTTTATGGGTTTTTAAGATTTTATGATTTTTTATTGGCTTTTGAGGGGGTATATGGTTCTTTTATTTTTTTATTCTTATGGGTTTATGGGTATTTTGAAGTTTTAAAATGTCTTTAAAAGTTTACAGGGATTTTAGATTTTATTGTGGTTTTCATGTGTTTTAGGGTTTCTTATGTTTTTAGGGGATTTTATATTTTTCAGGGTGTTTAGGGTTATATTTTAAATTTTATTGATTGAATCATTTTTACTCTTTTAATGTTTTAATGTATTTTTAGGTTTTTAAGGTTTTTTAGGGTTTTAGAGTTTTTGTGGGTTTTTACATTTTTAGGGATTTTAGGGAATTTTTAAGAGTTATATGGTTATTAGGTATTTTGAGTATTTTAGCGGTTTTTAGGGATTTAGGGATTTTATGGGTTTTTGGGTTTTAGGGTTTTTTTGAGTTTTTACGGTATTAAATGTTTCTATAGTTTTTTAATGTTTTTATGGTTTTAAAGGTGGTTTGGAGTTTTTAGTAGAGTAATAGGGTTTTTCTAGGTTTTTTGTATTTTAATTGTTTTTATGGTATTTAAGGTTTTTAGGGTTTTTAGGTTTTTAGGGTATATCATGTTTTATGGATTTTAGCTATTTTAAGTGTTTTTTTGGTTTTCAAGGTATTTATTGGGAGTTTTAGTGTTTTAGGGGTTTTATGGATTTTTAATGATTTTTAGTATTTTTAATGTATTTAGGGGTTTTAGGGATTTGGAGGGTTTTATGTTTTTAGGGGCTTTCTATTTTTTTAGTATTTTTGTGTTTTTTAGTGGTTTTATGTTTTTATTGGTTTTTCAATGTTTTTAGTGGTTTAGAGGGATTTTTTAGTTTTTTGTGGGGTTTTAGGTTTTTATGGACATCTTGTATTGTTATGGTTTGAGGGGTTGTTATGTTTTTAAGGGTTTTTCTGGTTTATAGGGCATTTAGGGTTTATAAGGTTTTTTTCTTCCTTTTTTAGGTTTCTATGGGTTTAAGTGTTTTTCAGTTTTTAATTTTTTCTTAGGTTTTTTAAGATTACATAAATATTTAATAAACTTTAGGTATTTTTTTAGGTTTTTATAGTTTTTAGGGTTTTTATGTATTTTGAGGGGTTGTATATGATTTTTAGGATTTTTTAGTATTTTATGCATTTTTAGGGTTTTTAGGGGTGTGAAGTATTTTTAGGATTTTAATTTTTTCTTAGTGTTTCTTAAGTGTTTTATTGTTTTTTATGTTTTTATTGATTTTTATGAATTTTTAAATATTTTTAATCATTTTAGAGTATTTTGGGATCTTGAGGGTTTTTAGTGTTTTTAGTGTTTTTATAGTTCTCAATGTTTATTTGGGATTTTAGGTTTTTTTATGGTTTTAAGGTATTTTAGTGTTTTTAATGTTTTTATAGGTTTAAAGGGGTTTTAGAGTTTTTAGTCATTTTTAGGTTTTTAGAGATTTTTAGGGGTTTAAAAGTTTTTATGAGATTTTATGGAGTTTATGGTTTCTAGAATTTTTTGGTTTTTTTTCATTTTTATGTTTTAGGGTTTTCTTAATGGATTTCAAGTTTTTTATGGTTTTTTTTAGGTTATGTTATTTTAGGTCCTTTTAGGATTTTTATGGTATTTCAGGGTTTTTAGAGAGTTTAAGGGGTTTTAGGGTTTTTAGTGATTTTTAGGTTTTTGATGTTTTTAATGCTTTTAGGTTATTTTCAGTTTTAACTATTTTTAGGTTTTTAATGCTTTCAAAAAGGTTCTCAAGGTTTTTAGTGGGTTTTATGTTTTTAAGTGTTTTTTTTTTGAATTTTATGGTTTTTAGGGTTTTTATTGATTTTGAGGGGTTTTAGGGTTTTTTGGGGTCTTGGGTATTTTGGGTTTTTTGGGTTTTAAATGTTTTTATTGAGTTTTAAATGTTTAAAATGTTTTTAGTTTTTTTAATGTTTTAGTGGATTAATGTTTTTTATATTTTTTAGTGGTGTTTAGTTTTTTATTAGGTATTATGGGGATTAAGGGTTTTTAGGTGTTTTTTATGGTTTTTGGGGTTTTTAGGGGTCCTTATGGGATTTTTAGCATTTTTTATTCATTTTTGGTTTTTTATGTGTCTTTAGGTTTTGAGGATTTTCATAGGGGTTTTCAAGGTTTTTATTGTTTTTACATTTTTATGTATTTCAAGACTTTTTACTGTTTTTATGGTTTTTATGGTTTTTATGGTTTTATGTTCTTAGGGATATTTAGGGGTTTGATGCTTTTATGGTTTTTTGGGGGTTCATGGTTTTTTTGTGTTTTAGGGTTTTTTTAGTTTTTTATAGTATTTAATGTTTTTAGATGTTTAAAGGTTTTTTTACATTTCTAGTGTTTTTAGGGTTTTATAGGTTTTTTAGGGTTTTTAATGTTTTTGGGGAGTTTAATGGGGTTTTAGGTTCTTTTTAGGGATACTATCATTTTTTTCAAGGTTTTTAAGTGTTTTTAGGTTTTCATGGTTTTATTAGGTTTTTTCATGGATTTTATGGGTTTTTTATATTTTAGGAAGTAATAGTGTTTTTAGGGATTTGGTGGAGTTTTAGGGGATTTTCTTGGTTTGTAGCATTTTAAGCATGTTTAGAATCTTTAGGTGTTGTTATTGTTTTTAGTTTTTAAAGGTTTTCTTAGGATTTTTTTTGGGTTTTTTTGCATTTTTAGAAACTTTTTGGTTTTTTATGGATTTTTTGGGTTTTTAGGTTTATTATGGATATTGAAGGTATTAGAATATTTTAGGGTTTTTTGAGGGTTTTATAAGTTTTAAATGGTTTTTATTTAAATTTTGGGGTCTTTTGATTTTTTTAGAATTTGTTATCATTTTTAGGGTTTTAAAATGTTTTTAAAATTTTAGTGATATTTAGGTTTTTATAGGTTTTAGGGTATTTTATGGTTTTTGGGGTTTTATAGGTTTTAGGGTTTTTAGGGTATTTAGGGTTTTAAATGTTTTAATGGTCTAAAGTTTTTCTTAGTGGTTTTTGGGGTTTTAGGGTTTTCAAGGTATTTAGAGAATTTTAGTCATTTCTTAGGATTTTATGGTTTTTTATAGTTTATATGGATTTTGACGGTTTTTAGGGGTTTTTAATTTTTTTATGTGTTGTTTTTAGTGTTAGTGATTTTTATAGGTTTTAGTGTTTTAAAGGTATTATAAAGTTTTAAATGTTTTTAGGGGTTTAAAGGGTTTACGTTTTTTCAATGTGGTTTTATAAGTTTTATGGGTTTTTTTTGTTTTTAGGGGTTTATGGTTTTAGGATATTTAAGATTTTTTAGGGTATTTTAGCATTTTTTGTGTTTTTGGTTTTTTGGGGTTATATATATTTTCAGGTTTTTAAGGATTTAATAGGGTCTTCATGGATTTTATAGGGTTCTAATTTATAGGGCTCTTCATTTATAGGGTTTTTTGGGATTTTTTATGTTTTTATGGGTTTTAGGGTTTTTAGAGTTTTTAGGTGTTTTAAGGGTTTATTGCGTATTTGTTGGTTTTAGGGGTTTTTGATATTTTTTTGTGTTTTAATGCGGTATTAGAGTTTTTTACATTTTAAGGGGTTTGATGGGGTTTTAATGTTTTTTTTGTGATTTTTAGGGGTTTCACGGGTTTTTACTATTTTTAGGGTTATATGAAAATTTATAGTTTTTATGTTATTTATAGTTTTATGGTATTTTGTATTTTATTAACATTTTTATGTTTTAGGGTTTTTAATTGTTTCAATGTTTTTAAGGTTTTCTTAGGGTTTTTAGGGTTTTAGGGTTTTTTATGTTTTTTTGGGATTTTAAGGGATTTTTTAGGATTTTAGGGGCTTTATGGATTTTTGGGATTGTGTGGGTTTTAGTGGTTTTTATTTATTTTTTGGTTTTTTGGTGTTTTTAAGGTTTTTAGTGTTTCTAGAGTTTCTATTATAGTATATGATTTTTTAATATTTTTAGGAGTTTAAATGTTTTTTAGAAATTTTAGATGTTTTTAGAGTTTTTATGGGTTGTAGGGTTTTTAAGGCTTTAGGGGGTTTAGGGTTTTTAAAATTTTATGATTTTTGTGGGGTTTTACGGTTTTTTTCATTTTCAGGTTTTTATGGGTATTAAGTGTTCTGATATTTTTAATGTTTTATTCGGTTTATTAGTGATTTTACAGGTTTTTAAATATTTAGATATTTTTTTTATATTTTTAATATTTTTATGGTTTTTTACTATTTTTAGTGATATATACAGTTTTATTGTTTTTCGGTGTTTCGTGGTTTTTTTTTGGGGGGGGGGGGGGTTTCGGGTTATTTTTTATTTTTTAGGGGTTTTAAGGTTTTTTGGAGGTGTTTAGAGTTTTTAGGGGTTTGAAGTGTTTTTAGTGGGTTTTTTTGGGTTCTTATGGGTGTTTAGGTATTTAATGGTTTTTAGGGTTTTATAGTTTTTAGGTGTTTTATGGGTTTTAAGGAATTTTTACTTTTTTTAGTATTTTTATTATTATTAAAGTTATATTCGAGTTTTATGTGTTTTTATATTTCTATGGTTTTAATAGGGGTTTTCATGGATTTTTGGTTTTTACATATTTCTGTATTTTTAGGTTATTTTTTGTATTATTATGGTTTTTAGGGTTTATTGAGATTATGAGGGGTTTTATAGGTTTTTAGTGTGTTTATGGTGTGGATGGTGGATTGGATTTTATGGGTTTATTTTGAGTTTTTAGGGTTATAAAATTTTATGGAGTTTTTTAATTTTTTTGGGTTTAATGTGTTGTGATATTTTTTAGTAGTTTTGGTGATTTTTATGGGGTTTTAGGGATTTATATTTTTATGGTTTTTAGGGTTTTTATTGGTTTGATAACTTTTTGGGTTTTTGGGGTTTTTAGTTTTCTAAGTTTTTATGGGTTTCTAAGAGGTTTTCAAGAGTTTTAGGGTTTTTTTTGTTTTTAGAGATTTTTACAGCTTCTTTGTATTTTTATATTTTAAAATGTTTTTTTATTAATTGATGGTTTTTTGGTTTTTTTGTTATATAATTTTTTTTGGATTTTATGGGTTTTTTAGTTTTTTAGGTTTTTTAATTTTTTTTGTTTTTTTTAACATTTTTATGGTTCTGAAAGGGATTATATATTTTCAAATTTTTTAGGTTTAATGGGTATTTATGGTTTTTTATTATTTTTAGGGGTTTTTGTGTTTTTTTTGGGTTTTAGAGTTTTTTAGGGGTTTTATGTTTTTTTAGGGTTTTACAGTATTCTTCGGATTTTTTGGCTTTTAGGTGTTTTTATATTTTTATAGATTTTTAGGTATTTTTTATCTTTTTATGGTTTTTAGTATTTTTAGGGATTTTGAGGTTTTTTAGGTATTTAGGGTTTTTTCTAGTTTTTTTTATTTTAGGTAGTTTTGAGATCTTTTGGGTTTTTATGGGTTTTTTTGAGTTTTCAACGTTTTTATTGGATTAAAGAATTTTTTGAATTTTAGGTGGGTTTTAGGGTTTTTATGGGTTTTTATAGATCTTTATGATTATTAGGATTTTTTTTGGTTTTTTAGGTTTTTAGGATTTTTTATGTTTATAGGTGTTTTTAGGGCATTTAAAGACTATTTTAGTTTGTTTGTTAATATTTATTTTGTGTTTTTATGGGTTTTTTAGTTTCTAGGGGTTTTTTGGGGGTTTAGAGTTTTTTATCCTTCTTCAGGGTTTAAAGGGTTTTTGAGATTACCTAATCAAGAAAGTTTTATCACTATGAGAGTGAGGGGTGAATCATTGAAATCTTTTTCATTAATGTTTTTTTATATATGAAATGACCATCACCCTATTAATTATTTATTTCCCTACTAAAAACAATTCGAATACATATCCACAAGAACAAAATAATTATCAGGGTTTACTACTCAATAAGAGTAGCTACATACTTGGTATGATTTTGATTCATTCTAGTACCGCACAATCCACTAGAAAACAATCCTTTTGTTTTTATTACAATGAATAGGATATGTTGTTACACCCATGTAGCACTATATTCAATAAAACAATGGATGTGACTCAAGTAGCACAAAATGATGTAATAAAATGTTTGTAACAAATATTCTTTATCAACTTTTCACAAATATGGCTGTTCAAAAAAATTCATCACATTCTTACCGAGATATTGGTATGAATTTCCTAAACATTTTTATAATATTTAGTCGGATTTACCAATCTGATTCCCATAACCGATTTTCTCAATATGGATATTTTTTTTACATAATACCACTAAAACAAATCTAAAATTCTTCTTCCTCAGTACAAAAATCTCAATACAATTTTCCTGATCTGATTATACTGATCAATACGATAGAAAATTGAATACGATCATCTTCCTTATTCTTCTCAGTCTTTTATCTTACTAAATTCTACAAGAAAATACATTCTAGAAACTTATTATTTATATAACTGTAGAGGTTCTCTCTCCTATTTCAGGCACAATTAAACTAAAAAAAGACTTGAAGTATTCTCCTTATATTTACATGTTCCCAAAAATGTTATAATAGGGATCCTGAAAAGGTTTTTCCCACTTCACAAAATTTCCAAAATATTAAATCTTTCTAAAACATAGATCTTTGTTTTATTCATTAAATTCGGCTTAAAATATAGATCTTTATATAACTTCTTCAACATTACATTAATTTCATTAATATATTTTACTTTTTAAACACTTCAGACTTTCTAACAAATCGTTAGTCCAATTCCAATCTTCCATGATGATTTTTCCATTATGATTTTCAATTATTATGGTCATCCTGATTTGCTGAAAAACTTGTAAATATTTGAAATGAATACTTCTTAATAAAATTTATCCTGATTTCAATTCTTGATTTTGATTTCCTAATTCAATTTATTCATTATGAAGATGGAAATTGGTCAATCTGATTTTGTTGAACCACTTAAAATCAAATCAAAACTAGATTTATTTCATTAAGTTGTTCTACACAACCTAAAATACTATCTTCTCATTGCAATTTCCTCATTTTTATGGAAGCATATTTTCAACAAAATTTTCATCATTACCTTGATTTTCACCAAATTTAAAAAGGAAAACAAAACTATTCTCATTATGATTATCAGAACCAACACTCATTATGATTTCTTCATTATGATGAAGACAATAGATTATTGAATATATTTCTCTGTATGAATTGTGAAAAAAATATGTCTTACAATTTTAATGCTCTATACCAATTGATAAGAATAAAATAAAACAAATTTATTGAACTTTAATCAAGCTTCTTTCCCCCTTTAGACAACACTTACAAAAGTCTTTAAACAATACTCTTCTTATTCTATTCTATTTTGATTATGATACCAATGAAATATCTGTAACCACTAAATTCATTCCCTGAAAAAATTATTCATGTATTCGTGAAATCCATCATGACATTGAATACATTGAAGATCTACTTTAACATTGTCTGACTTACTAGGGAATGTATTGTAACTTTCCTATATTCTAACAACATCCCTCTTTCCAATAAAACCAAAATACAATTGGAAACACATTTTCTCCACAATACATTTATATGTATTTCATCACATGTTCTCCAGAAAACTTATGATATAGTTGAAATACAAATAAGAAAATCATCATTAGATTTATATCATATCTATGGAAATTCGGATTCTCTAACTCATTAAGATCAAGTATTTCATTCCAAACTCAAGGTGAGTCTGATAATTCTTTCATTCTGAAAACAGAACCACAATCTGATGGAATTTATTATGTTTTGTGAGAATGATTTTTCGAATATGATGGTCAGTCATATTTTCACAGAAAAATATGTGAGGTTAATTCTTTTCTTCATGAAATTCTTTAAAAATAAACGACAATACCTGATTACTATATTATTCTTAATCAGCTTAGTCCTAAAAATACCCCCTTTGTATTTTGTTTTTAACCATGGTTTGTAATCACTGAACTTTGTGACCTCAATTATGGTCATACTTATCATCAATTCAAATCCTACGTGGGCTAAATATTTATAGGAAACAAGAATCAATGATAGAAAAACCATAATTTCCAAAAGTTGTGACTCGTGATAAACTTCCTCAGCTTTCTTCCTAAACTTTTTTTCATCATGTTATCCACACTTCTTGAAATTCTCTATAATAATTTTTTTCCTATAACCACTCCAAAAAATCGTAATAATATTTTATATACACATACATAATGAATACATATCTTATCCATAACTCCCCCTTTATGAATGTTTCCATAAGGATGGATTTGTGAAAAAATTATCCCCCTTGACAGGACAATCCAAAGGTAAAATGAGAGAGAAGAAAAAAACATACCTCAAAATTAATGAGAAAGAGGATGGACACCCATATTCAACCTCAATTTAAAAAATGGTTCTTGTGGAAATGATTTTTTGATCATGTTAGCAACCTGTTCCAATATAGAAATATACTCTAGCTTTAATTCATTATTCTCCACATGATCATTGATGAAGCATTACTTGATATCAATATGGTTTAAAACAATATTGTGTATGATTATTGGTAAGGTGGATTTCACTTTGATTATGAAATCACCAGAGCAAGGGTACATTTACTTCAACAAGTATGTCTTCCAATTTACTCTTAATCCACCAAATTTGGGTAGTGGGTTGAGTTGAATCAATATACATAGCTTTGGTCTTACTAAGATTTACTTAATTTCTTTATTTATATGATAATTAAAATAAATTTTCCCCAAAAAGAAAACTCGACAAGATGTGAATATTTAATCATTAACATTTCCTTCCCAATCATCATCTGCATACCCAAATAAGTCAATAAATTCCATGCTATCATACATAATTCCAAAATTTTGTTTTCTTTTGATATATATGATAATTTTTCAATCAAGTAATGTGATTATTTGGGCGTAATACAAAATCTTTCACATAATGCAACATTATAAAGAATTTTTGTCCTTGAGGTAGCCAAATATAAAAAAATCTCTACCAACATCCAAAATAATTTCGGATCGACTTTCTTACATTCTTTGTCTTTAATTAATTTAGATCCTAATAAAATTGGTGTTGAAACTAGTTTCATGTTTTCTATTCCAAACTTCATGATACATTCCTTATCATAATTTTATTGATAAAAAAAATGTGTTTGTTCTATTGTAAAATTTTCAACCCTAGAAATTATTTTACTTCCCCCATCATAGACATCTCAAACAAAAATTCAATCTTTTCATCAAATCATTCACAACTTCTTTCCTCCTTCCCATCAAAGATTATTTCATTAACATATTCAATTTTTATGAGTGTGAACTCATAAATTTATTTGATATAATTATTTATATCAAATAAACATTTCCATAAAACTCATATTCCTTAATCAAGTATCTAATTAGGAATACCATGACTTAGAATCTTGTTTCAACCAATAAAAGTATTTACATAACAAACACACATAAATTTAAATTTTACAAACAACAAAGACACAAGGGTTTTCAATGTGAGTATCATCATCAAGATCCCCATTTAGAAATGTAGACTTTATATCCATTTGAAAAAAATAATTTTATTGTGCTATAATAGAACAAGGAATTATAATTGTTCTAACATTTTCAGCATGGAAAAATTCTCATCAAAATCAACAACTTCAATTTGTGAGTTAACATTGAGCACTAATATTTCCTTGTTCATTATTACATCACCTTCATCATTTATATTATTCTGGAAAACCCATTTTTTTCCAATAACATTTTTGTTATCTAGACTGGGTATATATTCCCAAAGAGTATTATTTTCTATTTGATCATCCTATTCATTCATATTTGGAACCCATTATAGATTCTAAAAAGATTCAATCACATATTGTTGCTTCACTTTTGAATACAAAAATGTATGTCAAAATCATTTTGAATTTATTCTTGTTTTAACCTTCTAACATCGATCAAAAATAATATAAATAGCCTCCACTAGAATTATCATCTTAAGATAAGTTATTTTAGTTTCGTCCCAATCACATGAAATTACTGATTCTGATTCTTCTTTATGATAAGGATTTCCATTTTCGGCATCCTTATCAGAATTGTTACTTAAACATTCCTTATCCTACTCAACTTCCTTATCATCATAAGTATGTTTTTATTCCTCGGTCATTTCAAAAAAAATCACATCAATAGAATCTGAAATTCTTCTTATATTTTTTTTGAAACATCGATATCCTCCCCCATATAGAAACTAACCAATAAAAGTTTTATCTTGACCTCTTTGTCTAAACATTACAAGGTTTCCCCCATTCATTATTATAATTCATGGACTCCAAAAAAATTCATAAGTGTTTCAAACAAAGAGTTTTACCATAAAAAATTTCATACGATGTAATTTCTAAACTATTCCTACAAAAACATAGGTTTTGTATATACACAATAGTTCTCATTATTTTCCTCCAAAAGCAATGAGAAGTAACATTTTCAAGTAACATATTTCTCCCTATTTACACCAATACTTCTATTTTTTCCTTTCAGCAACCCCAATTTTTTTAGGTGTATATAGTGAATTAAACTTATTCCGAATTTCATGATTCTCAAGATAAATTTCATATTATTAATTTTTTTATTCACCAACATTAATAGTTCTTAACTTCTTCAAGGAATACTCACATTATTTCTCAGCATTCCTCCTAAATCTTTTAGACATTTCAGAGGACCTCAATAATGATTCATATACAAAACAAAAGTAATGCGAGTACAATAATCAATGAATGTAATGAATTAATTATATATATATTGGTTTATTTTTTTCTCATTATCCCACAAATATCATAATGAATAAGATCTAGGGGTCATCTTGATCAATTCTCAACTTTATTATACATTTAGTTTGTAATTTTTCCATTCTGAGACATAGTGAAGTACCAATATTTTATTCTTGACATAATAGGAATATAGTGAAAACTATCGAACTTTTATAACTTTCTCATGTTTCTATGAAAAATTTGACCCATAATTTTATGAAACAATAGAATCTCTTCCACCATAGGCATGTAACAACAGTTTTTCATTTCACAAAAGTTTAACAAGATTCTTTTTGTATATTGGCCTCTTGTAACTATCTTTCCATATTCATGAATTTTAACAAAAACCCCATATTTTATGAAGATTAATATGTTACCATAAAAAAATGATTTAAAAAACTTAGAACGTTACATTTCATCCCATCAACATATAAATTATTCTTGGATTTCATCTTTTCTTTCCCAATTATGGCTGACCCAACAACTTTGATTCTTATATATTCATTATTACCAAAATTAAATATTCCTTATTTTAAGTAATTAACATTAATCAAAAACATTATGTCTCTAATAATATGAAAATAAAACCCACTATTAAGAATCCATGTTCATTCCACTTATATAGTTTTCAAAGTGGTTTCAACAACAAGAGCATTTTCTTCTCCATTTTATTTACACACCTATAGTATTTATGAATTACTAAGAAACATTTATTATGATGGTAACCAAACAAGACAACCCTTACAAATATTTCTTGGTTTCTCACATATTTCAAAAATATTTTCCTGGGGTTGGAAACTATTCCCAACTTTCACACCAACCATATCAGATTTTCTCTAAAAATCCATCTTAGACTTCTTCTTTTGAGAGGATTGAATCCCACTCAAAACTTTCCTTCCATAACCTGTGGAATATTAGTAATGTTTTTCGTTTAACCAACACATATTTTTTGTATATTAAAATCCAATACAATACCAGAAATATCCATTGATGGATTATTTACCTCTAAAACTTTTGTATTAATCATTTTTATGAATATGTTTTTCACTATCCTTATTAATAGAAATTCGTTGACCACTAAACATTTTGATTTCAATAAAAAAAAATTATCCTGGTATTTATTTCACCCATATCAGAACCAAAATTAATAAAAAACTTTTCTTGAATTTTATTGTTTTTATATTTTTTATACATGGAATTTTTAAAAACATATGACTTATACTTTATTGTCCTTGGCCACATACACATACTTCTCAACATTCATCTCTTAAAAAACAATTTTATATTTTATCTCGAACATTGAATGTATCTTTTGTTGAAACTTATCAAGTTCTCCCTTATGAGAACATTCACTAACTTCAGAAATAGTTTTTTTGAAACTTTTTCTTATCTGTTCATCATTAGAAATTTTTTATTGCACAAGTTCCAATTATTCTTCTTTATATTTCAACATTACTTCAAAATGGTCATTACGATTATTTTCATTCATAAGATATTTCTTCAAATCAAAAATATTTTCTACCAAATTAAATTTTTCATCAGGAAAATCGTCTAGATTTTTTGATAAGTAAAATTTATTTATCAACCATTTTTTTACCTTCTAAAACCTTCCAATCTCTCTAATAAATTATTTCAAATATTTATTCAAATTAAATTCAAGTTTATTTCCCTCTTCTTTAGAAATACTGCTTAATAATTCTTCATTATTCCCTATTGAAATAAAATTATTCCTTACATGTTTTTAGTAGATTTTTCTAATTCAACTTTACCACCATATTCTTCTTCATAATCTTTAGAAAAATACATTATTCTTTTATATTTGAAGATCATTTTATCCTTACCTATAGTAAATGTTTTATACTTATCAACCTATTTATTCCACGTCCTTCTTGGACTTATTTATCCTTTATCACAATCCTCTTTTTTCATTCTTTGAGAAAACTTTTCCACAAAGAGACCAAACAATTCACTTTAAAAACAATTCATGGGATGGTTCCCTTTAAATTTACCTGTACCTATTCTTACATATTAAAAAAAATATGAAAATTCATAAAGGTTTGTACATACCTCATTTTTAGAGTGAGATTTAGAAAAATCATATTCCTTAAGAAACTTATTAGACTTTTCTTTCTTGGTGGACTTTAATGACATTTCCTTATATTCTTTTGTTTTTTCGACCATAACATTCTCCCTTATAATTTCTTATGTAATGAGAGTATGATGAAGATCATTCAGAGATAGTGTTTTAGGATATCTATCATCAAGGAGGAATGATTGGAATCAAACTTGTCAGAAATAATTCTTAAGATCTTTTCAACAACTATATAATCCTATAACTTTTCATTAGACATATTATTGCACTAAAAATTTCATTTAACCTGGTTAAGAAGTCCCTAATAGATTCATACTCACCTATTATAGATCTTTATATTTTAGCCTCTAGATTTTTAATTTTTTATAATTTAATTTTTTATTGCCATCATAATTGTTTTTTCAACTTATTCTAGATTCCTTTGGAAGTGGAAGAACATTTCAACCTTAAAAATTCACTTTTGGAAAGTGACTATAGTAAATCATTTTTAGCTATTCTATACTTCTAAAGATTCTTCTTATCAACATGTGTTACTGTAACCCTACCATTAATTGGAATAAATCCATATATTATAGATTCAAGAACATCATACCCAAAGGAAATATGAAAAGGCATCAATCTATCATTCCAAATATGATAGTTATTTCTATATAAGATCAGAATGCCCTTACTATTCACACAATTCATATTCTCAATCAAAACTTCTCTTCAAAACATCAGCAAAGAATAAAAAATGGGACCCTCTATCTCTAATAACAATTGATATTAACCAGTAAAGATAGTTGTATCACTGAGATGGGTAGGGGTGAATCAGTGATATATTTTTCTTTTATGATTCATTACATATGAAACGATCTTGACCTCCTGTTAAATATTTATTTCCCAGATGAAAACAATCCAAACAGATATCCATAATAATACAAGAATTTACAAGGTTCACTACCAAAAAAGACTATCTACGTTTTTGGTATGATATTAAAATAATCCAATACCACAAAATCCACTATAAAAAAATAATTTTGTGTGGAAAACAATGAGCAGGAAGTTCTATTACACTCATGTAGCACTATGTTCAATACAATAGTTCACATGCTTCAATTATGATGAAATTATGTAATATAATTTCTATAACAAACATGTTATGGTGATTCATGATCAATTTTCACAAATATGATCTTTCATAATAATTATTTACTTTCTTACCCCAGAGATGGTAAGAAATTCTTGTAAATTGTTATAAAAAATAGTCTAATTTCCCATTATGATTCACAAGTATGATTATCTCTGTATGAAAATATTATTCTTTTAGAATACCACTAAAAAATATAAACAGATTTTTCTTTAATCCAAAAATATCAATAAGATTATCCTAGTCTGATTATCCATATGAATATGATATCTATATGAATATAATACTTTTCTTTCTTCATATTCGTCTGTTGGGATAAATTTTTCAAGTAAACACAATTTGGAAACCTTTTCTTACTAGAATTTTTGAACTTGTCTCTCTTCTTTCATGATCAATTCCTGTTAAAAATTCACAAAGTAATATCCTTCTATTTATTGGCATTAATGATTGGATTAAGCAAGATTGTGAAAAGGTTTCTCCCACTTCACCAAATTTTTCAAATCTTCAAGCTTCCCAAAATTTTGGGACTTTTATTCATGCATTCAATTTCTATTAAAATATAGATCTTTCATTAACTTATTCAACCATCCTTGAATTTTGTATATATGTTTCTCTTTATCATTGATTTTTAATTTCTAAAAAATCTTCAGTCTGATTCTGATTTGTCATTATGATTTTCCCATTATGATTTTCCATTACAATGGTCATTCTAATTTCTAGTCCAACTTCTAAATCTTGGAACTGATGACTTATTAAAAAAACTTCTATCTAATACCGATTCTCTATTCTAATTTACCAATATGAATTTTTATATAGAAAAGGAATTTGGTAACCCTGATTTTCGTAAACCACTTGAATAAAATCAGAACTGAGGATATTTCATTGTGTTTATCTGCACTAACTAAAAGACTAACTTCCCATTTTGATTTCCCCAATATGATGGAATATATTATTTAACAACAGTTTATTCATTACGTTACATTGAAAAAATGTAAAAAGGGAAACAAATGCCTTCTCATTATGATTATTAGATCCATATCTCATTATAATTTCATCATTATGATGAAGATAATAGATTCTTAAAAATGATTCTTGATATCAATTATGACAAAAATTTGTCTTCCCTGACAATTCTCCAAAAAAAATGATAAAAAGAAAGGAAGAAAATAATTTGAACTTCAAGAAAGCTTATTTCCCCCACTAAAAATAATTCCAATAATTATTTAAACAAGAATCTTCTTCTTCTTCTTTTCTATTATTGTTACAATCCAGTTATCTAATTATAACCGGAAAACTTTTTTTTTCAAAAAACTTATTCTTATAAGCGTGAAAGCCGTCGAGACTTTGAATATAATGGAGATTATATTTAGCATCATCTAACTTAGCAAAGAAATTATTGTAACTTCCATGTCTTCCAGCAACATCATTCTTTATAATAAAACCTACATATGACTAGCAACACCTTTTCTACACATACCTTTATATGATTTTCCTCATAAGTTATCCAAACAATGTATGATATTTTTTAAAATACAAATTATTTATTCATCGTCATATTTATATCAAATCCATGCTAAATTTGATTATCTTTATGAATATGATCAAGTATTTAATTCTAGACTCAAGGTGAGTCTGATGATTATTTCTTCCAAAAAACATTTCCTCAATCCAATGGATTTTATTAATATTTTTTAATCTGATTTGTTTAATAGGATGATTAGATCAATTTTTATAAAAGACAAAGTGATGTGATTTATTTTCTTCTTGAAATTCCTTGATAATAAAGTACAATACCTAAATATATATTATTATTTATCACCTTGGTCTAATTTTTTTAGTGTTTTAGTTATTTTTAGGGTTTGTAGGGTATTTATGATTTTTTGGGGTTTTATGGTATTATCATTTTATTGTTTTTTTGGTTTTTTTGGTTTTTAGGTTTGCTAAGGGTTTACATTAATTTTTAAATTTTAATGTTTTTGAGGCGTTTTTAGGATTTTTAGGAGTTATTTTTACTTTTAGGTATTTTTAGGTCTTTTTATGTTTTCAGGATCTTTAGGGTTTTTGGGATTTGCGAGGGGGTTGGGATTTTTATGGGATATTATGATTTTTGGGGGTTTTAGTGATTTTGTGTTTTTAGGGTTTTAGGGTTTTTTATTTTTTTAGTTTGAATGGTTTTTAGCGTTTTTTTAAGTAGTTTTATGAGTTTTTATAGTTTTTAGGGGTTTTTATGGTTTTTATGGTTTTTAAGGTGTTTAGGGTTTTAAGATTTTTTTTGTGTGTTTTGGTTTTTAGTGGTTATAATAATTTTTATGTTTTTATGGTTTTAGGAAGGGTTTTTAGAAATTTAGGATTTCTTTATGTTTTTAGTGATATTTAGTCTTCTTTGATATTTTTATTTTTTATGGGTTTTTTGGGTTTTTAGGGTTTAGTAGGGTTTTAGGGATTTTGTGGGGTTTTATTTTGTTTTATATAGTTTTTTTTTCAGTTTTTAGGGTTATAATTTTTTAATAGTTTTTATGTATTTAGCGGTTTGAAGGGGGTATAATAGTATATCGTTTCGAATTTTTCTAGGTTATTTTAATATTTTAGTGGTTTTTTGTTGTTTTCAGGTTTTTTGAGGGTTTTTTGGAGTTTTTTGGGCTTTTATTGTTTTTTGTTTTTTATGGGGTTTAAGTGTATTTAGGTATTTAAGGTTTTAATTGGTTTTTGGGTTTTTACATATTTTTAGAATTTTTTTGGGTTTTTAATAATTTTTATCTTTTTAGGGTTTTTTGGAATTTTTGTGTTTTTTGGGTTTTAGGGTTTTAGGGTTTTTATGTTTTTTTTATTTTTAGGGTTTTAAAAGATTTTTGTGATTTTTACATTTTTAGGGGTTAAAGTGGTTTTTATAATTTTAGTGGGTTTTATTTTTTTATGGGTTTTTATAGTTTTTAAAGGGTTTTAGGGGTTTTCATTTTATTTTTATGGTTTTTAGGGATTTTATAATTTTTAGGTTTCTAGTGGGTTTGAGTGTTTTTGGATTTTATGGTTTTATATATGGGTTTTTTGTTTTATTATGGGGTTTTTATGTCTATACTATTTTTATGGAATTTTTAATATTTTTGGTTGGTTTTTAGGTTTTAGGGTTTTAAGTGTTTTTTGGGATTTTATGGGTTTTTTTGGGTTTTAGGTTTTTTTGGTTTTTAGTGATTTTAAGGGTTTTTAGAGTTTTAAAACATTTTCATGGGATTAAATGATTTTCATTATTTTTATTCGCTTTAGGGATTCTGTGTGTTTTTTGGGTTTTATGGGGTTTTTATTTTACTATGGTTTATAAGTTTTTTTTATTGTTTTTGTGTTATTTTTATTTTAGGGGTTTTAATTATTTTTAGGGTTTTGAGGTTATCTTATGGCATTGAGGGGTTTTATAAAATTTTATGTTTTTATGGATTTTTTGGGGTTTTTAGAAAATTTATGGTCTTTTTTGTTTTTGAGGTGTTTTTAAGGTATTTAGGGCATTTATGTTTTTTGGGATTTTAGTTTTTTTTTTGAGTTTTAGGGTTTTTTTATAAATTTAAGAGTGTAAAACTTTTTGTGAATTTTTAAAGTTTTAAGGGGTTTATATTGTTTTTATTTCTTATAGATTTTTTAGTTTTTTTGGTCTTTAATGTTTTTAAGGGTTTTATGGATTATAGGGTTTTTTATTCATTTTTTAGTTTTTTTCATTTTTAGGTTTTTATTAGATTTATGAATTTTTGTTTTCAAAGGCGTTGTTAGGGTTTTTAGGGTTTTAGTATTTTTTACATTTTTTTGGTATTTTTAGTGATTTGTTATGATTTTATGGGTTCTCAGGTTTCTTGGAGATTTTGAGTGTTTTTAGGGGTTTTAGTGCATCATTTTTAGGATTTTATGGGTTTCTTGAGATTTTTATGGTCTTTATTATTTTTTCATGTATTAAATATTTTTGGGATTTAAATGGGATTTAGATTTTTTAGTTGGGTTTTAAGGGTTTTTTGGGGAATTAGTGTTTTTATGGATCTTTAGGGTTTTTATGATCATTAGGGTTTTTATTTGTTTCAATGGTGTTTACCATTTTAATAATATTTTAGGTTTTAGAGGGTTTAAGTGTTTTAGGTTTTTATGGTTTTATTTGGGGTTTCAAGGGTTTTAGGGTTTCTTCAATTTTTAGGAAATTTGGGTATTATTGAGGATATTTAGGTGTTTTTAATAAATTTTATAGTCTTTAGGGGGTTTTATATTTTTATGTTTTTTTGGTTTTAAGGGGTTTTTTATGTTTTTATGTGTTTTGTGTAATTTTGAGTTTTTAACACTTTTGTTGTTTTAAAGGGATTTTATAATTTTTTGTTGTTTTTATGATTTTCTTGGGTTTTATGGTTTTTAGGATTTTTAGGGTTTTATGGTTTTTATCATTATGAGGATTTTAGTGTTTTTATGTGTTTTATTTTTTATAGATTTCTTATATTTTTTTCTTGGTTGTTATCAGTTTTTATAGTATTAGGGAAATTTATGGATTTTTAGGGGTTTTATCATTTTTAGAATCCTTAGGAATTTTTATGGCTTGTAGGGATTTTGTAGGTATTTAGGATTATTAGGGTTTTATGGGTTTATCGGGGTTTTAGGGTATTTGTTTCAGGGTTTTTAATGTTTTTATAGGTTTAAATGTTTTTTTTTGGGTTTAAATGGTTATAAGAGTTTTTATTGGTTTCATTTTTCATATGGGTATCTAGGGTTTTTAATGTTCGTAGGGGTTTTTATGGTTTTATTGGGATTTAGTGTTCTTAGATACTTTTAGGGTTTTCTAGGATTTTTTTTAGGTTTTTAGGGATTTTATGCATTTTTAGGTTTTTTAGGTTTTCGTAGGGTTTTTTCATGAGTGACAACCAAAAAATCATAGGGGGATTAAATACTGTGGATGAACCCCTTCTTACTTACCTCGATGAATATGTCCCTAAGGTGGTCCGTCCCCCACCCCCGTTGGGGGAGGGACCTATATCATCCTTTAAGGGAGCTGGGTCATGATACTTCTCCACCTTATCCATCCCTTATTGCTTTTTTTCATTCCCTCAAATATCGCTTAGCCATAACACTACACTTTTTTTCTATGGATTCTGGCATATTTCACTCTCATCTTTGGAGTTCACTGATGTTTTTTCATTGCAAATTCTGATACTAATTTCTCAATTCAAACAACTCCATCTATCAAAGGATTCATTTGAAAAGTTTTTTTAGGATCTTGGGGATTACATGATCGTTGAATGGTGGATCTTCTCGACCATAAACACATAATTATTTGGTTTCATTCGGAGAGAAACATGGTTCAGACCTGGTCCAGTACACCTCCCCATGAATATAAAATAATAATTAGTTCTTATGTTTCAGGTGGAATTAATAATTTCACAAGACAAGAAAAAAAAATACCAAGACCATTATGATTTGGGTTAGTTTACCTTAAATTATGTCTCCTATTCAAAATACTTCATTTATTAGAATGTTAGGAAATATGATTGGCTTAAATTTATGTTATGACAGTAGAATGAGATCTATTTTCCACACCATTTCTTCATGAATCTGTGTTTAGTTGATTTTTTTTATATTTCCTACATAGTATGGTTGGATTGTAGTTGGCGAATATTTTTTATACAATAAATTGATTGTATTTTATTAATAGATTGATTTATTCTCTTTGTGTAAAAAATGGGACACGTGATGGTAGTGTGTAGGTGTGGTACCAGGAACATATTCACAAAGTTGAACATGAGATTGGGAAGCAACGGTAAGGGTTTTGTGTATAATTTGAGTAAAGTTATAAAATAAAAATCCCAAATTGGTGTTTAAATTGATCTAAGTATCTATATGGAGGTTGTAAAATTTCAAACACAGAAGGGCAGTGAGTCAGCAGGGACAAAATTCTCTACTAGTATTACACTAGAACTATTGCTCTAAAAGGTACAATGAATGAGTTGACCATACAGAATGAGGCCTGACCATTACTCACTAATACGAAAGTAGTCCAAATTTATGATAAATTGAAACACAACTTGGTGGGGATGTGGGAATCTTATCTTGTGGAGATTCTAATGAATGTATCTCCGGTGGCTCTCAATGAGGAGGTAGTGAAAATGGTCTGTGGAGCTAAAGGAAAGTAGGTGTTAAAGGTGGAATATGAGAAAGACTGAATGGTCTGTATAACAAGTGGACACAACTAGGGATTTGTTAATGAAACAAACGTTGTGATCTTTTTAAAGACCAATTTGACAATTATGGTTAGTAATCACATTGAAATTATGGATGGTGAAGGTTCTGTATATGAATTAGGGGATGTGATGCATGTTGTAATGGGAATCCATACCATGACACCACTGAAGAACCTCTCAGACGATCAATTCTTTAATGGGATATATTCATATGATGATATATCTATCCATGTTTTGGTGTACAATAGTAACAATGTGCACAGAAGAGGTCTACATATCTCATGGGGAGAGAATGGATGAAAAGGAAACTGGGATACAATGAGCTATAATGTGTTAAAGAGAAAGAATTCAAAATGATGTAAGGATTAGTCCAAGTTACTTAAGTTGACAGAAACAAGGTTCAACAAAAGGAGGAAGGTGATGAATAGTGAATCCATTCCAAATGATTAGGAGGACAAGTTGAGTTTAATTCTTCTGAGTGAAAATCAATCAATGTATTGTGGTGAAGACAAGGATCCAAAACATAGTGGTGGCTATTTTTGGGGGTATAATTGTGTTTCTATGTTTATAGGGGTTTTAATGTTTTTAGATTTTTTAACATCATTATAGATTAAAATAGTTTTTATTGTTTTTATAATTTTTTAATAATTTATATAGGGCTTTTACAATTCATAGGTATTTTTATAGTTATTATGGATTTTAGGGGTTTTAGGGTATTTTCGTCTTTTTGTGTTTTTAAATTTTTTGGGGTTTTAACTAATTTAGGAAATTTAAAAGTTTTCTTAGTATTTTTATATCTTTTAGAGATTTTTAATATTTTTAGGGATTCTTAGGGCTTTTTATGTATTTTTATTATTTTAGGGTTTTTAGGGTTTTTAGGGATTTTAATGATTTTAGTGTTATTAAGGGTTTTTAGGATTTTTAGGGTTTTATTGTTTTTTAAGTTTATCGTTGTTTTAATTATTTTTAGATTTTTAAGGGTAACTTTGATTTTTCAGGTTCTTTAGGTTTTTAGGTACTTTTTAGGAATCTTATGGGTTTTATGGATTTTAAGGATCTTTAGGGTTCTAAGGTTCCTAAGGGTTCTTATGCGTTTTTTTGGTTTTTTGGGGTTTTTTCATATTTTATGATTTTTAAGTGTTTTAGAGAATTCAAAAGTTGTATAGGTTTAAAGAACATTTAGAATTTTTAGTTATTTTAATGCTTTTATGGGTTTTAGGGATTTTTTTAAGTTTTTAGGTTTTTAATGTTTTTAGGGTATTTTAATGGTTTTTCGGGTTTTATGATTTTATAGGGTTTTTGGGTCTTTATGGTATTTTAGGTTTTTAATGTTATCTTATAGTTTTCCATGACTTTTCATGTTTTTCATTATATTTTGGATTTAAAATATTTAATATGAATTTATTGATTTTGGGGTCTACGGATTTTGAGGACTTTACGTTTTTTTATGGTTTTGGGGGTTTTATGTTTTTAGCCTTTTTATGTTTTTTCAAGGTTTTATGTGAATTTAGAGTTCTATGGGTTTATTTAGTTGTTTTAAGGGGTTTTATGGTTATCCAGGTTTTTAGTTATTTGTTGGTATTTATAGAATTTTTAGTGTTTTTATGGTTTTTGGGGATTTTCAATGGTTTTAGGGTTTTTATAGTTTTTTTGGTTGTTATGATTTCTCTTATATTGTTTAGGGTCTTGGGGTTTTTAAAGTTTTTTTATCAATTTTAGGGTTTTTAAGGGTTTTTAGAGTTTTTAGTGGGGTTTTACAAGTCTTATGGATTTTTAGGGGCTTTAATGGTTTTGGGGGTTTTATGATTTTTATGGTCTTTTAGGTTTTCAATTTTCTTTTTACAGTTTTCAGGGTATTTATTATTTTCTAGGTTTCTTAAGGATTTTTTGTGTTTTTAGGTTTTAATTGTTTTATTAGGTTAGTTGTAGGGTTTTTACGTTTTTTATGATTTATGGATTTTTAGGATATATATGGGGTTTTAAGGATTTTATGTTTTCTTGGGATTTTTTTATTTTTACGTTTTTTATGTTTTTTTTGGTTTTTTTGGGTTTTAGGGATTTTTTTAGTTTTTACGGTTTTAATGTTTATAGAGTGTTTTAAAGTTTTTAAGGGTTCAAAAGTTGAATGTAGTTTGAGTAGTTTTTTAGTATTTTTGTGTAATTTTAGTGTTTGTTATGGGTTTTAGGGGTTTTAGGGGTTTTTAGGTTTTTAGGGGATTTTAGGGGTTTTAGAGTTTTTGTATGGTTTTAGGGTTTTATTTGTTTTTATGTTTTTATGTTTTTATTATGATTTTATGGGTTTTTTTTGTTTTTTTAAATTTTTATGTATTATAGGGAATTTTATTACTTTTTATGGTATTTAGGGTATTTAAGATTTTTGGAGGGGTTTTAAGGGTTATAGGGTTTTTTTATGGATTTGGGTTTTTTGTGGTTTTTTTGAGTTATTAAGGTTTTGGGTTTTTTATAGTTTTTTAAAATTTTAGGGGTTTAAAGGGTTTTATGTGTTTTTAGTGGGTTCTTAGGGTATTTATATTTATTTATGGGGTTTTAGGCATTTTCTGGATTTTATGGGTTTTAGCGTTGTTATGGTCTTTAATGGTTTTTAGGTTTTTTATGAGTATGAATTTTTTAAGTATTTTATGTTTTTCTTTAGGGTTTTTATGGTTTTTAGTGATTTATTATTTTTTAGGTATTTCTATGTATTTTTAAGGATTTTTATAGTTTTTAGGGATTTAAGGTTTTGATGGTGATTTATCATTTTTAGGGGTTTTTAGGTTTCCCCCTTTTTAGGAATATTATAGGTTTTACGTGTTTTTTTTGTTTTTATGGTTTTCTTATGAATTTTCATGGTTTTAAGGATTTTTTACTTTTTTAGGGATTTTTATGGATTTTCTTAGTTATTTTATGTTTTTTGTATATTTTTTGATTCTAAGGTTCTTTGGGGGGGGTTTTGGGTTTTTCGTGTTTTTAGAGATTTTAAGGTCATTAAGATTTTTTGAACATTTTAGGGGTTTAATGTGTTTTTAGTGTTTTTATTGGTTTTGGGGGGTTTTAAAATTTTAGGGTTTTTACGGTTTTTATAATTTTTATGGTTTTTATAATTTTTATATTTTTTAGTGGATTTATGTAATTTGATGTTTTCAATGATTTCTTATGGGTTTTCATGGAATTAATGGTTTTTAAAATCTAAATGCATTTTTTCGTATTTTTAAGGTTTTTAATGTGTTTTAGGGTTTTCAAAGATTTTGATTATTTTGGATTAGGGGTAAGCACCATGTAATCCTACATGAAAAATGGGGGTTCAAAACCCATTTGGCGCAGGTACTATAGCGGTACTGTAGCAGCAGTGGTACTGTAGATCGGTGAGAAATGTAGCAGCGACATGACACTGTAGCAGCGACGATACTGTACGGCTATTGTAGCAGCTGGGTTTCTATTCACATAATAGAAATTGGACAAAAAAATTGGGCCTACGGGCTATGTAATGGGCTAAAAGCCCACTGGGATTTTGGGATATGTAATGGGTCTCTCACTACCCAGTTAAAAGAGGTATTTGATTTTCTTTAATAATAAAAATGAGGCTTTGACCCCAACCTTTAAAAAAATAAAGGTTTTAAGGTGTTCTATGTTATTTGACATATTTAGAGATTTTGAGGGATTTTTATGTGTTTTTAAGGGTTTTATGGTTTTTAGGGTTTGAGGGGTTTTCTAGTATTTTAGGGTTTTGTGGGGTTTTATGGGTTTTTAGTGTTTTATGGTTTTTTTAGTTTTAAGGGGTTCAAAGGCTTTTTAGGCTTTTTTTATTTTTTTAGTGGTTAAAATGATTTTTATTGGGGTTTTATGGTTTTTGTCTTTTTACAATTTTATATGTTTTTAGGGTTTTTAGGAATTTTAGGTCATTAAAGGTGTTTTCCATTTTTTAGGTTTTTTGGGATTATAATTAATTTTGGGTTTTTAAGGATTTCTGAATATATTTTTTGGGGGTTTTGTGGGTTTTATGTTTTTTTGGATTTGTAGTGATTTTTTTTTATTTTTATGGTTTTTAGGGTTTTAGGTATTTTGAGTGTTTTGGGGGTTCAGGTTTTTAGGGGTTTATGGTTTTTTTGGTTTTATGTTTTTTTGAGTTTTTTATGGTTTTTAGAGTTTTTAATAAATTTAGGGTTTTACATGATTTTTAGAGTTTTTTTGTTGTTTTAGTGTTATTTATTGATTTTTTTTATTTTTATTGTTTTAGGAGGTTTTATGGTTTTTAGGGGATTTTGGAGTTTTTGGGGATTTTACGGTCATTTATAGTTTTTATCATTTTTAGGTTTTAGGGTGTTAATGTTTTTTAGTTTTTTAGGGTTATCTTCGGGTTTTTAGTTTTTAGTTTTTAGTTGTTTTTACATATTTTGGGAATTTTAGGGACTATATATGGTTTTTAGGGTTTTTGGGGTTATTATTTTATTTTTAGGGTTTTAAGGGTTTCTTAAGGTTTTTATGGTTTTATCATTTGTATGTTTTTTGGGTTTTATGTGTTTTCAGGTTTTTATGATTTTATAGTGGTTTTCAAGGTCATTAATGTTTTTTATCTTTTTTTGAATTTTTTGGAATGTTTTAGGATTTTTATGGGTTTTTATGGATTTCAAGGGTATTATGATTTTTAGTGTTTTTATAATTTTTTGGGGGTTTTAGGGGTTTTTTATTTTTAGGATTTTAAGGTTTCTTAATTTTTTTAAAAAAAATTTAGGTGTTTAAATAGTTTTAATTTTTTTAGTGGTATTATATATTTATTGAGGATTAGGTGTTTTTATGATTTTAGGTGTTCTATGTTTTTAATGCGTCTTTAGGGTTTTTAGCATTTTTAGGGTTTTAATGGGTTTTAAGTGTTTTAGGGTTTTTATGTTATCTTAGAGGATTTCATGGTTTTTATATTTTTTAACATTTTAGGGATTTTTAGTGATGTTTTAGATTTTATGAAATTTTAGGGATTTAGTGTGTTTTAAGAATTTACGAGGGTTTTATGGTTTTTTAGGATTTCAGGTTTTTTGAGTTTTTAGGGGATTTAATGTTTTTTAGAGTCTTATATCATTTTTAAAGGTTTGAAGGGGTTTTAGATTTTTTAGTGTATTTTTATGATTATTCTGTTTTTTAATCTTTCTAGAGGTTTTATGTTTTTTTTGGTTTTAGTAGTTTTTTAGGTTTAGAGGTTTTAATTATGTTTAGGTTTTTATTGTTTCTTAGGGTTTATCAGTGTTTTTAGGGTTTATATATTTTTAGATACTTTTAAGGATTTTTTTATATTTTTATGTGTTTTAGGGTTTTTATGTATTTTAGGGTTTTAGGGTTTTTATCAGTCAAAGGGTTTTTATGGTGTTTGGGTTTTTAGGGTTTTTTGGGATTTTTTGGATTTTTAGGTTTTTTAGATTTTTTAAACATTTTTAGGGGTTTAGTGGGGTTTTTTTATTTTTAGTGTTTTTTGGTTTTAACTATTTTAATGATTTTAGTGTTTTTATGGTTTTTATAATTGATATTGTTTTTTAGGATTGTGTTTGCGTCTTCTGGCATTTAGTGATTTCAAGTGTATTTATTTTTTTATGGTTTTTTGAGGCATTTTCACCATTTTTATGCGTTTTTACACTTTTATGGATTTTAGTTTCATTTAAAATTTGGGTTTTTACGGTTTATACGGTTCTTATCATTTTTCGATTTTTAGGGATTTTAAGTTTATTTTGGGTTTGATAGTTTTCTTAGGGTTTTAATTATTTTTACAGTTTTAGGGAATTTAGGGATTTTTTATGGGTATTTAGTATTTTTAGGGTGTTTAGGGATTTTATTAATTTTATTTTTATTTTATTTTAGGATTTGTTTTTTGAGATTTTAGCGTTTAGAAGTTATTTTATAGTTTTTGAGGTTTTATGCACTTTAAATTATAAAAAGATTCTTTATTGGTCTTAGGGTTTTTATGGTTTTTCTTGTTTTTTAATGTTTTTAATTGTTTATAGGGTTTATAGGGGTTTTAGGGTTTTTAACGTTTTTGGGATTTTATAGGTTTTAAGGGTTTTGAGGTTTTTAAGGTTTTCTTAGAGGATTTAAGAATTTCCAGTGTATTTATGATTTTATAGATTTTAATTATTTTTTATGAATTTTATTATTTTTTGGGGTATTTAGGGTTTTCTAGGGATTTAGGGGTTTATGGATACTTTTAGGCTTTTTATGATATTTTTTTTTCAGTTTTTAGAGTTTTATGATTTTTAGAGTTTTTTAACTTTTTTAGGTTTTTAAATGGTATTTATAGTTTTTAGTGGTTTTATGGTTTTCGTGATTTTTAGTATTTTTAAGTTTTTTAGGGGTGTTATGGTTTTTAGGGGCTTTTAGGGTTTTATGACCATTCAGTGTTTTTAGTGTTTTTAGGATTTTATGGGTTTTAAGTTATTTTTGGGATTTTAGGATTTCTAAGGGGTTTTAGGGTTTTTTATGTTTTTATAATTTTTTAGGAATTTTAGTGTTTTTTATGTCTTTTAATAATTTTACGGATTTTTAGGTGTTTTATGGGTTTTTATGGTATTTACCAATTTGTTGGTTTTTGAGGGTTTCATATTTTTTATGTTTTTATTTTTTCATAGCGTTGGTCATGGTTTTTAGGGTTCGTTATTTATTTTTATATATTTTTAGGTATTTTATGTTTTATAATGGTTTTTAGGGGTTTTCATGATTTTGAAGTATTTTAGTGTTTTTAGGGATTTAGGGTTTTTATGTTTTTTTGGCTTTTTACTTACTTTTGGTTTTTAGGGTTTTAATGTTTTTAAATTTTTATTAGGGTTTTTAGGGGTTTAAAGTGTTTTTAGAGTTTTTAGTGGTTTTACCGGTTTTATATGATTTATTATTTTTAGGGGTTTAATGGTTTTTATTGTTTATAAGGTTACTTAGGGTTTCAATTTTTTCTAGGTTTTTAGTGGTTTTAAATGTTTTAAGGTTTTTTAAGTCTCATTAGGGGTTTGTAGGGTTTGTAGGGTTTTTATATTAATAGGGACTTCTGGGATTTTTAATTATTTTTATAGTTTATTAGTTTTTTTATATATTTTTATGGTTTTATGGTTTTTTTTACAGTTTTTCAGGTTCTTAGGGTTTTTTCCATTATTAAAGTTTTTTTGGGTTTGATGTTTCTTTAGGTTTTTGAGGTATTCTTAGTGGTTTTTTGGGATTTTTTTGTTTTTTTCCATTTTTAAGATTTTTTGTGTTTTTATGATCCTAATGGATTTTGAGGATTTTTATGGGTTTTAGAGCTTTTTATAATTTTATGGGGTTTTTTTAGGTTTTTACGGTTTGTAGATTTTTTTTGTTTTTCAAGGATTTATGCGTTTTTATTTTTTTATTTTTTTCTTAGAGTTTTTTTGCGTTTTTAAAATTTTAAGTATTCTTTATGTTTTTTTATGTTTTTCTTTTTATGCGTTTTTAGGCGTATGATAGTATTTAGGGTTTTATGGTTTTTTTGGTTATTTTGGGGTTTTTAGGTTTTAATGGTTTCAAGGTTTTTAAGAGTTTTTTTAATTTTTTTAGGGGTTTAATGGGATTTTAGGTATTTTATTGATGTTTATGAATTTTATAAGTTTTTATGGTCTTTAAATTTTTGGGGTATTTTTATTGTATTTAGGGTATTTAGGGCTTTTAGGGGTTTTATAATTTTTAGGTTTTTGGAAGGGTTTAAGTGTTTTATGTTTTACATTTTTTCTTAGGGGGTTTCAATGTTTTCATTTTTTTATATTTTTTTGTATTTTTAGTGATTTTTAGTTTTTTTAGGGGTTTAAATTTTTTTAGGGATATTGGATGTTTTCATAGTTTTTTTGGTTTTTAGTTTTTTAAATGTATTTTTGGATTTTAAATATTTTTAGGATTTATATGGTTATTAATGTTTTCAAGGATTTTTTGTGTTTTAGAGGTTTTAAAGAATTTATGTATTTTAAGGTTTTTTATCTTTTCATATTTTTGTAGGTGTTTTAAGTGTTTTTATATTTTTATTGTTTTCATAGAGTATTTCAGGGTTATTAGGGTTTTTTTCATTTTTTGGTTTTTTAGGGATTTTTATTTTTTATGGTTTTTAGGGACTTTTGAGTTTTTTTTATGTTTTTCTTGGTTTTTTTATTTTAGGTGTTTTTATGGGGTTTTTAGGGGTTTAATGGGGTTTTAGAGTTATTAATGATTTTAAGGGTTTAAATGTTTTTAATGTTTTCATTGGTTTTTATAATTTTATGGGTTTTTTCATTTTAAATTTTTATGGGTTTTATGGTTTTTAGTGTTTTTAAGGGATTTTATGTTTTTTTGGTTTCTGTCATTTTTTTTTGTTTTTATGGGTTTTAATTATTTTTAGGTTTTTAAGGTTTTATTAGGGGTTTTCAGCAGTTTTAGGGGGTTTAGGGGTTTTAGGGTATATAGGATTTTTTATGTTTTTAGGGTTTTTAGTTTAATATGGGTTGTAAGGTTTCTTAGAGATTTTAACGGTTTTTAGAGTTCTTATCCTTTTTTAGGTTTAAAGGGTTCTTAGAGTTTTTAGTATATTTTTAGGGTTTTATGGGATTTATGAATTTTATGGTTTTTTGGGTTTTTAGGGTTTTAGGGTCTTATTATGTTTTTAGGGATTTTATTAATATTTAGGTTTTTAGGGGGTTTGTTTAATTTTATATTTATATGTTTTCCTTATGGTTTTTATAATTTTTAAGGGTTTTTATTTTCTTTATGTATTTTCAAATATTTTCTATAGTTTTTATGTTTTTTACAAATTTTAGGGATTTTGAGGGTGTTAATGGTTTATTGGGTTTTTTTTGGGTTTTTTGAGATCATAGTATTTTTATTTTTGTAGATGTTTTTAGTGTTTTTAGTTTTTTTGATCATTTTATTTTTTTAGTGTTATTTATATTTTTATGGATTTTTAGGGATTTCTATAGATTTTTGTGGTTTTTAGGGTTTTAAGGGTTTTTTAGGATTTTTGAGTATTTTTATGGATTTTAGGTGTTTTAGTGTTTTATGTGTTTTTTTGTATTTTTAGGATTATATTTTTGTGTTTTTAGGGGTTTTATGGCTTTTAGAGTTTGTTTTCATTTGAATATTTTTAAAGCAGTTTCAGAGTTTCTTGGGGTTTTAGGGTTTTCTAAGGTTTTCTGGGTTTTTTTTCTCGAATTTATGGTTTTTGTATTTTTAGTTTTTCTTAATGGTTTTTAATGATTTTCAGTGCTGTTATGTTTTTATGTGTTTTAAGTGTACAATGGATTTAATGGTTTTCGTGGGGTATTTTAGGGGTTTTATGCCTTTTTTATATTTGAGGGATTTTTATAGCTTTTTAGATTTTTATGGGTTTTTTTGAGTTTTTAGATATTTTATGGTTTTTAGGGGTTGTTTGGGGTATCTTAAGGGTTTTAGCACTTTTTAGGTTTATAAGGGCTTTTGTGTTTTTTGCTTTTTATGGTTTTGATAGATTTTTTTTTCGAGGATTTTTAGGCATTTATTGATTTGGGATTTTTAGAATTTTTATGGGTTTTTTGATTTTTAAGGTTTTTGAGGGAATTAGTGTTTTTTGGGTTTTTATGGTATTTTGGGTTTTAGGGTTTTTTTTAGCTTCTTAGGTTTTTTATAGTTTTCATAATTTTTACCATTTTTAGGGGTTTAAAGGTTTTTTATTTGTTTTTATGGTTCTTATGGGTATTATGTTTGTTAGGTTGTTTTAGGGTTTTTAGGGTTTCAATAGGTTTTTTTATTTTTTTAATATTTTTTTTGGGTTTTTCGAGGTTTGAATCATTTTTAGGATTCTAATGTTTTTATCAGTTTTCATGAATTTTAAGGACTTTTATGTTTTATGTACTTTTAGGTACATTAATTTTTTTTTGGATTTCATAGGTTTTTTATGGATTTTATTTGTTTAGTGGTTTTTTAGAGTTTTTAGGATTTTTTTTCATTTTTTTATTTCATGGGGTTTTATGTTTTTTCATATTTTTAAGTATTTATAATAGAATTTAAACATTTTTGATGATTTATTAGTGATTTTATGATTTTTATGTGTTTTGGGGGTTTTTGAAGGGTTTTAGGGTTTTTATGTATTTGTTGGTTTTTATGGTTTTTTTAGAATTTTTATTGTTTTAAATATTTTTTATATTTTTTTATCATTTTGGGTGTTTAAAAGAATTTTAGATTTTTTAGTAGTTTTTATGGGTTTTTAGGGTTTTTATTTTTTATTTTATTTTTAGGGTTTTAAGGGTTTTTTGCTAATTAGTGTTTTTTAGGTTTTTAGAGGTTTTAAGTGTTTTAATGTGTTAGGTTTTTCTTAAGGGTTATCTGGGTTTTGGGGTTTTTTTGTGTTTTTAGGGAATTTTAGGGTCTTTTTAAAGTAATTTTTTTTTTGGTTTTTAATAGATTTTGAGGGGTTTTATAAATTTTTAGTGGTTGTTGGGATTTTAACATTTTTTTAGGTTTTTAGTGGTTCCGAGTGTTCTTATGATTTTATATTTTTATTTGGTTTTTCATGGTTTTTATGGTTTTTATGGTTTTTATATTATTAGTGATTTTTAAGAATTCCTTATTTTTTTATATTTTTACAGTTTTTATGATATAGATGGTTTTTTTTCATTTTTTTAGAGTTTTAGCGTTTTTATGGTTTTTTGTGTTTTTAGGGTTTGTTGAGTTTTTAAGGGTTTAAATTTTTTTAGAGTTTTTTTATGTTTTTAGGGGTTTAAATGGGTTTAATAGTTTTTATTGGTTTAGGGTTTTTATGAATATGTATGATTTTTAAGGGTTTTAGAGGGGGGGGTTATGGTTTTTATGGGTTTAAAAGTCTTAAGTGGTTTTTTATATTTTTATCAGTTTTTATGTTTTTAAGGGGTTTTGTGGGTTTTTAGGATATTATGTTTTTCATAGTGTTTTCTTGGTTTCTATGGTTATTTATAATTTTATAGATTTTTAGGGTATTTAGAATCTTTTAAGTTTTTGGATTTTAGGGATTTTTAGGGTTTTAGTGTTCATTGGGGTTTCTATGGTTTTTTTTGTTTTAGTTTTTTTAATGTTTTTAGGGTTTTTATGTTTTTTAAGTTTTTTTTAACATTTTTGGGGTTTAAAGTGTTTTTAGATTTTCTATTGGAGTTTTAGGTATTTTATTGGAATTTTTTATTTTTATAGGGTTTATAGTTTTTATGGGTTTTAGGGATTTTTAGGTTTTTAGGGTCATTTAGGATTTCTAATAATTTTCAGTATTTTTATGTTTTTTAGTTTTCTATGGATTTTGGGTATTTTTGCATTTTTTATTGTTTTTTGGTTTTTTAGGGATTTTAGGGGAACGTAAGGGGTTTAAGGTTTTTAGTGTATTTTGTGTTTTTAGGGGTTATAAATTTTTTAGGTTTTAAGGTTTTCTTAGTGTTTATCATGGGTTTTATGGTTTTTTATGTTTCTTAGGTTTTTATGTATTTTATTATAATTTTTTCGGGTTTTAGGATTTTTAGTAATTTTGATGGTTTTTTGGAATTTCTTTTCTAATTTTTATAAGTTTTTTGTTGTTTTTTTGATTTATTCACGGTCTTAATGTTTTTAGAGTTTTTTTTCAAAAAAATATCCGTTTAAAGGATTTTATTGTATTTAGGTTTTTTATGTGTGTTTATGGTTTTAATGGGATATAGGGGTTTTATGTTTTTTAGATTTTTAGGGGTTTTTAGGATTTTTTATGATTTATTTAGTTTATAGGGATTTTAAGTGTTTTTACCATTTTGAGGTTTTATTATAGTTTTTTAGAGTTTTTAGGGGTTTTATAGTTATATTTTATTTTAGTGATTTGTTCTAATTTTTAGGGGTTTTAGGTTTTTTATAATTTTTGTGTGTTTTTTGTGTTTTTAGGGGTTTTGGAAATTTTTAGGTTTTTAGCCATTTTAGTATTTTTAGGTTTTTTGTGTTTTTATTAGTTTTCAATAATTTTAGTGTTTTTACGTTATTAGGGTATTTTACTATTTTTTTTGAATTTTATTCTTTTTTAGGGTTTTGGAATTTTTAACGGTTTTTACAGTTTTTTGGGTTTTTGGGTTTTTTAAATTTTTATGGGTTTTAAGTTTTTTATAGTTTTTATCATTTTCAGGGGTTTAAAAGTATTTTAATTCTTTTAAGTGGATTTTAGTGTATTTATGGGTCTTTAGGGGTTTGAAAGTTTTTTTTGGTTTTTATAGTTTTTATTATTTTTAGAATTTTTTACAAAATTTAGGTGTTTTTAGTGTTTTTAGTGTTTTAAGGGGTTTTTAGGGGTTTCTAGGGGTTTTAAGGATTTTTAGTTTTTTATGGAATTTAGCCTTTTTTAAAAAAAATTATGGGTTTTGAGTGTTTTAGGAATTTTTAGGGTTTTAGATGTTTTAGGATTTTACATTTTTTGGAGGATTTAGTGGATTTTTTAATTTTTATGGGTTTTATGGTTTTTTGAGTTATTTAAAATATTTACTGGTTTAATTTTCTTAGAATTTTTATTATTTTTATGTATATTTATGGATATTGGCGTTTTTATTGGTTTATATGAGTTTTTATGCATTTTAGGGTTTTATGAATTTTAGGGACTTTAAGGGTTTTTAGAATTTTTTAGTTTTTTTAGGGGAGTTAAGTGTCGTTAGGTTTTCAGTTTTTCTTTATGTTTTAATGGTTCTTAGGGATTTTTAATATTTTATGTATTTTTATGACTTTTTATGTTTTTTATGGTTTTTAGCAGTTTTAAAGATCTTGAGGGTTTTTAGGGATTTTCAGGGATTTTAGAATTTTTATGTTTTTTCGGGGGTTTAACCATTTTTAGTTTTAATGGTTTTCTTAGGTTTTAAATTTTTTTGTGTTTTTGATATTTTTATAAGCATTTTTTATGATTTTTATGGTTTTTAGCATCTCTAGGATATTTATAAATTATTTTTGGTTTTTAGCCTTTTTTATGTTTTCAGGGTATTTAGAGTTTTTAAATTTTTTTGGGGGCTTCATATGGTTTTATATTTTGTATGTAATTTTGATGGGTATTAGGGGATTTAGGATTTATATAGTTTTTATTCGGTTTTCGGGGTTTTTATTCATTATTTGGTTTTTAGGGGTTTTAAGTGTTTTTATGTTTTTAATGTTTTCTTAAGGACTTTCTATGTTTTTATTGTTTTTGAAATTTTTATGGATTATTAACGATTTTTGAATTTTTATAGTTTTTAGGTTTTTAGGGATTCCGTGGGGTTTTTTTACTTTTATGTTTTTAGGGTTTTATTTTTTTTGGGTTTAGGGTCTTTTCATGTATTTATAGTTTTTAATAAATTTAATGTTTTTAGGTGAATATTTTTTTTAGTTTTTTAGTGGGTTTTTAGGTTTTTTTGGGTTTTTAGGGTTTAATAGGGTTTTTATTGTTTTTTAATTTTTATGGGTTTTAATTGGTTTAGGTTTTTAAGGTTGTATTCGGGATATAAAGGCTTTTTATAGTTTTTTACAATTTAATGGATTTTTGGGTTTTTTTCGTATTTATGGTTTTAAGGGTTTTAGGGATTTTGATGGTTTTTAGGTTTTTAGGGTTTTAGGGGTTTTATTTGGGTTTTATGAAATTTTTTCGGAGACTTCTATGGTTTTTATGGGGTTTTATAGTTTTTAAACCTTTCTAGGGGTTAAAATAATTTTCATTATTTTAGTGGTTTTTTAGGTTTTTATGGAGTTTTTGGATTTTTATGGTTTTTAGGGGTTTTAAGGTTTCAGGTTTTATGGGGTATATAATTTTTTTAGCATTTTTCAGGTTTCTAGGGGTTTAAAGTGTTTTTTAGGTATTTTTTTGATTTATAATATTTTTTATCTTTTTACGTTTTCTGATAATTTTGGGGATATTTTATGATTTTATGGGTTTTAGCACTTTTATGGCATTTAAGGATTTTAGGGATTTTTATGATTTTTAGGTTTTTTAAGGTTTTAAGGTTTTCCATTGGTTCTTAGGGTATTTAATGTTTTCTAGGGTTTTAGGGGATTTATGTGTTTTTTTGTTTTTAATGTTTTATTATTGTTTTTCTACAGTTTTTATGTTTTTAGATATTTTAAGGCTTTTTTTGAATTTTATAGGTTTTTAGGGTGTATAGGGTTTTTGAGGGGTTTTATGGGTTTTTAGGGTTTGTATGGTTTTTGGTGTTTTAGGGTCTTTTTGAGTTTTTTATGGCCTTTAATGATTTTAGTTTTTTATCGTTTTAGGGGTTTAAATATTTTTTATAGTTTTTAGTGTGTTTTATTGATCTTTTTCGGTTTTACGGTTTTTTGGGGTTTTTATGGGTTTTTTGGGGTGTTTGTATTTTTAGAAATTTTTAGGTTTTATTGTGAGTTTTTATGTTTTTAAGGATTTCATAGGGGTTTTTAGAGATTTTGTGTTTTTTAGAATTTTTATAATTTATTGGGGTGTTTTTTATTTTTATATTTTTATGGTTTTTATGTATTTTGAGGATTTTAAAGGATTTTTTGGATTTTTGGTTTTTTATTATTATTTAGGTTTGTAGGGTTTTTGTCACGACCTGTCCCCCAGGGCTCGTGCCGTGACAACCCCAAGTCTGCCTTCCATAGGCCAGGGGCTGGCGACTAGCACCAAAGGCCTGAATCCCAAAAACTGGGAAGGCATTGCCTTTATAAACTAGAATCACACATGGAAGAGTACGAGCTAGAAGTAAACACCAAGTAAAGCTATATATAAAAGAAATTATGGAAAGTAAAATGGGCCGGAAATACAATCCCAACAGGAATGTAAAGGTACAATTGAAAATCAAGTACAACAGAAGAAAAGTAAATCAGCTACTGGGTTGTTCTCTTGGGTTCCTACCTGAAGGGTAGGTATAGATGGCCCCCACATCACTCCACATCTGTCAGTCTCCTCTGTGTACTAACTCGGCGTAAGGTCTGCCTCAGGGTATCAACCATTCTTCCTACTCTGGTCCTCAGTTAGCGATGTCTATCCTCTGCAACCAACACAACGAATTGTGGGCATAACCAGTGCAGGGGTGAGTATAACGATACTCAGTAGGGACCCTGAGACCCTCAAGGTCTATCAAATCCATCAAAGATAAATCAAAAAGTATGAAATCAACAGATAATCTCACTTATGTATATTCCCATACATATACCTAAGTTACCAAGTAATCCATCTCAATCACGAGGAGAACAAAATGTTACTGACTCATCTCAACTAGGATTTTTTCTAGGGGTAGTATCGAGTTATATCCCCAGCCACACTGTCGGAACCTTGGATGATGGATTAATCCTCTTCTATCGAGAACAGTGGGCCTTCCGCGTCTCACCGAGGCGCTTCCCACTATCCTTGGACTGCTTAAGTACTCCTCCTGTCGAGTACCATGGGTCTGCCGCGTTACAGAGAGTCGCTCCACACTGTGGGTCTGTCGCGTCACACAGAGGTGATCTCCCTCATAGACTACTAAGGTACTCCACGTGTGGAGTACCATGGGTCTTCCGAGCTCACACAGAGGCGCTCCCCACCGTGGGTCTACCGTGACACCATGGCACTCCCCACTGGGCTAGTCGAATCGCTCTGAGTCGAATCGGGCAGCAGTCATCAAGTCTCAGCCTGCTACAGGTCTCCGCCCTATGCTCACTCGTCTTCGGGAGAATCCACTCCATGATCTACAGGTTGATACTCCAACTGTCACTAAGTCCCATGTTGAAGTACCTCAAAGGTCCACCTCTTCATAAGGGTCTCAACGCAACAGACAATGCCTCAATCAGACGCTCGGTATGTGAGATATTAACTTTTTAGTCTCAGGGGCCCGGTTGGATTAGTGTATGATCCGACCTAACTATATCTCAACTTTACCCCAAACTCTAATGGGGTATACTAAAGGTATCATCTTGCTCCAAGATTACCAGCGTCGCTGACGGTTCGTCAAATGCACATCGTGTACCGAAGATATGGCCAAAGGATGTAATGGGTCAGTAATGGGCATGGGCCCGACCCGACCCGGTCGGACTGACTATGCACATCCTTGACTGGGTCAACTCGGTCAGCCCACTAGGTTCGGTCCAGTCCGCTGGGCCCGGCCCAGCAGACTGTAGGGGTGGTTCGTCCCGGAGGTCGTTGCATAGGCGGCTCGGCCCAAGTGGTCGGTAGGGTGCCGACGGGGCGCCAGGAGGCCACGCGGGGCACGGGCATGCTGGGGGTGCTAGGAATGGGCACGGGCAGGCCGCACGGGGTGTGGGTCAGTCGCGCGGGGCGCGGGGCATGCCGGCGGGGTACCAAGCAGGGCGCGGGCTGGCCGGTGGGGTGTCGGCCAGGGCACGGGTAGACCAGCGGGGTGTGGGCAGCGCACTGGTAGGCAGGCTGGGGGCCAGGCAGGCCGACTGGGTGCCAGGCAGGGCAAGGGCGGGCCGTCAGGGCACTGGGCTGCGCGCGGGAGGCCGGTGGGGTTCTAGGAAGTGCACGGGAAAGCCGGCGGGGCACCGGTCAGAGCACGGGGAGGACGGCGGGGCGCGATCAGCCCACGGGCAGGCCGCGGGCAGGCAGGCCAGCGGCCGGTGGTGATCAGGCAGGCCTGTTTGTCACGGCTCAGGCCGGTGTGGGCCGGCAGTGTTCATCCAGGAACACTGGTGCACCACAGGGGTGGCGCGGTTCACGGAGACCGCAGGTAGCGTGACTTTTTCCTCAGCTCCTTCATCGCCTTGTTGCCACTTCGTTGCCATGATGAAAGAAACGTCACAGAGAGATCGGTGGAGGGAGTCGGGCCATTTTAGTTTGGACCACACCCTCCGTGTTTAGGGATGATAACAATTGGATCAACAAAGATGAATAAATTTGAACAACAATGGTTTACAATACATTGCATCAATTCCTTTTAGATGATGATGAGAAAAAGGGAAGGTATAATACTTAAAGTAAACCCCCTACCTTTGATCGTTGCTCGACAATGAAGTTGTAGGTAGAAGACGATGTTGTCGTCGTTCGTCGCATCTACCACACACTTCCAATCCAAGCTCATACGTCAATTCGTTGACGACGATGTGGAGGGAATATTGGTCGAAGATGTCCCGCATCGAAGGGGGTTTCGAGGAAGAAAGTCGATGAAGATCATTCTTCGTTGGAAGCATTCTTCGTTGGGAGCCTTCTCCCAATATTTCTCCTATGTTCCTCCTTTCTTTCTACTGCACCCAAAATGAAATCCTATCAAAATAATAGATTAGGATCTATTATGTTCTTTTCCATACATTCACATTGATTTATTTATTTAAATGAGATTACTCATTTAATTAATGGTGTGGAGTTGGCATAACAATTTAATTTGGAAAATTAAATTAAGTGGCTCCACCTAATTAATGCATGAGAGTTTTCATAGATTAATTGGGGTAGGTCAAGAGGATCTCCTTCTTTAATGAGGGAGAGTTGAGAGATTTTATCCTCCACCATTAATAGGGGTTAAGCCCCGTGTGGTCCCCACCACAGTAATCCTCTCATGGGAGGATGAGTTCAGGTGGGCCCCACCACTGTAACCTCTCATGGGAGGTTAAGGCATCGTGACCCCACCTATAACCTCCATGAAGAGTTTTAAACATCCACACACCAGAAGGTGGCTCATATAAAATAATGTGTTTCACACTTTATTTTTTATTTATTTAAAAAATCCAAAAACTAACATTTATTCTCGACCAACTGTTGTTGAGGTGAAAGTCTTCTGAAGTGAATATCGGCGCTGCGAGTTCAACGGTGCCCCCGAATTTCAATTCCTTGCACCGGTTCTAATGTTATAATATCTCACTCGTACGTTTACTGAATGTACCCAAACAGAACATTAGATATTGATTCCAGGCACACCGGGCCTCAGAATCAAGTGCCGTCAATTTTCACGGACTCGTAAAATTACTATGTACTTAAGAAAAAAAATTCAACCAAAATTATGGGTCTTTACATTCTCCCCACCACAGGTCTTTATGTCACCATAAGCTAAAACTCGTACTATGGGAACAAATGAGGGTACTGAGCATGCATCTGAGCCTCCCACTCCAATGTGCTCTCCTGGAGGTTCCCATGCTACCAGTGAACGTGAACCAGAGGTATCAAACGTCCACGTAGGACCCACTTTTGTCGATCCTCAATCTCCATTGGAACCTTAGTGAAAATATCCCCATCATCGATGCCCAGCTTTCTATGAACGATGATGTGAGAAGGTTCATGCATGTATCTTCCCAGCTAGGATACGTGGAAGACATCATTCACCCGGTGCAACTTAGTTGGAAGATCCAAGAGGTAGGCCACGTCACCTACCCTGATGAGGACCTGGAAATGTCCTATGAATCTCGGAGATAACTTATTGTAACACCCCAAAATGATAAAGGGTTAAATGACTAAATGATATGACTCATGTCAACAAGGTGCACCTTCCTTTTCGAGAGCCTACCTGATTAGAACTTCACATTTACGCATGCTTGGCCTGGATTAGTTATCAGGATGGGTGACCTTCTGGAATGTTTCCTAGGGTGTGTGTGAGTGAGAACAAATCACACTGAAAAGTAAATGTGTTGTCTTGTGGGGATAGTCGTTAGTCAGATGACCCATTTGGGCACGTGGTTGGGCTCCTGGGTGGGGACCATGTGTCTGTGGGGCAACTGGGTGTACCTGGTGGACTAGGACCTAATGACCATGTTATGTCGGGGTGTCTGTGATATCGTCGGGACCATGTTGTTAGATTTGGAATCACATGTGGTACTCAACCTTAAGTGCGGTGCACTGCGTGGGTTGAGATGTAGGTCCCACAATGAGGACGTTGTGCTCTAAGGGGGGGGGGGGGGTTATTGTAACACATCCAAATGATAATGGGATAAATAACTAAATTATATGACTCATGTCAACAAGGTGGACCTTCTTTTTAGAGAGCCTACCTAATTAGAACTTCACGGTTAAGCGTGTTTGGCCTGGATTAGTGATCAGGACGGGTGACCTTCTAGGATGATTCCCAGGGTGTGTGTGAGTGAGGAAAAAGCACACTGGAAAGGACATGTGCTGGACTGTGGGGATAGTCATTATTCAGATGACCTTTTTGGGCACGTGGCTGGGCACCTAGGTGGGACCACGTGTCTGCGTGGCAACTGGTGGTACCTGGTGGTCCATGACCTGATGACCATGTTAAGCCAGGGTGTCTGTGCTATCACCAGGACCGAGTTATTACATTTGGTATCAGAGGTGGTACCCAGCCTTAAGTGTGGTGCACTGCATGGGTTGATATGTAGGTCCCACAACAAGGACGTTGTCCTCTAAAGTGGGGGGGGGGGGTGGTGATTTTAACACCCCAAAATGATAAAGGGTTAAATGACTAAATTATATGAATCATGTAAACAAGGTGCACCTTCTATTTCGGGAGCCTACCTGATTTGAATTTCATAGTTAAGCGTGCTAGGCCTGGAGAAGTGATCAAGATGGGTGACCTTCTAGGAAGTTTCCCAGGGTGTATGTGAGTGAGGACAAAGCACACTGGAAAGGACATGTGTTAGACTGTGGGGATAGTTATTAGTCAGATGACTTGTTCAGGCATGTTAATCCAGGGTGTCTTTGCTGTCACAGAGACCGAGTTGTTACATTTAGTATCAGATATGGTACCCAGCCTTATGTGTGGTGTACTACGTGGGTGGAGATATAGGTCCCACAACGAGGAAGTTGTGCTCTAGGGGGGGGGGGGTGATTGTAACACCCCCAAACGATAAAGGGTTAAACGACTAAATTATATGACTCATTTCAACAAGGTTCACCTTACTTTTTGGGAGACTACCTGATTAGAAGATCACAGTTAAGCGTGCATCGCCTGGAATAGTGACCAAAATGAGTGACCTTCTGGGAAGTTTCTCAGGGTGTGTGTGAATGAGGAAAAAGCACACTGGAAAGGACATGTGTTGGGTCCTGGGTGGGGACCACGTGTCTGTAGGGAAACTGGTGGTACCTGGTGGGCCAGGACCCGACGACCATGTTCAGTATGGGTGTATGTGCTATCATCGGAACCCAGTTGTTACATTTGGTATTAGAGGTGGTACTCAGCCTTAAGTGTGGTTCACTGTGTGGGTTGAGATGTAGGTCCCACAACGAGGACATTGTACTCTAAGGGGGGGGGGGGGGGTGATTGTAACACCCACAAATGATAAATGGTTAAATGACTAAATGATATGACTCATTTCAACAAGGTGCACCTTACTTTTCGAGAGCCTACCTGATTAGAACATCACTGTTAAGCGTTCTTGGTCTAGAGTAGTGATCAGAATGGGTGACCTTCTAGGAAGTTTCCCAAGGTGTGTGTGACTGAGGACAAAACACACTGGAAAGGACATGTTTTGGACTGTGGGGATTGTCATTTGTCAGATGACCTGATTGGGCTGTTAATATGGGGTGTCTATGCTGTCACCAGGACTAAGTTGTTACATTTGGTATCAGAGATTATACCCAGCCTTAAGTGCGGTGCACTGCGTGGGTTGAGATGTAGGTCCCCACAACGATGACGATGTTCTCTAAAGGGGGGTGATTGTAACACCCCCAAATGATAAAGGGTTAAATGACTAAATGATATGACTCATTTCAACAAGATACACATTCCTTTTTGGAAGTCTACCTTATTAGAACTTCATAGTTAAGCGTGATTGGCTTGAAGAATTGATCAGGATGTATGACCTTCTAGGAAGTTTCCCAGGGTGTGTGTGAGTGAGGACAAAGCACACTGGAAAGGACGTGTGTTGGCCTGTGGGGATAGTCATTAGTTAGATGACCTGTTCTGTCACTTGGGTGGGGCCCCTGGGTGGGGACCACGTGTTTTGCGGGGCAACTGGTCGTACCTGGTGGGCCAGGACCCTAACGACCATGTTAATGTGGGGTGTGTGTGCTATCACCGGGACCGAGTTGTGTTACATTTGGTATCATAGGTGGTACCCAGCCTTAAGTGTGGTGCACTGCATGGGTTGTGATGTAGGGCCCACAACAAGGACGTTGTGCTCTAAAGGGGGGTGATTGTAACACCCCCAAATTATAAAGAGTTAAATGAATAAATGATATTACTCATATCAACATGGTACACCATCCTTTTCGGGAGCCTACCTGTGGGGATAGTCATTAGTCAGATGACTCGTTCAGGCATTTGGGTGTGCCCCTAGGTGGGGACCACATGTTTGTGGGGAAACTGGTCGTACCTAGTGGGTCAGGACCCCACGAGGACGTTGTGATCTGGGGGGGGGGGTGACTGTAGCACCCCCAAATGATAAAGGGTTAAATAACCAAATGACATGACTCATGTCAACAAGGTGCATCTTTCTTTTCGAGAGCCTACCTGATTAGAACTTCACAATTAAGCGTTCTTGGCCTAGAGTTGTGATCAGGATGGGTGACCTTCTAGGAAGTTTCCCAGGGTTTGTGTGAGTGAAGACAAATCACACTATAAAGGACATGTGTTGGACTGTGGGGATATTCATTAGTTAGATGACCTTTTCGGGCATGTTAAGTCGTGGTGTCAGTGATGTCACCAAAACTGAGTTGTTACATTTGTTATCAGAGATGGTACACATCCTTAAGTGAGGTTCACTATGTGGGTTGATATATAGGTCCCAAAATGAGGACAGTGTGCTCTAAAGGGGGGGGGGGGGGTTATTGTAACACCCCCAAATGATAAAGGGTTAAATGACTAAATGATATGACTCATGTCAACAAGGTGCACCTTCCTTTTCAGGTGCCTACCCGATTAGAACATCACAGTTAAGCGTGCTTCACCTGAAATATTGATCAGGATGTGTGACCTTATGGGAAGTTTCCCAGGGTGTGCGTGAGTGAGGACAAAGTACACTGGAAAGGGCATGTGTTGGGTCCTGGGTGGGGACCACGTGTCTGCGGGGCAACTAGTGGTACCTGGTGGGCCAGGACCGGACAACCATGTTAAGCCGGGGTGTCTGTACTATCACCGGGACCAAGTTGTTACATTTGGTATCAGAGGTGGTACCCAGCCTTAAGTGTGGTGCACTGCATGAGTTGAGATGTAGGTCCCACAATGAGTACGTTGTGCTCTAAGGGGGGGGGGGGTGATTGTAACACCCCCAAATGATAAAGAGTTAAAGGACTAAATGATATGTCTCATGTCAACAAGGTTCACCTTACTTTTCGGGAGCCTACATGATTAGAACTTTACAGTTAAGTGTGCTTGGTCTGCAGTAGTGATCAGGATGGGTGACCTTCTGGGATGTTTTCGAGGGTGTGTGTGACTGGGGACAAAGCACACTAGAAAGGACATGTGTTGGACTGTGGGGATAGTCATTAGTCAGATCATATGTTTGGGCATGTTAAGACGGGGTTTATGTGTTGTCACCGGGACCGAGTTGTTACATTTTATATCAGAGATGGTTCCCAGCCTTTTGTGTAGTGCACAGCATGGGTTGAGATATAGGTCCCACAACGAGGATGATGATCTCTAATAGAGGGGGTGGGGGGGGGTGATTGTAACACCCCCAAATGATAAAGGGTTAAATGACTAAAAGATATGACTCATGTCTACAAGGTGCACCTTCCTTTTCGGGAGCCTACCAGATCAGAACTTCACGGTTAAGCGTGCTTGGCCTGAAGTATTGATCGGGATGGGTGACATTCTGTGAATTTTACCAGGGTGTGTGTGACTGAGGGAAAATCACACTAGAAAGAATATGTGATGGACTGTGGGGATAATCATTAGTCAGAAGACCTGTTTGGACATGTTAAGTCGGGGAGTCGGTGTTATCACCGGGACCGAGTTGTTACATTTGGTATCAGAGATGGTACCCAGCCTTAAGTGCGGTGCACTGCGTGGGTTGAGATGTAGGTCTCCCAACGAGGATGATGTTCTCTAAAGGGGGTTGGGTGTGATTGTAACACCCACAAATGATAAAGGGTTAAATTATTAAATGATATGACTCATGTTAACAATGTGAAACTTCTTTTTCAGGAGCCTAGCTGATCAGAACTTCACAGTTAAGCATGCCTGACCTGGAGTATTGAACAGGCTGGGTGACATTCAGGGAAGTTTTCCAGGGTGTGTGTGACTGAGGGAAAACCCACTGTAAAGGACATGAGTTGGCCTGTGGGGATAGTCACTAGTCAGATGACCCGTTCAATCACGTGGGTGGGCCCCTGGGTGGGGACCATGTGTTTTCGGGGAAAATGGTCGTTCCTGGGGGCCAGGACCTGACATCCATGTTAAGGCGGGGTGTATGTGCTGTCACCAAGACCAAGTTGTGTTAAATTTGCTATTAGAGGTGGTACCCAACCATAAATGTGGTGCACTGCGTGGGCTGAGATGTAGGTCCCAAAATAAGGACGTTGTGCTCTTAGGGGGGGGTGATTGTAACACCCCCAAATGATAATGAGTTTAATGACTAAATGTTATGACTCATGTCAACAAGGTTCCCCTTCATTTTCAGGAGCCTACCTGTGGGTATATTAATTAGTCAGATGACTCTTTTGAGCATGTGGGTGAGCCCCTGGGTTGGGACCACATGTTTGCGGGGCAACTGGTCGTACCTGGTGGTCTAGGACATGACGACCATGTTAAGGCCGGGTGTTTGTACTGTCACCAGGACCGAGTTGTGTTACATTTGGTATCAGAGGTGGTACCTAGTCTTAAGTGTGCTGCACAACATGGGTTGAGATGTAGGGCCTACAATAAGGATGTTGTGCACTAAAGGGGTGGGGGTGATTGTAACACCCCCAAATGATAAAGAGTTAACTGACATAATGATATGACTCCTGTAAACAAGGTGCACCTTCCTTTTCGGGATCCTACCTAATTAGAATTTCACAGTTAAGAGTGTTTGGTATGGATTGGTGATCCGGATGGGTGACCTTCTAGGATGTTTCCCAGGTGGTGTGTGAGTGAGGAAAAATCACACTGAAAATGACATGTGTTGGCCTGTGGGGATATTCATTAGTCAGATGACCCGTTCGGGCACGTGGGTGGGCACGTGGGTGGGGACCACGTGTCTGCGGGGGAACTGGTGGGCCAGTACCCGACGACCATGTTAAGGCGGGGTGTATGTGCTGTCACTGAGACCCATTTGTTACAGTTTTTTGTATTTTTTAGGGGTTTATGGGTATCTAGATATTGTTAACATTTTTTGGGGTTTAAATGAATTTTAGAGTTTTTAGTGGGTGTTTACTATTTTTGAGGGGTTTTATGATTTTATTTATGGTTTGTTGGGGGTTTTATGTTTGGGGGGGGGGGGGGGTTAAGGGTTTTAGAGTCTTAAAGGGGTTTTAGTGGTTTTTGGATTTAAAAGGGTTTGAAGTATTCTTTGGGTTTTATGGTTTTCTTAGGGGTTTTCTTGATTTTTTAGATTTTGTAGCATTTTTTTGTATTTTTAGGGATTTTTTTGGATTTATATTTGATTTAAATTTTATTTTCGTGTTTTTATAGATTTTGAGGGTCTTTTTTCATTTTTTGGGGTTGTATGGATTTTTATATTTTTAGGGCTTTAATGTGTTTTTCTGTTTGAAATGTTTTATTATGATTTTTAGGTGTCTAGGTGGGTTAAATATTTAGTTATTTTTATATATTTTTAGGATATTTATGTTTCTTATGTTGTTTAGTGACTTTGATTGTTTTTAGGGTTTTTAGGGTTTTGATGGTTTATATGGTTTGGGGGGGGGAGAGTTTTTTTAGATTATTTATACTTTTATGGTTTTTATAGCTATTAACGTTTAAAGGGGTTTAAAGGGATTTTAGAATTTTTAGTTGGTTTTAGGGTTTTTATACAGTTTTAGGATTGTGGTTTTAAGGGGTTTTATGTTTTTTTTGTGTGGTCTTTATGGGTTTTTACGGTTTTTTAGATTTTTTATTTGTTTTAAGTGTTTTTATATTTTTAAGGTTTCATTAGAGGTTTTCAGGGTTTTTAGATTTTCTTATTATTATAGGCAATTTTCAGGATTATTTAGGATTCTTAATGTTTTTAGGTTTTTCAGTGTCATTTTAAGGTTTTTAGGGTTTTTAAAATATTTATGGTTTTTAGAGGTTTTTAAAAAAATTTAGGGGTTTTAAGTGTTGTTATATTTTTAAGGATTTCTTTGTTTTTTATTGGGTTTTGACGATTTTAACACTCTAAGGGTTTGTAATAATTTTTAGGGGTTTTAAGTTTTTTATGGTTTTTATGTGTTTTTAGGACCCATAACAAGGACGTTGTGCTCTGGTGGGGGTGGGTGATTGTAACAACCCCAAATGATAAAGATTTAAATGAATAAATTATATGACTCATGTCAACAAGGTGCACCTTCTTTTTCGGGAGCCTACCTGATTAGAATTTCACAGTTAAGCATTATTGTCCAAGAGTAGTGATCAGGATGGGTGACCTTCTGGGATGTTTCACAGGGTGTGTGTGAGTGAGGACAAAGCACACTAGAAAGGACATGTGTTGGCCTGTGGGGATATTCATTAGTCAGATGACCCGTTCGGGCACGTGGGTGGGCCCCGGGGTGGGGACCTTGTGTCTGCGGGGCAACTGGTGGTACCTGGTGGGCCAGTACCTGACGACCATGTTATGGTAGGGTGTATGTGCTATCACCGGGACCTAGTTGTTATAGTTTTGTGGAGTTTATAGGGGTTTAATGGTATTTAGATATTGGTAATGTTTTTTTGGGATTAAATTGTTTTTAGAGTATGTAGTGGGTGTTTAATATTTTTGTGGGTTTTTATGATTTTTATGTTTTTAGGGGTTTATGGGTTTGGGGGTATTAAGGGTTATAGTGTCATTTAAGGTTTTTAGTATTTTTAGGCATTAAAAGGGTTTGAAGTATTATTTGGGTTTTATGGGTTTCTTAGGGGTTTTCATGTTTTTTTATATTTTGTTACATTTTTTGTATTTTTAGGGATTTTTAGGGATTTATATTTGATTTATATTGTATTTTCATGTTTTTTTATAGATTTTGATCGTTTTTTGTGTTTTGAGGGTTTTATGGATTTTTAGGGTTTTTTGGGTTTTTATGTTTTTAGGGGTTTAATGTGTTTCGATGTTTTTAAAGATTTATTATGATTTTCAGGTTTCTAGGGGGGGTTAAATATTTAGTTTTTTATATATTTTTAGGATATTTATGTTTCTTAGGGTTTTTATTGATTTTATTGTTTTTAGTGTTTTTAGGGTTTTGATGGTTTATATTGTTTGGGGGGGGGTTAGAGTTTTTTTAGAGTATTTAATCTTTTTATGGTTTTATAGATTTTAATGTTTAAAGGGTTTTGAATAGAGTTTAGAATTTGTAGTGGGTTTTAGGGTTTTAATATTGTTTTAGGATTATTTATGATTTTAATGGGTTTAATGGTTTTTATTTATTTTTATGGTCTTTAAAGTTTTTTAGGGTTTTTTAGATTTTTATTAGTTTTAATTGTTTTTATTTTTTTAAGGATTCATTTGTGGTTTTTAGGGTTTTTAAATAGTTTAATTATTTTATGCATTTTTTGGGATTATTTTGGATTTTTAGGGGTTTTAGGGTTTTTAGTGACTTTTTAAGGTTAGAACGGGTTTTAAAATATTTATGGTTTTTAGAATTTTTTAAAATTAGAGGGGTTTTAAGTGTGATTATATTTTTATGGTTTTATTTGTGTTTTATTTGGTTTTTAGGGTTTTAAAATTTTAATGGATTTTTAAAAAGTTTAAGGGGTTTTAAATATTTTTATGGTTTTTTTTATGAGTTTTTACGGATTTACTATTTTTTGGGATTTTGTGGTTTTTTATGTTCTATATAAATTTAATGGGTTATATATATATTTTAAATTTTTATAGGGTTTTAAATGGCTTTGGGAGTTTTTAATAGGTTTTTAGGTTTTTTAGGTATTTTTAGTGTTTTATGGGTTTTAGGATTTTTTATGGTTTTTATGGTTTTTTAGTGTTTTAGGTTTTCTCGCATTTTTTTCTTTTTAGCGGTTTATGCATTTTTTTTGTTTCAATGGGTTCTTTGGGGTTTCATGGGTTTTCAATTTTATGGATGTTTATGGACTTTTTTTGATTTTTATTGTTTTTAGGATTTTTAGGGATTTCGAGTGTTTCTATGGGGGTTTTTGGTTTTCTGGGCTTATATGTTTTGTTTGAAATTATAGGGGTTTTTATGAGTTTTTATGGATTTAAATATTTTTACAGGTTTTTATGATTTTTATGGGTTTAAATGGTTTTTAGTTATTTTATTGGTTCCTTTGGAATTTGATGGGTATTTAGGGTTTTCATGTTTTAAGGTGTTTCAATGGTTTTTAGTGGTTTTATGGGTTTTTAATGTTTTTATATTTTTAGGTTTTTTATAGGATTGATGTGTTTTTAGTTTTTTAATATTTTCTTATTGGTTTTCAGAGTTTTTAGTTTTTTTTATTTTTAAGGATTTTTATGTTTTTAAGGGTTTTAGGGATATTGAGGTTTTCTTGGGTTTTAGGTTGTTTATTTTTTTTTTTGGGTTTTTAGATATTTTTTTAATTTTTAGTAGTTTAAAGATTTTTTGGAGTTTTTTAATTATTTTTATGGTTTAATGCATTAGTGGTGTTTTTTTGGGTAATATGGACTTTTAATACTTTTTAGGATTTTTATAGTTCTTTGTTTTTTAAGGATTTTGAGTGTTTTATAATTTTTTATGATTTTAATGGTCATATCATTTTTTGGGGGGGTTTTTTGTTTTTTTTAGGTTTTTAATTTTTTTTATGTTATTTCCTGATTTTATTGATTTTTTTATTTTTATAGATTATTATGAAATTTTTAAATATTTTTACAGTTTTTAGGGTTTATATGGATTTTGAGTGTTTTTGAGGTGTTTTGGGGTTTAGGATTTTTTATTGGGGTTTATGGGATTTTTAATATTTTTAGAGGTTTTAAGGTTTTTTTGAGTTTTTTTATCATTTTTAGGGGTTGAAAGGGTTTTCACAGTTTTTCGTGGGTTTTTTGGTTTTTAGGGGTACTTAGGGTCTTTTATGGTTTTTATCCGTTTTATTGTTTTTTTTTTGACTTTAGGGTTTTATAAATTTTAGTTTTTCGGGGTTCTAGGTTTTTTTAGGTTGTTAATGTTTTCTTTGGGGTTTTTATGATTTTTTACATTTTAGTGATTTTTAGGGATATTTATGATTTTTATGGCATTTTAGTGTTTTACGGATTATGAGGGTTTTTATTATTATTTTCTGTTTATAGAGTTTTTATGTTCTTTTTGGGTTTAATGGTTTTTTTTATTTTTTTGGGTTTTAGGGGTTTTTTGAGTTATTTAATGGTTTAGGGGTTTAAAGGGTTACTAATTATTTTTGTGTTTTTTAGGGTTTTTATGGTTTTTTAATTTTTTTAATGTTTTTAGGGGTTTTATGGTTTTTAGAGGGGTTTAGAGTTTTTTGTCTTTTATGGTTTCTCCATTTTTTATGTTTTGATGGGTTTTATGTTTTTTTAGGTTTTTATTGTTTTATTACAGTTTTCTTGGGTTTTTATTGTTTTTTATGTTTTTTGGATTTTTTGGGATTTTTTAGTATTTTTATGGTTTTTTTGGGTTTATTGGGATTTTGAGGGTTTTTATTGTTTTCATATTTTAGGTGTTTCAGGGTTTTTAGTTTTCGTTTTTTAGAGGTTTTCAATTTTTTTAGGCATTTAATTTTATCTTTAAATTTTTTCATTATTGTTAGGGTTTTCTATGTTTTTTGGTATTTTTAGTGATTTTTAGATATTTTATGTGTTTTGAGAGATTTTATGGATTTTTTGTGTTTTTAATGTTTTAGGGGTTTTTTTGGATTTTTAGTTTTTGGGGTTTTAGGTGTTTTTAGATTTCTTATGGGTTTCAAGGTTTTATTCATGTTTTTAACATTTGTAGGGGTTTAAAGTCTTTTTATAGTCTTAGTGGGTTTTATGGGTTTTAATTTTTTTTTACCTTTTTAGTTGTTTTATGTTTTTTAGGGTTTGGGTGGGTTTTGGATTTTTTAGGTATTTTATAATTATTTATGGTTTTTAGTTGTTTAATGTGTTTTTATGTTTTTAATGATTTCATATGTTCTTTTAGATGTTTTAGGGATATTAATGTTTTTATGGATTTTAGGGATTTTTTAGGTTTTTTATTGGTTATTAGGGATTTTTTGGGGTTTTGGGGTTTATAAGGTTTTGGGTTATTAAATGGTTTTTAGGGATTCATGGTTTATTTGAGGTTCTAAGTCGTTTATGTTTTTTTAGAGTTTCTAACTTTTTAATTGGATTAATGTGTTTTAATAGTTTTTAGTGGTTTATAGGTCTTAAGGGTTTTTAATGTTTTAGTGGTTTTTATGTTTTTAGGGTTTTTGATTTTTTTAGGGTTTTTTCATTTATATTTTTTCTAGGGGTTTGAAGATTTTTTTTGTATTATAAGGATTTTAAGGGGTTTCAAGATTTAAGGGTTTTTTACAGGTTTAGGTATTTTTTAGATTTTTTATGTTCTTATGTATTTTATGGATTTTCATTGGTTTAGGGTATTAAGGAAATTGTGGTTTTTGGTGTTTCCGGAGGTATTTTGTGTTTTTATGGAATTATTCTGTTTTTAGAGTTTTTAACATTTTTAGGGGTTTAATATATTTTTAATGTTTTTCATATTGTTTAAGTGATTTTATGGGGTTTTAGTGCTTTTAAGGGTTTTACGAGATTTTATGTTTTTTTATTTTTAGGGGGTTTTGGGATATTAGTGTCATTAGTTTTTATTTGGATTTTAATTATTTTTAGGTATTTATGATTTTCTTATGGGTTTTCTTGTTTTAAGGGGTTTTTAATGTATTTATGAATTTTATTATTTTAGGGGTTTTAGGGATTTTGAGGGATTTTAGGGTTTCTTATGGTGTTTTGGTTTTTTGTGGTCTTCTGATCATTATGAATGTTTTAGCTTTTTACGGTTTTGAATTTTTTTTTATTTTTTTAATAGTTCATGGAAATCAAATGGATTTTATATTTTTTTGTGCTTTTTCATAATTTTTATTGGTTTTATTAATTTTCAATGTTTTTAGGAGTTTTATGGGTATTAGGGGTTTTATGTTTTTTAATATTTTATGGTTTTTATATAATTTAAATGTATTTGGGTTTTTAATATTTTCTTATTATTTTTCATGTTTTTAGGTGTTTTATGTTTTTATATGGTTTTTGGATTTTTTGGGGGTTTGAGGGTTTTTGTGTTTTAAAAGGTTTTGATGTTTTTTTGGGATTTTAGGGTATTTTTGTTTTTAGGGGTTTTATGGTTTTTTATGGTTGTAATTTTTTTTAGTGATTTGAAAATTTTTAGGGTTTTTATGGGGTTTTTAGAAGTTTTGTGGTTTTCAGGGTTTCTAGGGATTTTAGGTTTTTTAGCATTTTTTTATTTTTTATGGGTTTTATGTGTTTTTATGTTTTCAAGGTTATCATAACGTTTTTAAGGATTTTACAATTTTTATTGTTTTTAGTGATTTTTAGGTATGTATTAAAATTTTATTGATTTTTATAGTTTGTAGGTATTTTGAGGGTATTTAGGGAATTTTCGGGTTTTATGGGTTTTATAGTTTTCTTAGTTTTTTGAGTTTTATATGATTTTAATGGATTTCAGTGTTTTTAAAATTTTTACGGTTTCCAATGGTTTGAATATTTTTAGTCTGTTTTGGGGTTTTATTGGATTTTTTGGGTCTTTAAGGTTATGAGTTTTTTTATCATTTTTTATGTTTTGGGGATGTTTTTATGTTTTTAGATGTTTTTGGGTTTTTATGGGTATTAAGTGTTTTTATTTTTTCATGTTTTCTTCGGGATTTTTAATTTTTTCTGGTTTTTTACATTTCTAGGTATTTTTATGGTTTTTTTGGGTTTTTTATACTGTTGATGGTTTTAAATATTTTGAGGTTTTTTTGGTTGTTGTATGGGTATTTTGGGGTTTTTTTGGTTTTTAGTTATTATTTTGAGTTTTTTTACGATTTTTAATGTTTTAATAGTTTTTAATGTTTTCTGAATTTAAAGCGTTTTTAAAGTTTTTAGTGGAGTTTTCAATTTTTATGTGTTTTTAGTATTTCTAAGGGTTTATTTTTTTTTATTTTTAGGGTTTTTACAGTTTTTAGGGATTTTAAAACTATCAAGTGTTTTTGGGTGTCCAAGTTTTTTTAGGTTTTTAAGGTTTTCTTAGTTGTTTTAGGGGATTTTTTGGGTTTTTATTTTTTAGTAATTTGTATTGGATTTTAGTTTTTACGGGCTATTGTGGGTTTTTAGAGGTATTTTGGTTTTTTTTCTTTTTATTGGTTTTTAGGGATTTTATTGATTTTTCGAGTTTTTTATAATTTTTAAGGATTTTGGAGGGATTTTATGGTTTTTTAGTATTTTAGAGCTTTGAAAGTTTTCATGGTCTTTATAGTATTTTAATTTTTTCTACGGTTGAAAGGTTTTTTGAGTTTTTAGTCTGTTTTTTGGGTTTATGGGTTTTTTGGATTTTTACTATTTTATTGGATTTTATGTATTTTCTGGTTTTAGGGTTTTGTGGTATTTATAGTTTTTTTGGGTTTTTATGTCTTTAGGGATTTTTGTTGTTTTTTGGTTTTTTAAGGTTTTCTTAGTGTTTTTAGGGTTTTATGGGTTTTTACATTATATGGATTTTTAGTGAAATTTTAGGATTATGTGGGTTTTTAGGGATTCTTGGAATTTTTTTAGTTTTTTAGGGTTTTAGGTTTTTATGGTATTTTGAGTGTTTTTAAGTTTTTAAGTTTTTATAATTATTATGGATGATTATAGTTTTTTAACTTTTTTGGGTTTTAAGGGTTTCTATATTTTTTTTGGTTTTAGGGTTAAATGGATTTTAAGGATTTTATGGTTTTTAGGGGTTTTATGGTTCCTTTGGTTTATGGGTTTTGGGTTTTTCCTATTTTTTATGTTTTTATGGGTTTTATGTGTTTTTAGATTTTTCATGTTTTCATAGATTTTCAGGGGTTTTTAAATTTTTATAGATTTTAAGGGATTTTTTAGGATTTTATACATTTTTAGGGTTTTTATGTATTTTGAGGGTTTTTAGGTGTCTATGGTTTTTATGGTTTTAAGGGTTTTTGCGGTATTTTGATTTTTAGGGGTTTTTATTTATTTTATTACAGTTTTTTAATGTTTTCAATGTTTTTTGGGGTTTAAAGGGTTTTTATAGTTTGAGTGGTTTTTAGTGTTTTTATGGGTTTAAAGGGTTTTCATGGGTTTTTTTCCTTTTTATGGGGTTTTAAAAGGTTTTTAGGGTTTTAGGGTTTTCAGTGTTTTTAAGTTTTTATAGGATTTAATTGTATTTAGGTTTTTATGTTTTTATTAGGGTTTTTTTTGGTTTTTTATATTTTAGGTATTTTATAGTTTTCTTAAGGTTTTTAGTGTTTTTATGGATTATAGGGGTTTTATTATTTTTTGGGTTTTAAGTGTTTGATGTAATTTTTGGGTTCTATGTATTTTTTGATTTTTTTGGGGTTTTAATGTTATTTATAGTTTTGAGCGTTCTATGGGTTTAAGGAGATTTTAGTTTTTAGTGGTTTTTCGGTTTTTATGGTTTTTAAGGATTTTAACATTTTTTGTAATTTAGGTTTTTTATGATTTTTTAGGTTTTTATGGTTTCCTTAGGGTTACTTCCATATTTATGGATTTTGGGGATTTTTTTGATTTTATGAGTTTTAGTGTTTTAGGTATTTTTATGAGTTTTTTAGAGTTTTAAATATTTTTTATAGATTTTCAGTTTTAAGGTAATAAAGTGTTTTAGAGTTTTTAGTAATTTTTAGGAATTTTATGGGTTTTAATTGTTTTTTATGATTTTTAAGTATTATTATTATTTTTGGGGTTTTTTATGGTTTTTAGGGTATTTTTCATTTTTAAAACCTTTAGTGGTTTTAAGTGTTTTTATGTTTTTAGGTTTTCTTATGGGTTTTAATGGGTTTTATAGTTTTCTTAATTTAGAGATATTTTAGGATATTTTGGGTTTTTTTTTGATTTTTAGGGTTTTTGAAAGATTTAAGTTTTTTGGTGTTTTTAATGATTTTTAGAGTTTTTAAAATCATTTGGGTTTTATTTTTTTTATAATTTATAGTATTTTAAGTGTATTTATGAGTTTTTAGTGTTTTGTAGGGTTTTAGAGATTTTAGAGTATTTGGATTTTTTGGGGTTTTAGGGTTTTTGAGGTTTTAAGGCGGTCAAGTGTCTTTACATTTTAATGGTTTTCTTTTAGGTTTTTTGTGTTTTTGGGTTTTTTATGTTTTTGGTGTCTTTTAGGGATTTTTTAGGATTTATAATTTTCAGGTTTTTTAATTATTTCGAGGGGTTTTAGGGTTTGTCTGGATTTTTAGGGGTTTGGTGGTTTTTTTCGGTTTCCTTAGTTTCATTGAGTTTTAGGTTTTTTAATGATTTAAGAGTAATTTAATTTTTTAGTGTTTAATTTCTTTATAGTTATTAGGGGTTTTTAGGGTTTCATGGTGGTTTTGGGTTTTTTATATTTTTTATGGTTTTTAGTGGTTTTATCATTTTTAGGTTTTTAGGGGTTTTATTCTTTTTTAGGTTTTAAGGTTCTATTATGTTTTTTTATATTTTTTGTGATTTTTTGGGGATTTTTTAGGATTTTTGTGGGGTTTTAGGGGTTTTAGGGATTTTGAGGGTGTTTTATGGTTTTTGAGGGTTATACGGTTTTTATTATTTTACGGGTTTTAGGGATTTTGAGGGTGTTTCATGTTTTCAGTGGTTTTATTTTTTTAAATATTTTTTTGTTATTTTTAATGTTTTAGAGTTTTAGGGATTTTTAGGGTTTTAAAGGGATTTTAGGGTTTTTGGCATTTTTAGGTTTTTAGGGGTTTTAAATTTTTTTGACGTTTTTTTGGGATTTCTTAGTGTTTTTAAATGGGTTTTAATGATTTTTATGTTTTTAGGTATTTTAGTGATTTTTTATGACTTTTAGGGTTTTGGGATTTTTAGTATTTTGATGGTTTTTATTATTTTTAAGGGGATTTTTTGGGTTTTTATGGTTTTGGGGTTTATTTTATTTTGTATCATCTGAGATATTTTTTATGGATTTTTATCATTTTTAGGTGTTTATTTTTTTTAGAGTTTTGATTTGTTTTTAGGGTTTTTATTGGTTTTTAGAGGTTTTTAATTATTTTTAATAATAGTAATGATTTTACAGACTTTTAGGGTTTTTATTGTTTTTATGTTTTTAGGGGTTTTATGTGTTTTTTTGGTTTTTAAGGATTTATTAGTATTTTATGTGGTTTTGGGATTTTTTTTACATTCTACGAATTATTAGGGGTTTTGGATTTTTATGGGTTTTAGTGTTTTTTTAGTATTTTAGGGGTTGTAAGTGTTTTTTTGATTTTTAAGGATTTTTTAGGATTTTATAAAGTTTTGGGTTTTTTTCATTTTAAGGATTATTTATGTTTTTAGGATTTTTAGGGTTTTAGGTGGGTTTTTTCAGATTTTTATAAGTTTATTGTTTTTATGGTTTGTATCATTTTTTATGTTATTAGTGGTTTTATGTGTTTTAGGTTTTTTTCATATGTTTTTCAGGTTTTATGGGGGTTTTAAATTATAATGTATTTTTTTGATATTTTTAGAGTTTTTACGGTTTATAATGATTTTGAGAGGTTTTTAGGGGTTTTATGGTATTTAGGGGTTTTTGGGTTTTTTAGAATATAGGGTTTTTTAGTTTTTAGGGTTTTAATTTTTTTTCAAGTGTTTTATAACATTTTAATGGGTTTAAAAGAGTTCTAGTGTTTTTAGTGGGTTTTTAGGGTATTAAGAGTTATAGGGTTTTTAATGGTTTATGGGGGTTGTGTTGTTTTTAGGTTTTAATTGGGTATAGGGGTTCTTAGGACCATTAAGAGTTTTTAGGTTTTTTAGTGAATTTAACTATTTTTATGTTTTATGGTTTTCTTAGTTATTTTAAACGTTTTTATGTGTTTTTACATTTTTACAAATTTTAGGTTTTTTTTTTGGAATTTACGGTTTTTAGGGATTTTAGTGAATTTATGGTTTTTAGAATTTTTTCTTGTTTTTATGGTTTTTAAGTTTTTTTTGGGTTTTTTGAGTTATATATTTTTTTTAATGTTTTTAGAGGATTTTTTGTTTTTAGTGGTTTAAATATTTTTCAAACTTTTTATTGGGTTTTATGGTTTTTATGGGGTTTTAGATTTTCTTGGATTTATAGGATTTTTATGTTTTAAGAGTTTTTTTAGCTTTTGGTAGGTTTTTTGAGATCTCAAGTTCATTTAGTTTATTAATGTTTTCTTACAGTTTTTATGGGGTTTTAGGGTTTTTAATTTCTTTCAATAATTTTTAGTGATATTTTGGACGATTATGGGTATTTTGGGTATTTACGTATTTTTAGGGTTTTTCGTGGTTTTTTGTTTCTATGAATTATTTTGAGTTTTTTAGGGTTTTTAATGTTTTTAAAGTTTTTAACCTTTTATGGGTTTAAAGTGATTTTAGAATTTTTTAATTTATTTTTAGGTTTTTTATGGGTCTTTAGGTTTTTTATGTTTTTATGGGTTATTATGGTTTTTAGGGGTTTCAAAGTCATTGAGGGTTTTAAGTGTTTTAGTTTTTTATGGAATTTAATTTTTTTCACATTTTTATTGGTTTTCAGGATTTATAGGGTTTCTTACATTTTTAAGGATTTTTAGGTTATTTTATGTTTTATGGTCTTTATGGATTTTGAGGGTTTTTAGAGTTTTTATCATTTTTAGGATTTTTAGTTTTTTTAAGAGTTTTAATTTTTTTAAGATTTTCTTTGGGTTCCTAAGAATATTTATGTTAATTGGAAATTTTATGTCTTTTAATGATTTTTATGGGTTTTAGTTTATTTATGGATTTTTGGGGTTTTGTGATTTTTGGGGTTTTTAATGGTTTTTAGGGGGTTTAAGTGTTTTTAGGGTTTTCTAGTTTTCTTAGGATTTTTTTCGAGATCTTAGTTATTTTAGATTTTTCAATTATTTTTTGGATATATATGGTGTTTTACTAATTTTGTGGATTTTAGGGGTTTTTTGGGGTTTTCAGTTATTTTTTGGGTTTTTAGGGTTTTAAGGTTTTTTTGTGTTTTTAATGTTTTTAGGGGTTTAAATAGTATTCAGAGTTTTATTTTTTTAGTGTTTTATGGGTTTATTTATAGTTTTTTTATATTTTATGTTTTTTAGTGTTTTGATTATTTTTAGAGTTTTTGGGTTTTTAGTGATTTTTATGTTATTAAGGGGGTTTTGGTGTTTTATGTTTTGTATGATTTTATTGGGGATTTTCATGGATTTTTGGAGTAAAAAATGTTTAGGTATTTTATGGGTTTTAATTATTTTTATGGTTTTTAGGGGTTTTGGGGATTATTTGGTTTTTAGGGTTTTTATGGTTTTATGGATTTTTTAGGTTTATAGTGTTCTTATGTGTTTTTAGAGTTTTTAAAGTTTTTGTGGGTTTACTAGGATTTTAGAGATAATAGGGTTTTTTAGGGATTTATAGGGTTTTGGGAGGTCTTAATGAATTTTTGGGGATATTATGTTTTTAGGGTTTTTATAGATTTTAAGGATTTTTAGGGTTTAAGTGTTTTTTACTTTTAAGGGTTTTAAGTGTTTTGGGGTTTTTTAGGTTTTCTTATGGGTTATAATGGTTTTCTGGGTTTTTATGTTTAGATATTGTTTTTGTATTTTAATGGTATTTTAATGATTTTATGGATTTTTAGGGTTTTTGGGCTTTTATGGGGTTTTTGTGTTTTTAGGGATTTTTATTTTTTAGGGATCGAAGGTTTTTTGTTTTTTTAACAATTTTTTAATGTTTTTAGTATGCTTTAATGGTATTTATGGTTGTTTTATTTATGTTTTTAGGGATTTTAATTATTTTTAAGGTTTTTAGGGGTTTCATGATTTTTTTGTTTTTTATGTTTTTAGGGGGTTCATGTGTGTTTGTGTTTTTTTTCTTTTTGATATAAGTTATAAAGATTATTAATGATTTAAATATTTCGATTTATGTTTTGAGGGGTTTTAGGGATTTTTATGGGGTTTTTTTTGGTTTTTTAGGGTTTTTTGTGTTTTTTTCTTTTTTGGGTTTTTAGGGGTTTTTTTGTTTTTTTTTGGTTTTAATGATTTTTGAAGTTTATTAATATTTTTAGGGCTTTAAATGGTTTTTAGATTTGTTAGTTTTTTAAGGTTGTTATGGGTTTTTATGGTTTTTGAGTTTGTATGGTTTTTATGTGTTTTTAGTGACATTTGTGTCTTTTTAGGGTTTTTAGGGGTTTTATCACTTTTTATGGTTTTATGGCTTCTAATTTTTTTAATTTTTTATTGATATGTTATGTGTTTTTAGTGCCTTAGGGTATTTGTGTTTTTGGTATTTTTAGGGATTTTTAAGGTTTTCATTTCTTGTAGGGATTTTGAGGGTTTTTTGGGTTTTGATGGTTTTTTTGGATTATTGGGTTTTTCTGGGTTTTAATTGTATATTATAGTTTATTGTGTTTTTAGGGTTTAATGGGTTTTTATTGTTTTTAGTGTTATATTAGGGTCTTTTGAGGTTTTCAGTTTTTAGGGGATTTTATTATTTTATGGTTTTTTAGGGTTTTGTAGTTTTTATTATTTTTTTGGTCTTTTAGGGATTTTCAGTGCTTTTAGGTTTTTCGGTTTTTCTTGGAGATTATCTATGTTTATAATGATTAAATTGTTTTTTTGGAATTTTTAGGGTTTCATGAGATTTTAATATGTTTCTATGGTTTTTGAGAAGTTTAGCGGTTTTTTTGTTTTTTAGTTTTTTATGGTGTCTTTTGGATTTTTAGTGTTTTTTGAGTTTTTCGGGGGTTTTTTGGTTTTTAGATTATTTAAAATTTTTTGTTTTAAATTTATTTTATATATTTAGTGTTCTTTAATGGTTTTTTATGCGGTTTTAGGTATTTTTATTGTTTTTGGGATTCTTAGGGGTTTTTAAAGATTTTAGGGGTTTTAGAGTGTTTTATGGTTTTTACCATTTTTAGGTTTTATGTTTTTTAGGGATTTTTAGGGTTTTTAGGTTATTTAGTTTCTTTGTTATTTTAAGGGAATTTTAATATTTTTATAGTTTTTACGTTTTTAGGGATTATGTGTTTTTTTGGTGTTTTATGGATTTTGGGGGTCTTATAGTTTTTGTGTTTTAGGGGTTTTTTAGTTTTATTTTCAGTTTAAAGGTTCTTAGTGTTTTCAATGTATTTGGGGGATTAAATGGTTTTTAGAGTTTTTTATGGTTTTAGGGGTTTATGGTATTTTATGGTTTTTAATATTTTTAGAGGTTATAGGTTTTTATGTTTTTTGGGTATTCAAAGTTTAATTACGTGTTTTCATGTTTTTAGGGGTTTTTTGTTTTTTTGGGATTTCTATGGGGTTTTAGGATTTTTATGGTTCTTTATGGTTTAGGAATTTTGAGAATTTTAAGGGGTTTTAGGGGTTTTCTTGAGTTATTATGGATTTTAATGTTTTTAAGGTCATTTTAACATTTTAGGAGTTTAAAGGGTATTTTGAGTTTTTAAAGGTTTTTATGGATTTTTTGATTTTTAATGGTTTTTTGGGTTTTTAAACATTTATGTTTTTAGGGGGTTTAAGTGTTTTTTGTTTTTTTATGGTTTTCATAGGGATTTTTAGTGTTTTCAGGGGTTTTTACCTATTTATTTATTTTTAGATTTTTTTGGTGTTTTAGAGATTTTAAGGGTTTTTAGGGATTTATGGCTTTTTAGGGTTTTGGGTTTTTTTAGTTTTTATGGTATATAGTGTTTCAAATGATTTTATGAGTTTAAATGGATTCGATTGTTTTCATTGTGTTTTTAGTGTTTTTATGAAATTTTGGGTTTTTTATGGTTTTATTGTTTTTTAAGGTTTTCAGGGTTTTTATCATTTTTTCTTGTTTAGGGGGTTATTTTTTTTTAGGTTTTAAGGAAATCATTGGGGTTTTAAGGGTTTTAAATTTTAAGGTATATGTAAGTTTTTTTAGTATTTTTATAGAATTTTTTGGGTTTTAGTAATTTTTAGGTTTGTTTGGTTTTTAGGGATTTTTCCCTTTTTATGGGTTTTTTGGTTTTTTTATTTTTTATGATTTTTTGTGATATTAAGGTTTTTTTATTTTTTTATAACATTTTTAGGTTTTTGAAGGGTTTTTGGAGTACATTGTGGGGTTTTAGGGTTTTCATTTTTTTATGGTTTTTATGGATTTATGGTTTTTAGGGTTATAAGGGTTTTTAGAGACTGTTAACGGTTTTGACCACATTTAGAATTTTAGGGGTTTTTTGTGTTTTCATGTTTTTCTGATTTTCATAGGGGTATTTTGGGTTTTTAGTATTTCTATGTTCATAGGTATATTTAGGTATTTTTTAGGTTTTTTATAGTTTTTAGTGAGTTGTGTATTTTAAGGGTTTATAAGGTTTCTATGTGTTTTTGGGTTTTTTTGCTTTTAGCATTCTTTTAGGTTTTAAGGGTTCTAAGTGTTTTAGGTTTTTATGGATTTAATTGGGAATTTCTTGGTTTTTAGGTGTTTTTATGTTTTTATTTTTTTATGATTTTTTTGGAGTTTAGGGTATTATGAAGGTTTTGGGTTTTTAGGGTTTTTATGGGTTTTGGGGGTTTTGGGTATTTTTTTTTGTTTTTAGCGGTTTTAAGTTTTTTAGAGTTTTGATGTTTTTAGGGGTTCAAAGGGTTTTTAGATTTTTTAGATTTTTATCGTTTTCATGTGATTGATGTTTTTAAGGATTTATAGATTGTTATGGTTTTTATGGTTTTTACAGTTTTAGAGTTTTGGTGTTTTTACGTTTTTTAGTTGTTTTAATTATTTTTATTTTTTACGGTTTTATTAAGGGTTTTTGGGTTTTTCTCTTATTTGGGATTTTTATGGATTTTTTATGATTTTGATAGTTTTTTTGTTTTAATTTTTTTGGGGGTTTAGTTTTTTAGTTTTTTATTATGTTCTTTGGTCTTTTTTATATTTTTTTATGGTTTTAGTTTTTTTTAAACTCTCTTAACATTTTTACCGGTTTAACGGGTTTTTAGTATTTTCATTGGTTTGTAGGGATTTTATTGGTTTTTATAGTTTTTAATGATTTAGGGGTATTATGGATTTTAGGTTTTCAATTTTTTTTCTTCTATTTTTTAGTGTTTTATAATTTTAAGGGTTTTTTGGTTTTTTTGGCGTTTTCAGGTTTTGAGGGACCTTAGGATTTTTAGAGTTTTTATGGGATTTAAGATTTATAGTTTTTTTAGTTTTGAAGTGTTTAACTATTTTTTGGTGTATTTTAATGTATTTAGGGGTTTAAAGGGTTTTAATTTTTTTAATTGTCTTTAAAGTTTTATGGGGTTTTTTATTGATTTTTAATGTTTTTAGGGTTTTATTTAGTTTTGGGGGTTTTATCTATTTTTTAGGATTCTCAAGGTTTTTAACCATTCTAAGTATTTATAGGAATTCTAAGAGCATTGATGTTTATATACTTTTCATAGACATTTTCCGAGTTTTCATGTATTTGGGGAGTTTTTGGGATTTATTTTCGAATTTTCATTGGTTTCTTTGGATTTTTATGATTTTTAGGGGTTTTAGCTTTTTAAGGGTTTTAGGGATTTTTATGGATATCTAGCTATTTTTAGGGTTTATTTTATTTTTAGGGTTTTTATAATTTTTATGGGATTTATGTGTTTTATGGTTTTACTGTTTTCTTAATATATTTTGCGTTTTTATGTTTTTAGGTATTTTTAGTGAATTTTTTGGATTTTTCTGGTTTTTATGAGTTATAGGGATTTTGACGGTTTCTATGTGTGTTTAGTGGTTTTATTGATTTTTTTATGTTTTAAGGGGTTTTAATTGATTTTGGGTATTTAAGGAGTTCTTTGGTGTTTTCAGTGTTTTTAGGTTTTTTTACATCTTAAGTGATATTTATGGATTTCTTATAATTTTCATCTTTTTTGGGGGTTTTATGTTTTTTTGGGGTTTTTCAAGATTTGTTTTGTGTTTTTATGGTTTTTGGTGGTTTTTATGATTTTTAGGGTTTTTTTATATTTTTTTTGGTTTTTAAGGTTTTTGATTTTTTAGCGTTTTTGATTTTTAGAGTTTTTTTTAACATTTTTAGGTGTTTAAAGGGTTTTTAGAGTACTTTTTTGTTTTAAGGATTTTATATTTTTTGGTGGTTTTATGGTTTCTAGATGTTTTATGGTTTTTTTGGGTTTTATGGTTTTTAGACATTTAAAGGGTTTGAGGGATTTTTAGTGTTTTTACCTTTTTTAAAGATTTAAAATGATTTTAGATTTTTTAGATTTTCAATGGATTTTTTGGGTTTTTTGTTTTTTTTGTTTTTAGGGATTGGTAGGGATTTTTTAGGATTTTTATTTTCATTAGTATTTTATAGATTTTGATGTTTTCAATATATTTTAGTTTTTTTTTGGTGTATTTTGATTATCTTTTGGTTTTGGGGATTTTATGTGTTTTTGGTTTTTCTGGGTTTCATTCAGGTTTTTAGGTTTCATAGTGTTCTTTACATTTTTATGAATTTTTTGGTATTTTTTGGTTTTTAGAGGTTTTATTCATTTTGAGGGGATTTCGGGTTTTTATTGTTTTTGGGGTTTCAGGGTATTTATTATTTCTTAGGGGTTTTATAGTTTGCAGAGTTTCTAAATGTTATTTTGGGTTTAAAGGGTTTTTAGAGTTTTTTATGGGTTTTGTAGGTTTGATGGTTTTTTACGGTTTTAGGGATTTTTTCAGTAGTTTTTATGGTTTTTAGAGTTTTAAAATTTTTAGGGTTCGTTAGATTTTAATTTTTTTTAGTTAAATAATGTTTTCTCAGGGGTTTTTGGTTTTTTATAGGAATTTTTATGTATTTTTTTGAATTTTTATGGGTTTTTTGTATAGGAAATTTGAGGGGGGGGGGTTGTTTTTAGGTGTTTATGTTCATTTTTTATTTTATGGAGTGTTAATGTTTTTAAAATATTTTAACCTTTTTAAGTATTTAATGTGTTTTCAATGTTTTTAATGTTTTTTTTGGGATTTGTAGGGTTTTAGGGTTTTTAATGTTTAGAAATTTTTAGGGATTTTAGGGGGTTTAGGTTTTTTTTTTCAGATTTTTAGTGCTTTAAAATTTTTAGGCTTTTAGGGATTTATGTGTTTCTAGGTTTTAATGTTTTTAGCAGTTTTCTGTATTTTATGTGGCTTTTTACATTTTTATAGATTTTAGGGTGTTTTTTTGGATAAGTATGGTTTTTAGGGTTTTAAGGGTTTTTATGGTTTTTAGGGATTTTGAGTGTCTTTTTGATTTTATGGTTTTTATATTTCTTTGTGTTTTGGGGGTAGAGAATTGATTTTATAATTTTTTATGGTTTTTAATTGTTGTTTAACATTTTTAGGGGTTTAAATGGTTTTTAGATTTTTTTAGTTGTTTTTACGGTTTTATGGGTTTTAGTTATTATATGATTTTTAGGGGATCTTTTAGTTTTTGGGGTTTTATAGGGTTTTTAGTGTTTTTTGGATTTATTATTATTTTTATGTATTTTAACTGGTTTTTGGTTTTTAACCCTTTATTTTTTTGTTTTTAGGGTTTTATGGTTTTTATGTATTTAGGGATTTTTTGGGATTTTTTTAGAATTTTTTATGGGTATCTAATGTTTTTAAGGATTTTGATATTTTTTAGTTTTTTATACGGGTTTGTGGCTTTTATGGGACACTAGGGTTTTCTTTAGTGTATATTTTAGTTTTTAGAGGTATTAGAGTATTTTGGGGGTTTCAAGTGTTTTATGGTTTTAGTGTTTTCTTAAGGATTTTACTGTTTTTATGTTTTTAGGGATTTTTTAGTCATTTATATGTGTTTTATTGTATTTATGGATTTTGGGGATTTCTAGGGGTTTTAGTGGTATAATAATTTTTTAGGTTTTCAATGGGTTTTATGGGATTTTATGTCATTAATGATTTCATTGGTGTTTTCATGGTTTTTTGGTTTTTTTTTATTTTTTAGGGATTTTATGGATTTATTAGAATTTAAATTGTTTTTTTAGTTTTGAGGTATTTTATTGGGTTTTTATTGTTTTAGGGGTTTTTGAGTTTTTAGGTTTTGTTTTGAGTTTTTAGGGTTCTTAGGCTTTTTATAATTTTTTAACATTCTATGGTTTTAAGGTATTTTAGTGTTTTTAGTCGTTCTCTAGGTGTTTTATGGGGTTTTATGGTTTTTAGGGGTTTTTATGGTTTTTAGGGGTTTTATGGTTTTTTATAGTTTTTATGTTTTTTAGGGTTTTAGGGGTTTAATGAGATTTTTAGGATGTTAATGTTTTTAAATAGTTTTTAGGTTCTATTATTGTTTATTATGATTTAGGGACTTTTAAGGATTTTTTTATTTTAATGGGGTTTTAGGTATTTTAGGGTTTTAGGTATTTTAGAGTTTTAGGAGTATTTAATCTTCTTTGTGTTTTTGTAGGTTTCTTGAGTTTTTAGGGCTCATTAGGTTTTTTAGATTTTTTAAAAAAATTTAGGTGTTCAAATTGGTTTTAGGTTTTTTGTTGTATTTTTGGGTTTTTATAGGTTTTAAGGGTTTTTATAGTCTATTAATTTTTATGGTTTTTAGTGTGTTAAGGGAATTTTATGGTTTTATGTTTTTTTATCATTATTTAAGATTATTTGGGTTTTAATTTTTTAGGTTTTTAATGATTTCTTTGGTTTTTTCAAGGTTTTCAGTTTTTTATATTTTTAGGGATTTTATGGCATTTTTAAGGATTTTTCTCGTTTTTATTATTTATAGGGATTTTGAGGAGTTTATTTATTTTTATGGGTTTTCGAGGGTTTTACTGTTTTTTAGGTTTTTAGGGGGTTTAGGTGTTTTTTTTGGATTTTATTGTTTTCTTATGGTTTTTCTGGATTTTTAGTGTTTTTAATGTTTTTTATGATTTTTAAGTAATTTTTAGGATTTTATGGTTTTAAGGATATTTATGGGTTTTGAGGTTTTTTGGAATTTAGGAATTTTTTTACTGTTTTAGGGTTTTTTTGGTTTTTTTATCTTTTTTAACATTTTTAGGTGTTTAAATGTATTTTATAGTTTTAGTAGTTTTAGGGGTTTTATTGGGTTTTAATGTTTTAGGGGGCTTTATGGTTTTTAGGGTTTTTATGGATTTTTAGGGTTTTTAGCATTTTTAGGTTTATAGTGGTTTCAAGTCATTTAATGTTTTTAAGGTTTTACTATGGGTTTTTGAGATATTTTATGTTTGAGGGATTTTTTTATGATTTTTAATGTTTTAAGGGGTTTAGGTATTTTGAGGTAGTTAGGGTTTTTGAGTTTTAATGGTTTTTTAGTGTTTTAGGTTTTTTTGAGCTTTAGGGTTTTTTTTATCATTTTTATATATTTTATAGTTATAGTTTTTTTATGTTTTTGAATGTATTATTAGTTTTTAGGGGATTTAGTGCTTTTTACACCTTTGGGGATTTTTAGTGATTTTTTTGGGTTTTTTTAGGTTTTTAGGGTTTTTAGGGGTTTTTATTACTTTTAACATTTTTTAGGATTTTTTGGTTTTTTTGGTTTAATGGAGGTTTTTAGGTTTTTTTATTTTTATTAGAGTTTTTATGGGTTTTGTGTGTTTTTTGTGTTTTTACAGGTTAAAATGTTTTTGGATTTTTTATTAGGATTTTAGAGTTTTTATTGGTTTTTAGGGGTTTTATGGGCTTTATGGTTTATAGGGTTTCTATAATTTTTAGGGTTTTAACATATTTTAAGGTTTTTAGGTTTCTTAAAAGTTTTTAGATTTGTATGGTTTTCTTACGAGTTTTTAGGGTTTTTAGGTATTTTGATGTTGTTTGTGAATTTGTTTAATATTTTAAAAAAATTATGGGTTTTAACATTTTTTTTGTGGTTTTAGGTTATTTTAGAGTTTTTAGTGGTTGAAATGTTTTTTATGTTTTTAATGTTTTAGGGGTTTGAAGGATTTTTAGAGTTTTTAGTGGTTTTAGTAGTTTTATGGGGTTCTGTTCTTTTAATTTTAGGGGGTATTATTGTTTTTAAAGGTTTTAATTTATTTTAGATTTTTTATGGGTTTTTAGATTTTTTTGGTTTTTTAGGTATTTTAAGTGTTTTATGATTTTAATGGATTCCCTTGGTGTTTAAAATGTTTTTTGGGCTTTTTTATGTTTTTTGTATATTTTTTGGGATTTTTATGGGTTTTAATGTTTTGAATATTTTTAAGATTTATTATGTTTTTTTGGTTTTGTGTGGGTTTTCTCAGTTTTTAGTGGTTTGATGGGTTTTTATAGTTATTTACGTTTGATGTGGTTTAAAGGATTTCAAAAAAAATAGTTTTTAGGTGTTTTATGTGCTTTTAGGGTATTTTAGGGTTTTAAGAGTTTTTTTGGTTTCTATGGTTCTTGGGGTTTCAATAATTTTGTACGTTTCAAGTGTTTTAAAATACTTAAGGTTTTCATGTGAGTTTTTTGGGTTCTATGGTTTTTAAATTTTTTTGGCATTTTTATGGATTTCTTATGTTTTTTTGGGTTTTTATTGATTATGAGCTGTTTTTTTATATTTTTGGAATTTTAGGCTATTTTTGTGGTTTTTAGTGTTTTTAAGGTTTTTCATATTTTATAACAATTTTTAGTGTTTAATGGGTTTTTATAATATTTATAAATTTGTGGAGTTTTTATAGGTTTTTAATGGTTTTAGGAATTTTGGGTTTTTTATGGTTTTTGGAGTTGTTAGGGTTTTTAGTGTTTTTTTAGGTTTTGGGGGGTTTCATTTTTTTAGGTGCTTATTTTTTCGTAGGATTTTTCAATAATTTTATAGTATTTTCATTTTTAGGGAATCACAGATCTTATTTTTGGAATTTATTTGTTTTAGGTATTTTAAGGGTTTTACGGGTTGTTTTTAGTTCATAAGGTTTTTAACGTTTTGATGTTATTTAATTTTTGGTAGGTATTTAAAGGGTTTTGAGATTTTTTATTTGGGTTTCATGAGTTTTTACGATTTTTAGGGGTTTTATGATTTTTTTCATTTTTAGGGTATTTTTAGGTTTTAGCATTTTTTATGATTTTAAGGGTTTTTATTATTTTTAGGTTTTTAATGTTTCGTAGGGATTTTCAGGGTTTTTAATGTTTTTTACTTTTTTATAGATCTTTAGGGATTTTTTAGGATTTTTAGGGTATTTATGATTTTCAAGGATTTTGACGATCTTCGTAATTTTTAGGTATTTTGGGGTATTTTGGTTTTTTTTTATTTTTTATGAATTTCTACCTTTTTAGAGTTTTTTATAATTTTAATTGTTTTGTAGGGATTTTATAGTTTTTGTAGTTTTAGAGTATTTATAGGGTTAAGGTTTTTTTAAGGTTTTAATTAATATTTAAATTTTTAAGCGTATTAATAGATTTTTAGGGGTTTTTGAGTATTTTAATTTTTTATGGTTTTTAGGTGTTTAATATGTTTTTAGGTGTTTAAGGTTTTCCTAGTGTTTTGTTGTATTTTTTATGTTTTTAAGGATTTATAGGGTTTTTTATGGTTTTTATGGTTTTTGTGGTATTGAGGGTTTTTAAGTTTTTATGGTTTTGTGAGGGTTTAGGTGTTTTTTTTGAGTATTTCAGGGTTTGGAAGGTTTTTAATGTTTTAAAAAAATTTAGGGGTAAGAAGGGTATTCATATATTTTTGTGGTTTTAGGTTTTTTATTGTTTTATGTGTTTTTATGGTATTTAGTGGTTTCATGCTTTTTTGGGTTTTACTAGTTTTTATGGTATTTAGTGTTTTTTATATTTTTAGTGGTTTTAAGAGTTTTAAGTTTTTTAGTGTTTTCTTAGGTATTTCAAGTGTTTTATGGTTTTTTCCTTTTTATGGATTTTAGGTCCTTTTAGGATTTATATTGTTTTTTTGTTTTTAGGTATTTTGAGGGTTTTTAGGGATTTTATTTTTTATGGATGTTTTTTGTTTTTAATGGTTTTTATGGTTTTATGGCTTTATAATCATATTTTGTTTTTTGCAGTTTTAAGTGTTTTTTTTCATTTTATGGTTTTCTTAGGGGTTTTCAAGAGTTTTATAAGTTTTTCTTTTTGAGGGGTTTTAGGGATTTATTATGATTTTTATGGATTTTAGAAGTTTTAAGAATTTTGAGGTATTAGGGTTTTTATGGGTTTTAATTTTTTTTAAAAAAAATTGGGTTTTAAAGGTTTTTATAGTTTTCAGTGGGGTTTTATGTTATTTATTGGGTTTTATGTGGTTTTAAGGTTTTTAGGGGTTTTATATATTTTATGATCTTTTAGGGTTTCTAGCTTCTTTAGCTCTATTAGGGGTTTTAAGTGATTTTAGATTTCCATAATTTTCTTTGCAGTTTTCAGGGATTTATGGCTTTTTTCAATTAAGGGATGTTTAGGTATTTTATGTGTTTTAATTTAATTATTTTTTATAGGTTTTACGGGATTTTACGGATTTAGCTCTTTTATGGTTTCTTGGGTGTTTTAATGTTTTTTAGTTTTTTTGGATTTTAAATGTTTTTTATTTTGCAAATTTTTAAGGTTTTAAAGGGTTATTAGAGGTTTTAGTGGTTTTAGAGTTTTTATGGGTTTTAGAGTTTCTTAAGGATTTTAAGGGTTTTATGGGTTTTATGGTTTTTTCATGTTTTTCGGGTCCTTTAGGGTTTTAGTGTTTTTTGGTTTTATGGATTTTATGTAATTTTAGGTTTTTTAAGTTTTTTATAGTGGTTCTAATGATTTATAGTGTTTGTTTTCATTTTTTTAAAATTATTGAGTTTTTTTTGGATTTTTATGGGTTTTAGGGTTCTTAGTGATTTTGAGGATTTTGATATTTTTTAAAATTTATTATTTTTAAGGGTTTTAGAATTTTTTAATGTTTTAAGGTTTTTAATGGTTTTTTAGATTTTTTTTGATTTTAGGGGGTTTATTTTTTTATGATTTTTATGGGTTTTAGGTGTTTATGGGTGTTAGGGGTTTTAATGTTTTTAGGGACTTTAGAATATTTATTATTTTTAAGGGTTTAAAGTAATTTAAGTTTTTTATGGTTTTGATTTGTTTTTTTAGGTTCTTTCAGGATTTTTAAATTTTTTTATATTTATGGATTTATAGGTATTTTTTTGAATTTTTAAGAATTGTTGGGATTTTAATAGTTCATTTTGGGATTTTGGTGTTTTAAAGGGTTTTTCTTGGATTTTTAGGGTTTAGGGTGCTTTTGAGTTATTAGATAATTTTATGGTTTTTAGATTTTTTTAAAACATTTTTGGGGGTTTCATGTATTTTTAGAGTTTTCACTAGGTTTTTAGGGTTTTATGGGTTTTTTTTCATTTTTATGTCTTTTAGTGTGTTTTTTAAAAAATCTATGGTTTATAGGGTTTTAAGTGTATTTTGTAGTTTTTTAGGGTTTTAAGGGGGTTTATAGTTTTTATGGGTTTTGGGGTTTAAATTTTTTTAGGGGTTTTCAAGGTTATTAAGGTTATTTCTAGTTTTTATCATTTTTTATGTTTCTAAGGGGTGTATGTGTTTTTAGGTTTTTAAGGTTTTCTTAGGGGTTCATTGGGTTTTTTCTTATGTTTTTACGAATTTTAGTGATTTTTATGTATTTTTTTTGGGTTTGACATATTCTCAATGTTTTAAGAGTTTTTACGTTTTTTTTTTGAATTTTTGTGTTTTTAGGTTTTTTGAGTTTTTAGGGTTTAAAGGGATTTCACATTATTTTACGTTTTAATGGATTTAAAGGATTTTTTTGAATTTTTTGTTGTTTTTTTTTTGTAATTTTATGGTTTTGGGGTTTTTTTGGATTTTTAGGGTTTTTAACATTTTTTTAGGTTTTTCATGGTTTTACATTTTTTGGGGGTTTTAATGTTTTCTCTAGGTTTTAAGGGCTATTTACATTTCTAGGTGTCTTTATAACATTATTAAGATTTTTATGGGTTTTAGTGGTTTTATGGATTCTACGGGATTTTAGTGTTTTCTAGTGTTTAAGGGTTTTTTGGTTTTTTGGGGTTTTAGGGTTTTCTTGATTGTTTAGTGTTTTATGTTTTTTGATAGGTTTTTAACATTTTATGAGGTTTTTTGGTTTTTTAGTTTTTTATGGGTTTTTCTGGATTTTAGTTTTTTTAGTGTTTTTTAGTTTTTTATGGGTTTTATGAATTTTAGGGTTTTTATTTTTTTCAAAGGGGTTTTTTGGGATTTTTTCATTTTATGGTATTTTTAGGGCTTATTTATGATTTTTAAGGTTTTTAGTGTTTATCTTTATTTTTAAGGGTTTTGAATTTTCAAGGGTTTTATGGTTTTTTGGGGCTTCTATGGTTCTTTTAGTTTTTAAGGGTATTATGGTTTCTTAGTTTTTTATGATTATTAGGGGTTTGATAGGTTACAAGAGTTCTTAGTGGGATTTGAGAATTTTTATTAGTTTTAGTCCTTTTTTTGGTTTTTAGGGTTTTTATTTTTTTAGGGTTTGTAGGGTTTTTTGAGTTTAATGTGTTTTTTATTAGGATTTCATAGAGAAAAAGAAGTCTTGGGGCCGAGCATGCCTGGTCTCCCCAGATTGATTAAAAAGAGAGAAAACAAAAAGTTATAAGGAGGGTTTACAAAAATGGGTGCGCAATTCACCCTAAACATCTATGTCCCCTAAGGGTGAGAAAAAAGGCAGAGTGAAAAATGACCACATCGAGATACTTTCCACAATTTCCTTCTTGGATAGAGCATCCTCCGAGTTCACCTCCCTATATACATGTGTGACATTGATACTGAGAGTATGAGAAATGCAAATACAATCAATCCATTATGGGGCAAGTCTCCAAGGAACACTTCTAAACATGTTCTTCAGAACATCCACCACAAGCATCAAGTCAGATTCAAGCCATAGTAACTCCCAAACAAATTGAACTGCAAATTTGACCGCCTTCATCATTGACCAAAGCTCCGTTTTGTAGGCACATCCACTTCCAAAAAAATCGTAGAAGCATCATTTTATAAATCCTCTATGTTATTGAAAAACACCTCCACAACCTGAGGGTCTAGGTTCCCCCAAGTCTGCGCCATCAACATTGACTTTGATCCATGATGGAATTGGGGGGATTCGATGAATAAAATTGAGAACCTATGGTTTTTTCCATTCAAAAAATTTATATATTCATAATATAATGATATAATTGAAATTTTTATCCTTCAAAAATATTTGAATTTGAGACAACCAATGAATCAAAATATGAATAAACCAGACTCCACACAAAAAGGAGATATTTTTTCTTTTGAACGTGGTCAAAATTATGGAATCCAAAATATAAGAGACAACAATAGCTGATGTAGTGAGAAAAAATTACAAACCTATTCATTTCATTTTTAATGGTTTTAGGATTTTAAAGTTTTTATGGTTATTGGAGTTTTTAGGATTTTTATTGTTTTTTTTGTTTTTGGGGGTTTCATTTTTTAGGTGCTTATTTTTTTGTAGGATTTTTCAAGATTTTTATAGTTTTTTCATTTTTAGGGAATCACATATCTTATTTTTGTAATTTATTTGTTTTGGGTATTTTGAGGGTTTTAGGGGTTGTTTTTAGTTCATAGGGTTTTTAAAGTTTTGATGTTTTTTAATGTTTGGTAGGTATTTAAAGGGTTTTGAGATTTTTATTTGGGTTTCAAGAGTTTTTACAGTTTTTAGGGGTTTTATGATTTTTTGCATTTTTAGGGTTTTATAGGATTTATCCCTTTTTATGATTTTAAGGGTGTTTATTTTTTTAGTTTTTTAATGTTTTCGTAGGGATTTTCAGGGTTTTTAATGTTTTATACATTTTTAGAGATCTTTAGATATTTTTTAGGATTTTTTGGGTATTTATGATTTTCAAGGATTTTGACAGTATTTGTAGTTTTTAGGTATTTTTTGGTTTTTTGGTTTTTTTGGTTTTTTTATATTTTAGGTATTTCAACATTTTAAGAGTTTTTTATAATTTTTATGTGTTTTGTAGGGATATTATAGTTTTTTTAGTCTTACGGTATTTATAGGGTTCAGGTTTTTTTAAGGCTTTAATTCATTTTTAATTTTTTTTACCGTATTTATAGATTTTTAGGGGTTTTTGAGTATTTTTATTTTTTATGGTTTTTAGGTGTTTAATAGGCTTTTAAGTTTTTAATGTTTTCCTAGTGTTTTTTTTATTTTTTATGTTTTTAATGATTTATAGGGTTTTGTAGGTTTTTTATGGTTTTTCTGGTTTTTGTGATATTGAGGGTTTTTAAGTTTTTATGGTTTTGTGAGGGTTTAAGTGTTTTTTTGAGTATTTCAGGGTTTGGAAGGTTTATAATGTTTTAAAAAAAATTAGGGGTAAGAAGGGTATCCATATATTTTTTGTGGTTTTTTGGGTTTTTTTGGTTTTATGTGTTTTTAAGGTTTTTAGTGGTTTCATGTTTTTTTGGGTTTTACTTGTTTTTATGGTATTTAGTTATTTTTATATTTTAAGTGGTTTTAAGAGTTTTAATGTTTTTAATGTTTTCTTAGGTATTTCAAGTGTTTTATGGTTTTTTTTCCTTTTTATGTATTTTATGGCCTTTTATGATTTATATGGTTTTGTTGTTTTTAGGTATTTTGAGGGTATTTAGTGATTTTTTTGGTTTTTTTAGGGTTTTTATGGTTTTATGGCCTTATATTTTGTCTGGGATTTAGCATATTTGGGTTTTTAGGAGTTTTAAGTGTTTTTTTTTCATTTTATGGTTTTCTTAGGGGTTTTTAAGGGTTTTATATTTTTTTCTTTTTGATGGGGTTTTAGGGATTTATTATGATTTTTATGGATTTTATAATTTTTAAGGATTTTGAGGTATTAGGGTTTTTATGGGTTTTAATTTTTTATAAAAAAATTTGGTTTTAAAGTTTTTTAGAGTGTTCTGTTGTTTTTAGTGTTATTTATTGGGTTTTAGGCAGTTTTAACGTTTTTAGGGGTTTTATAGCTTTTATGGCCTTTTAGGGTTTCTAGCTTCTTTTAGCTCTTTTAGGGGTTTTAAGTTATTTTAGATTTCCAAAATTTTAATTGATGTTTTCAGGGATTTATGTGTTTTTTTATTTAATGGATGGTTAGGTATTTTTGTGTTTTTATTTAATTATTTTTATAGGTTTTATGGGATTTTAGGGTTTTAGCACTTTTATGGTTTCTTGGGTGTTTTAATGTTTTTTTAGTTTTTTGGGATTTTTAATGTTTTTTTATTTCGCAACATTTTAAGGGTTTAAAGGGTTATTATAGGTTTTTTGGTTTTTAGAGTTTTTTGGGATTTTAGTATTTTTAAGGATTTTAAGGGTTTTATGGGTTTTATAGTTTTATCATGTTTATAGGGTTCTTTAAGGTTTTAGTGTTTTTTGGTTTTATGGATTTTATGTATTTTTAGGTTTTTTATGTTTTTTATATGGGTTCTCATGATTTATAGGGATTGTGTTCATTATTTTAAAATTATTGAGTTTTTTTGGAGTTTTATGGGTTTTAGAGTTCTTAGTGATTTTGAGGGTTTTGATATTTTTTTGAATTTATTGTTTTTTAAGGGTTTTATACTTTTTTAATGTTTTATGGTGTTTAATGGGATTTTAGTTTTTTTTTTGTTTTTTGGGTGTTTAATTTTTTTTATGGTTTATGGGTTTTAGGTTTTTATCGGTGTTAGGGTTTTTATTGTTTTTAGGGACTTTAGCATATTTAATATTTTTAAGGGTTTAAAGTAATTTTAGTTTTTTATGGTTTTTATTGGTTTTTTTTAGGTTTTTTCAGGTTTTCTAATTTTTTTATATTTATGGATTTATAGGGATTTTTTATGATTTTTAGGGATTTTTGGGATTTTAATAGCTCTTTTTGGGATTTTGGTGTTTTAATGGGTTTTTCTAGGCTTTTTAGGGTTTGGGGCGCTTTTGAGTTATTAGATAATTTTATGGTTTTTAGATTTTATTAAAACATTTTTGGGGTTTCATGTATTTTTAGAGTTTTTATTAGGTTTTTAGGGTTTTATGGGGTTTTTTTCATTTTTATGGGTTATAGGGTTTTACGTGTTTTTTGTAGTTTTTTAGGGTTTTAAGGGGGTTTAGAGTTTTTATGGGTTTTCAGGGATTAAATTTTTTAGGGGTTTTCAAGGTTATTTAGGTTATTTATAGTTTTTATCATTTTATATATTTCTAAGGGGTTTATGTGTTTTTAGGTTTTTAAGGTTTTCTTAGGGGTTCTTTGGGTTTTTTCTTATGGTTTTACGGATTTTAGTGATTTTTATGTTTTTTTTGGGTTTGACAGATTCTCAATGTTTTAATAGTTTTTACGGTTTTTTTTTATTTTTTTGGTTTTTAAGTTTTTTGAGCTTTTAGGTTTTAAATGTTTTTTACTTTTTTTACGTTTTAATGGATTTAAAGTGTTTTTTGAATTTTTAGTTGTTTTTTAGTATTTTTATGGTTTTGGGGATTTTTTGGATTTTTAGGGTTTTTAACATTTTTTTAGGTTTTTGGGGTTTTACATTTTTGTGGTTTTAGTGTTTTCTCTCAGTTTTAAGGGATATTTACATTTATTAGTGTCTTTATAGCTTTATTAGGATTTTATGGGTATCAGTGGTTTTATGGATTCTACGGGGTTTTAGTGTTTTCTAGTGTTTAAGGGTTTTTATGGTTTTTTGTGGTTTTTGGGATTTCTTGAGTGTTTAGTGTTTTATGTTTTCTGATAGGTTTTTAACATTTTATGGGGTTTTATGGTTTTTAGGTTTTTATGGTTTTTTCTGGATTTTAGTTTTTTTAGTGTTTTTTAGTTTTTTAATGGGTTTTACAAATTTTATGATTTTTATGGTTTTCAAAGGGGTTTTTAGGGATTTTTTCATTTTATGGTATTTTTAGGTTTTATTCAGTATTTTTATGGTTTTTAGTGTTTATCTTGATTTTTAAGGGTTTTGGGGTTTTAAGGGTTTTTTGGTTTTTTGGGGATTCTATGATTTTTTTAGTGTTTATGGGTTTTATGGTTTTTTAGTTTTTTATGATTATTAGGGGTTTGATAGGTTTCATGAGTTCTTAGTGGGATTTGAGAATTTTTATTAGTTTTAGTAGTTTTTTTGGGTTTTAGGGTTTTTATTTTTTTATGGTTTGTAGGGGTTTTAGGAGTTTAAAGTGTTTTTATTAGGATTTCATAGAGACAAAGAAGTCTTGGGACCGAGCATGGTTGGTCTCCCCAGATTTATTAAAAAGAGAGAAAACAAAAAGTTATAAGGAGGGTTTACAAAAATGGGTGTGCAATTCACCCAAAACATATATGTCCACTAAGGGTGAGAAAAAAGGCAGAGCGAAAAATGACCACATAGAGATACTTTCCACAATTTCCTTCTTGGATAGAGCATCCTCCGGCGAGTTCACCTCCCTATATACATGTTTGACATTGATACTGAAAGTACGAGAAAAGAAAATGCAATCAATCCATTATGGGAGAAGTCTCCAAGGAACTCTTCTAAACGCGTTCTTGAGAACATCCACCACAAGCATCAAGTCAGATTCAAGCCATAGTAATTTCCAAACAAATTGAACTACAAATTTGACTGCCTTCATCATTGACCAAAGCTCCGCTTTATAGGCACATCCACTTCCAATGATTGGTAGAAGAATCCTTTTATAAATCCCTTATGTTATTGAGAAACACCTCCATAACCTGAGGATCTAGGTTCCCCCAAGTCTGCACCATCAACATTGACTTTGATCCATGATGGATTTGCGGGGATTCGATGAATAAAATTGAGAACCTATGATTTTTTCCACTCAAAAAAATCTAAATATTCATAAGATAATGATATAATTCAATTTTTTATCCTTCAAAACTATTTGAATTTGAGATGCCCCATGAATCAAAATATTAATAAACCAGACTCCACACAAAAAGGATATATTTTTTCTATTGAATACGGTCAAAATTATGGAATCCAAAATATAAGAGACAACAATAGCTGAGGTAGTGGGAAAACATTACAAACCTAGTCACTGCATTTTTCTACTGCAATGATACCAGGTAAGTCAGGAATTTAGATACACCTGCTGAAATGAAACCCAAACAGGTGCTACAGGTTATCCCAATGTAGTGCTTCAAACCTGCACTAAAAGAAAGTGTGTTGGATGGTTTCATCAACCTGAAGGAAAAGAAAATAGAATGAAGCCATACTATGGCCAACCTTCTTCTGCTGTTCATGAGTGGGAAATTACTTCTTCCAACGTTTCTACAATAGTAACTGATGTACAGGTGGAATGAAAGGTGTTTTAAAAGTAGATATCCAAGCTAACGGATCAAATACCCATTCTCATTTATACCAGTAGAAATATTTTATGTTAATCTGCCCAATAAGTTTGGATTTACAGATAACGATGTCGTTGTCATCAAACCTTTACCTATGAAACTATATGAAGATATATTCTCAAAGAAACACTCAAAGTTCTCATGGATTTGGTTGAGAGATATAATAGAAATATTTCTTAATATAGGGGGTGTCACAGTGTCCAGCAAGGTCCTTTCAAACTAGGTGGTGGACCATCAATTCAGATTCGAATAATTTGACATGTAATTTTTTAATGATATATATTTTCCTTGTATGAGGATCTGACTATTGTCCCGACAGAGGAATGAAAATAGCTTTTGATCCTCTATAAATTTTCTACATGAACCTATCCTAAAAAAACTATTCTATCCCCATAATAATTGACCAAGATATAGGTAAACATGGAAAGAATTCCATCATTAAACCACTTCATATATTTGAGACCCATCCCTCCCAAGTCAACAAGATTAGTGCAGTCTTTCCAAGCCACAAAACCAATATTCATTAAATAATGTAGCTCATCTAAGAGAAATTATTACGCTTAGTTTGAAATTTTTTGACAATATTAATCGTCCATCTATATATGTAAAATCATGAATAAACATGGAAGTGATGAAAAAAATTGATAAACAATTCATTCCCTCCTGGGATAAACTCTTCCCTTTCCATTTAGCGAGTTGCTAGGTGATTTTATTTATTATTATCTCAAGATGGAAGCTCTTGATCCTCCCTAAAAAAAGAGGTACACCTAGATATAAAAATTAGAGTGAACGCCTATTTAAACAATGGGAGTTACAAATGTGTAGTTTATTTGAAAAAAAACAACCTAACCAAAGATAATAGATGATTTTTTATATCTAATGGATTACCAGGCCACACAGTCATTGTTTTGGAAGGTTAGTCTAATTGAAGATAGATTTTTTTATCTTGGTTTAATATGAGTATTTCATCGACATAGAGAATATGGGAGGGTACATAGATGACCCTCTATGCCTTTATAGGTTTATAGAGGCCATCCTGTAGAGTATCATGGGAGGACCGCCTCAAATAATCCTCAAAATTTGCAAAAAGAATACCTGAGAGTGAGTCCCCGTTCCTGACTCCATAAAAGCAATGAAAGAACCCTTTTCGGGTGTCATTGATAAGTATGGACACCCTAACACTAGTAAATATGTTGGATACCATTTTGATGAAATTTCTAGAGAACCCATACATGATCAGAATTTGAAAAATAAAGATCCATTTGATCATTTCAAAGACCTTCGATATATCCAGTTTCATGAAAAAATTATCACACCTCAACATCTTCCTCGTGTTTTTGATACCTTCTGAGGCTATAAATAAGATTGTTTGAATACCCCACCCTGAGGCAAACCCATGTTTATTTGATGTGATAAGATCTCTCACAATCTTTCCCATCCAAATGACTAGGTTCTTTCTTACAATATTAGGAATGATGTTCCCTACAGAAACCAACTACAAAACCCCCAATTTCAATATCATTATCCTTCTTTTGAATCAATTAAATAAATATTTAATTAGTTCCATCAGGGAAGGAGTTAGAGAGAAAACCTCCCTGATTGCATTGGTGAATTCTACATACAAAATGTCCCAATAAGTCATGAAAAGCTAGTTACTAAATCCATCCGAACCCACTGCACTTTACATGATCATAAATAATAATTTCGCTCAAACATCCTCTTCAATAGGAGAATATGTTAAGGACTTGTTTTGGGGATCCTTAAGAGACGACATAATAGAGGAAGACAAAAGAATAAAATAGTCTTCGCCATTATCATTATATATAGCCTTAAAATAATCCACCACAAAATTGGAAATATAATTCACAGATGTGAATGTGTAATCATTAATAGGAATGGAATTCATTCTTTTCTTGGCCTTATTCTCCTTGTGTTGATTATAAAAGAATTTGAAATTATTTTACCCATCCTTTAGTGACATAGAATTAAACGGATTCTTATAAATATTCTCCTTAAGATATATAAGGTCATTCAAATTGGAATGAAGCTGCAACTCCCCTATGGAGAGAAGGTACAGATGTTGGTTGGTAATTTGGTAGAAAGAAAGCTTGAATTATAGGGCCTTAATATCCTCACCTAACCTGGAAAAGGAGTTCCTTCTCCACTCTTTTAAAAGGAATTTAATTTTCTTTAGTTTTAATGCCACAATGTGGTGAGAACTGACATGAATGTTTATATTCCAACCATTGATAACCACTTCCTAGAAACAAGGGAATGGGAGCCATTCATTTTTTTACTCTAAATATCATAAGGGATGACTATATAAAATTCTCCCAAATATCGATAATAAGGGGGTTGCGATCTGAATAAAAGTCAGTGAGCATAAACCCAAAGACATCAGTGAGGGAACCCCTATTACTAATATAATAAAATAACCAATCAATATTGATGTCCTACCATATATTGACTCTTAACCCTCCCCATGTTAAAGAAGCTCTAGGAATAGTGGCTTTAGTGAGGCCACATTGGTCCAGAAAGTAAGATAATTCCTCTCCATTAGTTTGGGAGAATCTGCGGCCGATCTTTTTATCCAAACTAAAAAATAATATTGAAATCCCCAATAACAATTGAGTTATGATCAATAAACTCATTTAGTATAGGAATATTTCTCCAAATGAACCTACTTCTAGTGTATTAGTAGGATGCATAGACAAAGGATAGGGTTAATGTAGCTTCCAGAAATCACATTGTTAAAGAAATTGTATGGGGGGTCGCCTCAATAGAATTAATTTTAATGTCATATTGATTTAGAAACCATAAATTTTACAAGTCATAATAATTTCTATTCAAAGATATAAAATAGTAACCAAGGCTTCTCCAATTTAATCATTTATAGCTTTCAACATTCATCATTAGTTCAGAAATCCCAATGAGAATTGGCCTATTGGATAGGAGAAAATCCCTAAGTCCCAAGACCGTGAGAGGATTATAAAGCCCATTGAAATTCCAAAACATGATTTCCATTTGGGGAGGGGTGTTTTTAATGTAGAAAGAGGCGTATTATCTTAGATAAATTTGGAGGAGGGGATTCTACCCTTACATTTAACTTTGTTTCCTTTCATCTTGTGCTTACCCATAGGATGCCCTTTGGGTTATGTGAAAATTTATTTCTAAATCTAGTTATGCTTTTCCTTATGCTTATCTATGTGTTCAGGATCAATGTCAGGATCCTCGCTATCTTCCTGGTCCTAAGAGTCCTTAGTCAGGTCACTCTAGAAGTCCCTATTTTGTGAGATGAAATTATTAAAAGTGTAAACCATTTATTTGGATGAATCCCCATCAAACTTCATCATAGAATACATATATGAGGAGACCACTATAATAGAATCTGCACTAAAGTCCAACATAGGTGACCCATCATGTGTGGATACTTGTTCGACAAAATGGATTGGGTCCATTGGTGTGACATAAACGACAGAAGGGGTCCCAATTTTCCCTTGTATAAGAACTATTTTATGATATGTAGGGCCCTTTTCCATATAATCATATTGGGTCAGGGCATGCTGTACAGAAGAAAATGGAGCATGATGAGTAATAGTGAGGCCATGAACTGGGCTTGTAGGCGGGTTCAATTTGGACTTTCCAGCGCTACCATCATCACGCTCACTAGCAGGAGGAGGCACTCCATGGAGTGAGTTTGGAACATCACCAGTGCCAACGACCTCATCAATGGAAATACATGTAGATTACTAGTTCATTGCATTACTGTGTGTATGGTCCATAGGATGTATTTTGAATAAAATCCCAGAATCAGTATGTGCCTAAGTAGGAGCCTGATCAGAAACTCCCTGTTTTTTTAATACAAGGATGATCACTACAATGCCAGCATCTATATGCAGATAGGGCACAAAAGTATGTTCATGTTGAACTATTGAACTTTCTTTCCCCTTTCCTTTACTTTCTCCCTTGATTATCTTGCATAGGTTTACATCATTCCCCTATAAGTTTCATATGGTTCAGAACATCAATCATCTTCACACTGAGAATAAATGACAAAAAAATTTTCGGTTGTGAAAAAATTTAGTCCTTCTTTCTTATTTAATTTCCAGGTTGAGACTTTTCTTAGTGGTATTGAGGAAAACCTCCTCATCCAGGGTTCTTTCCATATCCACTTCAACATGGACCCTAGCATAATGCCCATACATTTAGTTTTCAGTTTTATTTTCAATCCAGATCAAAAAACAAACCAATGATGCAATGTACAAGAGGAATCAGGGATTCTGGAAGAGCCAATTAAAATTGCAGATACATATCCAAACTCAAGTGAATGTGTTTTTAACAATAGAGGCATCAAAATTATTTTCCTAGTCTCAAATTCATAGAATCCATGGATTTAGGTTAATAGATATGATGATCCAAGCTCACTTTTTCTAATCATTAGAAGGGAAGACAATATGGTAATATCCTCTACCCCCAAAGATCATTTTCCAATCATTAAACCCCCAAATGTCAGAAATCTGTTTACTAAGGTCCTTGTTTTTATAAATCTTCTCGCCCTTTAAGTTAAACACTTATGAAATTATATAAAAATCATGAAAAACTAATTCTCTCATCCACTACCTCATGATTGGCAGATAAGTTATCAACACTTACATTTATAATCACACGATTCTGGGGAAAGAGTCATGAAATAAGTAATGGTAAACAAAGCCACAAGATTCACCATATCTGAAATGTTAATCTTCAAAACCAGCTACCTCAGGATCCTCAGGACCATAGGATTCTATTTTCTAGGTTTCTAATTACCAAATTCCTCCTTATGTCCAATCAAATATAGCAGATCCAAGGTCGGATATTTGATCTTGCAATCTGTGGGTTAAGGTTGAGCGTGATCCCCATAGTCGACTGGTTCCCCTCCTTGATCCATATTTCAAAAGTACCTCCTTATTTGGGTTTCTTAGAGTTTTAAATGGGTTTTATGGTTTTCTACAATTTTAGGTATTTTATGGATTATTTATGTTTTTATGGGTTTTTATTAAAATTTGGATGGTTTTTAAGTTTTTAATGTGTTTTTTTGTTATTCTTGTGGCTTGTGGGGGTTTTTTATTTTTTTGGGTTTTTAGTTTTAAAAATACTTTCAATTTTTTTAAAGATTTAATGGTTTTTAGTGTTTTTAGTGGGGGGTTTAGGGTTTTTTTTATTTTTAGGGGTTTTAGTGTATTCATTTACCGTAGGGTTATTTGAAAATTTTAAGGTTTTAGGGTTTTAAAGTTTTTTTAGTTTTTAGGGATTTCATAGGGTTTTTCTAGGCATTAGGGTTTTTATGTTTCAATGAATTTTTAGTATTTTTATAAATTTGTATGGTTCTAGTAATTTTGAGGGTTTTTTGGTTTTTTTAGTTTTTTTAGTATTGTGTGTTTTTTATTTTGAGTTTGTTGGATTTTTTAGGGTTTTAGAGTTTTTTAATGTATGAAGTGGTTGAAAGGGTTTTTATAATTTTATACCACTGTTAGGGGTTTTATAGTGTTACAGGGTTGTTTATCGTTTGAAGGGTTTTATGATTTTTAGTGTTTTCATGTTTTTTATTTCTTCTATGGTTTTAAGGTTTTTTATGTTTTTTTGTGTTTTTAAGAATTGGGGGGGGGGGTTCCATGGTTTTAGTATTTTTCTATTGTTAGGTATTTTTAGTTATTTTAGCTTTTTTATGGTTATTAGGGTTTTTAGGGATTTATAGTGTTTTTAGAGGGTTTATTGGGTTTTTTAGGGTATAGGGTTTGTTTATGTTTTTTGTATTTTAAATATTTTTTTATCATTTTTAACCTTTTATTGGGTTTAATTGGTGTTTAGAGTTTTATAGGTTTTTAGTGTTATTAATTATTTTAGGGTTTTTATGTTTTTTATGGGATTTTATGTTTTGCAGGATTTTTATCATTTTTATTATTTTTAGGGGTTTTACTTATCTTTATGTTTTTAAGTTTTTCATAGAATTATTAGGTGTTTTATAGGTTTTTATTTATTTTCATGTATTTTTTGGGTTTTTATTAATTTTCTGGTTTTTTAGGGTTTTAGGGATTTGAGGGTTTTAGGGGTATTTAGTGTTTTTAGGTATTTTGTAGTTTTATTTTGGGTTTGTAGGGTTTTTGTATTTTTGTATTTTTTTTGAGTTTTAATGTTTTTATTGGCTTCACAGTTTTTATAGTTTCACTAGTTTTTATGTTTTTTATAGGTTTTCGGGGGGGGGGGGGGGTTATGTGTTTTCGAGGTTTTTTTTATTTTTAGTGGTTTTATGGTTTTTGGTGGTATTTATCAATTTTTATGGTTTTTTGGGATTTTAGGGGTTGTTAGGTTTTAATGGGTTTTAGGGTTTTTATAATTTTTTACATTATTATGTATTTTTAGGGATTTTTAATGATTATTATTGGTTTTAGGGTTTGTTAGAGATTTTGATGGGTTTTTTATATTTTTATGGGTATTGTGGTTTTTTTATATTTTAGTGTTTTTTTAGTTTTTTAGGGGTTTCAAGGTATTTTATAGTTTTTAATGTTATTAGTGCCATAAAGGGTTTTTTATAGTTTTTAGTTGTTTTTTGGTGTTTTATTGGGTTTTATGATTTTTTATGGTTCTTAAGGGTATTATGGTTTTTATGATTTTTAGGATTTTTATATTTTTTAGGTTTTTAAGGGTTTTTTTATTTTTAATTTTTTATCGTTTTCTTATGATATTTATGTTTTTATTATTATTTTTTTTAGGTACTTAAGGGTATTATGGTGTTCTATGGTTCTATGGTTTTTCATGGTATTTATGGTATTTATGGTGGTTTATATGTTTTATTTTTTTAGGGTTTTTATGTTTTAATGGTTTTTATCTTTTTTAGGGGAATTAAGTGTTTTTAGTTTTTTAATGTTTTATTATGGATTTATAGTGTTTTTATGGTTTTTATGTTTTTATGGATTTTAGGGATTTTTATGGTTTCTATGATTTATTGATTTTTATGGTTTTGGGGGATTTTAATTTTTTAAAATTTTCTTAGGTTTTTATGCATTCTTTAGTGTTTATAGTGGTTTTAATGTTTTTTATAGTTTCTAAAATTTTTATGGATTAAAGAGTTTTTATATTTTGTAGTTATGTTTTATGATTTTATGTTTTTAGGTTTTTTTTAATGATTCAAGTGTTTTATTGTTTTTAGGTTTTTAGGGTTTTAAGGATTTAAGGGTTTTGATTGTTTTAGGGGTTTTAATGGTTTTTAGGTTTTTAGAATTTTCTTAGGGTTTTTTGGGTTTTTGTTTGTTTTTTCAGTTTTTTTGGATTTTTATGTTTTTTTTTGGAATTTTTATTTTTTAAGATTTTTAGGGCTTTTAGGGTTTTTGGGTTTTTAGGTTTTTTATGGTTTCTTCAAAGATCTTTTGGGTTTTTAATGTTTAATTGTTTATTTTTTATTTATTAGGCTTTGAAGGTTTCTTATAGTGTTCAGATGTTGTGTATGGTTTTTGTAGGGTTTTACAATTTTATGGGTTTTTGGTGTTTTATGGTTTTAGAGGTTTTTATGGAATCCTTTCGATTTTATAGATTTTTAATCTTTTTTTATTAATTTTATGTTTTTAATATTATTTTTTGTTTCTATTTTTTCCTTTTTCATTTTTTAGGTTTGTATGGTTTTTAAACTTTATAGATTTTTAGGACCTCTATAGAATTTTTATGGTTCATATGATTTTTTTTGTGTTTTAGGGTTTTTATAAATCTTGATAGTTTTTATGTTTCTTAGTGTTCTAGGGTATTTATAATATATTTGGGTTTTTAGGAAAATTTTGAGTTTTTACGGATTTAATGTTTGTTAATTTTTTTAATGATTTTCGGGTTTTAACGGGATTTTAGAGATTTTGGTTTTTTTTTATGTTTTTAGGTTTTTTAATGTTTTTATGGGGTTTAATGGTTTATATATGTTCTAGTTTTTTCAGCATACTTTAGAATTTTTATTGGTTTTTAGGTTTTTTAGGGGTTTTTAGTAATTTTTAGGTGTTTATGTTTTCCTTTGGGGTTTTCAAATTTTTAGGGTTTTTTACATATTTAAGGATTTTGAGGTCATTTTGGGTATTTTTATGGGTTTTAGGGGTTTAAGGGATTTTTAGGGTGTTTTCTTTTTTTAAGGATGGGACTGAAGCCTCATTTATTATTTAAAGCAAAGAAAAGACATGTTCTAACTGGGTAGAGGGAGACCCATTACATAAACCAAAGGCCTATTAGGCATTTAGCCCATTACATGGCCTGTAGGCCCAAATTTTTGGCATGTGGCCCATTATATAAATATTAATGCTATAGTACTCTACCTGCTACAGTACTACATAGTATTCACCGCTCCTACAGTACCATGCCGCTGGTATAGTGACATGTCACAGCTATAGTGTCACTGCTGTAACAGCATCCCGGCTGCTATAGTACCGCTACAGTACCTGCACTCAATGGGGTTTGAACTCACATTTTTCATGTAGGATTACAGGGTACCTACAACTAATCCAACCCTAACTACATTTCTAGGGCTTTTAGTGTTTTTAGGGTTTTTTGCATTTTATGTTTTTTGTGGGTTTATGTTTTTTTAGGTTTGGTAAGGTTTTATTTAGGTTTTTTAGGGTTTTATTCTTTTTTATTTTTTAGGGATTTTAGTGATTTTAGATATTTTTATCGGTTTTTAGGCTTTTATAGATTTTTAGGATTTTTTGGTTTTATGATTTTTTGGGGTTTTTGAGTTTTTATGGTTTTAATGGTTTTTAAGATTTTTTAAACATTTTTCATGGTTTAAAGGGGTTTTAGAGTTTATAGTCTGATATTTAGGTTTATAGTAGGTTTTAGGGTATTTATTGTTTTAGGAGTTTTTTGGGTTTTTAGAGGTTTTAGGGTTTTTTTACAGTTTAGCATTTTTTATGTTTTTTGGGGTTTTAACTTTTTTGTTTTTAATGGTTTTTCAAAGTTTTTATTTTTTTTTGTGTTATTATGTTTCTATTTATTTTTAAGGGTGTTTAGTATTTTTATGTATTTTTAAGGTGATTCGGGATTTTTTTTGTGGTTTTTAGAGATTTTTAGTGTTTTTATGTGTTTTTTGGTTTTTTGGGTTTTAGTGTTTTTTTAGTTTTTATTATTTTTATGGGTTTTGTGTTTTTAGGAGTTTTATAGTATAAGGGGTTTTTTCATATATAGTGGTAATTTAAGATTTTTAATGTTTTAGGGGTTCTAGGATTTTAGGGTTTTAAATGGTTTTTTTTCTATTTATCATTTTTTGGTTTTTAAGGGTTTAAGTGTGTTTTTGGTTTTTATAGATTTCATAATATTTTTATGGGTTTTGTGGTATTTTAAATTCTTAGGTATTTTTTAAGTTTTTTATGTTTTTTAGTGTTTTTTAAGATTTTGAGGGTATTTTGGGTTTTTGTGTTATTAGGGTTTTTATGGTTTACGAGATTTTAAGGTTTTTTTAAAAAATTTAATGTTTTTTGGGTTTAAAGAGTTTTTATAGTTTTTGTTGCTTTGTAGTTTTTAAAGTGTTTTTTATGATCATTAGGATATTTTATATATTTTATGGTTTTAAGGTTTTTATGGATTTTAGGGTTTTTAGCATTTTTTTTATTTTTTGGATTTTTATGTTTTTATGTTTTAAGGTATTCTTATAGGTTTTTATGATTTTTAGTTTTTTACCTTCTTGGGGATTTTTAGGGTTTATATATGATTTTTTTGGTTTTTAGGGTTTTAGGAATTTTTAGGGTTTTTAGTTTTTATGGTTTCTTGGGGTTTTTAGGGTTTTTTAGTTTTTTAGGTTTTGAAGGTATTTTATTATTTGTAATTTTTTTGGATGTTTATAATATTTTTATAGTGTTTCTTAGTTTTTAGGATTTTTTGGGTTTTTAGGGATTTTATGGTATTTTTGGTTTTTAGGCATTTCAAATTTTTTTTGGGTTTTTGTTGTTTTTACCATTTTTTACCTTTTTAAGGTTTTATGTGTTTTATGTTTTTAATATTATCATTGAGTTTTGGGCGTTTTTAGTGGAATTTTTAGGTATTTTAGGAATTTTTAAGGATATTTATGGATATTTATGGTTTTTAATGATTTTTAGAGTTTTAGGGTTTTTATGATTTTTTTCCTTTTTTGGGTTTTAAATATTTTTAAATAATTTTACATAATTAGGGGTTTAAATGGTTCTTATATTTTTAGTGGTTTTTGGGTTTTATGTGGTTTTAATGTTTTTATGCGTTTTAGGGTTGTTTTTTTAGAGGATCATTGGGGTTTATAGGATTTTTAATGTTCATTAGGTTTTTTGGTGGTTTTAATTATTTTTAGGTTTTTAACGCTATCTAAATGGTTTTCATGGATTTTTTCATTTTTATTTTTTAGGAATTTTTTTGTATTATTAAGGAGTTTTGTGCTATTTAGTGTTTTTTGTCTTCTGTGGGTTTTAAGGTGGTTTATGGTTATTTGGGGGTTTTAGGGGTTTATTTTTGTTTTTAAGAAGCTTAGATTTTGTTTAGTGTTTTTAGGGGTTTGGAGGATTTTTATAGTTTTTAGTGGGTTTTAGCATTTTATGGTTTTTAGGGTTATTTATGGTTGTCTGTGTTCATGGTATTTAGGTTTTTTGGGGATTTTTATGTATTTTTTGGTGATTTATATTTTTAGTTTTATGTGATTTTCAATGTTTTCGGGTTTTACATATTTTCTTAGGGTTTAAAAGGATTTTATGTTTTAAGTATTTTTAGGATATTTAAAATATTTTATGGTTTTTATGGTGTATAGGTACTTTGAGGGTTTTATGGGCTTTATGGATTTAGAGTTTTATAATTCTCGGGAGTATTTAGGGGATTTTTGGGATTTTTGGGTTTTTTGGGTGTATGGTTTTATGAGTTTTAGAATTTTTTAGGGTTTTGGGGGTTTAATAGTTTTTAGGTTTCTAAGGTTTTTTAGTATATTTAATTTTTTTTAGTTTTTTGAATGTTTTTGGATATTTTATGATATTTTTATAGATTTTTAAATATTTTTTATTTTTCAATGGTTTTTATGGATTTTAGGGGTTTTTAGGGATTTTGGGTTTTTATGCTTTTAATTGGATTTTATGAATTTTTTAGTTTATCAGTGTTTTCAAGTTATTTTAAATTTTAAAATATTTAGGGGTATAAATGTTTTTTTCATTTTTAGTGGTTTTTGGGTTTTATGGGATTTTAGGGGTTTCAAGGGTTTTAGGGGTTTTATGATTTTCTTAGTTTTTAGAAATTTTTAGTTTTTTTGGGTTTTCAACATTTTTTTTTGTTTTTAGAGGTCTTATGTTTTTAAGTTATTTAATGTTATTAATGGGTTTTCAATGTTTTGGGGGTTTTTAAATATTTAGGGATTTTAATTTTTTTAGGTTTTTTATGTTTTTCCATGCTTTTTAGGAATTTGGTATGTTTTCCGGATTTTTAGGGTGTTTAGGGTTTTTATGGGTTTTAGGGTTTTTTGAGTTTTTACGAATTTAATGATATTTTAGAGTTTTTAAAAACATTGGGGGTTTAAATTGTTATGTGAGTTTTTTCTTAGTTTTTAGGGTTTTGTATGTGTCTTTTGGTCTTTAAGGTTTTAGGGATCTTATGGTTCTTAGGATTTTTAAGGTTTTTCTAGATTTTATTATTTTTAGGTTCTATTGGGGGTTTACGTGTTTTTCGGTTATTGAGGTTTTCTTAGTGGGTTTTAAGGTTTTCATGGTTATCTATGTTTTAGGGATATTTAGGGATTTTCACAATTTTTAATTTTTTTTTGATTTTTATGGATTTTTAGGGCCTTAAAGGTTTTAGTGGTTTTAGGTTTTATTTTGGTTTTATGGTTTTTTTGTGTTTTTATAGATTTAATGTATTTTATAGTTGATAAACCATTTTAGGGGTTTAAAATATTTTTAGAATTTGTATTGGATATTTATGGTTTTTGTGGGGTTTTATTGTTTTTAGGGTTTTGTGCGGTTTTGTGGGTTTTATATTTTTAGGGGTTTTAAAAAAATTTAGGGTTTAAGGTATTGTTAGTATTTTTAGTATTTTTAGGGTTTTTTATGTTTTTTGTGATTTTAGGGATTTTATCCAATTTATATGGGTTTCTGGGGGTTTTGGGATTTTGAGTATCTTTATGGTTTTTGGGATTTTGGGTTTTTGGGGTTTTAGAGGTTTCTGAAATTTTTATGGGGTTTACGATTTTTTATAAATTTTTTCATGTTTATATAGGTTTAATTTTTTTTTTGAGTTTTTAGTGGTTTGTGGGGTTTTAATGGTTTTAGGTTTTTTAAAAGCTTTTTAGAGTTATTATATTTTTCATGTATTTTTAGGATTTTTAAGTTTTTTAGAGTTTCTATGTTTTTTCAAGGTTTTAATTGTTTTTTGGTTTTTATGGTTTTGTTAGGGGTTTTGAGGGTATTGAGGGTTTTTTGTTTTTTTGGGATTTTATTTCTTATTAATAATTTTTATGGGCTTTAGGATTCTATGGGTTTTTTGGGGTTTAGGAATTTTTTTATCATTTTTGTGTATTAGAGGATTTTTTTTATTCTTTTTATTTTTAGGGGTTGAAAGGGTTTTTAGAGTTTTAGTGACATTTGGGGTTTTTATGGGGAATTAGGGGTTATTTATAAGGTTTTAGGGCTTTTATGGGTTTTGTGTTTTTAGAGTTTTTAGCATTTTTTAGGGTTTTCTGTGATTTTAAGTGTTTTGGGATTTTAAGTTTTTCATAGGGGTTTCAATGTATTTATGGTTTTTTACTTCTATAGGGTTTTTAGGTATTTTTTAAGAATGTTATGTTTTCAGTGTTTTTAGTTATTTTTAGTAGATTTATGGGTTTTTATTGATTTTTTTGTTTTTTTTAATTATTTTTTCAGGTATTATTTGGGTTTGAGGATTTTATTTGAGTTTTTTAAAAATTTTAATGGTTTATGGTTTTTTAGATATTTTAGTGTGTTATTTGGGTTTTATTGGTTTTTATGGTTTTTTTTTCAGTTTTTAGGGATTTTATGGTATTTATGGTTTTTAAAGATGTTTAGGGTTTTTAGGGTTTTCAGTGTTTTTAGTTTTTTAGGGATTTTAATTGTATTATCTGTTTTCAATGTTTTCATATGGTTTTTAGGAGATATGTGGGTTTTTTAATTTTAGGGGTTTTTATTGATTTTTTTCTTTTTTGTTGTTTTTTGGTGTTTTAGGGTGTTTATAGTTTTGGGGGTTTTGTATTTTTTTAATTCTTTTAGAGTTTTACAGGTTTTTGTGTATTTTTAAATTTTTAGGTGTTTAAAGGGTTTTTATATTGTAGTGACTTTTTAAGGATTTTATGGGTTTTAAGGGTTTTGAAATCTTTTGATTAATTTTATGGTTATTAGGGGTTTTCATAGTTATTACAGTTTTAATCATTTTTTTGGAATATTATACATTTTAAGTGTTCTCAGGTTTTTGAGGTTTTGTTAGGATTTTTAGGGTTTTTATAATTTCTTTCACTTTTAGGAATTATTATAGATTTTTTATTATTTTATGGGTTTTTATAAGTTTTATGGATTTTGATGGGATTTTTGGGTTTTTGGTATTTGTTTTTTTTGGATTTTTTTTTGGTTTTGTGTTTTTTTATGTTTGTAGGGGTTTTATTAGTTTTAGAGCTTTTAAACATTTTTAGTTGTTTAAAGGGTTTTTATATTTTTACTGTGTTTTAGGGTATTCCTGGGTTTTTTTCGGTTTTTTTTGTTTTTAGGGGTTTTTATGGATTTTAGTTTTTTAGGGGGGTTTAAAAATTTTAGTGTTTTTAGTTTTTTTATGACTCTTCTGGGTTTTATGTTTTTTATATGTTTACTATTTTATTACTGACTTTAAGGGTTTTAAAGAGTTTTTAAATTATATAAAATTTGAGGGCTTCTTTAAAATCTTTATGATTTTTATGGATTTTTAGGTTTTTAGGGGTTTTAGTTTTTAATGGGTTTTGGGGATTTGTAGTTTTTTAGGTTTTAGGTGTTTTATAAAATTTTAAGGTATTTTAATGGTTTTAGAGTATTTTAACATTTTTAGGTGTTTAAAATATTTTTAGAGTTTTTAGTGGTTTTTACAGTTTTTAAGGGTTTTGGGGGTTTTAATGCTTTTAGTAATATTAATGGTGTTTCAGTTTTTTGGGGTTTTAAGGGGTTTAATGGATTTCAGAATTTGTTATTATTTTGGGGGGTTCAAAGTGTTTTATTATTTTTACAGCTTCCTTCAGGTTTATCAGGGTTATTATGGTTATATATATATTTTTTGTATTTGTATGGATTTTTTCAGATTTTTATTATTTTTTTAAAGTTTTTATGGAATTTGAAGGTCTCAAGGGTTTGTGGGTTTATTTTTTTTTTTTTTGATCTTTTATGAATTTTTTGAGTTTTTGATGATTTATAAGTTATTTTGAGTTTTTAGGGTATTAAAGGGCATTTTTATTTTTACTTATTTCTATGGTTTTCATAGTTATTGAGGGTTTTAAAGGTTTTAGGGGTTTTATATTTCTTGGGGTTTGGGGTGTATTTAAGGAATTTTAGTGTTTTGAGTGTTTTTAGGTGTTGTAGGGGTTTTAAATTTTTTGGGGGTTTTAATGTTTTCTTAGGGGTTTTCATGGTTTTTAGGGTTTTTTACTTTTTTAGGGATTTTTATATAATTTTTAGTATTTTTATTCATTTTAGGGATTTTGATAGGTTTTAGGGGATTTTAGGGTTTGGGGGGTTGTTTTTTCGGGGGGGGGGGGGGGGGGGGGTTAGTGTTTTTTGGGGTTTTAAAACATATAGAATGATTTTTTAGTGTTATTTAATGTTTATATAGGTTTCAATGGATTCTTGATTTTTTTTAGTGGTTTTTAGGGTTTCTCTTGAATTTAGGGTTTTTTGTGTTTCTTAGTTTATTGGTATCATTTAATGTTATTAGGGTTTTAACATTTTCTTAGGGTGTTTCAGGGTTTTTGGGGTTTTTATGTTGCTATGTATTTTTAGGTATTAATTTAGAATTTTATTGGGTTTTTAATAATTTTGAGGGATATTAGGTTTTATGGGGTTTTAATTTTTTTTTTGTTTTTTTGGGATTTAGGTATTATTTTTATTTTTTAGGTGTTTTAAGGGTTTTTAGAGGTTTTTAATTTTTTTATGGGTTTAGAGTGATTTTATATTTGGTAGTTATTTTATGAGTTTTAGGGGTGTTAAATATTTTTAGGGGTTTATGGGATTTAGGGTTTTAGGGTCTTTATGTTTTATATCATTTTGTGGGGTTTTATGTGTTTTATTTGTTTTTAGGTTTCTGTTTTTTTTCTTATGTGTTTTCAGGGTTTTTAGTGTTTTTTACACTTTAATGGGGTTTTAGGGTTTTATGTATTTTTATTATTTTGTTTATTTCTCTAGTGTTTTTAGGGATTATTTTACTTTTGGTGGGGATTTAGGATTTTTTGGGGTTTTATGGTTTTTTGGGGATTTCATGGTATGTTGTGTTTTTAGGGGTTTTATGGTATATTAGAGTTTTAAATGTTTTTAGGGGAACAATGTTTTTTTTGAGTTTTTAGTGGGTCTTTATGTTTTTTTGGGATTTAGTGTTTTTTATAGTTTTTAGGGGTTAATGATTTTAATGTGTTTTTTTGGGTTTCTAATTATTTTTATGTTTTATTATTTTCTTATGGGTTTTATGTATTTTATAATTTTTTATGTTTTTAGATACTTTTATGTTTTTTAGGATTTTATGGGTTTTGGGTATTTATGGATTTTAAGGGTTTTTAGTGTTTATGATTTTTTGGGTTTTCTCGTTTTTTTATTGGATTTCAGATTTTCTATAATTTTTAAAAATTTAAATTCTCTTTATATTTTTTATTTTTATTTTTGGGTTTTTTTGGGGTTTTGGGAGTTTAAATTTTTTTTTTGGTTTTTTAGGGTTTTAAGGGTCTTTAGGGGCTTTATGGTTTTTCTAGGGATTTTATTGTTCTTTAATTTTTCAGGGGTTTTGAGTGTTTTTTGGTTTTTAACTTTTTGTTTGGGTTTTATTAGGGATTTTAGTGGTTTTTAGGTATTTTTGGATTTTTAGTATTTTTTATGATTTTAATATTTTTAGGGTCTTTATGGTTTATTTTTGCATTTTTTTGGGTTCTATTAATTGTAGTGTTTTTAAGATGTTTTAGAGTATTTTTACATTACTAGTGGTATAAATGGATTTTAGTTATTTTAGTGGGTTTTAGAGTTTTTATATGTTTTTATGGTTTTCATTGTTTTTAGGTGTTCTATTGTTCTAGGTTTTTATGTATTTTAAGGGGTTTTAGTGGTTTTTTGAATTTATTAGGTTTTTAAGGGTTTTAATTGTATTTATTTTTTTAAGGTTATCTTAGGGGTTTTTTGAGTTGTTAGATATTTTAAATTATTATCGACTTTTAGTGATATTTTGTTACTTTTATATGTTTTGATGGGTTTTTGGGATTTTTAGGGTCTTTACGGTTTTCTAGGGTTTTTAGGTTTTTATGATTTTTTGGGGTTTCAGAATTTGATTTTGAGTTTTTAGGTTTCTTATGTTTTTTTAATTTTGAAACATTTTAGGGGTTTAATGGGTTTATATATTTTTATAGGTTATTTGGGGTTTTTTATGGTTTTTTGTGGTTTTATGGTTTTATTGTATTTAAGGGTATTATGGTTTTATATTTTCTTTTGTTTTATGGGGTTTTAAGAGGTTTTAAGTGTTTTTAGGTTTTTTGGATTTCCTAGGGAATTCAGGGTTTTTATCTTTTTATGAGTTTTTAGTGTTTTTAGGATTTAATGTATTTTTTATAGATTTAAGGTTTTTTTGTGTTTTTGTTTTTTTTAATGGATTTTCGATTTTTTTTAAACATATTTTGTGTTATAAAGTGTTTTTAGGGTTTACATTGGTTTTTATGTTTAATGGGATTTCAATATTTTTAATGTTTTGGGGGTTTTTTTATAGTTTTTATGATTTTTAGGGGTTCTCGGTTCTTTTAGGGGTTTTAGTGTTTTTAGGTTTTATAGGGGATTTTGGTGTTTTTAGATTTTGAATTTTTTTAGCATTTTCATGCTTTTAGGGTTTTATGTGTTTTTGGGGATTTTTAGGGCCCTTTTAGGTTTTTATAGTTTTAGGGGTTTTATGGATTTCGAGGGGTTTTAGGTTTTAAGGGTGTTTATGGTTTTTCGGGGTGTTTTACGGTTTTTTAGTTTTGTTTGTCATCTATGGTTTTTAGTGTTTTTAAAAAATAGGGGTATAAATGGGTTTTAGAGTAATATTTGGTTTTTTGGTTTCTTTGCGGATTTAGGATTTTGAGGGTGTTAGGGTTTTGGGTGTTTTTAGGTTTTTACCATTTTTTATGTTTTAGGGGTTTTAAGTGTTTTTATGTATATATGGTTTTCATAGATTTTTCAAAGGGCTGTATTATTTTTTATGATTTTTAGGAACTTTATGGGTTTTTTGGGTTTTAGGTGTTTTGTGGGGTTTATGGGTTTATAGGTTTATAGTTTTTTGTGGGTTTTAGGGTTTTTTAATTTTTTAGGGGTTTAAAGAATTTTTAGAGTTATTTATAAATTTTTTGGAATTAATCTCATTTTTGAATTATTAGTGGGTTCTATGGGTTTTTATTGGTTTTTAGTGTTTTTAAGGTTTTTTGGCTTTATTATTTTTTGGGGTTTTTAGGGAATTTTTGAGTTTTTATGGTTTTTATGGTTTTTAAGATTTGTTAAACATTTTTCATGGTTTAAAGTGGTTTTAGAGTTTATAGTCTGATTTTTAGGTTTATAGTAGGTTTTAGGGTATTTAATGTTTTAGGGGTTTTTTGGTTTTTTAGAGGTTTTAGGGTTTTTTTACAGTTTAGCATTTTTTATGTTTTTTGGGGTTTTAACTTTTATGGTTTTTAATTGTTTTTCAGAGGTTTTATTGTTTTTTGTGTTTTATGTTTCTATTTATTTTTATGGGTTTTTAGTATTTTGATGCCTTATTAAGGTGTTTCGAGATTTTTTTGGGTTTTTAGAGTTTTTTAGTGTTTTTATGGGTTTTTTTTTGTTTTTTGGGTTTTTAACAGTTTTATAGTATAAGGTGTTTTTTTCATATTTAGTGGTATTTTAGGATTTTTAATGTCTTAGGGGTTCTAGTATTTTAGGGTTTTAAATGGTTTTTATGGTATTTATCATTTTTTGGGTTTATGGGTTTAAGTGTTTTTTTTGTTTTTAATGATTTCTTAATATTTTTATGGGTTTTGTGGTCTTTTACATTTTTAGGGATTTTTTAGGTTTTTTTTGTTTTTTAGTGGTTTTCTAGATTTTGAGGGTATTTTGGGTTTTGGTGTTTTTAGGGTTTTAAAGGTTTATGGGATTTTAAGGTTTTTTAAAAAAAAATTAATGTTTTTTGGGTTTAAATTGTTTTTAGAGTTTTTGTTGCTTTTTAGTTTTTAAAGTCATTTTTATGATCATTAGACTATTTTATATATTTTATGGTTTTAGGGTTTTTTTGAATTTTATGGTTTTTAGCATTTTTTTATATTTTGGGGTTTTAATGTTTTTATGTTTTAAGGTTTTCTTATAGGTTTTTATGATTTTTAGGTTTTAACCTTCTTGGGGATTTTTAGGGTTTTAGGAATATTGAGGGTTTTTTGTTTTTATGGTATCTTGGGGTTTTTAGTGTTTTTTAGTTTTTTAGGTTTTGAAAGTTTTTATTGTTTGTAATGTTTTTGGATTTATATCATATTTTTATAGTGTTTCTTATTTTTATGGTTTTTTGGGTTTTTTTGGGATTTTGAGGTTTTGTGGAATTTTGGCATTTCATATTTTTAGGGTTTTTGTTGGTTTTAACATTTTTTACCATTTTAGGGTTTTATGTGTTTTATTTTTTTAATATTATCATTGAGTTTTGGACGTTTTTAGTGGGATTTTTATTTTTAGTTATTTTAGGAATTCTTAAGGATTTTTATGGTTTTTAATGATTTTTAGAGTTTTAGGGTTTTTATGATTTTTTTTTCTTTTTTGGGTTTTTTTGGGTTTTAAATTTTTTTAATTTTTTTACATAATTACTGGTTTAAAAGGTTTCTATATTTTTAGTGGTTTTGGGGTTTTATGGGGTTTTAATGGTTTTATGGGTTTTAGGGTTGTTTTGTTTTTTAGAGGATCATAGGGGTTTCTGGGATTTTTAATGTTCTTTAGGTTTTTTGGTGGTTTTAATTATTTTTAGGTTTTTATCGCTATCTAAATGGTTCTTAGGGTTTTTTCATTTTTATTTTTGAGGGATTTTTTATATTATTATGGATTTTTGTGGTATTTAGTGTTTTTTGTGTCTTTTGTGGGTTGTAAGGGGTTTTATGGTTATTTGGGGGTTTTAGGGGTTTATTTTTGTTTTTAAGAAGTTTAGATTTTTTTAATGTTTTTAGGGGTTTGGAGTGTTTTTATAGTTTTTATTGGGTTTTATCATTTTATGGTTTTTAGGGTTATTTATGGTTGTTGTTTTTCGTGGTATTTAGGCTTTTGGGGATTTTATGTATTTTTTGGTGATTTATTTTTTTAGTTTTTTTATTTTTAATGTTTTCATGTTTTACATATTTTTTGAGGGTTTTAATGGATTTTATGTTTTAGGGATTTTTTGGGTATTTAAAATATTTTTATGGTTTTTATGGTGTTTAGGTTCTTTGAGGGTTTTAAGGGTTTTATGGATTTAGAGTTTTATGATTTTCATGGGTATTTAGGGGATTTTTGTGATTTTTTTTGGTTTTTTTGGTGTATGGTTTTATGAGTTTTAGAGTTTTTTTAGGCTTTTGGGGGTTTAATAGTTTTTAGGTTTCTAAGGTTTTTTAGGTTTTTTAATTGATTTTTAGTTTTTTGAATGTTTTTGAATGTTTTATGATATTTTTAAAGATTTTTAAATATTTTTTATTTTTTAATGGATTTTAGGGATTTTAGTGGTTTTTAGGGTTTTTGGGTTTTTATGATTTTAAATGGATTTTAGGAATTTTTTAGACTATTAGTGTTTTCATGTTTTTTTAAATTTTAACATATTTAAGGGTATAAATGTTTTTTGATTTTTACTGGTTTTTGGGTTTTATGGGATTTTAGGGTTTTTAAGGGTTTTAGGGGTTTTATGAATTTTTTAATTTTTAGAAATTTTTAGTTTTTTGGGTTTTCAACATTTTTTATGTTTTTAGAGGTCTTATGTTTTTAAGGTATTTAATGTTATTAATGTGTTTTCAATGTTTTGGGGGTTTTTAAATTTTTAGGGATTTTAATTTTTATTGGTTTTTTTATGTTTTTTCATGAATTTTAGGATTTTTTATATGTTTTTAGGATCTTTAGGTTGTTTAGGGTTTTTATGGGTTTTAGTTTTTTTTTGAGTTGTTAGGGATTTAATGATATTTTAGAGTTTTTAAAAACTTTTTGGGTTTAACGTGTTATGTGAGTTTTTTGTTAGTTTTTAGGGTTTTTGTGAATCTTTTTGTCTTTAAAGTTTTAGGGCTCTTATGGTTTTTAGGATTTTTAAGGTTTTTCTAGATTTTATTGTTTTTAGGATCTAATGGGGGATTACGTGTTTTTAGGTTATTGAGGTTTTTTTGTGGTTTTTATGGTTTTTATGGTTTTCTATGTTTTAGGGATTTTTAAGGATTTTCATAATTTTTTATGTTTTTATGATTTTTATGGATTTTTAGGGCCTTAAGGGTTTTAGTGGTTTTAGGTTTTTTGGGGTTTTATGGGTTTATTGAGTTTTTATTGATTTAAGGTTTTTTATAGTTGATAAACCATTTTAGGGGTTTAAAATATTTTTAGAATTTTTGTTGGATATTTATGTGTTTTAGGGGGTTTTATTGTTTTTAGGGTTTTTAAGGTTTTTGTGGGTTTTATATATTTAGCGGTTTTAACAATTTTTAGGGTTTATGTTCTTCTTAGTATTTTTTGTATTTTTAGGGTTCTTTATGTTTTTTTTGATTTTAGGGATTTTATCCAATTTATATGGGTTTTTGGGGGTCTTGGGATTTTGAGTATTTTTATGGTTTTTGGGATTTTGGGGTTTTTGGTGTTTTAGAGGTTTTTGAATTTTTTATAGGGTTTAAGATTTTTTATAACATTTATAATTTTTATAGAGGTTTAAAAAGTTTTTAGAGTTCTTAGTGGTTTGTGGGGTTTAAAGGGTATTAGGTTTTTTAAAATATTTTTAGAGTTATTATGGTTTTCATGTATTTTTGGGATTTTTAGGTGTTTTAGAATTTTTATGTTTTTTAGGGGGTTTACATGTTTTTTTTGGTTTTTATGGTTTTTTAGGGGTTTTGAGGGTATTGAGGGTTTTTTGTTTCTTTGGTATTTTATTTCTTATTAAGAATTTTTATGGGTTTAATGGATTTTAATGGTTTCAGTGTTTCTTGGTGTTTTTTGGGATTCTATGGGTTTTTTGGGGTTTGGGAGATTTTTTTATCATTTTAGGGTTTTAGAGGTTTTTTATTATTCTTATTGTTTTTAGGGATTTAAAGGGTTTGTAGTGTTTTAGTGACTTTTTAGGTTTTTTATGGGGATTTAGGGGTTATTTATAAGGTTTTAGGGCTTTTATAGTTTTTTATTTTTAGAGTTTTAAGCATTTTTACGTTTTTTTTTGTGATTTTAAGTGTTTTGGGTTTTTATGCATTTCTTATGGGTTTCAATGTTTTTATGGTTTTTTACTTTTTATGGTTTTTAGGTATTTTTTAAGAATGTTACGTAATTAGTGTTTTTAGTTATTTTGAGTAGATTTATGTGTTTTTATTGATTTTTTTGTTTTTTTGTGTTTTATTATTTTGTCAGGTATTATTTGGGTTTGAAGATTTTATTTGAGTTTTTTAAAAAATTTAATGGTTTATGGTATTTTAGATATTTTAGTAGGTTATTTGGGTTTTATTGGGTTTTATTGTTTTTTTAGTTTTCTGGGGTTTTATGGTATTTATTGTTTTTAAGGATGTTTAGGGTTTTTAGGGTTTTCAGTGTTTTTAGTTTTTTACAGATTTTAATTGTTTTTTTTTTGATTTTCAATGTTTTCATATGGTTTTTAGGATATATGTAGGTTTTTTCTTTTCAAGGGTTTTTATTGATTTTTTATTTTTTTGTTGTTTTTTGGGGTTTTAGGGTGTTTATAGATTTGGGGGTTTTGTGTATTTTTAATTTTTTAGAGATTTACAGGTTTTAGAGTATTTTTAAATTTTTAGGGGTTTAAAGGGTTTTTATATTGTAGCTACTTTCTAAGGATTTTATGGGTTTTAAGGGTTTTGAAATTTTTTTATTATTTTTATGTTTATTAGGGGTTTTCATAGTTATTACAGTTTTAATCATTTTTCAGAATATTAGATATTTTAAGTGTTCTTAGGTTTTTGAGGTTTTGTTAGGATTTTTAGAGTTTTTATAATTTATTTCACTTTTAGGGAATATTATAGATTTTTTTATTATTTTATTGGTTTTGAAAAGTTTTATGGATTTTGAATGGTTTTTTGGGTTTTTGGGTTTTGTTTTTTTTTTGGATTTTTATATTTTTTTTGAATTTTGTGTTTTTTATATTTTTAGTGGTTATATTAGTTTTAGAGTTTTTAAACATTTTTAGTTGTTTATAGGGTTTATATTTTTTTACTATGTTTTAGGGTTTTTATGGGTTTTTCGGTTTTTTATGTTTTTAGGGGTTTTTATGGATTTTAGTTTTTGGGGGGGGGTTTAAAATTTTTAGTGTTTTTAGTGTTTTTATGACTCTTCGGGTTTTTATGTTTTTAAGGTGTTTACGATTTTATTACTGACTTTAAGGGTTTTAAGGAGTTTTTAAATTTTTATAAATTTTGAGGTCTTCTTTAAAATTATTATGATTTTTTATGAATTTTTAGGTAATTAGGGGTTTTTGGGATTTGTGGTTTTTTGGATTTTAGGTGGTTTAAAAAATTTTAAGGTATTTTAATGGTTTTAGAGTATTTTAACATTTTTAGGTGTTTAAAATATTTTTAGAGTTTTTAGTGGTTTGTACAGTTTTTAAGGGTTTTTAGGGGTTTTAATGCTTTTAGTGGTATTAATGGTGTTTCAGTTTTTTGGGGTTTTATGGGGTTTAATGGATTTCAATATTTGTTAGTATTTTGGGGGGTTTGAAGTGTTTTATTATTTTGACGGCTTTCTTCAGGTTTATCAGGGTTATTATGGTTATATATATAAATATATTTTTTTTAATTTTAGAGATCTTTTCAGATTTTTATTATTATTTTACAGTTTTTATGGAATTTTAAGGTCTTAAGGGTTTGAGGGTTTATTTTTTTGTGAGTTTTTATGAATTTTTTTGAGTTTTTATGATTTTAAAGGTTATTTTGAGTTTTTAGGGTATTAAAGGGCATTTGGATTTTTACTTATTTCTATGGTTTTTATAGTTATTGTGGGTTTTAAAGGTTTTAGGGGGTTTATATTTCTTGGGGTTCGGGGTGTATTTAGGGATTTTTAGTGTTTTGAGCCTTTTTAGGTGTTGGGTTTTTAAATTTTTTGGGGGTTTTAATGTTTTCTTAGAGGTTTTCATGGTTTTTAGGGCTTTTTACTTTTTTAGGGATTTTTATAGATTTTTTATTTTTTATGCATTTTAAGGATTTTGATGGGTTTTAGGGGATTTTAGGGTTTGGGGGGTTGTTTTTTTGGGGTTTTTTGGGGTTTTAAAACATATATAAAAATTTTATTTAGATTTATTTAATGTTTATATGGGTTTCAATGGAATCTTGATTTTTTTAGTGGTTTTTAGGGTTTCTCTGGAATTTAGGTTTTTTGTGTTTCTTAGTTTAGTAGTATTATTTAATGTTTTTAGGGTTTTAAAATTTTTTTAGTGTGTTTCAATGTTTTTGGGGTTTTTATGTTTCCATGTATTTTTAGGTATTCAATTATATTTTTATTGGGTTTTTTACAAATTTTGTGGGATATTAGGGTTTATGGGGTTTTAATTTTTAATTATTTTTGGATTGAGGGATTAGTTTTATTTTTTAGGGGTTTTAAGGTTTTTTAGAGGTTTTTAATGTTTTTATGGATTTATGGTGTTTTTATATTTGGTAGTGATTTTATGATTTTTTAGGGGTGTTAAATATTTTTAGGGGTTTATGGGTTTTAGGGTTTTAGGGTCTTTATGTTTTCTAGCATTTTGTGGGGTTTTATGTGTTTTATTTGTTTTTAGGTTTCTATTTTTTTCTTATGGGTTTTCAGGGTTTGTAGTGTTTTTTACACTTTAATGTATTTTTAGGTATTTTTAGTATTTTTTTCATTTCGTTAGTGTTTTTAGGGATTATTTTACTTTTAGTGGGGATTTAGGATTTTTTGGGGTTTTATGGTTTTTTGGGGATTTCTTGGTATGTTGTGTTTTTAGGGGTTTTATAGTTTATTAGTTTTTTTAACTTTTTTAGGGGAATAAAGTTTTTTTTCTGTTTTTTATCGGTCTTTAGGTTTTTTCGGGATTTAGTGTTTTTTATAGTTTTTAGGGGTTAATGATTTTAATGTGTTTTTTAGGTTTCTAATATTATTTATTTTTTAGTATTTTCTTATGGGTTTCATGTATTTTATGGTTTTCTATGTTTTTATATACTTTTTTGTTTTTTTTGGATTTTATGGGTTTTTGGGTTTTTATGGATTTTAAGGGTTTTTTGGCTTTATGATTTTTTGGGTTTTCTTGTGTTTTTAGGGGTTTCCAAATTTTTAATAATTTTTAAAAATTTAAATTTTTTATTTATTTTTTATTGTTATTTTTGGGTTTTTTTGGGGATTTTAAATTTTTTTAGGGGTTTTTGGGTTTTTTGGGTATTTAGGGGTTTTATGGTTTTTCTAGGGATTTTATTGTTTTTTAATTTTTCAGGGTTTTTGAGTGTTTTTTGGTTTTTAAGTTATTATTTGGGTTTTATAATGGTTTTAGTGTTTTTTAAAATTTTTATGGATGATTATGTATTTTTTTAATTTTTGTAGTTGCTTGGGTTTTTTAGGATCTAGATGGTTTTTAGGAATTTTTATGGTTTTCAGGGTTTTTGAGGTTTTTGGGTCTTTTGAATTATTTATGTTTTTTATTTTTTTTTATTTTAATGTTTTTATGGGTTTAAATGTGGGGGGGGGGGGGGTTGTGTTTTAATGATTTTAGTGTTTTGTGGGATGCTTGGGTGTTTTTTAATGTTTTTAGAGGTTTTTTGGGTTCATTTGTTTTTTTTTATTTTTAAGGTTTTTACAGTTGTAAACTTTTTAAAATGTTTTAAGTGTTTTTTAAGGGTTTCTTTATGTATTTAAGGGGTTTCTAGGTTTTTATGACTTTGGGATTTTTTAGTATTTTTATTGTTTTTCAGGGTTTTTATGGATTCTGAGGCTTTTAAAGGCTTTTTAGTGTTTTAGGGTGTTTATTTTTAGTGTTTTTTGTGTATTTTGGGTTTTAATTTTTTTAGACTGTAAGATTTTTTTTGGATTAAAGGGTTTGTGGATTCTTTTAGTGTGTTTTATTGGTTTATGGGTTTTTAGTTTTTTTATATTTTAGGGTTTTTTAGCTTATTTAGGGGTTTTAGGGTTCTTTAGGATTTCATTGTTTTTAGGGGGTTTAAGAGTTTTTTTTGTTTTAAAAGTTATATTAGTTGTTTTCAGGGTTTCTAGGGTTTTTTATTTATTTTAATATATTTTTTTGATGTTTACAATTTTTAAGGGTTTTAGTGATTTTTATGGTGTTTTGGGATTTTATAATATTTTTAGGTTTTAGGGTTTTTATGGTTTTTAGAGTTTATTAATGTTTTTAATGGTTTTCATGGTTTTCATATTTTTAGTGGTTTTATGATTTTTTGGGGTTTTAAGGATTTTAGGGGTCTTATGGACTTTAAGGTTTTTGGATTTTTATGGTTTTTAGGGTTTTTATGGTTTTTATGGGTTCTATGTGTTCTTAGTTTTTAAGGTTTTTATTCTTGTTTTTAGGGTTTTTACTTTTTTTAGGGATTAATTTTTTGATGTTTATGGCTTTTAGGGTTATCCAAGATTTTTAGGGGGATTATTGTTTTTAGGTTATTTAGAATTTTTATAAATTTTTTTGGAATCTTTGAGTATGTATAGTTTTTAAGGGTTTATAGATGTTTTAATAGTTGTAGGGGTTTAAAGTGAATTTATAGTTTTTTGTTTTTTGTTTTGTTTTTATAAGTTATGTACGGTTTTTTGGGGATTTTAATTTTAAGGGTTTTCAACATTTTTAAGGTTTTTAGTGGTTCTAATTGATTTTTGGTTTTATATTTTTCTTAATGTTTTTAATGGTTTTTTTACATTATTAGGGATTTTTAGGTGCTTTTATAATATTATGGTATATTAGGGTTTTTTGTGATTTTGAGGGGTTTTATTTATTTTAGAGTTTTATGGTTTTTAAATTGGGTTTTTAGGTTTAATTAATTGAATATTTTAGGATTTTGAAGATTTTATACAGTTTTTAATGCTTTTAGGGGTTTAAAGGGTTTTTAGTATTTTAGTGGTATTTAGGGATATTGATACTTTTTTATGGTTTTTTTGGTCTTTAGTGTTTTTTTGGGTATTTAGTTTCTTAATAATTTTTTGGATTTTTAGTGGTTTATGAGTTATTAGGTTTTAATGGATTTCTTAGAGATTTTCTTGGTCTTAAAATGTGTGTTTATTTTTACAAATTTTTTGGGATTTTTAGGTGTTATTATTAATATTATTGTATTCTAGTGTTTTTATTGAGTTTGTGGGATTTTTAGTTTTTAGTTTTTATTGTGTTTTGGGTTTTTTTGAGTTCATATGGGATTTTAATATTTTTAATGTTTTTTAATGTTTTTTGGATTTAAAGGGTTTAAAAAATTTGTAGTGTTCTATAAGGTATTTTATATGTTTTTAATGTTTTAGGTTTTTTTAATGTTTATTGGGGTATTTATGGTTTTTTGGGTTTTAAATTTTTTTTTGTTTTAGGTGTTTTTAATTTTGTTATATTTTTAATATTTTCTCAGGGTATTTCATGGGTTTATATGTTTTTATGGATTTTTAAGGTTTTTAAGAATATTGAAGGGTTTTATGGATTTTAGGGATTTTAGTGGTTTTAGGGGTTTTAGGGTTGTTTTGAATTCATACGGGTTTTAAGGTTTTTAGTCTTTTTAAATTCGTAGGAGCTCAAAGGGTTTGTATAGTTTTTATTGGTTTTTTATGGGTTTTAATTTTTTTTTGTTTTTATTATTTCAGGGGTTTTAATGTTTTTAGTAGTTTTAGAATTTTTTAGGATTTTAGGGTTTTTAAGTATTTTTTGTGTTTTAATGGTTTTTTAGGTTTTTTTGGTTTTAGGTTTTTTACATTTTTATGTATTTTTAGGTCCTTTCAATATTTTATGAATTTTCAGGAATTGTATTTTTTCAGGGTTTTTGGGTTTTTCAGTTTTTCGGGTTTTTAGTATTTTTTTGAGTTTTATAGTGTTTTAGTGGTTTCTTTATATTTTTTAACATTTTTAGGGGGTTAAAGAAGTTTTCTAATTTTTAGTTTGTTTTTATTTTTTGGGGGTTTTAATGTTTTTATGGGGTTTTGTGGATTTTAATGGTTTTTATAGTTTTTTATGTTTTTACGAGTTTTAAGTGTTTTTCAATGTTTTTATGATTTTTTACATATTAAGGTATTTTTATAGATTTTTTGGGATTTTTTTGGGTTTTTAGGATCTGTTGAGATTGGGGGGTTAGGGTATTTAGGTTTTTATGGTTTATTCAATTTTTTGAGCATTCAAAGATTCTAAGGGTATTAATCTTTCTTAGAGTTTTTATTTTTTATAGTTTTTAGGGTGTTTTAGGGTTTTTAATGGGTTTTTATGTTTTTATGTCTCTTGTATAGTTCATAATGGTTTTATAGGTTTTTAGGTTTTTGTGATTTTTTAGTGTTTTTGGAGTTTTTTATGTTTTTATGATTTTTAAGAGTTTTGAGGTTTTTGAGGTTTTATTATTTTTATTCAGGGTTTATAGAATTTTTATGTTTATAGGAATTTATAAGTCATTTACAGATTTTTATGGCTTATATGGGTTTTTGATAATTTGATATTTTTTAGGGTTTTTACTATCATTTTGAATTTTTAGGGTTTTCATTAAGTTTTTTGGGTTTTAAATTTTTTTATGTTTTTTAGGTATTTAAATTATTTTTTGAGTTTTTTGTGGTTTTATGGTTTTGGGGGATTTTTAATTATTCTAGGGATTTTATTTTTTTGGGTTTTGGGGGTTTTATGGTCTATTATATATTTTAGCATTTTTTGGTTTTTTGGGTTTTCGAATATTTTTAAAATTTTAAGGTTTTATAATGTTTTTTATGGTTTTATGGGTTTTCACGATTTTACTGATATTTAGGTATTTTATGGATATTTTCCCTTTTAGGGTGTTTTTTGGAATCTAGATGGTTTTTGGGTTTATTTTGGGTTTTTTGGGGGTTTTAGGCACTTTTTAGGTTTTAAGGGTTTAAAGGTTTTTTATATTTTGTAATGTTATCATGGGTTTAAAGTTGTTTTAGATTTTATAGTATATTTAGGGTTTTGTTTTTTGTTTTTTGGGTGTGTTAAGGGTTAATGGTGTTTTTATGATTTTTAGGGGTTTTAGGTTTTTATAGTTTTTAAGGTTTTTAGTGTTTGAGGGGTTTTAGTGGTTTTAATCGTTTTTAGGGTTTTAGGGTTTTCTAAAGATTTTTCTCGGATTTAAATTTTTTATTTATTTAGGGTTTTTATTTATTTTTTACTAGTTTTATGTTTTTTGTATATTTTTAGGTATTTTGAGTGGTTTTTGGGTGTTTTGGGGATTTTTTAGTTTTTATGGTTTTTTGGGTATTTAAGGATTTTTGAGTCTCTCATGTTCTTTATAGTATTTGGTGTTTCTTAATGATATTAGTGATTTACAGCATTTTTATAGTTTTTAATGGTTATTTAAGGTTGTTTTGGATCATTAGGTTTTTTTAGGTTTTTTTTTGGGGTTTTAGGGTTTTCAGAGAATTTTTACTGTTTTTTGGGATATTTGTGTTTTTATGGTTTTAGTCGTATTTAGTATTTTTAGGTTTGTAAGGTTTTCTGAGGTTTTTTTAGGTTTTTACGGGTTTTTACAATTTTAGGGTTAATGGGCTTGATATGATTTTTTTACAATTTTTACAGTATTTTAGATTTTTTTTAAACGTTTTTATGGTTTTAAAGTGTTTTTTGAATACTTAGTTGTTTTTTGTATTTTAATGGTTTTTAGTGATTTTTATGGGTTTTAGGTGTTTTATTGTTATTTTTACGTTTTAAGGTTTTAGGGCGTTTTAGGATTTTTATAATTTTTTAGGATTCTTATTGGCTGTTATTATTTTTAGGTTTTAAGGCTTTCATTGCGGTTTTAGGGTGTTTAGTGTTTTTACATTTTTTGGAATTATTTGGGATTTTTTTGGGATTTTTTAGTACGTTTATGGTTTTCAGGTTGTTTGGGGATTTTGATGTTTTTTGTGTTTTTAGTGTTTTTAGGTGTTTTAACAGTCTTTGGTTTTAGGGGTTTTATGCATTTTTACATTTTTAATGTTCTCCTAGGTGTTTTCAGTATTTTAAGGTTGTTTTATGATTTATGGATTTTATAGGCCTTCTTAGTATTTTAATATGGTTTTTTGGTTTTTTTGGGATTTTTAGGGGCTTTAGGTGTTTTAATTTTATTAGGGTTTTTATGGGGTTTTAGGGTTTTTTAATTTCTGATGGTTTTTATGGTTATTTATAATTTTTAAAAAATTTAGGGGTTTAATGTTTTTTTAGAGTTTTTAGAGGGATTTTAGGGTTTTATGGGTTTGTAGGTGTTTTTAAGGTTTTAGTGTCTATTTTTGTTTTTAGGGATTTTATAGTTGTTTAGGGTTTATAAATATTTTAGCATTTTTAGGTTTTTAAGGATTTTATGTTTTTTATGTTTTTATGCATTTCATAGGGTTTCTCAGTGTTTTAAAATTTTTATGTGTTTTTTGAATTTAATATTTTTTTTATTTTCATGGTTTTTAAGCATTTTAGGGATTTTTATTGTTTTTAGTATTTTTTTGGTTTTATTTTTTTTTGGGTTTTTAGGATTTAATGAGTTTTTAGAGTTTTATGGTTTTTTATATTTTTTAAAAAATGTATGTGGTTGAAGGGTTGGTATAATTTATTTTGGGTTTTTTGGTTTTTTTTAGTTTTTAGGTTTTTAAATTTTTTTTAGTTTTTTATGGATTTAAAGGGATTTTTTAAATTTTTAGCATATTAGGATTTTAGTGGTTTTAAGGATTTTAATTTTCTCTTAGGGATTTTCAAGGTATTTGTTTTTATATATTATACGGGTTTTATGTATTTCTTAGGGTTTTATGGTCTTCTGTAGTTTTTATAGATTTTGAGGGTCTTTATGGTTTTTAGGGCTTTTTATTTTTTTTGGAGGTTTTAGGGTTTTTTTTTATTTTTTTAGGTTTTTATGTTATTTAGAGTTGTTAATGTTTTAAGGGGTTAAAGTGTTTTTAGTATTTTTATTAGTTTTTGGGTGTTTTATGGGTTTTAATAGGTTTTATGGATTTTTGGGGTTTCTATGGTTTTTATAGTTTGTCGAGTATTTTATGTTTTTAGCATTTTTTCTGTTTTTAGGGGTTTTAATTGTTTCTAGGTTTTAAATATTTTCATAGGGTTTTTATATTTTTAGACGATTTTACATTCTTAGGTATTTTTAGTGAATTTTAATGATTTTAATGGGATTTTGAGAATTTATGGATTTTTACGGTTTTAGGGGTTTTTATAGATTTTTTGTGGTTTCATCGATTTTTTGGGTTTTTTATTTTTTTTAAGGTTCGTTAATGTTTCTTAACATTTTTATAGATTGAATGGTTTTTATAGTTTTTAGTGGGTTATTAGGGGTTTTACGGGTTTTTGGGTTTTTATAGTTTTTATTTTTTTAGGGGATTTATAATTTTTGGGGTTATTCAAGGTTATAATTAGTTTTAGAGTTTTTTTTGCTTTTAGGGTTTTTATTGTTTTTTAGGTTTATAAGGTTTTAAAAAGGGTTTTTTAGGGTTTTATTTATTTTTACGTTATTTGTAATTTTTTTGGGAATTTTTACGATTTTTATGGTTTTTAGAGATTTTGATCTGTTTTGGGGTTTTTTGGGATTTTTGATTTTTAGGGGGGTTTTGTTGAGTGTTTTTAGGGGTTTTATAGTTTTTTATAGTTTTTAATGTTTATAGTTGTTTAATTTTATTTAAATTATTTATTTTTTTAGTGTTTTAATGGGGTTTTAAGGTTTTCTAAGGTTTTTAGGGGTTTTATTTATTTTAGAGTTTTTTAGGATTTTTAGATTTTTAGAGTTTTTTAGGTTCATAGGGGTTCTTGGTATTTTTATGGTTTCATTAGTTTTTTATGGATTTTAGGAGTTTTTTTGTTTTTAGATATTTTTATGGATTTTATTATTTTTTATTTTTTATGGATTTTGAGGATTTTGATTGTTTTAGTGTTCTTTATATAATTATGATTTTTTTGTGGTACTAGGGGTTTTTTAATTTTTGAAGGTTTCTCAGGGTTTTTAGAGTTTGTTAACATTTAAGTATTTTAACGGTTTTTTAGTTATTATTGATATTTTAGTGTTTTTTGGCATTTATTAATATTTTTATGGGGTTTTAAGGTTTTTTGTTATTTTATTGTTTTATAGGGATTTCTGTGTTTTTATGTTTTATGGGTATAGGTTTTTTTAGGTTTTTATGGTTTTATTATTGTTTTTAGTGTTTTTAAAATTTTTCATATTTTCAGTATTTTATTTTTTTTAGTGTTTTTAGGGAATTTAATTGCTTTTATGGATTCTTGAGCTTCTTGGGATTTTATGGATTTTGGTGTTTTTAATGGTTTTTATAGTGTTAATATTTTTTTAACATTTTGAAGGGGTAAATAGGTGTTTAGAGTTTTTAGTGGATGGTTAGTGTTTTTATGGGTTTTTAGGGTTTGAAATATTTTTAGTGGTTTTATGGTTTATAGGGTTTTAAAAGGGATGTTAGCGTTTCTAAGGGTTTTATGTGTTTAATATTTTTTAGGGATTTAAATTATTTTTTTCTCTTTAAGGATTTATTAGGTTCATTCGAGGCTTTAGGGGTTCTAGGGATTTTTATGGGGTTTAGGGTTTTTTGGGATTTTCAGTGTTCTATGGGGTTTTGGTGTTTTTAGAGTTTTTAGGGTTTTTAGGGTTTTTATAGTTATTTTTTGAGTTTTTAGGGTTTTAATGGTTTTTTGGAGATTTTAATCTTTTTTTTGGTATTTAATGAATTTTAGTGCTTTTTTGGGTTTTAATATTAATGGGGGTTTTGAGTGTTTTAATGGTTTCGATGGTTTTTAGGGATTTTTGTGTTTTTAGTTTATTAGGGGATTTAATTGTTTTTATTTTTTAAGGTTCTATATATGTTTTATGTGTTTTTTGTTTTATTTAAATAATTTTGTATTTTTAGGAATTTTTTAAACTTTTATGTGTTTTTATGGTTTTAGGGTTTTGATGGGTTTTAGGGTTTTTATGTTTTTTTGGGGGTTTTTTCTTTTATTTTTATGGTGTTTAGAGTCTTTTGAATTTTTTGGGGTTTAATGGGTATTAAGAGTTCTTAGTAATTTTTTTATAGGTATTTATATTTTTTTGGTTTTATGGTTTTTATTGGTTTTTGGGTGTTTAAGGTTTTAATGTGTTTTTATTGCTTTTACGGTTTTTATGGTTTTTTATGATTCTTGGTGTTTTTAGGGGTTTTCAAGATTTTACATTTGTTTGTCTTTTTATGTTTTCTGAGGTGGTTTCAGGATTTTTAGAGGGTTTTATCTTTTTATGTATTTTTAGGGATTCTTAGTATTTTTATTATTTTTTATTGAATTTAGGGACTTTTAGGGATATTATATTTTTTTAGGATTTTTAGGGTTTTTTGGGTTTTATAGGGTTATTTTAATTTTTTATGGTTTCTATGTTTTATATATTTTTTAATGGTTTTAGAGTTTTAAAGAGTTTTTAGTGGAGTTTTAGGGTTATTATGTGTTTCTAGCGTTTTTAAGTTTTTCATTAACTTTTTTGGTTTTAGTATTTTTAGGGTTTTTAGGTATTTTTGGTTTTTATCATTTTTAGTGTTTTTAAGGGTTTTGGTTGTTTTATGGTTTATTTATTTTCTTAGGGGTTTCAGAGTTTTTATGGTTTTCTACATTTTTCATCATTTTTATTAATATTTTAGGATTATTATATTTGGTAGGGGGTTTAGAAATTTTATGGGTACTAAGTGTTTTAGGTGTTTTTTGGGTTTTTTCGGGTTTTTGGGTTTTTGGGTTTTTTATTTTTTAATATATTTTAGTTTTTTTTGAGTTTTTAATAAATTTTATGGGTTTGAATGGTTTTTTAGTATTTTATAGGATTTTATGGTTTTTTGGGTTTTTAAGGATTAATTTTTTTTATGGTTGTTAGTTGTTTTAGGGTTTTTAGGTGTTTTTAGAGTTTGTAGCATCATTTATGTTTTTAGGTGTTTTAAGGGGTTTTAGATTTTTAATGTTACATAGGGTATTTCGGGGTTCTCAAGGTTATTTTATATATTTAGGTATTTTTTAATATTTTTCTTCCTTTTAGGGTTTTTAATGATTTTGAGGGTTTTGGGGGGTATTAGTGTTTTCATGTTTTTTTTCATTAGGTTTAGTTTTTGAGTTTTTAAGGGTATAATGGTTTTTTTGAGTTTTTTAAGATTTATAGGGGTTTAAATTGTTTTTATTGGGGTTTAAGTTTTCAATGGGTGTTTAGGGTCTTTTTGGATTTTAGGGGTTTTAAGGGTTTTAAGTGTTTTGGGGTTTAAAGTGTTTTTGAGTTTTTATGGTTTTATTTTAGTTTTATTTTGGATTTTATGGATTTTTTAATTTTTAGGATTTGTAAGTATTTTTAGGGTTTTATGGGGTTTTTGGGTTTTTATAGATTTTGATTGTTTTTTGGTTTTTTTGGTTTTTTTGGATTTTATGGTTTTTTTGAGTTATTTCAGGGTTTAATTTTCATTTATATTTTTATATTATTTTTTATGGATTAAATGGATTATAGATTTTTAGTGGCCTTTAGGGTTTTATGGTGTTTTTTGGTTTTTAGTAATTTTGGTTGTTTTAGGGTTTTAATGATTTTTTAGGGTCTACAGTATTTAGTTTTTTAGGGATTTAATATGTTTAGGCTATTATAGTTTTCGTAGGGTATTCATGGGTTTTAGGGGTTTCTATATTTTTTATGGTTATTTGGAATTTTTTCTATTTTTATTGTTTTTAGGTTTTTAGGGTTTTTAGGGGTTTTTTTCATTTTTTATTATTTTTGCAGTTTTTTGGGTTTTTAGATTTTTTTGAGCTTTGATTGGGTTTTTACGGGTTTTTTTGGGTCATTTATGTTTTTATGGGTTGTTATGAATTTTAGGGTTTTAGTGTTTTTGGGATCTTTTAAGGGTTTTTTGTGATATTAAGGTATCGTTGGGGATTTAAGTGTTTTTTTATGTCTTAATGTCTTCTTAGGGGTTTTAGGTGTTTTAATGGTTTTATGTTTTTATTTCTTTTTATGTATTTTGTATGATTTTAATCATTTTTTATGTTTTATGTAATTTTAGGGTTTTGGATTTTTTTTCAGGATTCTTCTATGTTTATGGATTTTTGGGATTTTTGGGATTTTTAATTTTTTGGGGGTTTTTAATGATTTAGGAGATTTTTTACATTTTTAGTGGAATTACGGTATTTAGAGTTTTTAGTGTGTTTTATAGTTTTTATGGGGGTTTTAAGGTATTTAGGTTTTTATTTGGGTTTTAGCGTTTTTAGGGGTTTTTAGGGTTTTTATCATTTTAGATTTTTTATGGTTTTAAAGATTTTTAGGTTTTTATGAGTTTCATAAGGGGTTTATTCGGGGTCTTCAGGGGTTTTTGTGGTTTTTAGATTTTTCGGGATTGTTAGGTTTTTAGGATTTTTATGGGTTTGTAGTCTTTTTTGGTATTTTTAGGGGTTTCAGGGTTTTGTAGGATTTATAGTGGTTGTATGGATATTTTGAGTTTTTAGAATTTTTTTTTTGTTTTTAGGTTTTTTAAGTATTTTTTAGGTAGTTTAACTTATTTAGGGGTTTAAAGGGATTTTGGAGTTTTTGGTGGTTTTAGGGTTTTTATCAATTTGAAGTGTTCTTATTTTTTAGGGTTTTATGATTTTTAGGGTTTTTAGTATTTTAGTTTTTTTGGTTTTAACGTTGTTTTTTGTGTTTTTCTCTTTTTACGGTTATATTAGAGCTTTCAAGGTTTTAAATTTATTTATGTTTATAGGGATTTTTATAGATTTCTTAAGATATGAAATGGGTTTTATGGGTTTTACAGATTTTGAAGTGTTTTAGGTTTTTTAATGTTTTAAGTGTTTTTATTATTTTGGAGGTATTTATAGTTTTTAAGGTTTTAGGGGCTCTAAGGGTTTTTTTTTGGTTTAAAAATTTTCAGGTTTAAAGGGGGGGATAGAGTTTTTGGTCGGTTTTGGGGGTTTATAGAATTTTTTTGGTTTTTATATGCTTTTGTAGTTTTAAGGGTTTTTAAGGGGTTTTAAGGGTTTTTATGACTTTTAACATTTTATCTGGTTTTTTGGATTTAATTGTTTTTTTGGTTTTTATGGTTTTATTAGGAATTTCCAGTGGCATTATTGTTTTCTTCTATTTTGGGGATTTTTATGGCTATTTAGGATTTTTAGTGCATTTTAGGATCATTAGAGATTTTTAGGGTCTTAAGGTTTTTCTATGTGTTGTATGGTTTTTTGTGTTTTTTATGGTTTTATGTTTTTTAGTGTTTTTAAATGTTTTTTTGGGATTATAGGTTGTGTTTTGTTTTAAGTGGGGTATTTATGAGTTATGGGGTTTTTGGGATTTTTAATGATTTTTTTGATTTTATTGGTTTTTAGGGATTTTAGGGTTTTTATGGGTTTTTGCGTTTTTCTGTTCTTATGGGTTTTATTTTTTTGGTTTATATGATTTTCATTGTTGTTTTAGGGTTTTTAAAATTTTCCTAGATTTTACTTCCTTTTATAATTCTTATGGTTTTTAGGGATTTCAGTAATTTTGAGGAGATTTAGGATTTAGGGTTGTGGGATTTTATAGATTTTTTGGTATTAGAGTATTTTTTGAGATTTTTAAAGGTTTTATGATTTTTTGGAGTTTTTACCATTTAACATGGTTTAATGGTTTTTTAGAGTATTTGGTTTTTTAAGGATTTTATGGCATTATAGGTTTTTAAGGTTTTTAAGGGTTTTGAGTTTTAATATTATTAAGGGTTTTTAACTTTTTTAGGTTTTCTAGGGGTTTTTTGTGTCTTTAGAATATTATTATTTTCTTAGGTATTTTCAGGTATTATAGGGTTTTTTATGTTTTTAGGGAATTTAATGGTGTTTTAGGAATTTTATTTTCTTATTATAATTTTTTGGATTTTGATGGTTTTTATAGTATTTAGGTGTTTAATGGGTTTTATAGTTTTTTACATTTTTAGGGAACTAAAGGTTTTTTAAGGTTTTTAGTGGTTATTTGGGTCTTTAGTATTTTTAATGGGTTTTTAGGGGATGGATTATGGTTTGGGAGGGGGGGGGGGGGTTAGGGTCTTTTAGGGTTTTTATGGCTTTTATTTGTTTTTAGGTTTTTTGGTGTTTTGTTGTTTTTTGTTTTCTTATGTTCTTCTTAGGGTTTTTGGGTTCTTTAGGGAATTTTTAGGATTTTTATGGGGTTTTAGGGATTTTAATGATTTTGTTGGTATTTAGGGTTATTTAGTGTTTTTTGGGGTTTTTGGGTTTTTACGGTTTTTAGGGGTGTCTAGGTTTTTAGTGGTTTTATAATTTTTTAGGTTTTAATGTTTTCTACAGGTTTTTCAAGGTGTTTTAATTTTTACGTATTTTTAGAAAATTTTAAGGATTTTTATAGTTTTTTGGTTTTTAGGGATTTTGAGGGTTTTAGGGGTTTTCAGGGTTTATGGTTTAATGTTTTTTAGGGGTTTGGGATTTTACTGTCTTTTTATGCTTTTGGTTTTTTTATATTATAGTGGGTAAATGATTATAGGTTTTTAAGGTTTTCTTAGGGGTTTCTAGTGTTTTTTGGGTTTTTATGCTGTTATGTATTTTTAGTTCTCTTTTAGGATTTTGTGGTTATCAGGGATTTAAGATATTAAGAGTTTTTATGGGTATCTTGGGTTGTAATTGTTTTATGGTATTTTTAGTATTTTTAGGGGTTTTAATGGTTTTATATCTCTTTATGGATTTTAGGTTTTGTTCAGTTTTTTAGTGTTTTATGGTTTTTCATATTTTTAGGTATTTTGATGATTTATAAGGGTTTTTATGGGTTTTAGGGGTTTTAAGGATTTTAGGGGTTTTTAGTGTTTTAGGTTTTTATGTTTTTTATAGATTTAATATTTTTTGGGAATTCAGGGATTTTTAGTGTTTTTATTCAGTTCTAATGTTTTTATGGGGTTTTGGTTTTTCATGTTTTAGGGGGTTTATGTATTTTAGGGCTTTAGGGGATTTTAGGGATTTTAGGGATTTTAGTGTTTTTAGGTTTTAAGGGGTTTTCATTATTTTTCATTTTTTCATGTTTTCATAGTTTTTTTACAGTGATTATGGTTTTTCTACCTTTAATTGATTTTTAGGGCTTTATACAAATTTTAATGGGATTTTTTGTGTTTTAGAAATGTTGGTATTTTTTATGGTTTTTTTAGTTTTTAGGCGGGTTATGTTTTTTATCAATGTTTTTAGGGTTTCAAAGAGTTCATAGAGTTTTTAGGGGGTTTTGGGTTTTATAGGTTTTAGGGATTTTAAAAATTGTTAATAATTTTATAGGTTTTATGGGTTTTAGTGTCTTCTTAGGGATTTTAGGGTTTTAGTGTTTTTAGGGGTTTAAAGAGTTTTTATGTTTTTAAGAATTGTTTTTGGGTTTTCTAGTTTTTAGGGTTTTTATGTTTTTTTTTTGTATTTTTTATAATTTTTTATTTTTTAGGTATTTTTTGGATTTTTGGGGTTTTTAGGGATTTTATAATTTTTATGTTTATTTGGGTTTTTATTGGTTTTTGAGTTTTTTAGGGGTTTTAGGTTTTTTAGAGTTTTTTACATTTTTATGGGTTTAAAGGATTCTTAGAGTTTTTAGTCATATTTAGTGTTTTATTGGTTTTATGGTGTTTAATGTTTTAGGAGCTTTATGTTTTATGATTTTTTAGTGTCATTTAAGGGGTATTTATGTTTTTTACCATTTTTTGGTTTTAAGGGGTTTTATGTGTTTTTTTGTTTTTATGATTTTCATAGGGGTTGCCTTATATTTTAGGGTTTATTAGATTTTTTGGATTTATAAATATTTTTATTGATTTTAGGGTTTTTACATAATAAAGGGTTTTCTGTGTTTTTTAGCGTTTTTTGTTTTTAATAGTTTTTTGTGTTTTTATGGTTATATTGAGTTTTTGTTGGATTTTAAGGTTTTTAGAGTTTTTAATATTTTTGGGGGTTTATTGGGTTTTTGGGTCTTTAGTGGTTTCATGGATTTCACTAGTTTTTAAATATTTTTAATTTTTTTTGGGATTTTATGATTTTTATGGTTTTTTTATATTTTTAGGGTTTTAGGGTTTTTAGTAATTTTTGGGTTAGGGGTTTGATTTATTTTTATTTTTTTATTCTTTTCTTAAGGTTTTTCACGGGTTTAGGGTTTTTTACATTTTTTGGGATTTTTATTCATTTCATAGGATTTTTATGGTATTTTTTTGGGGATTTTGATGGTTTTAAGGGATTTTTAGGGTATTTATGGTTTTTATCTTTTTTCAGTTTTTAAGGGTTTTAATTGTTTTTAGGTTTTTATGGTTTTTTAGTCTTTTTCAATAAATTTGGTATTTTTTTACATTTTTCGGTATTTTTAAATTCTTTCAGTTATTTTTATTTTTTAGGGTTTTTATGGATTTTTTGGGGTTTTTTGGGTTTTTAGGGATTTTATATATTTTTTTGTGTTTTAGGGATTGTTTGAGTTTTTTAGGGTCTAAGAGTTTTCAAACGATTTTATGTGTTTGAATGGTATTTAGAGTTTCTAGTGCTTTTAATGTTTTATGGGTTTTTATGTTTGTTTAATATTTTTAGTATTTTATGGTGTTTAGGTTTTTTTATTTCTTTGTTACATATATGTATTTTAAGGGTTTTTAGCATTTTTAGGTTTTTATGGGTTTTTAGTCTTTTTAGGTTTTTAATGATTTCATAGGGTTTTAGGTTTTTTTTATTTTTATCATTTTTAGATTTTTATGTATTTTATTAGGATTTTCATGGTTTTTATGTTATTTAAGAATTTGTTTGATTTTTATGGGGTTTTTTTAGGGTTTTGGGTTTTGGTCATTTTTTATGTTTTTAAGGATCTTAAGTGTTTTTGTGTTTTTAGGGATTTATTAATGGTTTTATTTTTTCCATGTTTTTGGTGGGTTTTAGGATTTTTTATGCATTTTAGGGATTTTTGTATTTTGAAACATTTTAGGGGTTTTATTGTTTTTGGTCTTTTAGGGTATTTTAAATTTTTGGTATTTTATGGTATTTATTGTTTTTATCATTTTTAGGTGTTTATAGGGTTTTTAGAGTTTTTAGTGGGTTTTATCTGGTTTTTTGGTTTTTAGGGAATTTTTGAATTTTTTGGTATTTTTAGGGATCTTAGGGTTTTTAGTGTCATTTTTGGGGGTTTTTATGGATTTTTGCATTTGTTAGGTTTTCTGAAATTTATGTGTTTTTATTTTATTTTTTTCATAGGGGTTTTAAGCATTTTTTATGTTTTTTTTGTTTTAGATATTTTAGGGGTTTCTATGATTTTTATTGTTTTTTATTGTTTTTAGGGTTTTTGAAGGATTTTTGGGGTTTTAGGGTTTTTAGAGTTTTTTAGAGTTTTTAGAAATTTTTGGTCTTTATTGGTTTTATGTTTTTTTATGTTTTAATATTTTCATATGTTTTTTATGTTTTTATAAGTTTTTTTATTTTTAAGATTCTTATGGATTTTAGGGGATTTAGAGATTTTGAGGGATTTTAGTGTTTTTATGTTTTTATGGGGTTTGTATTTCTTGGGGTTTTAGGTATTTTTTTTGTTTATTTAGGGGGTTTTAAGGTATTTTTAAATTTTAAATATATTAACTATTTAAATGTTTTTTAGATTTTTTAGCAGTCTATGGATTTTATAGGTTTTAGGGATTTTAAGGTTTTAGGGTTTTTATTGGTTTTTTGGTTTTTTAGCATTTTTTTCATTTTTTAGGGATTTATATATTTTTAGGTTTTTAATATTTTCTTGGATTTTCATGGTTTTAACAGTATTCATGGTTTTAGGTATATCTCAGATTTTTTTAGATTTTTTGGTTTTTATGAATATGGAGGTGATTATGGTTTTCATGGTTTTTATGGTTTTTATCAATTATTAGGGTTTTATGGTTTTTAGGGTTTTTTGAGTTTTTAGGGGTTTTAATTCTCTTTATAGTTTTTTAACCTTTTGGGATTTAGGATGGTTTTAGAGTTTTTATTGCATCTTTTTCATTTTTTGGTATTTTTATGGGTTTTATGGTTTTTAGGGTTTTTAAGGATCTTTTATGGGTTTTTACCGTTTCTTGTATTTTTAGGGTTGTAATATGTTTTTAATTTTTTTTGTTTTTGTTGGGTGTTATTATGGATTTTAGTGGTTTTTTGGTATTTTTTGGATTTTTAGTATTTCTTTATGATTTTAATATTTTTAGGGTCTTTATGGTTTTTTTTTTGCATTTTTTGGGGTTCTGTTAATTGTAGTGTTTTTAAGATGTTTTAGAGTATTTTTACATTACTAGTGGTATAAATGGATTTTAGCTATTTTAGTGGGTTTTAGAGTTTTTATATGTTTTTATGGTTTTCATTGTTTTTAGGTGTTCTATTGTTCTAGGTTTTTATGTATTTTAAGGGGGTTTAGTGGTTTTTTGAGTTTTTTAGGTTTTTAAGGGTTTTAATTGTATTTATGTTTTTAAGGTTATCATAGGGGTTTTTTGAGTTGTTAGAGATTTTAAATTATTATCGAATTTTAGTGATATTTTGTTACTTTTATATGTTTTGATGGGTTTTTGGGATTTTTAGGGTCTTTAGGGTTTTCTAGGGTTTTTAGGTTTTTATGATTTTTTGGGGTTTCAGATTTTGATTTTGAGTTTTTAGGTTTCTTATGTTTTTTTAATTTTTAAACATTTTAGGGGTTTAATGGGTTTATATATTTTTTATAGGTTATTTGGGGTTTTTATGGTTTTTTGTGGTTTTATGGTTTTATTGTTTTTAAGGGTATTATGGTTTTATATTTTCTTTTGTTTTATGGGGTTTTTAGAGGTTTTAAGTGTTTTTAGGTTTTTTTGGATTTCCTAGGGAATTCAGGGTTTTTATGGATTTTTAGGTTTTTAGGGGTTTTTGGGATTTTTATGATTTTTACTGTTTTTAGGGTTTTTATCTTTTTATGGGTTTTTAGTGTTTTTAGGATTTAATGTATTTTTTAGAGATTTAAGGTTTTTTGTGTTTATGTTTGTTTTTTAATGGATTTCGATTTTTTTAACATATTTTGTGTTATAAAGTGTTTTTAGAGTTTACAGTTGTTTTTATGGTTTAATGGGAATTCAATATTTTTAATGTTATGGGGGGTTTTTTATAGTTTTTATGATTTTTAGGGGTTCTCGGTTCTTTTAGGGTTTTTAGTGTTTTTTAGGTTTTATAGGGGATTTTAGTGTTTTTAGATTTTGAATTTTTTTAGGATTTTCATGCTTTTAGGGTTTTATGTGTTTTTTGGGATTTTTAGTGCCCTTTTAGGTTTTTATAGTTTTAGGGGTTTTATGGATTTTGAGGGGTTTTAGGTTTTAAGGGTGTTTATGGTTTTTCGGGGTGTTTTACAGTTTTTTAGTTTTGTTTGTCATCTATGGTTTTTAGTGTTTTTAAAAAATAGGGGTATAAATGGTTTTTTGAGTAATATTTGGTTTTTTGGTTTCTTTGCGGATTTATGATTTTTAGGAACTTTATGGGTTTTTTGGGTTTTAGGTATTTTGTGGGGTTTATGGGTTTATAGGTTTATAGTTTTTTGTGGGTTTTATGGTTTTTTATTTTTTTAGGGGTTTAAAGAATTTTTAGAGTTATTTATAATTTTTTTGTAATTAATCTCATTTTTTGAATTATTAGTGGGTTCTATGGGTTTTTATTGGTTTTTAGTGTTTTTAATGTTTTTAGGGGGTTTTCTAGTTTATAGGGTTTTAGGGGTTTGGAGGTTTTTTAGGATTTTATTATTTTTTAAAGAATATTCATGGTTTAAGTGTTTTTAGGGTTTTAAGGTTTTCATAGGGATTTTCATTATTTTTTTTGATATTTTCATTTTTAGTTATTTTAGGGATTCGTTATGATTTTTATGAATTTTTATGGTATTTTGGATTTTGAGGTTTTTTAGGTATTTAGGATTTTTATTGTTTATTACTGTTATTTTTTTGAGTTTTTTTAATAGTTTTTAATTATTTTTCAGTTTTTGTCATTTATGGTTTTTTAAAGGGGTTTTAGGGTTGTTTGGTGTTATAATGGTTTTTATAGTTTTTAATGTAGTTAATGTTTTTAGGGGATGTATGGTATTTAGTGTTTTTAGGGTTTTGTCTTTTTTCAATTATTAGGGTTTTTATGGTATTTTCGGGTTTTCAAGGTTTTATTAGGATTTATCAAGGGTATCATGATTTTAAACATATTTAGGGATTTTCAGGAATTTTTTAATATTTAAATATCTTTTAGTGTCTTTAGGGATTTTGAGTATCTTAAGGGTTTTTATGGAATTTGGGGTTTTATGGTTTTGGGGGTTTTTTCTGGGTTTTAAGATTTTTTTTTAGATTTTAAACATTTTTAGAGGATTAAAGGGTTTGTAGAGTTTTGCATGGGTTTTATGATTTTTATGGATTTTTTGTGTTTTTTGGTTTTTTACAGGGCTTTTTGGATTTTATGATTTTTAGGGTTTTTTTTAAGGATTTTAGGGTTTTTAGAAATTTTTAGTTTTTTATGTATTTTAAGGGTTTTATGTTTTTTAGCTTTTTACGGTTTTCTTATGGTTTTTTTGGTGTTATTATTTTTTAGGTATTTTTATGGAATTTTTATTTTTTATGGTTCTTATGGTTTCTCTGGATATTTATGGGTTTATGAATTTTAGGGTTATATGAATTTTTATGATTATTTAGGGTTTTAGGGATTTTTTTTCCGATTTTTAGGGGTTTTTATGTTTTTTAGAGTTTATGTTTTTTAGAGTTTATATCTTTTATAATGTATTAAAGTATTTTTATAATTTTTAGTTGTTTTATGGGTATTTAGGATTTTTATGGTTTTTAGTGGTTTTATGATTTTTATGGTTTTTATGGGTTTTAATAGTTTTTTGGTGTTTAATCATTTTTAGGATTTTTTTCGGGTTTCATATGTTCTTTGGATATTATGGTTTTCTTGGGGTTATTCATTTTTAGGTTTTTTTTACATTTTTAGGGATTTTTTGGTTTTTTTTTCATTTTTAGGGTTTTAATGATTTTGATTTTTTTAGGGGTTTTCGGGTTTTTTTTGGGGGTTTTAAGTTTTTTGTTTGTGTTTTTTTAGACGTGATTTTTTTTTCAAAATTTTAGTGGTTTAAAGATGTTTTACAGTTTTTAATGGGGTTTAAGTTTTTATTTGGGATTTTTACATTTTTTAATGTTTGTAGTGGTCTTAAGGTTTTTAAGGTTTTTAGGGATCTTAGGGTCTTTCAAGGTTTTAGGGATTTTATTGTTTTAGAGGATTTCTGTGCATTTTGTTTTTAATTTTTTCTTTGGGTTTTTAGGTTTTTTATGGTTTTTATGATGTTGTGAACTTTTAGGAATTTTTTATGATTTTTGGGGGGTTTTATGGTTTTTAAGGATATTGAGTGTATTTATTGTTTTTTGGGTTTTATGGTTTTTTCATGGCTTTTATAGATTATTAGTCTTTTTAGATGTTTTAGGTTTTTTTACATTTTTAGGATTTTCTAATGGGTTTTATGGGTTTTTTATGTTTTACATTTTTAGGAATATTTATGGATTTCTAAATATTTTTTTATTTTTTGTAGTTTTTTTGGGGGTTTTGGGTTTTAGTGTTTCAAGGGGTATTAGGGTTTTATGGTTTAATGTTATTTTTGAGTTTTTTGGGTTTTTAAAGATTTTAGTGTTTTTCAAATATTTAGGAAATTGAAGGCTTTTATTGTTTTTTAGGTTATTTTAGATTTCTTATGGGTTTTTTATAGGGTTTTAATGTTTTACTTATTTTATGGTTTTTATGGGGTTAGGGTTGTTAGCATTTTTTAGATTTTTCGCGGGGTTTTCAGTGTGTTTTGGGTTTTTATTGTTTTCTTAAGGTTTTCCAATATATTTAGGTATTTCTAAATTTTAATGGATTATAAGTGATTTTTTGGATTTTTATTGTTATTATGGTTTTCTGTGGATTTTGAGGTGTTTTTAAGGATTTTTGTTTTTTTTGGATTTTTTTAGCATTTTAGGTTTTTTGGGGGTTTAATGTGTTTTTATGTTTAAATGTTTTTCATAGGGATTTTTAATGATGTTAATATTTTTCTTTTAGGTATTTGTAGCTATTTTTTATGATTTTTTTTAATTTTTAGTTTATTAAATGATTTTTTTGGGTTTTTAGGTTATTAGGGCATTTAGTATTTTTATCATTTTTAGAGTTTAAGGGGGTTTTCAGATTTTTAGGGGGGGGGGTTATGTGGTTTTAGAGTTTTTAAAACTTTTAGGGGATTAAAGTGTTTCTATAGTTTTTAGTGGGATTTTGGCTTTTTTTTATTTTAGGTATTTTAATGCTTTTAGTATTTTTTTATGGTTTTTTGAGTTTTTAGGGTATTTTTGGTGTTTTTGTGTTTTTTTTTTGTTTTTTGGCCTTTTAAATATTTTTATATTTTTTAGTTTTCTTAAGATTTTTTTAGGTTTTTGTGGGGTTTTTAATTTTTAAATAATATTTGGGACACGTTTTGGATTTTTATGGTTTTTTGGTGTTTTTAGGTATTTTTTGGATTTTTATGGGTTTTTTGGGGTTTTAGGGAATTTTGTGTCGTTAGAGGGTATAACGATTTTTGTTGTTTTAATAGATTCTAGTGTTTAAAAGTATTTTATAGTTTATTTGGTTTTTATTGTTTCTATATTTTTGTGTGATTTTATAGTTTTAGTTATTTTTTGGTTTTTAGGGGTTTTAGGGGTTTTATGGTCATTTTTGGGCTTCCAGGGTTTTTAATGTTATCAGGGGCCTTAATTTTTTTTTTATATACTTCATAGGATTTTTTTAGAGTTTTTAATTTTTTTATGTTTTTTTATGGATTTTTATGATTTTATTGGTTTTTTTATATTTTTAGGGAATTTCAATTTTTTTGGTGTTTATGGTTTTTAGGGTATTAAGGGTCTTATTTTAGTTTTTAGGGTACTACGAGTTTTTTGAGTTTTTTAACTTTTTGGTGTTTAAGGGTTTTATAGTTTTCTATGGTTTTTATGGTTTTCAGTGTTTATTGGGTTTTATGATTTTTTATGGTTTTAGGGGTTTTAATGTTTTTAGTGGTTTTAGGATTTTTTACGGGGTTTTATCATTTTTTAAGAAATATGCCATTTTTGTATTATTATGTTTTTTCTTTAAATAGGGTTTTTAGTGTTTTTATGTTGTAATAATTTTTTAATGATTATTATGATTTTGATGTTTTTATAAGGATTTTAGGGATTTTGAAGTGTTTTTTGGGGTTTTACGATTATATTTATTTTTTATCCTTTTAAGGTTTTAGTATCTATGTATTTTTATTTTATTATGGGTTTTCTATATTTGTTGGGTTTTTTACATTTTTTTTGGATAATGTGAGGTTTTTTATGAATTTTAGGGTTTTTGGGTTTTTGGGATTTTTATGGTTTTTTGGATAATTTATATTTTAGGGGTTTTTTTTGGGTTTTTTGGATTTTTTGGGATTTTTAGTATTTTTTCAAATTTTATTGCTTTTATGTTTTTTAACATTTTTAATGGTTTATTGGGGTTTTAGAGTTTTTTTGTTTCTTTGGGTTTCTATGGTTTTCTAGGTCTTTTATGGTTTTTAGGGGTTTTCTAGTTTTTTTGGGTATATTGGGGTTTTTAGTTTTTTAGTGTTTTTTGGGGTTTTTATGTTTTTTAGTGTTTTTTGGGTTTTACGGGGTTTAAGTATTTTAATGTTTTTATGGTTTTCTAAATTATTTTCAGTGTTTTTATGGGTTTCTATGTTTTTATGGATTTTAAGTGACTTTTTAGTATTTTTTTCATTTTTAAGAGTTTTTGGGATTTTGAGGGTATTTACGGTTTTTGGGGTTTTTGGGTTTTTATCATTTTTAGGGTTTTTAGGGATTTTAAATTTTTTATGTTTTGAGGCTGTTCTTAATAGTTTTTAGGTTGTTTTACATTCATAGTAATATTAACGTCTATTTATTATTTTTATCTTTTTTTTATGGTTTTTAGGTTTTATAAAGATTTTTATGTGTTTTATGTTTTCAAGGGTTTTATGTTTTTTTTTTCTTGGATATTGTGTTTAATTTGATATGTTTAGGGTTTTAGTAATTTTAAATGTTTTAGGGGTTTAAAGGGTTTTATATTAATTAGTGGGATTCAATATGTTTTGGGGTTTGTAGGTTTTTGAAGGTTTTTTGGGGTTTTTATTGTATTAATTTGTATTTGTTGGATTTTTTTGGATCTTATTAGGGATTTTAGGGTTTTAGTGATTCTACAGTTTTTATATTTTTATATTTTTTTTAGGTTATTATTTTTTTCTTTGAGGTTTGTAGTGTTTTTATAGTTCGTTAAATTTTAGGTAGGTTGTGGGATATTTTTATTATTTTTATGGGTTTTTAGTGTATTTATGGATTTTTTTCGTATTTTTAGGGTTCTAGAGGCTTTATCATTTTTTGGTTTTTAGAATTTTTTTTGTTCTTTTAGGTTTTTATGGTTTTCTTTGTTTTTCTGGATTTTATGGGTTTTTACGTTATTAAGGATTTTAATTGGTTTTAGGTTTTTAGAGATTTTGTGACTTTTTAGGTGGTTTAATGTTTTCTGGGATTTTGTTGATTTGTTTTGGTTTTTAGGTTTTTTAGAGTTTTTAGGGGTTTAAAGTGTTTTTATGGTTTTTAATTTTTTGGGGGGTTTAAAAGTTTTTTATAATATTTAGTAGGTTTTTAGGGTTTTTGTGGATTTTTTTTGTTAGTGACTTAATGGTTTCTAGTGTTTTTTGGGTTTTTTGGGCCATTCACAAGTTTTATCGTTCTTTTTATAATTTTTAGTTTTTTTATGATTTTAATTGTTTTTAGGTTTCATGGTTGTCAAAGGGGGTTTATAGGATTTTAATATTATGTTATTTATGGTTTTTTGGTATATTTAGGGTTTTAGGGATTTTTCGCTTTTTTTTGGTTTTTAAGAGTTTTAAATTTTTTTTATGATTTAAAGCTTTTCTTATGAGTTTTCAGGGTTTTTGGGGGTTTTATATTTTATGGAATTATTCTGGAATTTTTATGATTTCTATATGGTTTAGGTTTTTAGGGATTTTGTGGGTATTTAGGGTTTATAGGTTTTATAGATTTTATGGTTTTTTTATTTGGTTTTTATGTATTTATCGATTTTCTTAATTTTATAATGCCTTTAAGGGATTATATATTTTTTAGATATTTTTACTAGTTTTAAGGTTTTTATTGGTTTTTTATATTTTAAGGTTTTGAGGTATTTTTTGTTTTTATGGTTTTTTGGGGTTTTAGTTTTTTAATATTTTTTTACATTTAAGGGGTTTTAAGTGTTTTTTGGTTTTTAAGGTTTTTTAAGGTTCTTAATGTTTTCATATTTTTAGGGATTTGTGAGATTTTTAGGATTTTTAGATGTTTTCAGAATTTTGAGGGTATTTATGGTTTTTATAGTTTTTGGATGTTTTAATGTTTTTTGTGTTTTTTGGGTTTTTGTGTTGTTTAGTGGTTTTACGTTTTTTCATTTTTAAAGGACTTTAGAGTTTTTAGCAGGTATTTAGTTTTTTATGGGTTTTGGGGGTTTTGGGTTTTTAGAGTAATTTTATACTTTTTAGGGGTTTTATGGCCTGTTATGGTTTTTAGATTTTTCAGCTATTTTAGTGTTGTTATGTGTCTTCTGGTTTTCAAAGTTTACTTATGGGTTTCTAGGGTTTTTAGGATTTTATTTTTCATTTTTAAAATTTTTTATGAATTTTATTCTTTTTAAAGTTTTAGGGATTTTTAGGGTTTTTAATGTCTTTTAGGTTTTTATAGTTTTTATAGTTTTTTCAGTTTTTCTGGTTTAGTTTTTAGGGGTTTTAATTTTTTTTGAGTTTTTTAAAAAAATTTATGGTATGAAGTACCTTATATATTTTATTTTATTTTATGGTTTTGTGGGGTTTTAGGGCTTTTATAGTTTTTAGTGGTTTTATGGTTTGTAGGGGTTTTAGGTATTATTAGCAGTTTTAGGTTTTTTAATGTTTTTAGTGTTTTTAGGTGTTTAACTATTTATTTGGGTTTTAACTTTTCCATAGGGTTTTTCATGGTTTTTAGTGGTTTTATTGTTTTTAGGGATTTTTATGTATTTTTATGAATTTTATATATTTTCGGATTATAGGTATTTTGAAGGTTTTGAAAGTTTTTATGGGTTTTACATTTTTTATGGTTTTTCGATTTTATAATTTTTTTGGGTTTTAAGGTTTTTATATTTTTTTATCATTTTGGGGGTTTAAAGGGGGGTTAGATATTATAGTGGTTTTTTGGATTTTATGGGTTTAGGGGATTTTACAGTTTTTAGGTGGTTTTAGTGGTTTTATTGTTTATAGGGTTTTTAGTCTTTTTAGGTTTTTTGGGGTATTAATTTTTTTTGGATTTTAAAATTTTATTAGGGGTTTTTATTTTTTTTAAGGGTTTTTATGTTTTTATAGATTTTTTATGATTTTTTCTGATTTTTATAGTCATTTAGGGTTCTTAGTGAATTTGAATATTTTTATGGGTTGTTAGTGTTATTTTTGTTTTGGGGGTTTAAAGGGTTTTTATGAGTTTCTTTATGTTTTTAGGGTTTTCCAATATTTTAACACTTTTACAGGTTTAAAAGGTTCTAAATTATTTTATTGGTTTTACAGTTTTTATGGGATCTTATGATTTTTTAATGTTTTTGGGTTTTATTTATTTGTATGGTTTTTGGGGTTTTTAGTGTTTTCAACATTTTTTAGGTTTTCTTGGGGATTGAAATTTTTTATTTAATACTAAGGTTTTGTAGGGATTTTCGGGGGGGGGGGTTATTATTTATGTTTTTAGGTAATTTTAATGAATTTTTAGGATTTTTATGTATTTTTAGGGAATTGTGGGGGTTTTTTTGTTTTTTGAGTTTTTTAGTGTTCTGAGGGATTTTATATTTTTTTTTTCAGTTTTTATAGTTTTTTCATTGATTTTAGGTTTTTAAAGGATCTTAGAATTTTTATCATTTTTATGATTTAATGGGTTCTTAGGATTTTTAGTGTTTTATGGTTTTATGGGTTTTTAAGGGTTTTTTTTGTTTTAGGTGTTTTATGGTTTTACTAGTTTTTAGGGTCATTTAGGGGTTTTTACACTTTTTTGGTTTTTTAGGTGTTTTAAGATTTTTTATTTTTTTCATGGATTTCTTATGGTTTTTAGTTTTTCTGGGGTTTTTATGTTTTTAGATATTTTTAGGTTTTTTTACTAATTTTGAGTTGTTTTATAAGGTTTTAGAGGTTTAAAGGTTTTTAGAGTTTTTATAGATTTAAGTGTTTATGTTTTTAAGGTTTTGTTGGCGTATTTTAGTGTCTTTGGGGTTGTTCATTTTTTTTTTGATTTTTAGAGTTTTTAAAGATTTTTAGTTTTTTAGGTTTTTAGGGATTTTATGGGTTTTTTGGTTCTATGGGTTTTTATATTTTTTGGATATTAATTGTTATTTGAGTTATTTTAGTTTTGTGGTTTTTTATAGTTTTTTATTATTTTTTATGGGTAAAGTTTTTTTCTTCAATTTTTAGTATATTTTAGTATTTTTAGTGTTTTTCATGTTTTTAGTGGTTTTTGGGGTTTTTGGTTTTAAAAGGGGTTTTTGTGGTTTTTGTGTTTTTTTTATGTTTATGTTTTTATGTGTTCTTCTATGGTTCTCTTAGGTTGTTTTAGGGTCTTCACGGTTTTTTACATTTTTGGTGATTTTTAGTGATTTATAGGTGTATTTATTATTTTAATGGTTTTCTGGATTTTGAGGGTTTATTGGGTTTTTATGGTTTTAGAGGTTTTTTAGTTTTTTTCTGAGTTTTTAGAGGTTTTATTATTTTTTAGAGTCGTAATATTTTTTGGGTTTATAGAGGATTTCGAGTTTTTAGTACATTTTAAGGTTTTATGAGGTTTTGGGGTTTTTAGGTTTTTTAGTATTTTTTTGGTTTATTTGGGTTTTTAAGATTTTCAATGGTTTTTTGTGTTTTTATGATTTTTGGAATTTTAATAGTTTTTAGGTCTTTAAGGTTTTCCTAGGGGGTTTCAGGGGTTCTATTTTTTTAGTTTTTTCATGGATATTAAGGGATTTCTTAATACTTTAATAGGTTTTTAGTATTTTTTTTCGATTTAGTGGGATTTTAGGGATTTTATGATTTTTCTTGGTTTCTCAAGTTTTTACACTTTTTTGATTTTTTATGGGTTCAAAAAAAATTTATAAATTTTTAAAATTTGTAACGAATTAAATGGGTTTTAGTACAGTTAGTAGTTATTTTGTGTTTTTATGGATTTTAAGGTTTTTAGGGGTATTTTTGGTTTGGATTGGTTTTAAGGTTCATTTATGATATTTTAGGGGTTCTAGCGTCTTTAGGTTCTTAAGGGGTTTTATGTTTTTTATTTCTTTATGGGTTTCAAAGTTATTTCCCTATCTTTAGGGGTTTTTATGTTTTTAGTGTTTTTTAGGTTTTTTGGAACTTTTATGATTATATGGTGTTTATAGATTTTCAAGGTTTTTTGTTTTTTAGCTTTTTATAGTTTATTTCTGTTTTTAGGAGTTTTTAGAGTTTTTAGGCGTTTAAATGTTTTATTATTATTTTTTAACGTTTTAGGGGTTTAAATGTTTGTTAGTGTTTTTATAGGGTTTTAGGGTTTTATGGTTATTTAGGGGTTTTAACTTATTTAAGGGGTTTAAATGATTTTAGGATCATAAATGTTTGTAATGGGTTTTCAAGGTTTTTATGTCTTTCAAGGTTTTAGGGGTTTTAGATATTTTTAGTATATTATGGTATTTTGTGTTTTATGGATTTTTTTTGTGTTTTTAGAGATTCTATGTTCTTTGGTTATTAGAGTTTTAAGGGTTTTTGTTTTTATTTTTTAGGGTTATGAAGGTTTTTATTGTTTTTAATGTTTTTATGTGTTTAAAGAGGTTTTAGAATTTTTATTGGATTTTATGTTTTTTATTTTTTTAATGTTTTTATTTTTTTATTGGTTTGATTGTTTTTTAGGTGATTTAGGTATTTCTATGATTTTTATCATTTTTAGCGTTTTTAGAGCTATGATTTTTTTAGGTTTTTAAGGGTTTATTAGGATATTTTTAATGGATTTTATGTTTTTTATGTTTTTTGGGATTTTTAGGGATTTTTAAAAATTTATAAAGATTTTTAGGGTTTTTAGGGTTATTAGGAATTTTGAAGGTTTTTATTGTATATTTAGTTTTTTTGTTTTTTGGGTTTTTAGGTGTTTTAGAGGTTTTGTGAGTTTTTTGGGTTAATAGGATTTTTAGAGGTTTAAATGGGGTCTAGAATTTTTGTTGTTATTATGATTTTAGGGGGTTTTAGGGGTCTTAATGTTTTTAGGGTATTTATAGTTTTTATGTTTTTATAGTTTTTATAGTTTCTTATCATTTACATAGTATTTATGGGTTTTATGTGGTTTTGTGTTCATAAGGGTTTATTCGGGGTTCTCTGAGTTTTTAATGTTTTTAACATTTTGGGAAATTTTTGTGTTTTTTTATGATTTTTATAGTTTTTTTTGGTTTTTGTGTTTTTAGGGATTTTTATGTTTTTTGGGGGTTTTAGGGTTTTTTGAGTTTTTAGGGTTTTTATAGATTTTATTGTATATTAATTTTTTATGGGTCTAATGTTTTTTATGTTTGTATTGGTTTTTTGGGTTTTTAGGGGTTTTTGTGTTTTCTGGGGGTGTTTATGGTTTTTATGTTTTTTAGAATTTTTAGTGTTTTATTTTTTTCATGTGTTATAAATGAATTTAGGTGTTTAGGAATTTTGAATGTTTTTAGGTTATAAATGTTTTCATAGGGGTTTCAAGGGTTTTTAGGTTTTAAATTCATTTAGTGATTTTTAGGGATTTTTATTGGTTTTTCTATTTTTATGGAGTTTTATATTTTTATGGTTTTCAGGGCTATTATAGTTTTTATGGTTGTTTGGGCTTTCAGGGTTTTTGAGTTCTTTATTATTTAAATGTTTTTAGTGGTTTTTAAATTTTTAGGGGTTTAATGGGTTGTTAGAGCTTTTATTGGGTTTTGGGTTTATTAGGTTTTCGGGGTTTTTAAGGATCTAGGGGTTATTATGGTATTTATGGTATCTATGGTTTTTATGGGTTTTTACTATTTTTAGATTATTTTGATTTTCTCAAGGTTTTAATGAATTTTTTGATGATTTTCTTATGGGTTTTCAGGTTTTTATTTTTTTATGTTTAATGGATTTTTAGGGAATTTTAAGGAATTTTACTATTTTTATTGTTTTTTGGGATTTTGTGTGGTTTTATTGGTTTTGAATATTTTAATGGTTTTGTGGGTTTTTAAGTGTTTTCTGGATTTTTTGTGTTTTTTATAGTTATTATGGTTTTTAAATATTTTGCGATATAATTTTTTTTGAGTTTTTTGTGGATTTTTATGGTTTTTATTGGATTTTGTGTTTTTTTACAGGTTTTATGGTTTTAGTTATTTAAGAGGATTTTATGTTTTTTATGGTTTCCAACATTTTTTAGGTTTAAGGCGCTATAAGTGATTTTTGATTTTTTAAGAGTTTCCTATTGTTTTTCTAGGTTAATATGATTTTTCATTTATTTATGAATTTTAGTAACTTTTTAATGATAATTACGATTTTTTAGGGTTTTAATAATTGTTAGGGTTTTTAGATATTTAATGTTTATGTGTTTTTTGGTTCTTGAAGTTTTTTAATATTTTTAAGGGTTTAAATATTTTTTAGAGTTTTTAGTTTTTTTGGGTTTTATGGGTTTTTCTGTTTTTAAGGATTGTAGGGATTTTATGGTATTCAGAGTTTTCTGGGGTTTTCAGGGGTTTTATATTTTTAGGTCATTAGTTGATTTAAGTGTTTTTAGGTTTTTAAGGTTTTATTAGGGGTTTTTAGGGTTTCAAGTTTTTTACATTTTTACGGATTTTTAGGGATTTTTTAAGATTTTATATTTTTTAATGATTTTTAGGAATTTGAGCATTTTTATGGACTTTAGCATTTCTTGGGGTTTTTTTGTTTCATTGGATTTTTTGAGGTTTTTTATAGTTTTATGTTTTTTATTATTTATTACCTTTTTAGTGTTTAAAGGACTTTTAATGTTTTAGTGGGGTTTTGGTGTTTTATGGATTTTCAATTGTTTTTAAGGATTTTGTGGTGTTAAATGGTTCTTAGGGGATTTTATTGGTTTAACGGTTTTTAGAGTTTTTATTTTTTTTAAGTGTTCTTATGTTTTTAAGGTATTCCATATGTTTTTCATGTTTTTAGGGATTTTTACTTTTTTAAGGATTTTTAGGGAATTTTTATGATTTTTTATGATTTTTAGGGATTTATGAATTTTGTGGGTTTTTAGAGATTTTATATTATTTATATTTTTCAAATTTAGTTTATTTTTAGGGGTTTATGTTTTTTTATAATTTTTTAATATGTTTAGGGGTTTAAATAGTTTCTATATTTTCTAGTGGTTTTTGCAGTTTTTATTGGTTTTGGCATTTTACGGTTTTCATGGAATTTCATGGTTTGGGTTTTTATGGGATTTATGATTTTAGTATTTTATCATTTTTTGATTTTTGGGGTTTTTGGTATTTTTTAGTTTGTAATGTTTTCATAGGGATTTTTCATGGGTTTTTTGTTTTTTTAATTTTTATGTATTTTAGGGTTTTTTAGGATATATATAATTTTTTATGTTTTGTAGGTATTTTTACGGGTTTTTGGGTTCTTAATGTTTTTATGTTTTTACTGTTTTAGGGTATTATGGTTATTTATAGTTTTTTTAAAAATTTTATGGGTTTAAAGGGTTTATAAATATATTATAGGCTTTTAGGGTTTGGGTGGATTTTGTGGGGTTTGAATGTTTTTTGGGGTTTTTAGGGTTTTTAGGGGTTTTTAATGTTTTTAGTGTCAATTAGAGTTTTTTAGGGTTTTTATAATTTTTTAGGGTTTTAAGGGCATTGAGGGTATTACGTTTTTAATGTTTTTCATAGGGTTTCAATGTTTTCAGTTTTTTTATGTTATTAGAGATATTATGGAATTTTTTTGGGTTTTTATGGTTTTTAGGGAATTTTTTTGTATTTTTTGTTTTTATTGTTTTCTGTTTTTTAGAGTTTTTTTGTTTTTTTTTGTTTTTCATATAATAGATATTTTAATATTTTTCATGTTTTAATGGTTTTTAGTGTTTTTAGTGTCCTTAATATTTTTATTGATTTCTATGGTTTTTACGGGGTTTTATGTTTTTTTATAGTTTATGGTTTTGTAGTGTTTTTAGGGTTTTGAAATTTTTTCAGTTTTCATGGTTTTTAAGTGTCTTTTGGTTTTTATGTTTTTCATAGGGTTTTCATAATTTTAGGGTTTCTAACTTTTTTATAATTTTTTCGATATTTTTTGAATTTATATAATTTTTAGGTAACTGAGGGTTTTTGAGGGTTTTTAGGACTTTTCATGTTTCTATAGTTTTTATTATTTTTTCTGTTTTTGGGTTTTTTATCATTTTTAATTGTTTTATGTTTTTTAAAGATTTTAATATTTTTAGGTGTTTAAATAGTTTTTGGGGTTTTAGGTGGGTTTGGGGTTCTTTGGTTTTTTTGGGTTTTTTTGGTTTATTGGCATTTTTTAGGTCTTTAGAGTTTTTAGAATTTTTAAATTTTTAGTTAATTTATGTGATTTTAGTGTTTGGAAAATTTCTTATGGTTTTTAATGGTTTTTAGGAGTTTTTACATTTTATGGGTTTTTATTGGGATTTTTTGGATTTTAGGGTATTTTATATTTTTAGTGATATAGTGAGGTTTTATTATTTTAGGGGGTTATGTTTTTTATTTTGTGTTTTTAGGGTTTTTAATGAGTATTTTAGGGTTTTCAAGATTTTATAAATTTTTGTAGTTATTTTATAGGTTTAATGGGGTTTCATCATCTGTAGTGGTTTTAGAGTTTTATGGGTTTTCTTGGTATTAAATTTTTTAGGTTTTTATTGGTTTTATTTTTTTTAGATTTTTTTAGTGTTTTCACTATTTTTTATCATTTTATTTGTCTTATGAGTTTTTTGTTTTTAGTGTTTTCTTAGGCAGTTTTTCATGGTTTTTGGGTTTTTTATGTTATTATGGAATTTTTTTATTTTTTGGGATTTATATGTTATTTTAGTGTTTTGGGGAACATTGAGGGTTTTATGGTTTGTATGGTCATTATAGGCTTTTGTGGTTTTATGGATTTTTAGAGTTTTTATCGGTTTTAAGTTTTTCTATTTTAAATTTTTTGAGGATTTTAAACGGTCGTTAGACTTTTTGGTAGTTTATTATTGTTTTTAAGGGATTTAAAGGTTTTTAGGATTTTTAGGGGATTTTATGATATTTAGGGTATTTATGGTTTTTAGGGTTTTGATGGTTTTTAGCATTTTGAGGTTTTTGGGGTTTAAATTTTATTTTAGGTTTTAAATATTTCCTTATTGTTTTTCTGTGGTTTTAAATTTTAGGGAACATAAGGTTTTTTTAATAATTATGGTTTTTAGGGTTTTAAGGTATTTTGATGGTTTTTAGGGGGTTTTATGCGTGCTTTATGAGTTTTTAGGGGTTTATGGTTTTTCGTTGTTTTTAATGTTTATTATAGATTAAAGGGATTCATATTTTTTAGTGGATTTTTTATATTCTTAGAGGTTTTATTTATTTTATGTTTTTTTAGTATTCCTTATCTATTTTTAATGTTTTTAGGGTTTTAAAATTTTTGGGGATTTTTAGGGCATTTTTAGGATATATACGGTTTTAGAATTTTAGGGATTTTGATAATTATTAGGGTTATTTTTATTTTTATAGGGTTTACGGTTTTTATTGGATTTTTAGTTTATTTATTATTGTAGGTTTTAAAGGATTTTTGTAGTTTTTTACGTTTTTAATTGTTTAAAAGTGTTTTAATGTTTTCAGTGTGGTTTTAGGAATTTTATTTTATATTTGTTTTTTAATGTTTTATTGGTTTTTCATGGTATTTTCGATTTTTATGGTTTTAGAATTTTTATTTTTTTAAGGATTTTAATTGTTTTTTGGTTTTTATGGTTTTCTTAGGGGGTTTTATGATTTTTTTTTATTTTTAGGGAATTTTAGTGATTTTGTAGGATTTGTTTTGATTTTTGTTTTCATTTTTTTGAGACTATGATGGTTTTAGTGTTTTTAGTGATTTTAGATTTATTATGGTTTTTTGTAATTTTTATGTTTTTTTTATTTTTTAGGCTTTTGTGGGTTTTTAGAGTTCTAAACGTTTTTTGGGTATAAAGGGGCTTTAATGTTTTTATTTTGATCATATGGTTTTTATGGGTTTTATGACCTTTTATTCAATTTATGGCTTTTTTATTTTTATTGTTTTTAGGGTTTTTAGGGGTTTTAGTTTTCTCTTGGTTTTTAGCTATTTTTAGTATTTTATGTTTTTCTTAGGATATTTCATTATTTTTATTATTTTTACATTTTTAGGTACTTTTAGGGATTTTATAAATTTTTTTTATGGATTTTTAGTATTTTAAGGGTTTTTTGTGTTTTAGTGGTTTTAATGTTATTTTGGGTTCTTAGTTTTTTTAGTTTTTAAGGGTTTTAAATTTTTAAAATGTTTGTAATGTTTTTTTGGGATTAAAGGGGGTTTATAGATTTTAGGGGTTTTAATGGTTTATAGGTTTCTTTTGTTTTTATGGGGTTTTACGGTTGCTTGGGTTTTAAGAGGGTGTTATGGATTATTAGTGTTTTTTAAAAAAAATTATGGTTTAATGGATTTAAGTGTATTTAAAAATTTAAGGTTTTTATGGTATTTTTTGGGTTTGTGTTGTTTTTTCACTTTCCATATTTTTAGTTCTTTTTAGTATTTTTTCCTTTTTTATATTTTTTTTGGGTTTTAGGAATTTTATGATTAATTTTTTTATAGTTTTATATGTTTTTTTTGTGAATTTAGGCATTTTATCAGTTTTTATGGATTTTAAGGTTGTTTAGTGTTTTTAATGTTTTAGGGGTTTAAAGGGTGTCATGTGATTTAGTGGTTTTTAATGTTTTATAGGTTTTTATAGTTTTTTATTTTTTTAGATGTTTTATGGTATTTAATTTTTTAGGTTTTTTAATGTTATTAGGTTTTTAGGGGAATTATGTCTTTTTAGGTTATAAAGCTTTCTTAGGGTTTTTGTATATTTTTTGGGTTTTATACATGTTTATAGATTTTATGTATTTTTTAGTATTTATGTGCTTTTTATGGTATTTAGGTATTTTGTGTGTTTTTTGGTTTTTTTGGTTTGTTGGGTTTTTTAAGGGTTTATGGTTTTTTAGTGTTTTAATATTTTTTTGGTTTAATGGGGTTTTAGAGTTTTTAGCGATTTTAAGGATTTCACCGATCTTAAGGGTTTATGATTTTTCAGTGTTTTATAATTTTTAGGATATTTTTAATTGTTTTATAGTTTTTTCATTTTTTAGCTTTTTAGGGTTTTTTAGTAATTTAATGATTTTAAGGTTTTACTACAGTTTTTTAGTTTATTATGGTTTTTAACATTTTGTTAGTATTTTAGTATTTTTAGAATTTTAATGGTTTCTTAGGATTTATGTATTTTTAGGGTTTTTTTGGTTTTTTGGTTTTTTGGTTTTTTGGTTTGTAAGGATTTCTCAACTTTTAGAATTGTTTTTGGGGTTTTTTTTTGGATTTTTGGGCCATTTTTAATATTTTAATGTTTTAAGGGGTTTTTTGGGATTTTCATGTGTTTTAAGGTTTTTTATGATTTTTATTTGGGTTATTTTTTTATCATAGGGGTTTTTATGGTCTTGTGGTTCCACGGTTATTTTATATTTTTTTTAACATTTTAGGTGATTAAATGGGTTTTAGGGTTTTTAGTGGATATTTGGGTTCTTTGGGTCTTTAGGATTTTTAATGAGGTTTTTAGGGGATGGGTTATGGTTTGTGGGGGGGGGGGGGGGGTTTAGTGTCTTTTAGGGTTTTATAGATTTTAGTGGTTTTTTGGTTTTTTTGGTGTTTTTAGTGTTTTTAGTTTTTTAAGATCTTCTTAGGGTTTTTAGGGTTTTTATATTTATGTGTTCTTTAGGGAATTTTTAGAATTTTTATAGGGTTTAGGTTTTTTATGATTTTGTGGGTACTTAGGGTTATTTAGTGTTTTTAGGATTTTTATGGTTTTTAGGTGCATTTAGATTTTTAGTAGTTTTATAATTTTTTTATGTTTTAAGGTTTTCTACAGGTTCTTCAAGGTGTTTTCATTTTTAGCTATTTTTTTGAAAATTTTATGGATTTTTATAGTTTTTTGGGTATTTAGGGATTTTTAGGGTTTCAGAGTTTTTAGGGGTTTGGGATTTATTGTATTTTAGGGGATTTGGTTTTTAGGGTCTTTTTAAGGATTTAGTTTTTTTAGATTCTGGGGGGGTTAATTTTTTTTAGGTTTGTAAGGTTTTATTAGGGGTTTCTAGTGTTTTGGGTTTTTTTATGAGGTTATGGATTTTTAGTTCTCTTTTATGATTTTTTTAGATTTTAGGGTTTTTAGAGATTTGGAGTTTTTTCCGGGTTTCTAGGTTTTTAAGAGTTTTTTGGGTTTGTTAGTGGTTTTAGGGGTTTTATGTGTTTTATGTGTTTTTATGGTTTTAATGTTTTCTTCATGTTTTTTAGTGTTTTATGGGTTTTCATGTTTTTAGGGATTTTCATGATTTTTAAGGGTTTTTATGGGTTTTAGGGTTTCTAAGGATTTTATTGGTTTTTAGTATTTTAGGGTTTTTAATTTTTTAGATATTTCTAAATTTTTAAGGGAAATCTGGTGTTTTTAGTGTTTTTAGTGGGTTTTAATGTTTTTATGGGGTTTTGGTTTTTTAATTTTTTAGGGGTTTTATGGATTTTAAAGGAATTAGGGGATTTTAGGGTTTTTAGAAATTTTAGTGTTTCTAGGATTTAAGGGGTTTTCATTGTTTTTAGTTTTTTCATGTTTTCTTAGTCTGTTTAGGGTGATTATGGGTTTTCTACCTTTAATGGATTTTTAGGGCTCTTTACAAATTTTTTATGGGTTTTTTGTGTTTTAGAGATGTTTTATAGTTTTTGTTCTTTTTTGAGGTTTTAGGCAGTTTAGGTTTTTTATTAATGTTTTTAGGGGTTTAAAGAGTTCTTAGAGTTTTTAGGGGTTTCTAGGGTTTTATAGGTTTTAGGGTCTTCTTAGGGATTTAAGGGTTTTAGTGCTTTTGGGGATTAAAGTGTTTTTATGTTTATAAGAATTCCATAGTGGTTTTTAGGTTTTTACGGTATTTATGTTTTTTGGTATTTTTTATGATTTTTTATATTTTTGCTATTTTTGGGATTTTTGGGGTTCTTAGTGTTTCTATGATTTTTACGGTTATTTGGGTTTTTATGGTTTTTAGATTTTTTAGGGGATTTATGGTTTTTTAGAGTTTTTAACATTTTTACGAGTTTAGAGGGATCTTAGAGTTTTTATTCTTATTTATAGTTTTATTGGTTTTATGGTTTTTAATGTTTTAGGAGTTTTACGTTTTATGAACTTTATGGTCATTTAAGGGGTATTTATGTTTTTTTAGCATTTTTTAGGTTTTTTTGTGGTTTTATGTGTATTTGTGATTTTGTGATTTTCATTGGGGTTGTCTTATTTTTTAGGGTTTTTAACATTTTGTGGATTTTTAAATATTTTTTATTGATTTCTGGGTTTTGAAATATTTAAGGGTTTTCATGTTTATTTAGTGTTTTATTAATCATTTTTTTTGTGTTTTAGGGTTATTTTGAGTTTTCCATGGATTTTATGGTTTTTAGACTTTTTAATATTTTTAGGGGTTTATTGGGTTTTTTAATTTTCATTGGTTTCTTGGATTTTTCTGATTTTTTGTTATTTTTAAATTTTTTAGGGATTTTGTCGTTTTTTATATTTTTAGAGATTTTGGGGGTTTTTTATGGGTTTTTAATGTGTTTATGTTTTTTAGTGTTTTACAGTATTATGGTTATTTATAGTTTTTAACATTTTAGGGGTTTAAAGGGTTTATAAATATATTATAGGTTTTTAGGGTTTGGGTGTGTTTTTTGGGGTTTGATTGTTTTTTGGGGTTTTTAGGGTTTTTATAATTTTTTAGGGTTTTAAGAGATTTGTGGGTATTTAGTTTTTAATGTTTTTCATAGGGTTACAATGTTTTCAGTTTTTTAATGTCATTAGGGATATTATGGATTTTTTTTGGGTTTTTATGGTTTTTAGGGTTTTTAGGGATTTTTTTTTTGTATTTTTTGTTTTTATTGTTTTTAGTTTTTTGAGTTTTTTTAAATTTTTTTTTGGTTTTTCCTATTTTAGAGGTTTTAATAGTTTTATAGGTTTAATGGGTTTTTAGTGTTTTTAGTTTCTTTACTATTTTTATTGTCTTCTTTGGTTTTTAGGGGGTTTTAGGTTTTTTATAGTTTATGGTTTTTTAGTGTTTTCAGGGTTTTAAAAATTTTTCTGTTTTCACAAGTTTTAAGTGTATTTTGGTTTTTATGTTTTTCATAAGGTTTTCATCGTTTTATGGGTTCTTAATTTTTAATAATTTTTTCAACCTTTTTAGAATTTATATAATTTTTCGTTTATTGAGGGTTTTCGAGGGTTTTTAGAGCATTTCAAGTATTTATAGTTTTTATTATTTTTTCTGTTTTTGGATTTTTTAACATTTTTAAGTGTTTTATGTTTTTTAGATATTTTAATATTTTAAGGTTTTTAAATGGTTTTTGAGGTTTTATGTGGGTTTGGGGTTCTTTGGTTTTTTGGGTTTTTGTGGTTTATAGGCATTTTTTTAGGTTTTTAGAGTTTTTATAATTTTTAACTTTTTAGTCAATTTATGTGATTTTAGTGATTGAAACATTTCTTATGGTTTTTAAAGGTTATTAGGAGTATTTAAATTTTAGGGATTTGTTTTACGATTTTTTAGATTTTATGGTATTTTATATTTTTAGTGATATAGAGAGGTTTTATTATTTTAGGGGGTTATGGTTTTCATTTTGTGTTTTTAGGGTTTTTATTGAGTATTTTATGGTTTTCAATATTTTTTAAATTTCTTTAGTTATTTTATAGGTTTAATGGGGATTCATCATTTTTAGTGGTTTTAGGGTTTTATGGGTTTTCAAGGTATTAAGTTTTTTAGGTTTTTATTGGTTTTAATTTTTTTTTAAGATTATTTTTGGGTTTTAGTGTTTTCACAATTTTTTAGCATTTTGATTTGTCTTATGAGTTTTTGGTTTTTAATGTTTTCTTATGGAGTTTTTCATGGTTTTTTGGTTTTATATGTTATTATAGATTTTTTTTATTTTTTGGTATTTATATGTTATTTTCGTGTTTTGGGGAACCTTGAGGGTTTTATGGTTTCTATGGTCATTATAGGCTTTTGGGGTGTTATGGATTTTAAGGATTTTTCTATTTTAATTTTTTTGGGTATTTTAAAGGGTCGTTAGAATTTTTGGAAGTTTATTATTGTTTTTATGGGATTTAAATGTTTTTATGGGTTTTAAGGGATTTTATATTATTTTGGGTTTTAGGGTTTTTAGGGTTTTGATGGTTTTTAGCATTTTGAAGTTTTTTGGGGTTTAAAGTGTTTTTTGGTTTTAAATATTTTCTTATTGTTTTTCTATGGTTTTACATTTTAGGGAACTTAAGGTGTTTTTTGCAATAATTATGGTTTTTAGGGTTTTAATGTATTTTTAGGGTTTTAAAGGGATTTTAGGGGTGCTTTATGAGTTTTTAGGGGTTTTATGGTTTTTCGTTGTATTTAATGTTTATTATGGATTAAAGGGACTCAAAAAATTTTAGTGGGTTTTTATATTCTGAGGGCGTTTATTTATTTTATTTTTTTAGTATTTCTTCTGGGGTTTTAATGTATTTAAGGTTTTTAAATTTTTGGGGATTTTTAGGGCATTTTTAGTATATATACAGTTTTAGGGGATTAGGGTTTTTGTTAGATTTTTTTGTTTTTTGTTTTGTTTTTTTGAGACTATTATGTTTTTAGTATTTTTAGTTATTTTAGAGTTATCATGGTCTTTTTTGGAATTTTAATGTTTTTTTGAGTTTTTTTTGGTTTTATGGGTTTTTAGAGTTCTGAACGTTTTTTAGGTATAAAGGGGTTTCAAAGTTTTTATTTGTATCATATGGTTTTAATGGGTTTTATGACTTTTTAATCATTTTATGGTTTTTTTATTTTTATAGTTTTTAGGGTTTTACGGGTTTTAATTTTTTCTATGTTTTTAGCTGTTTTTAGTATTTTATGGTTTTCTTAGGGGATTTCATAGTTTTTAATATATTTACATTTTTAGGTACTTTTAGGGATTTTATAGATTTTTATATTTTGTGTATTTTTTTTATTTTAAGGGTTTTTAGGGTTTTAGGGGTTTTAAGGTTATTTTTTGTTCTTAGTTTTTTTAAGGGTTTTAAATTTTTTAAATGCTTGTAATTTTATTTGGGGATTAAAGGGGGTTTGTATATTTTAGGGGTTTTAATTGATTATAGGTTTCTTTTGTTTTTATGGGGTTTTATGGTTTCTAGGGTTTTAAGGGGTTTTTATGGTTTATTAGTGTTTTTTAGAAAAAGTATTGTTTAATGGATTTAAGTGTTTTTAAAAATTTAAGGTTTTTTAGGGTTTTTTTGGTTTTTTTTTTGTTTTTACACTTTACATAATTTTAGTTATTTTTAGTATTTTTTCCTTTTTTTATATTTTTTTGAGTTTTTAGGGATTTTTGGATTAATATTTTTATAGTTTTATATGTTTTTTTGGGATTTTAAGCGTTTTATCAGTTTTTAGTGCTTTATGGTTTTTTAGTGTTTTTAATGTTTTAGGGGTTTTATGGGTTTTATGGGATTTAGTGGTTTTTAATGTTTTATACGTTGTTATAGTTTTTTATGTTTTTAGGTGTTTTATGGTATTTATTTTTTTATGGTTTTTAATGTTATTAGGTTTTTAGGGGAATTATGTCTTTTTATGTTATAAAGTTTTCTTAGGGTATTTGTAATTTTTTAGGTTTTTTACATTTTTATAGATTTTATGTATTGATTAGTATTTCTATGCTTTTTATGGTTTTCGGGATTTTGTGTGTTTTTGGGTTTTTTTGGTTTTGTTGGGTTTTTTAAGGGTTTATGTTTTTTTAGTGTTTTAATATTTTTTTGGTTTAATGGGGTTTTAGAGTTTTTATCGATTTTAAGGATTTCAAGGATCTTAAGGGTTTATGAGTTTTCAGTGTTTTATCATTTTAGGGTATTTTTAATTGTTTTATGGGTTTTTCCATTTTTTATGTTTTTAGGGTTTTTTAGTAATTTAATGATTTTACGGTTTTATTACGGTTTTTAGTTTATTATTGTTTTTTAGCATTTATTAGTATTTAAGTATTTTTATAATTTTTATGGTTTCTTATGATTTATGTATTTTTAGGGTTTTTAGGGATTTGGGGTTTTATGATTTTATAGTTTTATAGTTTTTTGGGTTTTTAGGGTGTTTTAATTTATTAAGGGTTTTTAAGGGTTTGAATAGTTTTTTAACGTTTTAATCATTTTTAGGGGTTTAATGGTTTTTAAGGGTTTATTTCTTTTTTCTTATGGATTTTAGGGTCTTTTATGGATTTTAGTTTTTATGGTTTTTATGGCCTTAAGTGTTTTTAGGTTTTTAAGGTCTTGTTAGGGGTTTTTAGTATTTTTCGTGTTTTTTAATTTTTCGATTTTTAAATTTTTTTGGATTTTTATGGTTATTTAGGGTGTTCGGAGATTTTGATGGTCTTTAGGATTTTTTGAGTTTTTATCATTTTTAGGTTAATTAGGGGTTTGAAGTGGGATTTGGTTTAAAGGATTTCATGTGTATTAAAATTGTTTTTTGGGTTTTTTATATTTTCTGGGATTTTTTGGACATTTTTAGTATTTTAATGTTTTAAGGGGTTTTGTTGGGATTTTGATGTGTTTTAAGGTTTTTTATGATTTTTAGGATTTTTATTTGGGTTTTTGTGGATCATAGGGGTTTTTATGATCTAGTGGTTCCACGATTATTTTAGAATTTTTTTAATAATTTATGGGATTAAATGGATTTTTACTGTTTTTAGAAGTTTAATGATTTTTATGGGTTTCTGGGTATTAATGGGTTTTAGGGGATTTTATTGTGTTTAGCGGTTTTACTAGTTTTAGAATTTATTATAGTTTTAAGGGTTTATATTTTTTTTTGGGTTTTATGGTTTAATTTGTGTTTTTTAGTGGGTTTAGGATTTTTATGTTTTTACAAATTGTGAGTATTTTTTTAAGATTTTTAATTATTTTAGGGATTTTTAGGGTTATATGGTTTTCTTTATTTTTTTTTAATTTTTTGGTTTTCTAGCTTTTGGGTTTTTTTATGGATTTTAGGTATTTTTAAAATTTTCTGATGCTTTAAGAGTTTCTAGTGTTTTCAGTGGGTGTTTTTTTGTCTTTTATTTGTTTTTAGGGTTTTTTACGTTTTTAGTGGTTTTTATGGTTTTGATAGTTTTAGGGGTAATATAATTTTTTTTATTTAGGTGTTTTAAATTTTTTTAAAAAAATTTAATATCTTACATGGGTTTCTCAGTGTTTAGGGTGTTTTATGTTTGAAAGTATTTCAATCGATTTTTTATTATTTTTATAGTTTTTTAAATTTTTTGGGGATTAATGGGTTTTTAGGGGTTTTAGTGGATATTTGGGTTCTTTGGGTCTTTAGGATTTTTAATGAGGTTTTTAGGGGATGGGTAATGGGTTGTGGGGGGGGGGGTTGTTTTTTAGGTCTTTTTGGGTTTTATAGATTTTAGTGGTTTTTATGTTTTTTGGTGTTTTTAGTGTTTTTAGTTTTTTTAGTTCTTCTTAGGGTTTTTAGTGTTTTTATATTTTTGGGTTCTTTAGGGAATTTTAAGTATTTTTATGGGGTTTAGGTTTTTTATTATTTTGTGGGTACTTGGGGTTATTAGTGTTTTTAGGGTTTTTATGGTTTTTAGGGGTATTTACATTTTTAGTGGTTTTTTAATTTTTTTATGTTTTAAGGTTTTCTATAGTTTCTTCAAGGTGTTTTCATTCTTATGTATTTTTTTGAGAATTTTATGGATTTTTATAGTTTTTTGGGTTTTTAGGGATTTTAAGGGTTTTAGAGTTTTTAGGGGTGTGGGTTTTAATGTATTTTAGGTTATAGGGTTTTTAGGATCTTTTTAGGGATTTAGTTTTTTTAGATTCTGGGGGGGTTAAATTTTTTAGGGTTTTAAGGTTTTATTAGGGGTTTCTAGTGTTTTGGGGTTTTTATGAGGTTATAGATTTTTAGTTCTCTTTTATGGTTTTTTTGGATTTTGGGTTTTTAGATATTTGGAGTTTTTTCTGGGTTTCTAGGTTTTTAAGACTTATTTGAGTTTATTAGTGGTTTTTGGGGTTTTAGGTGTTTTATGTGTTTTTATGGTTTTAATGTTTTCTTCAAGTTTTTTAGGGTTTTATGGTTTTTTATGTTTTTAGGGATTTTCATGATGTTTAAGGATTTTTATGGGTTTTAGGGTTTCTAGGGATTTTATGGGTTTTTAGTGTTTTAGGTTTTTTAATTATTTTAGATATTTCTAAATTTTTAAGGGAAATTAGGGGTTTTTAGTGTTTTTAGTGGGTTTTAATGTTTTTATGGGGTTTTGGTTTTTTATTTTTTTAGGGGTTTTATGGATTTTAAAGGACTTAGGGGATTTTAGGGGTTTTAGGAATGTTAGTGTTTCTAATATTTAATGGGTTTTTATTGTTTTTTGTTTTTTCATGTTTTCTTAGTCTGTTTTAGGGTGATCATGGGTTTTCTACCTTTAATGGACTTTAGGGCTCTTTACAAATTTATATGGGTTTTTTTTGTTTTAGAGATGTTTATAGTTTTTGTTATTTTTTTAGTTTTTAGGCAGTTTAGGTTTTTTATTAATTTATTTAGGGTTTTAAAGAGTTCTTAGAGTTTTTAGGGAGTTCTAGGGTTTTATAGGTTTTAGGGTTTTTAAAAATTGTTAATATTTTTATAGAATTTTTGGGTTTTAGGGTCTTCTTAGGGATTTTAGGGTTTTAGTGTTTTGGGGTTTAAAGTGTTTTTATGTTTATAAGAATTCCTTAGGGGTTTTATGGTTTTTACGGTATTTATATTTTTTTGGTATTTTTTATGATTTTTTATATTTTTGTTATTTTTGGGATTTTTTGGGTTCTTAGGGGTTTTATGATTTTTACTTTTATTTGGGTTTTATGGGTTTTAGAGTTTTTAGGGGTTTTAATGTTTTTTACAGTTTTTAACATTTTTAAGAGTTTAAAGGGTTCTTAAAGTTTTTAGTCATATTTAATGTTTTATTGGTTTTATGGTTTTTAAAGTTTTAGGAGTTTTACGTTTTATGACCTTTTAGTGTCATTTATGGGGTATTTATGTTTTTTAGCATTTTTTAGGTTTTTAGTGGTTTTATGTGTTTTTATGTTTTTGTGATTTTCATAGGGGTTGTCTTATTTTTTATTGTTTTTAACATTTTGTGGATTTCTAAATATTTTTTATTGATTTTAGGGTTTTGACATATTGAAGGGTTTTCATGGTTTTTTTAGAGTTTTTTTAATTGTTTTTTTTTGTGTTTTTAGGGTTATTTGGAGTTTTCTATGGATTTTAAGGTTTTTTGACTTTTTAATATTTTTAGGGGTTTATTGGTTTTTTTAATTTTCAGTGGTTTCTTGGATTTCTCTAATTTTTAGTTATTTTATAAATTTTTAGGAATTTTGTCATTTTTATGTTTTTAGGGATTTTGAGGGGGTTTAATGGGTTTTATTGTTTTTATGTTTTTTAGTGTTTTAGGATATTATGGTTATTTGTAGTTTTTTTAAAATTTTATGGGTTTAAATGGTTTATAAATATATTATAGGTTTTTATGGATTGGGTTTATTTTTTGGGGTTTGATTGTTTTTTGGGCTTTTTAGGGTTTTTATAATTTTTTAGGGTTTTAAGGGCTTTGTGAGTATTTAGTTTTTAATGTTTTTCATAGGGTTAAAATGTTTTTCAGTTTTTTATGTTATTAGGGATATTATAGATTTTTTTGTGTTTTAATGGTTTTAGGGTTTTTAGGGATTTTTTTGTATTTTTTGTTTTTATTGTTTTTATTTCTTTAGAGTTTTTTTTGTTTTTTTGTTTTTTCATTTTTTAGAAGATTTAATAGTTTTATTGGTTTTATGGTTTTTTATTGTTTTTAGTGTCTTTAATATTTTTATTGACTTCTTTGGTTTTTAGGGGGTTTTATGTTTTTTATAGTTTATGGTTTTGTAGTGTTTTATGGGTTTTTCAAAATTTTCAGTTTTCACGAGTTTAAGTGTCATTAGGTTTTTATGTTTTTCATAAGGTTTTCATCATTTTAGGGGTTCTTACTTTTTAATAATTTTTTCAACATTTTTAGAATTTATATAATTTTTAGGTAATTGATTGTTTTCGAGGGTTTTTAGGACATTTCATATATCTATAGTTTTTATTATTTTTTCTGTTTTTGGGTTTTTTAACATTTTTAAGTGTTTTATATTTTTTAGATATTTTAATATTTTATGTTTATTAAATGGTCATTGAGGTATTATGTTGGTTTGGGGTTCTTTGGTTTTTATGGTAATTATGGTTTATAGGCATTTTTTTAGGTTTTTAGAGTTTTTAGAATTTTTATCTCTTTAGTCAATTTATGTGATTTTAGAGATTGAAAAAATTCTTATGGTTTTTAACGTTTTTTAAGAGTTTTTAAATTTTAGGTATTTTTTTGGGATTTTTTATATTTTATGGTATTTTCTGTTTTTAGTGATATAGTGAGGTTTAATTATTTTAGGGGGTTATGGTTCTTATTTTTTGGTTTTTAGGGATTTTATTGAGTATATTAGGGTTTTCAAGATTTTTTAAATTTCATTAGTTATTTTATAGGTTTAATGGGGTTTCATCATTTTTAGTGGTTTTAGGGTTTTATGGGTTTTCAGGGTATTAATTTATTTAGGTTTTTTGGGTTTTATTTTTTTATATTTTTTTTGGGTTTAGTGTTGTCACTATTTTTTTAGCATTTTTATTTGTCTTATGAGTTTTTGGTTTTAAATTTTTTCATAGGAAGTTTTTCATAGTTTTTGGGTTTTATATGTTATTATGGAATTTTTTGGGATTTATAATGTTATTTTAGTGTTTTGGGGAACCTTGAGGGTTTTATGGTTTGTATGGTCATTATAGGCTTTTGGGGTTTTATGGATTTTAAGATTTTTTCTATTTAAATTTTTTTGAGGATTTTAAATGGTCGTTAGACTTTTTGGATGTTTATTATTGTTTTTATGGGATTTAAATGTTTTTATGGTTTTTATGGGATTTTATATTATTTTGGGTTTTCAGGGTTTTTAGGGTTTTGATGGATTTTACCATTTTGAGGTTTTTTGGGGTTTAAAGTGTTTTTAGGTTTTAAATATTTTCTTATTGTTTTTTGTGGTTTTACATTTTAGGGAACTTAAGGGTTTTTTTAATAATTATAGATTTTAGGTTTTTAAGTTATTTTGAGGGTTTTTAGGTAATTTCAGGGGTGCTTTATGAGTTTTTCGGAGTTTTGTGGGTTTTTGTTGTATTTAATGTTTATTATGGATTAAAGGGATTCTAAAATTTTTAGTGGGTTTTTATATTCATAGGTGGTTTATTTGTTTTATGTTTTTTTAGTATTTATTATGGGGTTTTAATGTATTTAGGGTTTTTAAATTTTTGGGGATTTTTAGGGCATTTTTAAGATATATACAGTTTTAGGGTTTTTTATAATTATTAGGGTTCTTTTTATTTTTATAGGGTTTATGGTTTTTATTGGGTTTTTTATTTTTTTATTATTCTAGTTTTTAAAATATTTTTATAGTTTTTATGGTTTTAATTGTTTAATGGGTTTTTAGAGTTTTTACTGGGGTTTTAGACATTTTATGTTTTTTTTGTTTTTTAAATTTTTATTGGTTTTTACGAGTTTTAGGGTTTTAGAAATTTTTATGTTTTTAAGGGTTTTAATTGTTTTTTTGGTTTTTATGGTTTTCTTAGGGGGGTTTATGATTTTTTTTATTTTTAAGGATTTTTAGTGATTTTGTAGGATTTTTTTTGTTTTTTGTTTTGTTTTTTTGAGACTATTATGGTTTTAGTGTTTTTAGTGACTTTAGAGTTATCATGGTTTTGTTGGAAATTTAATGTTTTTTTTGAGTTTTTAGGGTTTTATGGGTTTTTAGATTTCTATACATTTTTTGGGTATAAAGGGTTTTTAATGTTTTTATTTAGATCATATGATTTTAATTGGTTTTATGACTTTTTATTCCTTTTATGGTTTTTTGATTTATATAGTTTTTAGGGTTTTTAGGGGTTTTAGTTTTTTCTAGGTTTTTAGCTGTTTTTAGTATTTTATGGTTTTCTTAGGGGATTTCATAGTTTTTAATATTTTTACATTTTTAGGTTCTTTTCAGGATTTTATAGATTTTTATTTTTTATGGGTTTTTGGTATTTTAAGGGTTTTTAGGGTTTTAGGGGTTTTAAGGTTATTCAGTGTTCTTAGTTGTTTATTATTTTTAAAGGTTTTAATTTTTTTAAATGTTTGTAATTTTTTGAGGGATTAAAGGGTGTTTAGAGATTTTAGGGGTTTTAATGGTTTAGGTTTCTTTTGTTTTTATGGTGTTTTACAGTTTTTACGGTTTTACGGGGTTTTTATGGTTTATTAGTGTTTTAAAAAAAATTGTGGTTTAATGGATTTAAGTGTTTTTGAAAATTTATGGTTTTATTAGGGTATTTTTGGGTTTTCTTTTGTTTTTACACTTTACATATTTTTAGTTATTTTTAGTATTTTTTCCTTTTTTATATTTTTTGGGTTTTTAGGGATTTCATGATTAATATTTTTATGGTTTTATATGCTTTTTTGAGATTTTTGGAATTTTATTAGTTTTTAGTGATTTTAAGGTTTTTTAGTGTTTTTAATGTTTTAGAGGATTTGAGGGTTTTTATGGGATTTAGTGGTTTTTAATGTCTTGTAGGTTTTTATAGTTTTTTAGGCTTTTAGGTGTTTTATGGTATTTATTTTTTTTGGGTTTTTAATGTTATTAGGTTTTTAGTGGAATTATATCTTTTTAGGTTATAAAGTTTTCTTAGGGTTTTTGTAATTTTTTTAGGTTTTTTACATTTTTATAGATTTTATGTATTTTTTTTTATTTCTATGCTTTTTATGGTTTTTAGGTATTTTCTATGTTTTTGGGTTTTTTTGGGTTTTTTTGTTTTTTAAGGGTTTATAGTTTTTTAGTGTTTCAATATATTTTTTGGTTTAATGGGGTTTTAGAGTTTTTAGCGATTTTAAGGATTTCAAGGATCTTAATGGATTATGGGTTTTCAGTGTTTTATCATTTTAGGGTATTTTTAATTGATTTATGTGTTTTTTCATTTTTTTGGCTTTTTAAGGTTTTTTATTAATTTAATGAATTTAAGGTTTTATTAATGTTTATTAGTTTATTATGGTATTAAACATTTTTTTAGTATTTAAGTATTTTTAGAATTTTTATGGTTTCTTAGTATTTATGTATTTTTAGGGTTTTTTGGTTTTTTGGTTTTTTGAGTTTTTAGGGTGTTTTAATTTATTAATGGTTTTAAGGTTTTGTATAGTTTTTTAACGTTTTAATCAGTTTTTGGGGGATTAAAGGTTTTTAGGGGTTTATTTTTCTTATTTCTTATGGTTTTTAGGGTCCTTTATGGATTTTTGTTTTCTATAGTTTTTATGGACTTCAAGTGTTTTTTGGTTTTTAAGGTCTTGTTAGGGGTTTTCAGGATTTTTAGTGTTTTTAACTTTTTTTATTTTTTCATTTATTTGTATTTTATGGTTATTTACGGTGTTCGAAGATTTTGATGGTTTTTAGGATTTTTGGAGTTTTTATCATTTTTAGGTTTCTTAGGGGTTTGAAGCGGGATTTGGTTTCTAAGGATTTCTTATGTATTAAATTTTTTTTTGGGTTTTTTTCTGGATTTTGGGGCGATTTTTAGTATTTTAATGTTTTAAGGGTTTTGTTGGGATTTTTATGTTTTTTAAGGTTTTTATGATTTTTATGATTTTTATTTGGGTTTTTGGGTATCATATGAGTTTTTATGGTCTAGTGGTTCCACGATTATTTTATATTTTTTTAATATTTTAGGGGATTAAATGGGTTTTATAGTTCCTATAAGTTTTATGATTTTTATGGGTTTTTGGGGGTTAACGGTTTTTAGGGGATTTTATTGTATTTAGTTGTTTTAGGGGTTTTAGAATTTTTTATGGTTTTAAGGGTTTTATGTGTTTTTTGGGTTCTATGGTTTTATTTTTGTTTTTTAGTGGGTTTAGGATTTTTATGTTTTACAAATTTTGAGTATTTTTTATGATTTTTAATTATTTTTGGGATTTTTAGGGTTATATGGTTTTCTTTATTTTTTCAATCTTTTTGTTTTCTAGATTTTGGGTTTTTGATGGATTTTAGGTATTTTTAACATTTTGATATGTTTTAATAGTTTCTAGAGTTTTTAATGGGTTTTTTTGTATTTTATGTTTTTTTTATGGTTTTTACAATTTTTGTGGTTTTTAGGGTTTTGATGGTTTTTAGGGGTAATATAATTTTTTTAGGTATTTATGTGTTTCAAATGTTTTGAAAATTTTAATATATTCCTTGGGTTTCTCAGTGTTTAGTGTGTTTTATGTTTGAAAGGATTTTAATAGATTTTTTAGTATTTTTATAATTTTTTACATTTTTAGGGGATTAACGGGGTTTTAGGGTTTTTAGTTGATATTTGGGTTCTTTGGGTCTTTAGGATTTTTAATGGGGTTTTTAGGGGATGGGTTATAGTTTGGGGAGGGGGTTGGTTTTTAGGGTCTTTTAGGGTTTTATAGATTTTAGTGGTTTTTAGGTTTTTTTGGTGTTTTTAGTGTTTTTAGTTTTTTTAAGTTCTTCTTAGGATTTTTAGGGTTTTTATATTTTTGGGTTCTTTAGTGAATTTTTAGGATTTTTATGGGGTTTTAGGGTTTTTAATGATTTTTTGGGTACTTATGGTTTTTAGTGTTTTTAGGGATTTTATGGTTTTTAGGGGTATTTAGCTTTTTAGTGGTTTTATAATTTTATTAAGTTTTAAGGTTTTCTACAAGTTCTTCAAGGTGTTTTCATTTTTAGTTATTTTTTTGAAATTTTTAATGATTTTTATAGTTTTTAGTGATTTGGAGATTTGGCGTTTTTTTTCTGGATTTTTAGTTCTGTTTTATGAGTTTTTTGGTTTTTAGGGTTTTCAGAGATTTGGAGTTTTTTCTCAGTTTCTAGGGTTTTAGGAGTATTTTGGGTTTGTTAGTGGTTTTATGGGTTTTAGGGGTTTTATGTGTTTTTATGGTTTTAATGTTTTCTTCAGGGTTTTATGGTTTTATGGTTTTTTATGTTTTTAGTGATTTTCATGATTTTTAAGGAATTTTATGGGTTTTTGGGTTTTTAATGATTTTATGGGTTTTTAGTGTTTTAGGGTTTTTAATTTTTTTTAGAGATATCTAAATTTTTAAGGGAAATCAATGGTTTTTAGTATTTTTAGTGGGTTTTAATGTTTTTATGGGGTTTTGGTTTTTTATTTATTTACGAGTTTTATGGATTTTAAAGGAATTAGGGGATTTTAGGGGTTTTAGGTATTTTAGTGTTTCTAGGATTTTAGGGGTTTTCATTGTTTTTCGTTTTTCCATGTTTTCTTAGTTTTTTTTAAACTAATTATGGCATTTCTACCATTAATGAATTTTTAGGTCTCTTTACAAATTTTTCTGGGTTTTTTGTGTGTTTTAGAGATATTTATAGTTTTTTTTTCTTTTTTGAGTTTTTAGGCAGTTTAGTTTTTTTATTAATGATTTTAGGGTTTTAAAGAGTTCTATGTGTTTTTAGGGGTTCTAGGATTTTATAGGTTTTTGGGTTTTTAAAAATTGTTAATATTTTTATAGGATTTATGGGTTTTGGGGTCTTCTTTGGGATGTTAGGGTTTTAGAGTTTTTTAGGGTCTAAAGTGTTTTTATGTTTATAAGAATTCCTTAGGGGTTTTCTAGTTTTTACGGTATTTATGTTTTTCGGTATTTTTTTATGATTTTTTATATTTTAGGTATTTTGGGATTTTTGGGGTTCTTAGGGTTTTTATGATTTTTATGGTTATTTGGGTTTTTAAGAGTTTTTGAGTTTTTAGGGGTTCTATGGTTTTTTAGATTTTTTACATTTTTACAGGTTTAAAGGGTTCTTATAGTTTTTAGTCATATTTAGTGTTTTATTGGTTTTATGGTTTTTAATGTTTTATGAGTTTTACGTTTTATAACTTTTAGTGTCATTTAAGGGGTATTTATGTTTTTAGCATTTTTTAGGTTCTTAGGGGTTTTATGTGTTTTTATGTTTTTGTAATTTTCATAGGGGTTGTCTTATTTTTTAGGGTTTTTAACATTTTGTGGTTTTTTAAATATTTTTATTGATTTTAGGGTTTTGACATATTAAAGGGTTTTCATGGTTTCTTAGAGTTTTTGTAAAAGTTTTTTTTTTGTTTTTAGGGTTATTTTGAGTTTTCTATGGATTTTAAGGGTTTTATACTTTTTAATACTTTTAGGGGTTAATTGGGTTTTTTAGTTTTTAGGGGTCTCTTGGATTTCTCTGCTTTTAGTTATTTTTAAAAATTTTAGGGATTTTGAGGGGTGTTTTTTGGGTTTTTTAATGTTTTTATGTTTTTTAGTGTTTTAGGGTATTATGGTTATTTATATTTTTTTTATCATTTTAGGGGATTAAAGGGTTTATAAATATATTATAGGTTTTTTGGGATTGGGTGTATTTTTTGGGGTTTGAATGTTTCTTAGGGTTTTTAGGGGTTTTAGAGGTTTTAGTGTCTTTAGGGTCATTTAGAGGTTTTTAAGGTTTTTATAATTTTTTAGGGATTTAGGGGATTTGTGGGAATTTATTTTTTAATGTTTTTCATAGGGTATCAATTTTTTCAGTTTTTTAGGTTATTAGTGATATTATGTATCTTTTTGGGTTTTTATAGTTTTTAGGGTTTATATAGATTTTTTTGTATTTTTTGTTTTTATTGTTTTTAGTTTTTTTGATTTTTTTTGTTCATTTGTTTTTTCATATTTTAGAGTTTTTTTTGGTTTTATAGTTTTAATGGTTTTTAGTGTTTTTAGTGTTTTTAATATTTTTATTTACTTCTATGGTTTTTAGGGGGTTTTATGTTTTTTATTGTTTATGGTTTTGTAATTTTTTAAGGGTTTTTAAAAAATTTCAGTTTTCATGAGATTTAAGTGTCTTTAGGTTTTTATGTTTTTCATAGGGTTGTCATCATTTTAGGGGTTCTAACTTTTTAATAATTTTTTTGATATTTATAGAATTTAGATAATTTTTTGGTAATGGAGGTTTTTCGAGGGTTTTTAGGACATTTCATGTATCTATAGTTTTTTTTTTATTTTCTATTTTTTATTTTTTTAACATTTCTAAGTGTCTTATGTTTTTTAATTATTTTAAAAATTTTAGATTTTTAAATGGTTTTTGGGGTTTTAAGTGGGTTTAGGGTTTTTTGGTTTTTTTGTTTTATATGGTTTATAGGCCTTTTTTTAGGTTTTTAGAGTTTTTAAAAATTTTATCTTTTTAGTCAATTTATGTGATTTTAGTGTTTGAAAAATTTATTATGGTTTTTAAAGGTTTTTAGGTGTTTTACATTTTAGGGATTTTTTTTGGGAATTCTTGGATTTTATAGTATTTTCTGTTTTCAGTGATATAGTGAGGTTTTATTATTTTAGGGGGTTATGGTTATTATTTTGTGTTTTTAGGGTTTTTATTGAGTAATTTAGGGTTTTCAAGATTTTTTAAATTTCTTTAGTTATTTTATAGGTTTAATGGGGTTTCATAATTTTTAGTGGTTTTAGGGTTTTATGGGTTTTCATGGTATTATGTTTTTTAAGTTTTTATGGGTTTTATTTTTTTTAGATTTTTTTTGGGTTATAGTGTTTTCACTATTTTTTAGCATTGTTATTTGTCTTATGAGTTTTTGGTTTTTAATGTTTTCTTAGGGAGTTTTTCATTGGTTTTGGGTTTAATATGTTATTATGTATTTTTTTAATTTTTGGGATTTATATGTTATTTTAGTGTTTTGGGGAACTTTGAGGGTTTTATGGTTTGTATGGTCATTATAGGCTTTTGGGGTTTTATGGATTTTAAGGTTTTTTCTATTTTAATTTTTTTGAGGATTTTAAAGGGTCGTCAGTATTTTTGGATGTTTATTATTGTTTTTGTGTAATTTAAATGTTTTTAGGGTTTTTAGGGGATTTTATATTATTTTGGGTTTTTATGGTTTTTAGGGTTTTGATGGTTTTTAGCATTTTGAGGTTTTTTGGGGTTTAAAGTGTTTTTAGTTTTTAAATATTTTCTTATTCTTTTTCTGTGGTTTTACATTTTAGGTAACTTTAGGGGGTTTTTTTCAATAATTATGCATTTTAGGGTTTTAAGGTATTTTGAGGGTTTTTAGGGGATTTTAGGGGCGCTTTATGAGTTTTTAGGGGTTTTATGGTTTTTCATTGTATTTAATGTTTATTATGGATTAAAGGGATTCAAACTTTTTAGTGGGTTTTTATATTCTTAGGGGGTTTATTTGTATTATGTTTTTTAGTATTTCTTATGGGGTTTTAAGGTATTTAGGGTTATTAAATTTTTGGGGAATTTTAGGGCATTTTTAGGATATATACGGTTTTAGGGTTTTAGGGTTTTTGATAATTTTTAGGGTGCTTTTTATTTTTATAGGGTTTACGGTTTTTATTGGGTTTTTAATTTTTTTATTATTGTAGTTTTTTAAAATCTTATTATAGTTTTTATGTTTTTTAATTGTTTAATATGTTTTTAGAGTTTTTAGTGGGGTTTTTGGCATTTTATGTTTTTTTTGTTTTTTAAATTTTTATTGGTTTTTTATGGTTTTTACGATTTTATGGGTTTTAGAAATTTTTATGTTTTTAAGGGTTTTAATTGTTTTTTTGGTTTTTATTGTTTTCTTAGGGGGTTTTATGATTTTTTATTATTTTTAGGTATTTTTAGTGATTTTATAGGATTTGTTTTGTTTTGTTTTGTTTTTTTGAGACTATTATGGTTTTAGTGTTTTTAGTGATTTTAGAGTTATCATGGTTTTTTGGAATTTTAATGTTTTTTTGAGCTTTTAGGGTTTTATTGGTTTTTAGAGTTCTATACGTTTTTTGGGTATAAAGGGGTTTTAATGTTTTTATTTGGATCATATGGTTTTAATGGGTTTTATGACTTTTTAATCATTTTATGGTTTTTTTATTTTTATAGTTTTAGGGTTTTTAGGGGTTTTAGTTTTTTCTAGGTTTTTAGCATTTTTTAGTATTTTATGGTTTTCTTAGGGGATTTCATAGTTTTTAATATTTTTACATTTTTAGGTACTTTTAGGTATTTTATAGATTTTTATTTTTTATGGATTTTTGGTATTTTAAGGGTTTTAGGGTTTTAGGGGTTTTAAGGTTGTTTTGTGTTCTTAGTTTTTTATTGTTTTTAAGGGTTTTAAATTTTTTAAATGCTTGTAATGTTATTTGGGGATTAAAGGGGGTTTAGAGATTTTAAGGGTTTTAATGGTTTATAGGTTTCTTTTGTTTTTATGGGGTTTTACGGTTTTTAGGGTTTAAAAGGGTTTTCATTGTTTTTTAGTATTTTTAAAAAAAATTGTGGTTTAATGGATTTATGTGTTTTTAAAAATTTAAGGTTTTCTTAGGGTATTTTTGGGTTTTTTTGTTTTTACACTTTACATATTTTTATTTCTTTTTTGGATTTTTTCCTTTTTTATATTTTTTTGGGTTTTTAGGGATTTCATGATTAATATTTTTAAGGTTTTATATATTGTCTTGGGATTTTAGGCATTTTATTAGTTTTTAGGGATCTTTAAGGTTTTTAGTGTTTTTAATGTTTTAGGGGTTTTGAGGGTTTTTATTGGATTTAGTGGTTTTTAATGTTTTATAGGTTTTTATATTTTTTTATGTATTTAGGTGTTTTATGGTATTTATTTTTTAGGGTTTTTAATGTTATTAGGTTTTTAGGGGAATTATGTATTTTTAGGTTATAAAGTTTTCTAAGGATTTTTGTAATTTTTTAGGTTTTTTACATGTTTATAGATTTTATGTATTTTTTGTTAATTCTATGCTTTTTATGTTTTTAGGTATTTTCTATGTTTTTGGGTTTTTTGGGTTTGTTTTGTTTTTTAAGGGTTTATGGTTTTTTAGTGTTTTAATATATTTTTTGCTTTAATGGGGTTTTAGAGTATTTAGCGATTTTAAGGATTTCTATGATCTTAAATGATTATGGGTTTTCAGTGTTTTATCATTTTAGGGTATTTTTAATTGTTTTATGTGTTTTTTCATTTTTTTGGCCTTTTAGGGTTTTTTAGTAATTTAATGAATTTAAGGTTTTATTACTGTTAATTAGTTTATTATGGTTTTTAACATTTTTTTAGTATTTAAGTACATTTATAATTTTTATGGTTTCTTAGGATTTAGGTATTTTTAGGGTTTTTTGGTTTTTTGGTATTTTGATTTTTTTGGTTTTTAGGGTGTTTTAATTTATTAAGGGTTTTAAGGTTTTGTAGAGTTTTTTAACGTTTTAATCAGTTTTTTGGGGGTTTAATGGTTTTTAGGGGTTTATTTTTCTTATTTCTTATGGTTTGTAGGGTCCTTTATGGATTTTAGTTTTCTATGGTTTTTATGGACATGAAGTTTTTTTAGGTTTTTAAGGTCTTGTTAGGGGTTTTCAGGATTTTTATTGTTTTTTACTTTTTTTTTATTCTTACAATTATTTGGATTTTATGGTTATTTACGGTGTTCGAAGATTTTGATGGTTTTTAGGATTTTTGGAGTTTTTATCATTTTTAGGTTTCTTAGGGGTTTGAAGTGGGATTTGGTTTCTAAGGATTTCTTATGTATTAAAATTCATTTTTGGGTTTTTTTGGATTATGGGGCCATTTTTAGTATTTTAATGGTTTAAGGGTTTTTTTTGGGATTTTGATGTGTTTTAAGGTTTTTTATGATTTTTATGATTTTTATTTGGGTTTTTTGGTATCATATGAGTTTTTATGGTCTAGTGGTTCCACAATTATTTTATATTTTTTAATATTTTAGGGGATTAAATGGGTTGTATTTTTCATAGAAGTTTTATGATTTTTATGGGTTTTGGGGTTTAATAGTTTTTAGGGGATTTTATTGTATTTAGTGGTTTTAGGGGTTTTATAATTTTTTATGGTTTTAAGGGTTTATGTGTTTTTTGGGTTCTATGGTTTTATTTGTGTTTTTTCGTGGGTTTAGGATTTTTATGTTTTACAAATTTTGAGTATTTTTTTTATGATTTTTAATTATTTTATTGATTTTTAGGGTTATATGGTTTTTTTATTTTTCCAATTTTTTTGTTTTCTAGATTTTGTGTTTTTGATGGATTTTAGGTATTTTTAACATTTTGAGATGTTTTAAGAGTTTCTAGAGTTTTCAATGGGTTTTTTTGTGTATTTTTTGGGTATTTTACGGTTTTTACAATTTTTTCGGTTTTTGGGGTTTTGATGGTTTTTAGAGGTAATATAATTTTTTTAGGTATTTATGTATTTTAAATGTTTTTAAAATTTTAATATCTTCCTTGGGTTTCTCAGTGTTTAGGGTGTTTTATGTTTGAAATGATTTTAATATATTTTTTAGTAATTTTATACTTTTTTACATTTTTAGGGGATTAACGGGGTTTTAAGGTTTTTAGTGGATATTTGGGTTCTTTGGGTATTTAATATTTTTAATGAGGTTTTTAGGGGATGGGTTATGGTTTGCGGAGGGGTTGGTTTTTAGGGTCTTTTAGGGTTTTATAGATTTTAGTGGTTTTTATGTTTTTCTTGTGTTTTTAGTGTTTTTAGTTTTTTTATGTTATTCTTAGGGTTTCTAGGTTTTTTATATTTTTGGGTTCTTTAGGGAATTTTTAGGATTCTTATGGGGTTTTAGGGTTTTTAATTATTTTGTGGGTACTTATGGTTTTTTAGTATTTTAAGGGTTTTTTTGTTTTAGGGGTATTTAGCTTTTTATTGGTTTTATAATTTTTTTAGGTTTTAAGGTTTTCTACAAGTTCTTCAATGTGTTTTCATTTTTATGTATTTTTTTGAAATTTATATTGATTTTTATAGTTTTTAGTGATTTGGAGATTTAGAGTTTTTTCTGGATTTTTAGTTCTGTTTTATGATTTTTTTGGTTTTATGGGTTTTTAGAGATTTGGAGTTTTTTCTGGGTTTCTAGGGGTTTAGGAGTATTTTTGGTTTATTATTGGTTCTAGGGGTTTTAGTTGTTTTATGTGTTTTTATGGTTTTAAGGTTTTCTTCAGGGTTTTTAGGGTTTTATGGTTTTTTTATGTTTTTAGTTATTTTCATGATTTTTAAGGAATTTTATGTGTTTTTGGGTATTTTAAGATTTTATGGGTTTTTAGTGTTTTAGGGTTTTTAATTTTTTTAGAGATATCTAAATTTTTAAGGGAAATCAGGGGTTTTTAGTGTATTTAGTGGGTTTTAATGTTTTTATGGGGTTTTGGTTATTTATTTATTTAGGGGTTTTATAGATTTTAAAGGAATTAGGGGATTTTAGGGGTTTTAGGTATTTTAGTGTTTCTAGGATTTAAGGGGTTTTCATTGTTTTTCGTTTTTTAATTTTTTCTTTGTTTGAAAGTGATTATGGCGTTTCTACCTTTAATGGATTTTTAGGTCTCTTTACAAAATTTTCTAGGTTTTTTTTGTGTTTTAGAGATGTTTATAGTTTTTGTTCTTTTTTGAGTTTTTAGGCAGTTTAGGTTTTTTTATTAATTATTTTAGGGTTTTAAAGAGTTCTAAGTGTTTTTAGGGGTTCTAGGATTTTATAGGTTTTAGGGTTTTTAAAAATTGATAATATTTTTATAGGATTTATGGGTTTGGGGTCTTCTTAGGAATTTTAGGGTTTTAGAGTTTTTAGGGTCTAAAGTGTTTTTATGTTTATAAGAATTCCTCAGGTGTTTTCTAGTTTTTACGGTATTTATGTTTTTTGATATTTTTTATGATTTTTTATATTTTAGGTATTTTGGGATTTTTGGGGTTCATAGGGTTTTTATGATTTTTATGGTTATTTGGGGTTTTATGTGTTTTTGAGTTTTTAGGGGTTTTATGGTTTTTTTTGAGTTTTTAACATTTTTACAGGTTTAAAGGGTTCTTATAGTTTTTATTCATATTTAGTGTTTTATTGGTTTTATTTTTTTTAATGTTTTATGAGTTTTACGTTTTATGACCTTTTAGTGCCATTTAAGGGGTATTTATGTTTTTATCATTTTTTAGGTTCTTAGGGGTTTTATGTGTTTTTATGTTTTTGTGATTTTCATAGGGTTTGTCTTATTTTTTAGGGTTTTTAACATTTTTTGGTTTTTATAAAATTTTTATTGATTTTAGGGTTTGGACATATTAAAGGGTTTTCATGGTTTTTTAGAGTTTTTGTAAAAGTTTTTTTTTGTTTCTAGGGTTATTTTGAGTTTTCTATGGATTTTAATTTTTTTAAACATTTTAATATTTTTATGGGTTTATTGGGTTTTTTAGTTTTTAGTGGTTTCTTGGATTTCGCTGCTTTTAGTTATTTTAAAAAAATTTATTGATTTTGAGGGGGGGTTTTGGGTTTTTAATGTTTTTATGTTTTTTAGTGTTTCAGGGTATTATAGTTATTTATATTTTTTATCATTTTAGGGGTTTAAAGGGTCTATAAATATATTATAGGTTTTACGGTTTGTGTGTATTTTTTGCAGTTTGAATGTTTTTTGGGGTTTTTAGGGGTTTTATTGTTTTTATGGTCATTTAGAGGTTTTGAAGGTTTTTATAATTTTTTAGGGATTTAAGGGATTTGATTGAATTTATTTTTTAATGTTTTTCAAAGGGTTTCAATGTTTTCAGTTTTTTTAGGTTATTAGTGATATTATGTATCTTTTTTGGTTTTTATGGTTTTTAGGGTTTTTTTGGATTTTTTTGTATTTTTTGTTTTTATTGTTTTTAGTTTTTTAGAATTTTTTTAGTTTTTTCATATTTTAGAGTTTTTATTAGTTTTATAGTTTTAATGGTTTGTAGTGTTTTTAGTGTCTTTAATATTTTTATTGACTTCTATGGTTTTTAGGGGGTTTTATGTTTTTTATTGTTTATGGTTTTGTAGTTTTTTAAGGGTTTTTAAAAATTTTCAGTTTTCATGGGATTTAAGTGTCTATAGGTTTTTATGTTTTTTCTAGATTTGTCATCATTTTAGGGGTTCTTACTTTTTAATAATTTTTTAGATATTTTTAGAATCTATATAATTTTTTGGTAATTGAGGGTTTTCGAGAGTTTTTAAGACTTTTCATGTATCTATAGTTTTTATTATTATTTTTTCTATTTTTGGGTTTTATAAACATTTGTAAGTGTTTTATGTTTTTTAATAAATTTAATATTTTTAGATTTTTAAATGGTTTTTGGGGTTTTAAGTGGGTTTAGGGTTCTTTGGTTTTTTGGGTTTATATGATTTATATGCATTTTTTTTAGGTTTTTAGAGTTTTTAAATTTTTTATCTTTTTAGTCAATTTATGTGATTTTAGTGTTTGAAAAATTTCTTATGGTTTTAAAGGTTTTTAGGAGTTTTTACATTTTAGGGATTTTTTTAGGATTTTTTGGATTTTATGGTATTTTCTGTTTTTAGTGATATAGTGAGGTTTTATTATTTTAGGGGGTTATGGTTTTTATTTTGTGTTTTTAGGGTTTTATTGAGTATTTTAGGGTTTTCAAGATATTTTAAATTTCTTTAGTTATTTTAAAGGTTTAACGGGGTTTCATAATTTTTAGTGGTTTTAGGGTTTTATGGGTTTTCAGGGTAGTAAGTTCTTTAGGTTTTTATGGGTTTTATTTTTTTTATATTTTTTTTGGTTTATAGTGTTTTCACTATTTTTTAGCATTTTTATTTGTCTTATGAGTTTTAGGTTTTTAATGTTTTCTTAGGGAGTTTTTCATTGGTTTTGGGTTTTATATATTATTATGGATTTTTTTTATTTTTTTAGGATTTATATATTATTTTAGTGTTTTGGGGAAATTTGAGGGGTTTATGGTTTGTATGGTCATTATAGGCTTTTGGGGTTTTATGGATTTTATGGTTTTTTCTATTTTAATTTTTTTGAGGATTTTAAAGGGTCGTCAGACTTTTTGGAAGATTATTATTGTTTTTATGGGATTTAAATGTTTTTAGGGTTTTTAGGGGATTTTATATTATTTTGGGGTTTTTGGGTTTTGATGGTTTTTAGCATTTTGAGTTTTTTTGGGGTTTAAAATGTTTTTAGGTTTTAAATATTTTCTTATTGTTTTTCTGTGGTTTTACATTTTAGGGAACTTAAGGGGTTTTTTTCAATAATTATGGTTTTTAGGGTTTTAAGGTATTTTGAGGGTTTTTAGGGGATTTTAGGGGTGCTTTATGAGTTTTTTGGGGTTTTATGGTTTTTTGTTGTATTTAATGTTTATTATGGATTAAAGGGATTCAAAATTTTTAGTGAGTTTTTATATTCTTCGGGGGTTTTTTTATGTTTTTTAGTGTTTCTTATGGGGTTTTAATGTATTTAGGGTTTTTAATTATTGGGGATTTTTAGGGCATTTTCAGGATATATACGGTTTTAGGGTTTTAGGGTTTTTGATAATTATTAGAGCACTTTTTATTTTTATAGTGTTTACGGTTTTTATTTGGTTTTTAATTTTTTTTATTATTGTAGTTTTTAAAATCTTATTATAGTTTTTATGGTTTTTAATTGTTTAATGGGTTTTTAGAGTTTTCAGTGGGGTTTTAGGTATTTTATGTTTTTTTTGCTTTTTAATTTCTTATTGGGTTTTTATGGTTTTTACGATTTTTAGGGTTTTAGAAATTTTTCTGTTTTTAAGGGTTTTAATTTTTTTTGGTTTTTATTGTTTTTTTAGGGTGTTGTATGATTTTTTTATTTTTAGGTATTTTTAGTGATTGTGTAGGATTTGTTTTTTTTTTGTTTTTTTGAGACTATTATGTTTTTAGTGTTTTTAGAGATTTTAGAGTTATCCTGGTTTTTTGGGAATTTTAATGTTTTTTGAGTTTTTAGGGTTTTATGGGTTTTTAGAGTTCTATACGATTTTGGGTATAAAGGGGTTTTAAAGTTATTATTTGGATCATATGGTTTTAATGGGTTTTATGACTTTTTAATCATTTTATGGTTTTTTGATTTTTATAGTTTTTAGGGTTTTTATGGGATTTAGTTTTTTCTAGGTTTTTAGCAGTTTTTAGTATTATATGGTTTTCTTAGGGGATTTCATAGTTTTTAATATTTTTACATTTTTAGGTACTTTTAGGTATTTTATAGATTTTTATTTTTTACATATTTTGGGTATTTTAAGGGGTATTAGGGTTTTAGGGGTTTTAAGGTTATTTTGTGTTCTTAGTTTTTTATTATTTTTAAGGTTTTTAAATTTTTTAAATGTTTGTAATGTTTTTTAGGGATTACATGGGGTTTAGAGATTTTAGGGGTTTTAATGTTTTATAGGTTTCTTTTGTTTTATGGGGTTTTACGGTTTTTACGGGTTTAAAGGGTTTTAATGGTTTTTTAGTGTTTTTTTAAAAAAATATGGTTTAATGGATTTAAGTGTTTTTAAAAATTTAAGGTTTTCTTAGGGTATTTTTGGGTTTTTTTTACACTTCACATATTTTTATTTCTTTTTAGGATTTTTTCCTTTTTTATATTTTTTTGGGGTTTTAGGGATTTCATGATTAATATTTTTATGGTTTTATAAGTTTTTAGGGATCTTTAAGGTTTTTTAGTGTTTTTAATGTTTTAGAGGTTTTGAGGGTTATTATGGGATTTAGTGGTTTTTAATTTTTTATAGGTTTTTATAGTTTTTTATGTTTTTTGGTGTTTTATGGTATTTATTTTTTAGGGTTTTTAATGTTATTAGGTTTTTAGGGGAATTATGTCTTTTTAGGTTATAATGTTTTCTTAGGGTTTTTGTAAATTTTTAGGGTTTTTACATGTTTATAGATTTTATGTATTTTTTAGTATTTCTATGCTTTTTATGGTTTTTAGGTATTTTCTTGCATTTTTGGTTTTTTTTGGGTTTGTTTGGTTTTTTAAGGTTTTATGGTTTTTTAGTGTTTTAATATATTTTTTGGTTTAATGGGGTTTTAGAGTTTTTAGTAATTTTAAGGATTTCTAGGATCTTAATGGTTTATGGGTTTTTAGTGTTTTATCATTTTTAGGGTATTTTAAAATATTTATGTGTTTTTTCATTTTTTTTGTTTTTTAGGGTTTTTAGTAATTTAATGAATTTAAGGTATTATTAATGTTTTTTAGTTTATTATGGTTTTTAACATTTTGTTAGTATTTAAGTATTTTTATTATTTTTATGGTTTTTTAGGATTTATGTATTTTTAGGGTTTTAGGGTTTTTTGGTTTTTTGGTTTTTTGGGTTTTTAGGGTGTTTTTATTTATTAAGGGTTTTAAGGTTTTGTAGAGTTTTTTATCATTTTAATTAGTTTTGGGTGTTTATAGGTTTTTAGGGGTTTATTTTTTTTAATTCTTATGGTTTTTAGGGTCTTTTATGGATTTTAGTTTTCTATGGTTTTTAAGGTCTTGAAGTGTTTTTAGGTTTTTAAGGTCTTGTTAGGGGTTTTTAGGATTTTTAGTGTTTTTTACTTTTTTTTATTTTTAAAATTATTTGGATTTTTATAGTTATTTAGGGTGTTTGAAGATTTTGATGGTGTTTAGGATTTTTCGAGTTTTTATCATTTTTAGGTTTCTTAGGGGTTTGAAGGGGGTTTGGTTTGTAAGGATTTCTTATGTATTAAAATTGCCTTTTGGGTTTTATATTTTTTTTGGGATTTTGGGGCCATTTTTATTATTTAAATGTTTTAAGGTATTTTTTTGGATTTTGATGTGTTTTATGGTTTTTTTTTTGATTTTTAGGATTTATATTTGGGTTTTTATGTATCATATGAGTTTTTATGGTCTAGTGGATCCACGGTTATTTTATATTTTTTTAATATTTTAGGGGATTAAATGGGTTTTTATAGTTCATAGAAGTTTTATGATTTTTATGGGTTTTGGGGTTTAATGGTTTTTAGGCGATTTTATTGTATTTAGTGGTTTTAGGGGTTTTATAAATTTTTATGGTTTTAAGGGTTTTAAGTGTTTTTTGGTTTCTATGGTTTTATTTGTGTTTTATAGTGGGTTTAGGATTTTTATGTTTTACAAATTTTGAGTAATTTTTTATGATTTTTAATTATTTTAGGGATTTTTAGGGTTATATGGTTTTCTTTATTTTTTCAATTTTTTTGTTTTCTAGATTTTGAGTTTTTTATGGATTTTAGGTATTTTTAATATTTCGAGATGTTTTAAGTGTTTCTAGAGTTTTCAATGGATGTTTTTTTTGTATTTTATGTGTTTTTATGGGTTTTTATGATTTTTGTGGTTTTTAGGGTTTTTGATGGTTTTTAGGGGTAATATAATTTTTTTAGGTATTTAGGTGTTTTAAATGTTTTTAAAATTTTAATATCTTCTTTGGGTTTCTCAGTGTTTAGGGTGTTTTACGTTTGAAAGGATTTGATTATATTTTTTAGTATTTTTATACTTTTTTACATTTTTAGGGGATTAACGGGGTTTTAGGGTTTTTAGTGGATATTTGGGTTCTTTGGGTCATTAGGATTTTTAATGAGGTTTTTAGGGGATGGTTTATGGTTTGGGGGGGGGGGGTTGGTTTTTAGGGTGTTTTAGGGGTTTATAGCTTTTACTGGTTTTTAGGTTTTTTTGGTTTTTTTAGTGTTTTTAGTTATTTTAAGTTCTTCTAAGGGTTTTTAGGGTTTTTATATTTTTGGGTTCTTTAGAGAATTTTTAGGATTTTTATGTGGTTTTAGGGTGTTAAAGGTTTTTTTGGGTAATTGTGGTTATTTAGTGTTTTTAGGGTTTTTATGGTTTTTAGGGGTATTTAGCTTGTTAGTGGTTTTATAATTTTTCGAGGTTTTATGGTTTCCTACAGGTTCTTCAAGGTGTTTTCATTTTTAGGTATTTTTTTGAAAATTATATTGATTGTTATATTTTTTTTGGTTTTTAGGGATTTTTGGGGATTTAGAGTTTTTAGGGGTTTGGGTTTTAATGTATTTTAGGGGATTGGGTTTTTAGGGTCTTTTTAGTGATTTACTTTTTTTAGATTAAGGGGGGTGAAATGTTTTAGTTTTTTATGGTTTTATTATGGGTTTCTAGAGTTTTAACGGTTTTTATGAGGTTATGGATTTTTAGTTCTCTTTTATGATTTTTTTTCGTTTTTAGGGTTTTTAGAAATTTGGAGTTTATTCTGGGTTTCTAGGGTTTTATGAGTTTTTGGGTTTGTTAGTGGTTTTGGGGGTTTTATGTGTTTTATGTGTTTTTATGGTTTTAATGTTTTCTTCAGGTTTTTTAGGGTTTTATGGTTTCTTATGTTTTTAGTAATTTTCATGATATTTAAGGAATTTTATGGGTTTTTGTGTTTTTAAGGATTTAATGGGTTTTTAGTGTTTTAGGGTTAATAATTTTTTTTGGAGATTTCTAAAATTTTAAGGGAAATCAGGGGTTTTTAGTGTTTTTAGTGGGTTTTAATATGTTTATGGGGTTTTGGTTTTTTATTTATTTAGGGGTTTTATGGATTTTAAAGGAATTTGGGGATTTTAGGGGTTTTAGGGATTTTAGTGTTTCTAGGATTTAAGGGGTTTTCATTGTTTTTTGTTTATCATGTTTTCTTAGTTTGTTTTAGAGTGATTATGGAATTTCTACCTTTAATGGATTTTTTAGGTCTCTTTACAAATTTTTCTGGGTTTTCTTTGTGTTTTAGAGATGTTTATAGTTTTTGTACTTTTTTGAGTTTTTAGGCAGTTTAGGTTTTTTTATTAATGCTTTTAGGTTTTTAAAGAGTTCCTAGTGTTTTTAGGGGGTTCTTGGGTTTTATAGGTTTTAGGGTTTTTAAAAATTGTTAATATTTTTATAGGATTTATGGGTTTTGGGGTCTTCTTAGGGATTTAAGGGTTTTAGTGTTTTTTGGGGTCTAAAGTGTTTTTATGTTTATAAGAATTCCTTAGGGGTTTTCTAGTTTTTACGGTATTTATGTTTTTTGGTATTTTTTATGATTTTTTATATTTTAGGTATTTTGGGATTTTTGGGGTTCATAGGGTTTTTATGATTTTTATAGTTATTTGGGTTTTTATGGGTTTTTGAGTTTTTAGGTGTTTTAAGGTTTTTTAGAGTTTTTAACATTTTTACAGGTTTAAAGGGTTCTTAGAGTTTTTAGTCATATTTAGTGTTTTATTGGTTTTATGGTTTTTCATTTTTTAGGAGTTTTACGTTTTATGACCTTTTAGTGTCATTTAAGGTGTATTTATATTTTTTTAGCATTTTTTAGGTTTTTAGGGGTCTTATGTGTTTTTATGTTTTTGTGATTTTCATAGGGGTTATCTTATTCATTAGGGTTTTTATCATTTTGTGGATTTTTATATATTTTTATTGATTTTAGGGTTTTGATATATTAAAGGGTTTTCATGGTTAATTTATAGTTTTTGTAAAAGTTTTTTTTATGTTTTAAGGGTTATTTTGAGTTTTCTATGGATTTTAAGGTTTTTAAACTTTTTAATATTTTAAGGGGTTTATTGGGTTTCTAGTTTTTATTGGTTTCTTGGATTTCTCTGATTTTTAGTTATTTTTAAATTTTTTAGGGATTTTGAGGGTGGGTTTTGGAGTTTTTAATGATTTTATGTTTTTTAGTGTTTTAGGGTATTATGGTTATTTATATTTTTTAACATTTTAGGGGTTTAAAGGGTTTATAAATATATTACAAGTTTTTAGGGTTTGGTTGTATTTTTTGGGGTTTGAATGTTTTTTGGGGTTTTTAGGGGTTTTACTGTTTTTAGGGTCATTTAGAGGTTTTTAAGGTTTTTATAATTTTTTAGGGATTTAAGGGATTTGTGGGTATTTATTTTTTAATGATTTTCATAGGGTTTCAATGTTTTCAGTTTTTTTATGTTATTAGTGATATTATGGATCTTATTGGGTTTTTATGGTTTTTAGGGTTTTTAGGGATTTTTTTTGTATTTTTTGTTTTTCTTTTTTTTAGTTTTTTAGATTTTTTTGTTTTTTTTTGTTTTTTCATATTTTAAAGTGTTTAATAGTTTTATAGTTTTAATGTGTTTTTAGTGTTTATAGTGTCTTTAATATTTTTATTGACTTCTATGGTTTTTAGGGGGTTTTATGTTTTTTTATAGTTTATGGTTTTGTAGTATTTTTAGGGTTTTTAAAAAATTCCAGTTTTCATGGGTTTTAAGTTTCTTTAGGTTTTTATGATTTTCATATGGTTTTCATCATTTTAGGGGTTCTTAAATTTTAATAATGTTATCGATATTTTTAGAATTTATATTACATTTTGGTAATTGACGGTTTCTGAGGCTTTTTATGACTCTTCATGTATCTATAGTTTTAATTATTTTTTCTGTTTTTGGGTTTTTTAACATTTTTAAGTGTTTTATGTTTTTTAAAGATTTTAATATTTTTTGATTTTTAAATGGTTTTTGGGGTTTAAAGTGGGTATGGGGTTCTTTGGTTTTTTGGGTTTATATGGCTTATATGCATTTTTTAGGTTTTTATAGTTTTTTAAAAATTTATCTTTGTAGTCAATTTATGTGATTTTAGTGTTTGAAAAATTTCTTATGGGTTTTAAATGTTTTTAGAAGTTTTTACATTTTAGGGATTTTTTTGGGATTTTTTGGATTTTATGGTCTTTTCTGTTTTTAGTGATATAGTGTGGTTTTATTATTTTAGGGGGTTATGGTTTTTATTTTGTGTTTATAAGGTTTTTATTGAGTATTTTAGGGGTTTCAAGATTTTTTAAATTTCCCTAGTTATTTTATAGGTTTAATGGGGTTTCATCATTTTTAGTGGTTTTAGGGTTTTATGGGTTTTCAGGGTATTATGTTTTTTAGGTTTTTATGGGTTTTATTTTTTTTAGATTTTTTTTGGGTTATAGTGTTTTTACTATTTTGTAGCATTTTTATTTGTCTTATAAGTTTTTGGTTTTTAATGTTTTCTTAGGGAGATTTTAATTGGTTTTGGGTTTTATATGTTATTATGGATATTTTTTTATTTTTTGGGATTTATATGTTATTTTAGTGTTCTGGGGAACCTTGAGGGTTTTATGGTTTGTATTGTCATTATAGCCTTTTGAGGTTTTATGGATTTTAAGTTTATTTCTATTTTAATTTTTTTGAGGATTTTAAAGGGTCGTCAGACTTTTTGGATGTTTATTATTGTTTTTATCTAATTTTAATTTTTTTAGGGTTTTTAGGGGATTTTATATTATTTTGGGTTTTTAGGGTTTTTAGGGTTTTGGTGGTTTTTAGCATTCTCAGGTTTTTTGGGGTTTAAAGTGTTTTTAAGTTTTAAATATTTTCTTATTGATTTTCTGTGGTTTTACATTTTAGGGAACATAGGGGGTTTTTTTGAAATAATTATGGTTTTTAGGGTTTTATGGTATTTTGAGGGTTTTTAGGGGATTTTAGGGGTGCTTTATATGTTTTTAGGGGTTTTATGGTTTTTCGTTGTATTTAATGTTTATTATGGATTAAAGGGATTCAAACTTTTTAGTGGGTTTTTTATATTCTTAGGGGGTTTATTTTTTTTTATGTTTTTTAGTATTTCTTATGGGGTTTTAATGTAATTACAGTTTTTAAATTTCTGGGGATTTTTTGGGCATTTTTAGGATATATACGGTTTTAGGGTTTCATGGTTTTTTATAATTATCAAGGTTCTTTTTATTTTTATTAGGTTTATGGTTTTTATTTGGTTTTTAATTTTTTTATTATTGTAGTTTTTAAAATCTTTTTATATTTTTTAAGGTTTTTAATTGTTTAATGGGTTTTTAGAGTTTTCAGTGGGGTTTTAGGGGTTTTAGTTTTTTCTAGGTTTTTAGCAATTTTTAGTATCTTATGGGTTTCTTAGGGGATTTCATAGTTTTTAATATTTTTACATTTTAGGTACTTTTAGGGATTTTATAGTTTTTTTTATGGATTTTTGGTATTTTAAGGGTTTTTAGGGTTTTGGGGCTTTTAAGGTCATTTTGTGTTCTTAGTTTTTTTTACTTTTTAAGGGTTTTAAATTTTTTAAATATTTGTAATGTTTTTTGGGGATTAAATGGGGTTTAGGGAATTTAGGGTTTCTAATGGTTTATATGTTTCCTTTGTTTTTATGGGGTTTTACATTTTTTATGGATTTAAGGGGTTTTTATGGTTTATTAGTGTTTTTTTTAAAAATGCGGTTTAATGGATTTAAGTGTTTTTAAACATTTATGGTTTTCTTAGGATATTTTTGGGTTTTTGTTGTTTTTACACATTACATATTTTTAGTTATTTTCTAATGGGTATTCATGGTTTTTTAGGTTTTACATTTTCAGGTATTTTTGTGTGTTTCTATTTATTTTTATATTTTTTTAGGGTTTTTAGGGTTTCCTTTATTTTAGGGTTTTAAGGGATATTAGGGTTTTATGTTTTTATATATTTTTTGAGTTTTTTAGGTTTTTAATGTATTTAGAGTTTTTAAAATTTTTAGGGGAATGAAGTATTTTATAGTTTTTGAGGTTATTTTAGATTTCTTATGGGGTTTTTATGGGGTTTTAATGTTTTAGTACTTTTATGGTTTTTAAAGGGTTAGGGTTTTTAGAATTTTTTAGATTTTTTGGGGGTTTTAAGTGTTATTTTGTTTTTATTGTGTTCTTAGGATTTTCAAATATATTTATGGATTTCTACATTTTAAGGTATTTTTAGTGATTTTTAGGATTTTTATGGTCATTATGGTTTTCTGTGGATTTGAGGTGTTTTGCTGTTTTTAAGGTTTTTAGTGTTTTTTAGGATTTTTAAGCATTTTAGTTATTTCAGGGGTTTAATGTATTTTTAGGTTTTAATGTTTTTCATTGGAAGTTTTAGGGTTTTAGGGATTTATGATTTTAGGGATTTTTATCTATTTTTATGATGTTTTTGGTTTTTACGTTTTTTAATGATTTTTTGTGGGTTTTTAGGTTTTAGGGATTTTAGTACTTTTATAGTTTTTAGGTTTTTAAGGGGAATTTCAGCTTTTTATGGAGGGTTATGTTATTTTAGAGTTTTTATAATTTTTAAGGGATTCAAGTGTTTCTATAGTTTTTAGTGGCATTTTAGCATTTTTGTATTTTAGGGTTTTTAATGCTTTTAGTATTTTTATGGATTTTTGTGGGTTTTAGGGTCATTTAGGAGTTTTAGAGTTTTTTTTTTGTTTTTTACTATTTTTATGCTTTTAGGGATTTTGAGGTATTAGTGTTATTAATGGTTTTAGTGTTTTATGATTTTTTTTATTTTTCTGTTTAGTTTTGAGTATTATAGGGGTTTTAAATTTTATAGAGTTTTAAACCATTTTTAGGTTTATAAATTTTTTTTATAGTTTTTAGTGGTTCGTTTGGGTTTTATTGGATTTTAGTGTTGTTTTATGGTTTTTAGTGGTTTAAATGTTTTTCTGGGTTTTTTTCTAGGGTATTTTTATGTTTTTAAGAATTTTAGGGATTTCTTTGAATTTTTTTGTTTTTAGGGGTTTATGGGTTTTTGAGGTTTTTTATTATTTTTTTGGGGGTTCATGGTTTTTAGGTATTAACACCATTAAGGGTTTTTAGAGTGTTTTATTTTTTTGTGCATTAATTTTTTTTGAGTTTTTAGTGTTTTTTATTTTTTTATATCATTTTGGTTTTTTTAATGTTTTTAGAGGTTTTTACAATTTTTTAGGTTTTTAGAATTTATGTGGTTTTCATAATTTTTTAGGTTTTTTGTGGTATAATGTTTCTTAGGATTTTAATGTTTTCATAAGGTTTTCAGTTTTTTTAGGTTTTTTACCTATTTTCGTATTTTTAGTGTTTTTATGGGTTTAGGTTTCTTAATTTATTTAGGTTTTTAATGGTTTCTTTGGATTTCTCATGGTTTTTATGGTTTCTTACTTTTTAGGTATTTTTAGTGATGTTTTTGAATTTTTATTGGTGTTTAGGTTTTTTTTGGGATTTTGAGTGTTTTAAGGGGGTTTCTGATTTTTAGAGCTATTTAGTGTTTTTATGGGTTTAATGGTTTTTTGAGTTTTTTTGTGGGGTTTTAGGGTATGATGTGTTTTTAGGGATTTGTAATGTTTTTTTGGGGATTTATATTTTTTAGGGTTATTAGCAGTTTTAGAGTTTTTAGGTTCTTTAGTGTTTTATGATTTTTTTGGGTTTTTTGTGTTTTTTGGTTTTTAAGTACTTATTATGGCTTTTTATTGCTTTTAGTCATTTTTTTGATTTTTTTGGATTTTTATTGATACATTAATATTTTTATGGTTTTTAGGTGTTTTAGGGATTTACATGGTTTTTAGGATTCTTAGGGGTTTTTACTTTTTTATTGTTTTTTGTGTTTTATAGTATTTTTTAGTTTTTAAGGGTTTTATGGGTTTTGTGATTTTTAACGTTTTCATATCTTTTAAGGTGTTTTATATTTTTTATTGTGTTTAAGGGTTTTTATGGGATTTCTGTGTTTTCATGGTTATTATGGGTGTTAAGGATTTAAATGGTTGTTGATGGTTTTTAGGATTTTTTTATTTTTTTTGGTTTTTTAGGTTTTTAATGATATTTAGGTTTTTAAATTATTTTTAGGTTTTTAATGTTTTTAGTATTTTCATGGTTCTTATGGTTTTCAATGTTTTTAGTTATTTTTATGTCTTTCAAGATTATTATGGTTTTTAGGGTCTTTTGGGATTTTGAGGGTCCTAAGGGTTTTTGTGGGTTTTAGGGATTATCGAATTAGTGGGTTATAGATTTTTTATCGGTTTTAAGAGATTTTAAATTTTTTTGGGGGTTTAATGTGATTTTAGAGTTTTAGTGGGTTTTTATTAGTTTTTTTTTGGTTTTTTGGTGTTATGGGTTTTTATGGTTTTTAGGGGTTTTATTGATTCTTGTTTTTCATTAGTTTTTTTGTGTTTTTTGAGGATCGTAAGGTTTTCTTAGGGGTTTTATTTATTTTTATGGAATTTTAAATTTTTTGGATTCTTATAGATTTCTTAAGATATTTATGGTTTTTTAGTTTTTAAGGATTTTTAGGGGTTTGGGTATTTTTTGAATTTTTTTGGGTTTTTTTGGTTTTTTTGGGTTTTAGTGTTTTTTTATATTTTTAGTGGTTCATAGTTTTTTAAATTTTTTAACTTTTATAGCAACATAAATAGTTTTTAGAGTTTTTTGTGGTTTTGAGTGGATTTTGGGATTTTTTTAAATTTTAGGGGTTTTAGGTTTTTTAGAGATTATATTTTTTTGCATTTTTTTGGTTTTTAGGAGTTTTAAGTGTTATTATGATTTTGAGTTTTGTTTAGGGTTTTTCATTTTTTAGGATTTCTAATCGTTTTAGAGATTTTACGGGTTATAGGATTTTTTTTGTTTTTTAAGATTTTTAAGGACCTTGATGGATTTTAGGGTTTTAATCATTTTTTAGAGTATTTGATTATTAGGGATATAAAGGTTTTTATACTTTTTAATGGTTTTAGAAGTTTAATGATATTTTAGATTTTGTATATTTTTTCATGGTACTTTTGGGGATTTTATAAATTTTTAATGTTTTTACAAGATTTTTTAGTTTTTTAGTTTTTTAAGGTTTTGGGGTAACTTTAGGGTTTTTAGGTATTTTAGTGGTTTTATGTTATTGAGGGTTTTAATAGATTTTCATTTTTTTGTCTTCTTGGGATTTTCATGGTTTTTAGGGTTTTCTACATTTTAGGGTTTTTAGGGATTCTTTAATTTTATTGGTTTTTAGAGGGTTTAAGGATTTTTTATGTTTTTAGGGTTTTTAAGGTTTTAGGTTATTTCGATCATAAGGATTTAATAGATTATTTAGGGATTATAACCATTTTTAGGTTTTTATGGTTTTCTCATGTTTTTTTCATGGTTTTTATTGTGTTTATGTATTTTGGGTTTTTTGGGATTAATAATGATTTATATAGTTTTTCAGGGTTTGATAGATTTTGACGGTTTTTTGGGTTTTTATTTGTTTTAGGGTTTTATGGTTTCTTTTGGGTATTTATGGATCTTTTTAGTCTTTAGAGTTTGAAGGGTTTCTGAGGATTTTGGATAATTCAAGGATTTAAAGGTTGTCTAGAGTTTTATTGGTTATTTTAGCTTTGTTATGGGTTTTTAGGGGTTTTTAATGTTTTAGGGTTATTATGGTTTTTAGGAGATTTGGTTTTTAGTATCAATTTATGTTTTCTATGGTTTTTAGTGTTTTTTAGATTGGGGGGGATTAAATTTTATTACGTTTTTTAGTTTTTTCTTATCTTTTTCCAGTGTTTATATGTGTGTTTACACTTTTATGTAGTTTTAGTGATTTTTTTAGAATTTTTATAGTTTTTTTTGTTTTTATGGACTATTAGGCCTTTTAGTTTATTAAGGATTTGTTATTTAGGGATTTAAAATTTTAGGTTATTAAGGGTTTAATTTTTTAAGGTTTTTAATATTTTTTTAGTATATTCAAGTTTATTAGGGTTAATTATATTTTTAGGGATTTTTACAGGTTTATTTTATTATTTTATAGTTTTTATGTTTTTATGGATTTTTTGGGTTTTATGGTTTATTTAGTTTTTTTAGTTTTTTGAGGTTCTTAGTGTTTTTAATTTTTAATATTTTTTTAATGTTTTTAGGGGATTAAGAGATTCATAGAGTTTTTAGTGTGTTTTAATGTTTTATGGATTTTTAGGGGTTTTAATCATTTTGGTGGATTTATATTTTTTAGTGATTTTTGGGTGTTTTAGGGTTTTGGTTTTTAGAATTATTTAGTTTTTAGGGGTTTAATTTTTTTGGATTTATCTTGTTTTCATATTTTTTTAAGGTTTTATAGTGTTTTATTTTCTTTTGAGTGATGTTTAAGGATTTTTTAGTTTTTTTATAATCTTTTTTGTAATTTTAGTATTTTGAGGGCTTTACAGTTTTTTTTTTGTTTTTTGGGAATTTAAAATTTTTTGAGTTTTTAGGGGGTTTTAGGTTTTGTATTTTTTTTAAACTTTTTCTCAGTTTAATGGGTTTTTATAGTTTTCATGGTTTTTAGTGTTTTTATGGATTTTTAAGGTTATTAATGTTTTTAAGGGTTTAAAGGGTTTAGGGGACTTTTAGGGGTTTTAATTTTTTTAGGAGTTTTAAATGTCTTTTGGTTTTTAATGATTTCTTACAGTATTTCTTGGTTTTTATAGTTTTTTATATTTTTATTGATTTTTTTATATTTTTTTATTATTTTATGTGTTTGAGGTTCTTTATGTTTCTTTAGGGGTTTTAAGGTTTTATGGGTTTTGATGGTGGATTTAAGGGTTTTTTTAGTTTCATTGTGTTTTTAAGGTTTTTAGATTTTTTATTAAAAAAAATAGGTTTAAAGGGTTTTTAGAGTTTTTAGAGTTTTTAGTAGTTTTAGTGTTTTTATGGTGTTTTTGGGGTTTTATATGTTCTTATGTTTTTGGGGTTGTTAATTTCTTTTAGGGGTTTTATAATTTTTTTTGTTGCTAGGGTTTGTATTTTTTTTTAGTTTTTTTATCAATTGTTATGGCTTTTTTAGGATTTGGCGTTTTATTGTTTTAGGTATTTTTAAGGATTTTTATTAATTTTTATGAGTTTTTAGGGTTTTCATGTATTTGTAGGGTTTTATTGGGTTTTTAGGTTTTTTGGGGTGTTAGTGTTTTTTAGGTTTTTAGTGGTTTTAAGTGTTTTCAGACTCTTAAGGTTTTATTAGGGGTTTTCAGGATCATTTTTCTTTATTAAATTTTTATGGGATTTTAGGTATTTTATGGTTTTTAGGGTGTTTTGGGAATTGAATGTTTTTAGGGATTTATAGATTATATGGTTTTATCATGGGGGGGGGGTTATGGTTTTTTGAGTTTTTTTGGATTTTAATGTTTTTAGAGTTTTTATAATTAGAATGGTTTAAAGGGGTTTTTTTGTTTCTTGTTTTCTTACAATGTTAATAAGGTTTTTAAGGGTTTTTTATGGTTTTTTGGGATTTCTAGGGTTTTAAGAGTTTTGGGATTTTGCGAGTGTTTATTTTGAATTTTAGTGGTTTTAGGTGTTTTTTTGTTTTTCATATGTTTTTTCAGTGATTTTTGGGTTATTTATGTTTTTAGGGAATTTTTAGGATTTTTATATTTTTTGGGGGGGTTTTACAAATTTTGAAGGTTTTTTGGTTTTGGGGGTATGTAATGTTTTTAGGGATTTTGTTGGTTTTAAGTGTTTTTAGGTATCTAGTGTTTCTTAGTTGTATTCATGGTTTTTATTAATGTTTAGGATTTTATAGATTTTAAGGCCTTTTAGGTTTTTTTTTGTGTTTTTAGAGATTTTGTTGGCTTTTTGTGTTTTTTAGGGTTTTGGGGTTTTTTTATATTAGGGGTTTTTGTGTTTTTATGGATTTTAAGGGTTTTTAGAGTTTTTCTATGGTTTTTAGGTATTTGAGGGTTTCTAGTCTTTATAGTGGTTTTATGGTTTTTATGGGATTTTATATTTTTTTACGGTTTTTAGGGGTTTTACCGTATTTTGGTTTTTTACGTTTTTTGGGTCTTATTTGGGTTTTTAGGGTTTTTAGTGTTATTAGGTTTTAAATGGTTTTTAGTGGTTTTAGGTTTTAAATGTTTTAATATGATTTTTTGGGTTTATGTTTTTTTAGGTTTTTATATATTTTTAGGGTTTTTATTGTTTTTATGTTTTTATATTGCATATAGGTATTTTTAAGATATTTAGGGTTTAATTTTTTTAATCATTTTTTGGGTTTTATGCGATTTTTAGGATTTTATTGATTTCTTAGGTTTTTGGGGGGTTTTCCAATTGTTAAATTTTTTATATATTTTTTTGGGTTTTTAGGATGATTATATGTTTTATGGTTTTACGGATTTGAAAACTTTTTAGTGGTTTTTAGGGTTCTTGGTTTTTTATGGTTTTTATGATGTTTTATTGTTGTTAGGGTTTTAACGGTTTTTTGGTTTTTTTTAATGGTTTCAGGGTTTAAAAGGGTTTTTTGAGTTTCAGTGAGTTTTTAGGTTTTTATGGGGTCGTATAGTTTGTAGTGTTTTTATGGGTTTTAGGGGGTTTTGAGTTTTTAGGGTCATTCCCTTGTTTTTTTGGGTTTTATTTCATTTTTCAGATTTTTAGGGATTATATGTGTTTTTATGTTTCTAATTATTTCTAAGGGTTTTAGGGTATTTTATGTTTTTAGAAATTTTTATGTGATTTTTGGGTTTTAATGGGGTTTTTAGGATTTTGGGGGATTTTATGGTTTTTTAGGTTTTTTTGGGTTTTTAGTATTTTTTGTTTTTAGTTGATTTAAGTGATTTTTAGTTTTTAATGTTTTCTTAGGGTTTTCAAGGTTTTTAGGTTTTTTAAGTTTTTAGGGAATTTTATGTATTTTTTATAATTTTAATGGGTTTTTACAGTTTCTATGGATTTTGAGGGCTTTTAAGGTTTTTAGGGCTTTAAGGGATTTTATGGGTTTTTAGGTTTTTTCGGATTTTAATGAGTTTTTATTGGTTGTATGGTATTATGTGTTTGTATGGGTTTTTAGGGGTTTAAAGATTTTTAGGGTGTTTTATTTGTTTTCATGGTTTTTTTGGGGATTTAGGGTTTTATGGTATATAGTGTTTTTTAGATTTTAGGTGGTCCTAAGTGTATATAGGTTTTTCTAGCCTTCATTGGGTTTTAGGGTTTTAGGGTTTTTATAGATTTTTTTATATATTTCAAGGTTTTTAATGAATGTCAGGGTTTTTATTAATTTTGAGGGGATTTATGGGTTGTAGGGTTTTATGGATTTTTTTGGATTTTTAGTGGTTTTTAGTGTTTTTGTATTTTTAATGTTTTTTTTGTTTTTTGATGTTTTTTGTGGTTTAATGGTCTTTTAGAGTTTTAGTGGGGTTTTTGGGTTTGTTGGGTTTTTCAGTTTTTTTATTGTTTTAGTGGTTTTATAGTTTTATGTTTTTTTATCATCATTTATGGTTTTCAGAATTATTGAGGTTTTCTAGGGGTGTTAAATGTTATTAGATTTCTAAGCTATTCTTATAAGTTTTAAGTGTTTTTAGGGTTTGTAAGGTTTTTTTGGTAAATTTATTGGGTTTGATTATATTTATGTGTTTTTATGGTTTTTAGGGATTTTGAAGATTTTTATGTATTTTTTATTTCTATGATTTTTTTAGTTTTTAGGGTTTTTATGATTTTTTTGAGGTTTTTAAATTTTTATGGGTATAATGGGTTTTTAGGGTTTTAATTTGTTTTTTGTATTTTTATGGGTTTTTAGGGTATTTTACATTTTTATGGGTTTTAGGGGTTTTAGGGTTTTATGTGTTTTAGGGGTTTTAAGGTGTTTTAGGGGTTTTAATGGTTTTTGGATTTTTTCATGCTTTTAGGGGTGTCAATTGTTTAATAGATTTATGGAATCCTTATGTTTTTTAGATTTTTTTGGTTTTTATGTTTTTATGGATTTTAATAATTTTTTAGGCATTTTATAGATTTTTTGGTGTTTTAGGAATTTTGAAGAGGTTTAGGGTTTTTTATGTTTTTAGAGGATTATTGCGTTTTTTGAGTTTTTTAGATATTTAGGGTTTTTTAATTTTTCAAGGTTAAAGATTTTTTATAATTTTTAATGATTTTAGGGGCTTCAAGGGTATTTAGAGTTTTTAGTGGTTTATTTTGTTTTTATAGAGTTTGGGGATTTTTAGAAGTTTTTAGAGATTTTATGGGGTTTTGGGCTTCTAGGGTCTATATGGTGTTTAAAAGTTTTTGGGTTTTAATTGATTAATGATTTTTTTTGTTTTTTAATGTTTTCATAGTGTTTTTCTTGGTTTTTTAGGTTTTTTACATATTCATAAATATTTTTGAATTTTTTAGGATTTTGGTGGTTTTAGGGTTTTAAAGGATTTTGAGTGTTTTTTGAGTTTTTAAGTGGTTTCATGTTTTTTATTATTTTTTCAGTTTTTAGGGTTTTTATGTTATTTAATTTTTATGGAATTTAAGGAATTTATTTAATTTTTTATCATTTTTAGGTGTTTATATGTTTTTCAGATTTGTAGTGGGTTATTATGTTTTTTCTATTTTTTAGTGTTTTTATGTGGTTTAATGGTTTTTATACTTTTTATAGTTTTTTGTTTCTTTTTTTTGGGATTTTATCATATTTTCGGTTTTTAGGTGTTTTAAGTGTTTTTTTTGTTTTTGTGGCTTTAATATTTTATTTCAGGTTTTCCATTTTTAGGGAATTTTAGGGATTTTGATGGTTTGAAGGGTTTTGGCCTTTTAGGGTTTTTATGATTTTTCCATGTTTTTAGTGTTTTATGGTATTTTCCATTTTTATGTTTTCTTATAGTTTTTAATGTTTGTAGAAGTGTAATGTTTTTTTAGAGTTATTGGTGGGTTTAATTTTTTTTAAATATTTAGGGGTTTTAAGTCATTAAGATTTTATGGTTTTTTTTCTTTTTTCAAATTTTTATGGTTTTCTCGAATTTTTATTTCTTTCTAGGTTTTTATGATTTCTAGGGTATTTCGGGATTTTTAGTGGGTGTAGGGATTTTTTTGGTTTTTATTTTTTTATGTTTATTTTGTTTTTAGGGATTATTTTGGTTTTTATTATTTTTTGTATTCTTATAGTTTTTCTGGTTTTTAGGGGTCTAAAGGTTTTTGGAGTTTTTAGTGGTTTTAGGTTTTTTATGGGGTTTATGGTTTTAGGGGGGTTTTACTGTTTTTTGGGTTTTAGGGTTTTAAGGGTTATTTTCTATTTTTAGCGTTTTTAGGTTTATAAGTGGAATTCAGTGTTTTTATATTTTTAACATTTTTCAGGTTTTTTATTGTTTTTTAGTTTCCTCACATTATTGGGAAATTTTAGGTATTTTTTATTATTTTTTTGGTTTTTTTGGGATTTTGGTGGTTTAATGTTTTTTGGGTTATACTTTTTTTTTTGATTTTAGGTTTTATGCATTTGAAGGGTTTTTAAAAAATTTAGGCTTTTATGGGGTTTATGTTTTTTTAGGGTTTTAATGTTTTCATATATTTTTTAGGGATTCTAGGATTTTTTATGTTTTTACTGATATTTAATGAATTTTAGGTCTTTATGGATTTTTAGAGGTTTTTAGGGTTTTTATTGTTTTTTTGGGTTTTTTTATTTTTTATGGGTTTTCAGGTTTTTAGGGTTTTCAAACACTTTTATGGGATTAATGGTTTTTAGTGTTTTTATTTCATTTTAGGGTTTTTATGAAGTTTATGGGTTTTTAAGGATTTTGGGGTCTTTATAGTTTTTTATTATTTTTTAACATTTTTAGGGTTTTTTTTGAGTCTTCATAGTTTTTATAGATTTAATGGGTTTATATGTTTGTAATGTTTCCTTATGGGTTTTTAGTGGTTTTAAAGATATTAGTGTTTTTATGGATTTTAAGGGATTTCTATGAGATTCATGGGGTTTTAGGGTTTTTAGAGATTTTGAGGGGTAATAATGTTTTTAGGGTTTTTATTGTTTTTTGGTTTTTTTGGTTTATGGATTTATATGTGTGTTTTAGTGTTTATAGTTTTCTAGAGTCTTAAATGTTTTTATGGGTTTAAGTGGTCTTTATATTTTTTACTGATTTATTAGTGGTTTTATGGGGTTTTTGGTTTTTTTGGCTTTTAGGGGTTTGTATGTAATTTAGGGGGTTTTAAGGTTAGTGAGGGTTTTTGATTTTTTTGTGTATATAGGCGTTTTAATTGTTTTGAGGTTTTTAAGGTGTTCTAAGGGTTGTCTTGATTTATTACATTTTTAATGTTTTCTGAGAATTTTATGAATATTTATTATTTTTAAGGGTTTTCTAGATTTTGTGGGGTTTTAGGGTTTTTTTGACTTTTTTTTAGTTTTAGGGTTTTAAGGTTTTTTGAGTTTTTTTTACATTTTAGGGGTTGAAGAGAGTTTTTAGTTTTTATCGGGTTTTTTTTCATTTTTATGATTTTCTCATGTTTTAGGTGTTTAATGTTTTTTTAGTTTTTTTAGTGTTTTATAGGTTTTTATTGATTTTATGTTTTTTTAGGTTTCTATGGTTTACTTTGGGGTTTTCAGGGGTTGTAGGGACTTTTTGGGCATTTGTTGGATTTTTATTGATTTTTTGTGTTTTTAGGGATTTTGATGGTTTTTGAGGTTTTTCTTGTTTTTTTTGTTTTAACTTTATTTAATTTTTAGGTTTTTTGTATTTTTATATTTTTTAAGTTTTTGTTATAGTTTTTAATGTTTTTAAGGGTTTAATGGAAATCTAGAGATTTTAGTGGGTTTTTTGGGTTTTATGTGTTTTTAGGGTTTTTAATCATTTTAAGGGTTTTATGTTTTTTTAGTTTTAAAGGGGTTTTAATATTTTTTTAGGCCCCTTATGGGTTTTTAGTGTTATTTTAATTTTTAAGGTTTCTAAGTGTTTTTAGAATTTTTTATGCTTTTCAGTATTTTTTGTTATTTTTTAGGTTTTTTATGGTTTCTAGGGTTTTTCAAAATTTTGAGAGATATTTGGGTTATTTTAGTTTTTAATGTTTTTATGGATTATTTGGGGTTTTAGAGTTATTTTTTTATTTTTTTGTATTTGAAAGGTTTTCTTGGATTTTTAAATGTTTTTCGGGTTGTAAAGGGGTTTTATAATTTTTAATAGGTTTATAAGCATTTATGGGTTTTTATTGTTATTTATATTTTTAAGTGTTTTTTGGTTTTTATCATTTTTAGGTTTATAAGGGTTGTCATCTTTTTTTATGCTTATTGGGGTTTTAATTGTCCATACATTATAACGATATTCTTAGGTGTTTTCATGGTCTTTTAGATTTTTTACGTTTTTAGAGATTTTTCCTATATTTTTATGGATTGTATGGTGTTTAGGGTTTTATGGGATTTTTTGGAATTTTAGGGGCTTTTTGGTTCTTAAGGGTTTAATGTTTTTTAGTGTTTTTAACATTTCTATATGTTAAAAAAGTTTTTTGGTGTTTTTATTGGTTTTTAGAATTTTTATGGGTATTCAGGCAGTTTATGGTTTTTAGGGGTTTTTATGTTTATTAGTATTTTTTAAATTTTTAAGAATTTTAAGTTGTTTAGGATAATAAATATTTATGCTGGGTATATAGTGTTTTTAGGGTTTTTTACATTTTAAGGACATTTTATGGATTTTTTAGGTTTTTTACTGTTTTAAGTGTATTTTGGGATTTTGAGGGTTTTAGGGGGTTTTAGGGTTTTATAGTTTTTTGGAGTTCTGGGGTTTATTGTTGTTTTTAGGGAATTTAAGTATTTTAGATGTTTTAGCAATTTTAGGGTTTTAAAGGGTTTTGGAGTTTTTATTTGGGATATAGTGTTTTATGGGTTTTTTTTGTGGGGGGGTTATTTTTTTGGGGATTTATTATATCTAGGGTTTTGGGTTTTTAGGGGTTTATCATTTTTTTTTGTTTTTTAGAGTTTTTAAGTGATTTTAGGGTTTTTAATGATTTCTTATGGGTTTTCATGGTTTTTATGTTTTTTACGTTTTTATGGATTTTTAAGGGTTTATATGATTTCTATGGTCACTACGGTTTTAGGGATTTTGTTTGTTTTTAGGGGTTTTAGTGGTTTTAGTGTTCTTATAGTTTTTATGGTTATTGGGGTGTTTTAGGGAAATTTTTTAGGTTTTTAGTGTTTTTATGGGTTTTTAGAGTTTTTAAAATTTTTAGTGAAAAATTATTTTTTGAATTTTTAGTGATTTTTAAGGGTTTTTTTGAAATTTTAGTTTTTTATGGATGTAGATATTTTTATGGTTTTAGGGTTTTTTAGGGTCTTTAGTGATTTCAATTATTTTTAGTTGTTTTTGGGTTTTTATGTGCTTTAAGTGTTGTTAGGTTTTAATGGTATTTTATGACTTTTTGGGGTTTTAGTGTCTTTTACATTTTTTTTGGATTTTTATGGATTTTTTTTATTTTTATGGTCGTTACGATTTCGAAGAATTTTGATGTGTTTAGGATTTTTTTAGTTTTTCTGTGTTTTTAGAGGTTTTAAAGATTTTTTCTGGGTTTTTAGATGTTTAGGGATTTTGAGTTTATGGGGTTTTAAGGTTTTTTCCGGTTTTTTATGTTTTAGGTGTTTAAATAGTTTTTTTATGTTTTTAGTGGTTTAGGGGTATTTTTTTAGGGATTTTTGGTTTCTTATGGTTTTTATTTATTGTGATGGTATTTGTTGTAATTTTACGGGTTTTGTAGATTTTTAGCGTTTTTAAAATATATATATATTTGGTTTTTTCAGTTTTTAGAGGGTTTAGAGTTTTTATAGACTTTAGGTTTTTAGGGGTCTGACATTTTTCAATTTTTAAAGGGTTTTAAGTGTTTTTTTTTGTTTTTAAAATTTTTGTTAGGTTTTTCTGTGTTTTAATTTTATTTTCATTTTTAGAGATTTTATGGATTATATGGATTTTTATTTTTTTATGGGTTTTAGGGATATTGAGGTTTTTAGTGATTTTAGGGTTTTATTATTCTTAGAGTTTTCAATCCTTTGATGCATTTAAATTCTTTTTGGAGTTTTTGGTGTTTTAGGGTCGTTTTGGGTATTTTATGATTTTATGGTTTTTAGGTTTTGTTTGAGATTTTTTATGTTTTTTGGATTTTTTGGGGTTTTATGGTTTCTTATGGATTTATTATTTTTTTAGGTTTTGATGGGGTATTAAATATTTTTAGGTTTTTATTGTTTTCTTAGGGGTTTTCATGGTTTTTAGCCTTTTTTAGGTTTTAGGGATTTTTTTATTATTTAGTATTTTTATGATATTTTATGGATTTTAGGGATTTTGAGGGGTTTAATGGTTTTTATTTTTTTATTGAATATTTGGGTTTTTATGGGGTTATTTAGATTTTTATTGGTTTTAGGGATTTCAATGATTTTTAGAGTTTTTAGAGGTTTTATAAGGTTTTAAGGGGGATCTTGGGGTTAGAATGCTTTTAGGGGTTTAGGGTTGTTCTAGTTTTTGGGGGTTTTAGAGTTTTTATGGATTTTAAGGTTTTCTTGGGTGTTTATGTGTTCTTATGTTTTTTAGTTTTTCATAGGTTTTTTATGATATTTTAGGGATTTTACATTGTTATTGATTTTTTAAGGATTTTTTTATTTTTATAATTTTTTTCTTTTTTGGGTATTTAGGTTTTTTTCTAGAATTTTAAATTTTTATGGGATTAAATCGTTCATTTATTTTTTCAGTTAGTTTTTTGGGATTTTGATGGTTTTAATGGTTTCTATGTATTTTTATGGTTTTTATGGTTTTTGGAGGATTTATGATTTTTAGGGGTTTTATGGATTTTAGGGTCTTTATAGGTTACTAGTGTATTGAGAAATTTTTTTCATTTTTGTGGTTTTAAATGTTTGTAGGTTTTTTTAAAAGTTTTATTGTATTATATATTTTTATATATTTTTTGGATTTTTTTTGAAGTTAATGGATTTTAAGGGGTGTTAACACCATGCAATGTGTACGAATCACTTTTAAATAGAATTAAAGATGTGATCCTCACTTAGTCACCAAATACTTACTATTATTTGAAATATGTTTTTATGTGGGAAGAAGGTGAAGATTGGATTTCCATGTGTCATGACCGAACATTTCCTCAACCAGGCTCAAAAAGTTCACAGTGTGACTCTCTATTTTTCATGGGGGCCAGTGACGGTAGAGAAGGGACTGGAAAAAAATTATAACAACACTAAAAACCATAGAATCAATAAAAATCCCTAAAAACCATAGAAAACCCAAAATACCATAAAAATATAAAATCCACTAAAAACTATAAAACACATTGAACAACTAAAAATGTTAAAAAAACTCTAAAAAATAAAAATCTTAAAAACCTGTAAAAAAATTAAAAATAAAAAAAACCATAAAACCCTAAAAATCCCTAAAAATCCAAAACCCATCAAAATCCCTAAAAACCATAAATACAATAAATATCATAAAAATCCCTAAAAATTTATAAAAATGTAAAAGAATTAAAAACAATAAAAACCCTAAGAAAACATTACAAACCTAAAACCACTTTAAACCAAAAAATTCAAAAAACACTAAATACCTTATAAAGTATAAAATTCTAAATACTCTAAAACTATAAAATATAAAAAAATAAAAAAACAATATAACCCTAAAAAAATTAAAAACTAAAAAAACCCCTTTAAACTCCAAAAAACAATAAAAAACTCTAGAAATATTAAAAACCCAAAAAAACTAAAAAAAACACTAAAACCCCCCAAAAAATAAAAAAACCACAAAACCCCTAAATATCCTACATATCCAAAACAAATTAAAAAAATAAATAAAATCCATAAAACCCAAAATACACTAATAGGCCTTAAAAAAGAAAAACATTTAAAACCCCTAAAAACCTTATTTTGTTTAAAACTATAAAAACCCTAAAACACTAAAAACACCAAAAAACTATTTAAAATATAAAAACCCTTTAAACCCCCAAAATTTTTCTAAAAAAATAAAAACCCTTAAAACCACTAAAAACTCAAAAAATCCCCAAAATCTTTAAAAACTCATCCAAACCATAAAATCCTTAAAACCCTGAAAATATTAGAAAATCCTAGAAACAAAAAAATACTTAAAACCACTAAAAACCCTAAAAACATAAATACCCTAAAAAACTCTAGAAATCCAAAATAAAAACTTTAATAGTTAAAAGCACTGAAAACCCATAAAACCTAAAAAATCACAAACCCTTGAAAATCCCTAAAAAATATAAGAATCATGAGAACTATAAGAAACCATAAAAACCATAAGAATACTATAAAAACCATAATATCCCTAAAAACGCACTAAAATTTCTAAATAGACTTCGAATAACTAAAATCATTAAAAAACACTAAAACCCCTTAAAACTCCAAGAAGAAAATCCCTTACCTAATGGCAGCGCACTCCCTCTACTCTCCCACTTATTCGATTCTTCTCCTTGGGTTTCCTATGGTTTCTTCTTTCAGCTTCAACATTGGATCCTTATTTCCAGGTTCTCAGTGAAGGTGTGATCTGGAGGTGCTTCTTGGTCTCAAGGTGGTGGTGGTTTCTTATTTATGGTGGTTTCATCTTTCCCTAGAGATATATTTGTTTGAGATTTTGGACATGGATCCAGGTGGTGATAGGATTCTATGTGCTCATCCATCAGAAAATATGGAGGCTGCACTATCTGCTGTGATCTCTCAGTGTGTGGTATGTGATGTCGCAGACGGATCCTTGGCAATGGATCTGGACTTTAGTTGTGGATTGGGGTCGAGCTTGCCGATCTGGTGCCTCTATAGATGTTCTAAAAGCATCAAGGGCTTCAATAATGTAGAAGGTTATATTGGAGGATCCAGACTCTTCTATGGTTGTTTTTCTCCTATGGTTTGCTACCTCGGGCTTCAATTTCCCCTTCGACATTTATCTAGTATGTTGCCTCTTCTACCGTCCGGCTTCTTCTATTTTTCTCTATTTCTGGTGCACTGGTGGCTCATGGTTTCAAACATGTTCTTCTTAGTGGGTACATTCTTTATCAGCATTACTATATTGGTTTGTTGGTGGTCTGGCCGATTGGTTGGGCCGCGCTTTTGGTTAGAGGTTCTCGAACTATGTTTTTGAATGAGATGGATCTGGGTTTTTTGATTGTTTTGTTGCTGCTGTGGTATTTGGTGAGTGTCGATGTTAGTGATTGGGTGTGTGTTGCTACTTGTTCTCAAGGTGTGAAAGGATTTTCTAGTTGTTGGAAACTTTCGCACTCGGTCCTTGTTGCTTCTAGAATGGTATGTAATGAAGTTGTTTGTTCCGGGCATGGGCGCTGGTGGTTTTGTGTTGTTGTTTGTATCTCTTGGTGTGGTATGCTAGATGTGTGCGCTACTATTCCTGGTTTTTTTTCCTTTGAATGATTATTGTTGGGTGTATGTTTCTGTTTTTTGGATGAAATTTGGCTTGGTACTGCTGGTTGATGGATCTGAAGAGAGGTGTTGGGGGATGTTTGGTGATCAAAATAGATGTTGGTTATTGACACTGAGGTCTGATATCCTAGATGTTGTATGGCTAAGACATGATAAAGCTGTTGATTATGATTTTTGTGTAGGTGGATTTGTTCTACTGGTGGTGGGTATATTTGGAAAGGAGGTGATGGATGGTGGAAAATATTCTACGAGATGCTGGTAGCTAGTTGGTTGGGAGACACTATTGGTTATGATCTTATTTTTCATTTTTTATGCTCTTGTGTGCCATTGGGGTATTGACAGACTTTGAGGTTTCTAGGGGTGTCCTGGGTTTTTAGGTGTGGGTTGATGGACCCTTCTCCTCCCTTGTCTGCAGTTTATTTTTCTAATAAATGTGGGGGGGCTGGGAATAGCCTGGCATCGTACCTTCGTTTCCCTTAAAACTTCTAGAAAAACTCAGAAAACCCTATAAACACATAAAATCCCTGAAAACTATAAAAAACCATAAAACACCTATAAATCCATAAAATAAAAAAATAGTACATACACTAGAAAACACTATAAAACCCTTAAAACCCTAAAAAAAATTAAAACCCCTAAAAATAAGGAAAATCCAAATACCCTAAAAACTGTAAAACTATAAAACCCTTTAAAACATTAAAACCTCTAAAATCCAAAGAAACCCACAAAACCATAAAAAACGACTAAAAACTCTAAACCCCTTCAAACTCATAAAAATGATGAAAAACACTTAAAAATATTAAAAACCATAAAAAACTAGAAAAACAAAAATACCCTAAAAATAATAAAACCCAAAAAACACTAAATACCTCAGAATCCATAAAAATGTTAAAAGTACATTAAAATAAAAAAAACATTAAATTCACTAAAAATATAAAAAAGCTTAAAATCCTTGAAAACCCCATAAGAAATCATTTAAAGCATAAAAAACAATAAACCCCTAAAAACATAAAAAATGTTAAAAACTCTAAAAAACCCTGAAAACAACAAAACTCCAAAAAACCTAAAACTTTTAAAAACCTTAAATACCATAAAAACTCAGTAAAACACTAAAAAACTAAATAAAAATTGAAACCACCCAAACATTAAAATATACCAAAAAATCAAAAGATCATAAAAAACTAAAAAAACACTAAAACACAAAAAAACAGAAAACCTGTAAAAACCCTCAAAATCCATAAAAACCATAAAAACAAAAAAATACTAAATAAGACAAAAAATTCAATATATATTAAAAAGCATATAAAACTAAAATAACTAATATAACCTTAAAACATAAAAACACTGAAATCCTTAAAAACAAAAAAAAACTGAAAAAAACTGAAAAAATCCTAAGAACTCATAAATCCCACAAAACCCTACAAACCATTAAAACCCTAAAGAGAATAAAAAATTTTCAAATATCAAAAAAACCCACTAAAAATTCCAAAACCCCATCAAATACCTAAAAATTTAAAAACACTAAAAAAATTAGAAATCCTACAAAACATAAGAAATCCCCCAAAACAATTAACATCATAAAAATCCTAAAAAACCTAAAAATACTAAAAATTCACTAAAAACACAAAAAATTTATAACCCCTGAAAACCAATAATAAATGTTTAAAAACCTAATAAAAAATAAAATACCTAAATAACTTAAAAATTATAAAAGCCTTAAGAACCCTAAGACCCATAAAAAACCATACAAACCCCTGAAAACATGAAAACCAAAAAACCCCCATAAAACCCTTAAAACCAAACAAAAAACTATAAAAACCCATTAAAACCTTTAAAAAATTAAAGAAATCTAAAAACCTAAAAATCCTTAAAAACACATAAAACCCTTAAAACCCCAAAAAATAAAAAAACCATAAAACCCTTAAAACTATCAAAATCCCTAAAAACCTTATATACCCATAAAAACATTAAAAATCCAAAAAAAAATCCCAAATAATGTAAAAAATATAAAACCATGAAAAATCCTATGAAAACCTTAAAAACCTAAGGAATCCTAAAAACCTAAAAAACACTCAAAACCTTAAAAACCCCTAAAAACCATTCACACCATAAAACCAAAATAAACCATTAAAAATATAAAAAAATCATAAAACCCATGTGAACTATTTAAATGATCTAAAATCCCTTGAAACCCCTAAAAATGATAAAAAAATATTAAACGCCATAAAAACCTGAAACCCCAAAATAAACCACAAAAAACCCCGTAAAAATAAAAAAAGGTGAAAATAAATTAAAATTTAAAAAACCTAAGAAAACCATAAAAAAGTAAAGCACTTAAAACCCCTAGAAAACCTAGAAAATACTAAATACCTTAGAAATCACAAAACCCCCTAAAAACCTAAAAAAATCAAAACTCTCTAAAATCCTAAAAACCCTAGAAAACACTACATTTTATTTAAACCCTTAAAAATGTCAAAAACTATAATATACCTTAAAATCCATAAGAAAATAAAAAACAATAAAAACCCAAAATACCCTAAAAACATAAAAACACTCATAGTCATTAAAAAACAAAACAATTAAAAACATAAAAATCAATAATGACCCTAAAACCCTAAAAATCATTAAAATACATAAAACCCATAAATACCTTAAAATCACTAAAAACCCTAAATGAAATTTACCCACATAAAATGATAAAAATATCGAAAAAACCTTAAAACTATAACAAACTAAAAAACCCAAAAACCTCATAAAACCCTAAAACCGCTTGTTTTCAGTAGAAGTGGGACTTCGTTTGGGAAATACAATTTCGGAATGGTTTCCAAGGGTTTTATTTGTAGAACAAGAAAAAAAATGGTTCTATATCTAAAGGTTCCTCCTTTCCAATGGAAGATGCTGGTTAGGTATTTTGAAAAGTGTTTCTTAGGAACTCACAATGGTTGAGAAGATGGGTGGTAGGGATCAGCATACCCTTTTGGGGAAAATTTTTGCATACTCTGGAACTATCATATAGATTTAATACTTGTTCATGAATCCTTTACTAATTCCCAACTATGTTGAAGTTAAAACTAAGATTATAAATCAATTATTAGCATCTATAGATCTTATAATCATTTGTCTGTGTCCAACGTTCTTCATCAATGGAGATATCTATATGAATCCTAGTTTTTTCATTGATGGTATACTCTTCTGTACTACATAGAGATTCTTTGGACATTATTACGATGATGTTGGTTTTCTAGCCACTAAGTGGGGAACTATAGAGTTTATTGTAATCAAGGGAGACTAAGTTCACTCTATAATTTATCGTCATCCAGGGAGTCAAGAATTGTCTAGATATTAGGATGTAACCTATGGATGGCCTTCCAATGTATCCTAGTTAAATGAATCTGAACCCACTTAGTTTAGTGCCACATAGCAGTACACATCATCCCTCTTTAGGTCATGTCATGAGGACATAACCGTATAGTTTAGTGTAATGTGGAAATGATGTATAGTCTAAATGTGAATATTAAAACCCACTAAAACACTAAAACACTCTAAAAACACTAAAAAACCTTTAAAATCCAAAAAAAATTAAAAATTCTAAATACCCATAAAAACTATAAAAACTCAACAAAATACTAAAAACTCAAACAAACCATTAAAAACATACAAACCCTAAAAACCAAGAAAATCACTGAAACCTATAAAAAATATAAGTATCATTAAAAATACCTCAAAAACTCTAAAAACATAAAATACGCTAAATAACCTAAAACCACTATGAAAAAAAAATCATTGATATTCCATAAAAAATCTAAAAATAAGTAAAACACCAAACAACCCTCAAAATCCCTAAAAACCATGAAAACCCCAAAAAATCATAACAAATCCCTAAAAATACCTATAAATGTGAAAACCCCCAAAAAAATAAGAAAACCATAAAAACCTCAAGACACATAAAACCAATAAAAATACCAAAAATACTAAAACCCCGAAAAGGAAATAAAAGACCATAAAACCCCTAAATATCAGTAATAAAATTACCCTAAAAACCATAAAAAATCTTAAATCCCAGAGAAACCCCAAAACACACTAAATATATAAACCCTTTAAAAACATAAAAATTATAGAAACCCTAAAACCCTAAAAACCGCTAAAAACTCAAAAAAAAACAGTTAAAATCCAAAAAACTATAGAAACCCAAAAAACCCCCCTCAAAATTCCTAATAACCCTAAAACACCAAAACATCCTACAAAATCAATAAAATTTTCTAAAAATGTAAGAATTCTAAAAAACCAATAGAAACCAAAATAAAATATTAAAATCCTAAAAACACAAAAATCCCCCAAAAGTCAAGGTTAATAATCGAGAACAACCACTTTCCCTGGAACAAAAGAAAAGGAGGGAGAAGTTTCTGACACTCATTAATCTCAATGAGGATTGTGAGTTAGGATGGGATGACTCTGACTCCTTCTTTGATGATGCGGCCTTTGGATATGGTTCAAATGGTGATCCTTATAGTGTGGTTTCTGTTTCAGACTTTGGTGGTGACGTTGACAGATCTGTTTTTCTTTCTTTCTTTATTTTCCTTTTGATTTTTCTTTTTTTGGGTCTTTGGGTTGGGGTTGTAAATGGTTTTTGGGTGTGGGTATTTTTACCCCTCCCCTCCCTTGTATGTTGTGTATTTTATTTATAAATTTGGGGGGGCCGAGAGTAGCAAGACCCTCAAATCCTCCTTTCCCCAAAACCCGAAAAAATCTGTAAAAACATAAAAAACCCAAAAAAATATGAAAATTCCCAAACACTCCCTAAAAACCTAAAAAACCTAAAAACCATGAAAATCGATTAATAAGACTAATAAATTATCAAAACCTAAAACACTAAAATCTCGAAAAACCCTAAAAATGCTAAAAACCCTAAACCCCCTAAAAACAACAAAACCCAGGAAAACCCCTGAAAACATGAAAACTTCTTAAGAACCATAAAAACCATAAAAACTCACTAAAAACTATAAAAACATTAAAACCCAAAAAACATTAAAAACTCTTGAAACCATTAAAACTCTAAAACACTCGAAAACCCCCAAAAAACCTAAAAACCCATAAATACACTAAAAACCCTGAAAACCATAAAACACCTCAAAATCCTCAAAAACCCAAAACCCATTAAAATCAGTAAAAATCGATAATAATACATAAAATTATAAAAACCCCAAAATCCTTGAAAACCCCTACGAAAATAATAAAAAACTAAAAACACTAAAATCCCCTAAAAACCCAAAAAATAATAAAAACCTAAAAAAATATAAAACCCCTTAAAATCCAAAAAAACCTTAAAAAACATAAAAATATAGAAAATACCTAAAAATATCTAATAAAATAAAATACCATAAAGTGTCATGTAAAACTTTATGAAAAAAATTAAAAACCTAAAATCATTTGAAATCCTTAAAAACCTCAAAAATGAAAAAAACACTGAAAAAGGCCTAAACTGCCCTAAAACTCCAAACCACCTAAAAATCATAAAAAACCAGAAATAATTTTAAATACCATAAAACCCTAAAAACCCACTAAATGTATAAAAACCTGTAGAATCCTTAAAATCTGAAAAAACACTAAAAACCCCAAAAAAATATTAAAAACCCTAATATCACCAAAAGAATATCAACACCCTCAAAATCCTAAAATCAATAAAAATTATAAAAAAACCCTAAAAATCCCAATAGATTTATAAAAAATGTAAAAAAATATAAAAACACTAAGAAACCCATAAAAAACCAAAACAAACACAAAACCCCTAAAAACCAAAAAAAATCCTAAAAACCCGTAAAAACCTAAAACCACTAAAAACTCACAAACCCGTTAAACACTTAAATATAATAAAAATATTAAAATGTAAATAACCCAAAATATTAAAAAATCCCCAAAAACCCAAGTAACCAAAAAAACCCTAAATACCCATAAAACCCCTCAAAACCACTAAAATCTCTACATACCGTAAAAATAATAAAAAATCCCTTAAAATACCTAAAAACATGAAAAACCATAAATCCTAAAAAAACCATAAAAAACATTAAAATAATAAAAACACATAAACCCCCAAATAACTAAAAAATCTAAAAAAATCATAAAAAACTTAAAACTCATAATAACTCTAAGATCAATAAAAACACCGAAAACCTTAAAAAATCTAAATCCCCATAAAACCCACTAAATAATGTAAAAATATTTTAAATCCTTAAAAATGTTTAAAAAACTCCAAAAAAAACCTTAAAAACACTAAACCCCTAAACCATCCATATCCAAAACCCCCAAGAAAATCCAAAACCCCATGCAAATAAAAAAAATTAACTAAAAATCCAAAAAAAAACCTAAAACCCCCAAAAAACCAAAAAACCCCTATGAAAATATTAATATCCTAAAAACATGTATAACCACTAAAAACTAAAAAAATGTTAAAAACCAGAAGAAGAAAAAGACTAAAAACCATAAAACCCCCAAACACAATAAAAACCCTAATCCACCCCAAAAAACCTAAACCGAAAACATTTAAAAACCCTTTATACCCCTAAAAAAGATAAAAATCCAAAAAGACGTACATACATTAAAAAAATAAAAACCCCTATATACAAAAATGCAACATAAAAACTATAATAACCATAAAACTGGAAAACCTAACCCCCCCCCAAACAAAAAATTCCGAAAAAAATCTTGAAAAACGTAAAAAAATCTAAAAAACTCCTAAGAAAGTCATAAAATCCAAAAATATATTAAAACCCCAAAATACACCCAAAACCCTAAAACCATAAATACCATAAAATCAATTAAAACCCTAAAACCCAAAAAAAAACTAAAAATACATTTAAACCCATAATATTTAAAAAAAAACCTAAATATCATAAATACCCCCAAAACCATAAAACAATAATAACCCTAAAAACTCTAAAAACCCATAAAAACACTAAATCCATAAATATCATAAAAACCCATAAATTAATATATAAAAAAACTAAAATCCCTGAATACCCCTAAGAAAACCATAAAACCAATTAAAACATAAGTCCCTTAATAAATAGAAAATTCTAAAAACCCTAAACCCCCAAAATCCATAAAACACATAAGACCTAAAAAAATAAAATACAATAGAAACACTAAACACCACAAAAAATCATCAAACCCTTTATAATCCAAAAAATTTATAAATCAAAAAGGCCTTAAAAATTGTAAAATACTAAAAAAACCCTAAACCCCCCAAAACACGAAAAACCCTCAATTCCCTAAAAACCTTAAAACCCTTAATGTTGTAAAAATAACTAAAAATATAAAATCCATTTAAATCCAAGAAAATTATTTATAAATTCTCAAAAACCAAAAAAATCATCAAACCACTAAAACCAATAAAAAAGACATAAAAACCATAAGAAACCATAAAACCCTTAAAACCATAAAAAACCCTGAAAACCAAAAAAAATTAAAAAAATCCAAATCCCAATAAAAATTATAGTTATCATTTACAACCCTAGACATGTTAAATTACCCTAAATGAACATAAAACCAATAAAATTTTAAAAAATACATAAAAAACCCCAAAACCATAAAGAACCTAGAGACCCTAAAATACCTAAAAAACCCTAAAAATACCTAAAACCCCTAAAATAAAAATATCATAAAAATCTTTAAAATCCCAAAAAAATTGAAAACCCTAAATACTAATTTGAAAACCTTAAGAACCAATAAACAATTAAAACCTGTAAAAATATAAAAAACATGAAAACTATAAAAAAACACAAAACCCCTAAAAACCCCTAAAATGCATAAAAACTCTAAAACCCCCAAAAAATATAAAACTCCTTTAAATCCCTAAAAATTTTAAAAACAATAAAATTTGGAAAACATCAAAAAACCCCTTAAAACACAAAAAACCATAAAACCCTAAAAACCGTAAAAACCATCAAACCCTTCAAAATCCCTATAAACCCTAAAAAACCATAAATATCCAAAATAAGTTATTAAAAATCCCTAAAACAAAAACATACCAAAAAAACTTGTAAAAACTAAGAGAAATATTAAAAAAAATTATAAAACGCATAAAAACCTAAAATACCTGAAATCCCTAAAAACACTAAAAATACAAAAAACCAAAAATCCCAAAAAGAAATTAAAATCCTAAAACCCCATAAAAACAAAAAAAATTCCATTAAAAATCTAAAAACTCTATAAAATCCTAAATCTGATTAAAAAACTATAAAAACTATGGAACCCAGAAAAACATAAAAACCCTTAAAGCCAAAAAACTATAAAAATCCTAAAATCCCTAAAAAACCCTTCAACTCTTTAAGTCCCTAAAACCCCTAAAAATATTAAAAATACTAAAAAATACATCCAAATCCATAAAAAATTAAAAAAACCTTAAAAACATAACAAACCCAACGAAAAAAATTAATAACCTAAAACACTAAAACCCCCTAAAAACTATAAAATCCTTAAAACCCCTTAAAATATATAAAACTCCAAAAAAAGAAATAAAAATAATAAAGTCCCTTAAAACCTTGAAAACATTAAGAAATATAAAAACCATAAAACACCTAAAAAATAAAAAATCCAAATATCCCAAAATATTCATAAAACCCCTAAAAATCATAAAAACTCAAAAAAAAATCCTTAAAGTTTTTATAAACGATAATAATCATAAGACTACCCCATTAAACACGAAAAGAACATTAAAAAATGAAAAAAATCTTAAACCCTCAAATAATCCCCAAAAAACAAAAATACCATAAAAACCCTAAAAAAATATAAATCCCTCAAATTCCCAAAAAACCCAAAAAACCATGAAATACAAAAAAACTACCTAAAATTTGTATATATGTAAAAACTATAAAACCTTTAAAAAGACCAAATAAAACCATAAAATCCTAAAAACACTTTAAACCCCTTTAAATGTCAAAAACGAAAAACCCCTAAAATCTTTAAAAACATGAAAATCCCTAAAAACTATAAAATCACATAAAAATCATAAAAAAATACATAAAAATATAGAAAAATATAAACAATCATAAAAAATAAGAAAACATTAAAACCTGAAAACCACTTAAATACCCTAAAAAACTAAATATGACAAAAACCCTAAAAGATCCTAAAACCATAAAACCCATAAAAACTATAAATTCCCCTAAAACCATAAAAATCCAAAACAATTTATTAATAACACATAAAAACCATAATACAACTAAAAAAATAAAAATCTATTAAACCTCTAAAACTTTTTAAACCACTAAAACAATAATAAAACGACAAAAACTCAAAAAAAACCTTAAAAACAAAAATACAGTAAAGACTCTAAAAACCTAAAAAACCCCTCAAAAGCCTAAAAACCCATAAAAATCATAAAAATACATAAAATAAATTTAAATTTGAAAACCCTAAAACAACAGAAAAACCTAAAGAAGACAATAAAAATCTAAAAAACACTTAAAATCCATAAAAACTGAAAACAATTAAAATCCTAAAAACTATAGAAACCCTAACAACCTTGAAACCCCTTAAAAACCATAAAAACCGTTAAAAAATTTAAAAACCATAAAAATCCACAAAAACTGTAAAAATCACTAAAAATAAAAAAACACTTTTAACCCCAATAAATTTTAAAAACTCCAAACACCCATTAAGAGAAAAAAAACTCAAAAAAAATCTTTAAAACCATAAAAAAAATAAAAATCCAAAAATACCAAAAAAAAACCCTAACCTATAAAAATCTAAAAATACCAAAAATACATAAAAACATACAAAAAACTAATAAAATTGAAAATCCCTGTGAAACCATAAAAATATAAATAAACCCCATTAAACCTGAAAACACTAAAAACCCTAAAAAACCAAAAAACCCTATAAATCATAAAATATAAAAATCAATAAAACTCATTTAAATCCATAAATCCCCATAACCAATAAAAACATTAAAAACCCATGTAAACATAAAAACAATAAAAAACATTAAAACCATAAAAAATCCAAAAAATCATAAAAATACAAAAAAACATAAATACTCTAACAACCCAAGAAAACCATAAAAACCATAAAAACATACAAAACCATAAACATCATAAAATGTCCCTAAAATACCTGAAAATAAAAAACCCTGAAAAAACCATCAAAATCTTAAAAACATAATAACACATAAAACCTCAAAAAAAGTCTATAAACTTCGAATACCACTAAAAACCCAAAATGTCATAAAAACCATAAACCCCTAAAAGCACTCAAAAAATATAAATATCCATAAGAACCACAAAACCCTAAACACTCATAAAAACATTTAATCCCATAAAAAAATTAAATTTCTAAAAAACCCAAAAACTCTAAAAATTTATAAAAACCCTGTTAACCCAAAAAACAAAAAAAAAACCCTAAAACCATCTAAATCCATAAAAATCCATAAAAAATATAAAAAAATACTTAAAATCCATAAAAACATAAAAACCATAAAAAAACTAAAAACCATAAAGAAAACCTTAAAACCTTAAAACACTTAAACCCCCTGAAATTATTAAAACCCTAAAATCCCTTAATGCCCCTAAAAACCCCGAGACCCCTAAAAAACATAAACCCCATAAAACCTTAAAAAACTCTAAAAACCTATAATCAACCTAAAACCCAAATAAATAACTCCATAAACCCTCTAATCACCCAAGATATCTAAAATTCCTTAAGCACCTAAAAACTCAAAAAAAACTAATCCCCTAAAAAAACACAAAAAATGTAAAAACCATAAAACCCCTCAAAATAACTATATCCCTTAAAAATAATAAATATCCTAAAAATCCCTAAAAATTCCTTAAAATGTAAAAAACCCAAATAAAATTGAATAACCATTAGAAAAGTTGAGTACATAAAAACACTTTAAACCTTTAAAACCCATAAAAATTTAAGAACTAAATAAACACTAAATCCCTAAAAAAAACCCTAAAAACACAAAAAACCATTAAAACACTAAAACCTCAAAAAATATCAAAAAATATCAAAATCCCAAAAAACCCAAAAAACTATAAAATAATAAATTTCATAAAATAACTACAAATATATGAAAGTATAAAACTCGTGACAAACCCATAATAAAACTTTAAAATCCTAAAAAAACTTAATACACCTAATAACCTAAAAACCACAAAAAACTCGAAACCCCGAAAACCCCTCAAAATCCCTATGTACTATAAAAACCTAAAAAATCATAAATAATTATTAAAATTACAAAAACATAAAAAACCTAAAAACACTTAAGAGAAATATAAAAAACTAAAAATAATTAAAAACAAAAAACCCTAAAAACAAGTCAAAATCCCCAAAAACCCTAAAAACGTAAATATTGTAAAAAAATTCCTGAAAATACGAAAAAAATTTAAAAGCCTAAAAACGTAGAAAACCGTTATGAAATCCTAAAAAACCTAAAAAATAGTAATATAAATGAAAAAAAGATCCATAAATAAAAACCATTTAAACCATTAAAAACCCTTCAATCAAATAAAAACCATAAAATCCAGTAAAAACTCTAAAAAACCTTTAAACCATTAAAAATGATAAAAATAAAAAAAAACCACTAAAACATAATACCTATACAATTTCATCATGATCCATTGTGCAAGACCCCAATTTGGTTGGGTTCATTGGATTCCATGATTATTTGGATTGTGCAGGTGGTCATGGTTATTATTGAACTTTTAGAGTGCTCTTTTGTTGGTTCTACATGTTTATGTGTTATGGGAGGATTTGTTTGTTTTTTGGTTTCTCTTTTGGGTGGTTATAGATTTATAAGTGGTTCCAAATCCCACCCACCTATGGTTCTCATTGATTGTTCGGTTCTCACTAACCCAAAAAGTAACTTATTTGAAAAATCAAAAAAAGTGTCAGAATAAAAATCATAAAAATCACAAAAAATGTTAAAACCCCTAACAATTTGGAACACCCCTAAAAAATTTGAAAAATGCATTAAAACCATTGAAACAATAATGAAAACCCCCTCAAAAACCTAAAAACTCTAAAAACCTTTAAACACCCTAAAAGGAAAAACCCTAAACACCCATATAACACTAGATACCCACAAAAAACATAAAAACATTAAAAAACTAAACATAACCCCGTTAAAATTCAAAAAATCCCTAAAAATTGAGCAACCATAGAACCAAAAATATAATAAAAACCCTCAAAATCACTAAAACACAAGGGAACATTAATATTATTATGAAGCCCCAAAAATATGTATAAATTTAAAAACCCTAAATCCCATAAAACTACAAAAAACCAAAAAACACTTACAAAAATAAAACCCTTAAAAAGACCCTAAAACTGAGTAGACTACAAAAAAACTAAAAAAACCCTCCCTTAAGAACCATAAAAACCACTAAATACTCAAAAATTAATTTAACAAATACAAGCATTAAAAAAATATAACGAACCTTAAAACATAAAAAACACAATAAAACCCCTTAAAACAAAAAACCCATAAAAACATTAATAAAACTAAAAACATTTAAAACCCCACACAATCCCTAAAACCCGTAAATACCAGAAAATCCCAAAATCCATAAAAATTACTGAAAAATAAAAAGGCCTAAACCCCCTAAGAACCATTAAGAAAACCATAAAAACCTTAAAAAATAAACCCCCCCCCCAAATCTAAAAAGTCTAAAAAACTTAAAATAATATAAAAACCCCTACAAAATGTAAAAACATTAAAACAAATATAAACTATACACCCTTACCAAAAACATTAAAAGCTCTTAAACTGCTAATTTTTTTAGAAAACTCTAAAAACCTCAAAATCCCTAAAAATGGGCAAACCCTAAAATAACCCCCAAAACCCAGAAGAACCTAGACATTCTCAAACCTCTCAAAATCCCTAAAACACCCAACAAAAATAAATCATGAAAAATCCAAAAAAAATCCATAAAATCATAAAATCCCTCAAATCCCAAAATAACCCAGTGGAAAATCATAAAAATATAAACCCCAAAAATATAAAAACCTTAAAAACCAACAAAATACCTAACAACCATAAAACCCATAAAATTGTAAAAACCCCTAAAACCCACAAAAAACCCCCAATAAATCTAAAAACCCTATAAAACACTTTAAATCATAAATACACCTGAAACCCCTAAAAATAATAAAAATACCTAAAAATACCTAAAAATATCTAAAAACATAAAAATCACAAAAAACCCTGAAAACCCATAATAAAATATTATAATCTTAAAAAAACATAAAACAGTTAAAAACTAAAAAATTATAAAACCCCTAAAAACCTCAAAACCCCGCTAAAATTATAAAAATTTTAAACTTTTAAAACCCTAAAAATCCTTAAAAACCCTAAAACCACTAAGAACTCTAAAAAACATGAAACCCCTATGAAATTAAAAAAACAATAAAAAAACTACAACTTTACACTCAAAAATCTCTAAAACCACAAAAAAACCTAGAAATCCTCAAACCCAAAAAACACTAAAACCCCTCAAAATCCATAAAATCCCAAAAAGCCCATAAAAACATGAAAAATTCACTGAAACACCTAAAAATGTAAGAACCCTAAAAACTTGAAATCACCTAAGAAAACAATACAAACCAAAAAACACCTAAAACTAAAAAAATTTGAAAACCCCCCTAAATCCTAAAAAAACTCGAAAACCATCAAAATCACAAAAGACACTAAAAATCAACAAAATTATCTAAAAACACAAAGAAAATTTATAAAATCCCAAAAACGGATGGTGGAACACTCCCCTGATAATCCCTCTCTCTCTTTCTGTCTTGTAAGGTTTTTTTACTGATTCTCCTTGTGGCTTTGGTGATGGATATTTTCACCATACCACCTTTCCTAATGCTTGTGTTGGACGATATCAGCAGCTGTGGGATTTGGTGGAACTCTTTATATCCTAGGCATAAAGATTTCATCAACAACTATGTTTTTTCCATGTGGCTTCTTTGCTTCAGACATCGACACCAAATCCCATCAAAGCATGGCTTTGTGGTGAAGAGGTTTAGTGTTAGTGGTTACGGAAGCTGTGTGGAGAGTCGTGGTTTCATCTCAGCTTGGGATGTTAGGTGATGGCACCGTTATCTCGGTTCAACTTTATGTTTTCTATAGATCTAGGAGACAGGTTTGTGTGTCTGGGTTTCATTCCTTGGGTTCATCTTTGTCTCATGAAGAAGATGAAGGTTTGTGATTTATTCTGGTTCCTTGGATTTGAATTCAATTCACGCAGCAGATTCATATTCATTATTGATCCAATTCCTTGGATTCACCTTCGTTTCACTGTGTTGATATAGTTTGTTTTAGTTGTGCTGTTATCTAGTTCCTTTGTTGGTCTGTGGTTTTTTTGAGTGACAAATCAATTCATTGGAACTATGATTCTCATTGAATTTTATGGTTGGAACATATTTCATTTTTAGATTTATTGTTTCTTGGTTTTGGCTGGGTTGGTCTTGATTCACTGTAGGTACTGGTTCTTGGAATTGATGAGATGTGTTGGGCCTTGTCTGGTGATGTTTTGTGAACACTAGGTTGATGGTGGAGCTATTTAGAGATGGGATAAGTCCAAGGGGTGTTGGGTGTTGTGGAATGGTCCTCGTCATGGGTCTAGATGGTTCAGTGTTGTTGGATATGCTAATGGGTGACAAAAGCTGGGAGGTGATTGGTCTATAGGTGATGGATTCTAGAATTTGAGCTGTGAAATCTATGGAGATGATTAGTTAGGAGTTGCTGGCTGATGGGAACTGAGGTGTTGGATATTTTTTGCTGATTTAGTGGGAAGTAATGATGTTGTTTTTTAATGTTTTGGTGATAGTGGTACTGTGTTGCTGGTTGTGGATCGGATTGGTGGGGAGGTGTTGGATACTGGAAACTATGTTGTTGGATGCTGGTTACTTTTGGAAGGGAGGTGCTGGAGGTGATGTTTTTCATTACAGTTGAGTTTGGTTATGGTGCTGAAGGTGACCCTTTTATGTATCTTTACTTGGGAATGGGTTGTTTGACACTTCCCTCTATTGTGCGCTTCTTGTGTTTTTAGGGGTTTTTTGTTTTCTTGAAGTTGTTTAGGGTTTTTGGGTGTGGGTCGTTTGATTGTCCACCCTTGTTTGCCTTTTCTTTTTATAATATATATTGGGGGCCAAGGAATATCATAGTCTTGTTCCTTATTTTTCCTAAAAAAATCAAAAACACTAAAAACAACAAAAAATCATAAGAAACATTAAAAAACAAAAAAGAATTCAACCCCCTAAAAAACCTAAAAACACTAAATACCGTAAAAACCATAAATGAACATAATCCTTTAAAAACAATATATATATATATATATATAATATTAAAACCTCGTAAAACCCTAAAAACAAATAAAAAACCCTTAAATCCATGAAAACAGTGAAAAAATATAAAAAACTTACAACCCTAAAAACTAAAAAACCCCAAAACTCCATAAAAACCTAAAATCCCTAAAAAATCTCAATATCCATAAAAACCCAAAAAAAAAATAAACCGGTTAAAAAATCCCCAAAATCATAAAAACTTGAAAACCTTGTAAAACCCTAAGAAAAACATAAAAACCTAAGAACACATAAAACTCTTAAAAACCCTAAAAAATAATAAAAATCTTAAATAACCCTAAAAACCCTAAACCATAAAACCCCGAAAAACATTAACCCCCCCCCCCATAAAATACTGTAACCCCTTTAAACCCCAAAAAAGGTAACAGAAACTATAAAAAACCTAAAAATGCCTAAAGAACTCATAAAAAATAATAAAAAACACAAAAAATAAAAAACCCCTAAAACACCTAAAATGTGTAAAAAATCCTAAAAACCCTATGAAACCCAAAGAAAACCTTCAAAACCTAAAACACATAAAAACTCTAAAATCCTTAGAAACCCTATATATAATAAAAACACTATAAACATTAATAATTCAATAAAAACCTAAAAATCCACTAAAAACTATAAAAACCCATTAAAACCCTAAAAACATTAAAGAAACTAAAAACGTTAAAACCCTAAAAACACAAAAAAAATCTAACACTCCAAAAAATTCCTAAAAACTGTCAATATCCATAAAACCCCAAAAAACAAAAAACAATCCTAAAAACCCCCCAAAAATATCTTAAAATTAAAAAATCCTTAAAAACTAGATAAACCATTACAAGGCATTAAAAAATTAAAACACTTGAAATTTATAAAAACCCTAACAACATTAAAAACCTTAAGGACCCCTAAAATCCCTAGAATCATACAACCCTTAAAAAGTATAAAAAAATATAAAACCCATAAAAACACTAAAAACACAATATAAACTCTAAAAACCCTTTAATCCCGTACAAAAATTTAGAAATTATAAAATACCTTAAAAACCATAACCACCCAAAAAACTGAAAAAACCTAAAATCCATAAAACCATCAAAATCCCCAAAAACATTAAAACCCAATTAAAATCCAAAAAAATCACTAAAAATAACTAAAAAGGTAAAAAAACTTGAAAACACCTATGAAAACCTTAAAAACATAAAAAGACTTAAAACCCCTAAAAACATAAGAACACTAAAACTCCAAAAACACTAAAACACCATAAAACCCCTAGAAACCATTAAAAACTGCTAAAACCCCTTAAATCCTTAAGAACCCTAAAAACATATAAAATCCTTAAACCCCTCTAAAACTCAAAAAAAACCTTCAAACCTCTAAAAATTATAAAAAACCCCTATACACCCCAAAAACCAAAAAACCCTAAAAGCTAAAAATACCCACCCCCCCTCAAAATCCATACAATTCCAAAAACCGTAAAAAACCAAAAACAAATCTCTATAAATCCCTAAAAACATAAAAAACTAAAAACCATAATGATCCAAAGAAAACATTAATCCTAAAAACACATAAAACCCCTAAAAACATAAAAAATTATGAAATCCTAAAACCCCTAAATCCTACAAAAATCCCTAAAGATCATAAAAAACCCTAAAAACCATAATACCCTAAAAATCCATAAAAACCCTCAAAATACATAAGAAAAACTAAAAAAAACCTGTAAAAATATAAAATACTCTAAAACTATAAGATCCTAAAAAATAAAAAAAAACAATAAAACCCCAAAGAAAAATACGAACCCTAAAATCCCAAAAACCCATAAAAAATTACAATATCCCTAATTCCCCTAAAACAATACAAATCCTAAAATATCACAAAAATTATATAAAATGTAAAAACCCATGAAAATAGTAAGATAAAACCTAAAAACACATAAAACCCTTATAAAACCTACAAAATGTTAAACACTAATAAAATTATTTAAAACCCCTAAAACCCACTAAAACCATAAAACACATTTAAAACCTAAAAACCCCAAAACCTGAAAACAACCCATAAAACAACACTAAAAACTATAAAATCCCATTAAACTTATAAATAGATTAAAGACACTAAAAACATTTGAAAACTAAAAAACTCAAAGAACCCTAAAATCCCAAATACACCCTCAAAAACCAAAAAAACATAAAATCCATAAAACACCAAAAAAATCATAAAAATCCTAAAAACCACCTAAAAATCTCTAAAAACATAAAAACACCCTGATAGATCCAGATAAAATCATAAAAACTAAAACCCTTAAATCCCTATAAAGACCTAGAAAACATTAACACACCTAAAACCCCTAAAATTATCCTAAAACCCTTAAAAACAAATCTGAATAATAGAACCCCTAAAAATTAAAAACACAACAACACCATAAAAACACTAAAAATCACAAAAAAAACACTAAAAACCAATTTAAACCTCTAAAATGGACAAAAAAGATAAAAACCTTTAAAACCCTCATGAACTCAAAAAATCCCTAATGATCCAAACAACCAATAAAACCCCTAAAAACTCTAACATGTCTTGAAAACACTCAAAATCATTTAAACTAGAAAAAAATCATAAAAATATAATCCAGGCACTAAATATTGCTAAAAATATTTAAACCCTAACCCTAAAAACCCATAAGAAATCCATAAAAACATAAAAAACATAAAACCACTAAATACATTAAAAACTAAAAACCCTAAAAAACCTAAAACCAATAAAAATCATAAAACCCCACAGAGACCATAAACAAAATTAAAGACATTAAAATCACTTTAAACCCCAAAAAAATCAAAAACTCAAAAACCCCTAAAACTCATAAAAACTAAAAAAACTTATACCCAAAAGCCCATAAACCCCTTAATTCACTACAAACCCTAAAAATCCCTAAAACCCTCATAATCCTAAAAACCCTTAAAATATATAAAAATCCAAAAAATACCTAAAAATAACTAAAAATGTAAACTACCCCCAAACCCCCTGAAATGCACTAAGAAACCCAAAAAACCTCAAATCACATTAAACTCCTAAAAACCTAAAATTTGATAAAAACCTTAAATCCCCTAAAAACACATAAAACAAAAACACCCCAAAATATCATAAAAATTCGTAAAAGAAAATAAAATCCCTAAAACCCTAAAAAACACTAAACCCATTTTAACCCTTAAAATCCTACAAAAATATAAAGACGCTAAAACCAATAAAAAACTAAAAAACCCCTAAAACCCAAAAAAATAACATAAATTCTCAAAAAACCAAAAAAACCAAAAAATCACTTAATCACTAAAAACCAATAAAAACCCATAAAAAACCTAAAAACATAAAAAGCATGAAATCCCTTAAGAAAACATAAAAACCAAAACATCATTAAAACCCATAAGAAACCAAAAAAATACTATAAAAAACCTAAAACCCCTGTAAATCCCTATAAACCTATAAAATAACTGTAAATACCTAAAAATGTAAAAACATTAAACCCTAAACAACATATGAAAACCATAAAAACACCAAAAACCAAAAAAACCCATAAAAGAACCTAAACCCCTTAAAAACTATAAAAACACCAACAACCCCTAAAAAAACGTTAAACCCATTAAGACATTAAAATACTCTAAAAACATTAAAAACCCTAAAAAATCAAAAAGCCCCTAATAACACTAAAAAAATAAACTCTGAAAACCAGAAAACCCATAAAAATCCACAAAACAAAAAAAATTAAGAAATATCTTAAAATGTCAGTTAAATAATTAAAATTTTAAAAACCCTAAGATCCACGAAAACCTCCAAGAAAACCATAAAACCTAAAAACAATTAAACCCATAAAAACCTGAAAACACTTCACTTTCTAAATAAACCTAAAATCCATTTAAACCCCTAAAATATTAAAAACCCTAAAACCAATACAAATACAAAACCCACTAAAAACTATGAATACCATTGAAACACCTAAAAACATTACATAAATCTAGAAAAATGTTTAAACCCCTAGAAGAATAAAAAACCAAAATTCCCTAAAAAATTCTTAGACACAAAAAAATCACAAAAAACTATAAAAATCATAAAAGGCACTAAAAATAACACAAAAAAAAAATAAACCCCTAGACAAAACCTCATAAAACCAATAAACCATAAAACATTTAAAACCAATGAAAAACCTCAATATAATAAAAAATCTAAAAACCCTAAAAATCATTGAAGCCTTAAACCATAAAAACCCCTCAAAACCATAATATCTTTAATACCCATAGAAACTATAAAACACAAAAATCTAAATAAACTTTGAAACCCATATAATCATTAAAATTAATAATTACCCTAAAAACAAAAAAATCCCAAAAAATACATAAATCCCCTAAAACCCAAAAAACAAAAATATATTATAAACCTTGAAAATCTCTAAAACCCCTAAAACCATAAAAATCATTAAAATTACTTAAAAATCCCGAAAAAATAAAATCCCCTAAAACACTATAAACCCTTAAGAAAACCTTAAAAATCCTTAAGAAAACCTTAAAACATAAAACACATAAAATACGTAGGAAAAAAAACAAAATGTTAAATACCTTTAAAAACAGTACAAACCATAAAAATTAAGAAAACCCATAAATATTGAATAAAACATAAAAACCAAAAAACATGAAAGAACCAAAAAAAATTATAAAAACCATTTAAACCCAAAAAAATGTTATAAAACTCTTAAAACTATTAAACCACTCTAAACTCAAAAAAACCCCAAAAAATCAAAAAACCATAAAACCAACAAAATCCATAAAACCATAACCACCTCTAAAATCATAAAAATTAATAAAATTAAAATATTATAAATTCTTATAGAACACTAAAAACACAAAAAAAAATCTAAGGGAAACCCTTTAAAATAAAAAACATAAATCCCCTAAAAACAAAAAACACTAAAAATCTAAAAACCACTAAAACACCTAAAACCCTTAAAACCCATAAAAAATAAAAACATTAAAAACACACTAAACCCATAAAACACCTAAAACCCATCTAAAAACTATTAAAACACGTTAAACGCCTAAAAATATTAAAAACTATAAAAACCATAAAACCCCAAAAAAATAAAAGAAAAATTTAACCACTAAGAAACCCTCAAACCCTAATACCCCTCAAAATACCTAAAAAGAATAAAAGGTAATAAAATTGTAAAAATAATTAAAAATACCTAAATACATAAAAAAATCTAAAAAACCTTGAAAATCCCTAATAAAACCTTAAATCCCTAAAAACACTTAAAACCCCTAAAAACATTAAAAATATAAAAAACCATCCAAAAACTCTAAAACCCATTAAAAACATAAAAACATTAAGAAAAAATAAAGAAATGTAATCTGAAAAAACTACAAAATTTCTAAAACCCAGAAAACTATAAAATCAATAAAAACCCTAAAACCCCCTCAAAATCCCAAAAAATACTAAAAACTGTAAAAAAACCAAAAAATGAACTAAAAATTCATAAAAACATAACAAAACCCTAAAAATCCTTAAAAACCCTAAAACCTTTAACAAATCCCAAACCCCGAAAAAACATTAAAAATCATTAAAGGCCTTAAAAATACTAAAAAACCAGAACAACCCAAAAAACAAACTAAAAACCATAAAAACCCTTTAAACCAAAAAAAACATTAAAAAAACTCTAAAAACCAAAAGATCCCAAAGAAAACTAAAAGGATCCATAAATTCCCAAAATACTAAAAAACTCTAAATAACATAAAACCCCACAAAATCCCTAAACATCCATAAAAATATAAAAACCCTAAAAATACATTAGGACAAAAAAACCAAGAACCCTAAAACCCCCTAAATACACATAAAAATATAAAAAAACATAAAATCTTGAGAAACAAAATGAAAGAAAAAATTAAAACACTCAAAATCCTAAAAACAAAAAACCATTTAAAAACCTTAAAACACCTAAAAACAAATTATAACTATACAAAACCTCAGAAAAACCCTATAAACCCTATTAAAAATGATGAAAAAATAAAAACTCTAAAAAATACATAATATCCCTAAAAGCTATTAAAATCCAAAAAATCCCTAAATGTTTATAAAAATGAAAAAACCCAAAATACCACTAAAAACCCATAATATAACATTATTAAACTAAAAACACCTAAAACATCTAAAACCTAAAAAACAGTACAAAACCTAAAAACCCAAAAAACCCTAAAACCCCAAAAAAACTTTAAAACTTTTAAATTCATTAAAAGCCCATAAACCAAATAAAAATTTTAATGAACCACTATAAACAACAAAATAACCCTATAAACCCCTAAAAACATTAAAAAATGCTATTAAACACAATAAAATCCCTAAAACACAAAATACCCCAAAAACCCCTAAAAATAATAAAAACCAGAATAAATAAAAAAACAGTCAAAATCCTTAAAAACTTGAAGAACCCTTAAAAATACTAAAAATCTACAAACCATTAAATTTAAAAACACCTAAAAAACTAATAAACCTTAAGAAACCCATAAAAACTGTAAAACACCTAAAAACATTAAAAATACATAAAACCCACAAATCCAATAAAATCAATTTAAACCCTAAAAAATATTAAAAAATATATAAATCATAAACCCATAAAAACTCAAAACAACCATAAAAGACCCAAAAAATCAAAAAAAAACACTCAAAATACCTAAATATCTTAAAAAACAAACAAAAAAACAAAAAAAAAATAAAACCCCCAAGAATCATTAAAGACCATAAAAACCCAAAAAACCCTGATTAAAACCTAAAAAAATGAAAAAAAACATAAAACCCCTAAAAGAAGAAAAATTTCTAAAAACCCAAAAATACTCAAAAACCATCAAAATATGAAAAAACACTAAAACCATAAAAATCCTTAAAAATATTGAAAAATATAAAAACCTAAAAAACACTTAAAACCTTTAAATTCCCTAAAACACCATAAAACATAAAAATGTTTAAACCCCTAAAAACCTAAATAATTTTAGAAACCCTAAAGACCCAAAAAAGCACTAAAAACTACTAAAAACATTAAAACCCCTTAAAAAACTAAAACTCAAACCCCATAAAACAATAAAAATTATAAAAACATTCAAACTACTAAAATTTTTAAATAAAAAATAAAATACATTACGACCCGTTAGAAATAATGGAAAACAAACAAAACCCAAAAAACAATAAATATCCTAAATCCATAAAAAAATTACCTCCATAAAATCCCTAAAACCCCTAAATGAACATAAAAATAAAAAATATCCAAAAAGATATCTAAAAATGTAAAACACACTAAAAAACCTAAAAATACCTAAAAAACCATAAAAACCTAAACACAATTAAAACGCCTAGAAACCTAAAAAATGATAAAAATACCTTTTAACCTAGAAAAGGACACTAAAACCCATAAAACAGAAAAAGTCCATTAAACCTTGAAAAACATTAGAATGCATAAAAAACATAAAAACCCTAATTACCACTAAAAAATATAACACACTTTAAACCACTAAAAATATTGAAAACACTAAAAAACCATAAAAACACTAAAAACTCTAAAAACCCCAAAAACCCAAAAAACCCTAAAATCACTAAAAACGCTCAATATCACTAAAAACCCATCAAAACTGCAGAAAAGATAAAAAAGCATGAAAGTCCCTATGTAAAGAATAAAAACCTAAAAACACAAAAAACACCTCAAAACCTAAAAATTGATAAAAAAAAGTAAAAATCCCTAATAAACCTAAAAACAATAAAACCTCCAAAAACATTAAAAGACAAAAAACCATAAAACCCACTATGAATACCTAAAAATCTAAAAACCTTTAAAACCCAAAAATTCTAAAAACCCCTAAATGGATTAAACCACTAAAAATATAGAAAACCCAAAGAACCCAAAGAAGCCTTATAACCCTAAAATCTTCTAAATCCCTAAAATTCTCTAAAAAACATAAAAAATCATAAAAATCACTAAAAAACCATAAAAGCATAAAAAACCTTTAAAATCTATAAAAACACAAAAAACCTAAAAATAATTAAAGCCTCTAAAAAAATTAAAATTAATGATATAAGAAACCCAAGAAACCCTTAAAACCCCAAAACAACATAAATTACCCTAAAACCCCCCCAAAACCCCCAAAACCCACTAAAAATCCTTAAAGAAATTTAAACCCTTAAAAATATTAAATACAATAAAAAACCGATGAAATCATAAAAACTCAACAAAAAAATAAAAAATTCTAAAAACTATAAAAACACTATGAACCTTAAAAAACGGTAAAAGCCCTCAAAATATCTATATACCTATACGAAACATAAAAATCCTAAAAATCCATAAAAATATATAAAAACTGAAAAAACTGAAAAATCATCAAAACTTCTAATAAAACATTATAACCTAAAAATAATTAAAATCCCATAAAACATAAAATATGCTAAAAACTGTAAAAACCTAAAAACCATAAAACCCCCTAAAAACATTAGAAAACCCAAAAACCCATAAAAACAAAACGATTTAAAAACTGTAAAACCCATTTAAAACTATAAACACATTAAAAACTCAAAAAAATCATATAAACCCTAAAAATAAAAAAATGAAAAACTAAAAAACCATAAAAACCTAAAAAAATATAAAATACCCACAAAATCCATAAAAAACTAAAAATCCTACTAAATTTATAAAAATAAATAAAGATTTGAAAACCATGGAAACCCCTAAGAACACCATAAAAACCTAAAAACACATAAAACTGCTAAAATCCTAGAAAATTCTGAAAACCCTAAAAATCCATAAACCATAACACCCCTAAAACTAAAAAAACTATAAAACGCCCTAAAACCCCTAGTAACCAACTAAAACTCTAAAAACCTTATACACCCCTAAAAACATTTAAAAAATATAAGAAAACATAAAACCCCTAACAACCGTAAATACTCCTAAAACCCCAAAAAAATCATAAAATCCTTAAAAACCTAAACCCCCCTTAAAATTCCTAAGACCTTTACTAACTACAAACAACAAAGAAATAACTAAATAATAAAAAATGTAAAAAAACATAAATAACATGAAGAATCTTAATAAAACCTTAAAAAACTAAAAGCACTTTGAACCCCCAAAACCTAGAATACACAAAAACCCCTAAAAACCCTAAAAACCATAAAATACAAAAAAATATTTAAACCCCTAGAACCCATAAAAATCATAAAAACCGACTAAAAACCCTAAAATACTTTAATATCCTAAAAACAATCAAAAATATAAATAACATTAAAACCCTTAGAAACTCAAAATAAATTCTTAAAACCCCAAAACACCCAAAAACCCCAAGAATCCCTTAATGACTCGTAAAATCACTAAAAGCCCAAGAAAATATTAATAAGGCCAAAAAATATCATAAAAAATAAAAATTCCAAAAAATATTGAAAACCATTAGAAAAAAATAATACCCTAAAAACACTTAAAAAACCTAAAATTAAAACTAAAACCCTGAAAACCTTTAAAAACCCTCAAAACAATAAATACCCTCAAATACATTAAATTCCCTAAAACCACATAAACCCTCTTATAAACCACTCAAAACTAAAAAACCCTATAAAACCCTAAAAATGTTTAAAAAATCTTTACACCCTTAAACCCCAAACACTGAAAGAACCCCTAAAAATCCAAAAAAAACAATAAAAAAACCCTAAAACCATCAAATTTCTATTTTTTTTAAATACCCTAATAACATAAAAACCCATAATGACACTAAAACCCATAATAAAATCTTAATAACAGAATAACACTTAAAACCCCAAAAAACTAAAAATTATAAGAACCCAACAAAACAATAAAACACCAAAAAACCATAAATACTAAAAAACCAAAAAAACCTGTAAATCCCAAAACAACACTAAAAATCTCAATAACACTAAAAACCATTTTAACCCAAAATAGTTTAAAAATTAAAAAACCTATAAAAACTAAAAAAACCCCCAAAACCAAAAAAAACCCATTTAAAACTAAAATATCCCTCAAAATACCTAAAAACCATTAAAACTAGAAAAATACTAAAAATCCCTAAAAATCCTCAAAACCCTAAGAAACCCTAAAATCTCAAATAAACCCATACAAAAACCTTAAAATCCTAAAAATAATTAAAACCCATAAAAAATGCTAAAAACCCTAAAAACCCTAAAACCCCCAAAACCATAAAAACCCTTTAAAACCTAAAAAACATAAAAAATATTAAAACCCACTGTACTTATAAAAACCAATTTTTTAAAAAAATACCTTTAAAAACCTAAAGAAACACTAAAAAAGAAAAAATCCATTTAACCCTAAAATTACTAAAAAATCCTAAACCCCCTCAAAATCCCCAAATACCATAAAAAACCAAAAAATCATTAAAAAGCTCTAAAAATATGTAAAATGTAAAGAAACATCAATCCTTGAAAACCAATAAGATATCTGAATTACCAAAAAATAATTAACACCCATAAAAACTAGAAAATTGCAAAAACCCCTAAAACCCTAAAATACTATAAATAATAAAAAACCATAAAACTTGTCAAACCCTAAAAACCCATAAAACACTAAAACTGCTATGAAATATACAACCCATTTAAATCCCCAAAAATGTTAAAAATATTATAAAAACCATAAAAACATACAAAACTCAAAAAAAACTAAATACCACAAAGAACCTAAACCCATAAAAAGACATAAAATCTCAAAAAACCCTAAAAAATCATAAAAATCCTAAAAAGATATAAAAATCCATGAAAATATAAAAAACCCTAAAAATATTTAAGAACCCATAAAATCATAAAAAAACATTAAACCCCAAATAAAATAAAAATATATAAAAACCCTAAAACAACCATAAACATCTTAAAACCTCTAAGATTCCCCAAAATAACTAAAAAACACTAAATTCCCATTAAATCATGAAAGACACTAAAAACACAAAAACTATTTAGACCACTAAATCATCCAAAACACTAAAAAAACATAAAACCCCTAATAAACTAAAAAAACCCTAAAACTCCAAATGTCCAAAAAATCACAAAAATCCTAAAAAACCCTAAAACCCTCAATATCAATAAAATCTCTAAAATATAATAAAAATCCATTAAAATATAAAAACCTTTTGACCCCTAGAAAACCTTATTAAACCCATCAAAATCTAAGGACACTTAAAACTGCTAAGAAACCTAAAAATGCTAAAACCCTAAAAACACTAAAAACCATAAACCCATTAAAAATTATACAGACCCCAAACCCCAATAAAAACCCAAAAAACCAACTAAAAACCAAAAAAATATTCTAAACTCTAACAAAATTAAAGAAATATAAATACCCTTAAAACCACTAAAAACTCTAAAAACCCCACAAATATATATATATATATAAACCCCAAAACCCCGAAAAATCACTAAAAAATGTATAAATCCTAAAAAATCCTAAAAAAATATTTAATCCCAAAAAATTATAAAAGACTAAAAACCCTAAAACCTTGAAAATCCCTAAAACCCCTAAAAATATTACATTCCAAAAAAAAATCCTAAAATAGGCAAAAATCCTTAAAAAAAATAAAAACACTAAGAAAACCTAAAAACATAAAAACACTTAAAACACTTAAAAATATAGAAAACACAAAAAATCCTAAAATACCCAAAAAACACATAAAACCCTAAAACATCAAAAACAATAAAACCAAATAACACCCCAAAAAACACTAAAAACTACAAAATCTATTTATACCTTTAAAAAGTTTCAAAAACACTAAAAAAACTAAATCCCTAAAAACAAATAACACCGCAAACCCCAAAAACCCATAAAAATAATACAACCCTAAAAACCCCAAAAAATCAGAACCCCTAAATCCCTATAAAAACATAAGAAACCAAAAAAAATTAAAAAAAATTAAATGTCCACAAGACACTAAAAACGCATAAGATAACCATTAAAACCTATAACCACTTTTAAACCCTAAAGACATAAAAACACTAATAATATTAAAAACCCCATGAACAATAAAAACCCCTAAAACCTATAAAAATACCTAAACCCCCAAAAAAATCCATTAAAACCTAAAGAGTCCCATAAAATCCCTAAGAAAAAAACCCATAAACCCCTAAAAATCCCTATGAAAACCGTAAAAACTAAAAAACCTAAAAACCCTTAAAATATATGAAAAAATGGTAAATCTAAAAGATACCCTAAAACCCCAAAAAATCACTAAAACCCCTCAAAACCTCAAAATATAAAAACCCATAAAAACATTAAAACACCACTAAAAATCGTAAAAACCGTTTAAATCCGTAAAAATGATTAAAACTATAAAAATCATTAAGACCCAAATAGATCAAAAATCCCATAAAAATTCAAAAAAACATAAAACCCTAAAACCCCTAAAACACAAAAGAACTTCAAAATACCTAATAACATAAGAAATCCATAAAAATACATAAAAAATAAAAAATCCTAAATACTCTAAAAACCCATAAGAAACCCTTAACTCTAAAAACCTTAAAACCGAAAAAGATAAAAAATCCCCTAAAAAATAAATAAATAAAACCCTAAAATTCCTAAAAACACAAAATTCCCTCGAAATCCCTAAAAACCCTTAGAAATAGAAAAAATACAAAATAAAATTTAAAACCTAAATACCCTTAAAACCCATAAGAAACCCTTAAAAACCAAAAAACACTTTAATCATCTAAAAATCTTAAAAATGCTAAAAACCCTCAAAATATCTAAAAACCACAACAACCATTAAAACATAAAAGTCCCTCAAATACCTAAAAATTTAAAACCCCCTAAAATACTTTGAAAACTATAATATGACCTTAAAAACCTAAAATCACTTAAAATCCCTAAAACCAAAAAAAATAATAAAAATCCTAAAAGACATGAAAATCGCCTAAATACCATAAAAACACAAGAAAACCTAGAAAATCCCTAAAAACAATAAAACAACTAAAAACTCTTTAACCCCTTTATATCCATAAAAAATATAAAAAACTAAAATAAACCATAGAGCCCTAAAAACACAAAAACCCTAAAACCCCTTAATACCCTCAAAAACTCTAAAAACGTAAAAACTCAAAAAAAATCCAAAAAAATACCTAAATTTCCCTAGAAACATAAGAAACCCAAAAACCATAATAAATCCTTAAAAAACACATAAAACCACTAAAAACCCATACAATCACAAAAAACCCTAAAACCACAAAAAATAACTAAAACATCAAAAACCTATTAATCTTTAAAAACACTAAATGCCGTAAAACCCCATTAAGACCCTAAAAATAAAAAAACTCTAAAAACCATAATACCATAAAAACTCAAAAAACCCTAAAAAAACCTAAAACCCATAAAACACTTCAAAATATAGAAAACCCCCAATTCCTTAAAATCGCTAAAAATAATAAAAATACTAAAAACAATAAATATACCTAAAAACCAAAAAATTAATAAAACCCTTTAAAAACCATAAGAAAACCATAAAACCTATAAAAATTTAAACCCATTAAAGTTATAAAATCCCTATATACCCTAAAAAATAAAAATCTATAAAAATACTAAACACCTAAATAATCCTAAAAAGGACATAAAATCCCTAAAAAATTAAATCCAATAAAACCCATAAAAAACCACAACAAACACCTTAAAAACATAAAAACATATAAAACCCCTAGAAGCATGAAATACATTAAAAACCTAAAAAACCATTAAAAGGCCCTAAACCCTGTGATACACCCTAAAAATATAAAACTTCTAAAAATCATAAGATACATAAAACCTATAACAACCCAAAATCCACAAAAAATCTGAATTTTCTTTAAAACCATGAAAAATTTAAAAAAAAAACCTTTATTACCCAAGAAAACTCAAAAACCCACTAAATACTCAAAAATAAAATGAAACGTCTCAAGATACATAAAAAACATAAATATCCTAAAATATCTACGAAAATCACTAAAATCATAAAAAACCCTATGAAATGATTTAAAACCTAATAACACAGAAAACCCCTTAAAAACATAAAATGATATAAATCCTAAAAATTATAAACTCCATAAAAACCCCTAAAATCTAAAAATCCCTTAAAACACCTCAAAATCTATAAAAACCATAAAAATCCCAAAAAAATCCCTCAAAAACCATAAAATTTTAAAAAACATATGAAGCCTCGAAAAACATGAGGAAACCCTTAAATACCTAAAAAAGCTCAAAACCCATAAAAACCTAATTATCACTAAAAAACCAAAAATACAATTAAAGCCCTAAAAATCCATAAAATGTTAAAAACTCCAAATACCATAACATCCCAAAAAACAAGGGCAAAAAAACTAAAACTCACAAAACCCCAATAATCAATAAATATCCTAAATGCCTTAAAAACTTAAAAATGCCTAAAGATCTCTAAAAATATAAAAACCATTAAAAACATGAAAACCCAAAACAAAAAGTAAAAAGTCCTAAAAACACATAAAACCCTTAAGAACAATTTTTTTAAAAAACCATAAATCCCATATAAACCCAAAAAACCCTACAAATCTCAAAAAACCCTAAAAACAATAAATTTCTTAAAAAACTCTAAAAATACAGAAAATAAATTAAACAAAATCCAAAAACCGTAAAAAACTACAAAAAACTATAAAAACAAATAAATATCACTAAAACATAAAAAATATTATAAATACTAAAATATCATAGAAACTATGAAACCCATAAAAACCTTAAAACCCCTAAAATCCCTAATGCCCCTAAAAATACACTAAAATATCTAAAACCCTAAAAACCTCAAAAAATGATAAAAAACAATAAAAACCTTAAAACCCCTAAAAACTAAAAAAATCATTAAAACCCAAAAACCAAAAAATCCTAAAAAACAATAAAACCATAAAAATCTCTAAAAACCCTACAAATCATAAAAATTTCAAAAATCACAAAAATCTCAAAAAATGTAAAAACCCATAAAATCCTTGAATACCAAAAATAAAACACTTGAAACATACTTAAAAATGAATCCCTTAAAACTAAGAAAAATGTAAAATACACTAAAAGACCCTAAAAACCAAAAAAACCATGAAATTCAACAAAAAACCCAAAAACCATTAAAATCAAAATAAACCATAAAAATTTAAAAACACCATAAATCAGTAAAAACCCATATGAAATTCAAAAAAACCTAATAATTTATAAATCCCATAAAAACATAAAAACTAATAAAACCCTCAAATAGACTGAAAACCATAAAACCATAAAACCCCTAAAAACTAAAAAAAATCCCTAAAACCACAAAAAACTCTAAAACCCATTTAAAACCCAAAAAAAATTAAAAACTATAAGAAAATCTCTAATTACCTAAAAAATAAAAAAAAGGTTCATATATTTTAATGTTTTTAGGGTTTTCAGGTTTTATTCTTTATTATTTATTATTTTTATGGATTTGTTGAATATTTTAATATTTCAAGGGGTTTAACGAGTTTTTAGAGTTTTTATAGGGGTTTTAGGTGGGTTTTAGGATTTTTATGGGTTTTGGGTGTTTCTATGGTTTTAAAGGGTTTATGAGTTTAATTTTATTTATAATTTTTAGGTTTTATATGTTTTATGTTTTTTTACGTTTCTAGGGTTTCGTAAGTTTTTTTAGCATTTTTAGGTTTTATTAATTTTTTTTTTGGATTTTTAGGTTATTTAGGAATTTTTTTTATTTTAGGGGTTTTATGGATTTTGAGGGATTTTAGGGGTTTTCAATGTTTTTAGGGATTATATGGTTATTTGTATTTTTTTGAATTTTTTATGGTTTTCAAGGATTTTAGAGTTTTTTAACATTTTTAGTAGTTTAAAAGGGGTTTGTAGTTTTTCGTGGCCTTTTAGGGTTTTATTTGGTTTTAGGGTTTTTATTGTTTTTTAGAGATTCTGTCATTTTTAGGGTTTTTTTTATGTTTTCGGGGTTTTAGGGTTTTAGACATTATTGGTTTTTAGTGGTTTTAAAATGTTTTTGGTTTTTAATTTTTTCATAGGTGTTTTCAAGGTTTTTGATCTTTTTACATTTTTAGGGTTTTTAGAGAAATTTTTTTATTTTTATGGTTTTTTAATGGTATTATTGTATGTTGATGTTCTTCATAATTTTAGTGTTTTTAAAATATTTAATTTTTTATGGTTTCTATATTATATGTGTTATTTTAGTTTTTAGGGGTTTTTTGGGTTTCATAGTTTTTAGCATTTTTAGGAATTTAAAGAAATTTTAGATATTTTAGGGGTTTTATGGTTTTATGTATTTTTAGAGGTTTTTATATTTTTTAGGGTTCTTTTTGTTTTTGGTATTTTTTGGGTTTAAGAGAATTTTGATGTTTTTTTAGGGTTTTGATAATTTATTAGATTTTTGGGGTTTTAAAGTGTTTTTTTTGTTTTAAAAGATTTATTTGGTATTTCTCTGGGTTTAGTGTTTTTTATTTTTTTCTATATTTTTAGGGATTTTATGGATTTTTATGGTGTTTAGTGGTTTTAGGGGTTTTTATGGGTTTTATTTTTTTTAGGGTTTTTTTAGTTTTTTTAGCTTTTTTAGGATTTTTATATATTTTGTGTGTTTTAGGCGTTTATGGTTTCGTTAGGGGTTTTCATTATTTTGTGGGATTTTTATTTTTTTTGGAATTTTTATGAATTTTTTTGAGTCTAATGGTTTTTAGGGTTTTTAGGTATTTTTTGTGTTTTAAGGGTTATTTAGGGTTTTTTAGGGTTTTAGGGTGTTTTTTGGGTAGTTTTGGTTTTTTATATTTTTAGGAGTTTAAGGATTATTAATGATTTTTACTTTTTGTAGGGGTTTAATATATTTTTAGTATTTCGAATGGGTTTCTTGGGATATATCATTTTTAAAGGGTGTTTGGGGTCTTTATTGTTTTAAAGGATATTAGTGTCTTTTAGGGTTTTGAGTTTTTTTTAAAAATCTCATGTTTTTTTGGGTATTAAGTGTTTTTAGGTTTTTAAGGATTTATTAAGCTTTTTATAGGTTTTAGGTTTTTTAGGTTTTTAGGGTTTCTAAAATATTTCTTAGACTTATTTATTTTTTAATATATTTTACTGATTTTTAGGGATTTTGAAGGGTTATTGGGATTTTAGGGTATTTTGGGATTTTAGGGTTTAAGAGTTTTTATGATTTTTTAGGGGTTTAAAGTGTTTTTATGTTTTAATATTTTCTTAGTGGTGTTCGTGTTTTTATTTTTTTTATTTTTTTGGGATTTTTTGGCTTTTTAAGAACGTTTTTCCCAACTTTTCGGGATTTTAGGTATTTTTAAGGTTATTACAATTTTAAGGGTTTTAGGGGGGATGTGGGGGGGGGGGGTTAGAATTTTCGTTGTTTTTTATAATGTTATACTTTTTAGTGTATTTTAAATAAAAAAGGTTTTTGAATGTTTTTCTAAATTTTAGTGGGTTTAAGGTGTTTTTGGGTTTTTTGGGTTTTTTGGTTTTTTGGGTATTTTATGAGTGTTTAGGGTTCTTAATGTTTTTTATGTTTTTATGGGTTTTACATGTAATTTTTGTTTTTTATATTTTTCTTAGGTGTTTTTGTTATATTTTATTATTTTTAGAGAAATTTATGGTTTTTTATATATTTTAATGGATATTAGGGTTTTTTAGGGTTTTATCATTTTCTAGTTTTTTAGGGCTTTAAGGTTTTTTTGGCTTCAATGTGTTCATTCGGGTTTTTTAGTTTTTTTTGGTATTTTTTACATTTTTAATGTATTTTTAAGTCTTTTATAAGTTTTTTATAAATTTTTATGGTTTTTAGGGATTTTTAGGGGTTTAGTGTTTTATAGAGATTTTAGGGTTTTATGGGTATGGGGGTTTTATGGTGTTTTTTTAGTTTTTATGGTTTTTTGTAGATTTATAATAAATTTATGAGATTACATGTTTATCTATTTTTTTTATTTTTAGGTTTTCATGGGTTTTTAATGGTATTTACGTGTTTTAAGGGGTTTTTGGGTTTTCAGGATTTTTAAAAGTTTTTTGTGTTTTTCGGTTTTTGGGGTTCAAATTGTTTTTAATACTTTATGTTTCTCATAGGTATTTTCATTATTTTGTTTTTTTCTTATGTTTTAGGTATATTTAGCGTGTTTAAGTGTTTTTATGTTTTATAGCTATTTTAGTGTTTTTGTTTTTTTTTTTGTGTTTTTAGGGTTCTAAGTGTTTTTTATGTTTTTAAGGGTTTTAAGTGGTTTTATGCATTTATTATTTTATAATGGGTTTTCACAGGTTCTTAGGGTTTTTTACATTTTTTAGGAATTTTTAGCGATATATAGGAATTTTATGGATTTTAGGGTTTTTAAGGATTTTATGGTTTTTAGGGATAATTAGGGTTTTTTGGTTTTTTGGGTTTTTGTGGTTATTTTTATTTCTTCAGGTTTTTATTGTTTTTAGAGATTTTAATGTGTATAAATGTTTAAAAGGGTTTTAGAGTTTTAGTGTGTTTTTCTAGTTTAAGGTGTTTTTTAGAGTTCTTATATTTTTTAAAGTTTTATAGAGCTTTTATGATTTGTAGAGATTTTAGGGTTTCTATGTAGTTTTTGGGTGTTTAGGGTTTTTATCATTTTTTATGTTATGGGGGTTTTTAAATCTTTTATATTTTTATGTTTTCCTTTTATTTTTTCAAAGATTTAAAAGTTTTTATTTATTTTTTGGGTCTTTTTTTAATTATTATTATTTTTTAGGGTTTTTAGGGTTTTTAGGGTTTTTAAATTTTTTTTATGTGTTTAGTGGTTTTAAGTGTTTTTATTTTTTATGGTTTTCTTATGGTATTTTAGGTTTTTAGGGTTTTTAATATTTTTGGTGCAATACAAAGATTTTTATGATTCTTATATTTTTCTTATTATTTTTGGGACTTTGAGGGTTTTTAGGTTTTTATGATTTTTAGAAGTTATGGGGGTGTTTAGATTTTTTAAACATTTATTGGGGTTTAAATGGATTATAGACTTTTAATGGTGTTTAGGATTTATATGGGGTTTTAGTATTTTTTATTATTTTTTGTGGTTTTATATATTTTAAGTGGTTTTAGTGTTTTTAGGGTCTTTTAGTGCTTTTAGGGTTTTTTAGGGTTTTAGTGTTTTTTAGGTTTTTGGGGTCTTATGTGTTTTGGGGTTTTTAAGGGTTTATTAGTGTTTTTTCATGGTTTTAGGGTTTTTTACATTTGATTTTATTTAGTTATTTATTATGATTTTTTGGGTATAAAGTGTTATTTTATATTTAGTAGTTTATAGTATATTATGGTTTCTATGGGTTTTAAGGATTTTTGGGGTTTTTTTGTTTTTAGGATTATTATAAATTTTGAAATTTTTAGGGTTTTAGGGTTTTTATGGTTTATATGATTTTTAGTATTTTAGGGTTTTAATGTTTTTTTAGATTTTTTTTACTTTTTTTATGTGTTTAATAGGTTTTTAAGGTTTTTTGTGGTTTTTTGGGTTTTAATGTGTTTTAGGATTTTTAAGGTTTTTTGGGGTTTTTATGGTTGTTATGGGATTTAAGGGGTTTTAAGCACTTTTTAGGATTTTTTAGGATTTTTATCATTTTTAAGTATTTTTAATGATTTTAATTTTTTTATGGTTTTAAGGTTTTATTATGGATTTCCATTATTTTTTTGGGTTTTTATGTTTTTAGATACTTTTTCTGCGTATTTAGTATTTTTATGGTTTTATGGGGTTTTTTTAAATTTTAAAGGTTTTTTGTATTTTTGGGGTTTTTGGGTTTTTATAGTTTTTAGGTTTTTAGAGGATTTTAGTGTTTTCCAGTTTTTAATTAATTTTATGGTTACTTAGTGTTTTTATAGTTTTCTAAATTTTTAGGTATCTGTTTTGGTTTTTTGGATGATTATGATTTTTATAGATTTTTGGGGTTTTGGGGGTTTTTTATTTTTTAAAGGGTTTTTAGCGTTTTTTGGTTCTTTAGGGGTTTTAAGTGTTTTCAGGTTTCAATGTTTAATTAGGTTTTTTCATGTTTTTTAGGGTTTTTTATTTTTCTAAGGATTTTAGTTATTTTTTATGATTTTTATGGGTTTTTAGGGAATTTTTGTGATTTTTTTTGGGTTTAGTGTTTTTGTGGTATTGTTGTGTTTTTAGGGTTTTTTAGGGTTTATTGAGGTTTTAGTGTTTTTGATGTTCTTTAGTGGTTTACAAGGTTATTAGAGTTTTTAGTGGGTTTTTAGGATTTTTAAGGATTTTTAGTGTTTTACAGGGGTTTGAGGTCTTTTTAAAGTTTTCATCATTTTTTTGGGTTTTATAGAGGTTATAATTATTTTTAGGTTTTTAGTTTTATCTAAGGGTTTTTTAGTTTTTTATGGGTTTTTATGTTTTTATGGACTTTTAGAGATTTTGTAAAATTTTAATGGACTTTTTTGTATTTTCTCAGGTTTTGAGGAGTTTTTGGACTTCTTAGATTCTTTAGGGTGGTTTTGGGGTTTTACCATTTTTTTGGTTTTTTATACTTTTAAGTGTTTTTAGGTTTTAAGGTTTTCTTAATGTTTTTAGGGGGTTTTACATTATTAAATAATTTTTGGAATTTTTTATTATTTTAATGTGTTTTTAGGGTTTTTAGGGATTTTGAGGGTTTTCAGGGTTTTTAGAGGTTTATGGTTTTTTTGGGGGGTAGGGTTTCTTTTGATTTTATTATTATTTATAATGATTTATATAGTTTTTTTAATGTTTTTAGGTGTTTCAGGGGGGTTTTAGAGTTTTTAGTTCTTTTATTTTTGATATGATTTTCTACGTATTTTAGGGGTTTTCTGGGTTTTTTGTGGTTTTTAGGGTCCTTTGTGTATTTTTGGGTTTTTAGGTTCTATATCATTATTCAGTTTTTTAGGGGTTTTATTTTATTTTATTATATTTATAAATTTTTCTTAGTGTTTTTAATGGATTGTAGGTTTTTTTATGTTTTAAGGATTCTAAGGGATTTTTCAAGATTTTTCAAATTTTTATTTTTTACATATTTGGAGGGGTTTATGGTTTTTATGGGTCTGGGGGGTTTTTATTTTGGGGGGGGGGGTTAGATTTCTTCTGAGTTTTTTAGGGTTATAATGTTTTTAAGAGATTTTTAATAATTTTAGATGTTTGATGGGGTTTTAGATTTTTTAGTGGTTTTTGGGCTTCTATGAGTTTTTTATGGTTTTTGGGGGTAATTACTTTTATTGGATTTTTAGTTTTCATAGGGCCACTTAGGGTTATTTAAGGTTTTTAATATTTTTTAGTTTTTATGGGTTTTAAGTGTTGTTAGGTTTTTAAGGTTTTCATAGGTGTTTTCATTGTTTTTATGTTTGTGTACATCTTTAGTGATTTTTATGTCTTTTGAAGTACTTTTATAGTTTTTATGGGTTTTTGAGATTCTGGGGGGAATTAGTGGGCTTTAGGGTTTTTTTGTGTGTTTTTAGTGTTTTTTTGGGTTTTTTATTATTTTAAGCATTTTTAGTTTTTTTAAATTTTCATTGAGTTTTTCATGATTCTTACGGTTTTCTATATTTTTAGTTAATTCTTGGGATTTTATATTTTTAATATTTGTATTTTGTTTTTAGGTATTTTGAAGGGGTTTAGGGTTTTTTGGGGTTTTAGGGGTTTTAGGGGTTTTATATTTTTTGGGATTTTTGGGTTTTTTGACTTTTTTAGGGGTTATAAGGTTTTGAGGAGTTTTTATAATTTTTTTAGCAGTTTCATGGGATTTATCATTCTTAGTGGGTTTTCAGTTTTTTTATATGTTTTTGGGTCTTTGTGGTTTCTTTTAGTTTTTATGGTTTTTAGCAATTTTAGTGTCTTTTAAGGTTTTTAGTCTTTTTATCATTTTTCAGGTGTTCAGGGGCTTTATGTGTTTTTAGGTTTTTTATTTTTCATTGGTATTTGCAATGTTTTTATGGATTTTTTATTTTTAGAGATATTTAGGGCTATTTAATAATTTTTATGGTTTTTTAGGTTTTTAGTGATTTTGAAGGATTATTAGTTTTTTTAGGGTTTTATAAGTTTATTAGGGGTTTAGAGTTTTTTATTTTTGGGGTTTTTATGTATTTTTAGGTTTTAATTGTTTTATTTTGGGTTTTCCAGGTTTTCTGAATTTTCTATAATTTTAGGTATTTTTTTTCTTTTTTGGAATTTTATTGTTTTTAAATATTTTTAGGGATTTTGTGGGTTTTTATGGTTTTTATGGTGTTTTCAGTTGTAAGATTATTTATTTTATTTTTTAGGGGTTTTATAGTTTTTTAGAGGATTTTAAAAAAAATTAGGGTTTCAAAATGTTTTAAGAGTTTTTATGGTTTTTTCGGTTTTAGTATTTTGATGGTTTTTTGGGGATTTAGAGGGTTTTAGGTTTTTTAGGGCTTTTAAGGTTTTTAGGGTTTTAGTTTTTTTTGGTTTTATAAGGGTTTCCAGGTTTTTTACATATTTAGGTATTTTTTAGGATTTTTAGGATTTTTAAGGGGTTTTGTTGTCTTAGGGATTTTTAGGGGATTTGTTGTTTTTATTGTTTTGGGGATTTTTGATTTTTTTATATTTTTTTAATTTTTTAATGTGTTTCTAGGTTTTTTTGGTTTTATAATGGATTTTCGGGATTTTTAATAGGCTATTACAATTTTAGGGTTGTTAGGTTTTTTACAATTTTTATGGTTTTTATGGTGTTTTTGGATTGGGGGGGGGGGGTAGGGGGTTTTAGGGCTATTATGGTTTTTTTTGTTTTAGGGGTTTTGAGTTTTTTTTGGTTTTTAAGTTTGTTTATATTTTTTAACATTTTTAGTGAATAATATAGTCTTATAGATTTTAGTTTTTAATATTTTTATGCGTTTTTATACTTTTATGTTATATGGGGGGATTTAGGGGATTTAGGTTTTTTATTCTTTAAGGATTTTTTAGATTCTTCGGGGTTTTATATGTTTTTTGGTTTTTAATATTTTTAAGTTTTTTAGGGATTTTTGTGTCTTCTATATATTTAGTGGTTTTTAGATATTTTTTACAAATTTATGAATTGTTATGGTTATTAGGGATTTTGAGGTGTTGTAGGGGTTTTTTATAGGTTTTAAAGGTTTTTATTGTTTTTAACGTTTTTTGGGGTTTAAAGGGTTTTTAATGTTTTTCGTGATTTTTATGTTTTCATTGGTTTTTTTGGGGGATTTATGGTTTTTAAAATGTTTTTGTGGGGTTTATGGTTTTGGGGGTTTATTTGGTCTTTTGGGATTTTTAAGGTTTTATTGTTTTTTTAGTTTTTTTCGGGTTTTAATTTTTTTTATATTTTTATGATTTTCATAGGGTTTTTAGGGTTTGTAGGGTTTTTTGGTTCCTTGAGTTTTTATGGGTTTTTGGGATTTTTTATGATTTTTATGGTATTTGGGTTTTTTAAATTTTGTGTTTTATATTTTTTTGGGTTTCATTTTTTTTTGGGTTTTTTGAATTTTTAAGATTTTAGTTATTTTTTTTGAATTTAGACTTTTATTTGTTTTAGTGTTTTTAGGGATTATTTGGGTTTTGTGTTTTTTAGGGGTTTTACGGATTTTATGGTATTCTAGGGTTATAGGGGGTTTTGTGTTATTAGGGGTTTTAGTGTTCTTTAATATTTTTAGTGTTTTAAAGAGATTTTTTATTTGTTAGTGTTTTTCGGATTTTTATGTTTTTAGTGTTTTTTAGGTGTTTGAATGGTTTTTATGGTTTTAGGGATTTTAGAGTTTTAACATATTTTGGGGTTTTTAGAGTTTTTTTAGGTTCTTAGGGGTTTAAATTTTTTTGTCTTAAGGTTTTATTTGGGATTTTCATTGTTATTATGGTTTTTTATTTATTTTTAGTAATTTTTACGCCCTTTTATGATTTTTATGGGTTTTTAGGGGTTTAGGGTATTTTGGTGCCTTTATATTTTTTTTGGTTTTTAGGGGTCTTAAGTGTTTTTATGTTTTTATGTTTTTATGGTTTTATTTTGTTTTTCCTGGATTTTATGGTTTTTATGTTTTTATAATTTTTTAAGGTTTTTAGAATTTTTATGGTGTTTTAGGATTTTCTGAGATATTGAGGGTTTTTAGGGGTTTTAGGGCATTTATGGTTTTTGGTATTTGAATTTTTCTTTGAGTTTTCTTAGGTTTTTAAGGGGTTTTGAGTTGTCAAATTCTTTTAGGAATTTAAATGGGTTTTCGAGATTTTAGTGGCTTTTGTGTCATTTAGTGTTTTGGGGGATTTTAATGGGTTTATGGGTTTTATATTTTTTAGGGGTTTTAGGTTTTTAAAATTATTTATGGTTTTTAGTTTTTTATAGTTTTTTGGGAGTTTGATGTGTTTTTAGGTTATGAAGGTTTTCTTAGGGGTTTTCAAGGTTTTTATAGTTTTTTACATTTATAGGTATATTAAGAAGTTTTTGGGTTTTTATGGTTTTCAAGATTTTTAGGGATATTGGTGAGTTTTAGTATTTTTTTTGTTTTAGGGGTTTTTATGTTTATAACAATTTTTAGGATTTATGGATTTTAGTTTCTTTAGGTTATTCATGATATCTAATAGTTTTATAGGGTTTTGGGGTTTTTATGTTTCTATTAATATTAGGTTATTTTTTAGGATTTCTATAGTATTATTGGGTTTTAGGGATTTTTAAGGGTTTCAAGTGTTTTTTTTTTGTTTTTAGGGGTTTTTTAGTTTTTTTTTGTGTTTTGAGGTATTTTAGAGGTTTTTAACATTTTAGGGGTTTACATGGTTTTATACTTTTTAGTGGGTTTTTTATATTTTATTGGTTTTCAGTATTTTGTAATGTTTTTACAGAATTTTAGGGTTTTTATGTGTTTCTTGCCTATTTATGTTCTTTTATGAATTTTTAGTGGTTTTAGTGTTTTTATATTTTTTCAAGGTTTTTAAGGTTTACATTAGGTTATTTATGGTTTTTATGGTTTTATATTTCATAGGGTTTTAGGGGTTATTTAGGTTTTTATGATTTTTAGAAATTTTATAAATTTTGTAGGGTATAGGATATTCTCTCGTTTTTAGGGTTTTTATCATTTTTAGTCTTTTAGGTGTTTGAGTTTTTTAATGTATTTTTAGGGTCTTTCATGGGTTTTAATGGTTTTTATGTTTTCTTAGACTTATATATATTTTTTACGATTTTTATGTTTTTTTGGGTTTCAGGGATTTTGATATATTTTAGTGGTTTTTTGGGTGTTATGTGTTTTTAGGTTTTTTGTTTTTTTTTGGGTTTTTAAGGATTTTATACTTTTTTATTATTTTTAGGGGTTTAAAACGATTTTAGAGTTTTTAGTGGGTTTTTATTGTTTTTATTTTTTAAGCATTTTCTGGTTTTTATGGTTTTATGGGATTTAGGGTCTTTTTGTATTTTTTAGGGTTTTTAGAATTTTTTAGGTTTTTAGCGGGGTTATGTGTTTTTAGTTTTTAAGTTTTTTTACAGTTTTCAGGGTTTTTATTTATTTAATGATTTTTTGTATTTTTAGGATTTTTATGGTTTTTATGGTTTTTGGTGTTTTTTGGTTTCTAGGTTTGTTAGGGTTGTTAGGTTTTCTAGTGATTTTAATTATTTTAGGGGTTTGAAGTGTTTTTTGGGTTGTGTGGTTTTTCATTAGGGTTTTTAGGATTTTTTACATTTTGAGGAATTTTTTGTGAATTTTTTGGATTTTTATCTTTTTTTGGGATGTTAAAGTTTTTGTGGGGTTTTAGGGGTTTTAGGGTTTTTAGAGTTATAATAAATTTTAGGGTTTTTAATTATGTATAGGGGATTTATGTTTTTTAGTGTTTTAAACATTTATGGGGTTTAAATGGTTTTTATATTTTTTTAGTGTTTTTAGGGTTTTTTGGGTTTTTATAGTTTGTAGGTGTTTTAGGCTCTTTAGTTTTTTTTAGTGTTTTATGGGTTTAAACGTATTTTAGGTGGGGGGGGGTTAAGTCTTCTTTTCTTTTCTCTTGTATTTTTTGAAGGTTTTAAGGGATATTTAAATATTTATGTTTTTAGGGATTTTTGTGATTTTTATGCTTTGTTAGGGTTTAGAGGTATTTTAAGGTATTTTAGGGTTTTTAATGTTTTTAGGTTTTTTGTGGGTTTAAATTGTTTTTAGGTTTTTAAGGTTTTATTATTAGTTTTTAGGATTTTAAGGGTGCTTTATATTTTATAGATTTTTAGGATTTTTAGGTTATTAGTGGTATTTTATGTTTTTAGGGATTATGAAGGTTTTAGGTAATTTTTTGTGATTTTTGGGTTTATATTCCTTTCTTGGGTTTTAGGTTTTTTTTAGTTTTTAAGGGGTTTTGAAGTTTTTAGAGTTTTTTAATGTTTTTAGGGGTTTTAAAATGGGTTTTATAGTTTTTATTTTCTATTTGGATTTTTGGGGATTTTTTATTTTAATGGTTTTAGGTGTTTTATGGGTTTTAGGGGGTTTTACGATTTTTTAGGGTTTTTAATCTTTTTTTTTTGTAATTTTATGTTTTTCAAGGGGGTTATTTTGATAGGTTTTGGGGGTTTTTTGAGGGGTTTTCTGGGGTTTTTGTTTTTTTGTTTTTAGTGATTTTTATAAATTTGTTTTGTTTTATATGGTTCTTAGGGTTTTTAGAGATTTTTAAGGGTTTTTAGGAATTTATAGATTTTTTTTGGGTTTTTACCATCATTTAGTTTTCTCGGGGTTTTAATTGCTCCAGTTTATTATGGATGTACTAGTGGTTTTTTTGGTTTTTAGGGTATTATACATATTTTGGGATTTTTATGTATTTTTAAGTATTTTATTGTATTTTTGGAATTTTAGGGATTTTGAGGGGTTTTAGGGGGTTTTATGATTTTAGGGTTTTTATGATGTTTTATATTTTTAGGATTTTAAAGGTTTTATTAAAATATTTAATGACTTTAGGTGTTTCAATTTTTTAGTGTTTTTGTAGTTTATTAGGGTTTTATGGGTTTCAAATGTTCTTGGGGTTTTTATGTTTTTAGGGATTTTTACGGCTTTTAAGGGACTTTTTAAGGATTTTAGCTTTATTAGAATTTTTAGTTTTTTTAGGTGTTTTATGTACATTGGGATTTTTATAGTCTTCTTAGGGGTTTTTAGTGTTTTTTAGGGTTTTATGATTTTATTTATTTTACAGATTTTTAGGTTTTTATTTTTTTAGGGGTTTTAGGGATTTTTATGGTTTTTTGGGGTTTTTTGGTTTCTGGGTGTTTAATGTTTTTTATTTTATTTTAGGTTTTTAGGGTTGTTATGTGTTTTTAGGGTTTTAAGGTTTTCTTAGGGGTTTTAAGGTCTTTAGATTTTTTATTTTTGAAGGATTTTTAGGGTTTTTTTTTGGATTTTTATGGATTTTTATGGTATTTTTTATTTTTATGTATTTTAGAGTTTTATGGTTTTTAGGGTTTTTAAATTTTTTTCTTATTTTAGGGGTTTTAAGTATTTATTTTTTAGGGTTTTCTTAGACTTTATTGGGTTATTATGACTTTTTACATTTTTAAGGGGTTTAGTGGTTTTTAAGGTTTTTAGGGTTTTTAGAGATTTTGATTGTTTTTAGGGTTTTTAGTGTGTTTTTATGTTTTTTAAAGTCTTTTTAGGTTTTATGTGTTTTTGAGTTCTTTAGGGTTTTTAATGATTTTAAACGTTTTTTAATGTTCTTAGGGGATTAATGGGTTTTTGTATTTTTTAGCCATTTTTTTGGGTTTTATGGGTTGTAATGGTTTGAAGGTTTGTTGTAAGTTTTAGGGTTTTTAGAGGGTTTTAGGGTTTTAGTGTCTTTTAATGTTTTTTAATTTTTTTAGTTTTTTTAGTATTTTAAATTATTTATAATTTATTAATATTTTTTAGGGTTTTTAGGAATTTTGAGGGGTTTAGGGGATTTTAGGAGTTTTATTGTTTATTTTGTTTTTTGGGGGTTTGAATTGTTTTCTCAGTTTTTAAGGTTGTCTTAGTGTTTTTCAAGGTTTTTATAGATTTTTATATTATAAAAAAAATTCCTGGTTTTTTAAAGATGTTTATGGTATTTAGGGTTTTAGAAATTTTCAGGAATTTTTGGGGTTTTTTGGGCATTTGGGGTTTTGGTGTTCTTTTTTTGTTTGATAGTGGTTTTAAGGCTTTTTTTATTTTTTAATGTTTTTAGGGGTTTAAAGGGTTTTTAGAGTTTTTAGTGGAATTTATATTTTTATATGTTCTAGGTATTTTTTAATGGTTTTAGTGGTTCTCATTGTTTCTAGGGGGTTTTAGGGTCTTTTAGGGTTTTTTGGGTTTTTGGCAGTTTCATGTGTTTATAGTTTTATATTTTTTTCATTGTGGTTTTCAATGTTTTAAGGGATTTTTACGCTTTTATGAATTTTTTAGAATTTTTAGCGATTTTTTATAATTTAGAGGTTTTTTGGGTTTCTATGGTTTTTAGCATATTTTACGTTTTTAGGAGTTTTATTTTTTTAGGTCTCTTGTGGGTTTATTAATTGTTTTTAGGGTTTTTTTTGGTTTTTTACGTTTTAAAAAAAAATTCGTGTTTTATATTATTTTTGTGGTTTTTTGAATTTTTGGGGATTTTCATTGATATTAAGGTTTGTATGGTTTTATGGGTGTTATGGTAATTTTGGGTTTTTATAGTTTTGTTTGAGTTTTTTTGGGTTAAAAGGTTTTTTTGAGTTTTTTGATGTTTTTTGGAGTTTATTTGGTCTTTAGAGTATTTAGTGGTCTTTATGGTTTTTATGGGTGTTTATGGGTTTTCAAGGGATTTAGGGTTTTTATGTTTTTTAGGGGTTTTAGGATATTTTATTGTTTATATAAATTTTAGCATTTTCAAGTATTTATAGGTTTTAATTGTTTTTTAGTTTTTCTTTTTTTGTTGGGATTTTTAGGGTTTTATGTTATCTATATTTTTAAGTATTTATACATGTTTTTTACGATTTTTATTGATTTTTAGGGTTTTTAAGGATTTTGATGGCTTCTATGATTTTTAGTGGTATTAGTGGTTTTTTGTTTTTATCTTTTTCTAGGGTTTTAGGGTTTTCTAAGTGGTTTTCAAGGTTTTTACGGTTTTTTACATTTATATGTTTTTTAATCTAATTTTTAGGATTTTAGGGGTTTATGGGTTTTTATTGTTTATTTGTTTTATGGTTTCTTTGTCTTTTTAGGTTTCTTTTTGAATTTATTAAGGTTTTATATAGTTTTTAACATTTGAAGGGTATAGAGGGTTTTAAGATTTATTAGTTTGTGTAGCGTATTTATGGGTTTCAGGGGGGGTTTGAAGGTTTAAGTGGGTTTTTATGGTTTTTAGGGGTTTTTGGTTTATTGAGTTTTTAAGGAGTTTATGTTTTTTGGGGTATTAGCATTTTTAGTGATTTTTGGGGTTTTAATCATTTTTAAGATTTTTTGTTTTTCTAAGTGTTTTTCAAGGATTTTATGTTTTTTTATGTTTTAGTTTTTTTAGGATTTTTAGGATTTTTAGGTATTTTTAGGGTTTTAGTGTTTCTAGGGTTTTATTGTTTTTTTGGTTTTTAAGGTTTTTATGTATTTTTATATTTTTATTGTTTTCTAGGAGTTTTTAATGTTTTTAAGGTGTTTCTAGTTTTTAGGGATTTTTAGGTTCTTTCTTATATTTTTATGGTTTTTGGGATTTTTGGGATTTTGGTTTTTAGGGGGTTTAAGGGTATATAGGTTTTTATGGTTTTTTTATTTTAGAGATTTTTTTATTTTTTTATCGTTGTAAAGGTTTTCTTGAGTTTTTTTAAAAAAATTAATGGTTCAAATGGTTTTTATAGTTTTTAGTGGGTTTATGGGATTTTATGGATTTTATGTTTTTTTATTCTAGTGTTTTTTTTAGTTTTTTACAATTTTATGTTTTTGGTGTTTTTTTTTTGTTTTTCGATTGTTTTTAGGTTTTTTTTTGATTTTAATGATTTTTAGGGGGGTTTGGGTTTTGGGGGGTTTTGGGGTTTCTGTATTATTTTGTTTTTTAATGGTTTTAAATGGTTTTAGGTTTCTGAGGTTTTCTTATGGGGTTTGGGGGTTTTTTGTCTTTTAATTTTTTAGGTAATTTTAGGGGTATCTTAAAAAATGTATTTTTTGTTTTTTGGGGATTTAGAGTGGTTTTAGGGTGGTTAGGATTTTTAGGATTTTAGGGTTTTTTGGTTTTTTTAAAGATTTTAGTGTTTTTTATTTTGTTTATGGTTTTTAATGTTTCTTGTGATTTTTAATGCATTGAGGGATTTAAATGGTTTTTGCTATTTTGAATGGGGATTTATGGTTTTTAGGTGTTCAAATGGTTTTTTTTTTGTTTTTTAGGGATTTTATGGTTTTTATGGTTTTGAGTGGTTTAAGGTCTTTTAGAATTTTTATGGTCTTTTAGTTTTAAATTTTTAGGGGTATTAAGTGTTTTTAGGTTTTTAAGGTTTTCTTTATTTTTTTCATAGTTTTTAGGGTTTTTTTATTTCTTGTGGGGTATTTAGTTATTTTTTATGATTTAATGGTGTTTTGGACTTTTAGGGATTTTGATGGTTTTAGGGGTTCTGAGGGATTTAATTTTTTTTACAATTTTTACAATTTTTTATGTTTTAAGTTATTTTATGTGTTTTAGGTGTTTAAACTTTTCTTAGGTTTCTCCAAGTGTTTTTGGGTTTTCTTATTGTTTTTTATATTTTAAGGATTTTTTTATGAATTTTGTGATTTTATGGTTTATTGGATTTTAAGGGGTTTAAAGCTTATAGGATTTATAGGGTATTTTTGATTTTTTGTATTTTTTAAGGGTGGGGTGTGTATTTTTTAGGTTTTTTAATGTTTTTTAATATTTTTAGGGGTCTACATGTTTTTGATAAGTTTTAGTGGGTTTTTAGAATTTTTATAGGTTTCTAGGGTTTTTAAAATATTTATGGGTTTTCTAGTTTTTAGGAGAATTTGGGATCTTTTTCAGTTTTTAAGGGTTTTAGTGTATTTTAGGTTTTTAGATCTTTTATGAGTTTATCGGTTTTTATGGTTTTTCGAAGGGTTTAAATAGGTTTTAGTGTCTCATCATTATTAATGATTTTTTGGTCTTTTTTATATTTTTCAGTGATTTTGATGTGTTTTATGATATTTTGGTCTTTGTGAGGACTTTAGGGTTTTTATCATTTTTTAGGTTTGTAGGGGATTTATGTGTTTTTAGGTTTTTAACGTTTTCTTAAGGGTTATCATTATTTTTAGGGGGTTTTACGTTTCTAGGGTTTTTATTTCTTTTTTTGGATTTTTTTGGATTTTTATGGAATTTTAGGGGTTTTAGGGATTCGAAGGGGATTGGGTTTTTAGGTGTTTTTTATATATTTTTAGGTCTATTATTGTTTTCTTAGTATTTTTAACATTTTTAGGCATTTAAAGGGTTTTAGAGTATTTTGTGTGTTTTGAAGACATTTATGGGTTTATGGGTTTTAATAGTTTTTAGTGGTTTTTAGTTTATAGGGTTTTAGGGGTTTTAGGGTATTTTTGGTATTTTTTGTTTTTATCATTTTTATCTTTTTATGGTTTCTATTACCTGTTAGGATTTTAAGGTTTTTTTTAATTTTTTTCATGATTTTTAAGGTTTTTAATTTTTTTGGGGACATTTTTAGGATTTTTAGGGGGTTTTAGGGTTTTTAGTGCTTTTCATATTTTAAAGGTTTTATGGATTTTTAGGGTTTTTAGGTTTTTAGGGGTTTAATGTGTTCCTAGGTTTTTTTATTTTCATTGGGTTTTTCTATGTTTTTTGGTTTTTTATGTTTTTACGTTTTTTGAGTGTTTTTTGTAATTTTTTGGATGTTTATTTTTTTAACTATTTGGACGGTTTGGGGGGTGGGGGTTAGGGGATTTTGGGGAGTTTTTTAGGGTTTTAAGGATTTATATCGTTTTTATCCTTTTAGGGTCTAAATACTTTTTATAATATTTAGTGGGTTTTTGGGATTCTATGGATATTTGTGGTTTTTAGGGAGTTTTATGGTTTTGGGGATTTTTGGGCCTTTTAGCGTTTTTAGGGTTTTTATCCTTTTTTAGTTTTTTAGGGGGTTTAGGTGTTTTTATTTTTTTAAATATTTTATTAGGGGTTTTCAAGGTTTTTAGGGTTTTTGACTTTTTATGGATTTTTTGGGATTTTAGGATTTTTATTATTTTGTTGGTTTTTAGGTATTTATAGGGTTTAATAGGATTTTAGGGTTTTTCGAGGGTTTTTAGGAGTTTTAACTATTATTAAGTTTTTGATTTTCTTTCTTAAGGATTTATTGGTTTTTATGGTTTTCGGGATTTTTATGGATTTTTAGAATTTTTCTTATTTTTAATTTCATTAAGGGTTTTTATAATTTTAGGGTTTTCTATGGTTTTTAGGGGTTTTTATGTGATTTAGGGTTTTCTATTACTTTTATGGCTCATTGGATATGTTTAAGGTTTTTAAGGGTTTTTATCATTTTTTGGGGTTTTTACTGGTTCTAATCGGATTTTTAGGTATTTCTGATACTCGTAGTGATATACGTGGTTCTTTTGGGGTTCTTTACGTTTTAGGGGTTTTTAAGTATTTCTTATAGATTTTATTGAATTTTCAGATTTTACAATTTTATTTTATTTTTAGGATTTTAGGGTTTTTATTATTTTTGTAATTTTTAGGTTTTTTAGTGGTTTTAAGTCGTTTTGGATTTTAAGGATTTCTTAGTGTTTTCAAGGTATTTAGGGTTTTTTACATTTTTATGGATTTTTATTGATTTTGAAGTATTTTAACGGTTATTAGGGTTTTTAGATATTTTGATGGATTTATGGGTTTTTAGGGATTTGTGGTTTCTTAGGGGTTTTAAGGTTTTTTGGAGTTTTTTAGGGTTTTATGGATTTTTATATTTTTAAAATTTTTATGCATTTAATAGGTATTTAAAGTGTTTAGTGAGTTCTTAGAGATTTTTGGGTTTTAAGGGATTTTATGTTTTTAAGGTTTTTTATGGATTTTATGGCCTTTTAGGGTTTCTTAGGGTGTTTAGAATTTAGAATTTTTTATTTTTCTATGACTTTTCAGGTTATAATGGTTTCTTTGAGTTTTTAAGGATTTAGGGGGTTTTAGGTTATTTGGTATTTTTTTGTATTTTTATGGTCATTAGGGTTTTCAGGAATTTTATGGGTGTGTGGTTTATGGATTTGAGGGTTTTTAGGGTTTTAAAAGTACTTTTTGATTTTTAGGTTTTATTGTTTTTCTTAATGTTTTTCATAATTTTATGGTTATTTATGTTTTTAGGGATTTTTCCCGATATTTTACGAATTTTCTAGTTTTATGTTTTTTTCAAGCATTTTGATGGATTTTAGTGGTTTTTAGGGTTTTATGGTTTTGTTTTTGGGTTTTTAGGGGGGGGGGGGGGTAGTGTTTTAGGGTTTAAAAGGTCTTTTATAGTTTTTTTAGATTTTAGGGGTTTCAATGGTTTTTATATTTTTTAATGGGTTTTCGGTGTATTTATTTTTTGTATGGTTTTTTGGATTTTCGGGTTTTAAGGGGTTTAGGGTATTTTAGGGGTTTTACAATTTTCACATTTCTAAGGTATTTTGGGGGTTTTTAGTATTTTTAGGATTTTATGGTTTTATAAGTTTTTTACAATGTTTTTTTTTTCTTACATTTTTGGGGATTTTTAGAGATATTTTAGAATTTTGATTTTTTTTAGGGTTTTCAGGGATTTTGAGGATATTTTTGGTTTTTGGGGGTTTTAATTATTTTAGGGTTTTTACGTTTTTCTAGGGTTTTTTATGATTTTTATGATTTTTTTTATTTTTATATATTTTTAGGGATTTCTTAGGTTTTCTATGGTTTTAGGGTGTTTAGGGATGTTGAGGGGTTTTAGGGTTTATTTGGGTATTTAGGGTTTTATGGTTTTTTTCTTGTTTAAGGATTTTTTTAGTTTTTAGGACATGGAAGATGCGAGGGTCAGGCTATTCCCGGCTCTCGCGAAATTTATTAGATAGAAAAAAAGAGACACAAAAGATAAGGGAGGGGAGGGGTCAAACGACCCACACCCAAAAAACCCCTTACAACCCAAGACGCAAAAGACTTAAAAAAAAGAAAAATCAAAAGCGAAAAAAGACAAAACACACAAATCCAAGTAGCCACCACCATCATCCAATATCAACCATCATCCAACAGCTCACAGCTAACCAACAACTAGCATTCAAACCCAAACAGCAATCAGCATCCAGCATCCAGCAGTATCACGATCATAAACCACAACTTCATCAACTCCGAGCTCAGCAGCAACCAGCATCCAGAATCACAATTTCCATAATCCAACGCAATCCAGCATCCTGCAGCACCACATCCAATCATCACAATAATAGAGCAGCAGCAACACATCAAAACCAACCAGCTCAAGCAACCAACAACACCAAAACCGACATCGCAACCAATCACAACCTGTAGCATGAAACCACATCATGAGCACCACAACCAAACGCGGCCATCATCACCTCCCAGGAAACAACGACCAGAAACTCCATACACACCATTTCCAGCAACTAGCATGTTAACAGGGACAACAACACCCACATCCAGCATACCACAACCGACTGTTCCTGAACCAAACCACAGTATCAAGTGCCCCACCTTCAAGAACCAACACTACTAGTGGTTCTCATCCCATCCATCCACAGCCACAAAGCAGCAAAACCTGTAATGCATAGGATTGAATCTAGAAGATCCAGCAAAGAAACCATTGACTACCAAAAGGACCAGAACACCGAAAAACCAAAGCAAAACCGCAGTAGTGGGAGGTGACCACAAATCCGAAGAACTAGCTCGAGCAAGAAGCCATACCAGAGCACAAACCAACAGCGTAGACACCAGCGGAGATCCAGAGGCACCAAACCACACCAACGCGACCAGATCTGCCCCTAGAGAAGCCCGAACAGCCATCTCACAAAGCCATGAGAACCAGATCCCGATCCGCCTTGCCACTACCGCAACCATGCCGCTCCATGCATAGGCACCACGAACAAGCAAGGCAGAGGATAAAAACATCCAACGAGGCTAGATCTGCAAATCTCCCTACTATTGGAGCCCTCGTAGTCGCTGAATCATCTGAGGAAGCACCAGATCAGCATGTTTGGCCCTGATCCACGGCTGATGCCCATCAAGGGAAATAGCCACCACAAATATTTCTGTGACGCCACTTAGGGTTTTTATGGTATTAATGGGTATATGGATTTTCAGTTCATTTTAGGGTTTTCAAACAAATTTATGTTCTTTATGCGTTATAATTGTTTTTGGGTTTTCAGGATTTTCTTAAGTGTTTAAGATTTTTTTACATTTCTATGGATTTTAGGGATTTAAACTATTTTTATGGGTTTAATGGTTTTTATATATTTTGTGGGTTTTGAGGGTTTTAGGATTTTAGGATTTTTACGGATTTTATGGTTTTTTTTGTTTTTATATTTTTTAGGCATTTCTTGTGCTTTCTGATTTTTAAGGTTATCTTAGGGATTTTTAGATTTATTAGTGTTTTTTACATTTTTAAGGATTTCTTTGGATTTTTTTGGATTTTATGGTCTTTAGTATTTTATGGTTTTTAGGAGTATTGGGATTTTGAGAGTTTTTAAGTTTTTAATTGGTTTTTTAGATTCATAGGGTTTTTTTAAAATTTTTAGTGTTTTTATGTTTTTTTTAATTTTTTTAACGTTTTAGGTGTTCAAAGGGTTTTTAATGTTTTTAGTGGGTTTTTAGTTCCTTTATGATTTAAAATGGTTTTTAAATTTTTCGTGTATTTTTTATTCTTTAGTGTTTTTAAGTTATTTTTAGGGTTTTTAGGGTTTTTATCATTTTTTAGGTTTTTTTGGGGATTTCTATGTTTTTAGGTTTTTGTAGTTTACTAAGGGGGTTCTATGTTTTTAGTGAATTTTTTATATTTATTAGGATTCTAATGGTATTTAGGATTTTAGGGGGTTTATCTATTTTTTGTTTTTTTAAGAATTTTTCTAGGGATTTTTTGGTTTTTAGGGATTTTTACTTTTTTATATATTTTTATGACCCTTTAGGATTTTATAGGCTTTTATCATTTTTATGGGTTTGTGTGTTTTTATGGGTTTTTAGGGATTTTATGAATTTTAAGGGTTTTTTGGGTTTTTTTGTTTTTAGTGTTTATGGTTATAATAATTTTAGAGGATTTTAATGTTTCTAGGGGTTTTGAAGTGTTTTTAGAGTATTTTATAATTTTTAGGATTTCTTATGCATTAGGGGTTCTTCCGGTTTTTCTAGTTTTATGGTTTTTAGAGTTTTTATTTGTTTTAGAGGTTTTATGGTCTATTTAGTATTTTTAAGGGTTTAGTGTTTTTAGGGTTTTTAGTAATTTTATGTGTATTCGGTTTTTAAGGATCTTTTAAGGTTTTTAGGGTTTTTAGGGATTTCACAGTTTTAGTTTTTTGAAAGGATTTTTTTGGTTTTTATGTGTTTTTTGGGGTTTTAGGGAATTTGAGGGATTCTCAAGGTTTTAGGGTTTTTAGGTTATTTTATATTTTTTATCGATTTTAGTTTTTAGGAGATTTAAGTGTTTTTATGTTTTTAAGGTATTCTTAGGGGGATTCAGGGATTTTACAGTTTTTTATGTTTTAGGGGTTTTCAAATCTTTTTTTATGATTTTTATAGTTTTTATAGGTCTTAGGGTTTAGTGTGTTTTTAGGGGTTTTATGGGTTTTGGGGTTTCTTTAATTTTTTGGGGGATTTTAGTGTTTTTTATGGTTTTTAATGTTTTCTAGGGGTTTTTTTACATTTTTATGGGTTTAAAGTGGTTTTAGTATTTTTTTGATTTATTAAGTGTTTTAATTATTTTAATGTTTTTATGGTTTTATTTTAGGTTTTCAGGGTTCTGTAGTTTTTATGCTATTGGGGATTTTTGTGGATTTTTTTATAAATTTTATGTTTTTTAGTGTTTGTTTTTTGGAATTTGAAGGGTTTTTGGCTTGGGGTGGGGTTAGGTTTTTTAGGGGTTCTATTTGATTTTTTATTTTTAAGGTTTTCATAGGGGTTTTTAGTTATTTTATGGTTTTTATTGTTATAGGAATTATAAGGTCTTTTTTGGATTTTGTGGTTTTTTGGACATTTGGGATTTTGATGGTTTTCGGTTTTTTCAGATTTTACGTTTTTTAGGATTTTTAAGAATTTTTGTACAGTTTTTAGTGTTTTAAATATTTTTTAATGTTTAAAAAAACATAATGGATTATGGGATATTTAGGGGATTAATTATTTTTTATAGTTTTAGTGGATTTTTAGGGTATTTATGGGGTATAAATTTTTATAGTGGTTTTTTTTATTTTTAGTGGATTTACGGTTTTTTGGGGATTATTGTGTTTATTGATTTTTAGGTGTTTATAGTTTTATAAGAGTTTTTTCAGATTTTACATGTTTTTATAGTTCTACAGATTTGTATATATTTTATGGTTTTTATGGTTTTTGGTTTTGTATGTATTTTGAGGGTTTTTGGGTTTTTGGGGTCCTAATCATTTTTTATGTTTTTTAGTTTTTATTAGGGTTTTTTATGGTTTTATGGTTTTTGTGTTTTTAGGGATTTATATTAAATTATTTTATTATTTTTATGGGTTTTTTAGGTTTTATGGGGGATTTTAGGATTTTTCATGTTTTTAGGGGTTTTCTGATTTCTTTGGGTTTTAGATTTTTTGTTTAATTTTTTAGGTTTTTGACTTATTTCTATATATTTTTAAATGTTTTTAGGTGTTTATAGGGGTTTTAGAGTTTTTAGTGGTGTTTTCGGTTTTTTAGGTATTTTGGGGGTTTTGATGGTTTTTAGAAGTTGTATGGTTATTAGGGGTTCTAGGATTCCTATCACTTTTTAGTTATTTAGGGGTTTTAAGAGTTTCTATGTTTTTAAGGTTTTTATAGGGTTTTTATGGTTTTTTTTGTTTTTATTGTTTTTAGGGATTTTTTGGAATATTTATGGTTTCCGGGTTTTTTAGGACATTCATCATTTTTTGGGTTATTTGGGTTTTTTTGGGGTTTCATTTTTTTTGGGCATTCATTGGGGTTCTATGTTCCTTTAGGATTCTATGGTTTTCTATGGTTTTTAAAGATTTTTATGGGTTTTTTGTTTTTAGGTATTTTTCTGGGATTTTTTGGATTTTAAAGTTTTTTAGAGCTTTTTTGGACTTTGAGGGTTTTATGGTTTTTATGATTTTTTTAGGGTTTTTCGGGGTTTTAGGGTTTTTTAGGATTCTTGGTTTTCTTAGTTTTTTATGTTTATTAAGATTTTTATGTTTTATTTATTGTCTGTAGGTATTTAAAGGGTTTTTAGTGTAATTAGTGATTTTTTATGGTTTTATGGGTTTTTTAACGTTTTGGGGGTTATATGATTTTTAGGGTCTTTATGGGTTTTAGTTTATTCTTTTTTTAGGTTTTTTTGTTTTTTAGGTTTTTTGGGGTTTTATGTGTTTCAGGTTTTTAATGTTTTCTTATGGGGTTTAAAGGTTCTTAGTGTTATTTATGTGTTTATTGGTTTTTAGGGATTTTTTATGTTTTTATGGTTTATAAATTTTTTTAGGGATTTAGAGGGGTTTTACTGTCTTTTAGTGTTTTTAGGAATTTTTTTTGGTTCTTATGAGTTTTAAGTGTTTTAATTTTTTATGTTATTTAGGGGTGTTCGGTTTTTTTAGCTTTTTTAAATTTTTAACATATATTTATGATTTTTTAGGATTTTTATGTTTTATATAGATTTTTGGGATTTTGACGGTTTTAGGGTTTTTATGGTTTTTTCGGTTCTTAGGGGTTTTTTGAGTTTTTTTAGTGTTTTTAACATTTTTTGTGTTTTTAATGCTTTCAAGGGTTTAAATGGTTTTTAGAGTTTTTCATGGGTTCTTATAGTTTTATGTTTTTAGGGATTTAATCTTTTTAGGGATTTTTATGGGTTTTTAGTGTCTTAGAACTTTTTTGGGTTATTTAGGGGTTGTACCATTTTTTAGATTTTTTATTGGTTTTAACTTACTTTTATTTTAAAGTTTCCTTTGGTTTTTTCTGGGTTGTTTTTTTAATGTTTTTAAGGATTTTAAGGGGTTTTAGCGTTTTTAGGGTTTTCAAGTGTTTTTAGAGTATTATGGTATTTATAGGTTTTTGGGTTTTCCTAGTTATTTAAGGTTTTTCAGGTTTTATATTGTTTTTTATAATTTTTTTTGGTTTTAAAGTGTTTTCAGTTTTTAAGTGTTCTTTTGTTTTTAGGCTTTTTATGTATTTTAGGTTTATAAGTTTTTCTTATATTTTTTAGGATTTTTATTGTCTCTACATTTTTATTGTTTATTAGTGTTTTTTAAAAAATTTAGTGTTTTTAGGTATTTTAAGAGTTTTTAGGGTCTTAATGTTTTTTAGGTTTTTCGCATTGTTTAGGTTTTTATGGTATTTAAGTGTTTTTAGGTTTTTAAGGTTTTCTAGGTGGTTTTAGGTTTTTCAAAGATTTTAACATTCCTAGGGATTTTTATGTATTTTTATGTTTATATATTTTTTAGGGATTTTGAGGATTTTTAGGGTATTGGGTATTTTTATGGTTTTTTTGGTTTTTTAAGCTTTAGGGTTTTAAATATTTTTAGAGTTATTTTTGGATTTTTTGGGATTTAAAGGGTATTTAGAATTTTTAGGGGTTTTTAAGGTTTTTATTGGTTTTAGGTTTTTTCGGAGGTTTTTAGTTTTCTGGGGTTTTATAGTTTTTAGGGTTTTTTTATTGTTATTGTTTTTAGGGATTTAATTTTTTTTTGGATTTTAATGTTTTCTTAGTGGTGTTCATGGTTTTTATGTTTTCTATATTTTTAATGATTATTTTTAATTCTTTATGGTTTAAGAGTTCATTAGCGTTTTATGGGTTTTGAGTGGTTTTATGGTTCTTTGGGTGTTTAGGGATGTTTTGGGTTTTTTGGGTTTTTAGTGTTCTATTGAGTTTTTTAAGGTTTTTAGAGTTTTTAAAACATTTTTAGCAGTTTAAAGGGTTTTTTTAGATTTTTTGGTTTTTAGGGTTTTTATGGAGTTTAAGGTTTTAATGGTTTTAAGGGTTTCTTATTGTTTTAGGGTTTTTAAATTGTTTTTCAGGTTTTTAGTGTTTTTTATGATTTAAAGTATTTTTTTTATGAAATTTAGGATTTTTATTATTTTTTGGGATTTAGGGATTTTGAGGGCTTTTAGGGTTTTCGAGGTTTTAAGGGTTTTGTGGTTTTTTTGGGGTTTTAGTGTTTTCTATGTTTTTATGGTTTTTAGATTTTTCTTATCATTTTTATGAGCTTAAATGGTTTGTATGGTCTATTATTGTTTTCAGAGTTTTATAGGTCTTTTAGTGTTTTTTATAGTTTTAGGGGTTTATAGGTTTTAGGGTTTATTGGATTTTTAGTGACTTTTAGGGTTCTAGAGGTTTTGGAATTTCTAGTTTTTTCAGTTTTAACTATTTTTATATATTAAATTATTTCCTAAGGATTTTTAGGGTTATTATGGTTTTTTTGTTTTAGGTATTTTAGGTATTTTTTGGATATTTATGGGTTTTTATGTATTTTATGAATTTTGAAGGGTTTAGGGGGTTTTTGGGCGTTTTAGTGTTTTAGGGTTCCTTATGTTTTTGGGGTTTTAATTTTTTTTATATTTTTATGGTTTTCTACGTAGTTTTCATGGTTTTTTATATTTTTATAATTTTTTTCACCCTTTTATGATTTTTATGGGTTTTTAAAGTTTTTATGGATTTTGAGGGATTTTGTGGTTTTTAATAATTCTTTCGGTTTTTAGTGATTTTATGTTTTTTTGGTGGTTTAGAGATTTTTTAATGATTTTATGGGTTTAAAGGGTTTTACAGTTTTTAAATACTTTTTGGGATTTTACAGGTTTTATGGTTTTATACATTTTCAAGTATTTCCTGGTGTTTGTGGGTATTTACCATTTTGTTTGGTTTCATGGTTTTTTATGTTTTTTATATTTTTAGGAGTGCTAAGTTTTTTTAGTTTGTTAATGTTTTCATTCTTTTTTTTCTTGTGTTTTTGATTTTTTTATGTTTTTATGGTTTTTTTAGGAATTTTTTAGTATATTTTGGTTTTAGAAGTTTTGAGGGTTTTTAGTGGTTTGTTTGGTTTTTTAGGGTGTTTAGAGTTTTAAGGGTTATATGTGTTTGGAGGTATTAAAGTGTTTCTTCTGGGTTTTCAGGTTTTTAGGATTTTTAGGATTTTTATGGATTTTAGGGATTTTAAGGAATTTTTTGGTTCTTAGGGTTTATATGGAATTTGAGGGTTTTTATGGTTTTTAGTGTTTTTTTGGGTATTTAGCGGTTTGTGCTTTTTTTCTAGATTTTATGTTTTTTCAAAAAAAATTAATTTTTTAGTGGGCTTTGGTTTTTTATTGGTTTTAGGGTTTTTAAGGATTGTTCCTGGGTATTAAAGGTTTTTATTGTTTTTAGGATTTTGGGGGTATTCTGCGTTTTTTATGTTTATTCGAGGTGTTAAGTGTTGTTTTTATGAATTGCATAGGTATTTTCATATTTTTTAAAAACATTTTTAGGGTTTTTTTTAGGATTTTTATGGTTGTTATGGATTTTGACTGTTTTTAGGGGTTTTATGAGTTTTATAGATTTTTAAGGTTTTTATATTTTTCATGTTTTTTGGTGTTTAAATATTTTTAACGACTTTATGATTTTCTTAGGGATTTTATAAGATTTTAGAATTTTTTGGTTTTTAGGTATTTTTATGATTTTTATGGTTTTAGGGTTTTTAGGGATTTTAAGGGGGTTAAGATTTTTTAGGATTTTTATGGATTTTATTGTTTTTTGGGTTTTGTTTTGTGTTTTTTTTGGTTTTAAGTGTTTTTTTTATCATTTTTAGGTATTAAAGGGGGTTTTTAAAAATTTTAATTGGATTTAGGCGAATTTATGGACCATAGTGTTTTTATGTTTTTTCTGCATTTTTTGAGTTTTGAGAATTTTTTTGAGGGTTTTAAGTGTTTTTATGTTTTTATTGTTTTCCTAGAGATTTTTTGTTTTTTTAGGTTTTTTTACATTTTTTACGATTTTTTAGGGTTTTTAGGATTTTTATGGTTTTTTCCTGTTAAGGAAATTTGAGGGTTTTAGGGTTTTTTATGATTTTTACTGTTTCTAGGGTTTTTTATGGTATTTAGTGAATTCTAGTATTTAATGAGTTTTAAATCCTTTTACGTTTTAATGGTTTTCATTGGGGTTTTCAATGTTTTTAGGTTTTTTGATTATTTTATTTATTTTTAGGTATTTTGGTTTTTTTTGATTTTTATGGTTTTGGGGCATTTTCGTGGTTTTTATGGGGTTTTTTAATTTTTAGAGGATTTAAGGATTTTTAACATTTTGAAAAGTTTTTTGGTTTTTAAATGGTTTTAAGAGTTTTTAGTTGGTTTTTAGGTTTTTTATGATTTTTAGAAGTTTTTAAGGTTTTTATTGGTACTGTGGATTTTAGGGTTTCTACTCTTTTTTAGGATTCTAATGTTTTTATAGTTTTTAGGGGTTTTAAGTGTTTTAGAGTTTTAATTTTTTCTTATGGGTTTTTTGGGTTTTTAGTGTTTCTTAAATTATTAAGGATTTTTTATTTTCAATATTTTTCATAGTTTTTAGGTATTTTTAGTGGTTTTGATTTTTCCTATGGTTTTTAAGGTTTTTATGGTTTTATGGGGTTTAAGGGTTTTCTGATTTTTTTTATGTTTTTACGGTATTTTAGAGTTTTTCCGTTCTTGGGGGTTTAAAGGGTTTTTTATTTTTTAATTTTTTTTAGCTGGTTTTATGGATTTTTATGATTTTTATGGTTTTTAGAGGTGTCTATGTAGTTAAGAGGTTTTAGTTTTTGTAGGATATTTTAAGGATTTTAGAGTCTTTTAAGGGTTCTAGGGTTCAAAATATTTTTAGGCTTTTAGGGGTTCAAAGTGTTTCTAGTTTTTAAGGTTTTCTTTTTGTTTTTAAGAGTTTTTATGGTTGTTTACATTTATTTCATTTTATATAATTTTTATGATTTTTAGCGGGTTTTATGGTTATTATGTTTTTTGGTATATTTATTGGTTTAATGTTTTTTTAGGGTTTTAGGGGTTTTTATGTATTTTATTATTTTTTGGATTTTTTGGGGACTTACACGTATTTATGTTTATAATGTTTTCTTAGGTTTTTTAACGAATTTTAGGGATTATAAAAAAAAATTTAGGTATTTTTATGTATTTGTTAATAATTTTTTTTGTGTTTTTAGGGTTATTAAAGATTTTGAGTGTTTTTTAGGGTTTCTAGGGTTTTTTATTTCTTGGGGGTTTTGGGGTTTTATTGAGTTTTTTTAGGTTTTTTTTAATATTGTTTTAACATTTTTAGGGTTATAAATGGTTTTTAGATATTTTATGGTATTTGGGATTTATAGGTATTTTGGTGGTTTAATGGTTTTTAGGGGTTTTTATTGTTTTTAGAGGCTTTTAGAAGTCTTAGGATATTTTAGGGTTTTTCATGGTTTTTATAATTTGTAGGTTTTTAGGGGTATTAAGTGTTTTTAGGTTTTTATGATTTTCGTATTACTTAACATGCTTCTTAGGGTTTTTCTATTTTTAAGGAGTATTGAGGATTTTTTTTATAGTCTTTATGTTTTGTAGATATTATAAGGATTTTTAGGGTTTTCTATGTTTTTAAGATAATTTTATGTATTTTGGGGTCGTAATTCATTTTTGTTTTATGGTTTTCTTAGGATTTTATAGGGTTTTTAGGGTTTTTTTACATTTTTAGGTATTTTAGGGAGTTTTGGTTGCTTATGAATTTTTAATGTTTTTATGGATTTTTATGGTTTTTAGAGTTTTTCGAGGTTATTTTGTGTTTTTCGGGAAATTTATGATTTTTTTGGTTTTTACGTTTTTTAGAGTTTTCTACCATTTTTAGAGTTTTAAAGGGTTTTATATTTTTTATTATTTTTTTAATGTTTTAATGGGTTTTCATATTTTTAATGGATTTTATAAATTTTATATTATTTTGGGTTTTTATGGTTTTTAGGGTCTTTTAGTGTTTTTAGTTTTTTAGCATATTTAGCGTGTTTAGGGGTTTTAAGTGTCTTTAGGTTTTTAATTTTTTAGAGATTTTTTGGGTTTGTAGGTTTTTTTACATTCTTATAGATTTCTAGGACATGTTTATGATTTTTATGGCATTTTTTTATTTTTAGTGATACTTAGTATTTTTACTATTTTTTGGTTTTTGGATTTTTTTCTTTTTTTTTGTGTTTTTAGGTTCATTTAGTTTTTGTATATATTTTTATCTTTTTTAGTTATTTTAATGGTTTTTATATTTTACGTGGGTTTTAGGGTTTTTATTTTTCTAGGGTTTTAGATGTTTTTATTGTTTTTATTGTTTTTATGGGTTTTTATTATTTTTAGGATTTTATGGATTTCTTAGGGGTTTTTAGTATTTTTTGGTTTTTATGTTTTTAGGAATTTTTAGGGATTCGATAGTATTTTTATATATTTTGGGGTTTTAAATATTTTTAGAGTTTTTAGTGGTTTGGGTTTTTTTTTTGTTTTTTAGTGTTTTTGATGTTTTTTTAGTGTTTTTATGGTTTTTATAGTATTTTAAAATTTTAGAGGGTTAAAGGGTTTTTTGAGTTTAAGTTGCTTTTTATGGTTCTGTGGTTTTAATGGTTTTATTGGTTTTTAGGGTTTTTATGGTTTTTAGGGGTGTTAGGGGATTTTATGGTCTTTGATGATATTATCACATTTTAGGTTTTTTGGAGTTTAAGTTATTTTATCTTCTTAAGGTTTTCTTAGGGTTTTCTAGGTTTTAGTGTTTTTTAGGAATGTTATGGTTTTTTGAAATTTTGTGGGTTTTTTTGGGGGTTTAGTGTTTTTATGTATTTTAGATTTTTCGGGGTTTTAAGTGTTTTTAGGTTTTCATAGTTTTCTTATGGGTTTTCAATGTTTTTATGGGTTTTTATGACTTTAAGTATTTTTAGGGATTCATTATGATTTTGAGGTTGTTTTGGGTTTTTTGGGACTTGGAGGACTTTTAGGGGTATTAGTTTCTTAGTTGTTTTTGGGGATTAAAAGTCTTTATTGAGTTTTTAAGGGTTTAATAGTTTTTATTGTTTTTAATGTTTTTAGGTGGTTAAAAAGTTTTTAATGTTTTTACTGGTTTTATGGTGTTTTATGGGTTTTTATGGTTTTTAGGGATGAAGACTTTTAGGGTCTTTTGGGTCTTTTGGGTTTTTAGGGTTTTTAGGTTTTTAGAGGTTTTAAGGGTTTTTACGTTTTTATGGTTTTCTGAGGGATGTTTATGATTTTAAGGATTTTTTTACATTTAGGTATTTTTTTAGATTTTTCTGGTTTTTTAGTGTTTTAAGGTATTTCGAGTGTTTTCAGGTATTTTTAGTGTTTTTTAGTGGATTTGTTGTTTTTCTTATTTTAAACAATTCTTAGGTTTTTAAGGGTTTATGTGTTTTTTATGTTCTTAATTTTTTCTTAATGGATTTATGTTTTGTTAGGGTTTTTTACATTTTTGAGGATATTAAATACCTTTTAAGGATTATTTTTGGTTTTTAGGGATTTTAGGGATTTTTTTTTTGTTTTTAGGGTTTTAGCGTTTTGATGGTTTTATTTTTGTTTGTAATGTTTTTATTGAGTTTTTTAGGTTTTTTAATTTTATTGTTATTATTAACGTTTTTAGGGGTTTAAAGGTTTTTTAGAGTTTTTAGTGGTTTTAAGCACTACTAGAAATATAATCTATACCAACAGTTTTGGGCAAACTGTTGGTATAGTTCACTAAGTTGGACCAATACCAATGTTTTGGCCAAAACCATTGGTATAGGTCAAAAAATCTAAGAACCTATACCACCGGTTCTCAAAACCTTTCGTATAGGTACATGTATTTTTAATGAAATATTCTTAGAGCGGACATTAAATAAATCAAAATTTAAAATACTTATGATAATACATACACACACACACACACACACACACACACATATATGAAATTATGTTCACAAAAGTAAGTTAGGTTAGTGGTTATGTCGTTCAATCACAAAAGGGAGGTGCTGGGATAAAAACCAACCAAATGATTATTTTTTGAATTACATATAACAATGGTTTATGGAACCGTTGGTATATATTTTCATATTACTTATACCAATGGTTTTTAAAATAATTGGTATCGGTCTATACCAACAGTTTTCCCAAAACCATTGGTATTAACCTATCCCCACATCTTACTTGGAAACGGTTCTCCAAACCATTGGTATAGGGTATTTTTTCAATAGTGAAGGGTTTTTATGAGTTTTTATGGTTTTTAAGGTTTTGGGGATTTTAGTGTTTTTAGTGTCTTCTAAGGGTTTTTAGGGGTGTAATTTTTTAGTTTTTAGGGATTTTCTGTGTTTTTAGGTTTTTATGGTTTTCTTATGGGTTTTCAAGGTTTTGGGGGGTTTTTAATTTTTATTGGCGGTTTTTTGGGGATTTTTTGATTTTTATGGAATTTTAGGGTTTTTTGGTTTTTGATGGGTTTTTTGGGTTTTTTGGGTTTTGGATTTATTATTGTTTTAAGAGTTTTTAGTGTTTGAGGAGTTTTTTGTGTTTTTAGGTTTTTTAGATTTTCATATAAGTTTTTTAGGGTTTTCAATATTTTTTAAATATTTAGTCTTTTATGGATTTTTTAGGATTTGTATTTTTAAGGTTTTTAAGAATTTTGAGGGTTTTAGAGTGGTTATTTGGGTTTGTTTATTTTTTTGAGGTTTTTATGTCTTTTTAGATTTTTTTTTTCATTTGCAGTTGTCTTTATAATATTTATGGGTTTTTATGGTTTTTTATGGATTTTATGGGCTTTAAAGAGTTTTTAGTGTTTTAGGGTAATTTATAGGGTTTTGGGTATTTTTTTTAGCATTATTAGGGGTTTTATGTGTTTTTAGGTTTTAAAATTTTCCAAATATAATTTTTAGTTTTTAAAATTTTAAGTATTTTTAGTGATTTTGTATGATTTTTATTTGTTTTTAGGTTTTTTAGTGATTTTGAAGGTTTCTAGGGGTTTTAAGAGGTTTAGGGTTTTTTGGGGGGATTTAACGTTTTTTGGGTTTCTTCGGGGTTTTAAGTGTTTTTAAGTATTTATGGATTTATTAGTGTTTATATGAGTTTTATGAGTATTTAGGTTTTATGAATTTTTATGGAATTTTTATGGAATTTTTTTTGGGTTTTTAGAATTTTGAGAGTTTTAGGGTTTTTTTGGTTTTTTTATAGTTTTCTTAAAAAAATTAGGTTTTTAAAGTTATTTTAATGTTTTAGTTCGTTTTTAGGGGTATTTAATGGTTTTCAGGGGATTTTATGGTTTTTAGAGTTTAAAGTGTTTTTAGGTTTTTATGGGTTTGAAGTGTTTTTACGTTTTTATTATTTTCTTAGTGGTTTTCATTTTTTTCATGTTTTGTTAGTTTTTGGTGATTTTTATGGTTTTATAGGATTTTTATGGTCCCTTATGTATTTTAGAGATTTTAAGGGTTTTGGGGTCTTTTAGGGTTTTTAGGGGTTTTACCATTTTTACCATATTTAGGTTTTTTATGAGTTGTATGTGCATTTAGGTTTTCATGGTTTCTTAGGGATTATAGTATTTTATAGATTTTTGAGTTTTTTAGGCATTTTTTGTTGTTTTTACATCTTTTATTGTTTTTATGGTTTTTAGGGATTTGGGGGGGGGTTGTAGTTTTTAGATATTTCATGGAGTTTATGGTCTTTTGAGTATTATGTATTTTTTTTGACATTTTTAGGTTTTTAATAAATTTTTAAAGATTTTAAAAATATTAAGGTCTTAAAGGGGTTTTTGAGATTTTGTCGGTTTTTCTTGTTTTTAGGGGCATTAGTGTTTTTTATGTTTTTAGGAGGTTGATGGTTTTTGGGTTTTATGGTTTTTTGTGTTTTTAGCATTTTGAGGGGTTTTGGTGGTTTTAAGTGTTTTAGTTTTTTAAGGATTTTTTATGGTTTTCTACTTTTTTAGGATTATTTGGACATTTTTACAATTATTATGGTTCTTTTTTGTTTTTGGGAATTTCAGGGATTTAGGGTTTTTTGGTTTTTTTGGTTTTTTTTGGGGGTGGGAGTTTGATTTTATTGGGTTTTTACTATTTTCTGTATTTTTTTAACATTTCTAGGCGTTTAAAGGGTATTTTGAGTTTTTAGTGGATTTATGGGTTTATGGATTTTTATGGTTTATTATGGTTTTCAAGGTTTTCTTGTTTTTTGCAGTTTTTAGGGTTTTAGTATCTTTTAGGGTCTTTAGTTTTTATATTTTTTTTGTTTTTTGGGATTTTTATGTGTTTTAGGGTTTTATGGTTTTCTTACGATTTTCAAGGTTTTAGGGTTTTTATGGTTTTTTAGGTTTCTAAGGATTTAGGGGCTTTTGTAGGATTGTTATGGTATTTTAGAGTTTTTATGGATTCAAACGGGTTAAGGGTTTTCATGTTTTTTTAGGTATTGTAGCATTTTTTTCATTTTTATGGGTTTTATGTTTTTTTATTTATTTAGGTTTTTCTAAGGGATTTTTAGGGTTTTAGGGATTTTTTATGCTTTTATCGATTTTGAGGTATTTTTTAGTTTTTTCTGAGTTCTTTGGGTCTTTTAGGATTTTATTTATTTTTATGGGTTTTTTTGTTTTTTAGAGTTTTATAAAAACTTTAGGGGTCTAAAGAGTTTTAGAGTTTTTAGTGGTTTTAGGGTTTTAAGGGTTTTAGGTTTTCATTATTATTTTCAGGTGTTTTTATAGTTTTTTGGGATTTTGGAGATTTTTAGGATCGTTTAGAGTTTTTCAGAGTTTTTTTATTTTTATTTTTTAAGGGGTTTGAAGTGTTTTTAGGTTTTTATGCTTTTCATAGGTTTTATCATGGTTCTAATGGTTTTTTATGTTTTAATTATTTTTTCGGGATTTTTTGGTCTTTTATGGTTTTTATAATTTTTTGAGATATTTAGGGTTTTTATGGTTTATAGTTTTTTTTTTGTTTTTTAGTGTTTTTTGGGTATTTTGGGGTTTTAAGTGTTTTTTGGTTTTTAAGATTTTCTTTGGGGTTTTTACGATTTTTAGGGTTTTTTATGTTTTCAGGATTTTTTGGGCTATTTATGATTTTTATTACCTTTTCGGTATTTTTTGGGTTTTTAGTGTGTGTTTATGTTTTCTGGATTATAGGGATTATTGTGAGTTTTATAGGTTTTTTAAACATTTTTTAGAGTTTTTTAATGTTTTTGGGGTATAAATGGTTTTTATAGTTTTTAGTGGGTTTTTATATTTTTTATGTGTTTTTAGTGTTATTAATTTTCTTTGGGGGGGGGGGGGTTTATGGTTTTTAGTGAGGTTTAGGGGAGTGGATTTAGGGTCTTTTAGGGTTTTTAGGTTTTTTAGTGTTTTAGGGTTTTTAGGTGTTTTTATATTTATAAGGTTTAATTTTGGTTTCTCAGGGTTTTAGTGTTTTTTATATTTTAGGATATGGTTAGGAATTTTTTACGATTTTATAGATTTTTTGGGTTTTTAAGGATTTTGAGTGGTTTAAGGGTTTCTCGGATTTTTTTAGTGTTTTTATAGTTTTTAGGTTTTTAAGTGGTTTTATGTTTTTTTAAGATTTTTTGGTTTTCAAAGGGTATTTCAGGGTTTTAGGGTTATTTATATTTTTAGGTATTTTTAGGGATTTTTTAGAATTTTTATGTTTATTTAGGGGTTTTATGTATTTTAAGGGGGTTTTAGGTTTTTTTGGGTTTAAATTGATTTTAGGGGTTTTAGGGTTTTTTTGAGCTTTTTAGTTTTTTGTGTTTTTATAGAGTTGTTTAATGTTTTTAACGGATTCAAGAGTCATTAGAGTGTTAGTATATTTTTTTGGTTTTTTGGTTAATTTGGGTATTTATGGATTTTAGGTATTTTTTGGTACTTTTAAGGATTATTAGGTTTTTTAGTATATTTAGTTTTTATGGATTTTAATTGTTTTTAGGTTGTTATTTTTTTATTAAGTTATTTTAGGGTTTTAGGTTTTTTTTCTTTTTTTGTTACTTTTTTTATTTTTATGGTTTTTTATATTTTTTAGGTATCCTGAGGCTTTTTATGTTTTTTGGGTGTTTATGGTTTTTTTGGGTTTTAGAAATTTTTAGATTTTCGATGGTTTTATATTTTATACCTTTTTAGGATTTATTATGGGTTTTTATTTTTTTTAGGTTTCTAAGGATTTTTAGGTCTTTTTTAGTTTTTATGGGTTTTTAGTGTTTTTAGGAATTTTTAGGGTGTTAGGGTTTTTTATACTTTCTAATTGTTTATAAGGGTTTAAGGGTTTTTTTGTTGTTTGAGGTTTTTAGGGGTTTTATGGATTTTACTGGTCATTATGGTCTTTTATGGATTTTAGGGGTTTTATTTATTTTAGGCTTTTTTGGGTTTTATGTTTCTTTAGGTTTTTTAGGTTTTATTAGGGGTGTTATGGGTTTTGGGGGGTTTTTCATTGATTTTTATATATTTTTTAGGAATTTTATGGGTTTTTTAGGGTGTTTATAGATTTTGAGGTTTTTCATGGTTTTTTAGGTTTGTAAGGTTTTTTAGGATTTTTAGGATTTTTTATTTTTTAGGGGTTTTATGTTTTTTAAGAATTTTATGGTTTTCATATGGGTTTTATGGTTTTTTAGGGTTTTTATATTTTTAGTAATTTTTAGGGTTTTTTAGGATTTAATGGGTTTTTAGGGTTTCTAGGAAATTTTCAGGGGTTTTAAGGATATTTATGGTTTTTATTGTATTGTTGGATTTTTTGGATTTTTTGCCCTTTTGGGTTTTCTCAGTTTTTTATATTTTTTGGGGGTTATGGGTTTTTATAGTTTTTATTATTTTTTTTGGTTTAAAAGGGTTTTTTTTTGTATCTTTAGTTTTTTTAGGGTGTTAATGGATTTTTAGGGTTTTATGGTTTGTAATTGTTTTTAGGGCTTTTGGATATTTTTTGGGGTTTTTGGGGTTTTTAGTATTCTTTAAGTTTTTTAGAGGTTTAATGGTTTTTTGTTTTTAAGGTTTTCTTATGTGGTTTTTCATGGTTATTAGTGTTTTTTATGTTATTAATAATTTTTAGGGAATATTGTAGATTTTTTTGGTTTTTAGTTTTATAGGGACTTTGAGGGGTTTTGCGATTTTTATGGTTTGTTAGGGTTTTTACCTTTTTTTTTACTAGGGGTTTAGTTTTTAGGATTTTAAGGTTCTCATAGGGTTATTCAATGTTTTTTGGGTTTCTTGCATTATTATATATTTTTATGGTTTTTTTTATTTTTATGGATTTAAGGGTTTATAGAGATTTCGAGGGTTTTAGGGTTTATATGGTTTTATGTTTTTTTGGGGAGGAGTGGTATGGTTTTTTTTGAGTTTTTTTATGGATTTTATGGAATTTAGACATATTAATATGTTTGAGATGTTAAAGGGTTTTTAGATTTTTCTGTGTTTTTTTTGGATTTTTTTGGGTTTTAGTTATTTTTATGGTTTTTTGGGGTTTCATGGTTTTTTGGCTCTTTTTTGGGTTTTTAGGTGTTATAGTATTTTTTGGTTTTTTGGGAAAGGAAGATGCGAGGGTCACGCTATTCCCGACCCCCCCAAATTTATTAAAAAGAAAAAGAGACACAGCAGACAAGGGAGGGGAGGGGTCAATCAACCCACACCCAAAACCCTTAACGACCCAAGAAAAAAACCCCAAAAAAGAAAAATCAAGAACGAAAAAAGAAAAAACACACAAACCAAAGCAGCCACCACCATCATCCAGCATCAACCACCATCCAGCAGCTTCCAGCTAACCAACATCCAGCATCCAAACTCAAACATAAATCCACATCCAGCAGCAGCACAACACTAAACCGTAGCTTCAGCACCACCCATCCAAGCAGAAACCAGCATCCAGAACCGTGAGCATCCAACATCACAGAACCACCAGCATCCAACATCACATAACCACCAGCATCAAAATCACAAGTCTCCTCATAACCATCATTCAGCAGATCACCACCAAGAAAAACCAGCATCCCAGCACACAAAGCAGCGGCCAACATCCAATCTCACATGATCCAGCATCCAACACCTCCTCACTAAGGAGATCCACCATACAAAGGACCCTCATCCAGCATTCATCAGCAAACAGCAGCTCATAGACAAACAAGAACCATCATCCCAACTCACAAAGTCCAGCATCCAGCACCTTCCTGCTCAGTAGATCAATCGTTATCAGCATATAACCATCAGTACACCTATGCTCATAACCCAACCATAGTACCCAAAGCAGCATCCAACGCAACATGACAATACCAAATTCCAGCATCCGCAAAAAAACACTCGCATCGAAACACCTGCACCCACCCGCGATGCAAGACCATAGCACACAGAAATCCATGTCCAAACCATCACCCAGATAATCTAGCAACAGCTCACAATCAAAACAGCCATAGTTCATAAAATCAAAATATAGCGAAGCATCCAAACTGCACAAACTGGCCAGCCTTTCATCAACAACATGGTGCAAAAGATAAACAAAAGAAAATAAGGCCCGAACCATCATTTTTCGCGCAAATTGGTACCGATCCTAATGGAAATCCCAAACCAAAGAAATAGTTTGGCCACCTCCGAACCAGAATAGATCGATCTGCCTCTTCCAAAGCCTCCATAGAAGCCTGTCACTCTCGTCCTCAATTCCATAGAGCAGAACCCCCAAAGGAATGAACCGTCGCAAGTCAGGGGACCCAGATCTGCTGCAAGAAGCCTAGAAGCAATGCCACACACCGGAAAAATCAGGAAAGACCCTAGACTCTATGAACATGAAGCACCATGCCCAGGGAAGATCATATCTGACCCTCCCCAACGAAGCTATGTGAAGTCGCACGCCAGTAGGACCAGATCCGATCAAATTCGCCATGGATCTGAAACGCCACACAGAGGAGAGGCCAGATCCAAACCATCTCACTGAAGCACGAGGAAGCCACACACCCAAAAGAATAGATCTAACCCACTTGTTCTTAAAAGAATCTAATGAACGGAGCAGCCGCTAGAGAAGATCTGCGAGGACACCATCAAGACAGATAAAACGCACCTCGAAAGGGGGAAGTACCAACACTAAGCATATCGGCGTTTGAGAATCCATCACCACGCCAAAGAAGTGAAATTTGCAGAGGGAACGCCACTGGAGAGCTGAAGCGTGAGAGAAACCTGGTGACGTGGGTTCCATCTTAGGGTTTATTTTGGGTTTTCTTCTTGGTTTTTAGGGGTTTTAAGTGTTTTTAGTTTTTTATGGCTTTCTTAGGGTTTTTAATGGTTTTATTCTTTTTTACGATATTAGTAATTTTAATGGATTATTTAATTTATATGTTTTTAGGGTTTTTAGGGGTTTTTAGGGTTTTTAGGGTTTTATTTTTTTTAGTGTTCTTATAATTTTTAGGATTTTAGGGGTTTTAAATTTTTTTAGGCCTTTGGATTTTGATAATTTTTTCATGGATTCAGGTTTCTTACGTTATTAAAGATTTTGAGGCCTTTTTTAGGATCTTTATGGGGTTTTAGGGTTTTTAGAGATTTTTACGGGTTTTATGGTTTTTTAGGGTTGTGAGGGATTTATGATTTTTTTGGGTTTTATGATTCTTTTGAGTTTCTTAAGATTTTAAAGGTTTTTAAGAGTTTTGTAATGTTTTAAGGAGTTTAAGGTATGTTCAGAGTTTTTAGTGGGTTTTAGGGTATTGTGGATTTTTATGTTTTTATGGATTTCCTAGGGTATTTCTATTCTTTATTGTTTTTTATGTTTTTGGGGATTTCAAGTTAATTTTAGGATTTTTAGGGGTTTTTAGGGTTTTAACAGATTTTTATGGGTCTTATTATAATTTAGGGATTTTAGAATTTTTTAGGTTTTTAGGGGTTTTATGAGTTTTTGGGTTTTAAGATTTTATTAGTGTTTTTCTAGGTTTATGGGGTTTTTATGTTTTTAAGGATTTTTAGAGATTTTTTAGGATATTTATGATTTTTAGGGGTTTGAGAAATTTTAAGAGATTTTACGGAATTTAGGTTCTTTAGGGGTTTTAGGGTTTTATTGTTATTTTTGGGTTTTATGGGATTTTTTTAGTTTTTATGGGTTTTATGGTTTTTTCCGTTTTAATGTTTTAACTATTTGAAGGGTTTTTAGAGACTTTTTAGGGATTTTTAGGTTTTTATGTGTTTAGTAATTCCCTGGCCTTTTGGGTTTTTACGGGTTTTTTGATTTTTTAGGGTTTTAAATGTTTTTTACTATTTTTAATGTTTATATAGGATTAAATGTTTTTTAGAGTTTATATTAGTTTTATATGTTTTTTTGGGTTTTATGGATTTTTAATGTTTTAAGGGGTTTAATGGTTTTTAGTTTTACTTAGGGTTTTTAGGGGGTTTTACGGTTATTATATTTTTTAGGTTATTTAGGGTTCATTAATTATTTTTAAGTTTTTATGGTCTTCTTAGGTATTTATAGGTTTTTTAGTTTCCTTTATATTTTTTCTGATTTTAGTGATTTTTAAGGTTTTTTAGTGTTTTGGGATTTTGAATATTTTTAAGGGTTTTTGGGTTTTTAGTGTTTTTTAAGATATTTATTAACATTATGAATTTTTGTGGTATTATGTGTTTTTAGTTTTTTAATTATTTCCTTTGGGTTTTATTGGATTTAGGGGGGGTTTTTTAGGAATTTTTTTCATTTTTTAGGATTTTTATGGTTTTAGAGTTTTAAGTGATTTTGAAGGGTTTTTAGGTTTTTTTTTAAAATTTATGGTTTTAATGGTGTTTGAGGGGTCTTATTGTTTTTTTAATTTTTTTGTTTTAAAGGTTTTTTATAGTTTTTAACATTTTTAGGGGTTTAAAGGGTTTTTATAGTATTTAGTGTGTTTTTGGGGTTTTATGGGTTTTTAGGTGTTTAAAAGGATTTTAGTGGTTTTATAGTTTCCATGGGTTTTGAAGGTTTTTTTTTTCTGTTTTGGGTTTTTATCGTTTTTTCATTTTAAGGGGTTTTAATTGTTTTTAGGTTTTTAGGATTTTTTGAGGGTTTTATTATTTGTTACATTTTTAGGTATTTATAGAGTTTTTTTAGTATTGTTTTTATTTTTTATGGTTTTTAGGGATTTTAGGGTTTTATGGGTTTTAGGGGTTTCTGTGTTTTTTAGGTTATTTGAGGTTTAAATTTTTTTAGGTTTTTAAAGTTCACATAGTTTTTTTCAATATTTTAGGGTTTTACGTTTTACGGGATTTTTAGGTATTTTTTAGAATTTTTTTGGTATTTAGGGGTTATTGGGATTAGGAGGGATATTAGGGTTTCTATTGGTTTTAGGGGGTTACGTGGTTTTAGTTGTTTTATGGTTTTTTTATATATATTTTTTGTGTTTTAGGGGTTTAAACAGTTTTTATAGTTTTTAGTGGCTTTATTTTTTTATACTATTTAAATGGTTTTAAAACGTTTTTATGGGTTTTATGGTTTTTAGGGGGTTTAGGGTTTTTAGGGGTTTTAGGGTTTCTAGCGTTTTTTTTTGGTTTTTTGGGGGTTTTAAGTGTTTTTATGTATTTATGTTTTTGTTAGAGTATTTCAGGGGTTTTAGGGTTTATTACGTTTTTATGGATTTTTCAGGATTTTGTATAATTTTTAAGGGTTTTATAGGGATTTTGATGTTTTTTTAGCATTTTAAGGTTTTTTGGGTTTTTTGGGTTTTTTGGGATTTTAGAGTTTTTAGACGTTTTATGGTTTTCTAGAGTTTTTAAAATTTTTATAGACTAAAATGGTTTTTATAATTTTATTATCTTTAGGGATTTTATATGATTTTGGGGTTTTTAGGGTTTTTAGGGTTTTTTGGATTTTTTGGATTTTAGTGTTTTTCAAGCCTTTTTAAGGTCTTTTGGATTTTTTTATCATTTTTGATGTTTTTTAGTGGTTTTAACTGTTTTTAGGTTTTTAAAAAATTTAGGGTTTTCCAGGGGCTTAGGTTTTTTATTTTTTTAGGGATTTAATCGGATTTTATGATTTTTATGGATTTTTAAGATATTTATATGTTTTGAAGGGTTTTAGGGGTTTTTTATTATTTATAGTGTTTTTAGTATTTTTATGGTTTTTCTGCGTATTTAGGTTTTTATGTTTTTCTTTGGTTTTTACGGTTTTTAGGGGTTTTACATTTTTCTAATATTTGTAATTCTTTATAGCATTATTTTTATTTTGTAGGGTTTTTTACGGATATTTAGGGTTTTTAGAATTTTTTAGGTTTTTGAGTGTTCTTATGGTTTTCTTGTGTTTTAGGGTTTTTTTGTTTCTTTATGGTTTTTATGTTTTTTTTCTGTTTTTGACATTTTGGGGGTTTAATAGGTATTTTTCATTTTTAGTGTCTTTTTAATGTTTTTATGGGTTTCTATGGGTTTTTAATGATTTTAGGGGTTTCTAATGTTTTTAGGATGTTTTAGGGTTTTTTGGGTGTTTTTTGGGTTTTAAGGGTTTTAATGGTTTTAACGGTTTTATGTTTTTAAGGGTTTTATGTATTTTATGGTTTTTATGGTTTTATTAAGGTTTTTTATGGTTTTATGAGTTTTTATGTTTCAAGGTATTTTTAGGGTATTTTATAATTTTTATGGTTTTTAGTGGTTTTTTGGATATTTAGGGTTTTTTTGGGTTTTTTGGGTTTTTAGGGTTTTAGCAGGTTTTTATTTTTTTAGGGTTTTTATGGACTGTTAGAGTTTTTAACATTTTTGAGGGATTAAAGGGTTTTTTCAGTTTTTACTATCTTTTAAGGATTTTAGGGGTTTTGGGATTTTTACGGTTTTTTTGGTTTTAGGTGTTTCATAGATTTTTTGGTTATTAGGTTTTTTTAGTTTTCACAACCCATCCCCCAGGGCCCATGTTGAGACTACCCCAAGACCACCTTCCATAGGCCAGGGGCTGGCAACTAGCACCGAATAAGAATATCACATAACGGGAAGAAATTTGTCTTTAAACCTGTACACACGCACATAGCTCAAACTATGGAAAGTAAACACAATGTAAACCACAACTGTTCTGGATACAACTATAGAGATTATTGTACAAACTAAAAGTAAAAAGGGTCCTGGATACAAGCCCAAAACCATAATGGAATGTACAACTTCCACGGTCCATCCCCTTGAGACCCTACCTGATGGGGATAAGTGCAGGGTAGCTGCCTATAAGCCTTATAAGTACGCACGTTCGTCTCGTCGCACTGAGCACTACCTAGTCCCAGACCACCAAGGTCTCTGTCAAAGCGTTCGTCTGTCTCATTTCATAGAGAACCACCTAGTCCTAGACAACCAAGGTCTCTGTCAAAACGTATGTCTGTCTCGTCTCACTGAGCACCACCTATACCCTGACTACCAAGGTCTCTGTCGAAGTGTCGATCACCTACATGGGACATGACATGTGCGAGCGAAGCCCATGCAGGGGTGAGTAACACAATACTCATTAGTGACCCCAAACAACCCCAGAATGACCAAAAATCAATATACAAAGAAAACCAAAAAGCATGATCGTGAAGCAAGACAAATCATATAGGTATATTCTAAAGTACGTAAAGTAAGACTATCTGTTTTAACACTAAACACCTTGGACTGTTGAGGTACTCATCCCTGATGAGTACCATGGGTCTTCTAGGTCACACAGAGCCACTTCCCACTTAGGTCATCATAGATGGTCCACAGAGAATCACATATAGTTGATCCACATAAGGTCACTTGGAGGTGATCCAAATAGAGTCTCTTATATTTGATTCACACAGGGTCTCTTGAAGTTGATCCAAATAGAGTCGCTTGTAGTTGATCACCATAGGGTCACTTTTAGCTGATCCACATGGAGTCTCTTAGAGCTGATCCCCACAAGGTAACATGGATCTGATCCACAATGGGTCACTTGGATCTAATCTACATCGGTTCACTTGTCTTCTAGGATTATAGGGTCACTTAGGCCCACTCATTAGCAGTCTTAGGGTCTCATCCAGTCATAGGATTCTAGCATGTAGCACACTTGATTCAAGGAGAATCCAATCCTCAATCAATTAGTCATATTTAAACTTACTCAAAATACTCCTTAAATAATTCTAAAAGAACTTCCTCATCGCTAGGGTTCCAACTCCACAAATGGATAGTAAATTAGATGTCTCGTCTAAAAGATATTGGCATTTTAGTAAATAGGGGAACATTGTGTCTGGTCCCAGTCCGACCCGGTCGGACTGACCCGAACAACCCAGCATGGGGGTCCTGTATAACCCTACCATGTTCAATCGACCCAACCCAGTTCAGGTCTGGGCCAAACCTATTGTGTATTAATGGACCCGGTCTAGTTTGGTTGTGGGTCCAGTCCACCGGGTCCACCAAAGACACGGTTCTATCTGGCCTAGCCTACAACAGGTGGGCTAGTTGTTCCTAGTTCGAGTCGCCCAGGGACCCAGCTTTACCTTGTTGACTTGGCCCAAAAAAGCAGGTCAACTTTACTCCAAATCAAGTATCCATGTATCCAATTTTCTCGCCTCATCCTAGCCCTCACAGTGGGCGGGTCTTCTCCAGCTCAGATGCCAGGAGGGTGTCTGGCTCATGTGTGACATGACCGACTATGCTAGCCGCCCCTTTTTCCCACACACAGTTTCCACTGGACCGCATGCCAGCGTGGGATGCATCCCTCTTATTGTAGACTACATCCCGCCTCTACAAATCACCATCCCAAGTTCTAGCCAAGGAATCCTCATCAGCGAGCCATTGCAGTGCTCCTCCACCCACCCGCGACTGGAACTGGTGCACCAGGAGGATTTTCTGCTGAACATTGGGTCTGTTTCGTTGGTCCGTTATTTGGACCGTCTATACCTCTAGCCACCATGGGGTTCCATATTACCTACTAATGTCTTAAAAATTCCATTCCATCAATCTGGAGTTTTGGCCACGAAGAAAACACAAAAAATAAAAAAGGATAAGGGGCTTGGGCCTTGTTCATGTTGGCCCACACCCTCTGGGTTAGAATTTCATTAAGACAAGGGAAGATAGGATTACGATTCTCCCAAAATTAATCCCAACAAAAAAACCTAAGAATAAGCTCACCCCTTTAAGAACAATATATCCTTTGATCAACCTATTCATGGTTTGATCCACATTCATTATTTTAGAATGAAGAATTGGGAATTCAAATTTCAAAAAGTAACCCCTACCTTGGATAGATTTGTTGGTTGGGGAAGAGCATCGTCGCACACCATCATTCTTCATTTTGTATCCATCTCCCACATTTCTAGTGATCCATCGAACGGTGGAAGGAGAATATGTTCATCATTTTTCTTTGGATAGGATTCCAAATCATAGATTAATCAGAGGAATTCCCACATTTCCCTTCGTTTCTCCAACCCATTATCTCATTAAAAGAGAAAGGCATCTCATCATTTCTATTACACTGTGTCATAACGTAATTATTCTATTTAATTTATGAAACAACATTTCTGTTACACTTCATTTAAAGGGCCTCATTAATGGGATTCATTTAAAAATTCTTGTCCTCACCTCATCTCTGCACTACAATGATAACGTTACACCGCTCAACGGTGAGGAAAAAAATAAAATAACCTTTTAATCTATTTTATTTCCCTTCCAAAAGGTCTGAAAATTATCTTTTTTCCAAGACCCATGTCGGTCGAGGTTAGTTCCATTCTGATAAATTCTTGTTATTCTGAATATAACGGTGACCTCATACTTTCAATCCGGGGACCCGTTTAGATGTTTTCAAAACCGTACACTCATGCCATTTTAATTATCTTACTTTTTTTTTTCCAAAAAACTATATTTCACCCTCGACCCATGACAATCATGGTTAAGCTCTACCTAAGAGAAAAACAATCTCATGATCTCAAAGGTACTCTCATATTTCCAATCTGAGTTACCGTTTAGGAGTTATAAGGATTTGACAATAAAATAATTGTTAATTATTTTATTTTCACCCAAAAACTAACATCCACTATTGGCATGCATTGACCAATGTTAGGATCTGCCTAAGTAAATAATACCCTTACAAGCTCAAAGGTGGTCCTGTATTTTCATTCCAAGTCACCATTCATGAGTTATTATCATTCGAAAAATAAAATAATTTTATTTAATTAATATATTTATAGTTTTTCCTTTTTCGGGTTTTCTCACAGGAGGCCTATGTCGAATAAACTTAAGTCATGCCTAGGGTAAACCTTCCATCCTAGATGCAACGATGCCCTCAAATTTATATCATAGGAACCTGTTTAAGAGTTATTACACATTTTTAGGAAAACTTCTCACACATACAATTTAAAATATAACATTTTTTTGATGGATCATTCTGGGAACTCTGGCCCTCGGAATCACACATAGTCTCAATTCCTGGTCTCAAAATAATTACATATAATAAAAAAATACATGGAAGTTTCGTAAAATTACATTACACCCACCTTTAGGTCTTCACGTCCCCATAATCCAAAACAAGACTAAACAAAAAAATAAGGGTATTGACCATGAATCTGAGCCTCCCTCTCCCATGTGCTCTCCTAGAGATTCCCATGCTTCCAAAGAATTTCCAACAGAGGAATTGACCATCCATGAAGAACCCACTCCTATCGATCCCCGACCTCAATAAAGAACTCAGAAAATGTCATCCCATTGTTAATGTCCAGCTCAACCCAATAGATGACATGAGATGGATCATGCATGTGCCTCCTCAGCTATGACACTAGAAAAACATCGTGCACCTAGTGCATTTTAGGGGAGAAGAGATAGGTGGTACACCACCTCTCCAAATCTGCTCAGAATCTGGAAAGGGCCAATGCCCCAAATATAACTTGGAGCCCCGACCAAATCTTTGTATCCCTCGTTGAGGAGAGATTTGTAAGAACACAATACCCCCTCCCCAAACTATAAGGGTCTCTATCGCCTATCAGCATAGGACATCCATTGTCTCGTTGTATTCTTCATCTTCTCTCGAATGATCTGCACATTCTGAGTAGTATCATGTTCCATCTATGGACCCATTAGTGTTGTATCCCTTGGGTCTGTCCAGTATAACTGTGATCTACAAGGTTGTTTGTACAATGCCTCAAACAGTGTCATAATGATGGTGGAATGGTATTTGTTTCTTTATGAAAACTTCACTAGTGGTAGATGGTCCTCCCAACTATGACCATAATCAAGAATGCAAGCACGAATCATGCACTCCAAGGTCGGTATGGTCTGCTCCATCAGACCATCTATCTATCGGTGAAAGGTTTTGCTCAAGCATATATAAGTCCCAAATACCTCTTGTAATCCCTTCCAAAACTTGGATTTCAAGCATGTATCACGATCTTAGACTATCATAAATGGGACCCCATGGATTCGAAATATCTCCTTCAGTTAGAGGTATCCAAATCCACTACCGATCCCTAATCCCATATGGGTAGGAAGTGAGTTGACATGGTGAGTCGGTCATGTCACCCAGATTTTGTTGTGCCCTATAGGCATATGTGGTAAGCCTGTCACAAATTCCATAAATATCACATCCCACTGCCACACTGGTACCTCTATGGGTTTCAGTAAAACCTTCTAGAACCTGGTTCTCATCCTTCACTTGTTGACATGTGAGGCAACTCGAGACAATATTTTTCATTGCCTTCTTTATCCTCTTGCACATGTATTTACTTTAGATGTCCTGGTACAACTTATCTACACCAGGATGTATCAAAAAATGCAGTGTATAGAACTCCCTCAACACCTCCTCCCATAATTCCACTGGTACAATGGTGAATCCTCTTAAAATGATTATTTGATCCCCACCATTCGAATATCCATCAGGGGCATGCCTTATGGACATCTGAGCATGTCTACCCATAAAGGTGGAATATCTGAGTTTCGCCTCCCTAACTTGATGTAAGAGTGGTGGGGAAACTACCATCAACTAAAGAATAGTTACCTCATCTTTATGTACAAAGGATATCTGATGTGAGGCCAATTTCTCTAAGGCCTCATTCAGTAGCTATGCACACGATCTTCTACTGAGAGCATCTTCCACTATATTCCCCTTCCCTAGAGAATAGATTATATTGATGTAATAATCCTCTAGAAACTCTAGCCAAAAATTTTGTCTCAAATTTATATCCCTTTTGAGAAAATATATACATGAGACTCTTGTGGTCAGATTATATGATGAAAAGTTCACCCATCATGTAGTGTCACCACATCTTATGTGTGAAGACTAACACTACCAACTGAAGGTCTTGAGTCACATAGTTCTACTCATGTGGTTTCAATTTTCTTGAGAAATAATCTATATCTGCTTTCCCCTGTATCAGGAAACAACCATGCCTGGTTCCTGATGTGTCACGGACACCATGTAGTCGACACCTTCCTATGAAAACCTCAATATAGAATCACTCTTTAAGATCAACCTCAGCTGTTGAATGCTTTGATAGTATCCTTATGTCCACACAAAGGGTTTTCCATCCTTCATCAACATTGTCATGGGTGCTACCACTTTGGATAAGTGAGGTACACACCTCCAATAGTACCTATCCAACCTAAAGTAACTTCGCACCTAGGTAACACTCTTGGGTGGTTCTCATGATAGAACCACCTTGATATTTTCTGAATCCACCACAAATCCAGCATTTGAGATGAAATTTCCTAGAGATTGGACCTTTCGTATCCAAATCTAACACTTTGAGAGATTTTTGTAAAGTTAGTTCCCTTGGAGTGTGTCTAGAACCATATTCAGGTGTATCGTGAGATCCTCCTCAGACACTGAAGACACTAATATTTCATCAATGAAGACAACTACAAACTGGTCTAAGTACGACTGGAAAGTCTTGTTCATGAGCCCCATGAAAATTGCAGGTGTGTTTGTCATTCTAAATGGAATTATATGTACTTATGGTGTATATAGAGACATTTGAATGAAGTATTTGAGATGTCCTCATCTCATAATTGAAGCTGTTGATAGCCATATCTGAGTTCTATCTCCGAGAAATATTTCACTCGCTTTAATTGAACGAAGAGGTCATCCATCCTCAGTAGAAGATACTAGTTCTTCACAGTCACCTGGTTCTGGCACTGGTAGTCCACACATAACCTCAAGCATCCATCCTCATTCTTGGAAAACAACACTATGGATTTCCTATGGTTAAATGTGGGGCCATACTAACACATTCCTTTTCAAGTATTCCTTTTATACCCTTTGTCCCCCGGACCTCTAAAGAGTCCATCTGATAAGTATGTTTAAATATCATTGTAGTCTTTGGGCACAGATCCATTCATAAATCTACCTTTCTATGAGGAGGTAGTCTTGGAATATTTTCTGAAATATGTCCTCATACTCATCCATGTGTGTGAAACTAACGTTGGTGTCCTGCTTTCCCACTGCTTACATCCACTGGCTATATCTTCTCATCTAAAAAATTTTCAACCAAAAAGGTTCTCTCTATCACCCTATCATAAGTGAAAATGTATAGAGGAATAGTGCTGGCTCAGATTTCCCTCATCATATCTCACTCAGAGGTCTGATCCTTGAGGCACTAGTTACATCATATTCATTGAGTACATGGAAGGGTTGGTACACCACAATGAATACTCATCTACTGACATGTCATCCTGGCGAGCTACATAAGCTCTTGGGTATGCATAACCCTTATATTTTATGTAATGATCCCCTTCTCGGAGATAGGTTCTCAATCTATGTTAATGGAAAAGTCATCTCATCATAATATAAGGTGATCTTAACACTGTCATCGCCCTGTTAAGACTCATAGAAGGCTTATTGACAGTACTACCATCTAATTTAATGGTTCCATGACTATATTCAAAATGCGTTCACCACCTAACGCTAGTCCTCAGCTACCTATGAGTTGAGATCACCTCAAAACCTAAAGGGTCTCTGTCATATAAGTTTATCATGTGGGATAGGGTTCCCTCCACTAAGCATGTTTCTACACAGGTGAGGGTACCATCTTCATAGCATTGGGATATGAGGACCACATGTTAGATCGCTTAGCATGCTGCTATGTGGGATTAGGTTCTACCTGCCTAGAATATTACTACATGGGTTCAAGTTCCATCTGTTTATTTTTTACTACGTAGAAAAAGGTTTCTTCCACATATCAATTTTATATGCGATGTGTTCATCCGGAAAGGATCCACCAGTTTTGTGCCTTATGGAATCATGTCCGCAGGGGGTTTTTAGTTCACAGACCATCAGATATCTTATTATTTCCTCCATACTGCTATGTGGTAAATTATACCTATAGAGAATCATCAATGTTCCTCTGGTTTTTTAGTTCTTTGAATTTCCTTAGCACAGTCTTCCCTCCTCCCTTCATGTGTTTCTTCCATCTTCTTTTTTGGGCCCCCTTAGGATCTCATTTATAGAGGAGTGGTGGGGCAAGATACTGACATCTCGAGCTGTCCACAGTAGGCTATAGAGAATCTTTTGTGGGATCCCATGAAGGACATAGTCATAAGGGGGAATCCCTTGTGGATGTAGTAAATCCTCACCTAGTTCAACCAATGAATTTGTTTCATTTGTGGAATTTGATGGTACTACCTCACCCCATAAATGATTTAGTTCATGGGGATGGTTTGTTTGAGGGGGATAAAACCAATTCATTTTCCAAAAAATTAATATAATTTTTTTGGAAATGACATTGGCTCTACACTTTTTAACGAACCATTTTACATTCACGGTTTCTTCATGGAGGGACAGAAATCCATACAAGGAAGTGGTCTATAACAGAATTCATGCTTTGTAGTTTCCCTTCCATTGAACCTTTTCTCCAATATTTTTATTTATATTGGGGTTTTTCTCCTTTTCTTAATAAATGGATTTATGCTGATCTTGTTTTTGGTAATTTCAGGATCCAACAAATTCCCCCCATCAGAATGGGATCTAATAGAAATGAAGAAAATGGTATTATTATGTAGAGAGTGGTCCTGTTTTGAACCAGTTTTAAATATTCGAGTGGACATGGAAGAATGAACAAACCCTATAAATAGGGGGCCTGATCATTTTTCATTCACCACTTCTCTTGGTGAACTTGGATCTCCCTTAGACCCTCAACCTCATACGGTGTCTAATAACTGAGAACCATTATGGAAGGCTATTCCTACAAACTAATATCATTAATCTATGAACTAAATGTACAATCCAGGAATGGTGGGTTTAGATCTTCTTCATAGAGGCCGAATTATTTGATAAAGGTTCATCCCACATATTTATTCATCATTATCCATCACTTCGTGTGCCAGCGCTTCTGTGAACTTATAGTCTTTGGTCCGTTGTTTCCACTTACTAATGGTCCACAAATATTATTATACTCCTTTTTCATATTTCGTGAATCTCAAATTACTTATCAGAAATTATTTGTGGGGAAAAATCACTCTATCATTGAAAATTGTGACCATAAGATGAAATTCCATTGTTTTGAATAGTGATGAGGGTCTTCAATGCCACATCATTCATAAGAATGGTATTCTAAAGAACATCCTTCCCCCAGAAAATTCGGCATTACCATTATCCACTAGAATATCACTCTAAAATTCTGGTTTTCAAGATGATGCTTCCCTTACAAAAATTAATAAAAATAGTTCATCTACCAGGTTTGAGGAATATGTGGATTTTGTGAAAGTAAACATTTCTTCTACAGAAAATATTATTCTCAGTTCACGTTCGAAGAATTTCTTCACTCTGAATGGACCTCTCTAGACCCAAATTTACTAGTAGATAAATTATATATCTTCTTAATCAAATATTCAAGACTATCCATCTATCCTTAATCTCTCATCAGGAAATCCCAACATTGGGTGTATATATATGTGGTATTTTGATTCTAGATGGTTCTTCTCAGATGAATGGTTCTAAGAATTCTGGGTGCACCGAAACTATATAGAACTTCTTGAACAAATGGAGTCTATTGGAATGTGTTGGATGATTTGGGTCTCTCAATTTCAAATTTATTTACTGACTGAGTTGTTTCCCGAACTAATTTGTCATTGGTTATCTAATACCAACACATTCCATCGATCCTATGGTGATGTTATGATCAGTTTAAGAGATGTTTATCAGCTGGGGGGAGTCTCCATTCTCGGAAACATGTATCAATTTTTTTCCTACCACCAATACATAGGATAACACTGAAAATGTGTATTTATAGGTGAATTCTATTCTAACCATGGAAGAGATATTTCTTGGTCAACACCTCGATGCCTATTTTCTCATTACATTTGATGATTGGGTAGATTTTGTTTCAAATCAGTGGTCTAAAACAAAATTTCAAAACAGTATGACTCACCCTACCCAACATACATGATGAATTCAGGGTTCATTTTTGGATACCCTTATATTGGGTCAATACACCATGTGGGTTTACAAATTTTACCCAGGCATATCCCTTGATTCCAGGTATTCATGTTTCATTGACATTTTTTTTGAGTGGATGGATCTTCCCATTTTGGAATTCTTATATCGAGTCCTGGGACTATACCCTAGTGATAGAGGATGAATTAGAGAAATTATTCCCCATTAACATAGTCATACCCAACCTTTCTCATATTTATAAACTATTGGTCCATATGAGGGATGTTAGGCCTCTTCATCATATCTACATTCCATTACAATTATAGTACTATTTTTGGTGGAACATTGATAGTGTAATGAATATCATCATAGTGTGATAGTTCATTACTCTGCATTTCAGCATGTATTAATTAATTGTGGGAATTATCTTGAAATACCTTTGTTTTTATGACATTTTTGGACTTTTGAGAAACGTTTCCTATTTCACATTCACCCCTTACCCTACACCCTTAATCATAGTGTTTGATAATGATAAAGGAACATTGGAGAATCATTCTTACATAATTTCTCTACGAGATAGACTTCTGATTGCTTGGGTGGATAGAGTAACCATTTGTGAATTATATACTCCTTGAATATTTTCTCAATAACTCATGTGTGTACAATGGGGTAATCCTTTTTTCTCTTCCAAAATTTAAAGATCCACATCTATTCATATTTTTCTAGCTATGGCTGATGATGATATGTGATGAATCTCGTCAGAGTCTTTCCTTACCCTGTGCAGGATATTCTGAAAGTATGTCGTAGGATTATTCCAAAATGTGTATGGAATATAATCTTAATGGGATATTAGGAAAGTCATTTTGGAGGGTACCCAATCCTCTAACCTCTACTATTCATGTTTCTGACACACCTTACTCACCAATTTCGAGGGGAGAATGACTCACATCCTACTGATGATGAAAACTATACTAATTTTCATCCCAATGGGGTAGGATTGGAGACCCAACTAAATAATGATGATCCTATTAACCCTGTTCCTGAATCTAGGCAGGAAATTGGAATGAAATATTTTTCCACTCTGGAATAATTCATTAATTCAAAAATTTATTCTTTTGTTGCACTTATGTATTATATACCATTGGTGGTGAGTGATCAAGATCAATATCCTTCTATTGTAGCCAAACACTAGGTTGTGAAAAGATGGTAATGGATCCAGATTTTTACCATCATTACAATGAAACTGATGGATGAGATAGCCAACCAATCAGATAGTCTATTCTAGATTTTTCTTGACCTATTTTCAGAAGGGTTCGACTATCGACCTCTTCACCTCCTCATCCACCAGATTGTTATAGATCATAAATATTTTTTAACCATGAAGGTGAACTCACTCCGTTTAGTACTTCTCATCATCAAATAGAAACTCTATAGGATTTCACCATTGAACTATACCAGTTAACTACTGAGGAAACAAATGCTTATGATCAAGTGGTTGCACAAACTACGGATATTTGAGAATGTGATGCCTGTGTTGCATAGTTAATGGAACATATTTCATCAAAAAATAAATTTTTTGAATCCATCAGGAAGAGATTTTGATATCTTAGGGTCGTCATTAAACATATGCACTTTATATCTAATATCGAAGCCTATAAGAATAAATCTTTGGAATTGACCATTGATGGCCTATGTTTGGAAGTGGTAAATTTTCTAACCAGAGAAAGCTAGGCTCAATTTTATCCATTTTAGATACCATTGTATCTTTTTTAATTTTATTCATTGAGGAGAGATTTGAGGATGTGGATTATCCTCTATTTCCATTTAATATAATGAATACTTACTTTCTCTCTAGTGATTATCTTTTACCTTTTCCTACAATGATAGTCAATTATAACTGGTTTCATCTTGGAAGACAGTCTCTACTGTACATTGGTTTAAGGCAAAATCCAGAACAATCAAATTGAAATGATTATTTCATGCTCTAATTTAATCATCAGCTGAGGGACTCAATGATAATAGGATGGTTTTTACTATTTCTAGGTTTATATGTAAAATCTTACAATATTTGTGTATTTTTAGTTATAGAACTAATTGTTTACTAAATATAATGTGGTTCAAGATTAGTGGGAAAACATTACTTTTATTAGGCCTTCCTTTATGGTTTTTTGACCTAACATGATTTGGGTTTATGTTGAGTCTTTTATTGCTCAATACTTTTCATAAATCATGTGGGGAATAGGTTTAGAAAGATCATACTCAAATTTTTTATAAGACTCCCTTTGTAGTTTTTCTACCTGGTGAGTTTTATATATCTTTTCATGGGAATTTTAGAGTCTCATAAAACTAACTAATATCACTGATGTTTTAGGTAGAACATTTTTAGACATGAATTACAGTGAAATGGCCTAGATGGGGATTATTAATTGATAGTGTACTGGTATTTTTCATAAATTCATGAAAGATTTTATGGGGCATGGAATCCATTGGTACTTATGGTGGTAGGAAAAGCCTCTCATGGGGAGAAAATTTTCTTTGGTTGATAATAATTTTAGTGGCTGAATTATGTAATTCCAACTGGGGTGTATTGTGCATATTCAAACAAATACTTCCCTAGGACATTGGCCCTCCATTTTCGATGGCCTGAGAATTGATGTAATTTTTTTTATTTTTTATTTAACATTTTGTAAGACACAAGTGGGTGGATTTTCAGGGGAAAGATGTCTAAAAATAACAAGGGAATATGTGTCGAAAATATCATTCAATGAGAAACCACCCCTAAACAGATTTGACTAGTGTAAGGGAGGTTTTAATGTATGATATATTTTATTGTAATGATACTAATACATAATCCATTTAGTTTAACATCTTGTGATAAGGATATTTGGGTTTATTATATAGGGTCACATGAAATTTGATAGAAGGATAAACTCTTTTCCCATTTCATGGTAATCTATCCAAGAATGTTCCATCACTTTCAAGCATGAAGGAGAGAATTTGTAATCTATATTCTAGGGGTTCATGAATACAAGGAATTATATGGGGCATGTAATCTATTGGGGTGTAAAGAGGTAGAAAAAGGCTCTTATGATGATTAATTTTACTCTGGTTGACATGCCTTTTTTGTGGGAGACTTATGAATATCCAACTGGGTGTACTATGTATAGTCAAACAAAGGTGTCCCCCAAGACACTAGACCTCCATTTTTGATGGATGAGGAAGTTTTTGGGGGTTCAGACCATTCTGGAGAGATATTTTGGATTGAAAAAGGGGATATCCTAAATATGAATGTATTATTTTATGTCAAGATTTTCTAGGAATGGGTTGAAACATTTTCCCTTATAGGCATGAAAAGATTCCCCTTGTAGGTTTATCTTGTGCATAGGGATGGAACATATTTCATTTTTTTTGAATATATTCCCACAATTGGGTATTTGGGTGTCACTATGTACTCTATAGTGGAAGGGATCAATCCATATATAGTTCTTAGAGCTTTTCTCTATACATTTATTAAACTCCTACATGTGGAAAAGGTCATTTTCCTCTGAAAATGAGCTTACATAAATGTGGGTGAGGCTTATGTTCTACTCTCATATGAGGGTTTGTATTATATGCATGGAGGGGTATTTTTGAATTTTTGGTGACCTAAATAGGATGTAGAATCTAAAAATCACAAAAACCTATCCACACATAGTTTTGTAATCAAGACATGAAGGAAAACCAATGGCACGAGTGATGTTATCTCAGGTGAGATCATTATAGAGATGTGTAGTTTAATGTCAAACATCTAAGACATTTATTATGTAGTTTATCATCATGTAATTAGGATAATATTTAATGAAATTTTGCATCATATAGAAAGGATGAAGATTCAATGCAGTTTATTATCATGCAGTTAAGAATACTTTTCATGTAAACCAAGAATAAATTGAAGCTAATCTAGATAGGTTGTTTTGATGTGACCCAAATATGAAGTGGGGAAAAGGTGTAAACCATGATCTAGGGATTCTCATATCAGGAGGAATGATATGGGTCATGGAACCCATTGAGGCATACAGAGGAAGGAAAATCCTCTCCTGAAGACAGATTTTCATTTGGTTGAAAGGCCTTTTTTATTGGCATCTTATATAGATCCAACCGAGGTATATTTTTCATAGTCAAAAAATGTGTCATCCAGACACTGGCCCTCCATTTACAATAATTGAATGAGGATTATGAAGATCCAAATTTACCCAAGTCATATAGATTGGTTAATGTAAGAGATATATCCAAACATGTAAGAATCATCCAGACAATGATTGGGCATAAAGTATGAATTTCCCTACGTAGATCAAACTCATACATAGGGGAATTTTAATTGCTCCGTAGATCCCTGATGTGGAATACATACTAGAAATATTCTTTATATATATAAATATATATAAATAATATAAGGAATTTTTTTATCATAATTCTATGGATAGAACTAGGATTCTATGCCTAGACGTCATTATATATCTCATCGAAGCGAGAATTATTCTGTACATAGTTCATGAAGTACCATGCAGTTTATCATAATACAGTAAGTATATGTGTTCCCCATTGTAAAGGGTAAATATATAGTCTGCCTTTTATGTCTTGCTACTATGACCATGCCAACCCGGTTGTGGATTTATATTCTATGATAATTTAGAGAATACCCTTCCAGAGTTCCTAATCACACGTGAGGTGTGCTCAGTGTGATAAAAAAGGGGTGAAAATGATTATTCCACAACACAGGGCTGACATAACTAATGAAAATGTTTTTTGTGGTATTTGGGCCTATTATATGAGATACTAGCAACACTATGTTCCCTTTGAGGTTATAAATCAAGCCAAATGTAGTTATAATCAATCTGCCTTCACAGACTGAGTTCACACATAGGAATATAATTCTATGTTGGAGATGGTCCAATGGGTTGGAATTATTTTGGAGTCCACTCCATCATTTTTTTTGTATGTAGGTGAGAGAAATTTTTTTACATCCCATGGATGGACATGAGAATAGGGTTCAAGTGTCACTACGTATCTGAATATGATGAGAATCAAGCCAGATGTAGTTATAAAATGTTTCATGAATATGTCTAACCCATATATAAATATGGGGAATTTTTTGACTTTTTTATTGGGGTGGATGGACCAAGATATAAAATCTGGGAATCTCTACGAATCATGGGTTGACAAGAATTATGTGATACATATTTCATAATAGGTATTCTTTATGTAGGTCTGAATCATACATAGAGGGGTCATTTTTTCTATGTTTTGATATTAGACAGAGATATAGGGTTCATGCATCACTACTTATCTCATTATGATGAGAATGAAGTTGGAAGTAGTTCATAAGAATGGGTGAGGGGTCTCTATGTTCATATTTGGATATGTGATAAGGGGAGGGAATTTTTGAACATGGAATGGGGAATAACCAATGCTGGGGGAATGTCCTCTCAGGTGAGGGAATCATGATGATGTAGTGTAGTTTATTGTCATAGGGCTAGGATGATGGCCACATAGTTTAACGTTGTGTCATGAGGACCAAGGGAGAAGATATGTTCCAATGGTAGGTGCATTGAGAAAATGATGTAAATAGACATGTGTGGGGACCTTAGAGTCCCATACATGTAGTTTTGATAGAAAACACTCTACATTAGTTAGGCCCATACATATGGAGTGGGGAGTTTTTTTCCTTGATGGACTCAAGATTAGAGATCCAAGAGTCACTATGTATCCTGAGTGGATATAAATCGATCCATACATAGTTCATAGTGAAGAAACCTACATAGGTATGATCCATACACATAGAGAAAGATGTATTTTGAACCATTATTTTGTGGTGTCAATACCAATATGTAAAATCTTACTATATCTATGTTTCCTATATGTATAGGAATCAAGTTGTACATAGTTATATAATATGTAATGGTGGATAACCAATGCTAAAGGAAATGTCCTCTTGGGTGAGAACGATGTGGTGTTATGTTGTTTAACTACATGTAGTGAGGTTATTTTTCATACAATTTAATGTTATGCAATAAGAAAAATTTATATACAATTTAGCATCATGGGGAAATAAAAATAATGACATATAGTTTATCATCATGCAGTTAGGATGTTGACATTGTGCAATTTAGTTCCATGAAACTAGTACATCCACCATGCAGTTTAACATCATGCGGTCTGGACATTTTCATTTTGGCTACATGAAATATTTCTTTAGGAATCCAGAATTGGTGGGAGATATGGTGACCTATCCATCAATTTTAATCAAATAATATACTCCATTCGAGTAGACCATATGTGTTTCTTAAGTTCCCTCCCATTTTGGATAAAAAATTGGAGGATTATTTCGGGGTATAATCAGAGTTATGAGGACCAATACCATTACTTCTTCAAGGAAAGATCAAAGATGGACCTTTTTGTTAAAGGCTTGCATGATCTGGTTTTGGTGGACATCCAAATGATGCACGATATTCATGATTTTCTCATCCAATATTTCAAATTCTTCCAAATGTTTCTAGGATATATCATCTATGGATAATTGATTGAATATGGCCACTTAGAGTGAGGGAAATTGAACTTCTATGGTCAGCCCCGCCTTCGTCTTGTACACTAATGGGTATGAGGTCGCTTGTGTCGAAGTTCTGGTCATGGTACGATAATCCCACAAGGCATAGATGAGATTTTATAGTCATGAATTATTATCTTTATCTACAATATTCTAGATTATATTGGATAGGGTCTTGTTGAAGGCCTCTATCTATCTGTTGTCCAAAACATGGTAGCTAGATGAATGGTTTGTCTTGATTCCATACTCTTGATATAGCTTCTAAAACTTATCAGAGCAAAAATTAGTGTTGTTTTCCATTATTATTGAATTAGGGACACTGAATATGGTAATGATGTTGGATTTTATGAATTTGAAAATATTCCTCGCTCTGAATTCATTGATGGTTATGGATTTGATCCACTTGGAGAATATTTTAGTTACCGTAATAATATACTTGAAATTTTTGAATATAGTGGTAGGATATGGCCCCAAAACGTCCATTACCCACATGAAAATATGGATTTGTGTACTTATAAATGTGAAATAAAATCGGGGGTTAGTGAATGAAATTTGACTAGAATTTGTAGGAATTTTACTTTTTAGTGAAGTTAGAGAAATCATGCGTCAGAGTGGGCTAGTAGTATCCAAGCCTTTGGATGTGTTGGTATAGATTGCGCCCGGACTAATGATCTCCACAAGCTCCAACATACTCTTAAATCATGACAGAGGTGGAATCTTATCCATCAATTCACCTAATAAGTACCCCATTGGGTCCCTATTTATAGTTTTTTCTTGATGGGGAATGTCATCATAGAGAATAAAATGTATTCTTCATCTTTAATTTTTTATCTCACAACTTTTTCTGGTGAGAGTAATCTATTTCAAAGGTATTTCACAATTAGTGATGTCCAGCTAGTGGTTGGACCATATGGTTCATAGATCAGGCTAATCTCACCAATATCTTCCATATTTTTTTTGAAACAATGGTGATAACATTTGACAGTGTGTGATTAAGATTTTTTTTACATCCTTCTCTGGATCGGATAGAGTTGTAACTCCATTTTCCAATGCACCAGATTGAGAATTTTTTGATTGGGGAACATGATTAAATGTTGGTTTGAAGGGGAATTTTTCCATTAATCATCGTACATGGTTTATTAGGGTGAGTATCTCATCATTTTTTACATTATAATCTCTATTCATCTTATGATGACCAGTTCTGAGTCAACTTTTATCTTTATGTGTTTTATTTTCAATTAAAGAATCAACTGAAGCCCTACAATTAGAGCCTAATATTATAGTTCATTAATTTTAGACCCCTTATATTGATGGAATGATTAAGGAAAGACCGCCTTTGATAGGGATATGAGCACAAATCCTAGCCCACCATTATTGAGCTTAGGATTTTCTACCTTTTTCCTCCATGGGGTCTAGATGAACCATCAAAATGAATTTATGATTTCTGGGGGTCCTCTTGAATAGATAATAACTCTTCATAGATTTTTTAATTATCCAATGATGATATTTCATTCGATGGGTACTCTTTTAAAAAATAATCTAATGTCTAGCCTTTGAAAGATTTCTGATGCTCGAATTGAATGTCAAACTACTGTAGGATGAACGACCAGCATGATAGATATCGAGTCAACATCAGACGACTGAGAATATATTTTATTGGGTTTCTAAGTGATACCAGTTTGACCTTGTAATGATGTAGGCAGTTTCTCAGTTTTTTTACAACAAATTTTAGTGACAAACATCTCTTCTCGATGCTCGAGTAATGAGTCTCATCATTTATCTCTCTTCAACATAGATAATAAATGTGTTTTCCACTATTGATGTCATTCTTCTGTGCGATCAAGGCACCAAGTGGTCTTTACAAGGTATTCACATTAAAAATAAATGACCTTCCTTCAAAAGTAAGCATTTTCACTGGAGATCATAGGAGATATTTTTTGAGATTCTTGAATCCCATTTGAAAATCATCTTCCCATTTATATATAACCCATTTTCATCAACCTGGTGAAGGGAAATCATTTTCCAGTATAGTTTAATATAAATAAATAAATGTTTTCGAGAATATCCTTGATGTCCTCTCAACTATATGAGGTTTTCAGGGGGTGTCATGATAAGGATATCCTTTTTATTTTAAGGGTTGACATATATTCCATGATGGAATACGATGAAGTTGAAAAGTTTTCATAAGGTAACAACAAATTCAAACTTCATGGTGTTCATTTTCAGCAAATTTTGTTAGGTTTTGTTGAAGATGGTTATGAGACCAAACAAGTGGTATAATAATTATCAATATTTAACCACCAGGTCATCATCATAGAATTCTAGGAACTTTTCCATGATTTTTCTGATGATGTGATGCATGGAATGTTGATATGTGGCACTGGTATTCATCAAACCAAGGGGCATCATCCGATAGTAAAATAATCCCCAAGGGGACATGAAGGTAGTATATTCTTCATATTCGTGGTCTATTAAAATTTTATTATATAATGAATAGTTTTCCATGAAGGATATAGCTTGATATACGATAGTTTCAATGATCAAACATTATGTGATTGGAATTAGGAAATAATCCTTTAGGAAATGTCGGTTGAGATTTCTAAAATCGATAACAAATATGATCTGTCTATTCTTCTTCTATTGGGGGATGCTATTATCCATCCATATGGGATATTAGACATCCCAATTGATTTTTTCTCTAATTATCTTGTCAACTTTAGCCTCTATTTTTGCAGTACATCTCGGGTGCGTCCTTTGGACACTTGTTTGTAGACCTGATGGTCCTCTGGAAATCCAAGGTAGTGAGTGGCCACCTTGGTATTGAGGCATGGAATTTCTATGTAGTTTCGGGAAAAAACATCTTGATCAAGCCTTATAAAGGAGGTATATACCCATTTTTCATCGTAAGACATGGTCACACTGATCATGGTGGGCCAAAGAACTTCCTCGGTACATATATTTATATCAATGAGTTCATCAATGGTGGTGGAAATTCCCTCACCAAATGCTGAAGGGGTTTCCATAAGATATTATTCCTCTTCCTATTCTACTTCTTCCAACACCTCATATTCTTCTTCCTCTTATGGGTAGACACATCTTAAGATGAGTTCTCTAGTGTTGAGAGAGAATTCAATATCTTGGCATTTAAAATATGGAGTGTCTTCCTTGGAACCGACAACTAGTAGGGAATATCCCTGAAACTGTAGATAGGATGGGGAAAGCTATGGGGGAGTTTCTTCACTATATTTTTTTGAAGAGATGTCCCCTACTACTTTCTTGAGTGGGGAATGTATTTCTTGGATCCATGGGGTTGGATTGAAGTTATTTCCATCATATATTTCAACATTTTATAGGGAATCGTCATATCTTGAAACACTGCTAAATTTAGTGTTCATGCCTGAAATAATGAAGATTTATGTGTGCATTCCCGCCCTTTGGCTAACCTGGTCAACCTTGTAGATAGGTAGAATATATTTTTCACTGATCTATCTAAATGGGTTGGATGGAATCATCTCCTGAACATTTTGGGAGGTGACTCATTCAACTCCATCAATAAGGGATTTCTTCCATTTCACTTATTAGAATCATTCTTCAATATAATATGACTTGTAGGATTTAAAAAGGTCTTTATCATCATGAAATGTCCCAATTATTCTATTGTACAATATTTTACCCATTGATGGTATGAGAAGGGGATTATTGCATGTTGGTGAAACCAAGGGATTCCTACCAAGAAGGTGAAGTTTGTGTTATGATGAACCACTAGTAATTATGAGTTAGCTATAAGGTATCCAAATTCTTTCTCAAGTTTGATTTGGCCCATGGGAGTCTGCTGGATTTTTTAATAGCCTTTAAACATCATGGAGAAAGTTTTTAGGCTATTATTTTTGTAGCACATCCAGTGTCTTGTTCGTACTATAAAGAGTTTAACTCTAGATCCATTTTCAATGAAAACTATTTGAAAAAAAACACCATTTATTCTTCCGAAAATTTATAAGGGTCTAATGTTCCCCTGTAAAATAAAATCTTCATCTTTATTTGTAAAGGATATAACCATGTGACATTCTATAGGATCATTCTATATTATATATACCCGTGTATTGTTTAGTTTGGATTCAAACACCTGGGGGCTCAAAAAAGATTCTATGATTGCCTCCTTGATGCCTTTTGAAAAACACAGGGCATCCAGGATGGATACTTTATCCAGTACCAAGGCTAAATATTTTTTTATTTTCTAGTTCTTATATAAATTAAAATTATTTCAAATGTTTCGATTCTATTAAATAGATTATTTAGATACATGTTCATCTGATGAAGACAGATCGAACCTCTGAATAAGAGCTAGAGGTGGTTTTATTCTTGGTGGTTTGGGTTGGTCAAGCCTGCCTTCTCATCAAGGGTTATTACATATATGTTCATCTCATGATTGATATTCTAGAGTGATCATGTTAGGGTGAATTCTTATAGGTAAAGGGAGATTTTTATATTCCCATTGGGCCCGCTAAAGGGCTCTTCCATGATTTTTTGTAAGATTGATGGTTAAAGTACGGGTGCGACTGGAGGTCTGGCTCCTGCCACGATTGCATTTTACCTGGTATCCTCCGTCCCTATAGCCTCTTACTCTAGTTCCTTGATCTAATGTGGTTAACTCAGCCTCATAGCCACACAAATCAATAGATAATAGATATATTATGAGAATGAAATTAATGGACCAGAAATTCAATTCTCCTTATGATGATGACTATTCTTGGGTAATCTTCTATGGTGGGGCCATTTAGTAGGGTAGTGCCCATGATTTTACATCTGATGTCATAAAATATAAGAGGTTAAAATCAATATTTGTTTTTGGTTTAGGTTCATCCTTATACTCTTTCCCTCTATTTTTCAGGACACGTTTATTTTTGAAGGGATGGCGTTTAGAGGTTTATGTCTCTGATGGCATTGGTTGTGTCACATTGGAAGCATATGGGGGATTGGTTGGTTGATTCAATTATCCTTGCATTGTGTTGTGAGCTCAGTTGAATATTTTTGATTCATCCAAGTATCAATATTTTCTTCCCTTCTACTAAAAACTTCTTTCCACTCACCTCTTTCCTCATGGGTAGTGGTGGAAACATAATCCACTTCAGTTGGCAGTGGTCCTAGTTTTTCATTGTTTGAATATATCATTCTTTATAGGATGTATTTTAAGAGTAAACAATCCTAAATTTTGTGTCCTAGTATCTGATGAATGGGGTAATAATTTTTCCATTCATGGAGACCCACCTTGTTGGCTATTTTTGGTTCAAGAAGATAGAGAACGTCATGGTCTATAGTAGCTATGAAAAATCCACATACTTGATCATCTCATAATGATTAAACTTTATTCCTACATTCCACAAATTTATTTCATATTAGTCCCCTAAACACATATTTTTTAGGCGAGTGTTATTGTTGATGTTTTGGGGCCGACACGTTTTAGTGCATGCCTTAGAGATGGAGAAGGTGCATGTGGTGGATTAAGCCTGAATAAGGCTACTTCAGATTTTCCTTCTCTATTTCTAGTGACCGGTGGAGTACTCGAGACTTGATCTTACTCCACTATATGGATTCATCTATTATTTTGGATGTAGCAGAGAAATCCATAAATTCATTTATATATTTCACCAGGATGAGCGACATTCACAGCCCATCATAGATATTGTTGATGCACATAGTTAGCCTCTCAACTTGATAGAGTGGTAGGTTAAAATAGTATGTCATCCCATACGATCTATAAATGTATTCTGAGAAACTCTTATTATAAAATTGATTTCAATTTGAGATTTCCCTGACTGTTTTCTTTGGATGCCTTAAGCTAATCTAGAAAATGAACTACCGATAGATATCTTCCCATCCTACTATCAACCGAGTTGGAAAACTAGTGTACCATAAAAAATATGACCCTTGCAGAGTTTTCATGAGGCATCTGAGTTTCACTACTTATTATTTCTTTGGGGTTCCCATCATGGTATCATATTAAGACTCATATTGTGTCACATGTTATTCCAGGACCCCTAAGCCATCGAATAACAAAAACACAAGAGTCAAAAAATTTACAGGTGGTGGAGTTTCCCTCACCCAGTCAGGGTAGGGTATCCATTTTATCTATATAGATGCACAACACCCTTCCATATCTTCCAATCAAGCTGAAAAATACGTGATAGTATTGATATGTACTTAATGTATTTCTTTTTGAACTTTAGCTTAGATAGGTGAAGAAGATGAATGATTTTTTGTGCCGGTTCTGCTAGTACTAATGGTGGATATTCGGTCAGAGGAATATTGTGAGGATTTTTATTCACCCAATTTGGTTTCCTTTTTTAATTGAGGGAACTATTTAGGTCCATCCGGGATAGGGTCTATGTAGTTTTATGGTCCTGGTTCCATATTGGGTGGGTATCCTGTTATTTATTTATTTTAGAGGATGAAACTTTATATCTAAGGTACAACAATTAGAAATGTACATTGATGATATGTCCAAGGAGTATATTTGATGAGATGGCTACCCAAAAGTAGCTCATCATTGATTTATATCAACTTTTTTATTTCTTCCTCCTATTGAGTGAATCATTCTTCAAGCATAATAGGCTCGTTTTCACCAAGATGAGGTAGTGGGTCATGTGAGAGCTTGATTTTATTAGTCTATTATTTAGGGATTTTTAGAGGAGTCGGTTGAGGATTGATTAAGGAAATACCAAAATTCTAGGAAACCCTTTGGTTCCTGGTAAGAACACCTTAATTATTAGAGTGTATTGGATTCTGTGTGGAACCACCCTCCCTACTCTTCCATATTTTCATCATTTTTGATGCCATCCATGGGATTGACATCCACAATGTTCACCACTTCATAACAAATTGTTGACATTGTACTGACTTTTGGATAATAAGAGGATTATTTATTACATTTTTAGGATCACTACCTTCCTTTATGATATCCTATTCTATCTTCGTAGTGGAGGGTGACTAAGAGGGAACCTTTATATGGTCTGGTCGTATGCCTCCCCTATGATGGGACTGGATTGCGATATGGGAAGAACTGGGAAACCCATTTAATTGTAGACCACCCTAAAAATAAAAATAATTATGTCTCCTAGGATGGTGGTTGAGGTAAAAATTCCCCCAACACTTCAGGATTAGTTTTCTCCCACTATGTGGATGTTGTGCCTTATCCTAGATTTGTTTGTCTTATAGGGTAATTTTGTGTTAAAAATTATCCCATCCCTATGGGATGAGTATGATCAAGTATTATGGAAATGGATGTTGTTATCTCTACTCACTTGATTTCACATATACTTATTTGAGCGTGAGGTGGATATGATCTCAGGTTTTCATGTGAACTATTTCCATTGGAGGAAATTAACAGTTCTTTTTGATTGACCTACCTTAAGTGTAACGTCGGCTAAAAGTTCATGGTTTCTTGGGTCGAAAACTTTTAAATGGATCAATATCTTAAGATATGATGCTTTTGATACTTATTCAAGGTTGGTTATTTTTTGGGATACTTCCTTTTCTGATAAATGGATTTTATTGATAACAACCTTGGGATAATGAAAATACAAGATACCATTTTCAGTTGGTACTGTTCAATAGGGTGTGGGGTGAAATATAAAGATTTATGTTCCCCCACATGTGGATTTGAATACCAAATGGGGCATAGATGATTATATTACACAACTTATACAACACATTGAGGTGGTCTAGTTTGAGTTCTTTCTTTCGCATATCTGATTGTGGTCGTCGTGTAGATGAAAGGGATGAGGTGAATGTTATGTATGAATTCTTCTGACAATGTATATGGTTTTCCAAACTGGGAAGTGTATGTGGGAGAAAACATAATGGGTACGTCATCCGTAGAAATTTTTTATATCATAAGAAACATATCCCATTATTACTACCTGAGAGTCTCATCAACTTGATTGTCCCATCATGGAAACTTTTTTGATAATTTCATCGAAAGAAATGGGGTGATGTGGGTCTCACTGGCATGGGAATGGTTCAAGGGTGGCTTAGATGAGGAGCTTCTTCCTAGGAAATATCATATCTAAGAAAGGATGTTTCTTGTCATTTATAGGGTCTTTAATGTATCTAACCCCCTCATGTCAAGTGCCTTAGAATATATGGGATTTATTTCATTTGAAATGGTAAGGGGGTGACTTTCTTTCTAACATGAGATATTTCAGTGAGGAGGACCTTCACATTTGATTCCACAATGGTGAGGAATGACATTCTATCTTGATGTATGACTACTAGGAGAATTGTATCAATTTATATCCTAGGGAGGATATCCAGGGTAGACAATAGAAAGATAAGGACCTTTTAATTGACTTGATATGTCACTACTAGGATAAACTTCTTATTTGATGCTATCATGGAGAGTACTATCATTGAAGCTTTATGTATGACTATAGAGAGAATATTTGAAGCATATAACCTTAGTAGGACCATCAAGTTAGACAAAAAAGGAGAGTAACTTCTTTTTGGTCGATATTTTGGCCATGAGGAGGGATTACATGATGCTAATTTGGAGATAATATAACGTGATCAATCATTTATTATGCACAAAGTAATCCTTCATGGTATATTCTCTAAGAAGGAAATTCAGAGAAGCTGGTAAGAATATTATGGGGAGGTCCTTAGTGGCTGCTACTTCCACTTTCATAATTTGGTAATGTTTTTGAAGATTCTAGAGATATTATTGATAGATTCTTGATGACATCAATAACTCCATCTTCCAATAGAGTTGGATCATGAATGTGGTCTTCATTTGCCAGTTGCCTTTGGTAGTATTTATTTTTGGGCACACTTTTTTGGTTGACTGGGGACTCCTACTATAGATGACCACCTTTAAATTCAGGGGCCTATTTGATTGGCCTCTATGATACTTCTATGTTATGAAAGTGATCATATTGAGTTCTGTCAAGGATATATGCCTACCCAAGAGTGGCCACCGTGATGGACTAGTTTCCCCAAGTAGGAATATGTATTTTCTCCCCATCCAATTTTCCATTTATCATGGAATGTGGCTAAGGACACTCCTGGATAGAAGCGGGGATATATGTACAATCTAGTGTTCCCGCCTTATTTTATGGATTACTCACCCAGTTGGGGATATGGGATTATGGTCCCAACTCCTTGTTATCATCATGAATTTGATAACATCTTGAAATTTTTGGAGGATATGGTTAGGAATTTATGTCAGATTATCCATAATTTTTAGAATGTGTTTAGATACATCTTTGGTTGGAACGAGGATTTTTTCCCCTTATAATGTCGTAGTAGTAATATTTGCTTGCTTCGATCCTTCTTTTCCTGTCAGTGAGTATTGACACTTCTCCGATGATGGTGTAGAGATATGTGTCTTCCCTTGATTTTTAGATGGGATATTCCATCAATTTTCTCTAGTTTCCATCATATTTGACTGATGGGATTCATATGTTTGAGTATGAATTTGTGTTTTCTAGTTTTCTGCCATATTATTCTGATGGGCTTGATATGAATCTATAGGAATTTGACTATGCATGTATTTGGTTTGCACCATATTTGAATAATAGAATTCATATTCCTGAGCATGGATTTGTGTCTACTCATTTTCCATCCCATTTAGATGATGGGATTGATATGCATCTATAGGAATTTGGATCCACATGTATTTTTTTCCACCACATTTAACTTGTGGGATTCATATTCATTCACAGGGATTTGCATCAGCTCATTTTACATCCTATTTGGATGAAAAACATGATATTTTGTAGTGAGAATTTTCCTATTCTCATAGTTGGTTGCTTTCATATTTGGCTGACAATATTTATGTACATTGGAAGGGATTTTTATCTTCCTGTAATTTTCCACCCTACTTGCATTGTGGGTTTGGAGAGAATTATAGGAAATTTTTTATTTCTTTCAAATTACTACCATATTTTCATGGAAATATTCATAAGAGGGGGTAGGAATATGGTTTTTCCTATATTGTACTGTCATTTTTATATGGTGGGGATTATCAGTAGGAATGAGGGTAATGACCCATTTCTTATTGTTCGATCATCTCCCATGGGGGGCCACTCGAGGGATTCGGGTCCATTGGACATAAGTAGAAGCCTTCATGGTGAAATCCTCTTTAGGGTGAGGATACTAGGCCTCATGGTTCTAATGGGAATGATTTTCAGTAGGGGCCCTTGGGGGGAGCCATGTTCTGCTGGGATTAAATAATTGGTGATGATCTAATCTGTCTCCCTAAGGTAAGGAAGACAATTATTATGACATTTCGGGGACAGGATCATAAAACTATTAGAGATTCCTAGTGGATCCGCATTCCCCTAGGATACCGACCATCGCTGGTTGGACGAATGGTGGGGATTTATGGCTTGGATTTCCTGACATGAAGCTTCCAAGTTGGGGAGAGTTCCATTTTTTGGTACTCTTGGATCAGTGCATTTGAATCCCAATTATAGAGAGGTTGGGCAGGAAATGAATCCTTCTTCTTCATTAATGACCCAACTACTAGTACAGATGCTTAAGTGCATGTGAGAGAAAAATATAGAGATTCCATTAGATTTAATGAAGCTTGGAAGAGTTCCTAAAATATTTATGACAGATGAAAAAAACCTCTTCCAAGTAGCATCTTATGATCAATGCGTAATGAATTATTTTATTTGTCCCTCTTCCATTTTGGATATGAAAGTGGCCTGAAGAGGTGTAACACCATGACCTTGTTTAAGGATTCACCTAGGGCTCATCATTTTGTTTCTGAAGAATGCAGTTTATTCCATGTGGTGGGATATATGTATGTATATATGGTCCGATGAAGACTAGGTAGTATATCTTTTCTATCTCATATGGGAGATGTCACAGTTAATTCATTCAAATCGGGCTGATTTTAGGGGGTTAAATGGCGTGTAACCACTAACATAGGGTATAATTTCATTGAATAGTCTCTAACAAGTTTGTTTAGGGAGCCAGAATCACCCAACAGGTCTCACATCCATGATTCATGGACCTAACTTCCAAAGGAAGTAACTCATTAGGGAACTTGTCCAATGAAACATAATAAATCACATTAGTCGAGAGGATTGGAATCCGGGGTAATCACCCACTTTTGGGGGGAACTGTTTCCTATAATGAGACTATCTTATAGATTTGAGTCATGTTCACAAATCTTTGGTTCATTCCTCAGTGTCTATATTATAGATTAACCTATGGTAATGATCCATTATAGTTATACGGGGGTTCGGAATCGCGTGTACGTATCTGAGGTTCACCATCAATGGAAGGATCTACATGTATCTAAAGTTATTCATCAATGTTACACTTTTATAGATATACCATGGACTAGTTGGTCATTTAATGTTACACCAGTGGCTTTAATCCAGGTTTTGAGGTACTCTACAATTTATAATCTACGGTGTATGGGGATTCCTCTGATATTGAGATCGCACCCATAAGATGGTATTCCTACGTATCCTCATGAGAGGAATTAGAACCCACATAGTTTGGTGCCACTTAACTGTACACATCACCTTTAATGGTCATGTGATGTGGACCCAACCATGTAGTTTAATTATTGTATCATGGAAATCTAGGTGAATGGTATCCTGGTCAAGGTTATTATGGGACTTATAACGAAGTGGCCCGAGGTACCCAGGAGAGATATGGTTGCCCGGAGAATATGAACCTACTAGTAATGTGACCCAAGAAAACATTAGGGTGCATTTATATGTCATATTTGGACCTCAATGAGGATTACTACATATCCCAGTTAGTTGAGAAACAAGGAACTAATAGTTTGGTAGGTTGGGGCTTATGCATGGAAGCTATCCTTTTAGGAGACAAGATTGGGGATTATTCCAAATGGAAGGCCCACTAAAAGAGAATATCTCTTGATCAGATTCAATATGGGTCTTATACATGTGAGATTCTTATTTGGTGTTACTTTATTGGAAATATAACCCTTTGAATATTGAAGTATGTTTTCAGGAATTATACCTCATGGGAGGCCCATTCGAGGTTTGATGTTTGAAATTACATCTACGGAGAAAGCCAGTGAGTGGTAGGGGTTACGCATGGAAGCATCCCATTTAGGGACATTATTGGGGAGTATACCTTATAGGAGGCCCACTATAATAGGATTTTTCTTGATTGGATTTTATGTGGGGCTTACACATGGGAGATTCCTGTTTGGTTCCACTTTATTGGGAATATAACCATTTGAAGTTTGAAGTATGGTTTCAATACTTATAACACATGGGAGGACCATTTCAGGTTTTATTTTAGGAGTTAAATCTATGGATAAACCATGTGAACCCTCAAGGATCACGCATACAATATTCTCATATTGGGGACATGATTGGGGCTTATATCAAATAGGAGGCCCGCTGGAAGAGGATTACTCTTTATTGGATTCAATTCGGGGATTATGAACGGAGTTTCCCATTTTGTGCATTCAGGATCATGTAGATGTCATGTTCACTAATAACCTATAAAAACATGAGATTCTTGTTTGATGTGAGAAATAATAGGATGCAGTAGATCTGATAATCTCACAACCCTCCCCATCCATTGATGGATGAAGAAAAATCCCAAAGATAGAAGGAGGGGCCTTTGAGCATGCCATCTCCTCACTTATTTTGGTAACCTGGATAATCACCATGGGTGATTCATCCGAATACCACCTAGGATAAGGCATATAGGAGAAATAGATCCACCTCCCAAAAGAAAGGCTAGGGTCTTAATCCATGATGGATTCCCTAAATTTAGTTTTAGGGGATATGGGAGGAATGTTTAGCATTATCCCTCATCATAGTGAAAGGTTAGTGATTCCCCTAAATCCATAGAATGGGGTGGTTTACATGAGCACCCCATGTTCCAAACCGTGGTTACCATGGTAATGTAAACATAGAGAAATTTCTAGGTTATTCATTAATATGGGTATTACACACATGGGTCTTCTTAACATGGGTATATAAAATCAATAGGGCACACCAGTGTACCCAATAGTTCCATCACAAATTTCTAGTGGCTTTGGAAGGGGCCTTGGGCTGATGTTGTTAGATTGGTTCACAGAGGGGATAATGTGGAGCCCATCATCATGAAATAAGGGAGTAATGAGAGCCATAGTTTGGAACACCCTAGGATTCCCCATTCCTCATTTCAGGTTCTTACGTGGGATGGACTTCCCTCCTGTAGTGTTTTTCTTTGCAGGTTAGGGGACCGGCTATATATCATTAGGCTATGGGGTCCAAGGGTAAGAACTTTTAGCATACCAAAATGTGGGATTAGGTTCCACCTACATATAATATTTCCATGTGGGGTCGAGTTCCATCGGCACATCATTTTTCTATGATGGGAAGGGTTTCATCAGGATTGCTTTTTTTTATGTAGTATGTTCATCTTAAAAGGGTCCATCGGTGTTGTGTCATGCGAGATCGCATCAAAATATGTTTTTTGGTTTCTGAACCTCAAGATGTCTTATTATTTCTCCCTTACTGTTATGCAACAAGTTATACATGAGGGTAATTATTAAAAGGGATTTAGGTCTTTCGGTGCTTCATGTTTCCCAGGATTACTCCTCTCTACTCTCTTCATGTGTGTCTCCTATATTGTTTTTTGGGTACCCCATAGGCTCGTATTTATAAAGGAGAGGAGGGAATAGATATCGACACAATCGGTCATCCATGGTGGGCTGTGAAACATATTTTACAGGGGGCCATGATAGACATAGTCAGTAGGGGGAATCCTTTAGAGACATGGAAATCCTCTTCTATCCCTACAAATGACTTTATATCATTTAAAAGAGTCGATGATACCACCTCTCCCTGTGAAAAATTTAGTTTGTAGGATTGGATCATTTGCAGGGGAAGAAACAACTACCCCACCCCGCAAAAGAATTTTTTTTGTTTGTGGGTGCTGCCGGATCTACCCTTTTTTGTGAACTATTTCTATTCACTGTGCTTCTTGGAGTTGTGGAATTATATGTGGAGCGGTGGTCTGTAGACGAATTCATACTCTATGGCCTCCCTTCTATTGAACCATTTATCCAATAGTCCTACAAATTGGTTTTTTATACATTTCAGAATCAATGGATTTATGTTGATCTTGTTTGTATAAATTTTAGGACCAAATAGGAATATTTAAGGGCTTTTAGAATTTTTAATGTTTCTTGGGTATTAGGGATTTTAATGGTTTTTAGCATGTTTTTTTGTTTATTATGTGTTTTAAGGGTTTTTAGGATTTTAATGTTTTCTTTGGGGGTTTTCAAGGTTTTCATGGTTTTATACATTTTAGGGATTTTCAGTATTTTTAGTTATTTTTATGGGTTTTATACATTTTAAAAAAAAATTATGGATTTTGAGGGTTTTATAGGTTTTAGGGTTTTTTATAGATTTAGTATTTTTTATATTTTGTAGTGGTTTTATGTTCTTTTAGGTTTTTATGGTTTTCTTAGGGTTTTTCAGGGTTTTCAAGTTTTTTACATTTTTAGGTGTTTTTAGGGTTTTTTGTGATTTTTATGGATTTTTACTTTTTTAAGGGATTATGATTGTTTTTAGGGTCTCTTAAGGTTATTATGGTTTTTTAGGTTTTTATGATTTTTTTTGTTTGTATGGGTTTTTATATTTTTTTAGTTTTTTTAACTTTTTTAAGGGTTTAAATTGTTTTTAGTGTCCTTTTTGTGTTTTTAGGGATTATATGGATTTTATTCATTTTTATAGTTTTATGGGATTTATGGTCTTTAGTAATTTTATGGGGTTTTATGGTTTTTAGGGTTTTTAGTAATTTTAGGTCTTTTAGTGGTTTTATGTGTTTTTATATATATATGGTTTCCTATGGGTTTCTTAGGGATTGTGTGATTTTTATGTTAGTGGGATTTTTTTTAATTTTTAAAGATTTTTTAGATTATATGGTTTTTATGGATTTTGACAGTTTTTCGTCTTTTTAGGGATTATTGGATATTACGGGGCGTGTGGTTGGGGTTTTAGGGGTTTTTTCAGTTTTTTGGGTTTAATGTTTTTAATAGTTTCTAACATTTTTAGGGGTTTAAACGGTTTTACAGTTTTTAGTGGTTTTAAGGTTTTTATCATTTTATGGTTTTTAGGGGTTTATACTTTTTAGGGGTTTTAATGTTTTTAGGGTTTTTAACATTTTTAGAGGTTAATTTTTTTAGGTTTTTAATTTAATCCAAGATTTTTTAAATGATTTTTGGGTTGTTTACATTTTTGGGATTTTTATAGCTTTTTTGGATTTTTAAGGTTTTTTTGGATTTTTAGGGTTTTAGGGTATTTAGGATTTTACGATTTTTATGGTTTTTTGGGAATTTATGTTTTTTATGTTTTACGTAATTTTATGGTTTTTTAGAGTTTTTTAACATTTTATGGGTTAAAAGAGTTTTTATAGTGTTTATGTGGTATGTTGGGTTTTTTGAGTTTTTTAGGGTTGTTCTTGGTTTCTTGTAGTATTTAGGGTTTTTAAGGGATTTAAGGGTTTTAACATTTTTTAGGTTTTTTAGTGGTTATAATTGATAACATTCTTTTATGATTTTCTTTTTGTTTTTTTAGGGTTTTTAGGGTTTGAATGGTTTTTTATAATGTTAGTGATTTTTAAATATTTTTAGAGGATTTTTATAAGTTTTAGGGTTTTTAGGGATTTTGAGGATTTTCAGTGGATTTAGGGTTCTAGGGTTTTTATCATTTTTTTGGTTTTATAAGGTTTTATGTGCTTTTAGGGTTTTTATGTCTTTATTATTTTTCAATTTTTTAAGGTTTTTTATGTTTTTAGGGATTTTTAGGGGGGTTTTAGGATTTTTAAGAATTTTTATGGTTTTTAGGGATTTTTTAGGGTGTTTAGGTTTTTTCAAGGTTTTAGGTGTTTTACTGTTTTTTAGATTTTTTTAATTTTTTTATGGGATTGATTTTTTTAATAATTATATTTGTTTTTAGAGATTTTTTTGGGTTTTTTTGGAATTTTTAAGGTTTTATGGGTTTTTATAGTAATTATGTTTTTAGGTTTTTAACATTTTTTGTATTTGTTTTGGGATTTATGTGTTATTAGATATTTATGGTTTTCATTGGGTTTTCATGATTTTTAGGGGTTTTTACTTTTTAAGGTTTTAAAAGAATTTGTAGGATTTTTTATGTCTTTCTAGGTTTTTTAGTGATTTTGAGGATATTTGGGGCTTTTAGGGTTCTTAGGGAAAGGAAGATGCGAGGGTCGGCTATTCCCAACCCCCAAATTTATTAGAAAGAATGATACCATAGATAAGGGAGGGGAGGGGTCAAACGACCCACTCCCAAAAAACACATTACAAACCCAACCCCAAAAAGATCCCAAATAAACCCAAAGAAGAAATAAACACACGAAGTTGAAAAACATAAAAACCACCAAAATCACCTCCTAGCACATTAGCAACCAACAGCCAGTGACCAAACCATGCATAGTAAATTCATCAACCCAGTTTCAGCACCATGAAGACACATACATCAACCTCAAGCATCCTCAAGCAAACCATTATCACTGCAATCACCACCAAGGGATAACATCTTCCAGCAATCATCGACTAGTAACCAGCAAGGGAAACCACAACAAACACCCACCACAACAAAAAACCAATAGCAATTGATGAGGATCACAAGAAACTAGAACGTACGACGAGCAGGTCCGCCCCCCTCCAAGCCACTAGAGCCAAACCCGAGAAGACTAGAGCACACCAGGACCATCGACAGGCCGTGAAGAAGCTGGACTGGGATTCTGTGGCCAGAAGATCCAGGTCTGACACCAAGAAACCAAATCCTAGACCAAATCCCAAAATCCAGGAGGAGCCCACCGCATTTTCAACTCAATCCAGAGGCAGTATCGAACACGTGGAGGCTTCAAAGAGATCCCGAGGATAGGGTAACCCCAAAATTGACACCAAGAACGCCAAGAGAAACACCAAACTCTTAAAGCCGCAAAAAAATCCCAGATCTGGAAAGGAAGACGTCGATCTAGAAACCCAGATCTGGACCACACAGAACCAAAGAAAGCCAAAACCAGATAAAGATCCTGAATCTAGGATAGTCAAAGTCACATATACATGAACCAGAGCTAGAAACTGACAATCCAAAGCCGAAGTCAGATCTTGAAGCTGCAAAACACAATGAAACCACCACCAGATAAAATGAAAATCCAAGGAACATGTCGAAAACCTCCATCAACACCAATCCAATGTGAAACTGCGGTCACCGAGGCCATACCACGCTGGAGGGGGATGGAGTAGAATCCGAAGGGAACCCAAGAGAAGCAAGGAGAGGAGGAGAGATATGAATCTGAGGCCTCTTCCATTAGGTTTGTTAGGGGTTTTAATGTTTTTAGGTTTTTAGTGGTTTTATGTGTTTTTTAGGTTTTCAATGTTTTCTTAGGGGTTTTCATGTTTTTAGGGGTTTTTATGTTTTTAGGGGTTTTAAGATTTATTAAAAGTTTTATTATCTTTTAGGGTTTTTATAGATTTTCAGATGTTTTAGGGTTATTATTGTTTTTAGTGTTTTTATAAGGGTTTTTGGATTATTAATGTTTTTTAGATTTTTAGGTTCCTTATGTTTTTGAAGCGTTTTTTAACATTATTTGGGGTTTAAAAGTTTTTTAATGTTTTTAGTCATTTTAGAGATCATATGGGTTTTTAGGGTTTAATGTTTTTTAGGGGTTTTATGGGTTTTAGGGTTTTATGACGTTTTAGCATTTTATGAGATTTTGAGTTTAAGTGTTTTTAGATTTCTAAGGTTTTTTTGGAGTTTTAATGATTTTTAGGGTTTTTTATATTTGTAGGGATTTTCAGGGGATTTTTTTATTTTTTATGGTTTTGTATGTTTTTAGAAATTGTGTCAGGGTTTGGGTTTTTTGTTTTTTCATTTTTATGGTATTTTGGGTTTTAAGAGTTTTGTTTGAGTTTTTTAGAGTTTTTAGGGGTTTTACTAATTTTTAATATTTTTTTGGTTTATAAAAGGATTGTAGAGTTTTAGTGGGTTTTAAGGGTTTTTATGTATTTTTAGGGGGTTTTATAGTTTATAGGAAGCTTTAGTGTTTTTAGGGACTTTTATCGTTTTCAAAAATTTTAGGGGTTTTTAGGGGTTTTAAGTTCATTCATGTTTTTAATGATTTATCTGGGGTTTTAAGGATTTTAGGGTTTTTTTATAATTTTAATGATTTTTACATCCTTTTTAGGAATTTTATTGTAATTCAGGGATTTTCAGGATTTTGTGTCTTTTCGAGAGTATTGGGGGTGGCGGGGGGGGGGGGGGGGGGTAGGGGTTTTTATGGTTTTAGGGTTTTTATTTAATTTTTTTTATGTTTTTATGTTTTTTTTATTTTTTAAAATATTTAGGGTTTTAAACGGTTTTTAGAGTTTTTAGTGGTTTTTTTAGTTTTTATGGGTTTTTAATGTTTTTATGTGGTTTATGTTTTTTATGGATTTTTAGGAATTTATGGGTTTTAGTGTTTTTATAATATTTTATGTTTTATGCTTTTTAATTGTATTTATGTTTTCAAGGTTTTTATTGTTTTATGGGTTGTTTACATATTTAGGGTTTTTAGGGATTTTAAAGTGTTTTATGTTTTTTAATGTTTTTTTGGAATTTGAAGTTTTTTAGGAATTTTAGGTATTTTAGTGTTTTCATGGTTTTTTGGGGTGTTAAGAGTTTTTTTTTTGAGTTTGCTGGGGTCTAAGAGTTCATATTTTTTCTTAAAAAAGTTAGGGGTTGAAAGGGTTTTTTTTATTTTTTTAGTGGGTTCTTAGGGTTTTAATATTTTTTTGGGTGGGTTTTATTGGTTTTATGGGTTTGTAGGGATTTTATGGTATTTTAGGTTTTTATAGTTCTTAGGGTTTTCAGTGGTTTTATGTGCTTTAGTATTTTAAGGTTTTCTTAGGGTTTTTTTGGGTTTTTTATGTTTTATATAATTTTATGTGTTTTTATAGTTTATTTGGTTTGATTAGTTTTTAGGTATTTTGATGGGGTTTGGGGGTTTTAGTGTTTTTAGGGATTTTTTGATTTTTTATAATTTTAATGTTTTTAGGGTGTTATAGTGTTTGAGGTTATTAAGGGTTTCTTAGGGTTTTTTAGGGTTTTTTTAACATTTTTCGTATTTTTAGGGAATTATCAGTATTTTTATTGTTTTTAGTGATTTATACATTTTGAGAGGGATTAGGGGCTTAATAGTTTTTTTTATTTTTAGAGGTTTTTTATGGAAAAAATTAATGTTGGGGTGGGGGGTTGTGTTTTTAACATTTTTAGGCATTTAAAGGGTTTGTTGAGTTTCTAGTGTGTTTTAGGGTTCTTATGGGTTTTAAGGGTTTCAATGGTATTTAAAGATTTGTATGGTTTCTAGGGGTGTTATCTTATTTTTAGGGGCTTTTATGGGTTCTAGTATTTTTTTGTTTTAGGGGTTTTTAGTGTATTTCAATTTTTATGGGTTTCTAATGTTTTTTCAGAGTATATAGTGTATTTTTATTTTCAAGGATTTTTAGGACTTTTTTTAGTATTTCTATGGGTTTTTGTGTTTTTAGGGATTGATATAGGTTTTAGGGATTTAATAATTTTTTTGGGTGTTAAATAATTTTATGTGTTCTTAGGTTTTTATGTTTTTCATAGAGTTATTCAGATTTTTATGGGATTTTTTCATTTATAGTGATTTTTGGGGTTTTAAGAATTTTAATGATTTCAGGTGTTTTATTAGGAAAATGAGGGTTTTTAGTGTATTTAGGTTTTTTAAAGTTTTTAGAGTTTTTTAACTTTATTAAGGGTTTAAATGGATTTTTATTTTTTTTTATTTTTTTATATGGTTTTGTGGGTTTGTATGGGTTTTAAGAGTTTTATGGTTTTAGGAGTTTTTATGTGTTTTTGTGTCATTTTGTGGTGTTTTTGGGTTCTTAGTATTTTAAGGTTTTTTGGGGTTTTATTTTTTTTTTATGTATTTTACTTTTTTCATAGGTTTTTATGTTTTTAGTATTTTTTTTGGGTTTTTAAGATTTTTATCTTTTTTAGGGTTTTTAGGGATTTTTAGGGGTTTTAGGAGTTTTTATGGATTTTTAAGGTTTTCAGTGTTTTTATGTGTTTTCGGGTTTTAATTGTTTTTGGGTTTTATGTTTTTCTTAGTGTTTTATGGGATTTTGGCATTTTTTATGTTTTATGGATTTTCTGGGATTTTTAGGGGTTTTATGGTTTTTGGGGGTTTAAAGGATTTTGAGGGTTTTAGGTTTTTAGGGGTTTCAGGGTTTTTATGGTTTTCTTAATTTCTATGGTTTTTATTGAGTTTTTAAAGGGGTTCAGGGTTTTTAGGGTTTTTATCATTATTGGAAATTTGAAGGGTTTTTTTAGTTTTTTTTAATTTTTAATAGTTTTTTGTATTTTAAAGTTATTGTGATTTTTATGGTTTTATGGGGTGTTAGGGGTTTTGGGGTCTCATAAGGTTTATTTTAATTTTATGAAATTTTTAGGGTTTTATGGGGTTTATGTGTTTTTAGGTTTTTATGGTTTTCTTATGGGTTTTCAAGGGTTTTAGGGTTTTTATATTTTTAGGGAGTTTTAGAGATTTCTTAGTATTTTTATGGGTTTTTGGGTTTTTAGGAATTTTTAGGGTTTATAGGGGTTTCAAAAAATTATATGGTTTTTACAGTTTTTTTTTCATTTTTTCATTATTTATTGTTTTAAATAAATTTTAGGGTTTTATTGTTTTCTTAGATTTTTAGGGGTTTTTACATTTGTAGGGATTTTTAGGAATTTTGTGGGTTTTAAGGGGTTTTAAGGTTTTGAGTAGTTTTTAGGTTTTTAGAGATTTTTTGGTTTTCTTGTGTTTTTTGGGCGGGTTTTAGGGGTTTTTATGATATTTAGGTTTCTTAAGGTTTTTTATAATATTTTATCATTTTTAGGGATATAATATGTTTTTAGATATTTTCATGGGGTTTTATAATTTTATGGATATTTAGAGGTTTTATGGTTTAAAGGGTTTTTATGGTTTTTAGGGGATTTTAATGATTTTATAGTTTTTAAGGGTTTTAGGGTTTTAGAATTTTTTAGGGTTTTAGGTGTTTTATCTGTTTTTAGTTTTTAGATATTTCATTAGGTTTTTAATTTTTAATCTTTTTTTACATTTTTGAGGGTTTTTTTATTTTTTATGGGTTTTTAGGGTTTCTAGGGTTTTAGGGGTTTAAGGATCATTTCTGGTTTTAGGTTTTTAGGGTTTTTATTGTTTTTTATTTTTTATGGGTTCAAATTGTTTTTATTGTTAAGGGTTTCTCATGTATTTTCTTAGTTTTTTTGGGTTTCTTATGTTTTTTTGGATTTTGTATAATTTTTTATGATTTTATTGTTTTCACCAGTTTTAGGTATTTTGAGGGTGTTAGGGTTTATTTTTTTCTATGTTTTTTTGGGTTCTTATTTTTTTTTGATTATTTTATGGGTTTTAAGGTTTTTTTTGATTTTTTATCAATTTTTGGTGTATAAAGGATTTTTAGAGTTTTTAGTGGTTTTAGGGATTTAAGGGTTTTAGGGGTTTTTAATGATTGGGGGGAGGGGTTTATGGGTTTTAGGGGGGTTTTATTATCTTTGGGGCCATTTCAGGATTTTTTTGGTGTTTCTAGTGGTTTTTTGGATTTTTCAGGTTTTAGTGTTTTTATGCTCTTAAGGTTTTCTTACAGTTTTTCATGGTTCATATGGGTTTTTATGTTTTTCTAGTATTTGTTCTTTTTTAGGAATTATCTGTGGTTTTTTTATTGTGAGGGTTTTTTTGGTTTTTTGGTTTTTTTTGAATTTTTATATTTTTAGGGGTTTTAAGTGTTTGTATCATTTTATAGATTTATTAGGGTTAATTATGATTTTGTTGGGTTTTACGGGTTATTATTGATTTTAAGGGATTTTTAATGTTTTTTTAGTTTCTAAGGGTGTTATAGATTTTAAGGGTTTTTAGGATATTTTAGAGTATTAAGGGTATATTTTTTTGTTTTTAGGGTTGTTTTTGAGTTTTTCTGGGAATTACGATTTTAGAAAATTTTAAAATCTTTAGGTGTTTAAAGAGAAGAAGAGGTGTATGGCCAAGCTATTCCTGACCCACTCAGAATTTATTTTGAAAAAAAAACAGCTGACAAGGGAGGGGAGGGGTTAATCAACCCCCACCCAAAAAACATTTACAACCCAAGACACTAAAGAGACCAATAAAAGAAAAATTAAAAAAAAAGAAAAAACACACAAATCCATGCACAATAGCATGAGTTATAAATCCACGTCTCCATCCACATAAGGGTCTCCATTAGTACCATAACCAGAGGAAGCATCTGACTCCACCGACTCCCATTCAGATGACTCATATTGCTTTAGGAAGGCAGCACAATACTCTCTGAGATGTTGCTGCTCCACATTCAGCTACGCCTTGACAGTGCGACCTCCCCTTCCAGAGGCAACTTCCTTAGCTTTACAATAGGATCTCATTGACACAGTCTTAGGAATAGTGGAATAGTCCTTCCCTATCTTCCTCTTTCGGGGATCTGAAGAGACCCACACAGGCTTGTTTTCCTTCCCATCTGGAATGGACACCTCAAACAAGGACTTATCTTTGAGGATTATATACATATTTTGTTTCATCCCTCTACGATCCTCCTAGAAGAAATCTTGGCCAGGGATGATGGAGGATTTCTGATTAAGGGAGCAAATGACCCCACCCTGCATCACACTAGGATCCACAGGTGCAGGTTCCTCCCTAGTTACTAGCTGAAAGTTCCTCTCCTCTATAGGAATCTTGATATCATCCCTCAGAAGAATCTACAACTCCAACTCATAAAATTACATAAATCCAGTCATGTCCGCAAGAGTATCCTCGTGTACCTCCAGGACCAGCCTCATCACCTTCTCTTGTGCAGCAGCATCCCCCTGCTCGGGAAGACCCCCCTTCTCAGCTCCCTCCCCCTGCCTGGGCGCCACCCCGATCGCCAACATTCCCCCTTGTTCAACATCCTCTAACACCCTCTTCTCATCAACATCTCCAGGTGCAGCTACAACCACCTCCATCTCAGCACCAACAGGTCGAGATGCAGGTACTCCATTTGCCACCAAGGATGCACCCCCTCTAGTCTAGCCCAATGATCCCGGCTCAGTCTCATTATTATTCTGCACTAGCCCCTGCATCGCCCTTGGCCCTTGCTCACCATACCCGAACGGTTTCCCAGTGATGTCCAACATCAGCTCAATCACACTATCATTTAGGGGCACACTCCCTACACCATGCCAAGTAGAAATAGCTTGTACCTCACTCAGGATATGCGTATCCAACCTCTCATTCCTAGCATCATCAACCAGACACCCAAGCCCCTCCTCCCCAGGTGTCTTTTTTACTTTCTCCTTATCCACAAAAACCTCACCACAGTATTGAAAAAGTGCCTATACATCCCTTATCTCTTCCTCAACCACGCCATCCATGTGACTAGTGGTGTCCAACATTATCATGTCTTCCTTAGTGCTCTGGTCCACACTCTCTCTGTCACACCCAGCATCAACGACCATCACCTCAATCCCTTGTACAGCAGGCCTCGTACTCCTAGAATCGGAAAGCGGATACCCTTGCACCTCTTCCTCAGTATCCATCCCTTGAAAGTGATTAATAGTTGGAAAGGAATCCATCCCCATCCTCATACTGTTATCAGTGGAAATATGCATCCCACTAGAAGCAACATCCATGCTTTTAAAACTTCCAGCATCCGGAAGCTGCAAGTAACTCCTCAGATTCTTAAAGATATCACTAACCTTGGGCTACGGTTGGCACTAAAAAACCATTCTCTCTTATCCTTGATCAGCAGATCCATGTCCCCCAGCACAATCGGAAGATCAGCTCGCACAATCCTCAGGCTCAGTGATCCTGAACCAGGACCAAATGCAGAAGCCACCCCCTCAGCGGCAGTCCTTTCATGCCTGCTTGAAATAGCCGTCGCAACCTCTTTACAATGCACCCCTATCCGAGCCTGACCCTCTTCACTAGGATCAACCTGGACCACATCTGTGTGCATAGCCTTTTGCACCTCACCCCGATTGAGCCTCCCTTCACCAGCCCCCTTTTGCGCACGATTAAAAGCACCACAATTCCTATTGTCACACATACAAGCACGATCATTATGCCCTAGCTTCCAATATGAGGATAAAAAATAAGTACACGACTCAAAAATCATAGGTTTCTTCTACCTAAGCTCCTCGCCAACAGCAATAAAAACAAAATCAGCCGGTTTTTTCGATGCATCAATCTCAATAGAGGCCCATGGGGCAACATGGTGGAAAATGGCCCTCGTTCTACTGTCCACACATAAGAACCTTCCCACCAGATTCCACAACATGGAAATAATGGATAAATTTTGAAAGGGAAGTGGAATTTCCAGAAATCTAACCCAATATTCCACCATTGGTGAGTCATAGTTTAGATGAAGATAAAAGATACAATTGAGAAAGAGCGAAACAGGAACCGTTGCATATTCTCGAAGCCGTAGACCAGTCAAGAATCATATCATTCTCTGACGCAAAGTGAATCAAGATGTTCCTGCTATCGACAAGTCCCATCGTCACGCGATCTTGGAGATCCCAATGTTCAAACATGAATCTATCAAAAACAACGACCGGAGGTCACCGATTCAAAAAATAGGCAACCAAGGTTAGACTATGCAAGTTTTTTTTAGTTTTTTGGTATTTTATGTGTTTTTAGGGTTTTTAATGTTTTTATGGGTTTTATGTTTTTTAGAATTTTTGGATTTTTAGGGTCTTTTAGTGGTTTTAGTGATTTTAACGTTCTTAGGTATCAATGGTTTTATGTGTTTTTAGGTTTTAGTGTTTTCTTTTGGGTTTTCATAGATTTTATGGTTTTTCACTTTATTAGGTAATTTTAGGGCTTGTTTTTGATTTTTATGGTTTTTAGGGTCTTTATAGATTTTGAGTGTTTTTATGTTTCTTAGGGTTTTTAGGATTTTTAGTGTTTTTATTATTTTTTATGTTTTTTAGGGGATTATGTTTTTTAGGTTTTTATGGTTTTTAGGGGTTTTCAAGGGTTTTAGGGTTTTTTTGGTTTTTGAGTTTTTTAGGTATTCATAGGATTTTTATGGGTTTTTGGGTTTTTATGGATTTTTAGGGTTTAAGTGTTTTGTATCATTTTTAGGTTTTTATGGTTTTGCTTTGTTTTTTTAGGTTTTGAGGTGTTTTGTGAGTTTTTATAGTTTTGAGGAATTTATAAATTTTTTTAATATTTTTCAGTATTTATGGGGTTTTTATATTTTTTAGTGGGTTTTTATGAGTTTATGGTTTTTATGTTATTTAAGGTTTTTAAGATTGTTATAGGTTTTAGGGGGTTTCAGATTACATTATTATTTTCACATTTTTTGTTCGTTTTAGTGGTATTAAGTTTTTTTATGTTTTTATGGTTTTATTAGGCTATTTAATGGTTTTTATTTTGGTGTTTTTAGGTATTATTTGGTATTTTTATGTTTTTTATGGTTTTTAGGATTTTTATGAATTTCGAGGGGTTTTAGGGTTTTTATGGATTTTTATCATTTGTATGATTCCTATTGGTTTTAAATATTTTTTGGTTTTAAGGGTTTTTATGGTATTTACGGTTTTTAGGTTTTTTTATTATTTTGGGTTCTGGGAATTTCTCAAGATTTTATGTATTTTTCAATATTTTTGGGAATTTGTGGGGATTTAAAGGGGTTTTAGATATTTTAAGTGATTTTTTGTTTTTTTGGGGTTTTTAGTGTTGTTTTAGTATTTAGGGTTTTAATTATTTTTTCAGTTTTAAAAACAATTTAGGGATTAAAGGTTTTTTATATATTTTCTTTGGGTTTTATGGTATTTTGGTATTTTACTGGTTTTTATGGTTTTTGGATTTTTAGGGTATTTTAGAGTTTTTAGTGTTTTCTTACATTTTTATGGGGTTTAAGTGTTTTTAGAATATTTAGTTTTTTTCAGGATTTTCAGGGTTTTTTCCCTTTTAAATTTTAGAGATTTTTAGATATTTTTTAATATTTCGATGCTTTCAAGGGGTTTTAGTTATTTTGAGGAATTTTATGGATTTTATGGATTTTTAGGCTTCTTAGCGTTTTTAGGTTTTGTAGTTTTTTTATGTGTTTCAATTTTTAACATCTTCTTAGGGTTTTATTGGTTCTTTTTGGTTTTTTCAAGTCTTTAGGGATTTGATGGTATTTTCTATTGTTTTTATGGTTTTTATGGATTTTTAGGGTTTTTAGGGTTTTCAAGTTTTTTTGGTTTTATTTATTTTTGTGGTTTTTTGAGTTTTGACTGGTTTTTAATATTGTTAATATTTTTTTTAAAATTTGTAGAGGTTTAAATGGTTTTGGGGGTTTTATTTTTTTTATAGATTTTATGAGTTGTTAGGGGTTTTAATACCTTTGGGGGTTTTTATGGTTTTAGTAGTTCTAGGATTTTTAGGGCCTTTTTATTTGTTTTTAGCATTTTTTATTTTTTGGGGGTTTTATGTTTTTTAGGTTTTGAGGCTTTTCTTGGTTTTTTTACATTTTTAGGGATTTACCATGATTTTTATGTTTTTTTTTGGATTTTTGGGTTTCTCGGGATTTTGAAGGATCATATTGTTTTTTTGGGTTTTATGGTATTTTAAGGTTTTTATAATTTTTTATGCTTTAGGGTTTTAAACGGTTTAAGGTTTTTTTTTTGTTTTTCTTAGGGTTTCCTTGTGTTTTTAGGGATTTTAATGTTTTAGTTACATTTAAGGGCTTTAATTATTTTTATGGTTTTCAGAGCATTTAGGTATTTTAAGGGTTTTTATGGTTTTTATGGAATTTAGAGGTTTATGAGATTTTTAAGGGTTTTAAAGGTTTTTAATTTTTTTAAATGTTTTTTGGTGTTTAAATGGTTTATAGAGTTTTTAGTTGTTTTAGGTTTTTTTAGTTTTTAGGTGTTTAAATGGTTTTAGGGGTTTTGGGGTCTTTTTAGGGGTTTTAAGGGATTTTATAATTTTTTAGGATTTTAAGGGTTTTAGGTGTTTATAGGTTATTAGGGTTTTATTTGGTTTTTTCATTTTTCTTATGGTTATTTAAATTTTAAGGATTTTTTGGATTTTTAGGTTTTTATTGGGTTTTATGATTTTTAGTGATTTTGATGGGTTTTAGGGTTTTTAGGGTTTTAGGGTATTTTATGATTTTTAGAATTTTTTATGTTTTATAAGGATTTTAATACGTTTTACTATTATAATATTCTATTCAATGTTTTAAAGTATTTTAGGGGTTTTAAAATTTTTATGAATTTATAGGTATTTTTATGTTTTTTGGTTTTTTTGGGTTTTATGGTCATTTTGGGTTGTTATGTGTTTTTTTATTTTTTTAGGTTTTTAATGTTTTTTTATTTTTTTTAACACTTTTAGGGGTGTTAAATAATTTTTAGAGTTTTCAGTGGTTTTACAGTTTTTATGGTTTTTTTTGTTCATAAGGTTGTTAGGGATTGTTATGGTTTTTAGTGTTTTTTATATTTTTTTGGTATTTTTTTATCTTTTTAGCATTTTTAGGGATTTTAAGTGTTTTACGATTTTAAGGTTTTCTTATGGGTTCTTAGTTATTTTAGGGTTTTTTATGTCGTTAGGGGAATTTTGGGTTTTTGAAAGATTTTATGGGTTTTTATGGTTTTTTGGGGTTTTGGGTTTTTTGGGTTTTTAAGGGTTTTAGGGGTTTTAGTATCGTAAGGATTTGAGTGGTTTTATGTGTTTTAATGTTTTTATATATTTTTTAGGGTTCTTTAGATTTTTTAGGGTTTTTATGTTTTTAGGAATTTTTTGGTTCTTAAATGTTTTTTTTTGTTTTTAGGTTTCTAGTGATTTTGTTGGTTTTTGGGGGGGATTAGGGTTTTTATCATTTTTTAGCTTTCTTAAGGGTTTTAAATGTTTTTCTATTTTTAATATTTTATTTAGTTTTTTATTTTTTTTATGGTTTATTATGATTTTATTTATTTTTAATGATTTTTTTTGTTATTTATGGTTTTTAGGGTGTTTAAAGATTTGATGGTTTCTAGGGGTTTTAAGGCTTTTATGGTTTTTTTATGTTTTTAGTGTCTTTTGAATTTTTTCTGGTATTTATATATTATAGAGTCTTTAATTTTTTAAGGGTATAAAGTTTTTATATATATTTAAGTTTATTTAGTGAGTTTTTTGTGTTTTTAGGGAATTTTAATGTTTTTTGTGGTTTTATCACTTTTAGGGTTTTTGGGGGTTTTAGGGTATTTTAGGGTTTTTAACCATTTTAGATTTTGTTGGGTTTTATGTGTTTTAGGGATTTATAGTTTACTTAGGGTTTTATGTTTTTCTAAATTTGTAGGGATCTTTTGGGATTATTTAATATTTTTACAGGTTTCTATGTTTTTTATGGATTTTGAGGGGTTTGTGGGTTTTTAGGGTTTTTTTCTATTTTTAAGGTTTAATTTTATTTTTTCGGGGAGTTATGTTTTTTTTTGTTTTTAAAATTTTTTGAGGTTTAAAAGGTTTTTACATTTTTTACTAGGTTTTTATGGTATTTTTGGGTTTCAAGGATTTGTTAGGTTTATAGGGGTTTTTTGGTTTCTAGGTGTTTTAGGGGTTTTAGTGTCTTTTGGGGAGTTTAGTGCTTTATAGGTTTTTAGGGGTTTTAAGTTTTTTTAGGTTTTTAATGATTTCATAGGGTTTATCAGGATTTTTAGGGGTTTTATTTTATTACTTATTTTTTTAATTATTATTTTTTGGGTTTTTATTGATTTTGAGGGTTTTGAGGAAATTTAGGGATTTTTTGGGGTTTTAGGGTTTTTAGGGTTTATATATTTTTAGGTTTTTAGGGGATTTAAGTGTTTTTAGGTATTTATGGTTTTTATAGGGTTTTTTAGGGGTTTTCTGGGTTTTTTTATGTTTTTAGTTTTTAGTTTTTTTTGAAAATTTTAGGGTTTTTATGGTTTTAATGGTTTTTATGGATTTTAGAGATTTTAAGGGGTTTCAGGGTTTTTGTAGTATTTTGGGGTTTTAAGGGTTATTTTTTTCTGTTTTTATGGTTTTAATATTTTTTTTTATTTTTTTTGGGATTTAGGGTTTTTATAATTTTTTTTGGATTTAAATGGTATTAAATGTTTTTAGTGGGTTTTATGGTTTTATTTTTTTTAGTGTTTTTAAAGGCTTTTAGTTTTTTTTTTATAATTTTTAGGGTTTGTTTTTGGTGTTTAGGGATTCTATAATTTTAAGGATTTTATGGATTTTACATGTTTCTGGGTTTTACGGTTTTCTTAGGGGTTTCAAGTTTTTAGGGAATTTTAAGATTTTAATGATTTTTTAGGATTCTCATGTGTTTTAGTGTTTTTAAATATTTTTAGGGGTTTTGGTGAGGTTTTGGGGGTTTATGGGTTTTTAGGGGTATTAAGAATTTTTATTTTTTAGGGGTTTTATGTGTTTTTAGGTGTTTAAGGTTTTCTTAGGGGAATTCAGGGTTTTTAGTGTTTTTTTACATAATTAGTGATTTTTAGGATTTTAATGGTTTTTTGTGTTTTTATGGATTTGTTTTGAGATATTTAGTGTTTTTAATTATTTTTAGAGTTTGTTTCATTTTAGGGGTTTATTGTATTATTAGAGTTCATAGTGTTTTTTTCGATTTTTAAGGGTTCTTAAGTATTTTAGGGTATGTAGTTTTTAGGGGGTTTTAGGGTTTTGAGGGTCTATTATAGGTTTGTAGGGTTTCTATCAATTTTTAGGTTTTTAGGGGTTTAAGTGTTTTATTGTTTTTAAGGTTTTCTTATGAGTTTTAAGGATTTTTTTGGTTTTTATATTATTAGGAATATTTTTGTGTTTTTAGAAATTTATGGGTTTTAGGGATTTAGAGGGTTATTAGGTTGTTTAGGGGTTTTAGAGGCTTTTAGGGGTTTCTGATTTTTTTTACGTTTTTATGGGTTTTATGTTTTTTTATGTTTTAAATATTTCTTAGGGGTTTTAGGGTAATTTATATTTCAAAGGATTTTTAGGGTATTTAATATTTTTATGGTATTTAGGTTTTTAGTGATTTTACATTTTTAGGGTATTTTTCGGTATGTTGGATTTTTAGGGGTTTTTTGGGGATTTTAGGGGTTTTTTGGGGGTTTTAGGAATTATAAGATTTTTATAGTTTTATCATTTTTAGGGTTTTAAATGTTTTTTAGAGTATTTAGGGATGTTTATTGGTTTTTATGGTTTTGGGGGTATGGATTTTCATGATTTTTTGGGTTTTTGGGAATTTTAGGGGTTTTATCAATTTTTATTGTTTTGTTTCATTTAAGTGTTTTTAGTTTTTTAATGTTTTCATTGGTATTTAATAATTTTTTATGGTATTATAATTTTTTTCTATTTATTAATTTTTTTTAGTTATTAGATATTTTGAGGGTTTTTATGGATTTATAGGGGTTTTTTTGGTTTTTTATGGGTTTTTAGAGGGTTTTTAAGTTTTTTAGGATTTTAATGTCTTTTAGAGTTTTTTAAAGTTTTTATGGGTTTAAAGGGTTTTAGATTTTTTTTGTGGATTTAGGGTTTTTTTGGTTTTTTGTTTTTAAATTTTTTTGGGGGGTTTTATGATTTATAGCGATTTTTAGGGTTTTAGGGTCTTTTAGGGTATTTTATGGTTATTAACCTTTTTGTGGGTTTTAAATGTTTTTAATTTTTTTACAGTTTCAATTGAGGTTTTCTTGGTTTTTTAGAGAATTTCATGTCTTTTTAGGATTTTTATTTATTTTTAAGGATTTTCGGTATTTTGATGGTATTTTGGGATTTTTAGGGGTTTAATGGTTTTTAGCATTTTTAGCATTGTTTATGTTTATAAGGAAAGGAAGGTGTAGGGATAGGCTATCCATGGTCCCCCCCAAAATGTATAAAAAGGACAAAAAAATACAAATAAAGGGAGGGTGAGGGTCAAACAACCCACACCCAAAATCCCCAAAAAACCCCACAGAAAGAAAAACCCCAAAAAATCCCAAAAAACACAAAAAGGAACAAGTTAGTCAATATTGTTTCCAAATACATAAACAAGGCCCGCACCTGAAGGGTCATCATCTCCACCAAATCCAGTAGCCACTTCAGAAAATCAAAATTCCGAGTCCACCCTTATGTCCATAGATTCCAATCCTGACTCATTGTCATCCTGTATTATGAGCATCGTCAAGTACATCTCCATGATCCTCTCCTGGTTGGCAGAGTATTGCGGCCTCTCCTGATTCTTGTCTTTTATTTTTAGCTTCATCTCCCTTATGTTAGTAGAGGTCTCCATGAGCCTAGGGAGATAAAAATAGTTCTTGATCTACCTCCTTTTTGGGGGGAGAAGGTGAAACCATCAACTTCAGATTCCCTCTCGTATAGGACATTATCGCTGGCCAAAATTGAGGCCCATTTTTCATCATCCCTTCTCCCTTTTTGATAGGACATGCTAGAGTCATCCCCATGATTACCTATTTACCTCTTGAACTATTACATATTGGAATTAATCATTCTATCAACCTCTTCAAAGATCTCCCCTAGTCTTCTTGATTAATCCATGATGGGGAACCTTGGCCATTCCACCACCACCATGTCATGCAGGACCACACAATGTTCTTGAGAAGATGAGGCTCCATGAACCACCATTGACTTCTATAAATCCGGGATGAAACCTCCTTCACCATTTATATTCTCTCTCTCTAGTAATGGAAGTCCAGCCAAGTCCTTCGAGAAATCTTCACCGACCTATTCACTATGGGACAGTGAAAACCCCAATTTCGGCCCTCCCAATTTCACCACTTCTAGTGTAAAACACCAAGGGATCATCCATGCTCCGACTAGGATGCCCTAATTTGAATTGTGGGTCTGATTCCCCCCCCCCCCAATCAGATCCTTCCAAACAATAACCATATATAGAACAGTCCTAGCTTTCTCTGCCTGCCCGGACACCTCCCCCTTCTCAGAAAAGCTCGTACAGTCTCAATTCCAACTGACTCAACCGAAACAAATTTCTCAAACCTATTATTCAGAAAAATATCATTCATAGCTGGAAACTGGATTTTTCCTGCCAGACCACTACCCTTCTTCCAGGACACTGCAATGCCTACCAGGGACTACCTCAAGAGGCTCTCCTTGTTCCCATGCCTAGTCATTTCCACCTGCTCAACAGCCTTACCCTGCGCACCCTTCAGCACACCACATCCAACTTGCACACTACAGAAATTTCAAGACACCCCTTTCTTCTTGGGAACCCATTTATCACCATCACCTCCCATTCCACAACAATTCCAACCCAAATTCAGAATCAGTCTACCTCCAGCCACTAATGCTAGCTCTATATCATTAAAAAACATCAAATACGTTTTTATCCACTCAAAAACCATAGAAACCATTGGTTGGGTGTGAATTAGCTTGGGAATACCCATGTTTTCCTTCACCTCTACAATTCTCTATATGATATCACTAAACCATGCCTAATCTAGGCACATGTGACTCATATTATTGGCACCATAAACACGTGCCTAATCACTATGCCCAAATTTTTATCAAGAATAAAAGATGTCAGCCCACAATTCTAACACCACTAGTTGCTTCCAGTAGAGCTCCTCACCCATAGCAATAAACATAAAAACAACCATATCTTTAAGAGTGTCAACCTCGACAAAAGCCCACAGAGCAATGGGATAGAAGAGGGACCACATCTAGTTATCCATACAAAGAAACCTCACCACCAGATTCCCTAGAATTGAAATTATAGAAATATTTCAAAAATGGAGGTGAAGGTCACGGAATCTAAAGTCGCAAACATCGGAGAGTCACGCTTCAGATTAAGGTCAAAATTCCATTAGAAGAGGGATAAGTGAGAACCATTATAGCTGCGTTTTCCCACAGACCAAGAAATAATAAGATCCTCCATATATGCGAAACAAATCATGATATGATAACTATCATCATGCCCCATTATTTCCCAATTATTAAGATCCCAATGCTTAAAGACAAATTTGTCGAAGATTTACACCAGGGGAACCACTTCAGAAATCTTGAAAATAGAGTCAGATGGTGCAGTGCCAAGGCTTCATTGAACTCTTGGATTGAGAGCGTAAGCTATGGGCGTCCTTCAAAAAGTTTTGGAACCTTTGGTAAAAGCATTGTTTGCAGAAAAGAGGGTAAGAAGTTAGGATATGATAATGGGATGAATGTCCGGTCATCATTGAGATCAAAAGTGTGGTTCCTATTTTCTATGGATATTTAGGATTTTTATGGGTTTTTGGGTTTTTAGGTTTTTTAGGGTTTTTGGAATTTTTAGGGTTTTAGGGTTGTTATGATTTGGGGGGTAGGGGTTATTTATTTTTAATGATTTTAAACGTTTTTTAGAGTTTTTTAGAGATTTTTAACATTTATTGTGATTTAAAGGGTTTTAAATGTTTTTAGTTTTTTTCTAGGATTTTATAGTTTTTTAATAGTTTTGTTTTTTTTGGGTTTTTATTTTTTTAGTCATTTTATGGTATTTTTACTAGTTTTTATGGTTTTTATCATTTTTATGTTTTTTTGAGTTTTAATTATTTTTAGGATTTTAATTTTTTCTTAGGGTTTTTAGGGGTTTTTCTGTTTTTTATATTTTTAGATATTTTTAGAGATTTTTTTGGATTTTTTTTGTTTTACGGTTTTAGGGATTACAAGGGTATTTAGGATTTTTAGTGTTTTTAGAATTTTTAGCATTTTTCGATTTTTATGGGTTTTCAGTGTTAATGGGTTTTTAATGTTTTCTTAGCAGTTCTCAGGGTTTTTGGATGTTTTTTATGTTTTCAAGAAATTTTAGGGACTTTTTAATAAATTTATGGTTTTTTGGGTTTTAGGGATTTTGAGTGTTTTAGAGTTTTATGGGATTTAGGGTTTTAGGGTTATTTTAGGGTTTATAGTGATTATTATTGTTTTGGGGGGTTTTAAGTGTTTTTTGGTTATTATGGTTTTCATAGGGTTTCTTAGTTTTTTAGGGGTTTTAATATTTTTAAGAATTTATATATATTTTTAAATTTTTTAGTTTTTTTTTGGATTTAGGGTCATTTTGGGTTGTTATGGGTTATTTTAGTATTTTAGGTTTTTAATTTATTTTTTATTTTTATAAAATTTTTAGGGGGGTAAATAATTTTTTGAGTTTTTAGTGGTTTTATAGTTTTTATGGGTTTTTAGGTTGATATGGTTATTAGAGATTGTTATGGTTTTTAGGGTTTTTTATATTTTATGGGTATTTTTTTTCTTTTTAGCATTTTAGGGGTTTTAAGTGTTTTATGATTTTAAAGTTTTCTTAGGGGTTATTAAGGATTTTATGTGTTTTTTCGTTTTTGGGAATATTTATGTTTTTGAAAGATTTTATGGGTTTTGTGGTTTTTTTGGGTTTTGGGTTTTTTTTTGGTTTTTAGGGTTTTTAGGGGTTTTAGGGTTTTTAGTATCTTAAGTATTTGAGTGGTTTTATGTGTTTTAAAGTTTTTATATATTTATTAGTGTTCTATAGAGATTTTAGGGTTTTTATGTTTTTAGGAAATTTTTTGGATCTTAATTTTTTTGTTTTTAGAGTTCTAGTGATTTTGTTGGTTTTTGGGGGGTTTAGGGTTTTTATCATTTATAGGTTTTTTAAGGGTTTTAAATTTTTTTATATTTTTAATATTTTATTGAGGTTGTTAATTTATTTATGGTTTATTATGTTTTTAGTGATTTTTAATGATTCTTTTTTGTTTTTTATGGTTTTTAGGGTGTGTAGGGATTTTGATGGTTTCTAGGGGTTTTAAGGATTTTATGGTTTTTTTAGGTGTTTAGTGTTTTTTGAATTTTTTAAGGTATTTATATTTTATAGAGTCTTTAATTTTTTAAGGTTTTAAATTTTTTATATATATTTACGTTGATTTAGTGAGTTTTTTTGGGTTTTTAGGGATTTTTAATGTTTTTTGGGGTTTTAGGGTATTTCAGGGATTTTAGCCATTTTAGATTTTATTTGGGTTTTATGTGTTTTATGGATTTATGGTTTACATAGTATTTTATGTTTTTATAAATGTGTAGGGATCTTTATAGATTATTTAATATTTTTACTTTTTTCTATGTTTTTATGGATTTTGAGGGGTTTGTGGGTTTTTAGGGTTTTTTTTCAATTTTTAAGGTTTAATTTTATTTTTTCGAGGATTTAAGTTTTTTTTTTGAGTTTTTAAAATTTTTTGAGGTTTAAAAGGTTTTATAGTTTTTACAAGGTTTTTATGGTATTTTTGGGTTTCAGGGAATTGTTAGGTTTATAGGGTTTTTTGGGTTTCTAGGTGTTTTAGGGGTTTTAGTGTCTTTTGGGGAGTTTAGTGCCATTTAGGTTTTTAGGGGTTTTAAGTGTTTTTATGTTTTTAATTATTTCATAGGGGTTTTCAGGATTTTTAGGGTTTTTATGTTATTATGTAGTTTTTAAATTTTATTTTTTTGTGTTTTTATTGATTTTGATGGTTTTTAGGGAATTTAGGTATTTTTAGGGGTTTTAGGGTTTTTAGGGTTTATATATTTTTAGGTGTTTTAGTGGATTTAAGTGTTTTTATGTATTTAAGGTTTTAATAGGGGTTTTCAGTGGTTTTTTGGGTTTTTTTATGTTTTTAGTTTTTAGTTTTGTTTTTGGAATTTTTAGGGTTTTTATGGTTTTATTAGTTTTATTGATTTTAGGGATTTTAAGGGGTTTCAGGGTTTTTGTGGTCTTTTGGGGTTTTAAGGGTTCCTTTATTGTTTTTATGGTTTTAATATTTTGTTTTGTTTTTTTTGGATTTAGGGTTTTTATAAAAAAAATTAGGTTTTAAATGGATTTAAAATTTTTTGTGGGTTTTATGGTTTTATTTGTTTTTAGTGTTTTTAAAGGATTTTAGGTCTTTTTTAAAATTTTAGAGTCTATTTTTGGTGTTTAGGGTTTCTATAATTTTTATGATTTTAGGGATTTTACATGTTTTTGGATTTTTAGGTTTTCGTAGGGGTTTCATGTTTTTAGAGAATCTTATGATTTGAAAGATTTTTTAGGATTTTTATGTGTTTTAGTGCTTTTAAATATTTTTAAGTGTTTGGGGGGGGGGTTTTGGGGGTTTTTTTGCGTTTATGGTTTTTTAGGGGTATTAGGAATTTTTATTTTTTGGGGGGTTTATGTGTTTTTAGGTGTTTAAGGTTTTCTTAGGGGCATTTAGGGATTTTAGTGTTTTTTACATATTTATTGATTTTTAGGATTTCAATGGTTTTTTTGGTTTTTTTGGATTTTTTTGAGATATTTAGTGTTTTTAATGATTTTTAGAGTTTTTAATGTTTTTATGGGTTTATTGTATTATTAGAGTTTTTAGTGTTTTTTTTCAATTTTTAAGGGTTCTGAAGGATTTTAGGGTTTGTAGTTTTTTAGGGGTTTTAGGGTTTTCAGGGTCTTTTATAGGTTTGTAGGGTTTCTATCATTTTTTAGGTTTTTATAGGTTTAAGTGTTTTAATGTTTTTAAGGTTTTCCTAGGAGTTTTCAGGATTTTTTTGGTTTTTATATTATTATGAATATTTTTTTTGTTTTTAGGAAATTTATGGGGTTTTAGGGATTTAGAGGGTTACTAGGTTGTTTTGGGGTTTTAGGGGCTTTTAAGGGTTTCTTCTTTTTTTATGTTTTTATGGGTTTTATTTTTTTTTATGTTTTAAATTTTTCATAGGGGTTTTAGGGTTTTTTATATTTCAAATGATTTTTATGGTATTTAATATTTTTATGGTTTTTAGGTTTTGGGTGATTTTACATGTTTTTAGGGTATTTCATGGTATGTGGGATTTTTAGGAGTTTTTTTGGGGATTTTAGGGGTTTTTTATGGGGGGGGGGGTTTTAGGGATTTTAAGGTTTTTAGAGTATTTATCTTTTTTAGGGTTATAAATTGTTTTTAGAGTATTTAGGGATGTTTATTGGTTTTTATGGTTTGGGGGGTATGGATTTTTATTATTTTCTGGGTTTTTGGGAATTTTAGGGGTTTAATAATTTTTTATTGTTTTGTGTGATTTAAGTGTTTTTAGTTTTTTAATGTTTTCATAGGTATTTAAGGATTTTTTAAGGTATTATAATTTTTTGTATTTTTTAAAATTTTTTAGTTATTAGGGATTTTGAAGGTTTTTATGTATTTATAGGGGCTTTTTTTGGTTTTTTATTTGTTTTTAGAGGGTTTTTGAGTTTTTATGGATTTTAATGTTTTCTAGAGTTTTTTAAAGTTTTTATGGGTTTAAAGATTTCTAGATTTTTTTGGGGTTTTAGTGTTTTATGGGTTTTTGGTTTTTAAAATTTTTGTGGGGTTTTATGATTTATAGGGGTTATTAGAGTTTTAGGGTCTTTTAGGGTCTTTTATGGTTATTATCCTTTTTGTGGGTTTTAAATGTTTTCAATTTTTTTACAGTTTTAATTGGGGTTTTCAGAGTTTTTATTTATTTTTAAATAATTTCCTGTCTTTTTAGGATATTTATTGATTTTTATGGATTTTAGGTATTTTGATGGTATTTTGGGATTTTTAGAGGTTTAAAGGTTTTTAGAATTTTTATCATTTTTTATGTTTTTAGGGAAAGGAAGGTGTAGGTCTAGGCTATCCCTGGTCCCCCCCCCCCCAATGTATAAAAAAGACAAAAAAATACAAACAAAGGGAGGGTGAGGGTCAAACAACCCACACCCAAAATCCCCAAAAAAACCCCAAAAAAAACAAAACCCCATAAAATCCCAAAAAACACAAAAAGGAACAAGTTAGTCAATGTTGTTTCCAAATCCATAAACAAGGCCCGTGCCTGAAGGGTCATCATCTCTACCAAATCCAGTAGCCACTTCAGCAAATCAAAATTCCAATTCCACCCCTATGTCCATATAGTCCAATCCTGACTCAAAGTCATCTTGTAGTATGAGCATCGTGAAGTACATCTCCCTGATCCTCTCATGGTTAGAAGAGTGTTGCGGCCTCTCCTACTTCTTGTCTTTTATTTTGAGCTTAATCTCCCTTATGTTAGCAGATGTCTCTATGCGCCTAGGGAATGATAAATAGTTCCTGATATACCTCGTTTTTGGGGGGCGATGGTGAAACCATCAGCATCAGATTCCCTCTCATATCGAACATTGTCGCTGGCCAAAATTGAGGCCCATTTTTCATCATCCCTACTCCCATTTCGAGAGGACACGCTAAAGTCACCCCGATGATTACCTATTTCCCTCTTGAACTGTGACATATTGACATTAATCATTCGATCAACCTCTTCAAAGATCTCCCATAGTCTTCTAGATTAATCCATGATGGGGAACCTTGGCCACTCCACCACCACCATGTCATGCAGGACCACACAATGTTCTTCAGCTGATGAGGCTCCTTGAACCACCAGGGACTTCTATAAATCAGTGACAAAACCTCCTTCACCATTTCTATTCTCTCTCTCTATTAGTGGAAGTCCAGCCAAGTCCTTCGTGAAATCTGCACCGACCTATTCACTATGGGACAGTTAAAACCCCCATTCTAGCCCACCCAATTTCACCACTTCTAGTGTAAAACACCAATGGATCATCCAAGCTCCGATTAGGGGGGCTCTCATTGTAATTGTGGGTCTGATTCCCCCCCCCCCCACCAAATCAGGTCCTTCCAAACAATAATAATTTATTCCCCAGTCCTATCTTTCACTGCATGCACGACCACCTCCCCCTTCTTGGACACCCTCGCATAGTCTTAATACCAACTGACTCAACCGAAACAAATTCCTCGAACCTATTATTTAGTAAAACATCATTCATATCTAGAAATTGGCTGTCTCTTGCCATTCCACTACACTTCCTCCAGGCCACTGCAATGCCTACCAGGGACTACATCAGGAGGGTATCCTTATTCCCATTCCTAGTCATTTCCCCTACTCAACAGCCTTACCCTGCCCCCCCCCCCCCCTTCAGCCAACCACTACCAACTTGCTCACTACTGCAATTCCGAGACACCCCTTCATTCTTGGGCACCCCATTATCACTAGCACCTCCCATTCCACAAAAATTCCAAACCAAATTCAAAATCATTCCACATCCAGCCACTAATGCTACCTCCATATCATTCCAAAACATAAAATACGTTTTTATCCACTCCAAAACCTTAGAAACCATTGGTTGGGTGTGAATTAGCTTGGGAATACCCATGTTTTCCTTCACCTCTACCATTTTCTAGATGATCTCACTAAACCATGCCTATGTTAGGCACATGTCACTCCTATCATTGGAACCATAACCATGTTCCTAATCACTATGACCAAATTTCTAGCAAGAATAAAAGATGTCAGCCCACAATCCTAACACCACTAGTTGCTTCCTGTAGAGCTCCTCACCCATACCAATAAACATAAAAACAACCAGATCTTTAGAAGTGTCAACCTCGACAAAATCCCTCATAGAAATTGGATGGAAGAGGGAGAACATCTATTTATCCATACAAATAAACCTCACCACTAGATTCCCTAGAATTGAAATTATAGAAATATTTCAAAAATGGAGGTGAAGGTTAGGGAATCTAAATTTGCAAACATCGGGGAGTCACGCTTCAGATGACGGTCAAAATTCCACCAGAAGTGGGATAAGTGAGCACCATTATAGCTGCGGTGTGCCACAGACCAAGGAAGAATAAGATCCTCCATATATGCAAAATGAATCATGATATGATCACTATCATATTGCCCCACTATTTCCTAATTCTGAAGATCCCAATGCTTAAAGACAAACTTGTCGATGATTTCCACTAGGGGAACCACTTCAGAAATCCCGAAAACTGAGTCGGACGGTGCAGTTCCAAGGCTCCATTGAACTCCTGGATTGAGAGCGTAAGCTATGGGTGTCCTTCAAAATGTTTTGTAACCTTTGGTAAAAGCGTTGCTTGCAGAAAAGAGGGTAGAAAGTTATTAGATGTGAACAAGATGAAAGTGCAGTCATCAATGAGATAAAGACTGTGGTTCCTATTTTTTAGGGATTTTTATGGATTTTTTGAATTTTTATGGGTTTTGGATTTTAGGTTTTTTAGGGTTTTTGGAATTTTTAGGGTTTTAGGGTTGTTATGATTTGGGGGGGGGGGGGGGGGGTTGGGGTTTTTTTTTGTGTTTTATGGTTTTGAAGGTTATTTAGAATTTTTAGAGTTTATTAACATTTATAGGGATTTAAAGGGTTTTAAACGTTTTTAGTTTTTTCTGGGCTTATATAGTTTTTTAGGAGTTTTGTGTTTTTTGTGTTTTTATTTTTTTAGACATTTTTACGGTATTTTTTCTGGTTTTTATGGTTTTTATCATTTTTAGGTTTTTTAGGGTTTTAATTATTTTTAGGATTTTAATGTTTTCTTAGGGTTTTCAGGGTTTTTTTGTTTTTTATATTTTAAGGGATTTTTAGAGATTTTTTGGATTTGTTTTATTTTGGGGTTTTAGGGATTACAAGGGTATTTAGGTTTTTAGTGTTTTTATTATTTTTATCATTTTCCCATTTTTTATGGGTTTTAAGAGTTATTGGGTTTTTAATGTTTTCTTAGCAGTTCTCAGGGTTTTTGGTGTTTTTTATGTTTTTAGGAAATTTTAGGGACTTTTTAGGAAATTTATGATTTTTTGGGTTTTAGGTATTTTTAGTGTTTTAGGTTTTTATGAAATTTTGGGTTTTAGGGTTATTTTAGGGTTTTTAGTCATTATTATGGTTTTGGGGGTTTTAAGTGTTTTTTGGATATTATGGTTTTCAAAGGGTTTTTTAGTTTTTTAGGGGTTTTTATATTTTATGGGATATGTAGGATTCTTATAGGATTTAAATGATTTTTTGAGTTCATATGGGGTTTTGATTTTCATTAAAATTTATTTTCTGAATTTTAGGGTTTTTATGATTTTTTGGGTTTTAAGGTTTTTGTTGACTTTTTAAAGGGTTTTAATGTTTTTTATAATTTTTAACGTTTTTGGGGGTTTTAAGGGAATTTACAGTTGTAGTGGTTTTTCATATTTTTTATATGCTATTTGATTTTTAAAAAGTATTTAGTTATTTTACAGCTTTTAGGGTTTTTTATGATTTTTAGGGGTTTCAAGGGTTTTATTTGTTTTTATGTTTTTATGTTTTCTTAGGTGTTTTTAAGAGTACTATGTTATTTTACATTTTTTGGTATTTTTAGGGATTTTTTATGATTTTTATTATTTTTAGTGTTTGTTGAGATATTTGAGGGTTTTAGGGTTTTTATGGTTTTTAGGGTTTTTTTTTTGTTTTTATTATTTTTAGGTTTTTTTGGAGTTCTTAGGGTTTTTGGGTTTTTAAATTTTTTAATGTTATTAGGGGTTTAAACTATTTTTAGTGTTTCTATTGGTATTTTGGGTTTTTATTTATCTTATTCGGTTTTCTATGGGTTTTAGGGGTTTTAATTTTTTTAGGGTTTTTATTAGTTTTATCGTTTAGGGTTTTAGTGTAATTTAGGTTTTGAGGGGTTTTATTATTATTTTGTTTTTAAGGTTTTCATAGGGTTTTTTTTATTTTAATGTTTTCATTGTTTTTTTGTGTTTTAATAATTTTTATATATTCTTATGATTTTTAGGGATATGGGGTTGGGGTTTCAGTGTTTCTTAGGTTTTTATGGTATTTTGGGTTTTAAAGGGGTTTTTTAGTTTTTTAGTGATTTTCAAGGTTTTATAGAGTTTTTTTATCATTTTTAAGGGTTTAAAGGTATTTTAGAATTTTTAGTGGGTTTTTAGTGTTTGTATCAAATTTTGGAATTTTTATGTTTTTTATTTTTTAGGGGTTTTATTTTTTTATGGGTTTTAAGGTTTTTATCATTTTTAGGTTTTTAGGGGTTTAATGTATTTTTATGTGTTTATGGTTTTATTTAAATTTTTTAGGGGTTTTAGGGTTTTTATATTTTTTGGATTTTTAGTTATTTTTTGGATTTATATTTTTTATGGTTTTTCGGGATTTTGAGTGTATTTAAAATTTTATAGGGTTTTAGGGGGTCTTCATGGATTTTTTTTGCTTTTTTTTCGTTTTTATGTGTTTTCATTTTTTTAAGTTTTGATTGTTTTCATGAGGTTTTTTGGGTTTTTATGGTTTTCATGTTCTTAGGTTTTTTTAGGGTTCTTTTAGAATATTTATGAATTTTTTGGGTTATAGGGTTTTATGTGTTTTTTAAATTTTTTGGTTTTTTAGGGTTTTTGGGTTTTTAATTGTTTTTAGGGGTTTTATGGGTTTATTGATTTTTTGGTGTTTTGTGGTTTTTAGAAATTTTAAGGTTTTATATGAGTTGAATGTGTTTTAGGTTTTTAAAATTTCATAAGGGATTTATGGGATTGTATAGTTTCTTATGTTTTTATGGATTTTTAGGGAGTTTTTAGGAATTTTATGGGTTTTAAAGATTTCTATGGATTTTGACGGTTTTTAGGTTTTTAGGGTTTTTTGATTTTTTGGGTTTTTAGGATTTTTTTACTTTTTCAGGGGTTTTAAGGTGTTTTAATATTTTTAGTGGTATAAGGTTTTTTAGATATTTTTGTGTGGTTTAGTGTGTAAATGAGTTTTTGTGGTTTTTATGTTTTAAGGGGTTTTACGGTTTTTTGGGGTTTTAGGGATTTTATGGTCTTTTAAGGGTTTTAAGCATTTTTTTAGGTTTTTGGGGGTTTTAAATGTTTTTATATTTTTATGGTTTTTGGAGGGGTTTTCAGTGTTTTTAGAGATTTTGGTTTTTAGGGTTTTTATGAGTTTTTTTATGATTGTTATAGGGTTTTAGGGTTTTTAGAGATTTAGATGGTTTCTTGGGATTTAGGGATTTTTGGTTTTTAAGGTTGTTATTATTTCTTAGGTTTTTAAGGGGTTTTAAGTAAAAAAATTATGGAATTATTAGGGGTTCTTATGTTTTGGGGGGGTTAGGTTTTAAGGATTTTTAGAGATTTTTTTGTATTTTTATTATTTTCGGGGATTTTAGGGTTTTACGGGTTTTACGGGTTTTAGGGTTTTTAATGTTTTTGTTGGGTTTTAGGTTTTTTTAGTTTTTAGGGTTTCAACTATTTTTTGAGCTTTTAAATTTTTTTTGGGTTTAAAAGAGTTTTTTTTTCTATTTTTAGTGGGTTTTCAGGTTCTGATGGGAATTTTGGGTTTTTAAGGTTTTAGGGGTTTTTGTGGTTCTTATGGTCATTTTAGTGTTTTTATGGATTTTAAGATTTTTTGTTTTTGGTGGTTTTCAATGTTTTTAGGTTGTTTTTATGGTTGCTTTGGGTTTTAGGGACTTTTAGGGATTGGGTATAATTTTTTATATTTTTATGATTTTTTTTAGTTATTAGGGTATTTTTTATTTTTTATGTTTTTAAGGTTTTCTAGGGTTTTCTAATGTTTTTAATGGTTTAATGCGTTTTTTGTGTTTTACTGCATTTTTATGAGGTTTTGGGGTTTGGGGGGGGGGTATGGTTTTTAGGGGATTATGGTTTTTATATGTTTTATGCGTTTTTATGAATTTTAAGTGTTTTTAGGGCTTTTCTGTTTTTTATAATTTTGGGGTTTTAAGTTTTTTAAGATTTTTAGTTTTTCCTTTGGATTTTTCACATTTTTATGGCTTTTTATATTTTTGTGGAATTTTATATTTTTTTTTATTTGTTACTCTTTTTAGTTAGTTTGATATTTTTATTAATTTTTAGGGTTTTATGTGTTTTAAGGGTTCTTAATGTCTTTTAGGTTTTTTCTTGTGTTTTAAGTGTTTTTCCTTTTTTAAGGTTTTCCTTGGGGTTTTTAGTTTTTTTTATGTTTTAGGGATTTTTTGTAATTTTTAGGATTTTTTTAGGATTTTAGGAATTTTATGGATTTTAAGGGGTTTTAGGGTTTATAGGTTTTCATGGATTTTATTGGTTTCAGGGGTTTTTATATTTTTAGGGGTTTTAATTTATTTTAGATTTTTTTAACATTTTTTAGGGTTTTAATGGTTTCTAGAGTTTTTAGTGACTTTTAGGGGTTTTATGAGTTTTAATGTTTTTAGGGGGTTTAGGGGTTTTAGGGTCTTTTACGATTTTTATATTTTTAGGTTTTTTTAAAATTTTAATAATTTTATGTTTTTACAGTTTTCTTAAGGGTTTTTTGGTTTTTAGGGATTTTTTTTTATTTAGAAATTTTTCTGGATTTTAAATAGTTTTTTGAATTAATAGGTGATTTATAGTTTTTGAACTCTTTTAGGGTTTTTATGGGTTTTTTGAGATTTTATAATTTTTCATATTTTTAGGGGTTTTAATTATATTTATGTTTTCTAGGTTTTATTAGGATTTTTTTTTTGTTTTTGGGGGTTTCTTTTGCAATTTTATGGATTTTTTGCGATTTATTTTATTTTTATATTTTTAATTGTTTATTGGGATGTTGAAGGTTTTTAGGGTTTTATGGTTTTCAACGCTATTTTTTTTTCTAGGAGTTTGATGTGTTTTTAGGTTTTAAATGTTTTTTTTAGCATTTTACAAGATTTGTGTGATTTTTTTATGATTTTAGGGATTTCATGGTTCTTTTAGGATTTATATTATTTTTTGAGTTTTAAGGGATTTTATGGGTTTTAGGGGTTTTATGGGTTATTTTTGAGTTTTTAAGGTTTTTTATGTTTTTAGGGGTTTAAATTATTTTTAGAGATTTTTTTCATTTTTAGGGTTTTATGGGTTTTATGTTTTTCAACATTTGAAGGGGATTTTATGTTTTTAGGGTTTTTAGGTGTTTTCTGGGTTTTTATTATTTTTTCGGTTTTTTTAATTTATTAGGATTTTATGGTTTTCTTATAGATTTTAGGTATTTTAAAATTTTAGGTATTTTTAGGGGGTTTTAGGATTTTTTTGTTGTTTAGGGGTTTTAGGGATTTTGAGGGTATTAAGGGTTTTTTTAGAGTTTTAGGGTTTTTAGTATTTTTTGGGGTTTTTGTGGTTTTTTCAGTTTTTAAGGATTTTAATGTTTTCTGGAGTTTTTGAACATTTTTACAGGTTTAATGGTTTTAGTAATTCTTAGGTGTTTGTAGGGTTTTTAGAATCATTTAGGGGTTTTATCCTTTTTGGGTTTTTAGGGGTTTTAATTGTTTTTAAGTTTTTAAGGGTTTCTTAGGGGTTTTCATGGTTTTTTAAATATTTAAGAATATTTAGGATATTTATGGGTTTTTTTGAGGGTTTTTAATGTTTCTTACGGTTTTTAGCGTTTTTAGGAATTTTGCGTTTTTAGGATTTTTATTTTTAGGTTTTTATGGTTCTTTGAGTTTTTTAAATGTTTTTTTACATCGTTAGGGATTTTTAGAGATTTTTTATGAGTCTTATTGTTTCTAAGGGGCTTTTTTGATATGGAGGGTTTTTCGGGGGTTTTTTGGGTATTTTGTTTTTTATGGTTTTTTGTGTTTTTTGTGTTTTTTCTATTGTTTTTAGGAGTTTTAAGGTTTTTAGAGTTTTTAAAAATTATTAGGGGTTTAAATATTTCTATAATTTTTAGTGGGTTTTTATTATTTTTAAGGGGTTCTAATGGTTTAATTTTTTTATGGGTTTTTATGGTTTTTACGATTTTTCGGGTTTTTTGGGCTTTTTGGGTTTCTTATAGTTTCTTGGGTTTTTTGGGGTTTTAAGAGTTTTTGGGTTTTAATGGTTTTCTTAGATATTTTAAGGGGTTTTCAATTTGATATGGATATTTGGGTATTATTTAGGATTTTTGGGGTTTTTAGGATTTCTTGAGATTTTGATAGTTTATAGGTTTTTAGGATTTTTATGATTTTATGTTATTTTTTGGGTTTTTTTTTGTGTTTTTTAGTGTTATTAGTGGTTTTAATGGTTTTAGTGTCTTTATGGGTTTAAATAGATTTTTGAGTTTCTAGTGAGTTTTTAATGGTTTTTAATGTTTTTTGTCACTTTTATGGATTTTAGGGTTTTTAGTGTTTTTAGGCTCTTTTATGGCAAGGAAGAAGCAGGGTCCTGGCTACCCCCCCTAATTTATTATAAAAAGGATGCAACAAACAAGGGAGGGGATGGGTCAGATGAATAGAACCCAAAAACCCTTAACTACCCAAAACTCTAGAAATCCAAAAAACAGAAAAACACCCAAATCCAAGCAAAGCAGAAAATAAAAAATGTTTCCATCAACTTCTCCCATCCAAACAGAAAATAGCATCCAGTAGCAGCATATCCATAATCAGCAAAATTTTAAATATTCATCAGCATGATATTAGTATCATCTTAGAAAACCCTTCCTTCTCCCCACCATATTTCAGCACCTTACCAAGATCAGCAACCATCAACCTATACTCTAATCTTTAGCATTTCTTATGTTTTTAGGGGTTTAAGTGAATTTTGGGTTTTAGGGTTTTTTTTCTTTTATGTTTTTAGATATTTTTAGGGAATTTTTTTTATTTTTTAGTTATTTTTATGGTTTGTAGGGATTATAATGGTTTTTAGGGTTTTTTTTCATTTTTAGTTTTTTTGAGTTTTTTTAGAGTTTTGATGGTTTTTAGAGTTTTTAATGTTTTATGGGCTTAATGTTTTTCAATGTTTATAGTTGTTTTAGGTTTTTTATATGTTTTGAGGGTTTTTTATCGATTTATTGGGTTTTTTTGGGTATTTATGCTTTTTTGGGTTTTTAAATGTTTTAAGGGTTTTTATCATTTTTTAGATTTATTAGGTTATTTAAGTTTTTTTTTCATTTTTATGGTTTTCTAATTGGTTTAAAGGTTTTTTATAATTTTTACAATATTTTGAATTTATAGGGTTTTTTTTTGATATTTGGGTTTTTAGGGTATTTTTTGTTTTTATAGGGTTTTAGAGTTACTAGGGTTTATAGGATTTTTATCATTTGTAAAATTTTTAGAGTATTAAGGTGTTTTAGCTTTTTTAGGGTTTCTTTTGGGTTTTCAATGGTTTTGGGAGTTTTTTTGTTTTTAGTGATTTTTTGAGATTTTTCAAGATTTTTATGGCTTTTAGGGTTATTATGGATTTTGAGGGTTTTATGGTTCTTTAGGGATTTAATGTTTTATAGGTTTTTTGGATTTTTAAAGATTTGTGAGTTTTTTAGGTTTTCTATCGGTTTAGGGATTTTATCACTTCTAGGGGTTTAAGGGGTTTTTAGAGCATGATTGTTTTTAGAGATTTTGTAGATTTTAGGTTTTTTGATTTTTTTACTGTTTTTTTTGTTTTTAGGTTTTTTGGATTGTTAGGGGGTTTTAGGGTTTTAATTGTTTTTTGTTATTTTAGGGGTTTTAAGTGATTCTATGCTTATAATAATTTCATAGGGGATTTTTTTATTTTTTTTTGGATTTTAGGGATTTTTCCGAAATTTATGTATTTTTTTGGTTTTTAACGATTTTGAGTGTTTTATGGATTTATATATTCTAGGAGTTTTAATGTTTTTTTTATGATTTTAGTGTTTTTTAGTTCTTAAGGATTTAATGGTTTTTATAGGATTTATAACTTTTATGCGTTTGAAGGGTTTATATAGTTTTTAGCAGTCTTTTTGAATTTTATGGGTTTTGAAGATTTATATGGCTTCTAGGATTTTTACTGTTTCAGGGGTTTTGAGAGTATTTTATTTTTTAACAATTTTAATTTTTAGGGGTTTTGAGTGTTTATAGGTTCTTAATGTTTTCAAAGGGTATTTGAAGGTTTTTAGGCTTTTTACGGTATTTCGGATTTTTAGGGTATCATTGGTTTTTTATTGTTTTTTTTTTGATTTTTTGAAATTTTTAGGGATTTTAGTGTTTTTATGGTTTTAAGGTGTTTTAAGGGATTTAGGGGTTTTATATATTTTTAGTTGTTTCGGTAGTTTTAAGTGTTTTCATGTTTTTATGTATTTATTAGGGTTTTTTGGGTTTTTTTGGTTTTTACATTTATATTTATTTTTATGGATTTTTGGATTTATATGGTTTTTAGGATTTTTTGGTATTTTGATGGTTTTTAAGGGGTTGTTAGTTTTTTTGAGTTTTTAGGTGTTAAGGTTTTTTATATATTTTAAGAGTGTCTAGGGGTTTTTTACTGTATTTTTGTAGTTTTTATTGTATTTTTATAGTTTTTCTTTGATTTTTTGGTTTTTTGGGGTATTATTGTTTTCATGGAATTTTATGGTTTTAGTGTTTTTAGAGTCTTTTGGGGTTGTTAGGTTCTTATGGGTTTTAAGTATTTTTAGTTTCTTACTATTTTCATTTCAATGTTCATGGTTTTTAGATTATTATTACATTTTTATGTGTTTATAGGGATTTTTTGGGATTGTTATGGATTTTAGGGTTTTAGGGATGTTGATGGGTTTTAGGGGTTTTTAGTATTTTCAGTAGTTTTGTGGGTATTTTGGGGTTTTCAGTTTTTTTAGGTTTTTATGGTTTTCTTTAGTGTTTTAAGGGGGTTTTAAGGTTTTAATATTTTTAAGTATTTTTTTTATTTTTAGTATATTTATGGGTTTTAGGGTGTTTAGGGATTTCGAGGGTTTTTATTGGTTTGTATTGTTTTTTTTATTTATGTTTTTTTTGTGTTTAGGGTTTTTTAGTTTTTTGGGTTTTAAGTTTTTTGTTGTTTTTAATGTTTTATGGGTTTAAAGGGGTTATAGAGGTTTTAGTGGTTTCTAGATCTTTATGTTTTTAGGGTTTTTATAGTTTTTATGGTTTTTATGGTTTTATGATTTTTAGGGTTTTTTTCCTTGTTAGGTTGTAAATGGATTAATGGTTTTATAAGTAACTATGGTTTTATTAGGGTTTTTATGGTTTTTAAGGATTTTGAAATTTTTAAGTATTTTTTTTATTTTTATGGATTTTAGGGTTTTAGGGATTTGTAGGGTTTTTGGATTTTTAGGGTTTTGTGTTTTTTTTTTGGTTTTTTAGAATTTTTGGGTTATTTTAGGGGTTTATGTGTTTTAATATTTCATGGTTTTATTTGGGATCATAGGGGTTTTGGGGATTTTGCATTTTTATGGATTTTTAATAAAAAAAATTCATATTTTTATGGGTTTTTATAATTTTTATGGATTTTGATGGGTTTTAGTGTTTTTAGAACTTTCATGGTTTTTTGTGTTTTAGGCGGTTTTAGTGGTTTTATTGGATTTAAGGTTATTTAAATTATTTATTTATTTTAGGGGGATTAAAGAGATATTTATTTTTTTAGTAGTTTTTTTATGTTTTTAGTGTGTTTTAGTGTTTTTAAGGTGATTGAGGTTTTTATGGTTTTTTGGGTTTTTTACATTTTTAGTTTTTTATGGTTTGAAGTGTTTTATGGTTTTTATGATATTATTTATGTTTTAAGGGACTTTTAAGTTTTTTTTTGTTTTATGGATTTTAATTATTTTTTTTTTCTTTAGGTTTTTAGGGATTTTGAGGGGTTTTATGTGTCTTTCAGGTTTTTGAGGGTTTTTTCATGTTTTAGGGTATTTTGTTTTCAGGGCTCTTAGTTTTTTTCTAGATTTTTCTAGATTTTTATGTTTTTAGTGGTTTTAGGATTTTTTTTGTTTTTTAGGTTTTTTAGGGATAATGAGGGGTTTGGGGGGTTTTAGGGTTTCTTAGGGTTTTAATCATTTTTTGAGTTATTATGGGTTTTAAGTTTTTTTTTGTTTTTAAAATTTTCATCGGGTTTTTTTAGGTTTTTAGTGTTTTTATTTTATTACATATTTTAGAGATTTATTTGGATTGTTGTGGGTTTTTATGGGATTTAGTGATTCTGAGAGATTTTTTAGGTTTTATATGATTTTAGGGGTATTGTGGGGGTTTTTTCTTATGTTTTAGGGTTTTAAAATATTTTTATAGTTTTTTAAAATTTCATGGGTTTAAATGGATTTTAGTTTTTTTGTGGTTTTTTAGGGTTTTATGTGATTCTATTGTTTTAGAGGTTTTTATACTTTTTGGTTTTTAATTTTTATGGTATTTTAGTGTTTTAGAATTTTTTACATTTTTAGGGGTTTAGAGTGTTTTCATATTTTTAATGTTTTCTTTGCGGTTTTTAGGGTTTTTAGTTTTTTTATTTTTTTGTTGATTTTTTATTTTATGTTTTTTGTATTTTATGGATTTTGATGGGTTTTAAGGCATTTATAAATTATAGTTTTTAGGGGTTTTAGGTTTTTTAGGTTTTTTATGTTTTTAAGGTTTTTTTAGGGATTTTAGTGTTTTTATATTTTGTTGAATTTTTAGGGATTTTTAGGATTTTTTTGTTATTTAGGGTTTAGTGTTTTTAGGGCCTTTAGTATTTTTAGGGTTTTAGGGTTTTTGTATGTTTTTTTTGGGTTTTAGTGTTTTTTGTTTTTTTAGGATTAATTTTTTTTTAAAATATTTTAGTGTGTTTTAGGGTTTTATGGGTTTTATGGTTTTAGTGGTTTTATGTTTTTAGGGTTTTTAGATTATTTTTAAGTTTTGAGGTTTTAGGGGTTATAGGTGTTATAGGTTTTTATTTTTTCATTAGAAATTTTTAGGGGTTTATGGTTTTTATATTTTCACTAATTATGTTGGATTTTATTTTTATTTTTATGGGTTTGATAGGTTTTTATGGACATTGAAATTTTTGAGGGGTTGTAGTGTTGTATGGTTGTTTTGGGTTTCTGGGTTTCTGGGTTTTTTTCTGTGTTTTTTGGCTTTGTATTTAATTTTTTAATATTTTCTTGTGGTTTTTTGAGTTTTAATGGTTTTTTATGTTTTTAATTATATTTAGGGGTTTTTTATTATTCTTATGGGTATTCAATGGTTCTAGGGATTTTAAGGGTTTTATAGTTTTCTAGGTTTTAGTGGTTTTCAGTGTTCCTAGGTTAAGGTTTTCTTTGGTTTTTAAGGTTTTTTATTTTTTTTACATTTTTATGGATACATAGGGATTTTTAACGTTTTTTATGGGTTTTTAGTGATTATATAGACTTTAAGGGATTTAAGGTTTTTAGGATATTATGGTCCTTATGGGTTTTTAGGTTTTGGGTTATTTTTAGTTTTGTAGGGGATTTAAGGTTTTTATACTTTTTAACAATTTAAGGGGTTTAAAGGGTTTTTAAAATTTTAGTTTATTTTTATTGTATTTATGAGTTTTTATGGGTTTTTTTATTTTAGGGGGGTTTTCGGAGTCTCATGGGTTTTTTAGGATTTTTAGGGGTTTTAGTGATTGTTTAGTTTTTTAGTCATTTTAAATATTTTTAGGTCTCTATGGTTTTCTTAAGGTTTTTAGGGATATTTTTTATTTTTGGGGATTTTTAGGGATTTTTGTGATTTTATTGTTTCTTAGTTTTTTTTAATTTTGAGGGTTTTTACAATTATGTTGGGTTTTTAGTGTTTTGTCATGTTTTTAGGGTTTTTTTTGAGTTTTCAGGGTTTTTATACATTTTGGAGTTATTTAGTTTTCTGGGGATTTAGTATTTTCATGTGTTTTTTTGTGGGATTTATGGTTATTTAGTGGTTCTATTATTTGTAGATGTATTTAGTATTTTCATAGTTTTTAGAGTTTTTAGGATCTTTATAGTAGTTTTAATGTTTTTTAGACTTTTAGGGGTGATAATTCTTTTTATTTTCTAAGGGTTTCACAAGTTTTTTAAAGGGTGGGGGTTACTGTTTCTTAGGTTTTTCAGTATTTTGGGGTTATTTTATTTTAATGTTTTAGGGTTTTTAGGTATTATTAGGGGTTTTAGGGTTTTAAAAATTATTTTAGTGTTTTTAGTACTTTTAGGTTTTTAGGGTATTTAGTGTTTTTAGTTTTTTGAGGTTTTTGTAGTGGTTTTTAGGGTTTTTATTATTTATTATATTATATTTTTTATTTTTAGACACATTTTAGGTTATTTTTGGTCTCATATGAATTTTAGGGATTTGGAGGGTTTTTATATTTTTTGTTCTGATGGTTTTTTACAATTTTTAGTGTTCTTTGTGTTTTTTGGGATTTTAATGTTTTTTTAACATTTTAGGGGTTTAAAATGTATTCATAGTTTGTAGTAGTTTTTTTGGTTTTAATGGGTTTTATGGGTTTTTATGGTTTTTAGGGTATTCAGGTGTTTTCTAGTATTTAGGGGTTTTAGTGTCTTTTTTTTTTTTAGGTTTTTAGATGTTTTTCAGTTTTTTTGTGTTGTTAAATGTTTTTAGGTTTTTATGGTTTTATTAGTGTTTTTAGGGTCTAAGCGGTTTTTAGGATTATATTTTTTTAGTTTTTTCATGGGTTTTAGGGTTTTTAGGGACTTTGTGGGTTCTTATTGTACTTAGATTTTAAAAAAATATATTTTTAGGGTTTAATATTTTGTGAAAATTTTAATTGGTTTTTGGGTATTTTAATTTTTTATGGGTTTTTATGGTCATTAGTGTTTTTGAGAATTTTTTTGTATTTTTAGGGGTTTTAAGTGTTTTTTCGTCATTATGGTTTTCTTAGTGCTTTTCAATGTTTTTAGGGATTTTGTGGGAATTTAAGGTTTTTAGCATTTGAAGGGTTTTTTTCATTTTTCTATTTCTAGGGGTTTTATGTTATGTTTTTTAAGTATTAATGTTTTCTTATGGGTTTTCAGAGTTTTTAGGTTTTTTATATTTTTAGTGATTATTTATGTTTTTTATGATTTTTAGGGTTTCTAGGTATTTTGTGGGTTTTATGGTTTAATGGTTTTTTTGGTTTTTTTGAATTTTTAAGGATTTATGGGGTTTTAGAGTTAAACATGTTTAGTCGTTTTAATGGTTTTTAAGAATTTTAGTGCTTTTATTGGGTTTATGGTTTCTTATATTATTATGGTTTATATGGTTTTTAGTATTTTTAAGGTGTTATAGTTTTTAGAGTTTTTATGGATTTTTAGGTGTTTAAAGTGTTTTTAGGTTTTAAGGCATTATTTTTTTTGGGGTTTTGTGTTTTTTAAAATTTAGGGTCTTTATGGATTTTTAGGGTGTTTATGGATTTTTAGGGTGTTTAAGTTTTTAATGGTTTTTTAGTGTTTTTATATTTTAAGGTGTTTAAAGGATTTCAAGACTTTTTATTTTTTTGGGTGTTTTATAGATTTTTAGGTTTGTTTAATGTTTTTAAGGGGTTTTTTTGGTTTTTATGGGTTTTTAGGGGTTTTATGGTCTATTTGGGTTTTTATATATTTTTTGGTTTTTAGGGGTTTTATGTGTTTTATGTTATTACAGTTTTCATAGGAACTTTTAATGGTGTTCTATATTTTTTTATATTTTAGGGATTAAGATAATTTTTAGGGGTTTTAGTGTTTTTTGGGATTTTAGAATTTCTTTGGTTTTTAGGGGTTTTAATTATTTTTATGTTTTTAGTGTTTCATAGGGGTTTTAAAAAATTTTGGGTTTTTAATCTTTTAGTTATTTTTATGTATTTATTGGGATTTTTGTTAATTTTTGGGTTTTTAGTGATTTCATGGGATTTGGGGTTTTTAGGATTTTTAGGATTTTTATGTTTTTTTGGGTTTTAAGTGATTTTGAGTTTTTAGCGGTTTGATGGTTTTTAGAGTTTTTTGGACATTTTACCTGTCTATAGGGTTTTGAAGGGTTTTTTTAAATTTTTAGGGGTTTTTATGCGTTTTAAGATTATTTAGGATTTTTATCATTTTTTTGGTTTTCAGTTGTTTTATTTGTTTTTAGATTTTTAATGTTTTCTTAGGGGTTTTCAGGGATTTTAGTGCATTTTTATTTTTTTAGGGATTTTAGGGTGTTTTTAGGATTTTTATTATTTTTATGGTTTTCTATTTTTGCGGTTATGGGGGGTTTTAGAGTATTTTAGGATTTTATTATTTGTAGGTTTTTATCACTTTTTTGTTTTTTGGTGTTTTCTGTGTTTTTAGCTTAATAATGTTTTTCTTAGAGGGTTTCATTGATTTTCGGGTTTTTTAAATTGTTGAAAATTTAGGGAGTTTTTATGGTTTTTATTGTCTTTTAGGGGTTTAGTGTTTTTTTGGGTTTTTTGAATTTTTTTGGGTATTTAGGGTTTTTTAAAGTTTTTAGGGTTTTTATGGTTTTTAGAGTTTTTAACTGTTTTTCGGTTTGAAAGGGTTTTTCGTATTTTCTGGGGTTTTTAGGGGTCTTATGGGTTTTTATAGGTTTTTAGGTTATTTAGGGATCTATATGGTTTTTATGATTTTTAGGATTTTATTGGGTTTTTAGCACATTTTAGTATTTTTCATGTTTTTAGGGGTTTTAATTTATTTAGGTTTCTAAGGTTTCCTTTGGTGGGTTTTAAGGTTTATAGGATTTTTATGTTTTAGGTAATTTTTTGGACATTTTTGGATTTATATGGTTTTTAGGTGTTTTAGGGATTTTTGTAATATTTAGTGTTATTTGGGTTTTTGTGGTTTTTTTAGGTGGGGGGGGAGTTTTTTAGGGTTTTTAAGGATTTTTTATTTTTATTTCTTTTAGGGGTTTTTTTCAATTTTTATATTTTTATGGGTTTTAGGTGTTTAAGGGTTTTATGGTTTTCTTTGTAATTATCTGGTTTTTATGGTTTTTTAATGATTTTTAAGTCAATTTAAGTATTTTTTTCATTTGTTAGGGTGTTTAGGGAATTCAAGGGATTTTAGAGTTTTAGGGGTTTTATGGGTTTCTAATGTTTTTGGTGATTTTTAGGTTTTAGGCGTTTTAATTTTTTTAGGTTTTTAAGCTATTTTTAGGTTTCCTCAGTGTTTTTAGGGATTTTTTTTTGTATTCTTATGAGTTTTTTTATTTTTATGGGTTTTAGGGATTTTACGGATATTTAGGGGTTTTAGTCATTTTTTAAGGTTTTAGGGTTTTATGGTTCTGTTTTCATTTTTAGTATTTTTTATTTCATATTATTTTTAAGGGGTTGTAGAGTTTTTTGATTTTTTTAGGATTTTGAAGGGTTTTTATGGTTTTTAGTGGTTTTATGGATTTTATGGTATTTTTTGTTTTTAGGGGTTTATGATATTTATGGTTTTTAGCGTATTTTAGTTTTTTGTGGTTTTTTCTTTTAATGATATATTTTGGGTTTTCATAGATTTCAATGATTTTTATGTTTTTGGGCATTTCTTTGGGTTTTATGAGTTTTTATAGTTTTTTGGTATTTTGAGTGTTTTTGGGGGTTTTCAAGGTTTCTATGGTTTTTTGTGTTTTAATGATTTTTTTAGTTTTTATTGGTTTTATAGTTTTTTAGAGATACATAATATTTCTAGGGGTTTAATTACTCGGTATGTTTTTAGTGTGTTTGTAGGTTTTTTATGAGTTTCAGGGTTTTTTATGGTTTTAGGAGTTTTTATGGTTTTTTGGTGTTTTTTGAGTTTTTTGGATCTTTTTAGGGTTTTGGAATTTTTTAACGTCTTTTGGGGTTTAAGGTGTTTTTACTTTTTTATGGTTTTCATAGGGATTTTTTGGTGTTTTAATTTTTTTTGTTTTTATATATTTTTAGAAATTTTTTATGTTTTTATTATTTTTAGGGTTTTTAGTAATTTTTATTGTTTTTATGGGTTTTAGGATATTTAGGGTTTTGGGGGTTTTAAACATTTTTAGGTTTTTCATGAGTTTTAAGTGTTTTTATGTTTTTAAGGTTTTATTTGGGGTTTTCAAGGTTTTAGGGTATTTTAATTTCATTTTTTATTTTTATATATATTTTATTATATTTATGGTTTTTAGGGTTTTTTTATTTTGATGGTTTTTATGGGTTTTTTTAGTTTTTTTGGTATTAGGTTTGTTGAGTTTTTTTAGGGTTTTAATGTTTTGTATAGTTTTTTAATATTTTTTGTGGTTTAATGGTTTTTTAGTGTTTTTATTGGGTTTTCGGGTTTTAATAGGTTTTTAGGTTTTTTAAAGTTTTTTTGGGTGTTTTATGGGATTAAAGTGGTTTTTTGGTTGTTAGGATCTTTTTAGAAATTTTTATGGTTCTTCAAATTTTGATGGTTTTTTGGACGTTTTATGCATCTTTATGTTTTTAACAATTATTAGTGGATTTCTAAGATTTATACCTTCATAGTAATTTTTTGGGATTTCTTATGTATTTAGGTGTTTTAGGGTTTTTGAGAGATTTAAGGTTTTAAGGGTTTTTGAGAGGTTTTAATTTTTTTAGGGGTTTAAAGGATTTTCATAGTATTTTTAACGGGTTTTTATGGTTCATGGTGTCTTTTAGGGATATTATAGACTTTAGGGGTTTTTATTGTTTTTTATGTTTTTAGTGATTTTAAGTGTTTTTAGGACATTAATGTTTTCTTTAGGGGTTTCAGGGTTTTAATGGTTTTTTTGTTTTTAATATTTTTATGATTTTTTGGTTTTTTGTATTTTTAGTGATTTTGAGAGATTTAGGGTTTTTAGGGGTTTTAGGTTTTTAGGGGTTTTTGCATTTTTGTTTTTTGGAGTTTTATGTGTTTTTATGTTTTCACGGTTTTCTTAGGGGATTTTAGGGTTTTTATGTTATTTATGATTTAATGGATTTTTTTGTTATATTTAGGATTTTATGGGTTTTTACAAAATTTGGTATTTTGAGGGTTTTAAGGTTTTATGGTTTTTTTTGGATTTTAGGGATTTTTCTAGTGTAAATGGTATTAAGGTTTTTTATTTTTTTTTTTGATTTTTTAGGGCTTGTAAATGGGTTTTATAGATTTTAGTATTTTTTAAGCGTTTTTGGGGTTTTTTGGTTTTTTGGGGGTTTTATGGTTTTTATGATTGTTAGGGGTTTTTGGGTTTACAGAACAATTAGGTTTTTATGAGTTTTATGGGTTTTTAGGTTCTTAAGGATTTCATTAGGTTTTTGAGGGTTTTTACGGTTTTTCAAAATTTTAGTGATTTATAGGTATTTTTTTAGGATTTTTATGTTTTTTAGTATTTGTTAGGATTTTGAGGGATTAAAGGATTATTTTCTTTTTTATGGTTTATTTAGGGTTTTAGGTTTTTTATTGTGTTTTTAGGAGTTTTAATGTTTTTTAGAGTTTTCCAATGTTGGTAGGTGTTTAAAGGGAATCATGAGTTTTTTTTTGTGGTTTTTAGGGTTTTTATGGATCTTTAGGGTTTTAATGTTTTTTGGGGTTCTAATGATTTTTTTGGTTTTTAAGGTTTTTATGTTCTTTTAGGGTTTTTATAATTTTTTTATTTTTAGGGGATATATGTGGTTTTAGGTTTTTAAGGATTTCTTAGGGCCTCTTAGGCTTTTTCAAAAATTTTACATTCAGATGGATTTTTAGGATTTTTTAGTATTTTAATGTATTTTTAAGGGATTTCAGAAATATTAAGGATTTTGGAGATTTTAGGGTTTTGTAGTTTGTTGGGGTTTTAACGTCTTTTAGTTTTTTAGGGGTTCAAAATATTATTTAGGATTTAAGGAATTATTATCGTTTTTGAGGTTTTTTATGGTTTTTTACATTTTAGGTATTATTAGGGCCTTTTAAAATTTTTAGGTATTTTTTGGTTTGTAGTGATTTTGTGGTTTTTTAGTGTTTTTATATTTTTTCGGGGGTTTAGAGGTGTTTTAAATTTTAGTTTTTTTACGTTTTTTATTTTTTTAAATTTTTAATGGTTTAAAGGGTTTTAAGATTTTTAGTGGGATTTAGGATTATATGAGTTTTTAGTGATTTAACGGTTTTTATGTTTTTTAGGGATTTTAAGTTTTTTTTGGGTCTTTTGAATTTTTTTAGGTTTTAGGATTTTTAAGTATTTTTATATTATTATAGTTGTCATAGGGGTTTTCTGGGGTTTTAGGGCTTTTACGTTTTTAAAGATTTCTGGAATTTTTTAGGAATTTTATGATTTATCGGAATTTTTAGGGGTTTTAGGGGTTTCTTAGGATTCATGGGTTTTTTGGATTTTTTTAGGTTTTTTGGGTGTTTTCAGTGTTTTATGACTGTTATGGTTTTCTTAGGGGTTTTTATAGTTTTTGGTTTTTTTTCAATTTTACGGAATTTAGGGATTATTTAGCATTTTTAATGTTCTTAGTGGTTTTAGGGGTTTTATAGTCAATTGGTTATTTTAGGGTGTTGAGTGTTTTTATGGTTTTTTGGGATTTTAGTGGTTTTTATATTTTTTATGGTTTTTGAAACTATTTTATTGTTTTATTGTTTGAAATTTTTTTGAGTTTTTAGTGGTTTTAGAGTTTTTATGGGTTTTAGGGTTTTGGGGTTTTTATGGGTATTTTTGGTTTTTAAGTTTTTTATAGTTTTCAGGGTTTTATGTTTTTTATTGTTTTACATTTTTAGGAGTTTTTAGAGTTTTAGGTTTATAATATTTCCTTTATGGATTTTCATGTTTTTTAGGTTTATAAATTTTTTAGATTTTTTTTTTGGATTTTTAGAGTTTTAATTATTATTTTGGGTTTTTAGGATTTTTTTTGGATTTTTAGGGTTTTTAGGGTTTTATGGTGTTTTGGGGTTTTTAGGTTTTCTTTTATTTTTTCAATGTTTTTAAATTTTTTAATGTTTTTAGGTTTCTAAAGGGGTTTTAAACTTTTAGTGATTTTTAGGTATATTTTGGGGTTTTAGGGGTTTTTTGGGCTTTATGGATTTTATGAGTTTTAGGGGGTTTACAGTTTTTAGGTCTTTTGGGTTTTTTGAGATTTTAGGTTTTTAGGGGCATTATATGATTTTAGGTTTTTAATGTTTTCCTATGGATTTCATGGTTTTATTGTATTTTACCTTTTTAATTATTTTTGTGTATTTTTTAGGATTTTTATGCATTTTTAGGAATTTTAGGTATTTTATGGTTTTTATGATTTAATGATATTTAGAGTTTATTTTATTTTTTAGTTTTTTACAGGTATAATGTATTTTTTGGAAATTAATTTTATTCTAGGGATTTTAGGTATTTTGTGGGTTTTTTTGGATATTTAGGGTTTTAGGGTTTTTGTAGTTTTTTTTGGTGTTTTAGGATTTGTATAATTTTTAATATTTTTAAATTTTTTAGGGTTTTTTTATCATTTTTACGGGTTTAGAGGATTTATATATTTTTAGTTGTTTTTTTGTTTTAGTCAGTTTTTTATTTTTTAAAGAATTTAAGGGGTTTTATGATTTTCAGGGGTTTTAGTTTTTTTATATTTTTTTAGTGGTTTCATGTGTATTTAGGTGTTTTAAATATTTATTAGGGTTATTTGTTGTCTTATTAATTCTTTATGTTTTTATGTGTTTTTAGGTATTTTTCAAGATTTTTATTTTTTTTGGGTTTTTAGGGACATTAATGGGTTTTAATGATTTTAGGTTTTTTTTAATTTTTAGGGTATTATATGTTTTTAGGGGTTTTATGGTTTTTTATAATTTTTAAACATTTTAATTGGATTAAAGAGTTTTCAGATTTCTTAGTTGGTTTTTAGGGTTTTATGGGATTTTAGAGATTTTAAGGATTTTAGAGTTTTTTTTGGTTTTTTGTGGTTTTTTGTGTTTCTTGGGTATTTTTAGGGTTTTTAGCAATTTTTTCATTTTTTCGGGTTTTTAGGGGCATAATTTTTTTTAGGTTTTGAATATTTTCGTAGGTTATTTCATGATTTTTATGTTTTTGAACTTTTTAGGTTATTTTAGGTTATTTTCAGGGTATTTTTAGGGTTTTTGATGTTTTTTTGGTTGTTCGGTATTTTTACGTTTTTTGTGTTTTCCTGGGGTTATAAAATTTTATATTGTTTTTACATTTTAAAGTGGTTTTGATTGATTTTAGTTTATTAAGGTTTTCCTAGGTCTTTCAGGGTTTCAAGGCGTTTTTATGTTTTTTGTGATTTTTAGGGCCTTTTTGGGTATTTCTGGTTTTTATGGATTTTGAGGGGTTTTACAGACTTTTGGGTTTTATGGGGATTTAGGGGTTTTTTTGGGGGTTTTGGGGTTTTTGAGGTTTTTTATGGGGTTACGGTTTTTTAGATATTTTTAACGTTTTTAGGGCTTTAAAGGGTTTTATATTTTTTATTGGTTAGGGGGTTATAATGGGTTTATACAGTTTTAAAATTATTTTAGGGGTTTTATGGTTTTTAGGGGATTTAGGGGTTTGGGGGTTGTTTTGTAGTTTTAGGTGTTTTCAAGTTTTTATGGATTTATTAGGGTTTTTAGGGGTTTTAGGATTTTTTATATTTTTAGATATTTTAATACTTTGATAGTATTTGTATGTTTTTTAGGTTTTTTAGAAATTTTGAGGGATTTTTTGGGTTTTAAGGGGTTTTATTGTTTTTTTGTTTTTAGGGTTTTATTGTGTTTTTAGGTTTTTGAGGATTTCCTGTGGTTTATCAGTGTGTTTGGGGTATTTTTGTTTTTTGGGATCCCCGAGTCTTTCAAAATATTTTTACACATTTTTTGGAATTTTGAGGGGTTTAGTGTTTTTAGGGTTTTAATGGGTATTTTTTCGGTTTTTAGTTTTTTTGAGATTTAATGGTTTTAATGGCCTTTTGAGTACCCTAAGGATTTTAGGGGTTTTAATGGTTTCTGTATTTTTTACTAGGGTTTTAGTTATTTTTTGATATTTTAGGTTATTAATAGTATTAAGGGGTTTTAATGGCATTTTTGGATTTTTTGTGGTTTTAGTGTTTTTGTTATTTTAAAGTATTTTAGGGGTTTTATGTGTTTCTAGGGTTTTATAGTATTCATAGGTTTTTTAAAAGTTTTTAGGGTTCTTTGGTTTGTATAAATTGATGGATTTTTGGGGTTTTTAGGGGTTTTATGGTTTTTAAGGATTTTGAGTGATAATAGGGTATTATTATTTTTAGGATTTTTAGGGTTTTTGTAATTTTTTAGTATCTTTAGTGGGTATAAGTGTTTTTAGGTTTCTAATGTTTTCATATGATTTTTTTTAATTTTAGGTTTTTTATATTTTTTTTTTGTATTTTTAGGAATTTTTAGGATTTTTATTTCTTTTAGTGATTTTTATGGTTTTTTGGATGTTTATGGTGTTTTGGGTTTTTAGGGGGTTGTGTTATTTTATAAGGGTTTTATAGTTTGTTATTTTAATAATTTTTTATTGATTTAGATGGTTTTTAGATTTTTTTGTGTTTTTTATGATTTTTATGGTTTTGTTGGGGTTATAATGGTTTTTAGGTTTTTATGGGTTATATGGTTTTATGGACATTTATGAGTTTTTAGTGTGTTTCTCATTTTTTAGGTTTTCTGGGGTTTTATGTTTTTTCAAGTCCTTAAGGTTTTCTAATGGTTTTTAGTGTTTTTATGGATTTTATGTTTTTGTAATTTTAATGATTTTTTACGATTTTTATGGTTTGTAGGGTTTTTATGGACTATGCGTGTTTTTTTTGGTGGAGGGTAGGGTTTTCATGGGATTATGGATTTTTTAAATAATTTATTTTGTTTTAAGTGTTTTAATTGTTTTTATATTTTTAAGTTTTGTAGGGGTTTTTAGGTTTTTTAATGTTTTTACAGATTTAGAGAAATCTGTTTTAATTTTTATGAGTTTATATGTGTTTTAAGGATTTGGAGGGTTTTAGGAAATTTCTAGGGTTTTGTGGATTTTTTTTTGTATTTTAATGTTTTTCGAGTTTTAAGGGGTTTTAGGGATTTTAGATCTTTGAACCCTTGTTGGGATTTGAAGGGTATTTAGTGTTTCTTTGGGGGTTTTTAGGGTTTTTAGTGTTTAAAAATTGTTTTAGGGGTTTTTTGGTATTTATGGGATTTTAGGATTTTTTGGGTATGTTTAGGGTTTTTAGGGTTTCATAATATTTTATGTTTTTATAGGGATTATCTATTTTTTGATTTTTATGGTTTTCTTGGGGATTTTTAAGTGCTTCATAATTTTTAGGGTTTTTATGTTTTTAGGTATTTTTAGGGATTTTTTATGATTTTTATGGGTTTTAGGGAATATTTGGATTTTTTTTGGTTTTTACGGTTTTTACGGTTTTTAGGGTTTTTATGTGTTTTTAGAGTTTTTAGTTTCTTGGGTGGTTTTATCTGTTTTTGGGTTTTAGGGTTTTCTTGTGGGGAGGGGGGGGGGGTGGGTTATGCTTTTTAATGTTTTTTACATTTTTAGGGATTTTGGGAAATTTTTTATGTTTTTTTTAGTTTTTTACATTTTCCTGGATTTTGATGGTTTTAAATGTTTTTTAAGGTTTTAAGTTTTATTTATGGATTTTTTGATTTTTAGGTTTCTAATATTTATTTGTGTATTTGGGATTTTAATGGATTTTTATAGATTTTTAAAGGATTTAGGGGTTTGAAGGGTATTTTCTATTTTATTGGGATATAGGGTTTTTATGGGTTTTAAGGGGTTTAAATAGATTATATTATTTTTTATGGATTTTTGAGTTTTTATGGTATTTAAGGTTTTTAGGGGGTTTTATTTATTTTAAGGGTTTTATGTTTTTAAGGTTTTCATAGGGTTTTTTATGTTTTTTTAATTTTTAATATTTTTTTCAGATTTTTATAGTATTTTGGGGTTTTATGGATTCTTGGTGTTTTTAGGCATTTTGATGTTTTTTAGGGATTTTATGGTATTTTGGGGTTTTTATGGTTTTTATGTTTTTTTAGAGTTTTTATATTTTTTATATTTTTTTATGATTTTTGAGGGTTTAAAGGGTATTTATATGTTTAGTAGTTTCTTATATTTTTATGTGGTTTTATGAGTTTTTAATGTTTTTAGGTGTTTTTCTATAGGTTTTTTTGGTTATTGGTTTTTTATGGATTTAGTGTTTCTAGCATTTTTTAGGTTTTTTGGGGTGTTAAGCATTATTATGTTTTATAGTTTTTCATAAGATTTTTCAAGGTTTTTAGGGTTTTTTACATTTTCATGGATATCTTATATATTTTTAATAGTTTTATGGTTTGTGGGTTTTTTAGGGATTTTGAGGGTTTTTAGTTAATTTATGGTTTTATGGTTTTTAGGTTTTCTTGAATTTTTAGGGTTTTTATGGTTATTTATGTTTCTATGGTTTCTTAGGGCTTTTACGATTTTTAAAATTTTAGATATTTTTATGGATTTTTAAGTATTGTTACGAGTTTTTAGTTTTTATTTCTTTTGAGGGGTTAATGATTTTTATGGTTTTATGATTTTCATTTCGAGGTTTCTTGTGTTTTTAGGGTTTTAATGGTTTTATAGTGTTTTTAACATTTTTTTTGGTTAAATGGGTTCATATGGTTTTTAGTACGGTTTTTGGGATTTTATGGGTTATAGGGTTTTAAATTTTTTTTATGGGGTTTTATGGTTTTTATGGGTTTTAGGAGTTTTAGGGTCTATTTAGAGCTTTTAAGGATTTTCACATTTCTTAGGTCCTTAGTGGTTTTATGTATTTTAGGTTTTTAAGGTTTTCTTATAGAAATTCTGTTTTTTAATTTTTTTTATATTTTTAGGTATTTTTATAACATTTATAGGATTTTATGGGTTTTTAGTGTGCTTGGGGATTTTTATGGTCTTGATGTTGTTTTTTGGGTTTTTAAAGATTTTAGCATTTTTTAGGATTTTGCAAGATTATAGTGTTATTATTTTTTTAATGGGTTGTTAGGGGTTTTATAGGTTTTTAGAGTATTTTTTATGTTTTTAATAATTCTTATGAATATTTTATGATTTTTAATGAATATTTGGGTTTTTTTAACGATTTTGAGGATTTTAGTGTTTTTAGTATTTTTATGTTTTCTTTAATTTTTGTTGGATTTGTTGAGGGTTTTAATGGTTTTTAGTGTTTTTTAACATTTCTATGGGTTTAAAGGGTTTTTAGAGTTTTTAGGGATTTTTATGGATTTTTTTGGTTTTTTTGGGTTTTAGGGGTTTTTATGTTTTTAGGTGTTTTAGGTGTTTTAGGGTTTTTATTATTTTCTTTATCATTTTAGTGATTTATGTGTTTTTGGTTTTTAAGGTTATATATGTGTTTTTCATGGATTTAAGGTTTTTTATTCATTTAGGGGTTTTATGCCTTTCTAAGGATTTTTTTTGGGTTTTTAGGATTTTATGTATATTTATGGGTTTTATGGGTTTTTAAGGCATTTGGAGTTTTTAGGGTTTTTTATGTTTTAGAGATTTTAGGGATTTTAAGTGTTTTTAGTCAATAAAGGTTTTCTTATGGATTTTAAGGTTTTTATGTTTTTTATGTTTTTAGGGACTTTTAGTCATTTTTTGGATTTTAGTGGTTTTTAGGGTTTTAGGGTTTTTAGGGATTGGGGGGGGGGGTGGTAGAGTTTTTATGGGGTTTTGGAATTGGGGGGGGGGGGGTTGAGTTTTTTAGGTTTTGTATTTTTTTCAGTTTTCATTATCCTTTTTCGGGGATTAAATGTTTTTTATATTTTTTTAATGGTTTTATAGTTTGAATGGGGTTGTATGGTTTTTAGATGGTTTATGTAATTTAGTGTTTTACGGGTTTTGGCGTTCTTTTGGGTTTTTAGTGGTGTTAGTGTTTTAATGTTTTTTTTTGTTTTTAGATTTTTATGTTCTTATTAGGGGTTTTATTGGTTATTAGGGTTTTTTTAATGTTTTTAGGTATTTTTTCTACTTTTTTGGATTTTTATGGTTTTTAGGATTTTTATCGATTTTAAGGGGTTTAGTGATTTTAAGTGTTTTATGGTTTTATGATTTTATGGGTTTTTGGCGTTTTAGATTTTTTTCTGAGTTTTTACATTGTTTATGTTTTTTATAGTTTTGTACATTTTAATGGATTAAATGGTTTTTAGAGGTTATAGTAGGTTTTATGGGGTTTAGGGACTTTATGGTTTTCCAATGTTTTTATACAGTTTAGGGTTTTTTGGGTCTAAGATATTTTATGATTTTTATAGTTTTTAGGGATTTTAATTGTTTTTGGTTTTTAGGGTTTTCTTAGGGGTTTTCATGTTTTTAGGGTTTTTATGTTTTTAGGGATTTTAACATATTTTTTAGAATTTTTTGGGTTTTTATGGTTTTTTGGGATTTTGATGGATTTTGGGGTTTTATGGTTTTATGGTTTTTTAGATATTAAGTTTTTTTGAGTTTTTAGGGTTGTTGGGGTTTTAATAGTTTTTTAATATTTTTATTGGATCGAAGTGTTTTTTATTTTTAGTGGTTATATAGGAATTTATGGGGTTATAGGGTTTTTTATGTTTTTAGGGATTCTTATGGTTTTTAGTGGTCTTAGTGTTTTAATGCCTTTTTGGGGATTTATGGTTTTTATTTTTAGGTGTTTTAAGTGTTTTTATGTTTTTTTGGTTTTCTTAGGGTTTTTCGGGTTCTAGGGTATTTTATGTTTTTAGTTATTCTTACGTATTTTTTAGGATTATTATGTTTTTATTGATTTTTAGGGTTTTAGGAATGTTTAGAGGTTTTAGGGGTTTTTAGGGTTTTTGGATATTTTTATGTATTTGTGGATTTTAAGTGTATTGGGGTTTTAATGTTTTCCTATGGTTTTGAGGTTTTTTTAAATTTTAGCGATATTTAGGATTTTTTTTATTTGGGGTTCGTAGGGTTTTTAGGGAATTTGATGGTTTTTAGGGGTTTCATGTTTTTAGGGTTTTTAGGGCTTTAGGTATTTGTTGGAGTTTTTTAAGGTTATATATGTTTTTAGAGTTTTATATTTTTTCAGGTTTAAAGGATTTTTTTATTTTTTACTAGTTTTTAGGGTTTTATGGGGTATTATATTTTTAAGAGGTTTTTTTAGTCTTTGGGGTTTTTATGATTTTTAGTGGATTTTAGGGTCATTTTAGGGTTTTTTTTGGTTTTTAACATTTCTAGATTTTATGGGTTTTAAGTGTTTTTTTACAATTTTCTAATTTTTAAGGTTTTTGACGAAGTTTTTTAAAATTTTAGGTATTTGTATTTTTTATGGTGTTTAGTATTTGTAGTGATTTTGAGAGGTTTTTGAGTTTCTTAGTGGTTTTTAGGTTTTAGTTTTTTTATCCATTTAAGGGTTTTAAGGTTGATTGTTTTTTAATATTTTTTGAGGTATAAAGTGTTTTTTATAGTTTGTAATGATTTTTTAGGGTTTTTATTTCTCTTTAGGGTCTTTAATAATTTTAGGGGGGTTTTAGGTTTTTATGGGTTTCTATGGTTTTTAGTGTCTTTTAGGGTTTTTAGAGTTTTTATGGTTTTAGGGGATTTATGTCTTTTTAGGTTTTTATTTTTTTCTTGGGGTTTTCAGGGTTTTTAATATTTTGGGGGTATTTTAGTGGTTTTTTAGTATTTTTATTGTATTTTAGGAGTTTTATGTATTTTTAGGGTGTTTAGGGATTTTTAGCATTTCAGGGTTTTTTTGGATTTTAATAAATTTTTATGTTTTTATGGATTTTAATTGTTTTTAGGATTTAACAGTTTTCTTATGGTTTTTAGGATTTTTATTAGTTTTTATGGTTCTTGTTATTTTAGGTATTTTTACATATTTTTAAGGGATTTTAGGGTTATTAGAGATTTTATGGGCATTTTGGGTTTGGAGGGTTTTTATGATATTTGTGGTTTTTTGTGTTTTAAATATTTTTATGAGTTTTAGGGTATTTTAATTTTTTTTGTGTGTTAAAAAATTTTTAGGTGTTTAAAGGGTGTTTAGAGTTTTTCGGTTGATTTTTTCGGGGTTTTCTAGATTTAAGGGTTTATGAATTTTTAGGGGTTCTATGATTTTTTGGGTTTTTTTCATTTTTTATTTTTTTAGAGGTTTTAAGTGTTTTAGTTTTTATTATATTTTTGATGGTTTATGGGTTTTTTATGTTTTTAAATATTTTTAGGGAATTTGTATAATTTTTTTGGGTTTTAGAGATTTTATAGTTTTTAGGGAATCTGTGGTGTTTTTTGGGTTTTAGGATTTTTTAGGATTTTTAGCATTATTTATGTTTTTATGGGATTTTGGTTTGAATAATTTTTATGGGTTTATTTGGATTATTCAGGGGTTTTAGTGTTATTTACGTTTTAGGGGGTTTTATGGCCTATTTTTCAAATTATTGTTTTTCGGGAATTTAGGGATATTATGTGGATTTTTTTGTTTTATGATATTTTATGTTTTTTTAGTTTTTAAGGTATTTATGGTTTTTTATAGTTTTTAATGTTTTTAGTGGTTTAAATCATTTTTAGAGATGTGTATTTAATGGTTTTAGGCTTCTTATATTTTTTGACATTTTTAGGGTATTTTGGATTTTTATTGGTTTTAGGTTTTATATGGAGTTTTTGGGGTTTTAGTGTTTTTAAGGGTTTTATGGATTTTTTGGGGTTTAAGGTGTTTTTTTTCATTTTTTAGGGTTTTAAATTACTTTTAGATTATTTAAAATTTTAGGGTCTAATGGGTTTTTAGGTTTTTCAGGGTTTTTATTGAATATGAGGGTTTTAAGGTTTTTATTAGTTTTATGGTTTTTAGGGGTTTTAAGGGTCTTTTAGGGGTTTTAGAATTTTTTAGGTCTGTATGGGTTGTACTTTTTTTTAGTATTTTAATTTATTTATATAGGATTTCAAGGATTTTAGATATATTTACATTTTTTGGATTTTTGGGATATTTAGGCTTTTATGGGTTTTTTTTGGATTTTTTAGGGAGTTTTAGGGTTTTAGGGTTTTAGAATTTTTAGGTTTTTTGGGGTTTTAAGTATTATTAGATTTTTAAGGTTTTTAGAATTTTGGGGTTTTAAAATTTTTAGGGATATTTAGGAATTTTTAATGATTTTGTGGGTTTTCAACAATTTTAGTGTTTTTTTGGGTTTTAGAATTTTTAGTGTTTTTATGGTTTTTTAAAGGTTTTAGGGTTTTTTATTATTTTTAGGGTTTTGAATGGTTTTTTTTATTTTTTTTATTTTTTTAGGGGTTTAAAGGGATTTTAGTGTTTTTTACATGGTTTTTATGATTTTTATGGTTTTTAGAGGTATTATGGTTTTTAGGGTTATTCGGGTTTTTAGTGTTTATAGGGGAATTTAGGGGTTTTAGTGTTATTTAGGATTTTTGAGGTTTTATGTTTTTTGGTTATTATGGTTTTAAGGGGTTTTCATGGTTTTTAGGTATTTTTAGTGTATTTTTAGTTTTTTTTTGTTTTTAGGGATTTTGATGATTTTAGGGTTTGTATTGTTTTTTTGTTTTTCTGAGATTTTTTGAGGATTTAATGTTTTTAGAGTTTTTTAATGTTTCAAGGGTTTAAAGGGTTTTATGTTTTTTTTTGTATTTAGGGTCTTTTAGGGTTTTATAGTTTTTTGTGTTTTTATGGTTTTTAAGAGTTTTAATGGGTTTTTACGGTTTTAGGTTTTTTAGAGGGTTTTACGGTCTTTTAGGGATTTTAGTGTTTTTAGGTTTTTTGTGGTTTTATGTTTTTTAGGTTTTTAAGGTTTTCTTAGGGCCATTTAGGGTTTTTAGGATTTTTTACATTTTTTATTATTTTGTGGTTATTTTGGGTTTCTTAGGATTTTGAGGGTTTTTGGGTTTCTTAGTGTTTTAGGTTTTTAATGTTTTTTAGGTTCCTAGGTGTTTTAATTGTTTTAAAGTTTTTAAGGTTTTCTTATGGGTTTCAGGATTTTTTTAATTTTTTACATTCATATGGATTTGTAAGGCTTTTTATGATTTTACTGGGTTTTTTGTGGTTTTAGGGATGTTGATATTTTTTAGGTGTTTTTCAATTTTTTTACGTTTTTAATGATTTTTTGGGTTTAAAGGGTTTTTAGAGTTTTTAGTATCTTTTATAATTTTTTTGGTTATTAATGATTTTATTTATTTTTATGGGTTTTAATAATTCTAGAGGTTTTATGCATTTTTAGGTTTTTAGGAGTTTTATGTGTTTTAATTTTTTAATGTTTTATGAATTTTTTTTTGGTTTTCATGGTTTTTATGTTTTTAGGGATTTTAGGATTTTTAGGATTTTTAGTTTTTTAGATGTTTTTCGGATTTTTGGGGTTTTATGTATTTTTTTGAGTTTTTATGGTTTTATGGTCTTTTTCAGTTTTTAAAAATTATAGGGGTTTAAAGGGTTTTTAGAGTTTTATTGGGTTTTGGGGGTTTTTTATTTTTTACGGTTTTATGGTTTTAGGGGCTTTAGGGTTTTTAGAGTCCATTTGGGGTTTTTAGGTTTTTTAGGGGATTTGGTTTTTAGGGCTATTAACTGTTTTATGTTTCTAAAATTTTCATAGGGGTTTTTAATGTTTTTATGTGTTTTAACGTTTTTTTGGATTTCTAAGGATCTTTATGATTTTATGGGTTTTAGGGAATTTTTTTGTTTTTTATACATTTTTATGGTTTTTAGGGTTTTTAGGTTTTTGTGTGTTTAGGTTTTATTAGGTTTTTTAGCGATTTACGGGATTCTATGTATTTATGAAATTTTAGGTTTATTTTTAATTTTATTGTTTTTAGGGTTTTATAGATTCTTTTGGTTTGTAGGGTTTTTAGGGTTTTAGGGTTGTCAAGATTTTTTTGGTTTCTTATGTGTTTTTTAGTTTATTTAAGGTTATTTAGAGATATTAGACTTTTTAAAGGTTTAAAAGGGTTTTAAGAGTTTTTAATTTTCTTTTAGGGTATTTATTTTTTTGGTTTTCTTAAGGGTATTAGGAGTTTTATGGGTTTTAGGGATATTTTGGGTCTTTAGGGGTTTTGGGGTAACAACTATTTTTAGTATTTTTATGTGATTTATGTGTTTCTTGGATTTTAAGGTTTACTTAGGGTTTTTAGGATTTTTTACAATTTTAGGGATTTGGGGGGAATTTTTATGGTATTTATTTTTTAGGGTTTTTTGGGATTTTGATAGGTTTTTTTGTTTTTAGGGTTTTAGAAATTTTATCTATTTATGCTTGTTTAGGTTTTATGTTTTTTTATAATTTTAAGGTTTTATTATAGTTTTTAAATTTTTTAGTATTTTTTACCTTATTATTATTTTTTTGGAATTTTTAGGATTTTTATATATTTTTAGGGTTTTGGGGGTTTTTTGGTTTTTTTGGTTTTTTTGGTTTTTTTGGTTTATATGGTTTGTAGGGGATTTTTTTTGAGTTTTAGGGTTTTTTTGGTGTTTTGTGTTCTTTAAAAATTTTAATCGGTAAAGGGGTTATAATATATTTAGTTTTTTTGGATTTTATGTGTTTTTAGGTTTTTTAATGTTTTATGGTTTTATTGGTTTTTATGGATTTTATGTTTTTCATTGTTTTTAGGGTTTTTGGTGTTTTTAGAATTTTTGGTGTTTTAAGTGTTTTTTGGATTTTAATTGTTTTCTTAGGGATTTTAAAAATTTATCGATTTTTATTTTTTTAGGGATTTTTAGGGTCTTCAGTGATTTTATGGGTTTCTAGGGATTTGATAGTTTTATGGTGTTTTATAGTATTTAGGGTTTTTCATTTTTCAGTTTTTTAGGGTTTCAAAGTGTTTCTAGGTTTTTTTGATTTTCTTATGTTTTTTCTTGAATTTTTTCATTTTAGTGATTTTTAGAGATTTTTTATGTTTTTTATTAATTTTTAGTGTTATTTGGGATTTTGAGGGCTTTTTTAGTTTTTATGGTTTTGTGTTTTTAGAGGGAGATTTTTAAACTTTTTAGCTGTTTTAGGGGTTTTAGATTTTTTTTAATGTGATTTAGGGTTTAAGGTGTTTTTCTGTTTTTTGGGTTAATGGGTTTTTGAAAGTTTTGGTTTTTTATGGTTTTTATGGGTTTTATGGTTTTTGGAGTTTTAGGGATTTCAGGGTCCTTTTAGATTTTTAGGGGTTTTAGATAATATTTTGATTTTAGGGGTTTTTAGTGTTTTTTGGTTTTTATGATTTTCTTTGAGTATGTCAAGGTTTTATGGTTCTTTATATTTTTATTGATTTTCAGGGATTTTGTGCTTATTTTGTGTTTTTAGGTTGTTTATGAATTTTGAGGGGTTTTAGGATTTTTTAAAAAATTTAGGGGTTTTAGCGTTTTTATTGTTTTTTGCGGTTTTATTTGTTTTAATGTTCGTAAGGTTTTCTTAGGGTGTTTTCACGGTTTTTATGATATTTTATATTTTTATGGATTTTTTAAAATTTTATATGGTTTTTAGGGTTTTTTCATATTTTGAGTATTTTAAGGGGTGTTTCGGTTTTTAGGGTTTTTAAGGTTTTTTTCGGGATTTTAGGGGTTTTTTATTTATTTGGGTTTTTAAGGTATGTTAGATTTTTTAACAATTTTAGGGGTATAAGTGTTTTTTTATTTTTTAGTGTTTTATTTGGTTTCTAGGTGTTTTGAAGGTTGGTGGTGGGGTTATGGTTTTGAGGGGTCTTAGTGTCTTTTTAGTCGTTTATAGGGGTTTTAGAATTTTTTAGGTAATTTAGGGTTTTTAAGTGTTTTTACGGTTTTTAGGGTTTTTGATTAGTGTTCATGATTTTTAAGGTTTTTTACATTTTAAGGACTTTATGGATTTTTTATGTTTTTATGGTATTTTTGGGTTCTTTGGTATTTTGAGGGCTTTTAGGGTTTTTACGTGTTTTAGGGTTTTCAGGGGTTTTATTTAATTTTTGGGTTTTTAAGAGTTTTAATTGTTTTTAGGTTTTCAATATTTTCTTATGTAATTTAGGGTCATAATTGTTTTAATTGTTATTATGGTTTTATGATTTTTTATGTTTTTCAGGGATTTTATTGTCTTTAGGTTATTTTATGTGATTTAAGGGCTTTTTATGATATTTTAGGGGTTTTTGAATTATTAGGATTTTTTTGGGTTTTAATATTTTTAGGTTTTTAATGTTTTCATGTGGTTTTTCTGGGATTTAGGGGATTTTATGTTTTTATGAATTTATAGTGTTTTTAAATATATTTATAGTTTTTATGGTTTTTAGAAATTTTGAAGGGTTTTATGGCTTTTTAGGTATTTAGTGTTTTAGTGTTTTTAGGGTTAATAGTGTTTTTAGGCTTTAGGGGAATTAAGTGTCTTGAAGTTTTAAATGTTTTCTTAAGGTTATTCAGGGTTTTGAGTGTTTTTTACATTTTTTAGATATTTATATTTTTTAGGATTTTTATGGGGTTTAAGAATTTTTTTTGATTTGGAGGGTTTTGAGGGGTTTGGGGGGTTTTATTGTTGTTATGGTTCTTCGGTTCATTGGGATTTTTTTAGTTTTTAGGGTTTTATGGTTTTTTGTAGTTTTTAAATCTTTTTAGGGTTTTAAAGGGTTTTTATAATTTTTCTTGTTTTTAGGGGTTTTATTGGTTTTTAGGGGTTTTAAAGGTTTTTAGTGGTCTTTTATGGGTTTTAGCTGGTTTAGGGTTTTAAGGTCTTTTATAATATTTAGGGTTTTATTATTTTTTTGGGTTTAAGAGTTTTTATTTTCTAAGGAATTCATTAATTACTTCAAGGTTTTGAGGGTTTTTTATGATTTTAGTGACTTTTAGGAGATTTTTGATTTTTATGGCTTTTAGGGTTTGAAATGTTTTTATGTTTTTGGGGGGTTTTTTACGGTTTTTATGTTTTTAGGGGTTTTATGTTTTTTGAAGTTTTTCTTAGGATTTTTTATGTTTTTTCTGTTTATTATGATTTAAGGATTTTTTTGGTTGGTTTCAGATTTTTATGGTTTCTTAGGGTTTTTGGGATTTCGAGGGGTTTTAGGGTTTTAAGTTTTTTTTTTGGTTTTTAGGGGTTATTTGTGTTTTTAGGGTTTTAAGGGTTTTTAGAGGTTTTTAATATTTTTAGGGGTTAAAAGGGATTGTAGAGATGTTAGTGGTTTTTAGTGTTTTTATGCATATGTATGGTTTTTAAGGTTTTAATTGGCTTAATGATTTTCACATTTTTAGGGCTTTAGGGTTTTATGTGTTTTAATGTTTTTAAGTGTTTTTTGGTTTTTAATTTTATCATATATTTTCTATGGTTTTTAGAGATTTTTATGTTTTTATGTGTTTTCAAGGATTTTTAGAATTTTTATGGTTTTAGATCATTTTAATGGATATTGTGGGTTTTAGATATTTTTGGGGGTTTTAGGGTTTTTTCGAATTTTTTAGGTTTTTAGTATTTTTTGAATTTTTTATTTTTTTATATTGTTTAGATTTTTTAATATTTTTAGGGGTTTATAAGGTTTTTAGATTTTTCAGTGGGTTTTTAGGATATTTATGGGGTTTAAGGGTTTTCTAAGGTTTTTATGGTTTTTTATGATTTGAAGAGTTTTTAGTTTTTTGGGGGAATTCCAAGGTTTTTAGGGTCCTTTATGTTTTTTGGGTCTATTTGGTGTTTTATGGTTCTTTTGTTATTTAGGGTTTTAATTTTTTTAATTGGTATTTATAATTTTTAGGGGTTTAAAATGTTATTGTTGTTTTAGTGGGTTTTTAGGCTTTTAGTGTTTTAAAGGATTTTAGGCGTTTTTATGGTTTTTAGTGGTTTTACAGTTTTTAGTGGTTTTCAACATTTTTAATGTATTTAGGTTATTATGTCTTTAGATTTTTGGAGTTATTTATTTTTATTTAGTTTTTTCATGTATTTTAGGGTTTTTATCAATTTTTGGTATTTTTAGTGGTTTTTTTGGGATTTTTATCTATTTTAGGGATTTTTAGGGTTTTATGGTTTTTAGGGGTTTATGATTTTAATATTTTTTATAGTTTTAGGGGTTTTTAGTTTTTAGGGTTTTTAATTTTATTTATATTTTTTCAACATTTTTCAGGGTTTGAAGGGTTTTTATAGTTTTTATCAGTTTTAGAGTTTTTATGTGTTTTTATGGTTTTTAAGGATTATTATGGTTTTTAGGGTTTTAAAAGTATTTTATGGTTTTTATAATTTTTTAGTTATTTTTGGGTTTACGGGGTTTTATGTTTTCGTGGTTTTCTTATGTATTTTTTGGGGTTTTAGGGGTTTTTTATGTTTTAATGATTATAATAATTTTTTGTGTTCTTTGGGATTTCGAAGGTTTTTATGGGGTATTAAGGTCTGTAGTGTTTTTAGTGGGTTTATGGGTTTTAATTGTATTTTTCTTTTTAAGGTTTTATTTGTGTTTTTTGAGGATCATGGAACACATGGGAATTGAGGGATTGAAGGTAGAATTGATGAGGAAGTATAAATGTGCATGATTTCACAAGTCCTTTGTGGGGAGTTGTTGGCCCAATGACATGGGAGAGGACGAAGATATTGAAAAGGGGCTTAAATGGGTTAATCATGGAAATTTAATGGGTGGCCAAATAAACTTTCTTGGGGGAATAATTAGGGAATTTATTTATATTAATTAATGCCCAAATATTCTTTTAAAGACCCATCCCATAATGTTCTATTAATTCAAGTCCACCTCACTATGGAATTGTCAATGTCAAAAGTGGGGGGATAGTTTTCTTTACATTCCAAAAGGGTGTTCAATATGTTCATCAACATCTTGGGCATGTTCCCTAAATTAAAAAAATATTATTTAGTAATTTTTATATGTTGAAACTTGGTGTTAGGATTTTTTATCACGTGTTGGCTACAAATAGAAACCCCTTGTACTCCATGAACATCATGAATGAAGGAAACGTTATTATTGTGAGTTCTGCTTGCAACATTTATGTTATTTCATATTTATCAAATTATCAAAGTATTGGTCATCCATTTGGTTTATTATGACTAGAGTTATTAAATAAAATTTTTATTTGGGTTTTACTTTTACCAAATCTATCATTTCATACTTATTTCAGCTATTTATAACCCTTCTCACTTGTTTTCTTGCGGCGATCCACGTGCTCAATACACAAACATTGACCAAGATTCCTAGAAAACTTCATAATACGTCCTAGATCACGTATTATAGGTTTTCATGTCTTTTAATGTTTATTAATTTTTAGGGTTTTTAGGATTTTTATTCTTTATTTTATTTTATTTTCTATTATGAAGGATTTTTGGGTTTTCATAGTTTCTTGGGTTTTTTGTATTTTTTTGGTTTTTAGGATCTTTTTTTGAGATTTTTAGAGATTTTAATGTTTTTAGAGTATGTTAAAATTTGTATGGGTTTAAAGGGGTTTCATAGGTTTTAGTCTTTATTTATGATTTTTATGGACGTTTAGGGTTTTTTAATGTTTTATGGGATTTTAACGTTTAATGGGATTTTAAGGTAATTTAGGATGTTTTACGGTTTTTGGTTTTTCAGGGGATTTAAATGCATTTATAGTTTTATGGTTTGGATAGTTTTTTTTGTTTATAGGTGGTTTTATATTTTTGGGAATTTTTTTGGGATTTTTAGGATTTTATGGTTTTTAGGGTTTTTATGGATTCCGAGGGGTTTTAGGGGATTTATTGTTTTAGGGTATTTATGGTTTGTTTTGATACATGTGGAATTTTTCAGTATTTTAGGGTTTTTACGATTCTATATATATTTTAAATATTTTTAGCGGTTTAAATAGTTTTTAGTGTTTGTATTAGTTTTTAGGGTTTTTTGTGGTTTTTATGGTTTTTAGGGGTCTTACGGATTTTAGGGTTTTTATTTTTTAGGGGTTCTGAGTTTTTGTAATTTTTTATGGTTTTATTAGGTTTTTCCTAGTTTTTTATGGTCTTATATGTTTTTTAGATTTTAGTGGTTTTAAATATTTTTATGGGATTTTTTTGTTTCTAGGGATTTTGAGGGTTTTTAGGGGTTGTAATGTTTTTTGTGTTTTTTAAGGTTTTTAAATGTTTAAGGGGTTTTTAGAGTTTATATCTGTTTTAAGGGTTTTTAGGGGGGTTTAGAGTTTTTATATTTTTTCAGGTTTTTTAATATTTTTTAGGGTTTTATAATTTTTATTGGTTTTATATTTTTAAATTTATTTTAGGTTTTCTGGTTCTGGTAGGTTATTTTACAATTTTTAGGATTTTTATGTTTTTATTTAATTATTAAAGAATTTTTAGCGTTTTTATAGTTTTTAAGTTTTTTAAGGATTTGGGGTGGTTTTTTTGGGTTTTATGGATTTTAGGAGATTTTTCATTTTTATGTTTTTAGGTGTTTTATGTGTTCTTTGGTTTTTAAGTTTTTCATAGGGGGTTTCCGGGTTTTTATGATTTTTTCCATTTTTATGGATTGTTAGGTTCTTTTTATGATTTTTACTATTTTTTTGAATTTTTAGGGGTTTATGGGGTTTGAAGGTATTTTTGGGGTATTAGGTTTTTTTATTATTTTAGGATTTATAAGGTTTTTAGAGTTATTTTTATATTTTTAGGGGTTTAAATGGTTTTGTAGTTTTTAGTGGGTTTTCAGGGTTTTAGCTGTTATGGTTTTTATTTTTTTTATGTTTTTTGTGGGTTTAGGGTTTTTAAGGGTTTTATGTATTTTTTTGGTTTTTATAGTTTTTAGGGGTTTTAGTGTTTTAATGGTTTTTTTAATTTTTTTATTTTTAGTTATTTTTAGGGTTGTTATGGTTTTTATAGTTTTTATAGATTTAGGGATTTTGATGTTTTAGGGATTTTAGGGTTTTTAGGTTTTATAGGTTTTTTTTGTTTTTTTGTATTTTTTTGTCAGTTAGGTTTTTTAATTTTTTTAGAGTTGTTTCTATTTTTAGGGTTTTAAATGGATTTTAGTGTTTTTTTTATTTTATAGGGTTTTTATTCATTTTTAAATCTTTTAGCGGTTTTAAATTTTTTTAGGGTTCTAGGGTTTTTAGGGTTTTTAGGGTTTGATGGTGTTTTAGGATTTTAGATTTTTTAGTGTTTTCAAGAGTTTTTTGGTTTTAAGGATTTCTCAATGATTTTTAGTGTTTCATGGGTATTTTATTCTTTTAGGGAGTTTTAGTGATTTTCAGTTGTTATGTTTTTAGGGTTTTAGAATATTGAGGGGTTTTTGTGTTTTATATTTTCATTGGGATTTTGGTTTTGTTTAATTTTTTAGGATTTTTTGGGTTTTTATATTTTTAACCATTTTTAGGGATTTAAAGGGGTTTAGAGTATTTAATGGTGTTTCGGTTTTTTTGGGTATTAAGGGTTTTGTATGGTTTTATTGTTTTTTTAGGTTTTTACGGGGGTTTAAGTGATTTTAGGTTTTTATGTTTTACTTTGGGGATTTCAATTTTTTCAACTATTTCTGAATTTTTCATGATTTTTGAGTATTATTATGGTTTTGGGGGATATTGAAGGTTTTTTTGGGTTCATAGGATTTGGGGGGTTTAGGGTTTTTAATTTTTAAGGGTTTTTATGGTTTATTAGAGTTCTTTAATGTTTTTAAGAGTTTAAAGGGTTTCAATAGTTTTTAGTTGTTTGGGGTTTTATGTTATTCTTTTGATTTTATGGTTTTTAATGGTTTTATGGCTTTTATGGGTTATAAGATTTTTTTAGAGTTCATAATTTTTTTTAGTTTAAGGGGTTTTACGTGGTTTATGTTGTTTTCACAGTTTTTAGGTTTGTTAGTTTTTTTTGGGATTTTTGGATATTTTTTGGATTTTTATGGTTTTTAGGGTTTTTTATAATTTTGATAGGTTTTAGGGTTTTTAGAGTTTTAGGGTTTTTTGGGTTTTTGTAAATTTTTATATTTTTAGGGTTTTAATGTTTTTTTAGTTTGTTATGGTTTTATTAGGGTTTGATGAGGATCATAGAACACATGGGAATCAAGGGGTTGAAGGGAACCTTGATGAGAATGGTGGAATGCTCATGATTTCACAAGACCCGTTGTGAGGAGTTGGTGGCCCAATGACAAGTGAGTGGACCAAGAGAATGAAAGAGGCCATAAATGGGTTAATCATGGTATTCAAAGGGGGGTCTCAATAACCTTTCATTGGGGAAGAATCTAAACCTATATTTATGTTAATTAAGGCCCAACCATGCTTTTAAAGACCCATCCCATAGTTTTCAATGAATTTAAAGTTCTTCGCATCATGGAATCTTAAAAGTCAAATGTGGTGGGATAGTATTTACTTTCCAAAAGGGTTTTATACTTGTCCACTAAATTCTTGTGCATGTTCCAAATTGTTCATAAGTAAAATTTAGGCCTTTGACATGTGGAATATATGCATTAGATTATTGTATCACTATTTGGATATAATAGCTACCCCTTATACTCTTTGAACATCAGAATGAGGGTAATGTTACTATGGGGATTTTTTCATGAAAACTATGTGTTCTTGACTAATTATTTACTTATCAAAGGATTAGTCTTCCTGTGGGTTGCCTTTGGCTAGATTTACATGAGATAAGTTCTCTTTGGGTTCTACCTTGAGCAACTCTCTCCTTTCTTCCTTAACTCTACCTTTTATCGCCCTTCTCACATTTTACAGAGATCCAGGTGCTCAACACATGAACATTGAATACGGTTACAATAAATCTCCCTAGTGGTTCATGGATCACATATAATTTAGTAACAGAGTCCAATTGTAAGAAATTGGGCTTGTTGTTTTTTACCCCTTCTTTCATCTTCTTTTCTCTTTGAATCGAGCTAACATAAATTATGATCCATTTTTTTATTCACCTAAAGACTTCATTTCATCATTATTTTTGATGTACAACATATCAATCCTATAGTTGATAATCTCATATTTCTTATCCATCTTGAATCATTGAAATCAAATCTATAAAGATTAAGATACAACTGGTTCAAGTTTTATGATGAATTCTTCAATTTTAAAACCACACATGCAGAACCCCTGGTTTCAGGTAATTGACCCCTTATTTATGTATTTTAAGTATATAGAATTATTGATTTATGTTTTTGGGGTTTTATATGTGATTTGTAATGTTTTTGAGGATTTTATAGAGGTGCACGGTTTGATCACTATTAGTAGAAACTATGCAACTACTCTAAGTTACTGTAAAACTGAAATAGAGGACACTGGGGAGGTGCACAGTTTTAAAAAACCATGAAAATACCCAATAGAAACCGTGTAATAATAGATATTAGGGTATATCATGGTTAGTGAATAGTTTTTCTAACCAAGAATGAAAACTCTGTGATGTGTGTTTAGAGGTAGTGTCTCATAAACAATCAGTGTACAGTTTGCCTAACTTTTACCCCTAAATGTATACTATGATAAATTATATTCGAAAATTATGGATCTAATTTTATTTTCCTCCTAAACCACTCATTTTTTCCTAAAAATTCCATAACACAAATTCATATTACTCTTATGGAGGGGAGATAATTCCCTTGGACCTATGAAATATTCCTTGGTGAATCCAAGTGAATTAGATACACAGATTCATTGGTAAGTGCTCATTCTTCATCATTTTCCTTATATATCTTCTGCCTACCACTTTTGGAATCACGAATGTAGTTCATCGAGGAAAGATACATGTTGTGTGATGTCAATATTGATGGGATTTTATTGTTTTGATTTAAGTGAATGAGATATAAGTGGTAGTCTTGAATATTTATGGTGTTTTATTAATGTTTTTGTGTCGTAATTTGTTTTCATAGTGTTTATAGATCATAAGAGATTGAAACATATTTTCTCAAAAATTGATTTGAACCTGAGAAAAAGAATATGGATAGAGTATCTTCAAATTATTGACTGTGAATTAATGTATACTATGGGTAAAGGGTACTTTTTGGGGGAATGAAATAAGTAGAAAGTCAAATAGTCAGCTGGAAAAAGTGTCTTCAGATCAATGGAAGATAATGTTCATGAATATAGACATGCACTTGGATTGTGAAGATTATGGTAGTGTAGATGTTTTCTCTACAGTTTATTTTGTTTCTGATTTGGTAAATAAGGATAAATAGGACCATTCATCTATTTCTGAATGTGTTTCTATGAGGTAAAAATCAATGATAGGGAGGCCATTGAGAGATGGAATCTTGATAGAAGATCATTGTTGTGGTTTTGAGATCAGATGATCTTAAATTTTAATTTTCCATAAAAAATCCTTAATGATTATCATTATTTGAAATGGTTTTTTCATCCTGGAACAAAAAATATTTATAAAGAGATAAAATCCAAAAAATTTTGGGCTATCATGAAAAGAAAGGTGGATGATTTTGTTTTGAGATGACTCGCTTATCGCCAGTTTGAGGAAGAGGACCAACAACCGATGGTTATAATATAGTCTTTACCGATTCTCGTATGGAAATTGGAGTATATAGATATGGATTTTGAAAAAGTTCTACCGAGGATGGTTTAGAAACACGATTCCATTTGGGTGATAGTGGATCGGCTCACAAAGTCATCACATTTAATCCTTATTCATTAATCGAATATGGTATCGGTTTTGTCAAAATTCTATATATAATAAGTTGTAAAGAGAAATAATGTTTTATTGTCGATTGTATCTGACAGAGACCCAAGATATATGTATTATATTTTGCAGTATTTATAGTAATAACATGGGTCTCAGTTGACTTTGAGTATAGTGTATCATCCTAAAATGAATGTAAAATCCAATAAGGATGATCCAAACATTAGAGGACAAGAATAAGGCTTGTGTAATCAATTTTGGTGTCTCATGGGAGGATCACATACCATTAGTGGAGTTCTCATACAACAATAATTATCATGCCTAAATACATATGGCTCATTTTGAATCATTTTATGGGAATTGTTGTCTATCTCCTCTTTTTTGGGTGGAAATATTTGATATTTTACTAGTTAGATCAAGCCTTATGAAAGAGAAAATGGAGAATATTTTTTTTTAATCTAAAAGAGGATGGTGGAAGAATAGAATAATCATAAATTTTATGTATTTCATCATCAAAGGCCGTTGTCATTTGAGGCGAGTGATCATGTGTTCATGAGAATCACTCCAAAGGATTATAATCATTTTTTGGAGAAGAAGTGTAAGTTATATCCTCGATACATAGGTTATTTTTTGATACTTGAATGAGTGAGTATGGTGGAATACCAGTTGTATTTTCCACCAAGGATTAGTTTAGTGAATAATGTGTTTCATGTATCTCAATTGAATAAGTTTCAACCTGAACCTAACTATGAGATTCAATGGAATCACATTGACATAGAGATAGATTCAATGGTGATTCACGGGCCATTAAAGATTCTATATTGGAAAGATAAAGTCTTTCATGGGAAAAGAATTTGTCCTGTGAAGGTTTTATGGAAACATGGTTGAATTTTTTGAGAAACATAGGGAGTTAAAATTCAATAATGGAGAAATTTATAGAACTATTTAGGGAAAACCCTAGTTTTTAAATTTCCATGGATGGAAAGACCAATTATGGGTATAGTGTAACACCCCTAGTTTTAGGAACTTGAACCTTTATTTATTTATTTTATTTTTATAAAATGTTTTGATTACGTTTCAAGATGTTTAAAGGATCTTTTGCATGTTTTTGAATCTTTTCTAAATGAATAAATTTTTATCACAGTTTGAAGAAACCAAGCCACAATTCTAGGAAAAAGTGTAACTAAAATAGTGTACATTAGGGTGGTGCACAGTTAGGTGTAGGGCTTGGCCAAACCATGCAGATTCCCTGTAAAAACCATGTAACTCCAGACAGTGGGGTATAACAAAGTTGGAACATGGTTTGTCTGTGTGATCCAAAAATCCTAGGTGTATTTGGAGGCAGTGGCTCATGCATGGTTACTGCATGATTTTCCATACTGTGTACCCAAACTATGCACTGTGGAAAATAATATTTGAAAATTTTGGAACTAATATGATTTACCTTACAAACCACTCATTCTCCCCATACACATGACATAACACGAATTCCACTTCCTCCCCAGGTAATGGAGACAATCTCTTTCGATTCAGGATTGATTCCTATAGTAATCCAAGTGTGTTGGAGACTCAAATTCGTTGGTATATTCTCATGCTAAATGATTTTCCTTAGATCTATTCCTCTTCACTCTTTCTGAATAATGCATCTAGTTAATTAGTGATATTTCCAAGTTATGTATTGTCAATATTGATGGGATATGATTCTTTTGACTGATGTTATTGAGATCTATGTTGGAATATTGATGATTCAAGCATGTTTGATAAAGTTGTTATGTCGTTCTTCCTTTTCACCTATGTTTGAGAGGTAGGTGGATTCTCTCTTAAATCCTCTTGATTAGAAAATGAGGTCTCGATTTTAAATTGATTTAATTTCTTTAATTTATTTTTTTTAAAATCATGGTTTGATGTGATGGAATTATAATTTTAATTATGGTTTTGGGAATCATGGTAATTAGAACTATTTTTTAGAAAATGGTTGTATATAATTTTAAAATGGAGATTTTAAAATAATGGTTGGTTAATTAAAGTAAATTATTTTTCAAATTATATTACTGAAATAGTTTCATATGATTTGGCCATTACAGTTGGGCATGACTTAAATGGGATAAATAACCGAGTGTATTCTTACAACAGAGTGTGTGATGTCCATATTCATTTCCCATAAAATTTTATTTCCCGATTCTTAAATGGGGTATGTGAGTAACACCAATGAAACATACATTACTTTGTTTTTGAGGGTTGTACAAGAACAATTTAGAAGAATAAATGTGGGGATGGATAAATTTCAATCCCCTTCCAATTATAGATCCCCACCAAGGAGGAGGTTCACTAAAGAAGAGGAAGAGTACATCAACTTTAAGGAGGAAAAAAATCAGAGAAAGAAACCACCATGGAGGAAAACCAATGATATTTAAGGATTAAAGTTTAGGATACCATCATTCCAAGGTAATAATGATCTTGAAACATACTTGTAATGGGGAAAAAGTTATAGAATATTTTTTATGTGATGAATATTTAGAGGAAAATAATGTGAAGTCATAAACTATGGAATTCAATAACAATGATAGTATTTTATGGGACCAACTATAAGTTAGTCGATGAAAAATAAGAGAAATACCCATCCACACTTGGAATGAGATAAAAATGGTAATGCGTAATAGGTTTTATTTCTATCCACTATTATCATGATTTGTTATTCAAGATGCAGGGTTAGATATATGAAGTGATGAGTTCCAAGGAGTATAATAAAGAGATGTAGATCATCATTATTCAGACTAATATTGATGAGGAGACAGAGCCCATCTTGGAAAGGTTTGTGAATAGCCTCGACCATGACATTTAGGACAAAGTGAACATATACCACTATTTGGATATAGATGATCTTTTTCATAGGGATACTAAAGAGGAGAGGAATTTAATGAAAATAAGGATTATTCTTATATACTATAGGAAGGATTATAAATCCACTTTCATGGTCAAGGATTCCAAACCACATTAAAATTTAAGGGAACAAAAAAAAGGATACAAAGGAGGTGATAAAACTAGAATCATTTTTTCAAGAATCAAAATGTAAACTGAAGGGTAAGGTTTTTCCCAAATCACATGATATCAAATGATTTAAATTTCAAGGATTCGGAAAAATATTCTAAAATTTACAAAACAAAAGAACCATGATTATTTTCAATGATGAATATTTTTTACTGCTATATCAAAAGAAGATGAATCTCTACCACTTAATGAGTGTTCAGATGCGGAAATAGAGAGCCTCATTCTCGAAAAAATGCTTGTTGCAAGGTGTTATTTGAGTGTTCAACCTAATGGAGAACATGGAAATGATAAAATAGAGCAAATTATTCATACTATATGCTTCATCAAAGATAAGGTATGTTGTATGATCATTGATGGGGGTAGATTCAGAAATGTATAAAGTGGTTTAATGGTTTCTAAATTGGATTTAGCTACAATCAAACATCCTAGTACTTATAGATTATAATAGTTAAATAATAGTGGGGGTGTTAATGTGATTAAAAATGAATAAGTTCCATTTTCTATTGGTATGTATTAAGACAAGGTGATGTGTGATTTTTTTCCCATGCATGTGGGTTATAAATTATTGGTCATTCCTTGGAAAGTTGATAGGAAGGTCACACATGATGGATGCACCAAACACTACTATTTTGAGTACAATATAAGGATGGTTATACTTATAACCTTGAGTATGTTACAATATTATAAAGACCAAGTTAGTATTTAGAGATATTATTAAACTATAGAAAAATAAAATAGGGGAAAAAATAAAGAAAATTGAAAAATCAAGAGTGAAAAAATAGTGATGAGTGACATCAAAATAAATGAGGTAAATAAAAGTGTTGAAAAAGAGAGATAATAAGAGTGGAAACATACATGTTAAGGTAAAAGTGAGTTTCTTCCGGAAAAAGAGAGATATAGAGAGTTTGATAGGGGGATAATACTCTCATTATTATATGAAAGGGGTAATTTTTTACTACTATCTCTCTTAACCCATGAATGCCTTGTTGTGTTTTTTTATTATAGGAATATGGTGATCAATAAAGGACGTTTTGGAAGAGAGTTTCATTTGATCACATTATTTTGGAATGTAATATCCTATTAAAATGGAGGTTCCCAAAGAAATGGAAATTAAAAATATATCAATAAGGAGATGGAACTTTACAATTATTAAAGAAGATAAATGAAAATACTTTTAAGATTGAGTTTCCTGAGAGGTGTGGAAATGTAAGAGTCACCATAAATGTTGTTGATGTTTATCACATTGAATATTTAAATTCAAAGATGAATCCTTTTGAGGAGGGGGGTGATGAGGATCATGGAACAAATGGGTATCGAGGGTTTGAAAGAGAACTTGATGAGAATGGTGGAGTGAACTTGATTACATAAGATATGTTGTGAGAATTTGGTGGCCTAATGATAAGGGATAATGTTAAAATACTGAAGGAGCCCTTAAATGGTTTAATAATGGAATTAGAAGGGGGTATCAGTCTTACAACCCCATATCTCAAAATATTTTTCAATTATGGGAGATAGATAATGACCCTCGAGTCCCGCCTCCAGTAGACCCCATGTTGGTGACTATCATCGAGGGTATACAAATCTCTTGTATGTGAGGAATTATCCTATATAATATTAATATGATAATGAGATAAGTTAAATAATAAAAAATAAACTCTATGAAATAATATAAATGAAATCCAAAACCATCTCACATTAATTTATAAATAAAACTGATTGAAATAAAATTCTCTAAGGTAAATACCGAAAATAAAAACCAGAGTAGCGACACATCAACTATCCCAAGGTATGGGCTAGTAATGTCCAGAATAGTCCATGATGTTCTCTAGAAAAACTGAAAATAGTTATATATATATAGGGTGAGCATACAAGTATCCTCTATAGTAAAACCAAAGTCTATCGTGCACATGTGAAAAGAACATACTAATGCACTCGTGAGAAAAATTTCTGAACTAAGAAGAACCTATACATATATACTAACCAAAAAACAAAACTCACAAAGGTTCAATAACCAAATAATCTATACCATTATAATAATATAATATGAATCATATCAATAACAGGGTACCCCATACCACTTTCCCACTGATTTCCACTCTCACACCACAACAATGTACGTGTTGGTGCTCCCACCTCTTCCAAGTCACATCACATCACATCACATCCTTCATAAAGACACATAGTCCATCACATCACATCCCATCACATCTCACCCATAGAAACCTGGGCCATCACATCACATAGCCAGATTTGTAGGGTATCATGAATATAAAGGAAATCACCCTTGGGTCCTCCTCCACCATGGATAACCCCCACCATAAGCCATCTCATCACATCTCGCCCGAATACACATGGGATATCACATATCATTACAACACATCTCAAAAATTGAAATTTTAACTTATGTACATCACAAGATATGCATTTAACAAACTCCTATAAGAGTGAATGGGTAAGAGAGGGTAGTAATCCATCCATCCTCCTGTTAGGATGTTAGAAAAAACGCCTCCAAAATATATAAGTATATGGGTGTCAGAACATAGTTCTTGATGTGGGTGGGGCACATGTAGAACTCCTAGGGAATATAAAAGGGTATATATATATATAGTATCAAATTTATAATACTCATCATATGGGTTCACATCCATGTCACTAACCATATCACAACATCACCTCATTACCTAATATCCTTTTAAACATCTGTTGCCACTTCTAAATGCACAACACCAAATAGCAATACATAATACACATTCCATAATCTAAAACCCCTTCAAATTAATCCATTTTACATTTTTCACATTATAATGAAATTTCATTCCAAAACCCAATTCATTCTATTTTTTTCATCCTATTTAATTTCTCATCTACCAATAACCACATTAACTATACTTTCCTTGATAATTTCAATCATTCATTATCCACTCCAACCCATGCCATTATAATTTAACCTCATAGTTGAATTTCATTATTAATTGAGAATCTATCAAAACACAACCAATTCTCATCGCATCTGCCTCATATCACAACCATACATCACACACATAACAATTTTAGATTTAGTAAAATGGGTATTTCATCACATTTCACTTATTTTTTTAAGTTAATTCTCACATATTCCATAAATACCATGGAAACCATTTTATTAAAAAAATAAGTTATTGAACCGTTCTACTTTAAGTGATTACATACAATGAAAATAATCAATGTTCCACAACACATATCAAATAAGAATAAACAAAGTATCTTAACCTATATGAGTTTTAGTAAGGCTTCAAAAATGTATAATCTTTTAAATAATATTACAAAACAAGAAAAACTTGTGATATCTTTATTTTTTTTGGAAAATAATAATAATTAAATTCACATGATTATAAATTTCTCTCTCCATGATAATCATTATGTTATCTACATTAACACAAAATGTTCTAATAAGGATAACAATTATCTATGCCTGAGAAAATAATTTATATTTAAACTATTATCCATAACCTGAAGAAATCATATAAAATATAGGAAAAATTCATTCATTCGCCATCAATTATAATCAATCATTTAATTGTCATTATAAAGCCGATTCATTCCATCTTCTCAAAAAATAAAAAATTATATCCCATCACACATTATAAATTAGAATGTAAATTAAGGATTACGTACCTCGAATAAGGGATCCATACCCTAAATTTCTACACCATAAAAATGGGGTGCACTTATAGGAGGAATCCAATTCAGGTAACTCAAACCAACTACAGCAATATGGCTACAAAATTCCCAGGAGAGAAGGTTTTGTATCCTCCCATGTCAAGAGAAAGTAAGCCCCAAAAATAGTGGAAATATAATATATAGTGAAAGATTAGATCCCTATCCACCATGATTAGATATGGTTTTAATTGGCCATTAAATTCTAAAATCATTAATTCCATGAATTTAGAACATTTAAAAGGTCTTCAAACTCTTTAAAAATTTATGGGATAATTATCCAACGTTCAAATGTAATAAAAAACCTTTAATTAAGGAATTGAAACCATTTTCATATAAAAGATGTCAAAATGTAAAATCATTAAATTTTTGAACAATTTGGAAAAATAATTCATGAGTCACCATTGGGTACTCACCGTTAGTTAAAAATGAGTACTCAAAATTAGTTCAAAAGGATTTTACACTAACGATACACCATTAGTTCAAAATGATTCAACATTTAGAGTCACAATTAGATCAAAATGAGTCACCTATAGTGAGTTAACATTATTTCAAGATGAGTCACGACTTGTGAGTCACCATTAGTTCAAAATTATTCACCACAACGAATTCACCATTAGTTAAAAATAAGTCATTTTAGGTGGGTAACCATTACTTCAAAACGAGTCACCATTTTTGAGTCACTATTTGTTCAAAACAAGTCACCATTGGTGATTCACTATTAATTCAAAATGAGTCACCACTATCGAGTCACCATTAGTTCAAAATGTGTCACCGCCAATGATTCATTGTTAGTTCAAAATGGGTCCTCGGTAGTGGGTCACCATTAGTTCAAAAACACCCCAAAAGTCTCCATGACACATAAAACATCATAATTTTTTAAACATAATGGTCAGGAAGGTCCAAGACGTTACATTAGATACCTCGCAAACTATTATCTCCCTCGATAATTAAAAACCAACCATGAAAAAAAATGAGGAAAGGTCCGAATAGATATACGTCGAGATATATCTCAAGGATATGATTACACTAGAAGAATCACCACCCACAAAACCTGTTAACACTAGTTCAAAAAATTTCTAAACTAACTGTACTTCCATGAACATAGGAATTAGGAAATTCCATCCTCCATGTCAAGATATTATCAGATATTGGTGGTACTAAATCACCACACAGGTTTGATCACATCGTAGTACAGTTCATCTCAATTAAGAATCATTTCAAACCTTTTTCATATGTTGATAATTTATTAGAAATTCCATAACACACATCACATAAATGGTAAATAAACATATCTCATAAAGCACCAAGGTCTAAATAGAACATCACAAAGCGAAACAGAGCATAGAAACACTCAAAAAAGCAAATTATTTGGAACACATTTTCATCTCATGATCCCAGGTAATATCCACCAGGCGACCATGACTACATTGTACACAAACCAATTGAATGGACTTTACTCACATAACCTTCACTTGATGGTCTTGTATCTCTACTATATTCTCCACAAATGTTTTTTCATACTCGATATCCAACCCTCCTCGGTCAATAAAACGGGAGTCATCGTGATGGTACTGAAAGATCTAGGAGATGTGGAAGATTCCATGGATCTGGTCCAGCCAAGGTAGAAGTTCCAATCAGTAATATGCCTCACCAATTCAATCCAACACCTTGAAGGGCCCAACAAACTAGGGTGAGAGATTACTCCTTTTTCGAACTCTGGTTATCACATCATGGGGAAACCTTCAAGAACATGTGGCCCCCATCCTTAAACTCCAATGGACTCCTCTTATGTTCAAAAATAGACATTTTCTAGAATTTTGAAACTTTCATCTTCTCTTGAACCAACCAAACCTTCTATACCATGCACTACACCACATCAGGTCTAAGAACAGATGACTCCCCAACCTCCAAATGACATAAAATAGAATGACATGTCCGCCCATATATAGCCTAAAAATAGTGCCTTGTAAATGGATGAGTGATATTTATTATTATAAATAAACTTAACCAAGTTTAGGTGTTATGCCCACAATCCAAATAAATATAAGACACACACCCACAACATATCCTCCAACATCTGGATAGTCCACTTTTTTCCCATCCATCTGAGAGTGGAAGGTAGTGCTAAGGTCTAACTATGTTATAAAATAATCTTGTAATCCCCTCTGAACTCATGAGGTAACAAATGTGTCCCAATATAATATAATGGACCTTAAGAATATTTTCACCCTGACCACATAATCCACATACATTTTTACCAATACATATATTATTTATGACTCATTATTTTCTAAGAAGTGAGCCAATTTTTTCAAACAATCCACAATTACCCAGATAGAATCACAACCTACGAGCTCTTGAGGTAAACCTACGATTAAATCCATCGATATGGTATCCCATTTCCAATTGGGAATATCAAAGGGATGTAATAAGCCTCTAGGAACATGATGATAAAAATTTACCTTTAGGAAAACTAGACACCATTCCACAAACTCTATCGTAGATCGTTTCTTCTCAGGCCACCAAAATGCTTTCCTCTATTTATGGTAAATCATGGAAAATACAGGGTGAACTACTAATGGTGATATATGAAACTCACAATGGAATACATTAGGAAATTATACAACAATAAACAACCCCCCAAACACCATCTAGTTCTAACCATCCTCTGACCATCCATCCTAAGCATCGTCTTGGACATCACAGTCACAAGTCTATTCCTTCTATGAGCCTCCCTACTAAGACTCCTCCACCTACCTCATAAAATATTAATGCAACATCATATGAAATAAAAACCTCTACCATCATCCACTCTTGTATCTATGTTTAGGGAATCCAACTCCTCAATTTTTCTCTAAGCATCTACAGACATCTAAACAATAACTTTCTATGAATTTATGCTCAATGTGTTGACAAAAAAATTCCCTTTTCTTGAGGTGTATGAGATATCAAAATCGTATTCCAAAAGTAACCCAATCCAACTATAATATTATAGATTCAAGTAATGCTATGAAAATTCATACCCCAAACTCATGTGATCCATGAAGACAACAAAGAGATTACCAATGAGGTAATGTTAGAACAACTTCAGTTAAAACACAACTATTTCTAAATCTACATCATGGGTGAAATAGTTATGCTCATGAGGGAATAAATTCCTAGACCCATAAGATATCATGTCCTTTTTCTTCATCAAGACACATTCCAAACCTAGATGATATGTTTCATAAAAAACCTCAAACATCACACCCTGTTCAAGAAACTAATGCACTGCATCACCGACCCACATCCCCTTAAGGTAATCAAATGATTCATATAACTGATCAGTCCAAAAAAAATCGTCCTTCAAAGGAAATGTTATATATAGGGATACAACATCATATAAATCAGGTAAAACCCATAATAAAAACCTATGAGATCAAGGATGCTATGAACCTATACCATGTTCTTAGGTATTTCCCATGAAACAATTTCCATGAAATATTATGGATCCACTAACACACCCTACTGATTCGCCACATGACCATGGAAATGTTCCTACAGTGTCTATTACTTATACCTAGAAAACCTTCTATAAAGATGGTGGTGATGAAGAACCTATGAAATAGATCTAAGATGCTCGAAACGCTTCTTCTTTGACCTTGTGTAAATCAATAAATCATCAATGAATAAGTTTTCAAATTGGTCTAGGAACTCATGAAATATTGAGTTCATAAGCCCCATGATCATGGATTGGGAATTCATAGCACCAAATGACATGAACATAAACTCAATATGCCCATACCATCATTTGGAGGTCGTCTTCTAGATATCGTCATACTTCACCATTAACTAGTGATATATAAACTATAGATTGATCTTTGAGAACCAAATAGCTCCCCTAAACTATTCAAAAAGATCATCAATCCTCATAAAATGATAGAGATTATTTATTTTCACTTGGTTTGAACTCGGATAGTCTATGCACAACCTCATACTACCATCAGACTTTTTATAGAATAAAACTAGAGCAACCCATAGCGATACACTAGGTAAAATGAAAACCATTTTCATCAGATCATCTACATGAATACTCAACTCCCACAACATAAAATGTTACATATTATAGGGAGCCATATAAAGAATAGAATCACCAGGCTATAAGTCTATCATGTAGTCAATGTCGTGTTGAGGGGTTAGAGTCATAACTTCCTTGGTGAAAATATATAGGAACTCGTTGAAAAACTTGGCAACCTGTTTTTTCCTTGTGTCTACTAATTCCATAGACAAATAAGACACCATGGAAGGAATGGGATTAAAACTCCAATTTCCCACTTATAAACCCCTCTTTCCAATGAAAACCACACACTATCCATCAATAGCTGAGAACATGACTCTCCCTCAGAAGCAATCAATAATATCACACACATAATATAATAAGCTAATGCCAAGGATGACATCATATTGTTGTATCTGAGGTAAGATAAGGAACACAAATCATTGATGTTTCTCCATCATCATTTCGTATCCCCAACAAACATCAAACAAGGTTTTATGGCCTCTAAATTGAGCAGTCAACACCTGGTGAATGGTAAGCCTCTACACCTAATTGCCGAGCATAAACAAGAGAGGGGAAAAAGCTGTGAAAACCACCCAAATTAAACAAGGAACGAATAAGGGTACCTAATAAAGTGATTTTACCTTGAAAAATTACTGTCCCCTCTGGTGATGCTTCCTCTAATACCTAAAAATGGCTATTCCAAGCTCATCTAGATCTATGCTAATGACCAACACCATGACCATACTCGGGTAAATGTCTCTAAGGGGAGGTACATCCTAATATGGGAGAATATTTGGGAAAAACATATAATGACCTTGAATATAATCCTAATCTTCCACATAAAAATACTCCACTACTTATGAGAGAGTACATCCAACCACTTTATAGCCATCATGTTAGATGAAATGAACTCTGCCCAGAACTCCTTCTAGAAGTCGATCCATGAAACATAAGCCTCCATACACTCACTAAGCTAAAACATCCCACACTAACACGCATATCCTAGAATGAAACTCACTAATAATAGAGCCTAATACTTCATCAGGGCCCAGATCAAACTTAAATAGAGCCTCTATCCAACACTCTGTCTCTACATCAGAAACACATCCCTCATACTTCCCTAAATCCTACAGCTGAAAAGATCGCAACAACCTCTATCACTGATCAACATCCTCAACTGGATCAACCATGTATAGATAAATTGGGTTAGGTAGCTAAACCTCCATTGGCTGAACCACATGCGGACAATGACCAAGATCCATACCTAAAAGAAAAAAATCATTCCTAAGCATGGTAGTGTGGAATTTTTATTTAGATTCATTTTAATGCACATTATTCATTATAAAAATCACAAAAAAATGAAATAAAATAATATTTAAGTAATCATGATGTATGTACTTCTCTTAGGCCACTACCTTGAAAACAGGTCCATATCACACAGTAGTTTCACAAGCCCATTGTCATTGCACTAGATTATGGGGGGATAAAATTCTTTATCCTAGCTGTTCTTCCTATCCTATTTCATTGACCAGGGTAAAATGGCATAGTTTCCACCCCAACCCATGAAACCCTCACTATGAATAACTCTAAAATCCATCATATCTCTCGAACATCATATTATTTTACAACTCTTTCATGACACCTCCCTCTAAAGATGCCTCAATGAGGGGAGAGAGAAAATGAACCCTGATTCCCGCCTTCAGTAGGCTCTGGTTTGGTGACTGGAACTCAGGATATAAAACTCTTTTGTATGAGAGGAGTTACCCTCTATAATATAAATATGAATTTTAGTTATGAAGAATCATCCATAATAAGCTCCATAAAACAATATAAAGGAAATCCAAAACCATCCCACATGAATGTATAGATTAAACCCGTATACATAAAAGTATCCTTGGAAAATACACAAAATAAAAACTAGAACATTGAAAAAACCACTATCCAATTACCCGAGATAGTAATATCTAGAAAACTCTATTAAGTCATCATATAAACCTAAAAATAGTTTTATATACATAGTATGATAATAAAAGTATACTTAGTAAGAAAACCAAAGTCTCTCATGCACATGTGAAAAGAGCATACTAATGCACCCATGAGAAAAACAACAGAACCAAGTAGAACCTATACATGCATATTAACCAAATACCTAACCTCACCAAGGACCATTAACCAAATAATGCATCCAATTATAATAATATAATATATAGAATATCAATGATAGGGTACCCACAAAAAATTCCCATATATTTTCCTCTTCCACACCCCAATGATGTAAATCATAGTGCTCCCACCTCTTCCAAATCAGATCACATCACATCAGATCCCACCCACAGACACTTGGGACATCACATCACATCACATAACATCCACAAATTCTTGGGAAATCATATAACATAAATATTATAGTAGTATATCTTGATCATGAAGGACATCAACCTTGTTCCCTTCTTCTTCCATTCAAAACCCCACCATAATCCATCTCATCACATCTCACATGAAGACACATGTGCTATCATATCTCATCCCATCACATATCGACAACTAAACTTTTAACTTCTATCCATAACATTCTATTCATGTATCCAATTCTTGGAAGAGAGAGTTGGGAAGAGTGGTAGCTAGGCATCCATGTTCTCACCAGAATGCTTGGGAAATCACCCCCAAATATATAAATATATGGATGTAATCATATGGTTCTTGATGTGGGTGGGGAACATATTAAAATCATAGAGAATATAAAAAGGTATATATATAGATATATTATCATATTCAAACACCCAATCCTATGGGTTCACAATCGAGGCACTAACCATATCACAACATCACTACATAACCATACAACATTTGAAACATGCATTTCCAATTCAAAATATACAACACTAAACCAAAATCCACAAGACACATTCATAATCCAAAAACCCATTTAACATTAATTAATTTTCCATTTTTCACATTATAAAAAAATTTCATTTAACCACCCAGTTCATTACGTTGTTTTTAACCCATTTAATTTATTATTTATCAAAAAACTCATTAACTAAATTTTCCTTTATCATTTCAAGCATTAATTATCCACTCCAACCCATGCCATTATAATTAACAATTTTTTCTAATTTCATTACTACCAAGTCGTCTATCAAAAAACTAATTATCATATAATCTTCCTCATATCACAACCACACATCACACATGTAACATTTTAATATTTAGTAAAAGGGGTATTTCATCCCATTTCACTTATTTATTTAATGAAATTCTCACACAATCCATAAATAATGGGGAAACCATTTTATTAACCCAATTTATGTTATTATCCATTATATTTAAAGTAATTTTAAACAATGAAACCAATAATGGTTACACAACACATTCAAATTAGAATAAATAAAGGTTTCTAACACCCATGATTTTTAGTGAGGCATCAAACATTTATAATCCTTTAACAAATATTACCACAATACGGGAAACATGTGATAGATTCCTTTCATGGACAAAAATATTAATTAAATTCACGTGATTATCACTTTATATCTCCAAGATAATATTTCAATTATCTAAATTAACACAACTTGTGATAATAAGGATACTAATTCTCTATGAATGTGATAATACTTTATATGGATAATTTTATTTGCAACCTGATGAAATATTATAAAATATATGAACAATTCCCTCACTCCACATCAATTACAATTTATCAATTAATTGTATTTATTAACATTATGCATCCCACCTTCTCAAATATTAAAAAAAATATATCCCCTCCAGAATAATACATTAGGTGAGAAATTATGGATTCTATACCAATAATAAATGATCCTTACACTAAATTTCATACCTAGAAATAGGGTTTGCACATAAAATTGTAAAACTATAATGGGGAAATCAAAACAATTATAGAAATATAGCTCTACAAATATAGTAGAAGAAGGGTTTGGGACCTCTTGTTTCAATAAAATGTAATCCCAAAAGAATAAAGGTTATATATTCTCTTATAAAATACTAGATCTCAAATAATCTGGATTAGATATGGTTTTAATTTCATATTACATTCAATTGTCATTAAATATATATGTTTTAAATTTTTAAAAGGTCTTTGGACTTTTTATAAATTGAATGTATAATTTTCCACCATTAAAAAGAAATTTAAAACCCATTTATTAAGGAGTTAAACTCATTTTTTATCATAAAAGATGTCAAAATGGAAAATATATATTTTTTTTGGAAAAATTGGAAACATTGATCACATGTCATTGTTGGTAAGTCACCATTAGTCCAAAATGAGTCCCCGTTGGTGATTCACCATTATTTCAAATTGATTTTCTTCCAATGAGTCATGGTTGGTTAAAAATTATTAATCATTAGTGAGTCACTATTAGTTTATAATGAGTCACTATTAGTGAGTCACCATTAGTTCCAAATTATTCAATTCTAGTGAGTCACTAGAAGTTCAATATGAATCACTATAAGTTCAATATGAGTCACTATAAGTTCAATATGAGTCACCACTCACATGTATTTGTTAGTTCAAAATGATTCACTGTGAATGATTCACCATTAGATTAAAATGAGTCACTGTTGGTGAATCACCATTAGATCAAAATGAGTCACCATTAGAGAGTCACTATTTGTTCAAAATGAGTCACTGTTGGTGAGTCTCCATTAGTGAAAATAACGAAATTATAGTGAGTATCAATTTGTAAAACTTGATTCACTACCAATGAGTCTCCATTGGTTCAAAATAATTTGTCTCTAGTGAATTGTCGTTAGTTAAAAAACACACCATAATTCCCTCGGACACCACAATTATTATATTTTTAGCAATGAAATGGGCCAGATTGTCCTATCTATTACACCCAATACCCTTACATGGGAGAATTAGCTGATACTATATTTTCATTAATTATAGACCAACAATTCTTTTAAAGACAAATCCAATGGTATTATATTAATTTCAATCCCACCCTACCATAGAATCGTCAAAGTCAAAAGTGGTGGTCTAGTTATATTTACTTTCCAAAAGGGTTTTATACTTGTCCATAAAGTCATAGGAATGTGATGAAATTTTCAAAATCATAATTTAGGCTTATTGGCAACCGGAAACTATATGTTAGACATTTTATGACTCTTTGGATATAAATAGAACCCCCTGCACTCTTTCAACATCATGAAGGAATTTAATGTTATTATGGTGATTTTTTCTTGTAACCATTTTTTCCTTGCTTAATTATAAAAATATAACAGTATTGGTCATCCTTTTTAGCATATTATGGCTAGAGTTTTTAAATAAAAGTTTTCATTGGGTTCTATGTTTACCAAATCATTCCATTCTTTCTTATTTCCACCATTTATAGCCCTTCTCACTTATTTGTGATGATCCAGGTTCTCAACATAAAAATTTCAAACAAGGTTCTATAGACACATGCTAGCAGGTCTTGGATTGCGTATATTGTTTTTTCATGGTTTTTTTGTTTTTTATACATTTTTAGGTATTTTATAGGTTTTATGGTTTTTAGGGGTTTTAGGTATTTTGAGGGGATTTAGGTTTTTTTGAGTTTTGAGGGTTACTATGGTTTTTATAGTTTTTAAATGTTTTTCGGTTTTTAAATTAATGTTAGAGTTTATGTCATTTTTTTGGTTTCTTAGGGATTTTAGGGGTTTTAGGATTTTAGGCATTTTATGGTTTTAGGGTTTTTTGGGTTTTAAAGTATTTTATGGTTTTCAGTGTTTTCAGTGTTTTTAAAGTTTTTAGGGGTTTTTTGGCCTTTTTGAGGTTTTTATTGTTTTTAAGGTTTTAAGGGGTTTTTATGGGTTTTAGGGGATTAATTATTTTTTAGGATTTTTATAATTTTTTAGGTTTTTAGGGATTTATAATTTTTTTTATTTTTAAGGTGTGGTTTTGGGTTTTTTATGTTTTTAGGTATTTTTTAAAAAAAATTAGGATTTTTATGTTTCTAGGGAATTTATAGTTTTTTTGTTTTTTTAGTATTTTTTAGGTTTTTTATGGGTTTATGGTTTTTTGGGGTTTTAGTGTTTTTTTGAGTTTTTTTATGGTTTTTATATTTTTTAGAGATTTTAATGTTTTTAGGGGTTGAAAGGTTATTTAGAGTTTAGAGTTGTTTTTAATAGTCTTTATGGTATTTTATGGTTATTAATGTTTTTTGGGGGTTTTACAGTTTATATGGTTTTTAGGGGTTTTTTGGATATTTTGGGTTTTTAGCATTTTCATGATTTTAGGGGTTTTAAGTTTTTTTAGATTTTAAAGGTTTTCTTTGGGGATTTCAATATTTTATGGGGTTTTAAATTGTTAGGGATTTTAAGGGATTTTATGATTATTATAGGTTTTAGGGGCTTTGAGGGTTTTTATGGTTTTTAGAGATTTAGGGGTTTTTTGAGGTTTTTTTGTTTTAATGGGTTTTGAATGTTTTTTAATGTTTTTATGGGTTTAAAGGGTTTTAAATGTATTAGAAGGTTTATTATTTTTATGGATTTTTAGGGAGTTTAAAGGTTTTGGGGATTTTTTTGTTTTTAGTGGTTTTTAGGGTTCTTAGTGTCTCTTTAATGTTTTTAAAATTTTTATATATGTTTATTCATTATAATTGTTTTTTACGTTTTTATTATGTATTTTAAGTGTTTTTATTGTTTTTATGTTTTTTTTGGGATTTTTAGAAAATTTTTAGGTATTTTTTATAGAATTTAGAGTTTTTAGAGTTTTTATGGTTTTTAAGGGTTTTAAAGTTCTTTTAGGTTTCTGCGGTCATAATTGTATTTACTGTTTCCTTATGTTTTTTTGGGTTTTTTGGTGGGGTTTTAACATTTTTAGGGATATTTATGGATTTTTTATATTTTTATGGTATTTAGAGTTTTTAATGATTTCATGGTTTTTGGGGAATTTAGGGTGTTTTTAGTTTTTATGGTTTTTAGGGTTTTTAGTGTTCACTAGTATTTTAATTGGTTTTTAGGATTTTTAAGGTTTTTAGGGGCTTTATGCTTATTATGGGTATTAAGGATTTTAGAGCTTTTTATGATTTCAGTGGTGTTAAGCATTTTTTGTTTTTAAGGTTTTCTTTGTTTTTCATTTTCTTAAGGTTTATTCATTTTTTAAAGATTTTTAGGGATTTTCAGTTTTTTATGATTTATTCTTTTTATATGGATTTTAGAGATTATATATTTTTTAAGGTTTTGGGGGTTTTAGTTTTTTTTTGTTTTTAGTGTTTTGAAGAATGTCAGTGTTTTTTATGTTTTTAGGTGATTAAATGGTTTTTATAGTTTTTAGTGGATTTTATTATTTTAGGGATTTTTTCGTTTTTAGGGTTTTTTTTTGTTTTTTAGGGTTTTTGGGATTCTAGTGTTTTTAGCATTTTTAAGATTATAGGGTCTTAATTGGGCATAAGTTTTTATTGTTTTTTAGGATATTTCATGGTTTTTAGGGTTTTATGCATTTTAAGGATGTTTAGATATTTTTTAGGATATTTATGGTTTTTAGGGATTTGGAAGGTTTTAGGGCTTTTATGGTTTTTTTCGAGTTTTAGGGTTTATTTGAGTTTTATAGGATTTTTAATGTTTTCTAGTGTTTTCAAAAATTATATAGGTTTAAAGGGGTTTTAGTGTTTTTATAGGTTTTTTTGTTTTTTATGGGGTTTTAGTGTTTTTATGGGTTATATGGGTTTTTATGGGTTATTTGTGTTTTTAAGGGTTTTAGTGTTTTTATGGGTTTTTGGTGTTTTTTAATTTTAAATGTTTTTAAGGTTTTTTTTGGTTTTAGTGTTTTGAAAATTATTAAGGACTTTTATGTATTTATTTAGGATTTTAATTGGTTTTTAATGTTTTTAGTATTTGGATGGTTTTTAGGGTTTGATGGTATTTTTTGGGGTTTTTGAGTTTGGTTTTATTTTTTTCAGGTATTTATATTTTTAATAGATTTTAATGTTTTTAGGGGTTTAAATTTTTTCTATAGTTTTTTATTTTTTTATTATCTTATTGGTTTTTATGGCCTTTTATAGTTTTTAGGGATTTTATGGTTGTTATAGTTAAAGGGTTTCAAGGGCTTATAGGGTTTTTAGCATTTTATTTTGGTTTTTAGGGGTTTTATGTGTTCTAAGTTTTTTAAGGTTTTCTTATGGGTTTTCAAGGTTTTTTTGTATTTTTGGGGATTTTTTATAATTTTTATGGTTTTTAGGGTTTTTAAAGATTTTTAAGGGTTTAGGGGTTTAATGATTTTTAGAGTTTTTTAATGTTTTTAGTGGTGTAAAGGGTTTTTAGTGGGATTAAGGGGACTTTTGGGTTTTTAGGGTTTTTTATTTTATAGGGGTCCATATGGTTTTTAGGGTTATTTAGGGTTTTATGTTCGTTTAGGTTATCCTATGAATTTTCAAGGTTTTTAGTATTTTTTTCATTTTTATGGACTTTCTGTATTTTTAGGGTTTTATAGTTTTTGGAGTTTGTAGGGATTTTATGGGGTTTTTGGTTTTTTATAGTTTTTTGGGCTTTTAATGTTTTTTATTCTTTAGGAGTTTCAACGATTTTTATAGTTTTTATCATTTTTAGGGGTTTAAATAGTTTTTTGAGTTTTAGTGGGGTTGAGTAGTTTTATATTTTTTTAGGGTTTTAATGGAATTTAGGTGTTTTATGGTTTTTAGGGTTTTGGTGTTTTAGAATTTTTTGTTTTTAGGGGTCTTATGTGTTTTTTTGGATTTTAAGATTTTTTAGGGTTTTTTTGTATTTTAGGGTTTATTATGTTTTTTGGTATTTTTACTATTTTTAGGATTTTTTTTTGTTTTTTTGGGATTTTAGATATTTTGGGTGTTTTTTTTGTGTTTTTAGTGATTTTATTGTTTTTTTTGGGTTTTAGAGTTTTTTAGTTTTTTTGGTTTTTATTGTTTCATATATATTTTTAACGTTATTTGGGGTGTAAAGAGGTTTTGGAGTTCTAGTGGGGGTTTAGGGGTTTTAAGGGTTTTATGTGTTTTTATGGTTTTTAGGGTTTTAGGGTTTTTAGCATTTTTTTACCATTGTTATGTTTTTTTTGGTTTTTAATTTTTTATTAGGTTTTTTATTTTTATATTAGTTTTAGGAGTTTTATTATTTTTATGGGTTTTTTGTGGTTTTGGGTATTTTGGAGGATATTAGGTGTTTTATGGTTTTTTTGGTTTTTGGGTTATTTGAGTTATTTGTGTTTTTCAGGATTTTTATTAATTTATATATTTTTAGGTATTTAAAAGGAATTTAGAGTTTTTGGTAATTTTTTGGGATTTTTTAGGTTTTTAGGATTTTATTAGTATTTTAGAGGTTTTTATGAATTTTTGGGTGTTCATTGTTTTTAGGGATTCATAGAAATTTTTAATGTCTATAGAATTTGTATTTTTTATGGGTTTTAAGTGTTTTTATTTTTTTAAGGATTTCATAGGGTTTTTTAGTATTTTTTGGATTTTTATGTATTTTTAGGATTTTTAGGTTTTTATGTTTTTTATGGAGTATGATTGTTTTTAGGGTTTTTAAGGGTTTTATGGTTTTTTTGTATTTTTTGTTTTTTTTTGAGTTTTTATGGTTTTAAAGGTATTTAATGTTTTGGACGTTTTTTGGTGTTTATAGGGTTTTTAGAGTTTTTAATTTTTTTTTGTTTTTTTATATTCATTGGTGTTTTTTCAGTTGTTTTAGGGTTTTAGTGTCTTTTTTAGGGTTTTTCAGTTTTTCAATTTTTGGGGGATTTATGTTTTTTTTGGTTTTTAAGGTTATCTAAGAAGTTTTTAGGGGATTAACGGGTTTATATGTTTTAGGGATTTTTCAGCTTTTTATTTCTATTAGGGTATTTTGGTATTTTGATGGTTTTATGATTTTTTTGGTTTTAGTTTTATTTAGTTTTTTCTAATGTTTTTAGGTTTTTAGGGGTTTTATGTCAATTTAGATTTTAATGTTTTTATTATGGTTTTAAGGTGTTTTAGAGTTTTTTAAATTTCTAGTATTTTTAGGATTTTTATGGTTTTTAGGGTATTTAGATATTCATGATTTTTTTATGTTTATAATGAGTTTGGGGGTTTTATAGTTTTTTTTGGGTTTTAGGGGTTTTTTTTTGAGTTTTTTGGGTTTAATGATTTTTAGTGTTTTTAATATGATTTAGTGATTTAAAGGGTTTTTTGAGATATTAGTGGTTTCTAATTGTTTCTATGGATTTATGGGTTTTAAGGTTCTTATGTGTTTTTATGTTTTTAGGGTGTTTATGTGTTTTTAGATTTTTTTGGGTCTTAGGGGTTTTTAGGTTTTTATAGGTTTAATGTGTATTTAGGTTTTTAAGGTATCCTATGGTATTTCCATGATTTTTATGGATTTTTTATTTTTATAGATTTTTATCATTTTTGTCATTTTTATGGTTTTAGGGGGTTTTTTGGTTTTTACGTTTTCTTTGGTTTTTATAGGTTTTTTATTTTTTTAGGGGTTTTAAGGTTTTTAGGGATTTTTAAAAAATTTATGGGTTTAATGGGGTTTTATAGATTGTAGATGTGTTTTGGGTTTTTATAGGGTTTTGTGGTTTTTGAAGAATTTTAGGTTTTTTTTTTGGTTTTTTAGTTTTTTGGGGGTTTATATATTTTAGTTTTCTTTTGTTTTTTGTATGTTTTAAGTGTTTTTTGGTATTTATGGTTTTCTTAAGGGTTTTCAATATTTTCAGATTTTTTTACATTTTGTGGATTTATTTGAGATCTTTGAGGGTTTTATGGTGTTTTAGGTATTTTGAGTGGTTTTTGTGTTTTTAAGATTTATATTATTTTTAAAGATTTATGAGTCTTCACGGTTTTTATTTTTTAGTGATTTTATGTTTTTTAGACTTTTTTTAAAAAATCTGGGGTTTAAATGGTTTTTTTATTGGTGAATGGGTTTAATTGTTTTTATGGGGGTTTGGTGTTTTTATAGTATTTTTGGGGTTTTATGGTTTTTGGGGGTTTTATATTTTGGGGGTTTTAGGGATATTTAGGAGTTTTTCCTTTGTTAGGTTTTATGCTTTTAAAGTGATTTTATTTTTTTAAGGAATTGTTAGGGGGTTTTTGGGTTTTTTGGATTTTTATAGTTTTAGTGGTTTTACGGATATTGAGTTGTTTTATGGTTTTTAGGGACTTTATCCTTTTTAGGATTTTTAGTAATTTTTAGTGTTTTATATTTATAGTGATTTCATATGGTTTTTATGGTTGTTTATGTTTTTAGATATTTCTATTGAATTTTTAGGATTTTTATAATTATTTAGGTTTTTAGGGATTTTGAGAGTTTTTATGGTTTTTAGGGGTTTTGCAGTTTTTCAGGGTTTTAGGGTTTTTTAGTTTTTTAGTTTCATTATAGTTTTAGACTATTATAAACTTTTTTGTTTGTTTAAAGAGTTTTTAGTGGTTTTATGGTTTTTAATGGGTTTTATTGTTTTTAAGGTCTTTAGGGTTTTTAGGGTTTTTTATTGTTTTGTTGTTTTTAGGGTATGAAAATTTTTCATCCGTTTTTTGTTTTTAGGGGTATAAGTATTTTTTGGTTTTTATTTTTTTGTTAGATTATTTTAGGGTTTTTAATGGGTTCCCATTTTTTGGGATTGTTAGGGATTTTAATGAATTTTTAGTATTTTTAGGGTTTTTTATGTTTTTAGTGATTTTGTTGTTTTTTAGTTTTTCATTGTTTTTTTAGATTTTATTGTTTTTTTAATTTTTAATGTTTTTTTGATTTCTGGATTTTGTTTTAAAAAAATTAGTGGTTTAAAGGGGTTTTTACAGTTTTTACTGATTTTTAGGGGTTTATTGGTTTTTAAAAATTTTTTTGGGATTAGGATTTTTAGGGGTTTGACTGCCATTTTAGGGTTTTTAGTAGTTTTTATGTTTTTAGGGGTTATAAGTGTTTTAGGTTTTAATGTTTTCTTAGGGGTTTTTAGGATTTTTAGTTTTTTATGATATTAGGGATTTTTAGGGATTTTTTAGGATTTTTATATTTTTTAAGGTTATTAGGGACATATAGGGTTTTTAGGGGTTTTAGGTTCTTTAACATTTTTTAAAATTTTAGTACTTTAATGTTTTTTAGGGTTTTAATGTTTTTCCTAGGGGTTTTAAGTGTTTTTAGGGGTTTTTATGTTTTTTTATTTATTTTTAGTTCTTTTTGGTGTTTTATGCATTTTTAGGGTTTTAAGGGTAATTTTGGGTTTCTAGAGGTTTTTAGTTTTTTATATTTTATTTTATGTTTTTAGGTTTATTAGAGTTTTTGGAATTTTTGGGTTTTTATAGGTTCTAACATATTTAGGATTTAAAGGGTTGTAGGGTTTTTTTGGTTTCTAGGGGATTTATGGTTTTTTTGGATTTTTGGGTTTATGGTTTTTATAATTTTTAGGTTTTTAATAGTTTTAAGAGTTTTTATGTGATTATGAATTTATCAGGTTATTCCATGGCTATTAGGGATTTTTTTATTTTAGCGGGTTTTGAGGAATTTTATGATTTTTATGGGGTTTTATGGTTTTCAGGGATTTTTAGGGGTTTTTGGTTTTTAGGATTTTTAGTGTTTTATCGTTTTTTGGGTTATATTATTTTTATAGTTTTTTAGGATTTTGAATGTTTTTAAGAGTTTTTAGGGTTTTAAAGGTTATTTAGGGATTTTATCATTTTTAGGATTTTTAGTGGTTTCAGTGTTTTATATTTCTAGGGATTTCTTATGGTTTTTACAATTTTTTATGTTTTTACGATTTTTTATGGGATTTTTAGGATTTTTATTTTTATTTTGGGTTTTACAGATTTTGTGAGTTTCAAGGGTTTTTAGGGTTTTTATAGTTTTTTGGGGTTTTAGGGGTTTTGAGTTTTTTACCTTCTTTATGATTTTTAGAGTTTTATAAACATTTTTAGGGGTTTAACTGGGTTTTAGAGTTTGTAGTTGTTTTCATGGTTTTAATGGGTTTGAGTTTTTTTATTATCGTTAGTATTATTAGAGTTTTTTATGGTTTTGTAGTTTTTTAGGTTCTTAATTTTTTAAACCTTTTTTGGTTTTATAGGTTTAAGTATTTTTATGTTTTTATGGTTTTTTTAGATTATTTTAGTGTTTTTAGGGGATTCCCATTTTTTTGGGTTTTTAGGGATTTTTATAAATTTTTTGTATTTTTATGGTTCTGTATGTTTTTAGAGATTTTTATGGTTTTTAGGATTTTATGGTTTTATGGTTTTTTTTGATTTTAGGGTTTTTGAAATTTTAATGGTTTTTTTTTGTATTTAGAATTTTTAAAAACATTAGTGGTTTAAAGGGGTTTTTAAGGATTTTAGTGATTTTAAGTGTTTTATGGGTTTATATATTTTTTATGGGATAAGGGGTTTGAGGTCCATTTTAGGGGTTTTAGTAGTTTTTATGTTTTTATGTGTTATAAGTGTTTTAGGATTAAATATTTTATTTGGGGTTTTATGGGTTTTTAGTTTTATTTTATTTTATTTGGGATATTTAAGGATTTTTTGGATTTTTATATTTTTAGGGTTATTAGGGAATTATAGGGGTTTTAGGGGTTTTAGGGTTTTTACATTTTCAAACATTTTAGTGTTTCTATGTTTTTTAGGGTTTTAATGTTTTCTTAGGGGTTTTAAGTGGTTTTAGGGGTTTTATGTTTTTAGTTGTTTTTAGTTGTATTTTGGTGTTTTATGCATTTTTAGGGTTTTAATGGTTATTTTGGGTTTCTAGATGATTTTAGTTTTTTATGTTATCTTTTCGATTTTTATGGTTTTTGAGATTTTTTGGATTTGTTGGGTTTTTATAGGTTTTTACATTTCTAGGATTAAAATGTTTTAGGGTTTTTTATGTATTACGGGTTTTATAGTTTTTTGGGTTTTTAGGGTTTACAGTTTTTATCATTTTTTTATTTTTATGAGTTTTAAGAGTTTTTCTTATTTTATTCTAGGGTTATTAGGTTTTTTTATTTTAGGGATTTTTATGGATTTTTATAATTTTATGTGGTTTTATAATTTTTATGGATTTTGAGCAGTTTTTGGTTTTTGGGGTTTTTAGTGTTTTATGGTTTTTTGAGTTTTAGTATTTTCATAGTTTTTATAAGATTTTAAATGTTTTTAAGAGTTTTTAGGGGTGTAAATAGTTTTTAGACTATTATTGAGTTTTTATTATTTATTGTCTTTAAAGGTTTTTTTAAGGATTTTGTGATTTTTATGGCTTTTTTGATCTTTAATGTTTTGTAGGGTTTTTAGGGTTTTTATAAATTCTTAGGTTTCTATGGGTTTTAAGTGTTTTTTTATTTTAATGATTTCTTAGTGGGATTAATGGTTTTTAGGGGTTTTTGTTTTTAGGTATTTTCTGGACCTTTTAGTAATTTTAGGGGTTTTAGGGATTTTATGGGTTTTTGGGTTTTTTAGTTTTCTGGGGGTTTTTTGGTTTTTTGGCTTTTTTAGTTTTTAGGGTTTCAAATATTTTCAGTGTTTTTTTTTAATTTTTAGGGTTTTTAAAGGTTTTTATATTTTCAGTGATTTTTTGTGACTGTATGAGGTTTTAGAGTATTTAATGTTTTGGGGTTTTATGGTTTTTATTGGTTTTTAGGTGTTTTAAGGGTTTTATTTGTTTTTAGGTTTTGAGGATTTGTTATGATTTTTCACAATATTTAGGGTTATTTCCAATTTTTAATTTTTTGTGGTTTTATGATTTTAATTTTTTTAGGGGTGTTTGGTATTTTGAGGCTTTTAGTTTTTTTTTGTTTTCCGTTTTTTGGTTGTTTAAGGGTTTTGAGTTTTTTTAGGTTTTTATGTTTTTTTCAGAATTTTTGAAACAATTTTTTTGGGTTAAAATGTATTTTAGAGTTTTAATTGTTTTTATGGGTTTTCTGGGGGTTTGGGGGTTTTTTAATATTTTTAGGGGTTTATAGTTATTAGGGTTATTTAATGTTTCTTAGGCTTTTAGTGGTTTTTTAGTTTTTAAGGGTTATTTGTGTTTTAGTTTTTAAGGGCTTCATTGGGGTTTTTATGGTTTTAGGGTTTACAAATTTTTATGTACTTTTAGGAAAATTTTTGTATTTTTTGGGTTTTTAGGGATTTTAAGGATTTTGAGTGGTTTTTAGGGTTTTAGGGTTTCTAGGGTTTTATGTTTTTTGGGTTATAGGGGGTTTTTATATTTTTAGGGTTTTTAATTTTTTTTATATTTTCTTAATATTTTTAGGGTTTTAAAGTGTTTGTTTAGTCATTGGTGGTTCTTAGTGGTTTTTTATGGGTTTTATGTGTTTTAGGAGTGTTTATAGTTTTTAGGGTTTTTAGAGATTTTTTTAGGTTTTTAGTTTTATTTTATGTTTTTAGGGGTTATTAGTTTATTTAGTTTTTGAATGTTATAAGGAGGTAATAGGGTTTTTATTGACTTTAAATTTTTAGTGATCCTATGGGATTTTTTAGTATTTTAATAGTCTTGTGGGATTTGGGTATTATAAAGGTAGGTTTTTATGGGTTTTATGGGTTTTCGGGTCTTTCAGGGTCTTTTTTTAGTTTCTAGGGGTTTTAAGGTATTTAGATTTTTTGTTTCCTTTTTTAGGTTTTTAAATGGTCTTAATAGTTTTTAATTTTTTAGGGGTTTTTAACGTTCTTTTGGTATTTTTATGGGTTTTAGGGATTTTTGTGTTTTTTGGGTTTTGAACTTTTTTTTGGGTTTTTGGGGGTGTTCAATTTTTTTATGTTTTTTAAGGTTTTGATAATGTTTTTTTGGGTGTTTAATTTTTTCTACAATATTGGGGATTTATAGAACATCTTTAGGACTTTTATTGTTCTTTGAGGTTTTTTGGGTTTTTTGGGTTTTTAGGGGTTTTTAGGATTTTTTGGGTTTATTTTGGTCCATTAGGTTTTCAGGATCTTTATTATGTTTTTAGGGTTTTTATGATTTTCTATATTTTTTAGGTTTTTAGAGGTTTAAAGAATTTTTTGGTCTTTTTATTTGGGTTTTATGGTTTTTATGGGTTTATAGGGGTTTTACAGTTTTTAGGGATTTATGGGTTTTTAGGAATTTTTGGGTTTTTTTGTATTTTAGGTTTTTAGGGGTTTAATGTGTTTTTATGATTTTATGGGTTTATTTGGGGTTTTTGTTTGTTTGTGATTTTTACATTTTTTGGGTTTTTAGGTTTTTTAGAGTTTTTATAGTTATTAGGATGTTAAGGGATTTTGAGATTTTTTTGGGGTTTTAAGGTTTTAACATTTTTAGGTTTTTATGGGTTTTTACATGTTTTATACTTTTAAGGGTTTCATAGGTTTTTTCAGGGGTTTTTTGGTTTTTTTAATTTTTAGGGTTTTTAGGCTACTTTTAGGATTTTTATTGGTTTTTAAGGAATTTGTGATTTTGAGTGTTTGGAGGGTTTTTAGGGGTTTTTTGAGATTTTTAGGTTTTTAAGGGTTTCTAGGGTTTTTTAAATTTTTATGAGTTTAATGGGCCTATATAATTTTTAGTGTTTTTATGGACTTTATGGGATTTTAGGGTTTCAATTTATTTTGGTTTTCTTTAGTTTTTAGGGTTTTATGTGGGTTTTTGCATAATCTTTAATTTTTATATTTTTCATGTTTTTAGGGGATTAAAGTGTTTTTAGGTTTTTAAGGCCTTTTATTGGTTTTAAAGGTTTTTCGGGTTTTTACATTTTAGGGTTTTTAGTTCTAGTTTATGTTTTTTTATTTTTAGAGTTTTTAGGGATTTTAAAGGGTTTCAGGGTTCTTTACTGTTTTAGGTGTTACATGTTATTTTTTGGTATTTTTTGGTTTTTATTGAGTTTTTAGTGGTTATATTGTTTTTGAGTGTTTTTGAGTGTTTTTAGATATTTTTAACATTTTTAAGGTTTAAATGGTTTTTGTTGATTTTGGTGAATTTTTAGGTTTTTATGCGTTTTACTAGGTATTTTTTATTTTAGGGATTTTTATGGTTTTTAAGGTTTTAGCAGATTTATGGTTTTTATGTTTTTTGAGTGGTTTTAGGTTTTTATTTATTTCTTAGGGGTTTTCATATTTTTTACATTTTTAGGGATTATTAGGGTTTTTATGATTTTTATGGGTTTTAGGGATATTCCGTTTTAAGTGTTTTATAGTGCTTTTAGGATTATTAATCGTTATTTGGGTTTTAGGGTTTTTGATGTTTATTGGGTTTTTTAATTTTTTAGGGGTTTATATATGTTTTAGATATTTTAGTCTGGTTTTAGGATTTTTATGCGTTATTTGGGTTTTTATGCTTTTAGGGGGTTTTATTTTTTTATGGGTTTAGGATTTTTATGGTTTTTATTATTTGATTATATTTTAAGGTGTTTTAAGTGTTTTTATATTTCAATTTATTCTTTAGTGTTTTTAGGTTTTTTAGGGGTTTTTACATTTTACGAACTTTTGGGGCCTTTTAAGGATATTTATTGTTTTTAGCGGTTTTAGTGATTTTGAAGATTTTTTGGGTTTTTAAGGTTTTTTTGGGGTTTTCGGGTTTTCTGTTTTTCACAGCTTTAAGGGTTTTAGTGTTTTTAATATTTTATTGTTTTTAGAGTTTTTAGTGTGGTTTTATAGGTTTTATGGGGTTTTAGGATTATTAAGGTTTTCTGGGTTTTCATTGTTTTTATTGTTATTAGGGTTTTTTTGTGTTTTATGTTTTTAATGTTTTCTTAAGGATTTTCAGTGTTTTTTATTTTTTATGTTCAAAATTTATTTTATGGATATTGAGGTTTTTTATTGTGTTTAGGGATTTTAGGAATTTTGAGGTTTTTTGGATTTTTTGCAATTTCTAAGTGTTTCTATGATATTTTAGATTATAATGATTTTTTTAGTTTTTAGAGGTTTTAGAGATTTTTAGAGTTTTTTTGTCTTTTTTGGGGTTTTAATAGAATTTATATTTTTAGAGGGTATTAGGGTTTTTGATGTTATTTATGATTTTTTAGGTTTTTAGGGGTTTATTATTTTTAATGATTTTAAGGTTTTCGGGATTTTTAAAGTGTTTATCATTTTTAGGTTTTTTTTGGGTTTTAAGTGATTCTAGGATTTTATGGTTTTCTATGCGGGTTTTCAAGGTTTTTAGGTATTTTTACATTTTTTGGTTTTTAGTAAATTTTTATTAGTTTTTATGGGTTTTTTAGATTTTTAAGGTTTGGGGGGTTTTTATACCTTTATTGAGGTTTATGTTTTTTTAGATTTTGGGGTTATTAAGGTTTTTAGAGTATTTAAGGTTTTTAGGTGTCTAAAGTGTTTTTAGATTTTTCAGTGGTTTATAGGTATTTTATGTGTTTTATGGTTTTCTAAAGGTTTTGGGGATTAATGGATTTTGATTTTTAGATGTTTTATAGAATTTTAGTGTTTTTATCGTTTTTAGGTTTTTTGATGGTTTGTAGTTTTTTTAAAAAAATTATGTCCTTTATAGTGTTTGTAGAGGTTTTTATGGTTTTTTCATTTTTAGGTATTTTTATGGATTTTCTATATTTTTTATGGTTTTTGTAATTTTAGAGATATTGTAGGGTTTTTAAGGTTATTAGGTCCCCTATGGTTTTTTTTGGATTTATTGGTGTTTTATGGTTTTTTACTTCTTAGGGGTTTAATGTTTTATAGAGTTTTTTATTTTTATAGCGGTTTAATGGTTTTCTTTAGTTTAGTGCATTTGTAGTGTTATTTGTTTTTTGGATTTTTAGGGTTTTTATGGGTTTTATAATTTTATTAGTGTTTTTTTCATTTTTTGGTTTTTATGAGTGTTTTGTGTTTTTAGGTTTTTATGTTTTTCTTCGGGGTTTTCAGGGTTTTAGGGATTTAGGGATTTTTATATATTTTTAATGTTTTTATGATTTTTACGGGTTTTATAGTTTTTAGGTATTTGATGTTTTTTTTGTATTTTTATGGTTTTTTTAGTTTTACAGTTTTTTGAGTATTTTGGGTTTTTAAGGTTTTAAAGGTTTTTTATTGTTTTTTAACATTTTTTTTGGGTTTTAAAGGGGTTTTATAGTTTTATTGCAATATTGTGGTTTTTATGGGTGTTTAGGTTTTTTATGGTTTTTATGGGTTTTTTGTTTTTTAGGGGGTTTTAGGGTTTTTAGTATCTTTTTCAAGTTATTAGGATTTTTAGCTTCTTTAGGTGTTTTAAGTGTTTTCAGGTTTCTATATTTTCATAGAGTTTTTTAGGGATATTAACATTTTTTAGGAATTTTTAGGGATTTTTTATGAATTTTTATATTTTTATGATTTTTAGGGATTTTTAGTGTTTTTATGTTTTTTAGGGTTTCCAGGTTTGTAAGGTTTTTAGTGTTTTTAGGGTTTTGAGTGTTTTTAAGTGTTTTTTATATTTTTATGGTTTTCTTATGGTGTTTCCAAGATTTTATGGTTTTTAAATTTTTTTTGATTTTTAGTGATTTATTAATATTTTTATAGTTTTTAGGTATTTTGAGGGTATTATGTGTTTTTAGGTTTATTATGTTTTTTGTTAATTTCAGGGTTTTTTTTTGTTTTGTGGGGGTTTAAGTTTTTTAGATATTTTTAATGTGTTTAGGGTTTAATGATTTATTATAATTTTTAGTATTTTTTAGTGTTTTGATTGGGTTTTAGTTTTTATGGGTTTTTGGGGTTCTATGTTTTATTTTATTTTAACACTTTTATGGGGTTTAAGTGTTTTTTAGGTTTTTAAGGTTTTATTATGGTTTTCAGGGTTTATGAGGGGTTTTATGTTTTTAAGAACATTTAGGGATTTTAAGGAATTTTATGCATTTATGGTTTTTATGGATTTTTAAGGGTTTTAGGGATTTTTAGGGTTTTTTGGGTTTTTAGTTTTTTTGAATTGTTTAGAGTTTTCAGGTTTGTAAGATTTTTTAAGGGTTTAAAGAATATTTATAGTTTTTAGTGGTTTTTGGGTTTTTATGGTTATAAGGGTTTTTCATGATTTTTAGCATTATTATGGGTTTTTGGGTTTTTATCAATTTTTAGGTTTTTAGGGGTTTATGTGTTTCTTGATTTTTAGTGTTTTATTAGGGGTTTATGGGGTTTATGTTTTTATGAAATTTTAGGGCCTTTCTAATGAATTTATTTTTTTATGGTTTTTATAGATTTAGTAGTTTTTGAGGGATTTTTTTGGATTTTACGGTTTTCGAGGTTTTTAGGGTTCTTTTGATTTTCTTAGGGGTTTTAAGGTTTTTTAGTGTTTTTAACATTTTTTGGTGTTTAAAGGATTTTTAGAGTTTTAACTTGGTTTTTAATGTTTTTATGTTTTTCTTTGGTTTATAATGTTTTGAGGGAAATGAAGTTGCATGGGTCAGGATATTCCTGACCCCTCCAAATTTATTAGAAAAAAAGACACAACAGACAAGGGAGGGTAGGGGTCAAATGACCCACACCCAAAAACTCTTAACAATCCCAAACCCAAAAAACCCAAAAACCAAAAAGCACACAAAAGGACAAACAAAGAAGAAAATCAAAACTCTCCCCATCATCACCTCCTAGCCAATCAGCAACCAGCATCCAGCAACACCATAACCACAAGAAACAAATTCATCAGCAATCATCAGCATGATATCAGTAACACCACACTTAACCTTGCCTCACCAACACCAAATTTCAGCACCATACCATGTCCGTCAACCATCCGCCTATACCACAATAGTAGCTTATCAAACCTACATCACATAACAGCGACGCCCCTCCGAGTTGCACCCATAACGTCGATCTGAACCACCAACTATAACCCAACACCACCACATACACCATCATACCAAACCAAAATGGAGTTCAATGTGATGGGAAGGGAAGAAAGAGCAGAGGTGGGCGCATGAGTCAAGTGGAATGACAACGGTGAGTAGGCGCACCCCAGAATCCAATTCCAACAGTAACACAACAGATCATCGAAACATCACACATCATCACTACCACCAAATGTTGGATTCCAGTAGCAACAACCCTGGCATAACTGAACAAAAGTCACCCCATGCAAGAAACGACCAACATTCCTCATCAAAGTAGTGAAGGGAATACATCTCCTTGAAATCCAATAACCAAGGCCATCTAACCAGCCATCAACAAGCATACCTCATTCCAATGTAATACAGGACCACCAATTCTGACACTTAGAACCACTCCGCAGCACCCGAACCTCATTAGGGGCTTTTATTAATTTTTAGGGGTTTTAGATATTTTGTGGATTTTTTGGATTTTTTATGGTTTTATGGGCTTTAACATTTTTTAGGTTTTTAAGGGGGTTTAATTTTTTTTATTTTAATGTTTTTTAGAGTTTTTAGTGGTGTATGATTTTTTTTATATTTTTAGGGATTTTTTTTGGGATTTTTTATATTTTTTAAGTTTTTAGGGTTTATATGGATATTGAGGGGACTCTATGGTTTTCATGGTTTTTATGGGATTTTTGTATTCTATGTTTTTTCTAGTTTTTATGGTTTTTATGGTTTGTATAGTTTTTTATTTTCTGGGGGGTTTAAAGTGTTTTTAGAATTTCTAGTGGGTTTTAGTGGTTTTTATGTGTTTTTAGTGTTTTTAAGGTTTTTAGGGGTTTTAGGGATTTTTGGAATTTTTATGGTTTTTTACATTTTTAGGTTATTTATGTATTTTATGCATTTTTTGGTTTTAAGGTTTTCATTGGGTTTTTAGGATTTTTTACATTTTTATAATTTTTTAGAGAATTTTATGGTATTTCAGGGTTTAGAGGTTTTTTATGGTTTTTGAGTGTTTTTAAGGATTTTTTGGATTTTTGGGACGTTTATGCTTTTTATTGGTTTTTTGTTTTTTTAGGGTTTTAATATTTCTTGATATTTTTAAAATTTCATGGATTGAAAGGGGGTTTTAGAGTTTTTAGTAGTTTTTATGGTTTTTAGGATTTTTAATGTTTTCATGGTTTTTATTGTTTTTAGGGTTTTTTGCGTTTTTTTGGTTTTTGTGGTTTTAAGTGTTTTTTAGTTTTTATTTCATTATTTGGGGTTTCGTGGGTATTTTTAGCGTTTTAGGGGGGGGGTTTTACATTGTTAAATATTTTATGGATTTTAAGGATTTTTATGATTTTTATTCTTTTTTCATATTTGGTGTGTTTTTAGGGTTTTTTTGGTTTTAGGGGTTTTTTTGATTTTTTAAGGTTTTTAGAGTTTTTTAATGTTTTTATAGGTTTAAAGGGTTTATCGTTTTTGTGGTTTTTATGGGTTTTTAAAAAAATTAGGGTTTTTTGGGTCATTTAGGGTTTTTACAATTTTGGGGTTTTACGGGTTTTATTTATTTTTAGGATTTTAAAGTTTTCTTATGGGATTTTCAGGATTTTTAGGGTTTTTAAATTTTAGTTATTTTTATTTACTTTTAATATTTTTAGGGGTTTTAAGGGTTTTATTTATTTTTTTGTGTTTTAGGGGTTTTAGGGATTTTATGATTTTTTTGGGTTTTTAGGGGTTTTTTTGAGTTTTTTACATTTTTAGTCATTTAAAGGTTTTTTAGATCATTTAGTGGTTTTTAGAGGTTTTATGGGTTTTAAGATTTTTTAGGATTTTTAAGGGTTTTATTATTTTTAAGGGTTTTCTAGGGTTTATTGTTTTTTAGGGTTTTGGTGTTTATTAGGTTTTAGAGTATTTTAAGTTTTGTTAAGTTTTTTTTATGATTTTATTAGGGTTTTTCCTGTTTTTAGGGTCTTCTATGTGTTTGGGATTTTTTATGAATTTGATGCGTTTTAATGGTTTTTAGTGATCATGAATGTTTTTATGGTTTTTATGGGTTTTAGGTTTTTGGGGGGGGGGTTTAGGGGTTTTTTTTAGATTTTTATGGTTTTTAATGTTTTTTAGAGTTTTTAACATTTTTATGGGTTAAATAAGTTTTAGTGGGTTTTTGGTGCTATTATGTATATTTTGTGGTTTTTAAGGTTTTTATAAGTTTTATAATTTTTAGGGTTTTTAGAAATGTTTACATCTTTTAGGGGTGTTATGTGATTTTAGGTTTTTACGTTTTTCTTAAAGGTTTTTAGGGTATCTATGTTTTTAAATATTTTTTGTGAATTTTTGGTGTTTTTTATGATTTTTAGTTCATTAGGATTTTTATGTTTTTTATGTTTTGAATGATTTTTAAGGTTTCTATGTTTTTTGGGTTTTATGTTTATTTTGGGTTTTTAGTGGTTTTGTTTCCTTTTTTCAGGTTTTAAGGTTTTTTTAGAGTTTTTATCATTTTCTGGGGTTTAAAGGTTTATTAGAATTTTTAGTGGGTTTTTTATTTTTTATGTGTTTTTGAGTTGGTAATGGTTTTTAAGGGTATTATAGTTTTTAGTTATTTTGTGGTTTTTATTTTTTAAGAGTTTTTATTTTTTTTGTTTTTAAGGGGTTTTTAGGTTTTTAGGTAAGTAAGGTTTTCTTTGGGTTTGTCACATCTTGAAGGGATTTCACATTTTTAGATATTTCTAGGTACTTTTTAGGATTTTATGGGGTTTTAGGGCTTTTAGGGATGTGGAGATTTTTTAGGGGTTTTTTGGGATTTTTCAGAGTTTTGTGGGTTTTTTGATGTTTATAGAATATTTTTTAGTTTTTTGGGTTTTAATGGGTTTTTGTATTATTCAATGTTTTTAGTGGTTTAAAAGTTTCATTTGTTTTCATCAGTTTGTATGGTTTTTAAGTGTTTTATGGTTTTTAGTTAGTCTTTAGTTTTTTTTGTATTTTTAGATGTTTAAGGTGATTTTAGGTTTTTATATTTTTCATAGTGTTTTCATGTTTTTAAGGATTTTTATGATTTATATATTTTAAGGGATTTTTTAGGATTTTTATTTTTTTAGGGTGTTTAGGGGTTTGGGGTTTTTAGAGTTGGGGGTTATTTTTTAAGTTTTTATGGGTTTCAATATTTTTTAGAGTTTCTAATGTCTTTATGGGTTAAAACGGTTTTCATAGTTTTGGTGTTTTTATATGGTTATATTGGGGTTTAAGGGTTTTTTTATGTTTTTGGTGTTTTATGAGTTTTAGGGTTTTAATGGTTTATAGAATTTTTTGGTTGTTTAGAGGTTTTAATTATTTTTAGGGTTTTCATTTTTTCTTAAGGTTTTATAGAGTATTTAGGGTTTTTTACATTTTTATGGATTTTAGGGCCTTTTATAATTATTATTATTTTTAATGTTTTATGGATTTTGAGGGTTTTATGGAGTTTTTTTTGGGTTTTATGGGTTTTTAGGGTTTTAAAGGCATTTAGGGGTTTATGGTTTATTGGGTTTTCAACGTTTTTTGGGTTTTTACAGTTTTTTATGTATTTTAGGTTTTTTATTGGTTTTAAGTGTTTTTAGGTTTTTATCATTTTCTTCATACATATAAGTTTCTTTAGGTTTCTTTATCTATTTAGGGATTTTATGCCTTTTTTATTATTTTAATGGTTTTTGGGTGTTTATGTATTTTGAGGGTTTTTTGGGTTCTCAAGAAATTTATGCATTTCAGGGGTCTATGTTTTTTAGATATTTAAAACATTTGTATTGGATTAAATGATTTTTAATGTTTTTAGTGGGTTCATGGGTTTTTAAGGATTTTTTCATATTTTGGGGTTTTTTCAATTTTTTTGATTTTCAGGTTTTTCGGGTTTTTATGGGCATTTAGGGTTTTTATCATTTTTTAGGTTTTTAAGGGTTTCAAGTGATTTTAAGTTTTAACAACTTCTTTGTATTTTTCATGGGTTTTAGTTTTTTTTTGTAAATTTTTAAGAGTTTTTAGTGTATTTTTTGTTTTTAGGTATTTTATGGATTTTGAGGGGTTTTTATGTATTTAGGGATTTTTGATTTTTTACGTAAATTTTTGTGTTTTTATTTGAGTTTTTTAGGTATTTTAATGGTTTTAATAGTTTTTAATATTTTTCGGGGTCAAAAGGGATTCTAGAGTTTTTAGTGGGTTTATGTAGTTTTAGGGTTATTTATGGTTTTTAGAGGGTTTTATTATTTTTATGTTTTTAATGTTTTAAATGATTTTTCAATATTTTGGGGTTTTGGTGTTTTTAGGTTAATAAGTTTTTCATAAGGTTTTATTCTTGTTTTTTTGAGTTTTTTTAATTTTTAGGTAATTTTAGCCAATTTTTTGGAATATTAGTGGTTTTTAAATATTTTTTGGAGTTTTATAATTTTTATGATTTTTTTGAGTTTTTTGGTATTTTTGGGTGTTTTAGGGGTTTAAGTGTTTTTAGTTTTTTTTAAAATATTAGGGGTTTAAAGGGGGTTTAGATTTTTACTAGGTTTTAGGGTATTTTTTATTTTTTAATGGTTTTAATGGGATTATGTTTCTTAATGGTTTTTGGGTATTTAACGTCATTTTTTTCATTTTTAGGTTTTACGTTTTTAGGGGTTTAAAGATTTTTTTGGCTTTTAATGTTTTATTAGTGTTTTTTATTTTTTTACCATTTAGGGATTCTATAGATTTTATGTTTTTTTAATTTTAAGGGATTTATATGGTTTAAAAGTTCCATAGGGTTTTATAGTTTTTTTATGGTTTTTAACATTTTTTGATTTTTTTATTGGTTTTATGTGTTTTTATGTTTTATTAAGGGCTATCAGAGTTTTTATGGTTTTTATGTTTTTAGGTATTTTTAGGGTTGTTATTGGATTTTTTTATGATTTTTAGGGACATTAATGGGTTTTAAGGTTTTTAGGGGTTCCATGGTTTTTTTATTTTCATGATTTTTTGAGTTTTTGATGGGTTTTAAGGGTTTTTTTATTTTTAACTTTTTTAGGAGTTTGAATAGTTTATAGTGTTTTTGTGTTGTTTAGGGTTTTTATGGGTATTTATAGGTTTTTAGGCTTTTAGGTGGTTTTATGGGATTTATGGTTTTATAGTGTTTACATTTTTATGTTGTTAAAGGTTTTTAGTGTTTTTGGTTTTTTCGGTTTTCTTGTGATTTTTAGGATTTTTCATATTTTAGGTATTTTTATGCATTTTTAGGAATTTTCTTGATTTTAGTTTTTTTAGGGTTTGTTTAGAAATTTTGGTTTTTAGGTATTTTAGGGTTTTTAGGGATATTTGTAGTTTTTAGGCTTTTAATGGTTTTATGGTTTTTTAAAGATTTTAAGGGGTTATAGTGTTTTTTGAGATTTTAGTGTTTTAAAAGGTTTTTATAAGACATCAGGGATTTTAAGGTTTTTATGTGGTTTTATGGTTTTTATGGTTATTATGGTTTTTTGGGATTTTAGAGTTTTTTAGATTTTTTTAGGGGATTTAAATGTTATAGTTTTTAAGGTTTTTAGGTATTTTCAAGGTTTTATGGGTTTTTATGTTTTTAGGGATTTTTTTTGGATTTTTATAGATTTTTATGTTTCTAAAGATATAGGGGGTTTTGATGTTTTTATTGTTTTTATCGGGTTTTTTGGGTTTTAGTGGGTTTTTGAGAGTTTTAGGGGTTATAATGTTTTTATAATTTTTATAATTTTTAGGGGTTTAGGGTTATTCTATTTTTTCATTGTTTTTATGGTAATATGAATTTTTAGGTTTTTAATGGTATTTATTTTTTTATGGGTTTTTGGGGGTTTCAGTTTCTTTTAAATATTTCAACATTATTATGTTTTTAGGTATTTTTTTACTATTTTATTGGGTTTTATTTTTTAATTCGCCTAGGATATTTTTCTGTTCAGAATAATTTTCCACAGAGGAAATATGGCAGTTATATTGGGATGACATCAGGAGGAAGGCAACCTTCCAAATCAGGAACCTGAGATGGTCAGAATCAGAACTGAACAATTTGATGTAGTATTGACACAATTGACTCATTCTATAAAAGGTGGTGGTATCCATGCAAGAGATGAGCTAGATAAACCATATAAAAACATGTCTGTAGTAGAGCATTTCATGAGGGACCATCCTCCCATCATTTAGAGGATTATCTGACCCTGTGCAAGCTGAAGGGGGGATTAAATCACTAGAGATAATTTTTCATTTCATGGGGTGTTTAGAACATCAAAAGGTTAGTCTCACTATTTACTGTTATGAAGGTGAAGCTGATCAGTGGTGGTCGATGGTAAAAAATATCAGGGATAGTGAAGAGATTGATGCTATTGATTAGGATGAAATCAAAGGTATGTTTCTTGAGAAATATTTTCAAAAGATGGTTCGTCTTAGGATGGAAAAACAATTCCTAGAATTGAGGTAGGAGGATGAATCAGTGGGTGCTTATGAAGAAAAATTCTTTCGACTGGCAAGGTATGCTTCAAATTTTATTAGAGATCTTGACAGTAAAATCAACCATTCATACTCAGAATTAAAGAAAAAGTAATGAAGGGCTTTAGCTTCTCGTCTGTTCAAATGTTTTGAAAAACATGTTCAATGTGCGGAGAAGGTGTAAATGGAGTTTTCCGATGATCAGGTGTTCTTTGAAAAACAATAGAATAAGAGGTCAAGGTGGCAGACAAAAGGGAAGAACTCTTCAAAAAAGACTGATGTTAAGAAACTTAAGTTTACATTTTTGTAAATTGTGGTAAAATGCATGTTGGGGTAGGTCGTTTGAATTTTTTTAAGTGTTACTGATGTGGTAAAAAGGGACATATGGCTCATAATTTCACTAAAAAAGATGAGGGTAATGATAAGACAAAATCTTATTTACAATATGTAAAATATTTTTAGTGCAATGAAATTGGTCATTATCAAAATGAGTTTCCAATGAAGAACTCATCAGAGAGAAAGAACCCAGAATACAAGCAAAAAGGGGCGGTGATGTCCTTTCCAACTACTTCAGTAGATGTTGGGCCATCAAATGAAGTTGTATCAGGTACACTATTTGTTTGTTCAGATTATGCCAATGTGTTTTTTGATTCGGGGTCCACCCATTCGTTCATTTCTGAGAATTTTTCTAGTAAATTGGGAATTCAATATCAAGATATGAATCCAGAACATATGGTAAAAAAACAAGGAGGAAATGTTGAAACAAAAAAGGAATTATATGAACCTTCATGTCCTTGTTTGTGGAAAGAGTCTAACTGCAAACCTTATTGTTTTTCTTCTAGTAGAGTTTGATGTTTTTTTGGGTATGGATTGGATTTATATTAATCATGGTAAGATTGATGGTAGAGCTAAAGAGGTTTTTTTTCAAGATGAAATTCAGTTTGTGTACAAGAATGAACCCTTACTTTTGATAACATATTATGAAGCTGAGAAACTAGTAAATGATGTTAATGAATGTTACCTTGCACATATGGTTGAATACAAAGGAACTTTTCTGATTAATGATTTTCCAGTGGTAAATGTGTACCTTGATGTTTTTTCTGATGAGTTGTCTGGTATTATACATGATCAGGAAGTTGAATTTACTGCTGACTTAGTTCCGGATACTAAGCCAATTTCAAAACCCCCTTATCGAATGGTTCAAATTTAACTTTTAGAGTTAAATAAACAATTACATGATATATTAGATAAAGGTTTCATTCAACCTAGCACATCACCATGGGGTGATTCTGTCTTGTTTGTTAAAAAAAATATGGTTCAATGAGACTTTGCATTGATTATAGAGTATTGAATAAAATCACTATTAACAACAAGTATCCATTTCCTCATATGGATGATTTTTCTGATCCGCTCCAGGGGGATAGTATTTTTCAAATATTGAGTTGAGGTTGGGGTAACATCAGTTGAAAGTAAAGGAATCATATATTATAAAGACTGAATTTTGTAAAAGATATGGCCATTATGAATTTGTAGTTATGCCATTTGGTTTAACCAATGCACCTACTGTATTCATGGATCTTATGAATATAATTTTCTTTGATTTTTGGGATATGTTTGTGGTTGTGTTCATTGATGATATTTTTGTTTATTCAAAAAGTAAAGAGAAGCATGAATGTCATTTTAGGGTTGTCTTGATTACCTTAAAACAAAAGAAGCTATTTGGGAAATTTAGAAACTGTGAGTTTTGGTTACACCAAATTTCTTTCCATGGTCACATAGTTTCCAAAAATGGCATATCATATGATCCTACTAAAACCAAAGTTGTTCAAGAATGGCTAGGACCCATAAATATAACTGAGATTTTTAGTTTCTGTAGTTTGGGAGGTTATTACCGGATGTTTGTTGAGAATTTTTTACTATTATCTAGTCCAATGACTAAGTTAACTTGAAAAGGTGTTATGTTCTTTTGGAAAAAAGAATGGGATTATTGTATTCAGAAATTGAAAAGAAGATTGGTGAATTCTCCCTTTTTGGTACTTCCTTCCAAATATGGTGAGTTTTATTATGTACAGTTATGCTTCGTTGAAAGGACTTGGTTATGTCCTTATGCAGAATGATAAGGTAATTGATTATGCTTCATGTCATTTGAAACCTCATGAGTTAAATTACCCTACACATTTTTTGGAATTAGTTTTTATTGTTTTTGATTTAAAAATTTGGTTGCATCATTTTTATGGAGTAAAATGTGAAATATACTCTGACCAAAAAAGAATGAATTATATATTCACTCAGAAATAATTGAACTTGAGATAGAGGATATGGTTGGAATTGATCAAGGATTATGATTGCACGATTAATTATCAACCATAAAAGTCAAATAAAGTGGATGATTTTTTGAGTAGAAAAAGTAATACTTCATTGACCATGCAACCTTTGGAACTATATCTTTTGGTTTTTGATTTGTTGAACTTTGTCATAAAATTTTTTGGTGTAGGAAATTTGTCTGTTTTGTTTTAAGTGTTAGTGAAATCATCTATATCAGACCGAATAAAGGAAGTGTTGAAGGAAGATAGTGAGTTACAGAAAAAGGTAGAGTTGGTTCAGAAGGGTAAGTTGCATGAATTTAACATTGATAATGATTGTTTTTTGAGGTTTGGGAAGAGATTATGCGTGCCTTGTGATTCACAGTTGAAGAATGAGTTATTATGTGAAGATCTTAGTTCTCCATTTTCAGTTCATCCTAGAATTACTAAGATGTATAGAGATCTTTGGCGGTATTACTTGTGGGATGGAATGAATAGAGATATTTTTGATTTTACTATGAAGTGTTTGAGTTGTCAACAGGTTAAAGTAGAGCGATAGATACCGAAAGGGATACTTCAGTCTTTACTGGTGCTAGAGTCGAAATGAGAAAATATATCCATGGACTTTGTTGTGGGATTACCAAAGACATCTCGAGGTAATAATGCAATCTGGGTTATTGTTGATCTGTTGAATAAATCATCTCATTTCCATCATATTCAAGAGTCCTTGTCTCTAGATCAACTTTCTTGGTTCTATGTTAAAGAGATAGTCAGGTGTCATGGAGTTCCCCTCTCCATTGTATCCGATTGTAATCCCATATTAACTTCATACTTTTGTAAAGTCCTTCAGATGTCATTGGGTACTGAATTAAATTTTAGTACATCTTTTCATTTGCAATCAGATGGGAAGTCCGAACGAACAATTCAGACCTTAGAGGATATGTTACATGCTTGGTCAAAGGATTATTAGGGAGGTTGGGACCAACATCATTCTCTGGTTGAACTTTCTTTTAATAACATTTTTCATTCCAGTATACAGATGGCTCTATTTGAGGAATTATATGGGAATCGGTGTCGATCTACATCATTTTGGGATGTAGTAGGTGAAAGGAAGTTGATGGATCTAGAATTGGAAGAAGATATGGAAAGAAATGTTCAATTGATTTAGAAGCATAGGAGAACACGTCAAAGCATGCAGAAAAATTATGTGGATAATCGGAGGAATGAAATTTCTTTTGAGGTAAGTGATCATGTCTTTCTCAAAGTTTCTCCATGGGAAAATGTGATGTGTTTTGGTAAGAAAGGAAAGCTTATTCTGTGGTTCATTGGACCCTATGAAATCCTAGAGAAAGGTGGATCAGTTGCGTACAAAGTGGCTTTACCTCCTAGTTTATCCCAGGTACACAATGTTCTTCATGTTTCAAAGTTGAGAAAGTATTTTCCAGATCTATCTCATGTTTTAAGTCTAGAGGTAGTTCAATTGGAAGAGAGACTCACCTATAAGGAACAGCCAGTCTAGATTATAGACCAAAGAGAGCATGTGTTGAGAAATAAGGTAATTCACTAGGTAAAGGTTTTTTAAAAAACAATATTGTTGAAGAGGCAACGTGGGATTATGAAAATTCTATGAGGGATAAATACCTCCATTTATTTGATAAGAAAATAAAATTGCAGGGACGCAATTTCCAAAAGGGGGAAGGATGTAACATCCTAGGTAAATAAAGAAATAATACATTTTCATAATTATTCATTTTTTGGGGTTAAATATTAATTTTACTTTGAATGGTTTGATATAATTGATAGAGTACCCGATACACAACAACAGGTTTCTTTGAAATCTTGCGTTGCACACTAATAATATAATAATATCATTTTTAATGTAGTTAACACCTAGTCATTTTATTAGAGGGAATGAATAAAACTAACTACAATATGATCATACATGTTTATTAAATGTTTTTACATTTATCAAATAAATTTTAGCGGCTTAAAATGTGAATTAATCTAATTTTAAGCATAAATACTCTAAAATTATTTAAAAGGTAGATTTCTTGCCTTTTGATGATGATCCCACATTAAATATAGTTTTGGTCACATATATATGTTCTTTTTAACAAAATAAAATTGTTTTTCAGAATCCATACATTAATATTTACTTTGGGTAAATTATTGGTATTTTTCTGATAAAATTCTTTTTTTGATGAATAGTGAAAATACAGTTTTTTAATTAAAAAATTAATTTCAAATGTATTTATTTAAATGGTTTGATTATATACTTAATTGGTTTTAACGTGTAAGTATATTATATTTTTACCATTTAATCCAATTTTTGTCATTTTAATTAATTTCACTTTGAAATTGGACATAAACAAGAGTCAATCTTTTGATAGTTAATATTTCTTAAAAACACACCTTTTGTTTTGACAATAGGAATTAATTTTAAATTAAGTAATCAAATATATATGTTTTGAATTTGGTAAAATAGAAATCATTTTTGAATTTGGAATATCAAATATAGCTTAGGCTAAATATTTGGTAGTTTTCTGAAAAACTTCAATTTTTGATGAATAGTGAAACCACTAAGTGGTAGTTAAAAAACTAGATTTTTCATTTAAATGAAAATTTAACGATTTTGTGAATTTAATTTTAAAAATACGACATACATGGTTGTTATTAGTATGTAAAATGTCGTACAAGAAAAATAATATAATTTTTGGTGAATAGTAACTTTTGACTTTTAGTTACTGCAGTTAAAGGTAAATAGGGTAATTCAAGGTAAAAATAATATCATAATAATACAAAATTACCTCAAAACATGTCCTAACCATATTAGATGAGTCATGTACAACCATGTAAATATTTGGGTCTATTTTGGGACCCCATGGAGCCTCTTAAGAGTGATAATGACACTTTATTTTAATTAACTTAATGTAAAGACTAGAATGACATAAACAAATATATTTTAGTAAATTAATTTTTACATGGGGTAATATAAGTTATATATTCGACTATAAATATTCATTGGAAAGCTAAAAATATTTCCTACATCATGTTATTTTTTATAATTAGTAGGCTTCCAATAAATAAAATTATTTATGACACAATAATGATGGAGTGTTTACCTCAATAATAAATGATTTAAATAAATAATATTATCAAGATTAAAATAATATCCAAAACCTATCCAGCTCTTATTGGATGAATTAATTTAGACCATGAGTCATATTATCTTTGAATTTAATTATTTTGGGACATTTAGAAACAGAAAATCATTATATAATAAAATAATATTTTCACATTTTCCTAAAGAGCCTCTCCTCCCCCTTATAAAAGGATAGCACTTCTAACTCATTCCTCAAACCTATCAAGCCCCTTGGATCATCTAAAACCTACCCAAATAAGCTCTCATGATCCGTCTCTTCCACCTATAATCCTTATCATAGGCTTAATTAATATCAAGAATTCCTTTTCATTCAAACCAATGGGAGTTAACCAAATTAAAGGTAACAGTTTCTCTTAAATTCATTTCTTTTATTTTACTTCTCAAACACCTTAACAAAATTTATTCCTTTATTTTATAACAACACCAGTATCTTCAAAATAATAGGATGTTTTTAGGAGAATTATTCTAACTACACTTACACACACCTCAATCTAATGGGTAAAGAACATATTTTTTCTGTGGTTGACAAACTAACGCCTCACGAAACGATGATTGTTCAATTATCTTCTACTACCTCTCATGGTGGTAATTAATATGGAACTATATTTATATATGATATATATTATGTCTATGTTTTCTTTATTCTTATATATTTTTCATTTATATCAAACTTTTATGGTTCCCATTACTGGTAAATGCGATAATTTCATTTGAGGAAGTGCGGACTACCGCCCCTTCAATGTGATATGACTCGTTAATGCCATATGTGGGATGTATAAAGGATGGAGTCAATAATATTATATATGATATTATACTATAATTATAATATACCTATGTATCATTATGTTTTAATTCCATTAAAATGAGAAATATAAATGGAAGTAGCATTCATGCGTACGTATGGCTTACTGTCTCCATGAACGGTGCATTTAATTTCTTATCTCCAAATGTTATGTACTATTATTAATACATGTATATAAAGGATATATATGATATATCAATCATGAATATCATTCTGGATACAATCAAATTTTGACCATGTGAACAACTTGTAATTATAAGAAGTCCATTTTTGACTTAAGTACCAACTATCGAAAAAACGGCCATTATTAACTTAAATTGTTACATAATGATTATAAAATTATAATAAGTGATATAAACGGAATAATAAATTTGAATAAGGTTCTTAATAAAGTATAAAATAACTTTATTTTATTATTGATGTGATTAAATAACGAACGGGTCAAGTCGGACATGAGGTAAGGGACTTCATCTCAATCTCCTTTCATTGAGGCATATTTTTTTAATACACAATTTTCTTTTATACACTGTATAAACACTATTGAATTTTCATTTCATTCAAATATAATCTTTTTCTATGAAGCATTTTACTAAAAGAAAAAAATAATGTTTCTTTTAACGTACGTAGTGACAACGACCTTTCCACCGCCGTGAGTATTATTTGATCTTTGGCTTCCTTAAAAAGTCGTAATGTTTTTAAAAGGAATATAAATACCATATACTCTTTTACATATTTTGGTATTGAAAATGGTTTTGATAATGTATTTTTTATGTCAATATATTTATATGATATATTTTTATTTAAATGTGGAAATTTTATCTTTCCTTTATTTTTGTTTTATGTGTTACGAAGATGTTATGGTCATTGAGCATTGCTATGTATACAGGTGGTTCAGTGATAAACCAAGGGCGGGAAAGCCTGAGATAGCTCTCCAATTCATTAGGTAATGTGACAGAGGTAAACAAGAATGTTCTTCCTAAAATATTTAGGAAATATACTATGATGGGTATTTCAAATGTAACTCCCTATCTTTATGTGATAAATACAGTGTAAGTATGATATGGATACCATAAGTTTCATTTATGATTAATGTTTTCTATCTATTATTCATAAATCTTATGATTTCATGAGGTATGTCAAATAGATTATGTTAGGTATGCAATTATAGACCAATGTTTTTTTCTTTGTTTTATAAACCATGCTGAGCTTTTTATGCTCATCCTAAGATTTGAAATGTTTATAACAGGACCTAAATATGAACAGGGTAAAGGATGAGATCAAGGAAAAGTAATGATATCTAAAATATTTGACAAGACCTGTTTCTTATTTTCAAGAGTTTTTAGTTTATGAAAAAAAATTGAAACTGAGTAGAAGTGTCTACCTTGTAATTTTTGAGATGTAATATAATAGTTATGACATAATTATCTAAAACTCTAAACCTAAAAATTTCCACAATGAGAATTATTCATTTAATTCATGATTATTAATGTTTAAGGCCAAGTCCGAATAGTTGGTATCATATGTCGATTTAGATAACTTTAGGAGTTAGGGTATTATTAAATTAATATCCATAAAATATGTTATGTTAATATTGAAATGATATAGCATATACAGGTTACCATATTGATTCGCCTAAGATATTTTCGGGTTCAGAATGGTTTTTTGCAGAAGAAATTGGGTAGCTATGTTGGGAAGACATCAGGAGGAAGACAACCTTCCAAATCAGCAACCTGAGATGGTCGAAATAAGAACTAAATAGTTTGTTACAGTGATGGAACAATTGAATCAGGCTATAAATGGTGGTGGAATCAATGAATGAGATGATCTAGATCAACCATAGAGGAACATGTTAGTAGTTGATAATTTCATGAGGCAACACCCCCCATAATTCAGAGTATCATCTGACCCTGTGCTAGCTTAAGGGTCGATCAAATCACTAGAGAAATTTTTTGATGTCATCGGGTGTTCATAACATCAAAATGATAGTCTCTCTATTTACTATTTTCAAGGTGAAACTGATCAGTGGTAATCATTGGTGAAAAATATCAGGGATAATGAGGAGATTGATGCTCTTTATTGGGATGAATTCAAAGGTATGATTCTTGAGAAATATTTTCCAAATTTGGTTCATCTTATGATGGGAAAATAAGTCCTAGAATTGAGGTAGGAGGATGACTCAATGGCTGATTATGAAGCAAAATTCACTCGACTGGCAAGGTATGCTTCAAATTTCATACGATATCATGACAGTAAAATCAACTATTTTTACTCAGGATTAAAGACAAATTATCGAAGGTATTTGGATTCTCGTGAGTTCAAAATTTATGAAAAACTTGTTTGATGTTTGGAGACGGTGGAAATGGAATTTACCGATGATCATGTGTTCTTTTGACAAACAATATAATTAGAGGTTAAGGTGGCTGGGGAAGGGAAAAACTCTTCAAAAAAGTATGATGGTAAGAAACATATGTTTACAGTTTGCGAAAATTGTGGTAAAAAGCATGTTGGGGAATGTCTTTTGAATTTGGGAAAGTGCTACCAATGTTGTAAAATGGGACATAAGGCTCGTAATTTCTCTGAAAAAGAGTCGGGTAATGGTAAGACAAAATCTGATTTATAATCAATAAATTTTTTTAAGTGAAATGAAATGGGTCATTATGAAAAGGAGTGTCCAATGAAGAACTCAATAGAGTGAAAGCAGCCATACTACAAGAAGAAAGGGGTGGTGAAGTCCTTTTCAACTACTTCAGCAGATGTTGGTCCATCAAATGAAGTTTTATTAGGTACACTATTTGTTTGTTAACATTATGCCAATGTGTTGTTCGATTCGGGGTCAAACAATTTGTTCATTTCTGAAAAGTTTTCTAGTAAATTGGGAATTTCATATCAAGATATGAATATTAAACTTATGAAAGAAACACCTGGAGGAAATGTTGAAAGAAAAAGAAGTTATAAGAACCTTCTTGTCCTTGTGTGTGGAAAGAGTCTACCTGCAAACCTTATTGTTGTGACTCTAGTAGAGTTTGATGTTATTTTGGGTATGGATTAGATTTTTGTTTATCATGATAAGATTGATTGTAGGGATAGGGAGGTTTATTTTCAAGATGATTTTCTGTTTGTGTACAAGAATGAACCCTTACTTTTGATAACAAATCAGGAAGCTGTTAAACTGGTAAAAGATGGAAATGAATGTTACCTTGCACATATTTTAGAAAACAAAGGAACTGTTCAGATTAATGATGTGCTAGTAGTAAATGAGTACCTTGATGTTTTTTCTGATGAGTTGCATAGTATTACACCTGATCGAGAAGTTGAATTTACTATTGACATAGTTTCTGATGCTAATCCAAATTCAAAACCCCATTATCAAATGTCACAAATTAGACTTTTAGAGTAAAAGAAGCATTTACATGAGTTATTAGATAAATGTTTCATTCTACCTAGTACATCATCATGGGGTGCTCCTATGTTGTTTGTTAAAAAGAAAGATGGTTCAATGAGACATTTCATTGATTATAGAGTATTGAATAACATCACTGTTAAGAACAAGTATCTTTTGCCTCATATTTATGATTTGTTTGATCAGCTCCAGGGAACTCAGTATTTTTCAATGATTGACTTGAGGTCAGGGCACCATCAGTTGAAAGTAATGGATGTAGAAATTCTGAAGACTTCATTTCGTATTAGATATGGCCATTATGAATTTTTAGTTATGCCTTTAGGTTTAACAAATTCACCTACTGTATTCGTGGATCTTATGAATATAATTTTCCTTGAGTTCTTGGATAAGTTTGTGGTTATGTTCATTGATGATATTTTGGGTTATTCTAAAAGTAAATAGGAGCATGAAAGACATTTAAGGGTTGTCTTACAAACCTTACATAAAAAGAAAATATTTTGGAAATTTAGAAAGTGTGAGTTTTCGTTACAACAAATTTCTTTCCATGGTCACATTATTTTAAAAAATGGAATAACTATTGATCCAACTAAAACCAAAGTTGTTGATGAATGGCAGAGACCCACAAATTCAACCGAGGTTCGTATTTTTCTTGGTTTGGATTGTTATTACTAGAGGTTTGTTGAGAATTTTTCACGGTTATCTAGTCCAATGACTAAGTTAACTCAAAAAGGTGTTATGTTCATTTGGACAAAAGAATGTGATGATTGTTTTCAGGAATTGAAAAGAAGAATAAGGAATGCCCTTTTTTGGTTCTACCTTCCAGAAATGGTGAGTTTGTTATTTACAGTGATTCTTCGTTGAAAGGACTTGGTTGTGTCTTTATAAAGAATGATCAGGTAATTTCTTATGCTTCACGTCAGTTGAAACCTCATGAGTTAAATTACCCTACACATGATTTGGAATTAGTTGCTATTTTTTTCTTTAAAAATGTGGATGCATCATTTGTATGGAGTAAAATGTGAAATATATACTGACCAAAAAAGTTTGAATTATATATTCCATCAAAAAGAATTTAACATGAGATAGACGGTAGGGTTAGAATTAGTCAAGGATTATGATTTAACAATTCATTATCACCTAGGAATGGAAAAAAGTGGCTGATGCTTTGAGTAGAAAAACTAATTCTTCACTGACCATGCTACATTTAAAACAAGATCCTTTGGGTTTTGATTTGTTAAAATTTGGCATAGAAGTTGTTGGTGTAGGATATTATTATATTTTGTTTCAGGTGTTAGTTAAATCATCTCTATCAGACCGAGTAAAGCCAAGCATAGAAAGAATACAGTGAGTTTCCAAAAAAGGTAGAGTTGGTTCAGAAGTGTATGTTTTCTGAATTTAACATAGATAATGATTGTGTTTTGAGGTTAGGGAAGAGATTATGTGTGCCTTGAGATTCACAGTTGAAGAATTAGTTTTTATCTGAAGCTCATTGTCCTCTATTTTCAGTTCATCCTAGCAGTACTAATATGTATAGTGATCTTCAGGTGTATTATTGGTGGGATGAAATGAAAAGAGATATTGCTGATTTTACTACGAAGTGTTTGAATTATGAAAAGGTTAAAGAAGAGAATCCATTACCGAAAGGGATGTTTCAGTCTTTACCGGTGCTAGAGTGGAAATGAAAAAATATATCCATGTACTTCATTGTGGGATTATCAAAGACATCTCAAGGTAATAATGCAATCTAGGTTATTGTTAATCGGTTGACTAAATCATTTCCTTTCCTTCCTATTCGAAATACTTTGTCTGTAGATCAACTTTCTTAGTTGTATGTTAAAGCGGTATTCAGGTTTCATGGAGTTCCCCTCTCCATTGTATCTGATAGTGATCCCATTTTTACTTCTAAATTTTGGAAAGACCTTTAGAAGTCTTTTTTTTACTGATTTAAATTTTAGTACAACTTTTCATCCGCAATTAGATGGGCAGTCAGAATGAACTACACTGACCATGAAGGATATGTTACGTGTTTTCCTGATGGATTACTAGGGATGTTGGGACCAACAACATTCTTTGGATGAATTTTTTTATAATAACACTTTTCATTCCAGTATACAGAGGGATCCATTTGAGGCATTATATAGGAAGCAGTGTTGAACTCCATCATTTTGGGATTAAGAAGGTGAAAGGAATTTTATGGGAACATAATTTGGAGAAGATATCAAAAAAAAATTAGTTGATTTAGAAGCACATGAGAACAACTCAGAGCAGGAAAAAAAAGTTATGTGGATAATCAGAGGAAGGATCTTTCTTTTGAGGTAGGTTATAATGTCTTTCTCAAAGTTTCTCCATGGAAAGGTGTGATGCATTTTGGTAAGAAAGGAATGTTGAGTTTGAGGTTCATTAGACCCTATGAAATCTTGAAGAAAGATGGATCAATTGCTTATAGAGTGGATTTACCTCCATGTTTATCCCAGGTACACAATTTTTTCATGTATCAGTGTTAAGAAAGTATATGCCCAATTTATATCATGTTTTATGTCCAGAGGTATTTCAGTTGGAAGATAATATCTCATATGAGGAACAACCAGTCTTGATTCTTGACCGAAGAGAGCAAGTCATTCGGAATAATGTAATTCACTATGTAAAGGTTTTGTGAAAAACCCATATATTTGGAGAGGTAATGTGGGAATCTGAAAAAGTTATGAGTGATAAATACCCCCCATTTATTTGATAAGTGAATAAAATTACGAGGACGCAATTTCCAAAAGGGGGGAAGGATGTAACATCCCAAGTAAATAATGAAAAAATAAATTTTCCTAATTATTTATATATGTGAATTAAATATTAAATTTACATTAAAAGGTTTGATACTCTTTGGTGTACCCGAAACGCGATAATGAGTTTCTTTGAAATCGTACGTTTCACACTAATAATATAACATTATTATTTTAAATATAGTTAATGGATAAATGTTGTACTAGAAGGAATGAATAGAACTAACTATAATATGGTTATACATGTTTGTTAAATATTTTTACATTTAACCAATAAATTTTAGAGGCTTAAAATGTGAATTAATCCATTTTTAAACATAAGTACTCTAATATTCTTTAAAAGGTCGATTTACAACCTTTTGATGACAAAACCTCTTTAAATATAGTTTTGGATACGTTTATATGTTTAATTTGACAAAATAATATTCATCTTCAGAATCATGAAATCAATATTTACTTTGGGTAATTTTTTGGTATTTTTATGATAAAATTCATTTTTGATGAATAGTGAAAAATACAATATTTTAATTCAAAACTGCCTTTTAATATAATTTAATTATATATTCTGATTATCTTTTTAATTATTTTTAGAGTGTAATTAAATTATATTTTTACCATTTAATCCAATTTTTTTCATTGGAAGTAATTTCACTTTGAAATTGGACATAAACAAGAGTCAATCTTTTGGTAGTTAATATTTCTTAAAAATGCGCTTTTTGTTTTGACAATGTGAATAAATTTTTAATTAATTAATCAAACTTATATGTTTTTTATTTGTTAAAATAGATATATTTTTTGAATTCATAATATCAAATATAGAATAGGAGGAATTTTTGGTTGTTTTTTGATAAAACATTAATTTTTGATGAATAGAGAAACCACTAAGTTGTATTTAAAAAACCGACTTTTTCATTTAAATGAAATTTTACCCCTTCTGTGAATTGAATTTATAAAATATGACTTACATGGTTGTAATTAGTAAGTAAAATGTGGCATAATAAGATAAAAATAATTTTGGGTGAATAGTAACTTTTGACTTTTATTTACCACAGTTAAAGGAAAATAGGGTAATTAAAGGTAAAAAGAATATCATAATAATAATGAATTACTTTAACACTTGTCATAACCTTATTGATTGAGTCATGGCCGACCATAGGCATCCTTGGGATTATTTTCGGACCACAAGGAGCCACTAAAGAGTTATAATGACACTTCATTTTAATTAACTTATATTAAATATAAACATGACATAAACAAATATATTTCAGTAAATTAATGTTTTCAAGGGGTTATATAAGTTATAATTTATACTATAAATATTTATTATAAATCTAAAAGGATTTCCTACATCATGGTATTTTTTTTTATAATTTTTGGACATTTAATAAATAAAATTACTTTTGAAAAAATAATAATGAAATGTTTACCTCATTAATAAATGATTTAAATAAATAATATTATAAAGATTAAAATAATATAAAAAACATGTCTAATTCTTGTTGGATGATTTTATTTAGACCATGAGTCATATTACCTTTGACTTTAATACGTTTTGGACCTTTAGAAACCAAAAATAATTATATAATAAAATAATATGTTCACAATTTTCTAAAGAGCCCCACCTCCCCCTTATAAAAGGACACCACTTCTAACCCATTGTTTCCGACGCTTTCATTGGGGCATGTGCATCTTCATACTTGATGAAAAATGGAGCATTTTTGTTGCCCCGCATTCCCACTTCCCAAAGGCGGGTGGCATCCATCGATTGTTCAGGGATGGTTTCTCCTTGATTGAAACAGGATGATGGGATATCAGTTCTTCCTACTATGGATTCATCCTCAGAACTCATCACCTAGTCCAATACTCTCTTATAGATTAAAGATGTTGTTTTTGAAACTCTTCCAAGTTCCATATCGTCATGGACACCATGTAATTACACTGGTTCAGTCGGGAAATTCCAAAGGGTCCAGTTAGGGCAACAACCTTCAGTCAAGGGAGTAGTCATGTTGGACATCACTGGCATGTCTGGACGTTGGGACACTGGAACGTATAGGTTTATTCCCCTTATTATAGGGATTCTTGAGGGAACCGAAGCCCGAGGAATCCCATATCGAGAATGGAGAATCATATTCCATAGGCATGTATATGAGGTTTTCATCAACTTCCCTTGTTTAACATAGGGTATGCCGCATATTTAACGTCCAGCAGAGGCAGATCAGACTGATCAGAACACTGATTAAAGTGGATTAGATTGGTGCAACCTCTAGAGGGAACAATGATGTTGGGTCCAACGTGTGGTTAGCTTCTCGATTGTTGTTGTGGGAAATGGGGAATGAGGTGCAATTATCCCATTAGGATGTGATTCCCCGGGTAAGAATCAGGATGGATGATGGAGTGTTGAATGAAGTGGATGGTGAATGAGATGGAACCACCATGAGGATGCTGATGAATTTGGGATTGAGCCTCAAAGAGGCTTCCTACTTATCCATGTGGTGGAGAATTGATGTCCTCTTAGTTCATCTGATGATGTCTTACCAATGATTGGGGATTTCAACAGCTTACCGCGGGATGGGGATGTCGAAGGCTAACCGCTAGAGAGGGTCGTGAAGAATTACCACTGAATGGGGTCACAACAGCTTACTGATAGATGAGGTAGACAAAAAAACTGTTGAATGGTGTCTCAATGACTTAATGTTGTATGAGTTCACAATGGCTTACCGCTGTATGGGGTTGACAGCGAATTACCGCTGAATGGTGTCGCAACGGCTTATCACTAGATGACGTCGTAACGGCTTACCGCTAGATGGGGTCGAACCTCAGGGAGGCTTTCTATGTACCCAATCTAGGAGACAAGGATCAAAACCATGTTGTTCCTGTGGGATGGGGGTCTGTAAACTGACGTGGTGGAGAACATGGGGTCCAATGGTTGTAGGGATCTAACCTCAGGGAGGTGTCCAACGTACCTTGCGTTGGCAAGGATCAAAGTCCCTGTAGTCTGTGTGGGTGAAACAGCTTACCACTGACTGGGGGAAACAATGGATTACCACTAATCGAGGTAGATAATAGCTTTCTTCTAATTGAGGTTCACAGTTTAACTCCATGCAGGACAAGGGTGAACCGACGTGAAGGAGGACCTGGGGCCCAGATAGATGGTGTGCTTGAACATTGTGGAGGCCTCCTACGTACCTCACCTTGGCATGGATTAGAGAACTTGTAGTTCAAGTGGTGGTAACCGGTGTGAATAGGGTCATAAGGGCCATGTGTTGGTCTCGAACCAAAGGGAGGATTCCTACGTACCTTACCTTGGCAAGGATCAGAGACCACGTAGTTCAGGTTGGGTGTGGGGCTTACACTCTAGGATGCCCGGAGAGGATGTCATGGTTGATGCTTCCTCTATGCCGACATGAGTCATGCTTGGTGTGAGAAACAAGAGAACACAACGACCTGACGATCACATCGTGGAAGGTGCGTCCGTGGAAAGTAGAGTGGGGCCACGCGTAGTTGGCAATCCAAAGAGAAAAGAGGGGCTTACGCGTGGTTAGTGGCCCATGTGGTGGAGATTGGGACTTACTCTAGGGTGGAGGCCCAGGTGGTGAGAAAGCCCAGTAGGATAGGTATTTTTCACCCAGGAAGAGAGGAGGAGCAGGGGTGCTGCCTCATGCGAGGAAAGCTGGGGGGCTTACACCAAGGTGGTTTCCCTTCCCCACAGATAGACGCTGCTCCGATTTAGAGGATTTCATACCATGTGAGGAATGATTTGACTGTAGTGGAGATTTTTGATTGTATAGAATGTCCGATATGTGGCACCCCACATGCAAGGCATGGGGGGAGGTCACAGTTTAACGACATGTACTGAGGATGAAGGTTCTTGGAAGTTTAACGTCCTGTAGATCAGACGGGGTGGGTTTACTCTGCACCCCTAGCACTTACATAACCTTCACCCTCTACACCATAGATAAGTGAAGGGTCCAGCAACGCTGTGGTTAGGGGGTGTCATGGAGCGAACCATTGGGGGTCCACGTTAGCATGGCTATGTGAGAAATCAATAGCCTTTATCATGCCTATGAAAAGAAGAATGAGGAAAATCAACACAATGTGAAACACCTCCCAAGGGACTTTTATGTTACTTCGTACGAGCCTAGATGGTCGTATGGGAAAAAATTGTGTGCCGTAGATGTTTTGGGCATGGGAAGTTCCCAAAAATGATGTCCAAAAGAGAGACATCAAACATGTGTGCACCAGGAGGTAGGCTTGCATGAAAAACGAAACAATTGCGTGGAAAACACCGAATTGGTGCGCAATTGTGACACTTATGCAGAAAACATCACGTCGACGTGCAATTGAGACACTTTCTCAGAAAACACTAGGTCGGCGCAAAATTGGGACACTTGTGCAGAAAATACGAGGTCATCACCCAATTGGGACACTTGCATGGAAAAGACTCAGTTAGTGCGCAATTGGGTCACATGTGTGGAAAAATGGGGGATGCGGTTTTGCGTGCAAGGAATATAGGTTGTGCACAAGTGGAAGGTATTGAGCACATGGAATAAGTTTTTGCGCTCAATTGTAATGGATTGTGCACAATCAACACGGATTGCATGCAATTGGAAGGGATTACGTGCAATTGGAAAGGATTGTGACCAGGGGATGGGACTCGAAGGGATTCAGACAAGGGTTAAGCTCGAGTGGTCTCGCGCAAAGGCGGACCCCTGGGTGGCCTGTTGTAAAAAATATCGTACCTGAAATCCATCTTTTGCACATAGAATAGTTGGATTTCATGTAGAGGAGATGGTTCATATTCTTTAGCCGTTCGAAGTTACTGAGGCTCTCTTTTATGTATAGGTCCTCGGGGTCACCTGATCCGTGCGGAAACAGGTCCGTGTGAATGTTTGCGCTCTGCTTTCAGCTGCATGAAAGATCTTCCTCACAGGGCGGCGCACGCAAAATTCTGCACCCGCGGTCGGCAGCACAAAAGTTTGGGTGCCAGGGCTGAAGTTTTCAGGTGACACATGAGTTTTCGTGTAGGCACAGAAGTTTGTGCATGACACAGGATATTTCAGTCAGGCACAGAAAATTGCCTCGGATCACGAAGTTTCCTAAACAGGAGATATTTTTTTCACACCCAATAGATATTTTTTTACACAGCCATGTGCCCTTTAAAATGGATAATCGGGTCAAATTATTTCTTCACTTTGTCGCACCAAAACCTCCTTCAACCCTTGAGCATTTTTTAGCATCTAAAAATTCCCCCACCCTTGGAATCAGATCGACTAATGGATGAAAAGGTCGGATTCCGAAGGAAATGCCCAAACGCATAACTGCGTGGAGTCAACACACAAAAAACCTATAGGTGCACGGAAAACTGGGATGTCACATGCAAATAACTTTCCGCAAGTGCATGAAATCTCTGTTCCGTGCCTATAAAAATCCTCGTGGGTCCCTCTGTCCATACATATTTTTCGTGCGTGATAAGTCTAGAACTCTTGTGTGTGAAAAATTTCCCTATATTGCGGGAAACAATTCTTCGGTTGCGCGTAATTCCCTATGTTTAGCCATCTTTTTACACGCAGACCTGCTGATTTTCACGCCACTGCTTCCATTTTCACACCTACTCATGATTTTTCATGAGGAATTCTGATTTTTCACTCAGAATCCTTATATTTTGTGCCGCCTCTTAGTTTTTTCATGCCACCTCCTTGTTTTTTGCGCTGACTCTTGAGACCTCACCAGAAGAAGATGGCTGCCAATCGGGCTAACACTGAGAGAGAAGTTGTGTTCGTCACTCAAAGAGTTGAGATGGTTTCCAACCCTAAGGTTTATAGTTCTTGAAAGATCGTATCTAGTAACCATACTCTCTTCAACCTGTTGACGCCAGCCTAGAAGAAGTATGCACTGTCTAACAATTTTCCGATATGGGAATTTGGTATTTTGGAGGTGGTACATGTGCTCCGATTTGAAGTCAACACACCGCGGTCATGGGTGACCCACGAGGATGACCTTCCTCGATATAATATCACCAACATTTTCCATCCTTCCAGAAAAACCAGGCATATGGATTTTTACATTTTGAATCCCAGGACCCGAAGCATTTCGGGAAGTGACCCGGTCGCAGAGGACTCTCTCGCACATTATGCAAGTACTTTCTGACAGAGTGTCACTAATGAAACTAAAGACTGGCTACATGATTGGGATCTGCGGTCTGGGGGAAATTTCACCAATGAATGGGCCTAGGCATATTGGGTACGCCAAATATGTGACCAGTTTGGGGTCGAACTCCGGCACATCGGGTTGTTTGAGGTGGTGTGGATGTCATAGTTCCATTTCCTCCATCAGCATGAACATGGGCCAGAGTTATTTACCTGATGGTCCCTTGATACAAATACATTTCATCTCCACCATGGGGAAGTTGGTATTAGCCTTTGGGACATTCATTTCATCTGGGGTATCCCTTTGCGTGGGAACCAGTACGATGAATTCCATCTGACGAAGAACATATGGGGAGACAGATCACGAACTCCAATCCTAACATGGAATATGTTGGATATTTCTAATGGCTGGCTGGGGGTTAAGGACGTTTTGAAGGATATTTCCTAAAAAAAATGGTTTAGCTTGTTCCTGCAAAAGGATCCAGAATTCAAGATGCTAGGGTGAGGAAGGCGGTGTCCGACCATGGCACAGAGGAGCAAGATTGGATCGTACTAGATAATCCTAGATGCGGGGGAGTATCAATCACGGAGCCTCAGTATAAATGAGAGTCGAGACCCAAATGTTTGGTACGCTGGATTTTTTGAAACCTTCTTGAGTGGGTGGCTTCTACCAGTGAGGGATGCAAGGATGGGAGTTCATCCAGCAACATTGGTGATGGCTCTCATCATAGCCGCAAATCAGTGGTTCAATCTGGGAGTCCCTGTGTTATCCTATTTGTATGCCATCCAGGGGCGCATTTTGATAGGGGTCTCACCAAGGAGGATATTTGGTCCCCTCAAGATCTTTCATGCCTAGATCATGGCTCATTACTGTGGATATACTTTTCCAAACGTCATTCTTCATCCAGGTAATGGCCTTGGACCTTCCTTGCTGAACAATGCATGGGTTAATACCATTGATGCTCAATGAGGAGGGGGGTAAGGATCAAAATAAGAAATAATTCCAACTTCACTTTTATCCCATTCCCCACTCTATCTATCCAAATTATGCACAATGGGTAGGGCTCACTAGAGAAAATATAATACTTCCAGAGCATTAGAGGTGGGGTTATTGTCTCCAGGATTGATGGGAAGATTTTTTTTGAGCCCTAATTGTCTTCAAGATTCTCTAGGTAGTTTGGATTCCTCCAGAAGATGTTGAAGAAGGTGAATACAGATGTGCGGGAGGAGAGGTATCCATGTGTTCTTCACAAAATGTGGCTGATGTTCACAACCCATGGCTCTGGCGACGTCATTTCCTTTCCCCCCATCGGATTTGATGTTGGCCTCTCGATAGAATATGCCAAACATTGGGTAGTAGCATACCCTGAGGGACTTTTTCGTAAGTGAGTTCAGTAACTTAAGGTAACCAGTGTAGAACCTAGGCGGCGAGAGAGAAGACAGGGCGCTGCTGGGGAGGAAAGGATAGAAGCATGTTGGGAAACTAGACCCACATAGGCTGGGACTACAGTAGTGGGAACGTATCACGGCATGGTTGTGCCTTCATTGACTAGGGGGAGAGTGTCTCACGGAGCGGTCAGGGAACTTCCTGGAAAGCAGATAAAGTATCTGCTTCAACCATTCGATGATGTAATTTTCCCGGCTCTGTGGTTAGCCTGGTTGACCCTCTGACAGTCAATGGGTACTGAAGCCCTCTGGAAAAAAATAACATGATATGGAATCCAGCTTCCAGAGGTCAGACTCATCCGAGTTGATGATAGGGTAAACATCCATCATCGACACGCATACATGACAACCATGGATTTGTATGCACTCCAGCGAGGTTGGCATGGGGAATCACCCCACCAGGTGAATGTAATGCTTGGCCAGGAGCATGATCCAGAAAAGATGTCGCCTGAGGATGACAAATACAATGAGGAGCTAGAGGGCAGTGATATGGAAGAGGAGAAGGTGTAAGGAGAATGTGAAGGAGATAAGGAGCTTAAAGGTGGAGGGTCTTAGGGGACATCCCACCAAGGGAGTCTTTAGGAGAGTGGAAAGATCATTGGCTCTGATGTATACATAAATGAGATAAATGAGGTATGTCTTGGACCTTATCTATCCTCCCCCCTTTTTTTCCTTTGTATCCCACAATAAGATCTCCTTACTCTGCTCAGGGGAATATTGGCATCGACCAAGAGGATCCATCTGAAGGGGGGGGGGTGGAGGTTCCAATAGAACAATGTGAGGAGATGACACCCATTATTGAGCTAACGAGCACCGAGGGATCCCCTACAATGACATCTCCTGTAGAAGCTAGAACACCAGAGGTTGATGCTTTGGGCTCTTATAAGTTCATTACTCTAACATCGGTATTTACCATTAGAATGCTCAGTTGATCATGGTGTTCATTTTTTGTGCAGTGATCACAGCCTTGAAATATCACCGGGCTACCGAATCTAGGTCATCCATGATTGATTATATTGTAAATGTGTCATCCCATTCAGAGCACACATCCCAAACCATGCTGGCCCCGGCACACGATGAGAAAAGTGTTGTGGATATCAGCGATATTAATGTCGGGGCAGGGTCGGAAGTTAGCAAAGGAGATACTGAGACCGAGGTGAGAGAGGGAGGTCGCCCAAGCATTGAAGAGCCTAACCCATTGGAAGGAATACCCAAATAATACCATGTCACTGTTCTCTTGGTTGTTTTCCCCAACTATCGGCCGGAATATCCTGAGGAGATAGAAGATTATGATTCGGAGGTGGACAATGAAAGCTGTATGACGCAGTAGAAGGGGTGGAAATGTATCAAGCGCTTTCTCAGTCAGCCTTAGAAAGAATGTCTAAAACAGATGGGATCACAGCACACTTAGTTTCACTTTCTCTGTGATGGAGGGGTGGATGCTCACCGTCTTCATTCGATAGTCCACGACTACATGTATGAGGAGTTACGTGAGAGTAGGCGACGCTCCGACATTGGCCAATGTCCAAATGAGTCGGGGAGTACCCAAATATTATTGAAGGCAGAACAATAGGTCCGAATCCTTAAATAAAATATGAATGAAATGGAGGTACTCATCACCAACTTTTTTGATCTTGTAGAGAAATTGAGGGCCCATCTGGCGGACGCCCAATAACAACTAGTGGAAGATGGTCATCAAATGACTGAACTTCAAACTGAACGAGTGCAAGCATACGCTTGGGAAAGTGAACCGCGCTCTATGTCCGTTGATGAAGAGAGGTTTCTCAGGGGACAAGAAGTAATCTTGGAGGCCACATGCCAAAAGGTAGTGGCACTGGAGTGATCTATACAAGATGATGATCCTTACGGGCCATGTTTTGGTTGATCTCATATACTCATTTCTCTTTACTACCACTTGTTCTGAATTTCATGTATTGATATATATATGAATATATTTATTTACTTGTTTATTTTGTTTAATACATTCAACCACAATCCTGAAATAAATATCAATCCATTCCTAAGCTCAAGTGGGTTGTACCCGATGAGTGAAACAATGGATGCTCGCACTATTACTTCATTTAAATATAGGAGTGCCAACCAGGCTTCGGGAACACAAGGGTCGAACTAAAAATCCGGATTCCTGGGAAGAGAAGGGAGAGACCTGACTACAGGATGAAGCTCTTAGAATAGTCGAATAACTGTTTTCCCAATGTTCTCTTGTGCATGAATGAGGTAACAACAGGGGAGCTGAAATTAATCCGAACTGGGGGGGGGGATGGAAGGCATGAATCCCAATACCCAAGATTCAGAACACTATAGTGATGAAATCACAATGAAGAATGATTGTTGACCATGTTTCAAACACAATATCCTTGTTGTATTAGCCTGAAATGGCGATAAAATGAGGGCCTACCACTGACCATGTTCGAAACACGGGGCCTGACTCGAAATGTCATCCACTAGTCTTCTGGAACGTTATCCCAAGATAGTAGGCGAGCTATAGGCCATGCATAAATATTGTTATGGGGTTCCTCAGGACGTGAAAGAGAGAAAGGATCCGAATAAAGGGCATAGAAAGTGTGGAGAATGGAGTGATGGGTTTGTTTGACTGGATTCGAACACTCCTGAAATTACGCAACCGTGTCGGAAACGCATTAGGTGGGTACATCATTATGATCAGGGATCAAACATACATCCAAACTGGACCTCTCTGACGAGGAAATTTTCACCTTCCAATGTTATTGTGGGGCATCCCAAATTTTTTCATGGTAAAGATGGAATTTCAAGGTTCACCAATAGATCTCAGTTCAAGGGACCAAAAAATAGGGGGGAACATGAATTATGATTCCTTGGGCTGGACCCAGAGATAGTATGTATGTGGGTTCCTATGTATCCCATGAGAATGGGAGTCAATCCAAACATAGTTCTTGGGGCATGATGTGGTCAGATACCAACACTGGTAGGGAGAATCCTCTCTGGAGAGGAAACTGATGCATCCCATGATTAACATAGGGAATCCCGAACATGTTCAGGGTAGAACCACATTTTAGTGTCATGCATTGAGGACATATGGACTCTTGCAATTTAACATCACACGATAGGACATGGAGTGAAATGGAAGACCCTAGGAAGAGAGTATGTGGTGCGGTAGCTATAAACCAGACGTGAATAAGGACTTGGATTTTGGATCACACCACGTATCCCCAGAGGAAACTCTTCAGGTCAAGGGATCATAAGTGAAAATTATCCTGGGCCCGAAGCAAAGTGGTCGGGTGTTCCTACGTACCCCATGAGGATGGGAATCAAGCCATACGTAGTTCTGAGAGTGCATTTTAACGCCATGTGGAATGAGGAAAGGTACGTGTGGCATGGATACACTAGTACACATACTACCAGAAATACTAATCCTACGTGAGTCATGATCGATGTGGGAAGAAAGAAGTAGTGATGGGAAGTTCCTAGCATAGGGAGGCCCAAGTTTGGGATGATGGGACGCTAGGCTAATGACGTCCCACTGATGATGACCTGCATATATCGTGCACCTAAATGCGCGGAGGAGTAAATCCAAGCATGTTGGAATTCCACTTGAACATGAAGAAGTGGAAATGTGTGAATCAAGATTCTCGAGATCTGGACCACAATTATGGTGGCATGACGATAGGGGATAGATGTTGACCATGTTCGAAACACAAAATCCTTGTTGCGTTAGCCTGAAATGGGAAAAAATGAGGGTCGACTATTGACCATGTTCGAAACATAGGACCAATCACAATTGTCTTATGAGATCTTCGGGAATGTTGGCCCAAGATGGAAGGTAATCTAGTGTGGTGTGAGACCAGGCTACAAAAGGGGTCACATCAGATATGGAAGAGGATGAGGATCCAGATGATGGGCTCATGAATCCTGGACATGGAACGAGGGGAATTTCCCTGTGAAAATTCCATAATTTGGTCTCTTTTTCAAAATGCGTCTGAATACGACTATAAGATGTATTATATAGAGGTAATAAAGTCCCTTCCCAAGGAAAAGTGTCTTGGGGTCATACAATTTCAACATAAGGTCCTAGGGTGGACCATTAAGGGGGGATTGATTTAATGGACTGTGAATAGGGCGGTGAAATAGCCAAACATGATGCATTGTTACAATAGGGAGATCATAGTTTTGCGTCATAGAACTTGGACCACGCTTGGAAAAGATATGGGAAGCACATGGTGCGACTATTGAAAAACCCGAGGTGAATGAGAACCTAAGACATAATCGTCAGACCACATGTTCCCAAATGAGTTCGGTCCAAGAGGCCGAAAAAGAAGGGACAAGATTTGTAGATTCCCGGGCCTCGGACCAGAGAGAAAAATACACGGGCATTCCTATGTATATCATGAGGATGCGAATCAATCTATACATAGTTCTGGATGATGTCATGTAGTTTAGTGTCTTGCAGCAAGGACGTGGAGTGGTCTTAGTTTATGGTCATATATCTTGGACCGCGAATGGTAGGAAATAAGAATCACACGATGATGTAATTATAAGACCCGATGTGAATGAGGACCTGGTACAGATCACCAAGTGCTTCTTGGGGGAGGTTTTAGGTCGAGGGACAGAAAAAAAAAGTTAGGCTGATCCCGAGACAAGGTGAACGGACGTTTTTATGTACACCATGAGGATTGGGATCAAGTGACATGTAGTTCTCGAAGGTTCCTTTTAACGTCGTGTGGGACAACATACAGTTTAATTTCATGTGGGGCAGGAAGTAGGGGGCTAACTCCTAGAAAGGGGCGTACGTGGTGCGGCCAATGAAAACCCAATGTGAAAGAGGAAATAAGCTCACACCAGGCCACATATTCTCATAAATGTTAATTACATGAAGGAAGAATAGAAGAGATAAATTAGTGGAACTCGTGCTGGACCCAAAGACAAGATGTCTAGGTGTTCCTACATATCCCATGGAAATGGTAATCAAGTTGTACGTAGTTCTAAAAGAGATCATAGTTTATAGTCTTAAAGCCCAGACCATAGAAGAGTAAAATCCTTCCAAGTAAGTGTGGACCTCAACCCGATCCCTAAGCCCGTGTGAGTCCAACTCATTGGAAATAAGGGCGGAAGAGGGTTTTTTGCAATACCTGGAATAAATGAAAAAAGTGAAATCAGTTTGGAGCCCCGAATGATGCCTTTACCATGGATTTTGTCCCCCTAACGTGCAAATGCGCCCTGAGGGATAGTGCTAGGAGTGTAAAAATTAAATTTGGACATGATGGGGTGGAAAATAAAGTGAATCATGTAACCAGCATTCAATACTTTAGAGGGCTGGCATTACGTAGAGGACAATTTCTGACCATGTTTGAAACACAACATCCATATCGTGTTAGCCTAAAATGGGGACAAACAAATGAGCATCGATCGCTGATCATATTTGAAACGCGGGACTTGTTTCGATTTTTTGCATGAAACCCTCTAGGATGTTGGCCCGTAATGGTAGAAGATCCCTTAGGCCAATTATCCATTACATTTTGTGATCCCTTTGGGTGTGAATAATTATGGATGCATAAATTAAGGGGAACAAAAAGCCTGGAAGGTGGGAGAGAGCATGACCAAGCAAAATCCGACACTCTAGATGCTGAACCAGAGTAATCTGGGGCACATTGCTGAATCACCAAAGAGTATCGAGGGGCTCAACTTGAGAGTGTCCTAATTAAAAATATATGTATAGAACAAGGGGATAGATAACTTCTTAGGATAAAGAGGCACATGACGTGGTTGTTACAGATCCGACGTGAATGAGGACATAAGCCCATAAAACACCACATACCCCTCTCCCTGGGAATGTGCAGGCCAAGGGTCCAAGGTGAATGGGAGATTTCTATGATATGAAGATGGACCCAAAGACTAGACGTTCAGGTGGTCTTATGTATCCCATGAGGATGGGAATCAAGCCACATGTAGTTCTAGAAGAGGATAACATGCAGTTTACCATCATGCAGTAAGGACAAAAATGGGTAAGATACCCCACACAAAGGAGGTGTACGACGCGGCGAGTAACCTGACATGAATGAGGACATAAACTCATACCACACCATACAATTTTGAGTGAAGACTTGGGAAGGGGGATCGAGATTAGGACACAGATATAATGTTGTGGCCAGATTGTAGTTTAACATCTTGCAGTGAGGACGAAGGTAGGGGTAAGGCATCTTGTCTAGGGATGTGTACGGCATGGTGAGTAACATGACATGAATGAGGAAATAATCCCACAACACACCGTACCATCCTAAGTGAGGCCATGGGCCAGGGGATCGAGAAGGCCAAGGGGCCTGAGGCTGGTCCTCGGACGGAAATTCCTGGCTAGATAGCAGTTTAACATCTTCCAATGAGGATGATGGTGATCTTAGTTTAGGGTCACAGATCTCAGACTGTATATGCCTAGATTAATGTCATATGAGTGGGAAAGAAAGGGAGAATCATCTTGTTTATGGAATACCACAAAGAAGCCACAATGATTGAATACAACTGTTGACCTGGTTCACAATATGGGACATGCATCAACATGTCAATCACAATCCTCAAGGCCATTATCCCGTAATAGTAGGAGAGCCCTTGGGCCAAGAATCCATGCCACTTGAGAACCATTCTGGATATAGAGGGTGACGAAAATCCAAATGATGGGTCATGTTGAGCATGGAAGGACCTGTGCTCGTAGAACAGATGATAAATTAAGGAAGGAATATCTCAAGGGGATATGTGTGGCATGGTGAAATAACCCGATGTGAATTAGGGCATGAGTCTGCACCACACCAGACAATCCAAAATGAGAACTTGGACGAGGGGACCAAAGGGGTCGAAGGACCTGAGGTTGGGCGTCCCGACCAACTGTATCCATATGACATGTTGTGCGGTTACTTCCTCATCACAGCTCCTAAGCCGACATGAGCAGTGCTCAGTGTGTGAAACAAGGTGTCAGATTGAACTTTCCCTATCATATAAGGGTCTAATAGCTGGTAGTGCCTGAAGGGAGTCGCAACTTTAAGATACAGCGGGAAGGATGAACCAACACACTCAATGTTTGGGATCTATGGGGGTGGTGACAATGACAAAGGATATCAACTGTCCATGTTTAAAACACAACATCCTCATAGTGTGACCTGAAATGGGAACAACATATGAGCATCAACCGCTAACCATATTCGCAATGCGAGACTTGTATCAATTTTTTGCTCAACATCCTCGAGGGTGTTGGCCTGAAGTGGTAGGAGAACCCTTAGGCCAAGCATCCATGCCAGTCGGGGGTCCTTTTGGATGTGAAAGATGATGGAGTCCCAATCAGATGAGTGGGTGAAGCACAGATGTGCCCGGGAATTTAAATGTCTATTAGGGTAGTGGATGTGATGAACATCTCTGGGGAGCGGGACGTATAGAGGGATCGATATGAGCTCGACGTGAATTGGGGAAAATGCCCATAACATACCATATGTCTTGACCCAAGGGGAGATTTTGAAGTGTGGGCTGGGCCAAAAGACAAAATGTCCAGGCGTTCCAACATATCCCATGAGGATGATAATCAAGTCATACATTGTTCTTAAAGCCATCCAGTTTAACGTCATGCGGTGAGGAAGTGGGAGGAAAAAAGAACGGGGAGGGGGCACATGGTGCGACCTTCATAATCGTGACATGACTAGGGATAAAGATGGCTACACTATACCATTCAAGGACCCTCTGAGAGAACAATACCTAGGGGGATATTCAAAGACAAGATTCTGGGGGCTGGACTCAGGACCGAGAGTCTGAGCATTCCTATGTATCCCATGCGGATGGGAATCAAGCCATACATAGTTCTAAGGGTTCAGTTTAATGCCTTATAGCATGACATACATTTTAACGTCATGAGGGACGTTTTAAAGTTTAACATCATATAGGACTGAGCAGTTTAGGGTCATGTGTGGACCAACAATTTAGGGTCATGCCAGACTATACAATTTAGGGTCCTGCCAGACCAGCTGGCTCATTCAAAGTATTGCTTGAGAAACATGGCATTAGTGGGAGGAGTTATACGCTCACCATCCATGGTCACCAGTGAGTATGATCCATTGGGGTAAACCCTATGAACAATGAATGGTACTTCCCATTTAGGCTCTAACTTGGTTTGTTTCCTACCAGGTATGATTAGTGTCCAGAGGGACAATACCGGATCGCCTTGCAGGAAAGAGCGGAGGCAGACTTTCTTATTAATGGCTCTGGCTATCTTTTTCTGGTGTCTTTCTAGGTTGTGCAGGGCACGAAGCCTATTCTTGTCAAGTGATTCTAGTTCAGCTAGATGAATCTCAGCTACCTTATCTGGTGCATTCTGTTCATAGACCACTGTGTGTAATGAAGGAAAATGAATCTTGATATGCAGTAAGACTTATGTTCCATATATCGGGGAATATGGGGTCACCTGTGTGGAATTACGAGTCATCTTATGATAAGCCCAGAGGGCATTGAGGAGATTCTATGGCCAACTCTTCTTGTTCTGACCAACCATTTTCTGCAAAATGTTAGAGATGGTATTGTTGAACACCTTGATCTGCCCATTTTCTTGTGCGTTATCGTAGGAGGAATGGTTATAACAAATATTGTACTTGGCGTACAACTTCTTTAACTCAGATCCTCAGAAGATGGTTCCATTATCAGTGAGAATGGTGTGAGGGACTCTAAAAAAATAGATGATATTGGAGCTCACGAATTCAATGATAGAATGGGCCTTTACCACCTTGAGCGGAACTTCCTCTTCCCACTTGGAAATGAAATCTGCAGCGGTTAGGATGAACCTACATTTGAGATTTTTCACTGGAAGATATGGTCCCATGACATCCTATCACTAGACTACGAAGGGCCACGAGTACTTGGTAGTGTGGAGAGGCTCTGGTGGCTGATGCTCGAAGATGGCATGAACATGGAACACATGTCAACTCTTGGAAAACTCAAAGAAATCAATGATCATGCAGGAAAAAAAGTACCCCAGTCTCTGGATCTGGTGAGATAGCTTCGTCTCGGTCTGATGTGACCCATAGGAACCAGCGTGAAATTATTGAATGATGTGAGAAATTTTGATTCCTTGGATGCAATGGAAGAGAACACCATCAAACCCGCAGATGTAGATGATCTGCTCAAGACTGTGAGCACTATGGAGGGTAAGCTACAGTGCATGGTGTTGGATTCTCTCACGCTTGGAATGATCAGTCGGGAGGTAACCATTTTGTAGATACTAAAAAACGGGTGCTCTCCAGTAGGGAGTCACTTCAACAACTACATCTGAGGGACCTTCGGGTCCTGAAATGTAGGATCCAGCAGTAAGATGGATCCCCTTTAGGCCATCATCATCACCTGAGGAGATAGGAGCAATTACTCTCTGATGTGGAACGTGGATAATAAGGTCATCTTGCTCAGGCTTTGCAAGTGATACAGCCAAGCCAGCCGGGGCATCCACTTGACCATTCTGAGATCAAGACACATGAGTAAAATTTGGCCGAGATGGGAACAGGGCCATTAGTTGGAGAGTGTGTTCCAAAAATGGTACGAGCTCTAGATTTATGATGACATAGTCACTGTTGATATACTAGATGACTAGTTTGGAATCCCCTTTCACATGAAAATGTGGAACATCAATCTTGGGGGCCAGCTCGAGGCTAGTGATAAGAGCATGATACTCTGCCTCATTGTTGGTGTAGCCTTCTAATAATAGGAATGAGTACTGTAGAATGGCTTGTTCCGAGGTAATGATGATGATACCCAAGACTATCCTGTTGAGCCTAGGGTCATTGAGCCTCCTTCCAGTGGGACTCTGGGAAGCACTATCGAAATGTATCTGCCAACATGAGATGACATGATCTATTGAGAGGATTGCCTCATCAAGAAAATAAAGATTCAATGACTGGTTAACAGGAGCTAGATAGGTAACAAGGAAGTCTACCAATTCCATCCCCTTAATAGAATTCTGAGGGAAAAACCTGATATCGAGCTATTGAAGAATCACTGCCCACCGAGCTAGAAGACCTATCAACATGGGGAAGTTCAGAATGTACTTTAGTGGGTCAACCAGAGACACCAGCTGTACCTCGTGGTGCTGTATGTAATGTCGAAATTTCTATACTACGAATACCAGTGCAAGGCAGCTCTTTTCAATTGGGGAGTATATGGTCTCTGTATCAATGATCATATGACTGAGGTAGTAGAGGATGTTTTCTGTCCCTTCATTGTTCTTCTGGGTGATAAGGGAGCTGATAGATCATTCCAGGGTGGTCACATAATGCATTTGTGGTTTTCTAGAGATAGGTGGCATCAAGACTGGTTGCTAGAGTAGATACTTCTTGATTTTATTGAACATGGTCTGGCACTCATCGTCCCATCCATAAGAGGTTCCTTTCTTCAGGAGCTGAGAAGAGGGCATACACCTACTGGCCAGATTCACAATAAATCAGCATTTGTAGGATAAGTGTCCTTAAAAACCTCAAAGATCATGAATATTGCTCGGGGGAGGCATCTGGATGATTGACTTGATCTTCTATGGATCGATCTCAATACCCCAGTATCTGAAAAAAAATCCAAGGAACTTCCCAGATGTGACCTCGAAGGAACATTTCAATGGGTTAATCTTCAGGTGGCAAGAATGGAGGAAGCTGAACACTTTCTCAAGGTCCCTGAGATTCTCCTGGTGCTGATAAGATGTGACCACCATATCATCCCCATATATTCCACCAATGTCTCGAAGATTGTCTTGAATATGCGATGCATTTCCTGCTGATAGGTGGCACCTAAATTATTTAAGCCGAAGGGCATGACCGGGTAACAAAACATACCTTGTGGTTCCATGAAGGCTGTAGAATCCTCTTCTTCAGGGGTCATTCGGATTTGGTTTTATCTGAATTAACCATCCATGAAGGAGAGGGCTTAGAACCTAGCTGTAGCATCGAACAACAATTCCATCACATGAAGGGGAAACTCAGCATTCGGATACTGACGGTTGAGATCCCGAAATTCGATGCAGAATTTGATCTATCCATTCTTCTTCCTAACAGGCACAATGTTGGCTTTCCATTTGGGGTACTGGACCTTTTCAATGAAATTGGATCTGATGAGCTTATCATCTTCTGTCTCCACCATGGAAATGTGAGAAGGGTGCATATTCCTAGGAGGCTATTTGAACCCGTGATGATTTGGAGGGAGACCCAGGAGGTGGATGACTACCTAAGGATCTATTCCTGGAATCTTGTCGTAGCTCTAGGATAATAAATCAATATGTTGTGTTAGGAAGCCTATGTACAATTGATGCTATTCAGGAGGCATGGCATCATTGATCAATGTGGGTCTCAGATCTGCCTCGCTACTGAGGATCACCTGTAATAACTTGTTGACTGTGGTAGATATTCCATTTTCAAAGGTGGGTGGAGCATCCTCCAAATCCTCTTCTTCGCTTGTGGAGGAGGGATCCCCAGTGGAAAAAGCTTCCTCTAGGTTGACAGATTCTAAAGGGAGGCTGGTACCAACCTGAGCAGTTGTGGTAACTGCATCAGGAGATTCCAGTGTTGCCGAAACCATAGTAATGAAGGTTTTTTGACCTGATCCCATCTGGTCTTTGTCCCAAGGGGACACGTTTGATGATATCAAAGCAATAATGGTACGTCGGCCTAAGCCAATTAATTCCATCCCCGTGGAACAACCATGTATGAAATATTTTCGTTGCCATGGGGTAGACATCCTGATACCTTATGGGAATAGGGGGCTCAAGGATCACCAGGGATTGATTCGTATAAGAATACGAAGTGATCTCTCGATGTATCTTGGACATGAGAATATGCTTCCCCATTGTAACATAGAAAAAAACATTTCCCCATATCGAGGGTCATGGCGTCCAATCGATGGATTGGAAAGACGTAGGTGTCTTCCAGACCTACCTAGTGGTCAGTTTCAAACATAACGGGTCCAAACTCACTAGCCTGAATCTGTTTTTCCTTGCTCTTGTAATAGTCGGCCTCCAGTTAGCGGGCTTCACAGGAAGAAAAAGTAGACGCATCACCTTGGAGCACGCCCACTCGACCATTGAGGGATTACATGAGGCACTAGTTATACGATGAGGGAACCGCTGCATGTTGGTGGATCCATGGTATTCCCATCAATGCATTGTACGCGGTGTCTTGGAAGACAATAATAAAATTGGTACTAGCAACTAGGCCACCGAACTGGGTATTCAAATGGATCTTTCTAACCAAGGTCTAGTTTGTCCTGTCATGTCCCTGGATTTTCATGTTAGAGGGAGTCACGCCATCTTTGGATAACCCCAGATTCCTCAGTGTCTATGTCAGGATAAGGTTAATCCTGGAGCCAGTGTCAACAAGATATCGGCGAACCTCCAAGCCATTGAATTGGACAATGATGTACAGTGGGTGAATGTACCCCTATATGGGATAACCTTCATGTTCTCTAGAGAATGAGATAATGGTCTAGCATTCATAATTCTCTATCGCTTCTGCATGAAAGGCCTTTGCAGCTTCTACCTCCATCTCAAACTAGAGGGGGATTCTTAAAGCCCCAGCAAGGGCCTCACACATATCTTCTTATAGGAGAAGGGACTCGAGGATAGAAAGCCTTGATGGGATGCCATAAATGTGATTGATAACACCATAATTCCACTCCAGGTGTGAACTTATGCATGTAGGAGGTCACTCTATGATAGGCAGTACGGTGGCCCCTGCCAGTTGGGCCAGCGGCTGACTGGTGTTGGGTATATCCTGCTGCTCACTAGTCGGAGCCTGTAGAGTGGCTACCAGATGACAACCATGCGGATGAGACCGTACTGTAGCAGTGCGTGGCTGGTCGAGGCATGGTTGAGGTGGCTCTGCCTAATCCAGTAGCATAAATGGTGGTGAAGGTGGGCCTAATGTCACCGAATGAGGAGGTTGTGCATTCTGAGCTCTGTGCTGCGTCTTGTGTATACTATTAGTGGCGTGCATGACCTGGCTGGATGTTCCAACTGATGTGTCTAAATTACTCATATGTTCGCGGCTCTACCGACATTGGCATCGACTAGGGATGTAGGGGAGATCCACCTGGCACTCCCCTTCGTCGGGAGTCATGTAGGGGTTTACCAACTCTACGGTGTAAACCGAAGCATACCCTTGACTATGATTCATCTACTGCTGGGTGGATTCTGGGAGGAATCCTCATCTCCAGAGGAATGGAGTCACCGAGAGCACAGGACGATGATGGAATTGGTGGGGTGCATTGATTTCCCTTGTACCGCCGGTGTTTTCTCTTCTGAGAAGAGGCCGACTGAGATGACGACACAGAAGTGGTGGCTACAAATTCTAAAGGCTCTGTCTGATTCAGGCATGCATGGATGATACCATGAGCATGGGAGACCATTTCTTGAGCCATCCAGTCATCATACTTTTGGGACCAATAGTTAGAAACCTTTTTCCACTCACCCTCGCTATCGCTGCTGCTATCTGGCCATACGACGACGCATGCCAAATGTTCCAGGACCGGCCCCAAACTGACTATAGTGTTATCTACCTGGTCATGGAGCCAGTCTTTGGACACATTTCACTGCTTGAGAGTGTGCCCTAGGATCCAGTGATAGAGACAGTAGTTGGGGAGATCAGTGAGTTTTGCCTCTTCTAGCCTTCTACACTCAGGAAAACGCACAATCCCATGTTCCAAGGCACATCATAAATAGCAGGGGACTTGATTCTCATTGAATGATTAGATCCAGTTTCTTCTATCCAGAAAGGGGGCCCTTGCAGCCTGACCCTGACAGGGGCTGGAGGAGCCTATCGAGAAGGAAGGGCCTGATTGTCCCACCTTGGCAGTGGCGGCGCATTACGCAGGGTCATCTACCAATTTTGAGGTGACCACTACTAGGATAGAGGCTATGACCGTGGTGGTGGGCCTCTGCGAGGTTACAGAGCCACCTCCACTTATAATAATTACAACTATTTGGGGGCCTTTATATGGGCCACCGTGGCGGGGATGGTTGTGGCAGCCCTCCTTGGGGGAATTTCAAGGGCCAACGGACGTGCCTGGCTGGCCTATTACAGGACCTCTTCTAGGAGATGGGATTTATTAAAGAAATCTCGAAATCCTCCAGGGTTGTTCTGGGTGATCAGAGAGGGAACCAGTTCTGTCTTAACATTTCACACACACATTATCCGTAATTTCTTCTGAGTTAGTGGCATGTCAAGGGATTATCTGAGTCCTTTCCACAGGGTGATAATGTCCATGACACGCTCATCGGGCTCCTGTTTTCACTTGAAGAGGTCTACGATGCTCGTTTTCCATGTGGTGGAGTTGAACTGGTAGAGAAATTCCCTACGGAGGTCCTTCCAGCTGGTTACTGATCCGATGGGGAGATGGTTGTACGAGACAAACATGGGACCCTCCAATGTCTGCACAAAACATCAGATCTTGGTGGACTCATACTGCGTTCGTGTCCCTAACATGGGCCCACACCTTGAGTAGAAGTGGGATAGATGTTGTGGAAGGTCCCCTGTCCCATTGAAGTGGGAAAAGGTGGGATTTTTAAAACCCAGAGGTGATGGCATATTATCCACCCACACTGGATATGGATTTACATTTGTTGGGAGTTCCACCTATCAATTTTCTAATGCCTCAAGGTGGGAAATGAGTGCTGACATTAGATCATCTAGACCGGGGTCCCTGTCTTGATGGAGATCACTAACCACGAGTGCGTTGGCGGGTTTTTCAACAAGATAAGGTGGCTCAACGGCTCGTGACGCGACTAGTGGGGTGACCTGTGGGGTATTTGGGGGAACCTGAGATGGGTTCCATGGATTGTCGTTCCATTCAAGAGGGTTTGGAGAGACATACCGCACCCTCTTTCCCTAAGTTCCCACCACAACCATGATGGTGGGGGCAGGATAGTCAGGGTCACCTGGAGGCAGCTCGCTGAGGGGATGTTGTTCTTCCCCCTTCATCCTTGGCCTAGGATTGGTGTAGTGATGTCGTCGCTTTGTAGTGCGTTCAACAAGGAGGTCATCAACCAAATTCTTATGTTTGGAGAGTTTTTGGCACATCACGGCCTTCTCAGGGTCCCCCTCCATCTTCTGCACTGAGGCAGATGGGTTGAAATGTTTGGCAGCTCTGAGGATCCCTTTACTCTTACCATGCTTTTGGCTAAGGAACAATGCCTCGGTGGGGGCAGAGAGACCCAGTAGATTCCTCTGTGGGTGATTAACTATTCCTGATGGATCCAATAGTGGTGGCACGCCCTTAGGGGTTAAGTACCCATCAAGAAGCTCCAACTCGTTCTCCTCATCCAATATGTCAGCCATGTTGACTGTGACCCTTCCTGGGGAATGTCCTCAATATCTCCTAGCGAGTCAGGCTGCTATCGGATAGGACTGAAGAGTAGGGAAGTATACTTCCCCCAACCACAGATTTTCACGTGGGGGGAGGCCTCCTTTATAATCATGCGGAGTACCTTGAAACTCTGAATGCATTGCTGTTGGAGGGCCTTACTGTGGCATGGTGACTGGGGACACTAGGCCAGAGGGAGTGCACCCAAGTCGACCAGATGGTATTTCTCACCGATATCCCCAAAATGTGCTTGTCTCCTAGGATAAACCACTCACTGATGATAAAGGAGGAAGTACGTCACCCATAGGGTTTGATGGAAACACTCAACTTCCTCTAGGGTGAGGGATTCTGGCAAACTGAAATTCAGCACTACAACCGGCCAGAACATCATAGGGAAGAGGTATAATGTGAGGATATTCCATAAGATCCTTGGCATGGATTCAGGGTCTGGCCATTCATTACCCCACTCATCAACTGGAGGCGGATGAGGAACTGGCAGCGGTACTGAGATAGACCGATGGGATGATAGGATGATTGGTGGGGAATATAGGAAACGAGCTGACTTGATGCTGAATTTGAGGTTGTCCTATGAAGAGTGTAGCGACTTAGCCACCACATCGCGGTAGGATGGGCTGACGACCGCAGTTCCTAGAATAGGGGCTGGGGGCTACTGGTGATGGGTCATTCAACTACTCGCATGCCAGTGGTCCCCAGAACAACTCTCCATTATCTCCAGTTGAGTTAGAAAGTGATTCTTGTGACGACGATGGTCATTTCACAACCGTAACCTCCGAGGTTGCCAAATTTTTATCCTCCTGGATATACCTACGGAGGGAGGCATAAATCCGATGGACCACACATTCCGGGAGTACTTGGATGGTGCTCCTCATTCCTGCCCCACCCATTGGCTCAGATAAGCGAGGGGAGGGTTCCCGCGCTGAGTCGTATTCCACTTCAGAGTCTGGTAAGAAGACTGTATTGATCTCTATTCGGACCATCCTTGAATAAATCTTATGAAGGAGACAACCCACCTTCATGCCCCTGGATGGCTTTTCTAGACATGGAAGATTTCTGACATGAGGAGGTCCTTTGCCCATACTGGTGCTGGGGTGGGTAGGACTTCCACCCATCAAAGCTGGGGTGTGAGGAGCACCAGGGCAGATATCAATTGGGATATGGGGAGGACATGCTAATCCACTGATGTCTCTAAGGTTACTAATCTCTATTTTAAGGATGAGACCTTCAAGCCGAGTTCACCATTTCAGTTTCTGATGCTTTCGTCAGGGCATGCGTATCCATCTTCATGAGGACAAAAGGTTTGGTTTTATTTCCCTGCATTACCACATTCCATAGGCGGTGAAATTCGTTTCTTGTTCAAGGATGATTGTTCCGTGATCAAAATAGGATTATGGGACGTCGGTTCTTCCTTCCTTGGATTCCTCTTATGAATTCTTCACCTTGTCCGGGTCTCCCATATTGATTTAAGATGTTGTTCGTGAAACTCTTCCTAGTGCCATATCCTCATGGACACTAGTTAATTACACTTCTTCTATCAGGACATTCCAAAGGTTCCAATCAGGGCAGAAACCATCGGCCAAGGGAGTAGTCACATTGGACATCACTGGCATGTCTGGATGTTAGGAAACTGGCACGTCTGGGTTTCATCCCCTTATTATAGGGCTTCATGAGGACGTGAAAGTTTGAGGAATCCCACGTCGAACGTGAGGAATCATATTCCATAGGCATGTATCTGAGGTTTTCCAGAGCTTCCTATGTTTAACATGGGGTATGGCGCATGTTTATCATCTAGCAGAGATAGATTAGACTAATTAGAACACAGATTAAAGTGGATCAGATGTGTAAACCCTATGGAGGGAACACCGATGTTAGTTCCAATGTGCGGTTAGCTTCCCTATTGTTGTTGAGGGGAATGGGGAATGAGGTGGCATGATCCCATCAAGATGTGGAAGCCCATGTAAGAATTAGGATGGATGATAGAGTGTTAAATGAAGTGGACGATGAATGGGATGGAACCACCATGAGGATGACGATGAATTTGGGATTGAGCCTCAAAGAGGCTTCCTACATATCTTCGTGGTAGGGAATCAAAGTCCTCTTATTTCATGTGATGATGTATTACCGCCGATTGGGGATTTCAACAGCTTACCATCGGATGGGGATGTCGGCGGCTTACCGCTGGACAGGGTCGCAACGACTTACCATAGAATGGGGTCACAAGAGCTTACCTATGGATGGGGTTGACAAAGGTTTACAACTGAATGGAGTCTCAATGTCTTACCACTGGATGGGGTCACAATGGATTACTACTGGATGGGGTTGACAATGGCTTACCACTGAATGGCAACACAACGACTTACCGCTGGACGACGTCGTAACGTCTTAACGCTGGATGGTGTCAAACCTCAGGGAGGCTTCCTACGTACCTTATCTAGGAGACAAGGATCAAATCCACATAGTCCCTATGGGATGGGGGTCGGTAAACTGACATGGAGGAGGACCTGGGGTCCAATAGTTGTTGGGCTCGATCCTCATAGAGGTGTCCTACGTACCTTGACTTGGAAAGGATCAAAGTCCACGTAGTTCGGGTGGGTGAAAAATCTTACCACTGACTGGGGGAAACAATGGCTTACCACTGATTGAGGTTCACAGTTTAACATCATGAAGGATATGGGTGACTGGATGAGAATGAGGAACTAGGGCCCAGATAGATGGTGGGCATGAACCTCGTGGAGGCTCCCTGCATACCTCACCTTGGAAAGGATCAAATACCTCATACTTTAGGTGGTGGGAACCGATGTGAAGGGGGGTTGGAATGACCAGGTGTTGGGATTGAACCTCAGGGAGGCTTCCTACATACCTCTCATTGGAAAGGATCAAAGACCACATAGTTCATGTTGGGTGTGAGGCTTATACACTAGCCTACCTGGAGAAGATGTCATGGTCAATGTTTTCCCTAATCCCACGTGAGTCATGATCGGTGTGAGGAACAAGAGGTAGCAATGACCTGAAGATCACGTCACAGAAGGTGCATCCATGGGAATTAGAGTGGGGACATGCATAGTAGGCATCCCAAAGAGGAAACAGGGGCTTACACGTGGTTAGTTTCCAAAGTGGTGGAGATTGGGACTAACTCCATGGTGGAGGCCCGGGTGGTGAAAAAACCCAGCAATAGAGGGATTTGGCACCCAGGAAGAGAGGAGGAGTAGGGGTGCTTCCTCCTATAAGTAAATCTAGGGGGATTTCACCATGGTGGTTTCCCTTCCCTGTGGAAAAAACACTGCTCTGATAAAGAGGACGTCATCCCATGTGAGGAATGATTTCACTCCCGTGTAGACTAGTAGGTATAGAGAATTTTTGAGATGGGGCACCCCGTGTTCAAGGAACAGGGTGAGGTCACAATTTAATGTCATATGCTGAGGATGAAGGTTATTGGCAGTTTAATGTACTACATCTCAGATGGGGTGGGTTTACTCAGCACCCCTAGGACTTATATAACCGGAACCCTCTACACCTTAGTGAAGCGAAGGGACCTAAAATGCTGTGGCTAGGGGGTGTTATGGATAGAACCATTGGGGGTGCCACGTTCGTATTGATATGTGAAGAAGAAATATCCTTCAGCATGCCTATGCGAAGAAGCATGAGGTGAAGCAACATAATGTGAAACACCGCCCAAGGGACATTGAAGTTACTTCGTACGAGCCTAGAATATCGTACAAGAAAATGGTGTGCGCCATAGATGTTTTGGGAATGAGAGGCACCCAAAAATGATGCTCGAAAGAGAGACATCGAATAGGTGCGTACCAGGAGGGAGGAATCCATGAAAAATGGAACAGTTGCACGGAAAACACTGGGTCGGCGTGCAATTGAGACACTTGTGTGGAAAACACTGGTTCAATGTGCAATTGGGAAACATGAGTGTAAAAGACTGGGTCAGAGCGCAATTGGGACACTTGCACAGAAAAGAATAGGTTGGCTCGCAACTGGGACACTTGTGCAGAAAAATGGGTGGTCGCGGTTTTGCGCATAATGAATATAGTTTGTGAGAATGTGGAAGGAATTTCATGCAAGGAATATGTTTTTGCGTGCAATTGGAATGGATTGCGCACAATCAAAACAGATTGTGCACAATTGGAACAGATTGCATGCAATTGGAAAGGATTGCGCACTGGGGATGAGTCTCAAAGGGATTCAGATGAGGGTTAAGCCTAAGTGGTCTCATGTGAAGGCGTACCCCTAGGCGGCCTGTCATGGAAAATCCCATACCATAAAGCAATCTTTTGTGTGCAATAGAGGTGGATTTCACGCAGAGGAGACGGTTCAGATTCTTTAGCCGTCTGAAGTTGAAGAGGATCCCTTCTATTTATAAGCACTCAAAGTTTCCTGATTTGTGCGGAAACAAGTCCGCACGAAAGATTTTGTTCCGGTGTTAGCCACATAAATGATCTTCCATGCAGGGCGGCGCGTGAAGAATTCCGAGCGCCCGGTCTGCGGTGCGGAAGTTTGCACTCCAGGGTGGAAGTTTGTGCACGGTGCGAACGTTTTCACGCCGGTGTGGAATACGACCACAAATATCACGGTTTTCTACATGGGAGATATTTTTTTCATTCCCAGATGAGATTTTTTCAGATGGACTTTCTAGTACCATTAGAATGGATCGTCGGGTCAAAATATGTCTTCACTTTGTCGCGCCAAAACCACCTTCAACCCTTGAGGGTTTTTCAGCATCTACACCCATTCATCACACCTATCAATCCCCTTGACTCATCCCACCCCTGTCCAAATAAGATCTCAAGATCCCTCTCTTCCACCTAGATGCCTTAACATAGGTATATGTCACTTCAAGAAGTCCTTCAGATTCAAACCAAAGGGGGTTACCCGAATTAAAGGTAACCATTTTTATTAAATTCAATTCATTTTTTTTACTTCTCCAACACATTAACTCTCATTATTCTTTTCTTTTATAAAAACAATGATATCCAAAATATACTAGGATGTTGTTATGAGAATGATTCAAACGACACTTACACACCTCCATCTAATGGGTAAAGAACATACTGTTTCTGTGGATATAAAACTAACTTCTCACGAAACGATGATTGTTCAATTGTCTCATATCGCCTATCATGGTGAAAATTAAGATGGAACTATATCTATATATATTATATATTATTTTTATGTTTTCTTTATGCTTATGTATTTTCATATAGCAGTCCTTTATTGTTTCCATTATGGGTAAATGCTATAATTTTATTTGAGGAAGTGCGGACTACCGCCCCCTCAAAGTGATATGACTCATTAATGACATTCGTGGGATGTATAAAGGATGTATTTAATGATATTATATATGATATTATACTATAATTAAAATATAAATATGTATTATTTTGTTTTAATTCCATTAAATTAAGAAATATAAATGAAAGTAGTGTGCATGCGTACGTACGACTTACCTTCTCCATGAACGGTGCATTTCATTTCTTATCTCTAAATGTTATATACTATTATAAATATATGTATATAATGGATATATATTATATATTAGATATCTAAATCTTGAATATCATTGTTGATATAATGAACTTTTTGACCACATGAACAACTTGTAATTATAAGAAGTCCATTTTTACTCAAGTACCCAATATCGAAAAAACGACCATTATTAACATAAATGATTAAATAATGTTTATAACACGGTAATAAGTGATATAAAATGAATAATAAACTTGAAAAAGGTTATTAAGAAAGTATAAATTTAATTTAGTTTATTATTCAGTTGATTAAAGAAGAAACGGGTCAAGTCGGATACGGGGTAAGTGACTTCGTCTCAATCTCCATTCATTGAGGCATATTTTATTTTAATACACGATTTTCTTTTATACGCTATATAAAAACATTTTAATTTTCATTTGATTCTAAGGGAATATTTTTCTACAAATCATTTTACTAAACGACAAAATAGAATGTTTCTTTTAACATACGTGGTGACAACACCCTTTCTGCCACCGCGAGTATTATTTGATTTTTAGATTCCTTAAGAAGCTGTAATGTTTTTAAAAAGAAAAATAAATACCATATACCATTTTCCGTATTTTGGTATTGAAAATGGTTTGCATAATGGACTTTTTATGTGAATATATTTAAATGATATATTTTGATTGAAATGTGGAATGTTATCTTTCCTTTAGGATTGTTTTATGTGTTACCGATATGTTATAGTTCTTGGGAATTGTTATATATATGAGTGGTTTTTTGATAAAGAAAGGGTGGGTGAGCCTATGATAGCTCTACAATGCATTGGGTAATGTGACAAAGGTAAACTTGAATGTTCCTCTAAAGATATTTAGGGAATATTCTATGATGGGTATTCTAAATGTAACTCCATACGTAGTTGTGATAGCTACAATGTAAGTATGATATGGATGCCACATGTTTCCTTTATGATTTATGTTTTCTATGTGTTATTCATAAATGTTATAATTTCATGGGGTATCTTAAAGAGCATAAGTTATGTATGTAATGATGAAGTAATGTTTTCTTTCATTGTTTTATAACCATTTATGATCTTTTTATGCTCATCCCATGTTTTCAAATATTTTGCACAGGACCTAAATATAAATAGGGTCAACGATTTGATCAAGGAAATGTCATTATATCTAAAACATGGGACTATACATGACACTTTTTGTCAAGAGTTTTTATTTTATGAAAAAAATTGAATTTGAGTAGAAGGGTCTACCTTGTAATTTTTGAGATTTAATATAATATTTATGGCCTAATTCTCTAAAACTCTAGACCTAAATATATCCTCAATGTGAATTATTTATTTAATTCAATATTATGTAATGTTTAAGGCTGGGCCCTTATAAAAACTCGTCCTTGATATATATATATAGAATAATCCCCTAAGGTGTATCACACTTATAATGTTATTTCTCCACCCCTAGTCACTACTAACTCCTAAATTTACCATGATATATTAAAAAACCAATTTTAATACTACTTATGTGCCCCTCTCCCAACTCCTAAACACCATGTTTAACTTTATCCATGAAATTCAAAACAAAACTAGGTGTTACACAATAAATTACAATAATGCATCCAATCTCACCATATTAGTGGAAAATATTTGGGTTTCATATAAAAATCAGGAAAAATATTATCTAACTAGATACAATGTTTACACTCTACCTGAGATCATCCACTTTTATGAATTAATAATGATATTCTATTTTTCCCTCTCTATGATGAGAGTCCTTATCCAAATATATCATAATGATGACATACCCTCCATAACCAAAGTAGATGGAATATTTTTCCTATAATATATACCCAAAATAAAATTGTGCACAATAATAATGAACTAACTCATTGGATTGGAAAAGGATATAATTGACAATATATTCACATCTGATTGAATGGAATGCCTTAGGAAGTCCCCCAAATCCTTACCGTATATATCTAATTTCACAATATTATAAATGAAAACTATATTAAATAGGAAATGTGAGTTTAATTACCCGCCACATAAAAACAAATATCATGATGTTGAAAGAAATATTTTCTTATGTTATCTCTCATAATATTAATGAATAAATTATCAAGAAAAGATGTTTAAAAATCCTTCCTAGTAAGGAATATATATTTTTATTCCAAGACTTAAATTACCTACTAGAAATATTTTGGGTAATTAACTATTTAATATTAGAGAGTCACCCACCATATAGGGGATCTCTCAAGATGATAAGCATTAGTATGAATATACTTTATTCAGAACTCAACAAACCTTGGTCAACCATCAAGATATATGATTATTGCTTTTTATAGGTATACTACTTGAGTCAGGTATGATATGGTTTGATTGAACCTCATCACCCCTAAAAGCATAGTCTTTAATGATAGGAGAAGTCTAACTCAAAGCAATTGATCATTAAGAGAAATAAGTTAAACACATGTATGATTCCCTGATTTCTTTGTTGTATGATTTTGTATTCCCTCCTAGTGACCAATAGGAAGTCCCTATAATAGAATGTCTCTATATTTAAAATTTTATAACTCAAATTATAGTTCAATACAAGGGTTACATGTCATTAAATAGTTAAATATATAAAATGAACATGCCACATTACCTCGAATGTATACCATATGTTATAATGGTCTCACATATCAACTTAAGGAAAAACCAAGAAACCCAATCTTAGATCATGTATAACTCATGTAGGGTTGTTCAATGAATCATATAATATCATAGTAATAATAAGGATCTATTGGAAAGCCTTCTAGAGTATGCCAAAAATTTTATAGGAAATTATATATATATATTTTATCAAAACAATTTAATTAATTAAACCCTCTAACATTTCTAAAATATAAATCAATAATATTAACCATATGAGAGAAATTTAATGTCAAATAATATATTTTTATTCAAAATGTTACATTAAAAGACACTTCATTCCTTCTTTATCCAATATTATAACATAAAAACAATAAACCAATTAGTAAATATATCATATCTGTAAATTTTAATCGAATTTTAAAAATGAAATAAAGACACATTAATCACATCCCTAATAACCTAAGAATTACATATATGAGAGTTAGTTAATCCATGATACATGATCAATACCAATTTCTAAAAATTATCTATAATATATATACTATATACTAAATAGTTTTATAATAAGAAATAATACTTTAATACAACATTGTAACATACTCATCATTGTTCACCCCCACCATGATTGAAATTTGGTCGAAACACATCTCATGATAGACTACTCATAAATAAAAGGCTATTGAATAGAAGTGATGTTTGATGGAAATCATGGGGGATTCTATACATAAAAAATTATATAGAACCATAAATAAAAATGGAATAATTATTTATAAATACTAATCTTGGTCTAATATTTAAATAATTTTAATCATAATAGATTAATTCTATTAAAAAAATGATGTAAATGACATGCCATTGAAAAATTAAACTTTACATGACATATAAGTCACACTTTTCCACCAAAATATCTCTTGTGGGTAGACCATGAAAAAAAGTTCAAACACAAATAATATAAAGGAGGTATCTTATGTAGTTGTTTGGAATCATGGACTAATTAGATATCCCAACACCCATCCATCTCACAATACCCCACCATCAATCTGTATAGGTTCCTTTCCCATATAAGGGCCATGAAAGTTATAAAATATTTTTGACTATGGTGAATAGTATGTGTGTGAGTAAAAATAATTTTCAAACCACTAATAGTGTCCCTAAAAAACCCTCAAAAATACAATTGGATTCAATATATAGAATACTAAAAAATAAACAAAGAAAAATAAATAAATTTTCATATCATTGGATGGTAAAATACTAGACCAAAATAAACTATAAATGCATCATCCAATATTGGAATATGATGATATACCAATTTTCATAATAGACCTAATGGGTGAATGATATATAATTACAAATATCATAGCCAAGGAGAATAATATATCATAATCATGTTTTAGTATGTGATTAATGAATCACCATCACAATAAAGTCATTTGAATTATTTATCGTCACTAAAATATTAATAGAATGAAATACATTAATTAGATAATGGGGAATAAAAAACTATAGGTATCCAATATACAACTACTATCCCTACTCAAGTTGACTATATACAACAAATACACATAAAAGGATTGTGATGAATGATCAATACAATGATATCTTAGTGAATGAGGTAAAACCATTATCAACTACTTGGGTAGATGATATTCCACTTATAACCACATCATTGATGATGATGCTCCACTAATATAAATATCTATGTGTATGATTTACCAAAAATGTTACCCCCCCCATGTTGGATGATATCGAAGCATCCACGTGAACACTAATTTACTGAGACAACTCTCATAGGTGGAGAATACAATTCTATTATCATTATTCAATTGTATTCTTTACCAATAACATATCAATTGTGGATGATAATGAACCATTAACATGCTCTAGGGGTGTAATAAACTACCAATAAATCAAGTTGACTTTGAAGGATAAATCCTAGGATGAATTTTGTAGGAATATATAAAACTAACGAATCATTAATGTCAATTGGTCATAACATATAAAACAATTTAGTTATCATATTCAATTATTAAAAAAAATTCACTCTCAATTCCATTATCCATTTTCACATTATTGATTTCATATTAAGTGTTGTTTTTTGTTAATAATAGACTGACTTCAAAGATTTGAATATCCTATATAATAAATTGAACTGGGAAGAAAGATTCCCTATTGAATTATAATTCTTATGATGAAGAATTTTATTTTGATGTTCTGAAGAATTTGATTCTTTTGGAATACGTAATTTAGATGATTCCTATACTAGATTTTAGTGATAAAATAATATGGAATGATATACCAAGATGCTTGAAGTAAAATTCAGGTAGATACTATAATCCATGTTATATAAAACAAAAAAAATTAATAAAATTAGAGGATCAAATGATGATATGTTATCCATTATTTGGATACACAGATTTTTAAATTTAATTAAAAAATGATCCACATGACCACACCCCAAAGAGTGAGATTATATAACATATATTAGAGTCGGACATAAGTCTCCATACTATAGTAAAATATGTTTCCCACAATTAGAACAAAAATGCAGTTTATATGCCATGGAACCAATATCATTCCACAGAGTACATCAAAAAATGATTTCATTATCCCTAGAAAATATAGTACAATGATACTATAAGAGATTTGTAGTGTATTAGTTGGGGGAGAAACATGGTGCTATAACATTAACATATGATCAATCCACAAAGTATGTTAATGAATATTTTTCTCCATCTATACATTTAAATACCTAACATTCCATTGTGAATTTACTATATCATAATATTTTTTAAAAATTTAAAAAATAAGTGTTTTAAACATCAACCTCAAACCTAATAGGTGGATAATTTTTTGTAGATGTATATTTCTATAAAAATTAGTTGTTTCCCAATGAGAAAGTATAAATTTTATTTACTTGATAATTTTGGTTGTTATTATTTCCTATTATAGTTTTTTAATTATATATTAAAGATCAATTGAGAGATTTCGTACAATTGTTGATGAAGAAGTTGAATGATGTTGACTATTTAAATTTGAACATGAAATTAAAATAAATATAATAATTATATTAAATATACGATAAATATTACCAATAAATATGGGTTATATAGGAGAATTAAATTTATCTGAGATATGTGATAACTCTAAGAAGAGTACAAGTTGGAAAAACAAGAACTTATGTGATGTTTATGGAGTCTATAGCAAGGAGAAAATTCATCAAATGAGAAGATCTATTGTATTTTTATATGGAATATTGTAGTTATGAATCATCCATAATATGGTTTAATTTTCAATAAAAATATCATGTTCATCTACATTGACTATCAATGATGTTAGATAAGATTTAAACATGTAGAGTTTTCTAATTTATCTTCTCATGAAGGAAGATTATATTATAAAGTGGTTAATGAGAAACCATGTAGAATAACCCCCACTTAAATGATTGGAAATTCATTATTTTATAGAGATGTATCATCTAGTTGATTTTAGAAGTGGTGGAACACAGTGAATTTTGTAATTTAAAATTCTGGTTGGAGATAGTGTAGAATCCATGATAGGTGAACAAAAACACTTCAAGGAGTAGGATTTATAGTATAGCCTTGTAAATATTTATGTTATTTGTATTTATCATATTTCTACACATCATGAGGTTTTGGTTCTATATATAGTATGGCAGGGAATTTAAATAGTTATAGATGTATGATTATAAATGATGATTCCTCATGAATGGTTATCGTTGACTCATACCCCCTCACTCACTCATATAAAAATAGGTCATTATAAACCTCAATTTGTATTATATGTATGTTTATTTTAAAGATTAAAAAGTTCACTCTATTTATGGAGAAATATAATTTTTTAAAAAATAGTTTTTATATTTCATGGAGAAAACTATCATAGTTACATGAATAGGATTTCATTCTTCCTTTTACCTGGTCCTACATATAGTGATGCTAGGATAAAATATTTCAAACCACTCCTAAAAATTAACATACAGAACTTGTTGATAAAAGGAATTTTGAGGTAGTTGTAATGGAACAAAAGAATATTTTATGACTTTATGTTAAAAGGAATACACCATGGAAACGAGTCATGCAACTAAAAAGAGATATCAAACACATTTAGAATAAACTATGATGGAATCATAATTGTTATATATTCCATGATACATGTCTAGAACATCATACTTGTGTAAATTAAGATAGATAATGATGATAATATTGATATATTTTTCAATTACTAAATGATTTTTCAGTAATATTCATGTATTTAGTGAGAAATATGAACTCAAAATATTTTTTTGAAGATATCTATACTGAACATTCCTTATTGTATTTATTAAACTATACCATTTTTATAAGATTGAAAATACCATCCATTCTAAGAACATGAAAATATTACTAATATATATTAATTTAATATTACACCCTCTATTAAAAGAAACAAAATGTGAAGATATACATTAAATCCATGAGAAATAAAAAATTTAATTTCAATGATGTGTTCAATGGTACGAATGCTAAGAATTGTGATGATATCAATAATATTGATTATGTTTTTGTAAATTATATTTATGAAGGGAAAATGGTATGTAAAAGATAATAAATTTCATTTCTATTTTTATTTCATTAAAATTGATCATATTATAAAATATTACACAATATGGCCGGTTGTAGAAAGTAAATTAGACCCGAAAGAAGAAGGATAACCAAAGAGGAAAATGGAAATAAGTAAGAAGAAATATTAAAACCCTAAAATAAGAATATTTTTAACCAATAATGATTAAAATATATTAATATATAATAATTCAAAAAATAAATTCTTGCACATTCCTTATGTTTGGATGTTTTTGAATCATAATACATGGATGTTGATGGAAATTAGTAAAACAACTTGACTGTGAGATGAATAAAATATTAAAATTAAGTATGGAAAAAATTCAATACCTTAAGAAATAAATTAATAATATTTACAATGAAAATTAATAGGTTGATAATAAGAAGTATAATAATGACATAATTTTTTTTCATACATTGATAACATCAAAAATCACATTTTTAAAGAAGATGATTCTGAAAAAATATTGGGTGAACATGAATGATTTATTGATAAAAATGAATAATCTTTGTTTTTAAAGAAATCCATATGTTTCACATTTCAACATATGTTAAAAATAAAAGTGAAGATTTAAATAAATTTATTGGAGTTAATGGTGAATATTCTCAATTAATTGAGATTAAGGGTTATAACTATTAGGTAAAATCTAGTAAATTTAATTCTCAAGAAATATTAGTTAAAATTAACTATATAGACCAAAAAAATATTTTTACAAGGTTGGACCAACAATGATATTGAGAGAAATTTATAATTATAAAAAATAGTTTAAAGCATGAAAAATATTGTCCCATAGGAAAATGAATAAAAATATTATAATATAAAAACATGAATATGAACCTAGATATAACTATAATAAAACTATACGTTATCAATTAAGTGGTTATTTCATTGTGTTTCTTACGGTATGTACATAATTTTTTGGGTCAACATGTCATTGATAAGAGAGAGTAATGGACTAAAGGGGATATTTTGTGAGAAACAAAGGATTATATCAAAAATAAATAATGTAGTTGTGAAAATGGTAGAAACTATTTCCACTAAAAAATCATATAGGATATATCTAGTAGATTTGGAAAGGAGGGGAACTATGTTTTAGAACTAAGGACTAATATACCTAGAGAAATTTCCTAATTTTTTTTAAAAATAATCAAAAAATAAAATAATATATAAAATTTTATGATATTGTTGAAAATAGAATATTTATGAAACTTGAAAAAAATCCGAATTCAATTAAGGAATTATTTTTTGTTTATCGAGATGAATAAAAATTGGAAATAATATTTGAGAAATAAAATAAATAAGTAATTGGATGATTAATGTAGATGGTACATGAAGTAGAGGTAATGGTATAATAGAAACCATCAAATGTGCTAAATAAATACTCTACTGGTGAATGAATTTTTAGATATGATATTGAGTAAACTACCTATTATATTTATTGTTGGAAAAAGTGCTGATATAGGATATAAGGTGTTGTCTAGAGTTATAGAAAACTCTCACCGCATACATTACTTTTTAGAAATAAATAAAATCACTTATCATTCATTATTAGTCGTGTTTTTTGGTACTAATAGTTAGGTAATTATATAATTTATTTTATGTTTTAATTTTGGGAAAACAAATATGTTTTGTTTTACAATGTGTACGAATCCATGGTTAAGAGGAACGATTCCATCCTTTAAGATGTTGTTTTTTTATGTTGCTGTCATTATGATATTCCTAAAAATATGTAAACCCCAATTAAATATGGACTTATGGTTTAGAAATCATAAATAATTACCATTTTTCTTAATATATCATATCTATTTATCCAGTGGGAATATTGGTTGGTCAAATGTTAAGAAATCAGGGGACTTTGTTACATGCACCATTATTTTTAGGATATGTTTGTTGATGTGTGTTAATGGCCATTATTTTATAGATAAATATATTTTGAGTATACATTATGTTATTATTAAAATAATTTTATAACATTTTATTTGAAAATATTAAGTAACCTTAATTAATTATCTATAGTTTTATTAAAAGGGTAATCCAAAATTATAATATATTAGATTAATCAAAGTCTATTTTCAAATGGACCACGTGATATAATCCCTATCATTAAAACATCAAAATGGATTAGAATAAATATGAGGTAATAAGTTTCACTACAATGTATCACTGAATTTAATGTTAATGAGGGGGAGAATAATTCATTTCAGTATATATATTGACATATCATTTATGATGGTATTTTAGAAAAATATAGAGGGGCTGATTATTGAGTATATTTTTTTGATCTCACATTGTGTTTTTTATTTTTTCAATAATAGGAAGTATTCATTGATGAAAATATGTTAAATAAGAGCTTTAAGGAACGAAATTTTTTAGATGTTTGATAGAATGGTGATTATGAAGTATTTGACTGTTACTTGAGGAATAATCCAATCATGTTGGAATATGTAATTTAGATTATGTGTGAACATATTTTATATTATAACATACCATAGAAGGAGATACAATGATTCTAGAAGATAAATGGTGATGGGGGCCACCTCAAACAATGTATAAATTTTATTGGACATGAAAGATACATAAGGATAAAATCATAGGATACTTTCCACACTATAGAAAAACTTAATTAGGAACTAGGATGAAAAATTGATTGAGGGGCCACATAGTGTAGAGTCAGAGTCTACAATTCATGTGAGACTCATTCAATGGTCTCAAACCCATAGTGACACCATTTTCACAATAAGTAGAATGGAAAAGGGGAACTTTCACCATGGAATAGATATCATTTCTCAATTTAGATTAGGACATGATACTAGTGGATGTATAAAATGTTTTATCTACATAAAAAAGATTTGTGTGATGACATATTAGATCTCGAAATAATGTGTTACATCTTAGAAGAAGGATCATGTCAAATTGGATGTTTGATAATATTTTCATACTACTATAATTTTAATGAAATTTAGACATTATTAACCTTTCTAAGTCGTAATGTGTTTAGACAGTTAAAAAATAACATGTTTGAATTGTAACCTCATGCCTTAATAGAGGAGGTTTCATGTATAATTTTTTTATTAATGATTATTGGAATCCATAATAACAATGATTATATATATTTTTTAATTTTTATTTCAAACTATTCTTGAAAAAAATATTGTTGGATGATGAAGTAAAATTGAGTGATGATCTAAGTGAAATTAATGACATAGTTTGAGTAATTTACGAAAATTAATTTTAATTTTAAATAAAATAAAATTATTAGTTAAAATATATTTTCAAATTAAATATAAATATTGGACCTTAGTAAGATAGAAATATGTTTTAAATAAATGATAAACCTAAAAATATACAAGTTGGAAAAAGAATATCCTATTACCAGGAGTGAATGGATTTTAAACGAAAAATAAATGGGACACATTTGAAAAAATCTAAAGGTACAAAAAAATGTGACTGATATAAATATATTTTTATTTATAAGAATATTTTATAAAATTAATATGGATAATAATGAATATAATTATAGTTTTTTTAGATAGAAAAGTTAAATTTTCAGTAAAATGTATAGATTTTTTGAGAAAAATGATGAAAACGAAACATTAATGAAGCATGTGAGGAACATTCCATATTAGAATGGTAAAAAAATATAATTTTGTAAGATCTATAATTCCATTCATTGGATGAAAAAATTGATACATATTCCTTAACAACAAATGAAGGAACCATATTTTAAAAAGAATAAAATATTAAGATATCCATTGAAGACATGAAAAATGAGAATATTAATTATAATAAATTGTTAATTAATTTTGATTCTAAGGGAGATGAAGATCTAAATTAGATTGTTTATCTCTTTCAAATGTCATTTATAAAGTGAAAATGGTATGTAAATATTAAGAAATTTATTTTGCATATCAATTCAATTGATATTGGGCATATTATAAAATATTAACCAAACATAAAGTATTTAGAATCTAATTAAAATTGATGACGATTATGGTATTTGAATGAAGAAAAATGAAAAGGAGATGGAGATATATTTTAGCCTAAATAATAATATTTTGAAACATTAATAATGAGAAAACTAAAAAATATATCAATTTAGAATATAAATTCACTTTATTTTATCATATTTTGATGTTATTGAATCATAATAAACTGATAATGATGGATTAGAGAGAATAAAACATCACTGTGTGTTGAATGAAAATCTATGATTCCATAAGATAAAATTTCAATAAATTAACAATGAAATGAATAATCCTGAGAATGAAAACAAAAATTTGGATATATAGAAGGGTTAGAATAAGATGGAAAATGTTACATAAAATGATAACATAAAAAATCAAAATCATATGGAATATTAGTATGCAAAAATTAAGATTGAACACAATGAAATGATGGATAAAAAAGAGTAATCATTATTTGAAATACAATCCATATATTTCACAGTTCAACTGGAGGTAATCAAATATAGAGGTTATTTTAATAGAAATATTGAAGTTAATAGAGAATTTTTTTCGATTTGGTTAGGTGAGGAGTTCTAAATGTTAGGTAAAATCGTATACATTTAATTCTCAAGATAGATCCATTATAATTAGATATGTACACCTAAAAACATGTACAAGGTAGGATAAATTTTCTTTTGAGAGGAACATATCAATATTAAAAATAGGTGAATCAAAAAAAAATCCATTGTCCCATAGTTAAAAGAAGGAATCTATTTAACTATAGAAACATCAATATAAATCTACAAGTAACTATAATTAATCAGGAATGTATCATTTCAGAGGTTTTTTTTGGTGTCACAGATTGTATTGACATAAATCTTTCATTTTTTGGTTCAACATGTCATTGCTATGAATGTGGAAAGAACCGAAGAGAATAATATATGAGAAAAAATTATAAAATAAAAAAATAAGAAATTAGTTGTGATATCTATAAAAAAATAAGTCTATATAAAATAAATATAAATTATTATAGTAGGTAAGTTATAGATATGGACAAGAGGGTCACCAGATTAATGTTTGTAGAATTATTTCACATGGATAAAAATCTAGTATTGTGATTGGGAAAATTAATCATTGGATAAAGTAATTTCTATGAATATCTTGTTTGTTAATAATGAAAGTATGTGAGAAATCCAAAGATACTGATAAATCAATGAAATTCTTATTTTTTTTAAAGATCAATTGAATGTAGATAAAATATTAGAGGAAGATATGAAATATGAATCAAAAATTAATTTTAATTGTTCATGAGGTTTAGGTCATAGTATATGAGCATTAATAAAAACTATAAAAACTAATATTCTAGTGAAAGTAGTTTTAGATAATAATCTTACTAAACATCATACTTAAATTGTTTATAGGAAACGTGTTGACAATATAAGGAAATAGTGGCCTGTGGTCGGAGGAAACTCTCACCCCAATTATTACGTTTGAGGGAAAATAACATCCCTTTTTCTTCATTATTAGTATTTTTCCCTAATATTTATATAATTAGATGATATATTTTAGTTTTTCATCGGTAGAAGACAAATAGGATACATTTTACTTGGTGTACTACTTTTTAATGAAGAGTAAATATTTAATCAATTGAGAGGGGGAAAATTTTGTGATGTAAGTCTCATGAAGAGATTCCTGAAAATATATACAACACCATTAAATATGGAATAAAGTTTTACACTCATACCTAAACACTATTTTTATTTATATAATCTATATATTTATCTAGGGAAGTATTTATTGTAAAAATGTTGAGATAAAAGGGGGACTTCATGAGATATACCACAATTATTCTATGTGTTTGTAGAAGTGTGTTCATGGTCATTATTTTATAGATAAATATGTTTTTAATGGAACTTATGTATTTATTTTTTGAATTTTATCACATGATTAGTTATTATAGAAATATTAGACAACCTTATTTATTCATATTTGGTTTTCAAAACTAGGTTACCACATAGGCTTATGGTGGACTAATCAGATTAAATTTTCCAAGGAACAATGTTATATCATCCATATCATTAAAATTTTATAATTGTAGAAAAGAAATATGAAGTGATAAGTTTACCTACATTTTCATATTGAATTTATTATCAATAAAGGGGAGAATAATTAATTGGGTAATATATAGATATATATTTGATAAGGGTATATCCAGTAAATAAAGTGACAAAGATTGTTTAGTATATTTGTTAAGATAATATTGTGAGTTGTATTTATTTTCAATAAGAGATGTATTAATAGATTTACATATATCAAAGAACATTAAGTAAAGAATATTGTTGTGTTTTGAATGAATATGATGATGATGGTATATTTTCCGATGACATGATAAAAAATATGATCTTGTTGGTATATGTAGTTCATTTGATATGGGAACTAATCTTTTGTGGTAACATATCAGGAAAGAAGAGACCATGGTGCTTGTAGGGAAATGAAGGTAGAGACCACGTCACATTTTACATACCATGTCATAGTAATAATGGATGATGAAGGATCACATCAAATGATATTTTCCACAATGTGGAGATGCTGAATTTGTAATAGTGATGAAAAATTGTCATTAGGAACTTAGTGTGAAGGGTGAGAGTGCACACATTAAGAGAGACTCATACAAATGCATGAAAGATGTTTTATTAATAGTTGAACCCCAAGAATAATAGAATGGAGGTGTTTACACCATGGAACCATGATCATTATGAAATGTATCTTGGGAAATTATTTTAGTGGAACATGGAAATTGATTACCCTCACAACCTAAGAGTCAATTATGACATAGTGGGTGGGAAAATAATCTTCTACAACTCATAAGATAGATCACATCACAAAATATTAATGAAACTATATTCATTCAGCTATACATTTAAAGATATACATGTTTTAGGAACCTTTTTTCGTAATTTGTTGATACATTTAAAAAATAAGTAGTTTTAAATACAACCACATACCACAATTAAAAATGTTAAACAATAGAAGTTTTTTTCTCAGATAATTCTTGGATGTTAGAATTGCCATTTTTACTTGTATTTATTTTAGTATCTTAGTTGTTATTCTATCCTATGATGACATGCATTATTAATTTTTTGTTGATGATAAATTGATATATGATCCTTGGGATGTTAATTAATCAGTTTAAGATTCTTCATTGAGTAATTTTGAATTTTAAATTCTAATTTAAACAATAATTCTATGAAATATATTGTGTCATTTTCAAATATGATACCACAATTAGGTTTAATAGTGTCTTTTAGAAGTAAGAATCATCTGAAGAATACAAGTTGGCAACGGAATATCGTTTACGTAGGAGAGAATAGAGTCCTAATCTAGTATAATATTCATTAAATAAATTGATCTACTTCATAAGCATTGAGTCAATTAAGGATCCATATCATCAAGTTTCTAGATTATTGTTCCTGAATAATAGGATAATTATTATCATTATGTATTGAAGATCATATATAATAAATAAATAGAAAGGGTTTAACGATCCATCTACTCATGCTGGATTTTTATAATTTCATGTTGTTCAATTGAAACATAGGAGAAGAAGAGCATATTTTATTATTTTAACTTCAATATTATAGTTTTTTGAATCATCCAATAGAGTCTAGTAGTCAAGGAACACATAGGATTATTTTTTTTAAAAAATTTTGTGGGAGATAGTTGAGAATCCATGATAGCTGGAACAAACTATATTGAAAGGAGTATGCTTCGATGATAAATCATGAAAATTTATATATGCTTTTTTAATCCTATTTATTCACATAGTTATAGTTTTAGACTATATTGAGATGATCATGATCATTAATAGGTAATATATATTTGACTAAGAGATAGAATTCAAAAAAACATGTTTACCATTGATTCACCCCTCTAATTTTTACCAAAATAGGTCGTTTGAAACTGCAGTGACCTATTTAATATAACATTACATGTCTTTAATATCCCTAGAAATTTATTATCTTATAAAATTTCTAACTGGAGAGGTTAAAAGACCCCAAATGAGGTTCCTCGGGTCACATATCAATTATAAGTATTCCATTTCAAATCAATAGTTAATGTTCTATAACAAACTCATTATAAAAATGTTTGAATATGTGATAAACATCAACACCAATCACTCATGAGGCCACTAATGGTACTATAATATTTTCCTGATTCCATGTAAATGGAAGTATTTAAATTTAAATTAATTTCTATTGTCTAAGCACTAATTAGTGATATAAATTTTTGATAAGTCCAATTATTCTTTTGAAATAAACAAATAAGAACAAAAGGAACCATCTATTTGGGACTAATAGATCTCTTAACATTAAATATTTATAGTAAATATATCATTAAATCAAATTAATAGTTAAATATAGATAAATGTAATAACCCATATTTTTTCTATGCCCTTCCTTTATGGAAATCCAGTGTTGAGGTGTTCTGGGAGCTATCAATGGATCATTTGAAGAGTTTTTCAAATTTCTTGTTTTTCTATTGGAATGTTAGTGTGTTGGCATGTCAGTTCATTAGCATGTCATTGAATCATCTTGAATGTGTATCAATGATTCTAAGGGAATCAGTATCAGTGAGTTGAAGGCATTGACATCAGTGAGTCAAGGTTGTCAACATCGGTGAGTCAAAGGAGTCGACATCGGTGAGTCGAGGGCATATACATCAGTGAGTTGAGGGCCTCAGCATTAGTGAGGTGAGGGCTTCAGTATCAGGGAGTTGAGGGTATCAACATTAGTGAGGCGAGGGAGTTAGCATCGGTTAGTCAAGGGCGTCAATTTCAGTTGGTTGAGGCATTGGTAGCTCAGCATCAGTGGCTCAGAATATGTAGTTTAGGGTGTCATTAGGTCAAGGAGTCAATAGTCTTGGGTGTTGGTAGGTCGAGGTGTCGATAGGTGAAGGCGTCAGTAGGTCGTTAGGTCGGCAGGTCGTGGCATCAGTGACTCACCCTTCGGTGACTCATTTCTAGTTTTTCCAGTTTCTCCCCTGTTACGTGCTTTTCTCTATTTAAAGTTAATATATCAACTCATAACCATCTGCAGGTCTATCTCCATTGTTTCCGAGGGGAATTATTAAATCATAATTAATTCTAACATGTAAAAATTCCTAGCCACATGGTCAAGACACGATCCAACTATTATGTACCTTGAAATAGTTTTCCCAATTTTAGGATCAGACCTCTTCTTAAGCTGAGATCTTATCTTCTTTATTTTTTTTGGATTCTCTTGGTTATTCTATATATTTCTTCCCAAGATGTGTCATGATCTCGTTCTAGATCCCTTCCCAATCATCCTTGGGGTTCTTTCTGAAAGTGTCTCCATCCCCTTTTCTTAGCATAGGATGGAACTTTGATCATTGATCATCCCAAGTTGGGATTTTATTTTTATTAGCTTTAATTGTGCATCATGTGGGGTGGTTATATTAATGCTACCTTGTAAGGAATGGTTGGGTACTCCTCTTGAAACTATAATTATACAAGAAATTAATATGATCAAAAGATAAATAAAACAATGGTCTTAGTGTGGTTTGATGTTGGTCACCTATTTTATTTTGTTATATTTGATCATTGTATGGATGTTTTGGCTGTATGCCATATAAAAATCATGGTCGTTGGTGGTCTTTACTTGTGCAATGTTGGTGTTTTATTTCGTTTTGATGTTTCAATGTATAGATATAACATGAAATCTTGTTAATCACATACACCTAGTTAAATAAAAGGATGACATAGGATCAATCCTATTCTGTTACACCTCGGTTATATTAATGTGGAGATTAAAGAACCCATGTTGGTTAAATTTCAATACGCTTGGTTTAATGGTTTTGGTTATGTGTTGTGTGTTTTGGTCTAGGTTATATATAATTGGTATGTGGGGTAGTACAGGGGAGGTGTTTTGGTGTCTCAGTCTGAGATATTGATTGATTGTCGAATGGATTAACTTATAGGTAGCTGAACTACCTTTATGTTGTGTTATGGTTACAAAGCAACATCGAGTCATGGGAGAACAATGTGGTTGTTGAATCATTATGAAATGGGACTGCATTGGGTATTTTTTGGGTAGTGGGGCTAGAGGTATGGGTTGTGAGAGAAGGGATGGGTGATATCACATTGAAAAAAGATAATAGGCAATAACTGAACAAGGATGTGCAGTGGGACTGCATGTCTAGTATTGTGCTCTTATACAGTGGGGCTTTAGTTCGGTTTTGGTCGTTGCTTGATATGGTTATGGTTTTTAGTTTAGTGGTAGTGCTGTAATAATTTAAAATGAATCCCATTAATGAAATAAATAGAAACTAAACATGAATAGGGTTGTGTTTATGCTTCCGTAATGGTTGTTGTGTGGTTGTGCATATAAGAGTAGCAGTAAAAGTGGTGTTGGTGTGGGATTGTTGTTTGTTAGTGTGAAACCTATTGGTTAGCACAGAGTCTTTTACTTATTTTTATATATCTATTTAAGTTATTTTTCATTTCTATACAAAACCCAACCTTGTTGAGAACTATGTGTAGAACACATCCATTTCACGGGGGAGGGGGTCTTTCCCAACATCCCGATGGGAGGATGGATTGCAGATTACTGATTTTATTCTTTGAACCCTCTTCAAGATCATGTCTCTCAGGCATATTCGGGCAGGATATAATGTCTTGTGGCTTACAATAATCCAAGACTCATAAGGAAAATCTATGTTTTGGATGAGGGGATCAGGTGTTTGCGGTATAGGTATTCTTTCCCAAGAACCTTCGGGATGAGGCCTAGTTGTCTTCGGGTAGGGTGATGGTTTTTGTGACCCAGGTGTCTTTAGGCATGGTGGTGGTTGTTGTGGCCTAAGTTTCAATGGGCGTGGTTGTGTACATTTTAGGCCTAGGTGTGTGTGAGCAGGTTGCAGTAGTGGGACTTCATGTGAGAAGAGTGGAAGTGTCAACATGTTAGATCGTTAGGAATGATCAGTTAACCAGTGGGAAAGCAGCGTGGGGTACTCAAATGTCAATGTACTTATATTGTAACTTTACATAACATACCATACTTGGTTGAGTGTGCCTTGGTGTGGTTGATCTGGTTAGTATTCCATAGAAGGTGCTTGAGGTTTTACTGTTTCCTCACAGGGGAATTAATATGTTCCCTCACTTGTGCATGAGTAGATTTAGATTCCTTACTAAGTATACTTTTATGCTTACCCTACATATGTAAAACTATTTTCAGACTTCCAAGTGGACTTTGAAGACTATTTGTTACCTTACTTTCTTGGGCGTTGGTATAGTTGTTTTGGTTTTTATTTTTCATCTTTTTGGTACATTATTTAGGAGTTTTGTCATACCTTGTATCATTTTTAATTTTGAACATACATGTGGGAATGGATTCTGGGATTTAATTTTAAGTTTATTCATTTGTGTTCCTAAGATTTATCATGTTATCTCCCAAACTTATTCTTTAAAAGGGGATTTCCTTCAATTTTTTTGAGATTATATACCTTTGTTATGAGTCTCCACTTCAGGGCCTACTGAAGGTGAGACTCATGGGTCATTATCTCTCCTTCATATTGAAAAAGGAAGGGCAAGGAATTATGTCATCCCTTCCCTCATCATGGATAATGTAGGTCATAACAGAATGGTATCAAAGGTGGTGGTTGAGAGGTAGGATGGAGTTCAGGGTTAAGCACGCGGAGGATTGCATGGGATGGCATGCCAACAGTGTTAGGATATATTGGTGCATGAAATAGGATAGGGAAGAATGGCTAAGAAACATGATTTTAGGCCCCCCATGATCTGATGTAAGGACTCTAGACCTACTGAATGACTAGGTGAGGATACACTGATTTTAGGGTAGATACCATAGGAAAGGTACATGAATTATAATGACTTGTGTTCTTATGTATCTTAGGTGTTTTGGGAATTAAAATACATAATAAATTTTAAAAAAAATTAAAAGGAAATTTCCATACTACTCGGGCTTAGGGGTTTCTTGTTTTCTTGTTTAGTTATAGCACTCAGACATCATCCCCTAGTGGTATGAAGAATTGAGCCCAAAATGTTGATCTGGATGATCAGTAGAGTGCTGATTGAGAGGAGGAGGATGAAAAATGGAAAAATATCCTTCTTGCCTTCCAGTGGAAGACTTGGAAAGTACGAGTGAAATGTCTCAAACATGGAGACAGAGAGCTGGTTCGAGGAGCTTTTGATCTCCTTCATCCTGATCCGGGCTCCGATAGAGTACTATGTTCTTATGGAAGTGGTCTGAATGAGATGTGTGATGCATTACTAGTGGACGCTTTACCTTGGGGAGAATAATGTAACTGAGGTTTCATGGGATGAATTTGAGAAGGAGTTCTGGGTGGAATTCCATTCTTCCACGGTGAAGGTTGAAAAGAGGTAGGAGTTTCTCTCCCTCTAGGCAGGGAGTATGTAATTGAGGGAACTTGGGATTAACCTCAAGGATCTAATTTTTTTTCTTTGATCCTCTTTTTTTTAATGAACAGTCGTGGGAAAGAATCTTGGAAGAGGCACTCCGAACTTCTTTTCAATATGATATTACTCCCTTTACTCTGCCGATGTACCTATAAGTTCAGAAGAAGGCCGAATTAGTGGAGAGGATACACATTTTGGGAGGTGTGTCATTAGAGGGGAGCAGAATGAGTTTGTCAAAGGGAAAGGACCTTAGAAGTATGTATTTATCATTATGGCCTTTCAGGTTTCGTCATGTGGCGAGTAGGCCTCAGCTGTTCCAGTCCTGATCTCCCCATCTACACCCTTTCCCCATGGGCCTAGGACCGAGATTCTTTATTTGTGGAAGCCATGGGAAATAATTGAAGTAGTTCCCTGTACGATTGTAGTACAGTGGTTGTGGGCTGGTTCAGTGCCCACCTCAGCAGCAACAGTTTCCAGCTCGACCCTACCTGCAACAGGGGAAGCAAGATCCCGCTCCACCGAGGGTGGACAAAGCCGGAGAGGCTGACCTCATGATGTTCCATAGGGACCTTGACCATGGAATGGTTTGGAACGAAATAGAAAACCAAGGGGGATAGAAGATGGGAATTGGTAGTTTCACACTAAAGAGGTAGCTGTTCCAGTAGGGTCAGATATTTTTCATGGTATGATTAGCCTGTTTAGTACTCTTGTATGTTATTTGTTTGATTTAGGATCCTCACACTTCTTTGCTGCACCCATTCTTTCCCATACATTGGGTCTAGGCATAGAGGGAATTTCCATGCCCCTTGTGTTGAGTAAACCAGTTGGAGGTAAGACCAACCTATTTGATTTTTTTCAAGGATGTACTCTGATTTTGGGGCTGCATCCGTCTATTGGGGATCTTTTTCTACTACAAATGTAGCCTTACGATGTCATACTAGGCATTGACTGGCTGTTTTCTATGCATGTTTGTAGACCCCAGAAAATGCGTCCCCAAAATTTTCCAAATGCCTCCATACATGATCCAAGATCGTAGTCCATTTCGTATTCTTTGATTTGGTAGGTTGTAGGGCCCGAACGGAGTTACGGATTAGGAGTTATGGACTTTTGAAGTTTGGCTGGAAATCTGGTTCGTGAAGCCCATTCGCGAATCCCCCTCCGTGATCGCGGGGCGCCGCCACGAAGCAATGAGGCGGGATGCTCTGCGAACCTGTTTGACGTTCGCAATGCGCCGTGAAGACCCACCGCGAAGCTCTAGAGGTGGTAACACTCCGCGAACGCATTTGAAGTTTGTCAGCCCGCCGCGAAGCTCCGGAGGTGGTACCTCTCCGCGATGGAATTTGACGTTCGCGAGCCCGCCGTGAAGCTCCGGAGGCGGTACCTCTCCGCGAACGAATTTGACGTTCGCGAGCGCACCGCGAAGCACCTGAGGCAGCGCGGGAGTTTTTCTTCGCGGCACCCCTTGCCTATAAATACCCAGCTCACCCCCCTTCTCAAGAGGACGGCCACGACCACTTCGCTCCTTGGGCGGCCGAGAGGAGCTCCGCATTGCGGCTCCGCGAGGCCATTCTTCGCGAGCAGCTTCCCTTGTATTGCTGCTTCGTGAGCCGAGGCTCCGTGAGTCCATTCTCCACGAGCCAATGCTCCGCGATGCTGCTCCGCAAGACCAAGCTCCACGAGACCCCTTTTCTCCGCGAGAGACCATTGCTCTGCGAGGCCATGCTCCGCGAAGCTACTTCACGAAGACCTATCCTTTGTGAGGATCCTACCTTCTCTACCGTTACAGACCCCCATCAAAAATGTAGAGTCGCACCGCGATCTTTTTGGCCCGGGATGCCGTGATTTTCCATTTCACCCTTATGCTCTCCCACCTTCAACCTATGGAATACCATGATTTGATACACTCCTCCACAGACCATGAAACACCTTGGGTTGATGTATTCCTATTGGTTTGTTTCCTATGTCATGAGTTAAGGTTCTCATCATCAATTCCCCGAGTGCCTTGAGTCGAACCATTCCTCAAGAAACTCCTCCAAACCCAATCACTTGTCTCCTATGCCAGGTTGAACTAGAAAGGGGCACCCATGCGTAAGTCCCAACACTATCCATTACTAGGCGCCTTATGCCAATAGTCCTATCTACATGACTATAAACTATAGTACACCCTATCTAACAAATGATAGGATTCCTCTTGCCCTATATGAGAGATGCCTTATGCTCCTAGCATGAGATGCCAATAGTCCTATCTACATGACTATATGCTGTAGTACACCCTATCTAACAAATGATAGGATGTCGCTTGCCCTATACGAGAGATTCTGTATGCTCCTAGCATGAGATGCCAACAGTCCTACCTACATGACTCTAAACTGTACTATTCTCCCTATGTTCCAAACATAGGATGCCTCTCGCCCTATACGAGATATGCCTCATGCTTCAAGCATGAGATGCCAATAGTCTTATCTACATGACTATAAACTTAGTACACCCTATTTAACAAATGATAGGATGCCTCTTGCCCTATACGAGAGATGCCTTATGCTCCTAGCATGAGATGCCAACAGTCCTATCTACATGACTTTAAACTGTAGTACACCCTATCTAACAAATGATAGGATGCCTCTTACTCCAAACAAGAGATGCCTCTTTCCCTATACGAGAGATGCCTTATGCTCCCAGCATAAGATGCCAATAATCCTATCTACAAGACTATAAACTGTAGTACTCTCCCTATGTTCCAAACATAGGATGCCCCTTGCTCCAAGCAAGAGATGCCTTATGCTCCTAGCATGAGATTCCAACAGTCCTACCTACAAGACTATAAACTATAGTACTCTCCCAATGTTCCAAACCTAGGATTCCCCTTGCTCCAAGAAAGAGATGCCTTATGCTCCTAGCATGAGATGCCAACAGTCCTACCTACAAGACTATAAACTGTAGTATTCTCCCTATGTTCCAAACATAGGATGCCTCTTGCTCCAAATAAGAGATTCCTTATGCTCCTAACATGAGATGCCAATAGTCCTACCTACAATACTCTAAACTGTAGTGTGCCCTATGTTCCTAATGTAGGATGCCTCTTGTTACAGACAGGAGATGCCTTTTTCTCCAAGAATAAGATGCTCAATGCCATGACTATAGTGGCATGATTCCAACGCCCCTTGGCATTACCCCTCTTGTGAACTAGTGAACATGTGAGTGCCTCAATTCACCAGTGAGTTGGGATGCCTCCATGGCCAGACATGAAGAAGACAACATGGGAAGCATCCTTGAGTAAGCCCCATTCACCACTGCCGCACCTTAGCAGCATATGGGAAGCTTCCTAGAGTAATCCCCATTCACCGTTGCCACTCCTTAGCATCACACGGGTATCTCCTTGCATAAGCCCTATCCACCGTTGCCGCTCCTTAGCAGCATCCGGGCAGCTCCTTGCATAAGCCCCATTCACCATTGTCGTACCTTAGCAGTATCCGGGCAGCTTCCTCGCGTAATCCCCATTCACTGTTGCCGCTCCTTAGCAGCGTCCAGGCAGCTCCTTGCGTAATCCCCATTCACCATTGCCGCTCCATAGCGGCACCCGCACAGCTCCTTGCATAAGACCCATCCACCATTGCTGCTCCTTAGCAGCATTCGGGAAACGCCTTGCATAAGCCCCATCCAACTTTACTTCTCCTTAGCAGCATCCAGGTAGCCCCTTGAATAAGCCCCATTCACAGTTGCCGCTCCTTAGCGGCACCCAGGCAACTTCCTTGCGTAAGCCCCATTCACTATTACCGCTCCTTAACGGCACCCGGGCAGGTTCCTCGCGTAAACCCCATCCACTGTTGCGATCCTATCCAGCGGTTAGCCTTTGACATCCTTATTCACCGGTAAGTCGTTGTGACTCAATCCAGCGGTAAGCCGTTGTGACCCCATTTAGTGGTAAGATGTTCACATCCTTATCCAGCGGTAAGCAATTCACACCCAATCCCAAGGTAAGCCGTTGAAACCCCCATTCGGCGGTAAGCCATCATCAGGAGAACTACGCGGACTTTGATTCCCTGCCACAGGGATACGTAGGAAGCCTCTTCAAGGATCAATCCTGAAACTATCGTCATCCTTTTCTTCGGGCCTCCATCCTGAAGTAAGTCCCAGCACAATGGGTCGCCTAACGCGTAAGACCCTCTTGGTTTCTCATGGACGAACCCTTCACGGCGTGCTCGCCAGGTCTTTGCTGTCTCTTGATTCTCACACCGAGCATGACTCACGTGGACTTAGAGTAGGCATTTTCCATGACAATACCTCATCCAGCATGACGTCAAACTGCATGCCCCACGTCCAGCTTTACGTTAAACTGTATGCCCTTTTCCCGCATGACATTAAACTGCACACCCATTTGAACTACGAGGCCTTTGATCCATGTCAAGGCATGGTATGTAGGAAGCCTCCACGAGGTTCAAGCCCACCCATCATTCAATTCACGTCAAGTTCTACCTTCGTCCATCATGAAGTTAAACTGCATTCTAGTCCGATGACAAGCCGTTGTGACCACCCGAACTACGAGGACTTTGATCCATGTCAAGGCATGGTACGTAGGAAGCCTCACTAAGGTTCAGGCCCAAAAATCATTGGCCCAAACCGTCTCCTTGTCGGTGTGCCAAGCCCCCATTTTTAATCTGAACTACGGGGACTTTGATCCATGTCAAGGCATGGTACGTAGGAAGACTCCCAGAGGGTCAAGCCCATCTCCCATTGGACCAAGGTCCCTCATTTACGTCGGTTCGCCGACACCCAACGCCCGCCGTTTATTCATTTCAGGGTTCACTACCGTCCCGCATGACGTTAAACTGTATTCCATCAATCCTTTGAACTACGAGGACTTTGATCCGTGTCAAGACATTGTATGTAGGAAACATTCCCAAGTTCAAGCCCACCACTAGTGGACCCCTAGGTCTACATTCATGTCGGTTCACCGATGAAACCCTTTGAACTACGAGGTCTTTGATCCATGTCAAGACATGGTACGTAGGAAGCCTCCCCGAGGTTCAAGCCCATCTCTCATTGGACCAAGGTCCACCTTCACGTCGGTTCACTGGCGATGACCATCGGACCAAGGTCCACCTTCACGTCGGTTCGTTGACGATGCCCATCGCACCAAGGTCCACCTTCACGTCGGTTCGCTGACGATGCCCATTGGACCAAGGTCCACCTTCACGTCGGTTCACTGACGCATCAGACCAAGGTCCACCTTTATGTTGGTTCGCTGTGGACATCCATCGAGCCAAGGTCAAACTTCACGTTGGTTCGCTGACAATGCCCATCGGACCAAGGTCCACCTTCACGTCGGTTCGCTGACAATGCCCATCGGACTAAGGTACACCTTCACGTCGGTTCGCTGACGCATCGGACCAAGTTCCACCTTTACGTTGGTTCGCTGACGACATCCATTGGGCCAAGGTCCACCTTCATGGCAGTTCACCGACACCATCCCGAACTACATAGACTTTAATTCCCTGCCATGGGGATATGTAGGAAGCCTCTTCAAGGCTCAAGCCCAACTTCACTTTCACCTCTGCGATGGTCCCATTTCATTCCCCCTCCACTTCATTCATCCATCCATCACCCATCCTGATTCTCACCCGGGCCGCCACATCCCGGTGGGATCATGCCATCCACCTCCTCACTACTCCTAGCGTCACATGGGCCATATTCTACGCGTAAGACCCAGCGTATCTCCGGGTTGTTGTCCTCTTTGTACACCCTGATTCATCACCCTATCGAACTATCTGGGTTTTGATTCCTGTCCTCTACACAGGGTACGTAGGAAACCTCCAAGAGGTTCAATCCAAACCAATGTTAATCTATGGTGTACCCCATCCTGGGGTGCACTTCCCCTGATCCGCCCTCATTGGTGTTCAGATCAGCCATTATAGTGTGACATCTCCCCTCTAGGGAGTGCACCACCTCAGATCTGTCCTCATTGGGCGTTCTGATCCATCCATCTTCCAGGTGTTCTCTCCTTGGAATATACCAATCTGATCCATCTCTATGGGACATTCTGATAACCCTCAGTTTGTCTCCGCAAGACGTTAAACTCGCATCCTACCTCATGATAAACATGAGATCCCTGAGGAAAACCTCGGATGACACGGATTTGGTGTAACCGTCTCTGCTAGTTGTTAATCTTGCAACATACCCCGTCTTAAAAAAGGGAAGCTGAGGAAAACCTCAGATACACGCCTCAGGTTTTTCACCCTTGAGATGCCCTCTTATGAGGAAGAATACAGGTTCCCCTATGTCTACGCACCCATAGATGCCCCGACATACATGATGTTCCCGTCTACTCCAACCGAAGGTCGCTACCATGTCAAGGATCTATGGAAAGTCTTGACGGAAGTAGTGTAATTAACCGGCGTCCATGAAGATATGGAACCAGGAATGAGATTCAAGAACAACCTATTAAATCTATGAGGGAGACCCAGACTTGGTGATGAGTTCTGAGGAGGAATCCACGGAAGGAAGAACTGACATCCCATCATCCCGTTTCGATCAAGGAGAAAACGTCCCTGAACAAGGAGCAAATTCCACCCGCCTTTGGAAAGCGGGAATGCGGGTCCATAGCTGCGCGTCCTCCACAGACGGATGTGCGCGCCCCGGCGAAAGCATCGGAAACAATGTTGTTATCGACTAATTCCAGTGAAGGGTCGTGTCCCCATATATGGGTGGCCAACATGTTGCTTTAATTGGTGTTGGGTGTTGATAGAAGGGAGGACGACATGTGGATATCATTCTTTCTTTGTTAGCTGAGATGTCAGTGGAATCAGTAGACTCGAAGATGGTGAAATTTTTGGGGATTTTCAGTGAGTTCATGGATGTCTTTCTCGAAGAGGTTCTGACTCTAACCCGTCGATGTGATGTTCAGTTCGAGATATACAATCAACCCATTGCTCATCTGATTTCGATGTCTCCCAATCAGATGAAACCTTCTGAGTTTCAGAAGTTATGGATTCATTTTGATGACCTGATAAATAAGGGTTTTATCCAACCAAGTGTGTCACCATGAGGTACTCTAGTCTTGTTCTCAAAGAAGGTAGGTGGTAGACTTAGGCTGTTCATAGACTACCGAAGACTGAATCAGGTGATGTTCAAGAACAGTTACACTATCCCGAGGATCGATGACCTTTTTGACCAATTTAGGAGAGAAGATTGGTTCTATAAGATCAACATGCGTTCTGGATATCAATAGTTGAGGGTTATGGAGGGTGACATCCTGAATACTTCTTTCAAGTGTCGGTATGATAACATTGTGTTCATTTTCATGCTGTTCGGCATTAAGAATTCACATTCTATGTTCATGGGGACACAAACTCTATTTTCCACAAGTATCTTGACCAGTTCATCAAAGTGTTCATTGATTAAATCCTAATCTAATCAAGGTCGGTGGAGGATCACACCAAGCATTTAAGGAAAATTTTAGAGGTCCACTCACACCACCATCTATATAGGAAGTTTTCCAAGTTAATGTTATTGACACCAGAGGTGCAGGCCCATGGAAACGTGGAATCTCAGCAGGGAATAGATGTAGAATCTTCAGAGGTCGAAGTGGTTGTTTCTTGGAAAGCACGCAAGAATGAGAAAGAGGATCATAGTTTCCTAGGACTAGTGAGTTTCTACCGTATGTTCTCACCCAAATTATCTTGAGTTGGGGATCCATTGAAATCTTTGATAAGGATAGGCTAGGCCTTTGTATGGTGTGAGCAGTTCCATGAAGCTTTCACTTATCTGAAAAAGAAGTAGTTCAGTGCCCCTATGTTGAGGATGTTGGAGAAATGGGTATTGTTCAAAGTGTATTGTGATGATTCCCATCTAGTATTGGGGTTTTTGCTGATGCAGCAGCATCGAGTGATCTCTTATGGGTCTTGGTAATTACGTCCTCATGAATATAACTATTACACCCATTACTTGGAACTTTAATCGGTTGTGTTCGCATTGATGTTATGGAAGTATTAGCTCGTCTATGAATGCTTCATGGTCTTCACAGATCACAACAGAAAGTGGTATATCTTCTCATAGAAATATCAGAACATGCAGTAGTGGAAGTGGATGGAGTTTATTTTAGGATACTGCTTCGAAACATCCCACAAATCATGAACATGTAACGTAGTGGGTGATGAATTGAGCAGGAAGTCACAAAAGGATGTAGTTCGAGAGTTCATAGATACATGGAAGGAAATGGAGGAGGTGGCTGCCTTACATCTGGTCTTGAGATGGAGGATGGTAGACACTTTATATTTCAGATGATAGTGCAGTCTTCCTTGATAAGGCAGGTGGAGGAGTCTCAATGGGGAGACTCAAATGATGATGTGATGTGTTACCACATTAACCAATGTGATGCTCTAAAGGTATGGTCAGAGGATGGTCAGAACTGAATGTTGTTATGTGAGTAGTTGTTTCTCCCGGTGGAGAACTGAGAGGTAGTTATCAGTAAGTTCCACAAATCACCCTTAGAAGTACATCCATGGAGTCTAAAAAATGTATTGGAGCTTTAGAAGTCAGTTTTTATGGTACCTAGTGAATAAGGCAGTGGTGGAGTTTGTGGTAAGGAGCCTCATGTGTCAGTAGGTGATGGATGAGCACCGTGTTCTTGGAGGACTGTTGTAGCCCTTGGATGTTTCTTAGTGGAAGTGGGATGACCTCTCTATGGATTTTGTAGTAGGACTACTTAGGGATGAGGGATGGTGTGATTCAATCTGGGTATTTGTGGATCAATTGACGAAGTCAGCTTACTTATTAGCAGTTAAGGAGATGAGCATAGTGGATGCCTTAACACAGAGGTTTGTGGGTGAAGAGGTACTGCTACAAGGAGTTCCACGATCCATCATTTTGGATCTGGATACATGCTTTACATCACTAGTCTAGAAGGTATTACAACATGCTTTTGGCACCCAGCTATGCCTTATAACTGCTTTTTACCCTCAAAAGTATGGGTAGAAAAATATGACCATCTAGATGTTGAGGACATTCTATGGGCGTGTGTCTTGGACTTCAGACGATCGTGGGTACGAAAATTTCCCCTGGGAGAGTTATCCTACTATAATAAATATCACTCTACCAGTGAAATGGAACCCTTTGAACACTTGTACAGAATACCATTTGGTTTGACCGTGTGATGGAAAGAGGTTGAGGAGGCTGGTGTTCTTGGCCTAGAGGTGGTACATAGCACGATGGAGAAGCTTCAGCTTGTGTGTGAAAGGATGAAGGAATCCCAGGATCAGAAGAAGTCACATTCTGATCATAGGAGGAGACTCAAGGAGTTCTAGGTTAGGGACACCATGTTATTAAAGGTCTCCCCTCGACATGAAATTCAGAGTCTTGGGTGGGGGAGTAAGGTTTCTCTTATGTTCATCAGACCTTTCAAGGTGCTGGGACGAGTTAGAGAGGAGGCATATTCGATGGAATTACCACTGTGGTTGGAGAGGATCTGCACCATTATTCATGTATAATAGATCTGTCAGTATCTACATGATCACTCTCACGTCTTAGAATGGGGAGAGTTGGATATTGAGGATAATGTGACATTCGTGGAGCGACCGATGAGAATCGAGGATCATAAGGAGAAAGTGATTCCTAGATATACCATTCCATTGGTTCGTATTCTCTAGAGGTATGGCGGTCTCGAGGAGATTACATGGGAATAGGAGGCACAAATTCATGCCTAGTACACAAATCTATTCTGAATTTTGATCTTCTATTTTCTTTGTGCCTTTCTTATGATGTAATGTTTAACCTCACATGATGTACGAGGAGTTGTTTCACCGTTCTTTGATTTTGTGTGAAAAGTCCAGACTATGGGGAGGGGGGGACCTGATCCCTAATCAATATAAATTAATTTTTATGTGATTAAACCCATTTGGGAAAGTCAATTCTGCAAAAATAATACAGTATCTTGACATGGATGAAGGGGATCCCTAACCCATGTGTCTAGATGATGTGGCTTTGGTGATTGTGTGGTTACTTTAGGGAGAAGATTTGTAGGATTTTTATAGTTTTTCAAGAGATATATGTCGAGGAGGTTTCCTTGGATGTTTTGGATTTCACTCTATATGTTGAACAAAAGTATGTGGTTTAATCCTGATAGGTATCTTAAGGTATTGTTGTTCGACCTCTTTTTATTCTGGGTTAGTTTTGAAATTCTCGCGGACGAGAATAGTTTGAGAGGTATCTGATGTAATAATCCAGATTTCAACCAGGCCCTTCCATTCATAAAATCCACTGTTGAGGTTTTATGGGAGCTGTTGGTTGGTCATTTCAAGAGTTTTACAAATTATTTAGTTTTTCTATACGCATGTTACTGCATCAACATGTTAGTGCATCGACATGTCAGTGAATATGCATGTTAGTGCATCATCATGGCAATTCATCAGTGAGTCAAGGGTAATAAACATCGGTGATTAGAGGGTGTGAGCATTTTTGAGTCAATGGAGTCCGCATTAGTGAGTCGATGGAATCACCCTCGGTGAGTTAAGGGAATCAACATCGGTCAGTTTAGGGTGTCGTCATCAGTGATTCTAGGGCGTCCTTGTTGGTAGGTCGAGTTGTCGGTAGGTCGGGGAATTGTTAGCCTAGTGCGTCGATAGGTCTAGGTGTTGGTACATCAAGGTGTCCGTAGGTCTTTGGGTTGGTAGGTCATGGGATCGGTGACTCACCCCTTGGTGAATCATTTCATGTTTTCACCAATTTTTCTAGTTTTGCGCATGTTACATGTTTTTATTTATTTAAATATATCATATCAACTCACAGCCATCTGCTCGTCTACCTACAATAGTTATAAGGGGAATTATTAAATCCCAATTAATTAAAATGTGTGAAACCACTCAACTACATGTTTAAGACATGATCATACTATAATGTACTTCAAAATGGTCTCCCTAATTCTAGGATCTGTCTTATTCTTAATCCACGATCCTATCATCATTAATCCTTCTCATTTCTCTAGGTGTGACTAGAGACTTCATCCCGAGACGAGTCATGCGCCATGCTGGAGCCCTTCCTTCTCAGCCTTGGAGATATTATTACAAGTCAAACCAACCCCTATTCACGGCGCAATAAGGAAAATTGATATTTTATCATCAAGTAGTGATTTTATTTTTATTATCTTTAATTATTCATCATGAAAGGTGGGTATATTAATGGTTCATTATAAGTAATAGCTGGGAACTCTTCTAGAAACTAGAATTAAACAGTAACTTAATATGATCAGAAGATAAATTAAACAATTGGATGGGTGTTGTTTGATGTTGGTCACCTATTTTATTTTTTATCTTTGATTATATTATGGATATCATAGTTTTATGGCTTCTGAATATCATAGTCTTTGGTGGTATTATCTTATGCTATGAGGGTGTTTTATTTTCTTGTGTTGTTTATATGTACAAATGTGGCATGAAATATGGTTAATCCCATAAAATCGATTGAATAAATGGATTCTATAGGATCAAACATGTTCTGTGATCACCTCTGTTATATTAAAGTGGAAATTAAAGAACCCATAGTGGTTAAATTTAAATACGCTTGGTTTGATGGTTGTGGTTACGGGATGTGTGATCTGGTCTAGGTTATGTGGGCTTGGTATGTGGGGTGGTACAAGGGTGGTGTTTTGGGGTTTCAGTTGGAGATATTGATTGATTGTGGAATGGGTGAACTTGAAGAAAGCTGAACTGACTTTATTTTGTGTTGTGGTCTTGAAGTGACGTCGATCAGTGGGACTGCGGTGTGGTTGTAGACTCATTATGTAGTGGGACTCCATTGGGTATTTTTTGGGTAGTGGCGATATAGGTATGGGCTGTGAGATATGGAATGTGGTGTATAAATTTTAATAAATATAATTGGTAGTAGTTTAATGGGGATGTGCAGTGAGACTGCAAGTATAGTTTTGTGTTGTTGTACAGTGGGGCTGTAGTTTGGTTTTGTTCATTGTGTGGTATGGTTATGGTTGTTTGTTTCCCGATAGTGTTGGAATAATTTAATGTAAATACCCATAAATAAATACATATAAAATGAACAAGATGGGGGTTGGGTATATATATTGGCAAGGATGTTGTGTGGTTGTGCATATAGGAGTATCATCAAAAGCGGTGCTGGTGTGGGCTTGTTGTCTATTCGTGTGACACCAATACATTAGGTCTAAGAGTTTTTTTACATACATGCATATATATATATATATATATATATATTAGTTCATTGTGATTTCTATATTCATAGCACCCTTGTTGATCACTATGTGCCAAAAACATCCATTTCATGGGGGTGGTTTTCTTTAACAAAATCCATGTGGTATGATGGATGTATAGTTACTGATATTCTTCCTCGCACCTGCTTCAGGGTATTGAAGCTTTGGTATATCTGGATAGGATGTAATAGATTTAGGCTTACAATAATCCCAGATTATTCAGGAAAAGGTTTGTTTTGGATTAGGGTATCATGTTTTTTTGGTTCAAGTATGTTTTCCCAAGTACCATCTGAATGAGGCCCAGGTTTCTTTGGGTGTGGTGTGTGGTTTTTGAGGCCCAAGTATCTTTAGGTGTGGTAGTTTTTGTTGTGTCCCAGGTGTCTGTGAGTGTGGTTATGTGCGTTTGAGGTCTAGGTTGGTGTGGTCAGGTTATTGTAGTTGGACTGCTTGTGGGAAGAGTGGAAGCATCAAGACATTAAATCATTAGGAATGAGAAGTTAACCAATGGGAAAGTGGTGCGGGGTACCCAAATGTCTATGTAATTATATTATTACATTACATGACTTGAGTTACATGGGTGAGTGTGACTTGGTGAGGTTGGGATAGTTATTATTCCTTGGTAGGTGCTTGAGGCTCTTCTGTTTCCTCATAGGGGCATTAATATGTTCCCTCACTTGTGCATGAGTAGCTTTAGTTTCCCAACTGAGTATACTAGTACGCTTAAGCTATGTATTTAAAACTATTTTTAGGTTTCCTGGAGGTCTTTGAGGACATTGTTTGACCATACTTGCTCTAGAATCGGGATAATTCTCTTTCTGTTTAGTTTTATTCTTTTTGGTAGATTATTTGGGAGTTTTGTCTTACCTTGTATCGGTTTTACTTTTGAACATGCATGTGGTATGTATTCTTGGATTTACTTTTACCTTTAGTCTTTGGTGTTTTAGTGATTTACCATCTTTTTAAAGACCTGCAAATTTCAAGGAAGTTTTTTTTTTCTTAAATACTTTGTAATTTTATGAGTACGCAGTTTCTGACGGCACCTGATTCTGAGGCCCGGTGTGCCCGGAATAATTTTCCGAAGTTTAGCTCGGGTAAGTTCAGTGAAAGAAAGAGTGGGGTTTTCTATCTTTTGAATTGGTGCTCGGAATTCAAATCTGAGGGCATCGATGAACTCACAGCACCGGTAATTTTTTTGGGAGACCTTTACCATAATCGCGTTTGCACGAGAGGGGAAGTTAATTTTTTTGGATTAAATTAGAAGTGAATAAAAAACTATGGAACAAATTTTATTTATATCTAAGTGGTTAAATCCTAAATGTTGGATTTTGGGGTGGGACCTGCTAGTTCTTAGCTACCCATGTGGGGATAAATGTGAGGTGGGGCCCACACGAGCCCCAACCCATCACATTCTATGAAACTCCTTAAACCTCCCCCTTTAAACTTTTTAACTCCTCTTTAATGAGGACTCTTCCTCTCCCCTCTCTCCCTCATTAAAAATTACCAACACAGACACACCTAAATTAATTAATTGAAACTATTTCATTAATTAATTAAGTGTTTGAATATATTTTTTTAAATTATAGTCTTGATTAATTAAAATATGGGGTGGCCTTATTTTATTTTGGGGTTGGATTGTTGTGTGAGGAATTCGGAGAGAGGCTTTGTGTGAAAGAAGAAGGAAGCTCCTCCTTCGTTGAAGAATGCCATCCTCTCTTCGAGGAATGACACTTCTTTGACGTAGAACACCGACACCATGAAGAAAAATGACGCACAATCCTCTTCTTATCTCCATGACAAAAGGGGAGACGTCGCTTTCTCCTAAAATTCTCTCCATCAACGTCTACACACCTTGCGACACCGTCAAGGACGACGCCCGACGTTCGATATCTTTTATTGATGTAGGGGTGTGTTTGGATTGAGTAGTGATTGGTTTTCTTTTCATGTTTATGTTCCTCTTAAACCACTTGTTATCAGACTAATGCAGAAGGGTTCGGACCAAACTAACACGGTCCAATTCCTCCGCCGGTCTTGTGAATATGTGGAGTTCTTTAGACGTTCTTGACTGGTGAATCAAGTTATGTTTTCAGAGCCAATAGGAGGCCCGAAAACATCATAAATAGCCTCAGAGCGTCGTGGTGACCTAGAAGCAGAAGTTTTGTAGAAATAGGATCATCGTAATGAAGAACAGACACCTTGAGAGGCGTGATGGCCAGATGCGTCGTTTCTGGAAAAGTCCAGAATACAAAACGTGTACTCCAGGAGCACATGACGTGTAATACAAGCGTAATGTGGCTTCCGTTTCAGACATTAGAAATTTAGTACACGGCGTGTGACTCTAGAAAAACAGTGTGTACTCTCCACACTATTTTTCAGAGGATACTTTGATGACATGGTGTGTTTTCAGGGAAAGTGCACGAACACAGACAGAAATACACGGCCACGTAACACGGCGTGTATTCTCTTTTAGAAAGACAGAAGCGGCATCGCAAGGCTCAGCGTGTAATCTGGGAGATACGTAGACACAAACAGAACCACATGTCCAAGATGCACGGTATGTACTACCTTCACCATGGCAGAAGCGGCATCGTTAGGACATAGCGTGTATTCTGAGAATACACGGACACGAGGTGGAGTACACGAGCATGCACTCCACCACACGGCCAGGCATGTCCCGCACACATGGAACCGACCCTAGAGGTTTGGACATGGAGTGTAACCATACCACACGCCGTGTACATACATATATACATGACCAGCCCTACGACACATGTCGTTTCACACGGGCAATACCCAGTGAATGATGACAATACATGTATCTCTTACCTACACACCGTGTATTTTAGAGAAATGGATTGGTCGTGTTGTTATTCGTGACTTGGGAACATTTTTCTTGGTTTATCACCTATTACGTGGGGTGGAAATACGGGATACATCGACTCTGGACTTCGGGACAGTTGATGTAATGATCTCTGACTCGAGGAGAGGACCCTCCGGAAATCGAGCGAGCTGTGTGCAGGAAACCTAGAGGTGGTTGCGACTCTGATGATGATGATGACTGTACATGGATCCAACACGGGTTTGACAACTATAATGACTGTACTAGGATCCTTCATGGGTTCTGCAGTGATAACGACTGTACTAGGATCCTCCGTGGGTTCGACATCGATGGTTACTATACTTGGATCCTACATGGGTTCGACATCGATGACTTCTGTACATGGATCCTATGTGGATTTGGATGGGGAGACGATTCAGAGGCTACATCTATCATCTACACCCCTATTCATGAATAGTATACCTGTGTGAGCAGAGTCTTGACTTTCGGTCATTATCATCGATGCGATTGACTTACTTTCCTATGTGGATTGGGTTGTGCATTCCTGTGTGGACTACGTTGTGATTTCCTGTGTGGACTGGGTTGTAATTGGGCTCTTGAGTTAGATTCAAACTGGAATTGATGACTTAGGTATATGTATGGGCATATACTTAAGTAGAGTTGGTTGATTCTTTGTGTTTGTATCTTTCCTTTGTGGTTTATCCTTTGTAGATTCTGGGAGACCTTCGAGGGTCCTGGGGTCCCTACTGAGTATTGTATACTCACCCTTGCATAGGCTATGACCACACTACGTTGTGTTTGATACAGACGACAGACAACACTGATCGAGGTGGAGTCTTGTGGAGTGGGAAGGTACCTGAAGGTGAAACACATGGTGGGACATACACGGAGTGGACGATCGGACCCGAGGAGCCGAGGAGACCACTTGTTCCCACCCTTCAAGTAGGATATCTAGAGTATGGCACAATGGTTGCTATTTTACTTTACTACAGTTGTTATTTCTTTACTGTTGCAGTGTACTTTCCGTTGGGTTTGTATTCTGGCCCCTTTACTTTCAATCACTTACTTTTGTACTCAGTTTACTTAGTTTTTTTACTTCAGCTTACATACTTTGTTGTGTTTTTTTACTTATATAAAAGAAATTCCTTCTCTTTTATCGGGATTTACGCCTTTGGTGCTAGTCTCCAGCCCCTGGCCTATGGAAGGTGGGCTTGGGGTAGTCATGACATGGGCCCCAAGGAAGGGTCGTGACAAATTGGTATCAGAGGAGTCGGTTCTACCACAATACTTAGGACTCTAATAATTTCTTCCTGTAAAGAAATAATGTTAAGGGTATTGAGTGTGGTTATCAGTTCAGGGAGTCAAGTGTTGGTGTGGCGGCCGACGTATCCATACACCCGGACCCTGACTTCTGATTTCTGACTTAGTGCTCGAAAAACACTGATTTCATGTGTGTTTCAAAAGTTTCCTTTTATGATTACTTAGTGTCAGCTCACCAGGTATAATGTATTAACAGTGGCACACCTATTTCTTTTCAGTATGGCCCCAAGATGGTAGGGAGTTAGGGTTCCCAGTTACGTGCGAGATGGAAGCCCACTGAGCAACGATGCCTCAGTGCAGGGCCGCATTACAACGGAGGTACCAGCATTACCTCTACCCGCTGGGCCATCGATACCACCAGCCCCAGCAGTAGAGAGTGCCTGCCGCCTAAGTGTGCTGCACGAGTTTCAGCGATAGAGGTTTCCCAGGTTCCACGGAGAGACGAACCCTCAGACAGTCGAGGATTGGCTGGAGGCTATTGTTCGTTTCTTCAGATTAGTAGGGACACCGGATGAACTCATGGTGATCTTTTCGGCGAGTCACCTGCACGTAGCAGCAGATAGATGGCGGATCCTAATGCTCCAGGTTCACAACGAGGCATGTCTACTTTGGACGGACTTCCAGAACCTCTTCTGCTCAGTGTTCATTCCATCCACCCTCTGTGAGGTGTGCATCTAGGAGTTACTACAGCTATGGAAGGGCATCATGACAGCAGCCCAGTACCCAGCGAGGTTTATTGACCTCTCACGCTTCTCCATGGACATGGTACGAGACCCATTATTCTGAGCCCAAACATTCGAGCAGGGAATGATGCATGAGATCAGGGCTTCGATGATCTCCCTCAGCATTCAGAAACAGGCTGGAGTACTGGAGAGAGCCCTTCTTGTAGAGATCTTTCTTGCTGAGCCTACGACAGCAGCGAGGCCTACCGCAGGGATACAGGTAGCGGAGTCTTCTATAGCCGGTAGTAGATAGATGTCGTAAAGGTCCAAGCGGACCAACACATCAGGTGGGAGACCTCAGGATAATGGTTTGAAGGTGTGGGGCACACCCAACAGAGCAGTCATACGAGAGGCATGCAGTGTTATTCATGCAGTAGGCAAGGCCACATGGCTCATGACTGCCTGAACCTCCATGCAGATGAGAAACAGATATTTGAGGGACCACCCAAGAAGAGGCAGAGGTTTGACCATGGCGGTCCGTGGGGAGTTGGTGGACGAGGCAGATGAGCTGGATGAGCAGCAGGTGGTGGACGATGCTTCGAGGCTCTACCACCACCACCACCACCAGGAAGACCACCCCGACCACAAGGTTCTGGCAGATAGGGGCAGGCTCAGCTCCAGGCAGTCGAGGCCTATGACAAAGGTTCACCTGATATGATTCAAGGTAATATCTATGTCTACTCTACCCTTTCTGCAGTTCTTATAGACACATGAGTGAGTCATTCTTTTATTTCTGATGCCCTTGTTTGGATCTCGGAGATTCCGACGGAGCCGTTGGCTTGATCCTTACGGCTAGAGACTCCTATGGGAGTAATCTCGCCGATTATGCACTAGTTCCAGCAGTGTGAGATTACTCTAAGAAGCGAGAGCTTCGGTTGGGATCTTCTTGTAGCAGTTTCGAGGCCTTACGACATCATTTTGGGCATGGATTGGTTATCTACAGTCCATGCTCAGATTGACTGTATTAGGCGCAAAGTGCAGTGTGTCCGCACAGATGGGAGCAGGTTCACCTTCACCGACGAGAAGGGAGCATTTGCAGAGCTGGATGGACTTACATAGAGGAGAGGACAACTGATCACCCATCTGTTGTCTAGTCTCATCCTAGGAGTAGTTATGGTATGGAGTTCAAGTTTTTCTGTTGTGGTGGATCAGTATGAGAACTTTTTTCCTTACGACGTTGCAAGACTACCTCCTCGTAGAGAGGTAGATTTATACATTGACCTATACCCCAGCACAACCCCGATATATACTCCATCATATCAGATAGCTTCCGCTGAGCTTCATGAGCTACATGTACAGCTGGAGGACTAGCAGGGAAAGGGATTCATTTGACCCTGTGTTTCACCCTGGGCTTCACCGATTTTATTCGCCAAGAAGGCAGACGGAAGCTTGAGACTGTGTGTCGACTACCGTTGCCTAAACCAGGTGACTGTGAAGAACAAGTACCCACTTTCGAGAATTGATGATCTCTTTGATCAGCTCAAGGGATCATGATGGTTCTCGAAGATAGAACTCAGGTCAGGCTATCATAAGCTCAGAGTTCAAGATGAGGATGTGGAGAAGATGGCCTTTAGGTGTCGGTATGGCCACTATGAGTTCTTGGTTATACCCTTCGGCATAACCAACACACCAGCAGTGTTCATGAGTCTCATGAACAGGATCTTCCAGCCTTACCTCGATCGAGTTGTTGAAGTCTTCATCGAAGACATACTGATTTACTCGACTACTGAGGAGGAGCACGCCTACCACTTGTGGGTTGTACTGGACACACTCCGAGAGTATCATATTTATGGTATGCTCTCGAAGTGTCAGTTATGGATTCAAGAGGTCCAATTCTTGGGGCACGTCATCTCTAAGGTGGGAGTTGATGTGGATCTTATGAAGATCGAGGTAGTAATTTCTTGGGAGCCACCCAGGAGCGTGACGGAGGTGCCGAGTTTCCTAGGTTCGGCTGGGTAATATTTTAGATTTGTGCTAGACTTCTCTAGAGTTGCAGCACCACTTTCACCTTTGACGGAGAAGGGAAAATCCTTCGTGTGGTCAGATAGATGTCAACAAAGCTTCCAGGATTTAAGACAGAGATTGAACAGTGATCCTATATTGAGGATACCAGAGAAGGGCATTGGGTATGTAGTTTATTGAGATGCATCAGGGACCGGACCTGGGTGTGTCCTGAAGTAGGAGTGGGCAGTGATAGCTTATGGTTCACGAATGTTGAGGCAGCACGAGGAGAACTATACTACCCATGAACTAGAGTTAGTATCTGTGGTATTCGCCTTGAAGATGTGGCGGCACTATCTTATGGGCGAGTGCTTTACAGTCTACTCTGACCACCAGAGTCTCAGTTATATATTCTCGCAGAAGGACCTGAACTTGAGACAGCAGCGATGGATCGAGATCCTCCATGACTATGACTTTGAGATAGTCTATACTCCTCGGAAGGGGAACACAGTAGCTGATGCTCTCAGTAGGAGATCGAGAATTTAGCTACTTTGGGATGCGACGGAGAAGCTATCCGCGTTGTAGATATCCTTCATGGATAGAGATGGAGTAGAATTTTTACAGTCGCTCACAGTCACTCATACACTACATCAGCGGGTCCGAGAGGCACAAAGTGGGGATGTTGACTCTAAGACACGATGTGCACAGATATCTATAGGATATGCAGCTGATGGATGTTCTATAGGAGGATAGCATGTAATCCTCTTTAGGGGACAAACCATGGTACCTGTTTCATTACATGAGGAGGTGTTGAGGGAGTTTCACACTTCCGCTTTGGCGGTACATCCAGGAGTAGCGAAGATGCACCATGATCTCAGACGACAGTACTGGTGGCCAGGTATGAAGAAGGCTATGGCAGAGTTCATTTCACGATGCGTCACCTGCCAGCAGGTGAAGGCAGAGCACCAGGTTCCGGCAGGCGTGGTGCATCCCTTGGAGGTCCAGAAGTGGAAGTGGGATGAGATATCCATGGCTTTCATGATGGGACTTCCACGTACTTCCATAGGACACGACTCCATCTGGGTGATTGTCAACCGACTCACCATGTCGGAACACTTCCTACCTATTAGAGATCAGGGCTCAGTGGAGAGCTTGGGAAGCCTCTACATTCAGGAGATAGTACGGATCCATGGTTTGCCATCATCTATCGTCTCCGATCATGATGCTCGCTTTACTTCTTGTCTTTGGAAGGGGTTACAGGAGGCATTTGGGACGCAACTACGCCTAAGCACCGCCTTTCATCCTTAGACGGATGGCCAAACGGAGAGGACCATGCAAACACTAGAGGACATGCTCCATGCATGTGAATTTGGTCACAGCTGGGAGGACCACCTACCCTTGGTGGCGTTTGCGTACAACAACAGCTACCACTCCACCATCAGGATGGCACCGTACGAGGAACGGTATGACCGACCTTGCAGATCACCTCTGTACTAGAATGACCCTGGGGAGTCAGCACTCATAGGACCAGAGATGGTTTAGGCTATAACAGAGAAGGTATAGATCATCCAGGAGAAGATGAGGACTACACAGAGCAGATAGAAGTCCTATGTTGATAGGAGGCGGAGACCACTGGAGTTCGAGGATGGTGACCATGTTTTCTTACGGGTCTCACCTCGACGTGGATTATGGAGATTTTTTCAGGGTGTAAAGTTATCTTTGTGCTTCACCAGACCATTCCAGGTCCTCATTAGGGTAGGTGAGGAGGCTTATCGACTGTCCCTTCCACCTCACTTGCATCAGGTGCACGACGTCTTCCACGTATCTCAGCTGAGGAGATACGTGCACGACTCGACGAATATCATTTCTCACGGGGAGCTGGACATCGATGGTGGGCGACATTTTCAAAGGTCTCGGTCGAGATTGAGGATCCACAGGAGTGGGTCCTACGTGGATGTTCGATTCCTCTGGTGTGCATTCGTTGGCAGCACGAGAACCTCCAAGAGAGAACATGGGAGCGGGAGGCTCAGATGCATGCACAGTATCCTCATTTGTTTCCCTAGTTTATGATGTAGCTTTACGGGGACATAAAGCAGTGAGGTAGGAGTAATATAAAGACCCTAAAATTTCAAGGAATTTTTTTTCTTAATTACTTTTTAATTTTACGACTACACAGTTTTTGACGCCACATGATTCTGAGGCCCGGTGTGTCCGAAATAATTTTCCGAAGTTTAGCTCGGGTACATTCAGTGAACGAATGAGTGGGTTTTTATAAAATTTGAACCGGTGCTCGGAATTTAAATCTGAGAGCACTGATGAACTCGCATCACCGGTAATTTCATTGGTGGACCTTTACCATAATCATGTTTGCACGAGAGGGGAAGTTAAATTTTTTTGATTAAATTATAAGTGAATAAAAAATTGTGGAACGGTTTTTATTTATATCTAAGTGGTTAAATCATAAATGAGACAGTTGGGGTGGGACCCGCTAGTTTGTAACTACCCATGTGAGGATAAATGTGAGGTGGGGCCCACACGATCCCCAACCATTCACATTCATTGAAACTCCTTAAACCTACCCCTTTAAACTTGTTAACTTCTCTTTAATGAGGACTCTTCCTCTCCCCTCTCTCCCTCATTAAAACTTTCCAAAACACACACATTAATTTATTTATTAAAACTCTTTCATAAATTAATTAAGTGTTTGAATTTTTATTTTTGAAATTCTTTGATTGTTTAATTAAAATAAGGGGTGGCCTTATTTTATTTTGGGGTTGGCTTGTTGTGTGAGGAATTTGGAGAGAGCCTTTGTGTGAAAGAAGAAAGAATCTCCTCCTTCATTGAATAATGTCATACTCTCCACAAGGAACTACACCTCTTCGACGTAGTGCATCGACTACGTGAAGAACAACAACACACAATCCTCTTCTTCTCTCCGTGACAAAAGTGGAGATGTCGCTTCCTCCTCGAATGCTCTCCATCGACGTCTACAGACCTTGAGACGCCGTCAAGCACGACACCTGACATTCGATATCTTTTGTTGAGGAAGTGGTGTGTTTGGATTGAGAAATGATTGGTTTTACTTCCATGTTATTGTTCCTCTTAAACCACTTTTTATCGGACTAATGTGTAAGGGACTAGACCAAAATAAAACGGTCTGATTCCTCCTCCGTTCTTGTGAATATGTGGAGTTCTTCAGCCGTTCTTGAGAAGTGAATCAAGCTATGTTTTCGGAGCCAATCAGAGGACCGAAAACATCGTAAAAATCCTCAGAGCGTCGGGGCGACCTAGAAGCGGAAGTTTCATAGAAATCAGATCATCAGAATGAAGAACAGACACCTCGAGAGGCATGCTGGATAGAGGTGTCGTTTCTGGAAAATTCCAGAATACACGGCGTGTACTCCAACAGCACACGCAATGTAGTACAAGAGTACTGTGGCTTCCATTTCTGACGTTAGAAAAGTAGTACACAACATGTTACTCTAGACACACAGCGTGTACTCTCCACACTATTTTTCAGAGGAGACTTTGATGACATGGCATGTTTTCCGGGAAAGTGCATGAACAAAGATAGAAATACACGACCAAGTAACACGGTGTGTATTATATTCTTAGAAAGGAAGAATCAGCTTCGCGAGGCTCGGCCTGTAATCTGGGAGATACACGGACACGAGTAGAACCACACGGCTAAGATGCACGGCATGTACTACCTTTACCATAGCAGAAACGACTTCGTGAGGACTCAGCGTGTATTCTGGGAATACACGGACACGGGGTGGAGTACACGGGCATGTCCTCCACCACAATGCCAGGCATGACTAGTGCACATGGAACCGACCCTAGAGGTTTGGACATAGTGTGTAACCATACCTCATGCCGTGTACATACTTATCTACATGACCAACCCTGCGACATGGGTTGTTTCACATGGGCAGTACCCAGTGACTGATGACACAACGTGTATCGCTTACCTACACACCGTGTACATTAGGGAAATGGCTTGGTCCTCTTGTTCTCCATGACTTGGGCACGTTTTTCTTTGTTTTTACCCTATGACATGGGACAGAACAACAGGATACATCAAATCCGGACTTTATGACAGTTTATGTATCAATCATTGACTCGAGGAGAGGACCATCTGAAAATCGAGCGAGCTGTGTGCGGGAACCGTAGAGCTGGCTGCTACTGCAACGACGATGACGATGGTAATTGGATCCTACGTGGGTTCGACAGTGAGAATGACTTTACTAGGATCCTCTGTGGGTTCGGCAGCGATGATGACTGTACTTGGATCCTCTGTGGGTTCGGTAGTGATGGTTACTATACATGGATCCTATGTGGCTTCGACATCGATGACTTCTGTACTTCGATCCTACGTGGGTTCGGTAGGGTAGATGATTCAGAGGCAACATCTATCATCTCCACCCCTCTTCATGAATAGTATACCTGTGTGATCTGAGTCTTGACATTCAGTCATTATCATCGATGTGATTGACTTACTTTCCTATGTGGACTGGGTTGTGCTTTCCTGTGTAGACTAGGTTGTGCATTCCTCTGTGGACTGGGTTTTACTTGGGATCTTGAGTTGGAGTCGAACTGGAATTGATGACTTAGGTATATGTATGGGCATATACCTAAGTAGAGTTGGTTGATACATTGTGTGTGTATCTTTCCATTGTGGTTTATCCTTTGTGGCTTCTGGGAGACCTTCGGGGGTCTCGGGGTCCCTACTGAGTATCATATACTCACCCCTACACGGGTTATGCCCGCACTACGTTGTGTTGGATACAGACGACAGACATCACTGATCGAGGTGGAGTCTTGTGGAGCGGGACAGTACCTGGAGGTGGACCACTTGGTGGGACGTACACGAAGCGTACGACCGAACCCGAGGAGCTGAGGAGTCCATTTGTACCCACCCTTCAGGTGGGATATCCGGAGGACGACACCGTGGTTGCTGGTTTATTTTACTGCAGTTGTTATTTCTTTAATGTTATACTATACTTTCAGTTGGGTTTGTATTCTGTCCCATTTACATTCCAGCACTTACTTTTGTACTCAGTTTACTTAGTGTTTAATTCAGCTTGCATAATCTGTTGTGTTTCTTTACTTACATAAAGGCAATACCTTCCCTTTTATGGGGATTTACGCCTTTGGTGCTAGTCGCCAGCCCCTGGCCTATTGAAAGCAGGCTTGGGGTAGTCACGAAACGAGCCCCAAGTACAGGTCGTGATAATCTTATCTCCCAATCCTGTTCTATAAATAGGGTAATGACTTCCATTTATATGATATTATATACCCTTGGTGCTAGTTAACACTCCAGGGCCTTCTGAAGGAAGGACTTAGGGGTAATTATCTTTGCTTCATCTTTAGGAAGGATTTTTATGACACTTTTCTATCCCTTCCCTCATCTTGAAGATGGAGGGTCATGACAATAAATCCATTAATTAGTGATTAACAAAAAAACTGTATTAAAACCTCAAGAAAAATCTATAATTGAAGGAAGAGTATTGATATCTTTTACTATGATAAGCCAAGATTATTAATGTCACATTAAACTAATAATTATTAGAGGATATCCCACATAGAGACTGTGAGAAGTGATAGAAGAGGATGTGATACTTACTATAATTCTTTATGGAAGAATATGCAAAATCACACATTTTAATTAAAATTTATATATAATAAATAACTAAATTTTAATATTAAGAAAAAAAATATTTTTAATAGAGTCACCACTCTGGTTCTATAGAATACCTGGAACATAATAATGTATCCACTCTAAGTACATTGGTTGTCCATTGGACCATCTATATCCACCTTATTTCATATAGAACCATGAGTACCTTGTAATAGAATACTAGGAACTGACTGGCTTCTATTACTAGGATAGAAGTCTCGAAGAAATGTTTATTTTACCAAAATTGATCAAACCATATCAAACTAATAACCCTAAGATAAAAAATAACCAATATAAAATAGTTTTTTTAAAAATTAAATCAAAATCACACCTAAAATATATGTTGTGTTCTACACATACATCACAAAAGAAATATGATAACAATAAAATTATCTAAATAATTTTGAATTCTTAGGGTAATAATAATGAAATTATAATATTAGTGGTAATTATTCTGATTAATTTTAGTTTAAATCATTTATGAATTTACCATAATTTTTTTCATAACGAAGACCAAAAAATACAAAAATTAAATAAAGTATAAGTCAAAGTAACTTTTCCTTGCGAATTTTAATAAAGAAAATATTAGAAAAAGTAAACCATAGAAGATTGAAAATGATAATACACTAAATAGAAGAACAAGATTATATTATCGGAGAAACAAAATCATGAATCATTGGAAATTAACCATTATTTTATTTATTAATTTAATAAATATGATGAAAATTTGGTAATCAATATTAGAACTAAATAATAGGATTTATTTTATATAAGAATTCTACAAGGGAAAATATAAATTTTTTGAGATGTATCTAAAATTATATAATTCATCAAATCATAATAATATATGTGTAATGTGAAATAAATATAGATACACAACTAGATACTATGTTATTATGCTTTCATCATAGTTGGAAATTCTAAAAATGATAAATAAACCCCGTATTGAATTCATATACTGTTCTATTTATAATAAAGAAGAATGTTTTGTTCAATGAGAATATTGAAAAAATAAATATGTCCATGTTACCTAGAGAGATTTATATTTGAAAAATTAAAGTATAAATTATAAAGAGTTCTCAAAAAATTAAAGCTAGTTTAAGATGTGTTTCTAAGAAGGGAAGTAAAAATGAACCAATTTTCACATTCTATGAAGTATAGGAGAATACACCTTTTTCCATTGATTGAAATAAATTTTCTAATTAATTAATTCATGGTGACATACTCAAGGTATGAAATTGGGTTTTTATAAATTTTTTTAATAAGGTATATTTTTAAAATGAAGTGATATATCTCAAATTACATCAATTATTCATGATTATTTATAATATAATTTGATAATGATAATAAAGAATACCAATCCTAGATAAAAAATTATCCAAACTTTTTTTAAGGTGGAGAGTAGTGGATAAATATATATATATATATATATATATGTATTTATAAAATATATAAATTATAAAAATAAAAAAAAAATTAGAAAATATAATTCCATAGGTTTTTTTGTATTAATTATCCATCAATTCTTTACTTTAACCAATTCAAAGTTTAATGAAGAAAAATTAGGTTGCCTATTTATATAAAATGTGTGTTGATATTGAGGAATGAATGTACATTGATGATGATGTTTGAAAAGTATTTTCCCACTCTTATATACTAAACTAATATTATATCATATATAATTATTCTTTATTAACGGATTACTCCCTAGTGGTGTTATACATTTTCTTATTAATGTATATTGATGGAGGATTTAATGAACATAGAATTATATCTTTTGTTTGTAGTAATTATTGACAAAACTCTAAATGAAGAGAGTAATAAAACCAGTGGTCTTTGATGAAGAGTGCTATATTTTTTTTCAATAACTAGTAAAAATATAATATGTTACATATTGATAAAGTACTAGTGAATTTCGAGATCGTGGAACCCAATCTACAATGAATGAATGAATTTCAATAATGATGTATATGGAATTTTTAATATCCATGTATTGAAAATAAAAATGTATTTCTGATTTACTTCTAGTTTATGATCAATGCTAATTTGGAAAAAAAGTTGTATAGAATCAATTTAGAATATATAATGAGTTAAAAATATGTGGAGAGAGTGAAAAATTTGATATAATTTAAAATTATATATATATATATATTATTTCTCTCTAAATATGAATAATTCAGGTTGACATTTCTCGTTAATTATTTATTGTGTTTGAGGAATGAAGAAATCACCGTTATACAATGTTATTGTAATACCTAGGGATTTTATTATGTGTTTTCTATTAAATAAATACAATGGTGAGTAGGTGGTATCACAAAAAATGAATCAAAATGAAATATGATATATTTTATTACTATGAAAAGTAAACATGAAAACATTATGAGTATATAATGATAAAAAAATTCAAAAAATTACAATAATATGAAAAACTGTCGTAAAGAAAATAAAAAAAATTATTACATATAAATTATTCTCTTTTATCTTCTTAAATATTATTAACATCTTTAATGATTTAAAAATGTATTTTAATATCAATGAGTGGACTAAATTAAATCGTAATAAAATAATAAATTTGTCTAATTTGATTATAACTATTCAATATTAAAGACCTATATTCTTCATAGAACTATTATTAATGTGTTGGATTTTTATCGTAAATAAAAATGACCAATTTTAAGGTAATATTCCAATAAAATTATTCTATTTGGTTTGAAATAAATTTATCACTGATTGATAAATTATATAAAAAAGGTTACGAAAAATTAACGTTTAAATAGTTAGTAAAACACATTTTTCTAAATATTTTATTTTTCAATTAAAATGATATATTTCAAATTTTTAGAATTAAAATTTGAAACAATAAAATAAATTATTGTATTTATCATGTCACTATAGTATTTGGTTGAATTTTCTATAATTTTCTAAAAAGTGATTTCAAATTAATAGGGGCAATATATGTTATACAATTACTCTAATATCTTTTATATAATTATTGTAAATTCCCTGAACCAATGTTATTGATATAATTATATTAATTACACATTGTTTTAAATAAATAAAATAAATAAATATCTATTTTAACATAATATTAATGAAATTTCTATATTATACATTCAACATTTTATAATTCATCTTATTAGTTTTTTAGAAAATAGATAAGAATAAATCCAATTTTAGGATTAAAAATTATAGTTCTCTAAAAACATTTTTCCCATTTTATAAATTTATTTTAAAATTATTATTTACATATTATATAAAATTTAATTGAAAAATAATTTTTTTGAGTAATCAAGTAAAAATTCTATTAAATTATATTTTTGTGAATTTCCCGAGAAGATAAATTTTTGTTGATGAATAGTGAAAAATACTGGTTTTATTAAGACTTTTAATCTCATTTAATGATTTTGAAATTATAAAACTTGTTTTAATATGATTTTAAAAGTAATATTAGTATATTTATATATCTATTAATACTATTTATTTTTGTAATCAATTTAATATTGATTGTTTACATTAAAATTATGAAATGTTTTGAACATTTTCTTTATTAAAACCTGTATTCTAGTCGCATATGTGTGATTAATTTTATATTATTTTATTATTATTATATGAGTGGATTATAAAATAATTTATAACATATTTTTAATAATAAAAAGTTATAGAATATAATAATGAAAAATTAAATTTTTACCATAACGGAAATTAAAAAAAGATAAAACAGTACAATTTATTTATCAAGTTTATGGTAAAAATGGGTTTATCAAGGGTTAAAATAAGAATATATGGGTTTAAATTTAAATAATACCATTAAATTATCTGTTTTAATGAAATATTTCAACCTTACCCTTCCCAAATACGAATCTATCGTAATTTGGATGCTTTTTTCCATTGGAATGATTATATTTTTTAGAAACTTTTCCGAAATTTTCATGTAATTTTCAAGTGATTTCCTTTCCCCATAATATAACATTACACCTCTCTCCTCTCCTCTTCAAACATCCAAATCTGAATTGATCATACTAGAATCCTTACTTGTTTGAAAAATCCATATTAATAAGCATTTTGAGGAAAATAAAAAGAAGTCATTAGAAGAAGAGGTAATGTCCCTAATTTAGTGTTATATATAATTTATTCATGAAACTACTAAGATAATTATTAAACCATATTTATAAAACAAATTCATAACATAAAATGTAATTAAATTTTATTACAATAATTTAATTACCTAAATTCTTCTCATATTCCATTAAATGGGATACAAAAACATCATTCACCTGTATGGCGGAATATCTTCTCGTGAATCATTGTGATTTGTTTTCCATCACCACCTATTATGGATGGATATAATGATAGATTAATGTTTTATATATGATATTTATGATATTATTATGATTCTCTTATAATTATGTCCCATATTCCTTCATACTTTCCATTCTATTAGAATAATATAACATCATTTATGTGTAAAACCTAATGCCACCTTACGAATCGATATGATTAATTATTTACACACAAATTACATGGAAGATAATAAATGATGGTTTAAATTAAAACATGTGATATATGTGAAATAAAAATTATTATTTAATTTCTTTTTTTTCATTTCATTTGTTAATAAAATAGAAACAATTTTTATACGTACATATGGATTACTGTCTCCATGAACGGTGTTTTTCATTTTCAATATCTAACTTATTTGGATTAATATAAATACATATATAATTAATATATATTATATTAATATAATTATAAGTAGTATGGATAATATGGAACCATGATAATACTAAGGGGAATAAATAAAAACAAATAAATACTTATATGAAAAAAATAGTTATTACTCGAAATATTACTTTTTCATGAAAATGTTAGTAAATGGGTAATAAAATTTCATAACTACATAATATATTTTATGATATATATATATATGGTTTATTAATATATTTATAATAAACTTATATTTATTATATATGATGCTTGAATGTTTATTAAAGAAGTCGATACTTATGGAAAGGGATTTCAATCCCACTTTTATTTTCACTAAGACACATGTGATATTCACCATGTGTTTCTTTTATGTGGTGTATATTCTAACCAAGTATGTATTATATAATTTTTATGATGAACATTTTTTATTTACATATCAATTTTAGGATCACTCTTTTATGGGGCTTACAATGCAATGATTCTATTGTGGTAAGGGTTTTATGTTTCAATTTCATCATTTATCATTATTGTTCATGATTATTATTCAAATAAAGAAATATTATGATCTATATCTCATGAAACCCATTTATTTTATTCTCATATTGTTATTTAATTATAATACTAGTTTTTCATTCATTATACTCTCTTTATGTACTCAATAGTTCAAAAATAGGGTTTTAGGGAAAATTTTCATTATTTTTCTCTTCGGTAAAAAATATTATTTCTTGAAAAATCATGTTGCCTGATTTTTTTTAAATTAATAAAATGTCAAATTAAATATATTTTTCACATTTTTTATTTTATTGAATTTTTTTGATAAAAATATTCATGGTGTTTTCCAAAAAAAATCATGTTTTACTTTTACTTAAAATGTGAAAAAAATATTTGTTTTAACATGTATGACATGAACAGATTTTTCCACCCAAATGACCATTATTTTATTTTATGTTCTTAAATATTTTATGGTTAATTTCAAATAATATTTATTTTGAAATTTTTTTGTTTCTAATTTTTTTTTCAATGAGAAAATTTTATTTTCCTAAAAAACTAATATGAATTATTCTTAAAGGTACATTTAACTGTTTTCAATTTTATTTTCAAAGAAAACGATTCTGAAAAATTATTATTATTTAAAAAGGTGTTTTGAATATTAAAAATGTTATTTTCCTCAAGAAATATTTTATTTTATATTTAAATATCCCTCTATATGTTTTCAGGGATATTTTCAATGTAATTGATTTTAAAAAGGTTTTACATTCAAAAAATATGATTTTCAATGATAATATATTTTCCACATGATGTGTTCTATGTAACTTTTAAACAATAATTTTCCATAAAAGATGACATTAATTGATGTGAACATTTCTTTAGTGTTTATATTATCCTTGAAAAATATTATTATTCATTACATAAATTGTTTATTTATATAATGAAATGATGTTTATAAAACTAGTTTCTACTCCATACGTTATACCAAGAGGAAATTATTAAAATACCCACTTCATTCCATAGTTTATGCTATGATAAAATCATTATGGAAGCTGTATCTTTTCCATAGTTCATGAAATTAGGAAAAATTATGAAAACCATTTCATTTCATGGTTTATAATATGATTAATTTTGTAGGATCTCATTGAACACATTGATGTGATATTAATTATGTGAAGTGTGGGACCTACATCTTAATCTATTGAATTAGTTAATGATTTACATATCATGATATACACATGACCGAAACAAGGAGTAAAATAGGATAAGTATGGGAATATTTATTCTAGGTTGGTTTTGGGGGTGAACCTTGGCTACTATGATGGTTTGGAGAGTGAATAAATTCCACTATGTTAACCATGGTAGTGAGAATTAGATAATATGAAAATGATTTTATATGAATATGTGTATACCGATATTCAATTACTTCTTCCAATGTTTTTCTCTAATGTATCATGTTATTTTATTCCTTTATTGTTCATGTCTTAAGAACTTCTAGTATTTATTCCATGCCTTAAGATGATGATATTTTTTAAACACTGTATTTCTTGAAAATGTTATGCTCATGTTATTATACCATTATTCTCATTTTATACTTATATGGTCATTCATATCTCACTTTATCACCCTTACTAATCATCTGATCTCACCATTTTTTATTTTTCCTTTCCCCACTCTGTGAATAAAAGTTTTAAGTAGCATATTTTGGTGAAGACCACTAAATTTGATGTTATTTATGGGATATTTTTAATTTATTTCACCAATTCAGAGTATTTTTTTCCTTATTCTCCAAATAAAATATACTATTTATGTTCTTCGATATATTTTTGTTTAATGTATTGAATATTTATCAAAAATATGAAATATTCATGTCTGAAAATCCTAGATTTTTATAGGATTCCATTATAAGATTTTATATATTATTCAAACAAAAACCCTCATTTACTTTTTTTGGAATTTTTTTATTGAAAATGGTTATTAAAAAATATTATTTTTGTATTGAAAATGGAGTTTCCATAGAAAAGGGTATTTAGATATCAAAAAGTGTTCTTCAAATTGGTTTAAAAGAGTTTTCATTTTTTTATGATGAAAACTTTCATGTTTAACCTTTTTTATTCATGATATTGTCCTTGGAAATCGTTTATGATGGGTGATCATAAATAGAACTGGGTGATCCCATTATAGATCATGCAATGTTGTTCTCAGATAATGAACCAACTCATTGAGTAATGATTATGTTCTCCAGAGAATTATATTAGAAGATGAATATATGGTTATGATAATTTGTATTTGTTTTTAAGGGATATATGAGATTATTTCCCAAGGAACATACATGAAATTATAGGTTGTTTAATGAGTTTCCATGGAATTGTTTTTCAAAATGTAATATTAATAATTCTTTTTAATGAATTATGATTTCCAATTGGGGTAAAAGATATTTTTTATTATTATTTTCATTGGTTCTATGTGTTTCACTAGACTAATAGTATTATTAATTTTATGTCCTTTACTAAGATTTTTGTTCTCATGCCATGTTTTTAAAATGTTTTTTCACTTTATTTTAGGATGTTTAAGGGAAAATAAGATGAAAAGATTAATGTTTTGAATGTTTATCATGAAAATAAATCTTGTTTTTTAATATTTTTATATGGTTGGAAAAATTATTTTTTAATGGAAGTTTCCATATTTATGTATATGATTTTTTTATGAATGTGTTATGGATTAATAATCCCAAAATCTAAACATAGAAGGATCCTAAAATGTATGGGAATGAATTTTTGACATAAATCTTAGTATTATGTAATTTTTAAGGCTACGTCCTTATAATCAAGGAATATACAACTTTATATTCCTTCATTGTGTTGTAGATTATTGATAAATAATAATTCTTGAGTAGCTCAATCCATTTCCTTTTCCTCTAATAGAGTGCTTTATATAAAATGATATATTTCAAATTTGTCTGATCTATGTATATATAACATCATTTTTCGTTAACAAAATGACTTTATATATTCAAAGAAAATATTATAAATTCCATCTAATGATAATGGGTTGGATTTTTTTCTCATGAATCATTAACATCCATGATTCATAGCAAAAATATTATTATTTTGTTAAAGGAAAAAATCATGTCCATTCATTGATGCGTCACTATATATTTTAAATCCATTATTCCATAATGGTTGAATAAAAATAATATAATTCATCAATATCATCTTCATTTCATTAGAAAATTTTTCACATTACCCTTTTGAACAAAATCCTTAATAGTAACCTGCCAAACCAATTAAATTATATTCCATAGTTATGTTCATTGGATAAATCCATTATTATACTACCTTTTTATTAATAGGATCAATAGAGGTTCGATACATTCATATAATATGGAATGGATAAGAAACATTCTAAATCCAGAATTCATAGTTTTCAAATTTCTTATATAAAACCTTTCTTATAAGAGTCTCAAGAATTACCCACAAGAGATTCTGATTATACTCATTGAACTTAGAGTACACCAAGATATTTCCATAAAACAACAAAAACATTATTAAGATACTCAATTAATACATTATACACTTGATCCATGAACATATAGGGTTCATTATTCACTAAAATTGGAATTACTATGAACTCATGTGTACACCTCATTTGAATTAATGACATTGAAATATCATCATTCTTTACTCCCAATTAATGATACCGAGAATGAAGGTCAATCATTGAAAACTAATGACCTCTATTAATTTGATCAAATATGTAATCAATTCTATATAAGATACTTGGTCTATTTAATATTATAATTGGTTAAACTATAATCAATTCAAAACCTCATATATATATATTTATAATAAATTAAAAGAACATGGTCTCCCAATGGTGACATACTAAGGGTATAAAGATATTATAACCCAAATTCTCTAGTTTTTTCTTTAAATTATCCAATTGAATAATGGTCATTCTATATGGAGTCTTTGATATTATTCTTTTATTAGGGATTAAATCATTGAAAATTACATCTTTATTTTCTTTTGGATACCCAAGTAATTTCTTAGGGAATAAATTAAGGTATTTATATACAATAGATATATCATGAATTTTATGAATAACTTTTCTATCAATTTTTTTTTTCTTCCCTATGAATTCTATTTAGAATATATACTATGTGGATATACACATGACTATGATGATTAAGTCTCCCTAGAAACAATAAAGAATCCCACATATTCATCATGAATCATATTTTTCTTTTCATTGAAATAATTTTTTTTGCTTCATATTTTGAGATCCTTCCTATATAATGATTATAAGAAATTTAACCATAGGTTTAATAATGATGTCAAAAAATATAGAACACTTATGTGTCGTAATGGAAACATAATGGCACATTCTTTTGGTGGTGATACATCACCTATGATTCTTAAAATACGAATCCCTTCATAAGTTAATAATAAATTATCTAAATTAATTGGAAAAATGGATAATATAAAATATTGTAAAGATCCAGAATTAAATAAATAATTTATCAATATTTGAGGATTTGATTACTGTTCCTTCTACGATTTAATTATGGACTTCATCCTCAACTGTTTTGATCACATAATCTTGTTCTTCCTCTTTTTTTTCAAGTAAAAATTCTGTTAACACCTATGAAAATAATTTTCACAGTGTCATATCTCCTTATATTTTTAGAATATCACATTTTATTCATCATTATTTCCTTTAAAATCATAATCATGGTAAAGTTTATTTTAACACATATAGAAAAATCCCATTCAACACAATCCTATTCCTCAATTATTATTTCCACATTTTTTACAATATATAAATTCCACTCTTCCATATATTCCTTTTAACATAATTATTATTCCAATATACTCATACACCCTTTTATTATCTTCAATTCCATAAAATTAAAAAGACAAGGATAATTATTTATATATATTGATAGAGCATTTCACTGTATCATCATATGATGAGAATGTTTGGGATACTATTTCCCTTAATAGGTTTTTATTAATACCATGAAAGAAACAAAAAATGTTGATATTTGGATAATGTATGTAGTCTAAAACATTCATTTCTATCCAGGTAACCTTAGATTCATCCAAAACGACATTTTTGTATCCCTTTTGTCTGACAATCATAAATCGTATCCACATATAAACCCTTTTCTCACAAAGAAAATAATTTCATAATAAGTGTACATTAAATTCCTTCCAATCCATATTCATTGTTTGTACATCATCCCTAGTGAATTGAATCAATTAACAACACTGACATGCATCCCTTTAGGGATGATAACATTCCATGATAACCATCCCCTTTCTTTACTTCCTAGATGAATAAAATATATTCATTAAGGATGTTATCCATTGATCAGCTATAAATGGATTTATATTCCCATTAAATGATTGATTTTTATAATGAATAAATTATTATATCTATATTACAACACATTATGGATCATTATTATGCTCCATATAAGAAATGTTATTATTGATAACCTGAGTTATCTACCCCAAGAGAGTAATAATTTTTTCTTCTCTTGTCGTAGTTCTATCCCTAGCATCATCATCATTACATGGTAGGTAATCCCGATATATAATATGTGAATAGATAAAGTTTACCATTCATTCACTAGTTTACATTTCTAATGAATGTAATATACTCTATTAGAACATAATATAATCAATTATAATGTATAATTTCATGACTACTGATTTACATAACCAAAATTAAAAATTAATATATAATTTATCTCAAAATCATAATATTTTAATATTTTTGAATATTCTGATTCCATAGAATTATATTAAAATTATATATAATGGTATATAAATAAAATATGAATTAACCAAGGAAACCAACCAAGGAGTTTCATACTAGGTGCGCAGAATGTTCCATTATAGTACACCATGTAATGGTCAAGCCAATTCATAATATACCCTATAAAGGGTTATTACCACTTGGTAGAACTATTCCAGATCCATATCTAATTGTATTTATATAAGGATATATATTTTTAGGAAATATAAATAATCTATTCCTTACCTAAACATTAAGATGTTATCCTATATGCAAACCTTTACACAAAGTCATTAATTGGTTTATATTCCCAAATCATTTTTTTATAAATATAGTTCCCAATGTTTCATCTAATAATTATCTAATACTAACTGTAAAGACCTTGACCCTAGTATTCTAAATTCTATGGTAATAATAACACAATTTAACTCAATATATGTTATCATATCTTGAAAGACTAAATAGATTATTAGTCTTGGAAAACTAGATATATATATATATATATATCCTTATGAAAATAAAATTACATTTGAAAACATAAAATACAATATATTATATTCATGTATAATACCATTATTTTATTTAAAATATCACTACAAATCAATAATAACTATCTCCCTGTAATCTTAGAGAAATGAAACCAAAGAATGGGGTGAAATCATATTCCCAGTAACAGTGGTAATATATCCAAAGCTATCCTAAAAAAATAAGGCATAATAAATATGTACAATTTTATAACAAATACCATATAACAAATAAAATTTAATCTATACCTTGTGAACATATAATCATATAGTTGTAATTAAATATGATCAAATAATTTCATATAAATAATCACATGAGAATGAAACATATCCATGAATAAAATAACTAGTAAAATAATCACATTGACATCAATAACTGATATGGTAAAGAAAGAATTAAAAAATTCGGACATCATCATCATACCATCAAATCCTTATGCTAATATATCATATATTAATGGATAAATATCACCCAAATACCATAGATATTTGTCTTAAAATAACTATTGATTCGTTGAGGGGCTATAGAATGCCTCACCCATTAATTAATTTATACAATGAATTAAACATATGAAAAGGGGAAACATAATTATTGTAAAAAATGGTATTGAAAATATTTCATATTAAATGTTAATAATTTCCCTAATCATTAAAAATTATCAAAAATAATCAATAATAGTTGGTCTAATGGTATCAAAATTGAATATCCCCTATCAAACAATCCAAAAACCTATTTAGAAATAATGAGGATTGTATCATTACAAAATATTACAAATGGATTATAAGTAAAATGATGGTTGTTTTTATTGACGAATATATTTACCCTAAGAATACATTAAAAACAATGTTAATGAAAATAATATTTTCAATTTGAAAATCACTTTCGAAAAATAAAATATTAGTGTAGCATCCTGACCCGATAGACACATTACTTGTTCTGTAGGCCAAAAGGCCACTGACCATTATATGATCCTCCTCATACCCCAAAGGCTTCCATCTAGTAGTGAGGGTCAAATTATTTGTTGGTGGGTAGAATATAAACTATGCTATTAATAATATAATTTATCATTATGATAGAACTACAAAAATAATTTAATCAATACTAGGAGACTCTTATATAAAAATTGGTTATAACCATCATAAATTTAATTTCTATATAGAATAGAATATATAAAAATTTCATGAAATTCATATAAAAATGTAAGATCACTTTTGGTATGATCATATAAGTATGTTTGAAAAATGTTTAAAAAAACACCATTTTAGAATAAGTGAACCACAAGGACAAAAACCATATATCCCATGCACCCATAACATACCTCATCTCAATAAGGTCTTGGCAATGAGACTAGTCCCTTATGGACCTCAACGATAAAAATTATGCATGTAACTTGGGGGGCCCAATTAGGGTGTGAGAAACATATCATATGGCCAAAAACAAATTTTTCCTATATTATATCCATATTTATACAATTGTATGAAAAATGTAGCTATGTATAATTATTTAATAAATAAAATACATAACCCACTTTAATTGTTCTCAACAAAAACATGGATGAATTTACCTACATCGGAAAATGATGAAAGGAAATGATGTGTCTACTATCCCTTAAACAAGATAACCATCTATCGCCTATCCATATACATGTTTCTAAGACCTTATGATAATTTATAACACTTATACTGATTATCATATAAATTCATTACTCCATTAGAATTCCTATTACTCATATTCTGAGTCCCCTATACATCAATTTTAACAATCACCATTGACTCAATAACTAGATATCCCATGCCACTATTGGCCTCAATATATCAGTGAGCCTCAGTCCCCAACCAATGGTCTCAGACCATAATCCATGAATGTGTATAGTGATAACCACCCCTATAAGTGGAATTCATCAATATGTTTTATGTCTCTAATACTATGAAATCCTTAACCCACAGTGACTGCTTAACACCAACTCACCGATTTCTTATCCCAAGTGCACTCGACTCCAATGGTGTTAATGGCCAAACATTTTGGGTAGATATCACCAACTACTCCCAGACACACCATTTGGAAGATCTCCATCACCACATATACTCATCACCCAACCATGGCATGGGTCATCATCATTGGCCACAAAAGGAATATCCACATCACCTCATTCCAGGTGATCGACGTAACCCTCAAATATATCAATACAATCTCTACCTGATAATATGGAACTCATTTATCACAAAATAATTTAATTAATTTATTCAATTTTAAAATACTTGCACATCTTTTTGGAGACCCTTTCATACACATATCATGTCATTCCTATGTTAATACAACTATAAAGGCCAAGAGATGTCCTAATGCCATATCATAGTAATAAATGAATATGTTTTTAGAAAAATGGTCTTACCTAGAAAATACAACTCGCACATATTCATTTCATCATATAAACAAACATATAATATAGGGGGAATCTAAGAACCACCTACCTTATACACATAGGTGTACTCTCATCAAAGATAGACCAATAATTTGATCATTATCAAAAAGAAAATAAGAATATAACAAACACCCTTGAAATATAGAATATTAAATTAGATGAAAATATTGTTCCAAATGGAATGATAAATGAATAATAGATGTAGAGGACTCGAATAATTACCCCTATAGATCTAGTGAAACTAACAGCATAAAAATTGGAGAAAAAAAATCTACAAAGCTATTTTTTTTAAAGAAGTGAGAGTTCCCCATTGTTATACATATAAATGAGGAGGAAAATTAGAGAATATTATATAATGAAGGGAGGGTCAATATCACAATTTATCCCTTTTTAAAGAGATTCATTGTTAATCCACACTTTTTTTCCATGTAGTGCATCCACTTTCTAAGTGGTACTAAGTGTGTTGGCTCGGTACACAGTTTGAGAAACCATTCACATCCCAAAATGACCACCTCATAAGTTTACTATAGTTTCCTTTTAGGGTCATGAACCACTTTTCAATGATAACTTTAACAATACTGTAGTTCAAATAAGCCTTGTGGTCTACTAAAAACATTTATCCCTAACCATGGACCAACCATGTACCCAGTACTATATCAAACTATTTTTGGTTTTGGGAACATGATGATTTTGAAACCAAACTGGACTACCAAGGATCATACTAATAATTTTCCCTAATTCGAAAAGTATAAGAATATGTTATAACTCATAGAATTAACATCTAAAGATAAAAAATAAAATTCATACAATCCACTTACTAGAAATTATAATTCCCTTAGAGTTTCCAACAAACTAAATAGAAAATGATTTTATAATCCCCATAACATATTGCAACTCATCCAAAAGAAATGTGGTCACATACTAAGAAGATACAGAATATTCCCATCTCATAAACATCACCCTTGACTACCCCATTCACTCACTCATGGATAATTCCCCTTATTATTCTCTCTACCGTATTTTTTACCATCCTTATTGCCCACAATCCAAATCTGATATTTTTATGGTTCATTTGACTATCCTCCAAACATGCACATTCTCATATAACATATCATCATTACTACACCACAAAATATGATCAATAATACCTAAAACATACATGACACCCACACGGTCCTTCCCAAAAAATAATTCCAAATTGAGATCCCCCATAATATATATATATATATATATATATATATATTTGTGTGTGTGTGTCTCGGTGTGTGGGTCATTAAAAAAATATTGATTCATATAGATCTCATATAAACCATGAACCATTCTCTAATGGCCACAAATTAACAAGTTCCTAATTAATTTAACTACCATTTTTGCACCTCGTGCATCAGTATAATTCATATGAATCTTGAATCCCAGCTATTAAAATCTTAGATACCGTATTAGAGTACCCATATCATTCCTAGAACATTTACATTTGTCTGGATTGAATCTTGAATCCCAGCTATTCTATAAGTCCTCTTGAAGAACCTCTCAATATGTTTCTTCCATCTACATGCCTAAAACTCAGATGGATTTGAATAAAACTATGTATGAACAAGAATCATCTATTATAATTATAATTAAACAACCAATGAAACACTACTTGGTGGTATTATTCAATTTATAACCTAATTTTACCCTCGAGTCTCCTCTTATAATCACATTTTTCTACCTAAAACATCACTTCCTAGCACACCAAATATAGTCACCCAGCTTGAGTAAGTCCTATTTGTTTAGGATTCCCTCTACTATCAATGCCTGGTTCAATTCCTCTAAAAATAATGTCAACCAGATGATATTTTTCTATATTCTAATGTAATTTTCAACCCATCCTCAAATTTAATTACTCTTTTAATTTGAATTATTTTCATTGAAGGATAATAATAGGATATCTCTCTTAACCACCCATTATACTCCATGATATATGTTTTTCCCTTATATGACATCATGATCTCAGAGGCTCAATATTTCCTAAAATTCTATAGGAATAAGAGATCAAAAAATATATTATTGAAATAAATTATTTATATAAATTCATTCCAATACCTATATACCAATACATCTCACCAACTCTTAAGTATTTCTCTGAGAATATAAGTATACAACATTACTCTCTGCCCTATGGGTATCTCGATCTGATTGAATATGGTGTATATAGAATCGATTTAGTTTTATACTACATAAGGACTATCCTCACAATAACATAAAGGTGGGTTCTATTAATACAACTCACACATAAGATATTCCATATATGGATCAACTCCATACGTTCCCCTATCAATACTATGTACGACCCATACCAGGTTCACCCCGAGCTACTCATCTATCCATATCTCATGCTCTACCATTTACTAAGGATACCTCTTCTACCTCAAAGCCTCTACCTATGAATCATGATACTCATAGACCACATAGGTGACATTCTGTGCATGATGTAGTGGCACCACATCCATACATCAAGATTTTCCACTAGAGCCCATCTACTCCAAAGACCAAATCCATTGTCAACTATAATAAGAAAAACTTATATATGGAAAATAACAAAATATGTAATATTTATAACATATCACCAACCTCTATAATTCCATAACACACCCATATCACATATCAACCATCATATTTTCCCCTTTACTACCCATATCAGAGTTAGGAATCACATAGAAGTCTTATAAAAACCCCCATCCTTGGGTGGCCTAGTAGAATTCTAAAATGTAGCTAACCAGGAAACCATTGATTATCTTGGTGTAGAATGTTTAACTAGCTCACCCATTTTTTTTATTTCTACATCCCCTTATCAGAATCAGGCCTTCAAGCACAATACATGCATATAATCTTATATTACATACTTCAGGAACCAAATACCAGGGATGGTTGAGTTGAATTCCCACATGAGACTATGCTAGAAAACATAGTCTAACCTTATTCATAGACATTAAATATCCTAACCCCATTCTCATTTTCTAGGTTCCAAGTGAAAATTAAAAAAACAAGCATATTTCATGTTAATATAAGTGCCTTTTATGATACATAAATTTAACTCCATTTCATTACTAGGCTAAGGATAAAAACTATAAAAATGAATAAAATCACATCCAAATGTAACACTTTTGGTGGAATTAAAAAAATTGTAGATGTGAAAAGTAAAACCATCCATTTCCCACCAGTAGTAGATCAATATATCAACTATACCCGAGGCTACAGGAACCAAGAAATGATCTTTTTACATTATCCATACTAGATCCTACTATCTAGTATACCAGAACCTATATATATGTTTATAATTTTAAAACCATGTTTTGATACAACATAACATACTACCAAATGATGTTCATGGATACCTCTTATAGAACCCCAACCTAGAATACACATAACATTTGATACAAGTTAGAGGTTGATAGAGAAAATATTTTCAATTAAATTTACATAGAATTTAATTTATTTAAACCCACAAAATTGTTACTATATAATGAATTAATTCATTTTTATGATATTGGTGTTATTTTGAGCTAAACAGTAAAAATGCCCATTTTGAATTTTTAACTGTTTTAAATTATTTATGTAGTTTGTCCATAACATCTTCTAAACTAATCCAAATTGAAAAATTCTTTCTTTTCAAGATTCTAAACACATAGGGATTCATTTATAATTTTTGGACCAAAATCTGAATTGACCATATGGAACCTCATATGAATATCACAATTTTCCTTAGGAAAACTGTTTACAGTTCTGACGATTTTTGATGTGAGGTCCCTAACTCATTATTTGTGTGCCCAATTGTTGTGGAATTCGGTGGATGCATGCAGAAGGAGTTGGGGAACATCTTTCATGAAATAAAGGTTGCAGTAATTGGCATTTTTAAGGGTCATTAAAGAATCGTAATACGGTTGTTTGTGATTTGTAGAGTCGGACTAGACATAATAAACTTTGAGTGTAAAACGGGAGTAACTATCGGGATAATTGTCCAAATCCGCTGAGAATTTTTGGGGAAACGCCAAAGGTAATTATAAAAAATATTCAAGAAGGGTGAAATGCATGAATATTTCATTTAATAAGGATAAAATGCTTCAATATCTGGGGAAGAATTCTGGCTATAAAAGGAGGAGTGGTCCCCCATCTCAAAGCATCCCTTCTCCATCCATTCCTTCAAGGCATCCTCGGAAGAGATCTCTACCGTGGGGGGATGACCAAAAACATTCTACATTACTTTTTAATTTATTTATTTTATTTATTTTTTTAAATCCTTATTCTTCCCCTTTCAACTCTATTATCCTTCACTTGGAGGTGTAAAACCTTTGAGTGATCGGGGAAGGGAGAGATTGAATTTTATAATGTCATAGTTTTGTGCTTAAATATAAGATACTTGTTTTATTTTGAATTACTTATATTATCATTATTTCCCAATTATATTAATGTAATCGTGTTTTGAGTTTGGTGTTTTCATTGTTAATAGCTTTGGTTAAAGACTTTTAATCTCCCTCCACCTAGTGAAATTTGTCTCGATCGAGCAGATTGTGTGAGGTGATGAGTGTCTAGCAATCGTTGACATGTGTGTGAAACTATTACACTTTTTCTAGAGTTATAAGGAGAAAACATTACTGATCGGGACATTCCTTAGTTCTTTAGGGAGTGTTTATGAACTTCCATGCACGTAGGAGTGAGTATCATTTGTTTCTTTAACCAAGGGTGATTAATAACTCGATCGAGGAGTCATTAATATGTTATTCAAAATAAAGAGAGGTAATATGATCTTTATTACAATGATGTAATTTTAAAAGTGAATCCTACCCTGACCCCATCACTCTCTTCATCTATTAGTGTTCAACTATTCTTTTTGTTGCTTTGTTTATTTTTCAAACAAAACAATTTCAAAAACAACCTTTTTTCCTTTCTTAAATTTAAGTGACAACCCTAATTGTTGTGCACTACTCTCTAGAGACATCTTAGGTTAACCACTCTACTACATTTAAACATAGGTTTTATTTGTTTTTATCACACCCCACGATAGGCACGTGTCAAAACATTGCGCCTTTGTTGGGGAGGTTGTTCCAACAATCCATTTGTAAATAATTGTCTCCATTCAAATTAAAATAAAACATAAAAAAATCTTTATCGATGATGTTCTCAAATGATTTTTTCTTTAATTCACGGAAAAATTATCCACAAGTGAAAGAATCAATTATTTACATACCTTGGTCTTTAGAGGATAGTGTTTCTCTATTTTCTAAACAGATCAAGGGAGCTCGAATCAAAATCAACAAGGAGGATGAATTCAAGGATCTCATTAAAGACCTTAAATAAAACCTTGAATACTCAGTATTAGAGGGGTTGGAAGGAGAATTAGTTGAACTCCATGAGTATTTTCTATAATTTTTTCATGAAATTATCAAGGTGCAACAATAATAGGAATCTCAAACAAAAGATTAGTTGCATGGAATTCGGGAAGAAATACAGGACCTGGAGAGAAAAATGTAATGGATAATTGAATACGTTCACACATCCTACGATAATCCTGAACCTAAACTTTATCTATTAGTAGAAGTAGATTCCCCCCTCATACTTTATGTTGAAGAACCTGGGTAGACCATGATGGAATTAAAAGAAGATCCATTTTTCCCTTCTCAACCATTGCTAAAGAAGATTGATTAAGAACATGTGTCTTATGATGTAAGTATGGGATATCAACAAGATCTAGATGTGCTCTAGAAGCAGTGTGAGGAACTACTTGATCCCCATGTTCCTCATAATGTAGAAGATCTAACATCATTGAAGGAATACACCACAAATGTTGTGAAAGTTGAAGAGAATATTGAGGACCCAGACTACCCGCATCCATCTACTACCACTCTACTCCAAGAGGCACTTCCTACTGAAGAAGAAATTGAAGCTGAGAAAAATCATGGATATGATCTTTTCGTGAACTCATTGTATTATAATTTTATTCAAACTGAATTGAGTATCACCTGCACTTTCTTGAAATTTTCATATTCGGACAACTCTTGTACTGACTTGACGAACGAGGAAGAAAAGGAAGATTCTCTTAAAGAGGAAAATACAGAGCTCCTCAAACATGTTGATAGTTTATTAGAGGGAGTTCAAGAGGAGATCCATATGTATTTTCCTCAGGAAAAATAGATACAAATTCCTACATTGAAAGGGAAGAATTATACATTGAAACTTCATGCTTTAACTTTGTTCAAATAGAATTATAATTTAACATTCCTTCTGATTATTCAATTGATTCATCATACCTTGAGAAATCACTATAAGATGAAGAAGATGTTTTGAATTTGGAAACCAAGAAAGATGAGGGCGCATTCGTTTTCCTACCCCCACCAAGAAAGTTTTATTTTATTTTCCTAGGGGTGGACATTGTGTACTATACTCATGGTGTCCTCAACAAAATGAATGGAGCACATGATTTAAAGAATAATTTTTACTGGTTCTTGAGTAAGAAACTCAACCCACCATTAGATTGGTGATAACCAACTAGAAGTTCCCATATGGAGGCAGTCAAAACCCAGGTCCCACTTAGGGTGTTAAAAAAAGATCTATCCTTCTTTTCTTATCCGATTTCAATTTTCATTTTTTTTCAATAAATGTCTTAGGTTTTCTTTTGTTATTTTTTGTAGGTTCTTATCATGAAACACGTAGGAGCTTAACTCAATATTGTATTTATAATAAGTCTGTTTGTACCTCTCCCTTACACTTTCTTGTTGTTATGATTCATTTTAAAATTTTCTTACTTGTTAAATCAATTTGAATTCATTGAGGACATTGCACCGTTTATGTGTTGGGGAGGGAACCTATGTTGTTTAGGATTTTCATTTTGTGTTTGTTTTTCAAAAAAATAAATAAATTATGTGTTTTTAAATTTTTGTGTGTTTATTTTTTTCAATTTTTTGTGTGTTTTTGAAACTTTTGAGCTGAAATGATTATCATTGAAATTTTTGAAACCCATGCCATTGAGTGAACTAATTTATTCTATGAAACTGAGCTTAAATGAATGATGAAAATAACTTTTTTTCATGTTCAATTCTTTGGGAATTTCATGAAAAGTACTCTGATTTTTGAATCTCATGCCACATTTCACTGTATTTATATTTGAAATCACTTTCTTGTGAGGCTTCTGAACCATTTTTGTCATATTCTTATCATTGAATTCAGTTCATGAGAGAATCATACCATTCTTGTCTTAACCAGAATTTGATTTATCCCTTTCAAAACATTAGGGTTTGGGGAACATGATTTTTAAATTATTGAGCCATTTATTTGGATTAACCCCCCTTTTCAGAACAATCCTTTCATTGTTTTCCTACCTTATACATTAATCATTTTATCCCCTAGTAACTATGAATAGCCTGTTAGGTTAGCCACATTACAAGAAAATTTTCCCTATCCAACCTTTTTTTGAAGTGAAATTGAATGATCTAGTTGAAATTACGTGTGGGGGAAGATGTCTTGCGGTGTACTACCTCATTTAGTGATACATTGAGATGAAAATAAAATGTTGAAGAGCTGATGTTTCTATTGAAAAGTTAATTTTTTAAAACTGTGCCTTTCTGGAGATTTCATGTTAAAAGAAGTTGTTCCTTTCTAATTCTTTCGATGTAAAAAAGAAAGTTGTGCCTATCTAAAGCATTCAAGAAAAATCACATTTGAATAAATTAAAATTTTTTCTGTTGAAATCTTGAGCTAATTTAATGATGATGGAGCCTATTTTATATAAAGGGGAAGAGAAGGAGAACATGTTTGAGTGATAATTTGAATCTTGCAAATTTGCTTCAAAATGAGCCAAGCCCTCCTTTTCGGTCATAGAATTTTTAACATCTAAATCATACCAACCGAAAGACATAGAACAACTCTGACAAGTCCTCATGAGAAACACATTTACTTTAATCTCATCTGGTGGAGAAGTAGGAATTTATCAAGCCTATGGTGACTCTTGTGTGATTTTGGAGGAGAAAATCCTTGTTGAGCATTTACATTTGTGAGATGAGAGAAAATTAATGCGAGGTAGGTGTTTTGTGTGAATGGGATAATAAATGAAGTGGAAATATATTAAATAGTTTAAAATGGAGAACTTGAAATAATTTTTTTTGACGAGGCATGATATATTTTTGTTTCTCGATATGAATTTGGTAGATCTCATTAGTATGTGTTTTGGATTTGATTTGATTTGATGTTTACTTGTCCAGGAGTCCATGTGATTTGTGTGGGGGAATTGATGGAGAAAATATTTTCAATTAAATTTACATGTAATTTAATTGTCTTAAACCCAAAAAATTGTTACTCTGGTGAATTTCTTCATTTTTATGATATTGTTGTCATTTTGAGCTAAACAGTAAAAATGCCCATTTCAGATTTTTAGCTGTTTTAAATTATTTCGGTTGTTTGGACATAAAATCTAATAAAATAATCCAAATTGAAAAATTCTATATTTTCCATATTCTACATATTCAGGGATTTATTTACTATTTTTGGACCAAAAGCTGAATCGACCATATGGAAGCTCAAAAGAAGCTCACAAGTTGTCTGAAGAAAACTTTTTACAGTTCCGCCAATGATTGATGTCAGGTCCATAACTCATTACCTGTGGGCCCACTTGTTGTAGAAGTTGGTGGATGCATGAAGAAGTAGTTGGGGAACATCTTTCATGATGGAAAGTCCATGGTAATGGGCCTTTTTAAGGGTCATTAATGCATCTTAATCCGATGGTTTGCGATTTGGAGAGTCTAACTAGACAGAATAAATTGTGAGAGTAAAACAAGCATAACTGTCGGAATATTTGTCCAAATCCACTGAGCTTTTGAGGGTAAACGCCCAATATTACTATAAACAACATTATTAAAAGGTGAATCACGTGAAGATGTCATTTCATGAAGATAAAATGCATCAACATATAGGGAAGAATTCTGGCTATAAAAGGAGGAGAGGTCCCCCATCTCAAAGCATCCCATTCTCCATCCATTACTTCAAGGCTCCAAGGAGGAGATCTCCAATGAGGGAGGCTAGTCAAAAATATTCCACATTTATTTTTAATTTATTTATTTTCATTATTTTTCTTCATAATGCCTTCTTCTTCCCATTTAAACTTTATTACCCTTCATATTGAGAGGTAAAACCTTTGAGTGGTCGGGGAAGGGGGAGTTTCACTTTTGTGATTTCGGAGTTTTATGATTAAATATAATGTCCTATTTTTCTTTTGAACAAATTATATTATCATTATTTCCCAATTATCTTAATGCGATCATTTTTTGAGTTTGGTGTATTCATTGTTAATATCTTTGGTTAAAGACTTCGAATCTCTCTTCGCCTAGTGGATTTTGTCTCGATCGAACAGATTGTGTTAGGTGGTGAGTGTCTAGCGATCGTTGGCACGTGTATAAAAATATTATACTTTTCTAGAGATATAAGGAGACAAAACTTCCTGATCAGGACTTTCCTTAGTTTATTAGGGATTGTTTATGAACTTCCATGAACATAGAAGTGAGTCTCATTTTTTTCTTTAACCAAGGGTGATTAATAACTCGATCGAGGAGTCTTGCATTTGTTATATGAAAGGAAGAGAGGGACTATGATATTTATTACTATGATGAAATTGAAAAAGCGAATCCTACCCTGATCCCATAACTCTCTTCATCCATTAGTGTTCAACCTTTCTTTTTATTCCTTGCTTTATTTTTCAACCCAAATAATTTCAAAAACAACCTTTTCTTCTTTCTTAATTTTACGTGACAAACATAATTGTTGTGAACTCATCTCTAGAGAAAACTTAGGTTAACCACTCTAATACATTTTAACTTAGGTATTATTTTTTTTCACACCCCACAATAGGTACGTGTCAGAGGTCCACTGGGACATAAGAATACGTCACCATATGAAAAATGGCTTTCACAAAAAAATGAGGGTCTAATTTTGTGTTGTTGATGGGAATATACCATTTCATATTTATAATTTAAATAGCAATATTTATTAAATAGAAGAAGTATTTAATCAAAATCAGTGTAATATTAGATAATCTATGGTAATAATGGGCCCAAAATTTATAGGTATACATACTATATACTATAATCATGTCATGCAAGTCTAAAAAAATTAATATTTCCTGTAGGATGATTATCTAAGTACATATGTTAATGAAAAAATGAAACTCAATATCGACACTAGTAAACCATGATGTCCACTACCATCTATCTTATACACCATTGATGCATTCTTTATCCTAAGGATCATCCCATGAATATGATTCTTTATATGATCTCAAAGACAAAAATTCTATACATGTACCGAGGGGATTATGTAGGGTGTGAGTAGAAACTAAATAGAATACCACCCATGTGTGTATTTATTACATAAATATATATACTGGTATATGAAAACATAAATTAATATCATTAAATAAAATATATAATATATAACCCACATTTCTCAGTCTCAATAGCCACAAGGAAGTTCTTACATGCAATTTCCAATGCCGTAAGGAAAAATGTATCTATTGTCCTCCATTCATGAGGAAACTCATCCTACCATCCATATAATGAAGGTCCCAAACGCAGCGGAAGCTCGTGGGGGATACGACCACATGGATTTTTGTCATTAGAAATGATCAATCAGTTATCAAAATGATGATAAATGTAAGACTCAACAGATCGAATAACAGAGATAGATGAAAAAGAATAATAGTCTCGGAACCAAAAAATTGGATCGTCACAGGTTGATTATAATTAATTTAATTAATTGACAAGAAGTACCTTTTAAATAATACTTTCATCATTGATACTTAGGATCAAGCTCTGATCTGATTCATTGTTGCCTCGCATAAGACAAGGGTAGACTTACTGTAGTGGTGATCCACAGATGAACCCTTGATCTCTAAACGTCGCCAAATGAATCTCCTGGTGCTTGCGGGGAGAAGCCTTTTCTTTCATTTTCCGCCTTAGATCAACTTGATCTGATGGAGGAGGATCTCTCTCGGTCTTGAGAGTGTTCTTGGAGGAAAAAGTTCTTTCATCCTTGAGATAATTCTCTATATTTGTTGTGCATAAGGATTAGGTAAAAGTGTTGGTGTTGTGAGGATATGTATAATCGGGTTTGTGGTTATAGAGTTATGACAATAAATAAATGCGCCGAGTTAGGAATCACATAGAAAGCTTATAGAAATCCCCAGCCTTGGGTGGCCAAGTAGAATTACAAAAATTAGCTAACAAAGAAAACATTGTTTATCTTGGTGTAGACAGATTAAATAGCTCACCCATTTTTTTATTTATTTCCACATTCCCTTATCAGAATGAGGCCCACATGCACAATAAAATCTTATAATCATATATTACTCACTTTAGGAACCAAATACCTTGTCTAGTATAGTATAATTCCCCCATAAGACTATCCTTGAAAACATTGTCTAACTTCATTTATACACATTAAATAGAATAACCCCATTCTCATTTTCTATGTTCCAAGTGAAAATTAAAAAGACAAGCATGTTTCATGTGAACCTATGTTCCTATTATGATGCATCAATTTTACATCCTTTCCTTACTAGTCTAGGGAGCAAAACTATACAAATGAATAAAATCACATCCAAATGTGACACTTTTGGGGGAAGTAAATAAACTGTAGTGGTGAAAAGAAAACAAATCCATATCCCACCATTAGTAGATCAGTCTATCTACTACGCATGGGGCTACAGGAACTGACACATGATCTTTTTACATTATCTAGACTAGATCCTACCCTCTACTATACCATAATATATATATGTTTATTTTTTTGAAACCATGTTTTGATAAAACATAACAAATTACCAAATGATGTTCATGCATATCTCTTATAGAACCCCAACATGGAATACACATAACATGTGCTATGAGTTAGAGGTCAACTGGGACATAGGAACACATCACCATATTCAAAAAGGCTTTCAACAAAAACGAGGGTATAATTTGGTGTTGTTGTTGGGTATATACCATTTCATATTTATAATATAAATAGTCATATTGATGGAATATTAGAAGTATTTAACCAAAATCAGTGGAATATTATATAAACTATGGTAATAATGGGACCAAAATTTAATGGTATACATACTATATACTATAATCATGTCATGCATGTCTAAAAAAATTAATATTTCCTATAGGATGATTATAGAAGTACGTATGTAAATGAAAAAAACGAAACTCAATCTCGACACTAGTAAACCATGATGTACACTTCCATCTATCTCATACACCATTAATGTATTTATGATCCTAAGGATCATCCCATGAATTTGATCTTTTATATGATCTCAAAGACATAAACTCAATACATATACCAAGGGGATTATGTATGGTGTGTGTAGAAACTAAGTAAGATACCATCCCTGTGTTCCTATTTTACATAAATATATATACTAGTATATGAAAAACATAAATTAATATCATTAAATAACATATATAATATATAACCCATATTTCTCAGTCTCAACAGCCACAAGGATGTTCTTACATGCACTTTTCAATGTCGCTAGGAAAAATGTATCTATTTTCCACCATACCCGAGGAAACTCATCCTTCCATCTGTATAATAATTGTCCTGGGTATAGTGGAAGCTCATGCGTGGATGTGGGCAGTTGGAGTTTTTTCATTAATAATGATCAATCTGGTATCAATATGACGATAAGCATGTGACTCCATAGATCGAATCACAGAAATAGACAAAGAAGAAGAATAGTCCCGGAACCCCAAAAGGAGGATCGTCATAGGTTTATTATAATTAATTTAATTAATTGTCAAGAAGTACCTTTTATGGTCTTCTTTATTCATTTATATTTCTGATCGCGTTCAGATGTGATTCTTCGTTACGTCACAGAATCCAAGTGTAGACTTCCTCGAGCGGTGATCCACATGTGAACCCCATATCTCTGGACGTTTCCAAAGGAATCTCTGGGTGCTAGCATGGAGAAGCCTTTTCTTGTGTTGTACACCTTAGATCGCCTTTATCTGAGGGAGGATGATCTCTCTCAATCTTGAGAGTATTCTTGGAGGAAGGGGTTCTTTCGTCCTTGATAGAACTATCCAGATTTGTTGTGCACAACGACTAGGGAAAAGTGTTTGGGTTGTGAGGATATTTGTTTCCGGATTTGTGGTTATAGAGTTATGATATTAAATAAATGTGTTGAGTTAGAAATCACATAGAAAGCTTATACAAAACCCCAGCCTTGGGTGGCCAAGTAGAATTCCAAAATTTATCAAACAAGGAAAATATAGTGTATCTTGGTGTAGACCGATTAAATAGCTCACACATTTTTTATTTATTTCCACATTCCCTTATCAGAATCATGCCCACATGCAAAATACATGCATATAATCATATATTACTCACTTCAGGAACAAAATAACTGGGCTGATTGTGTTGAATTCCCCCATGAGACTATGCTAGAAAACATTGTCTAACATCATTCATACACATTAAAAAGCATAACCCCATTCCCATATTTTAGGTTCCATGTGAAAATTAAAAAAACAAGCTCTTTATTGAAATACCATTAGATTTTATTATGTTTTTTCTATTAATGATGAATATTTATGGTTTCAATTTCTAGTTAGTTATTCCTTGTGTTTGAGGAATGAAGAAATCACTATTGTACATTGTTATTGTAATGCCAATAGATTTTATTATGTTTTTTCTATTAAATAAATAAAATGGTGAGTAGGTGGTATCACAGAAATCTAAATGAAAATTATATATGATATATTTTACTACTATGAAAAGTAAATATTAAAAAATTATGAGTATATAATGTAAAAGAAATTAAAAAATTTACAATTAGATGAAAACCTCTCATAAATAAAATGATAAAAAAATTATTACATATAAACTATTTCATTTTAACTTCTTGAATATTATTAATATCTTTAATGATTTAAAAATGTGTATTAATATTAATGAGTGGACAAAATTAAATCCTAATAAAATAATAAATTAATTTGATTTGAATATAACTATTCAATGTTAATGATATATATTCTTTATTAAACTATTTTTAATGTTTTGGATATTTATCTTAAATAAAAATGATCACTTTTAGAGGAATATTCCAATAAAATGAATCTTTGTGGTTTGGAATAAATTTATCACTCATTGTTAAATTATATGAAAAATGATTAAGAAAAATTAATGTATAAATAGTTAGTAAAACCCATTTTTCTAAATATTTTATTTTTCAATTAAAATGATATATTTCAAAATTTTAGAATTCAAATTTGAAAAAATAAATTTAAATATTGGATTTATCATGTCACTATAGAATTAAAAAAAAATTCAATAATTTTCTAAAAAGTGATATTTATTTAATAGTGGTAATATATGATTTACAATTACTTTAATATCTTTTATATAATTATTGTAAATACCCTGAAATAGTGTTTTTGATATAATTATTTTAATTACCCATTGTTTTAAATCAATAAATGAAATAAATCACTTTTGTAAAATTATATTAATGAAATTTATATATAATATATTCAAATTTTTATCATCCATCTTATGAGTTTTTTAGAAAATAGATAATAATAAATCCAAATTTATGTTTAAAAATTATAGTTCTCTAAAAAGATGTTTTTCCCATTTTGTAATTTTTTTTAAAATTATTTTTTCCATATTTTTTAAATATTATTTGAAAGAATTATTATTTTTATTAATCATGTAAAAATTATATTAGGGTGTATTTTTGTGAATTTCACAAGAATATAATTTTTGTTGATGAATAGTAAAAAACACTGATTTTATTAATATTTTTAATCTCATTTAATAATTTTAAAATTATAGAAATTGTTTTAATATTATTTTAAACGTAAAATTCGTTTATTTATATATCTATTAATACAATTTATTTTTTTAATCATTTTAATATTGATTTTTCACATTAAAATTCTATAATGTTTTGAACATTTTATTTTTTAAAACATGTATTCTAGTCGCATATGTGTGATTAATTTTATTTTATTTTTTTCTTCTTCTATGAGTGGAATATCGATATGTTGATACAATATTTGTAATAATAAAAAGTTATTGAATATATTAATGAAAAATTAAATTTTTACCATAATGAAAAGCAAAAGAAGATAAAACTGTAAAAATTATTTATAATTTTTACGGTAAAAATGGTTTTATCAGGGGTTAAACTAAGAATATATGGGTTAAAAGTTCATTAATTCCCATAAAATATCTTTTTTAATGAAATATTTCAACCGTACCCTTCCCAAATTTCAATATATGGTAATTTGGAGGCTTTTTCCGTTAGAATGACAATATTGTTTTAAAATCATTTTTGAAATTTACAAGTAGTTTTCAAGTGATTTATTTTCCCCAACATAGAAAATTACACCCCTCCTCTCCTCTTAGCACATCCAAAACTGAATTGATCATACTGAAATCCTTAATTTTTTCAAAAATCTATACTAATAAGCATTTTGAGGAAAATAAAAATAAGACATTCGAAGAAGAGGTAATGTCCTTAATTTAGTGTTATATATAATTTTTTCCTCAAACTAATTAAATTATTATTAAACCATATTTATATAACAACTTCATAATATAAAATATAATTAAATGTTATTAAAATAATTTAATTACCTAAATTCTTCTCATATTCCATTAAATGGGTTACAAAAACATCATTCACGTGTATGGTGGACTATCTTTTCAGGAATCATTGTGATTTGTTTTCCGTCACCACCTATTATGGATGGAAATAATGATAGATTAATGTTTTATATATGATATTTATGATATTATTATTATTATTATGTTACAATGATATCCTATATTCCTTCTTACTGTCTATTCTATTGGAATAAGATAACACCATTTATGTGTAAAACATAATGCCACCTTAAGAAGCGATATGATTAATCACTCACACACACATTACATGGAAGTTAATAAGAAATGGTTTAAATTAAAACATGTGATATATGTGAAATAAAAATTATTATTTATATTTAATATATTTTATTCATTTCATCTGTTGATAAAATAGAAACAATGTTCATATGTACATATAGCATGTTGTCTCCATGAATGGTGTATTTCATTTTCAATCTCTAACTTTTTAGATTAATATAAATACATATATAATAAATACATACTATATTTATATAATTATAAGTATTATGGATAATATAGAACCATGATAATACTTAGGGGAAAAAACCAAATAAATACATATATGAAAAAGAACACAGTTATTACCCGAAACATTAATTTTTCATGAAAATGTTAACAAATGGGTAACCAAATGTCATAAGTAAATAATATATTTTAGGATATATATATCTATGGTTTATTAATATATTTATATTAAACTTATATTTATTATATAGTATTCTTGAATGTTTATTAAAGAAGTTGACACTCATTGAAAGGGATTTCAATGCCACTTTTATTTTCATTAAGACACGTGTGATATTAACCATGTGATTCTTTTAGGTGGTGTATATTCTAACCAAGAATGTATTATATAATTATAATCATGAAAATTATTTTTATTTACATATCAATCTTAGGATCACTCTTTTATGGGGCTTATGATTCATTGTTTCCAATGTGGTAAGGGTTTTATGTTACAATTTCATCATTTGTCATTATTGTTCATGATTATTCTTAAAATTAAGAGATATTGTGATCTATATGTCATGAAACTCATGTATTTTCTTCTCATATTGTTATATAATGAGATATTTTTTTTCATTCATTATACTCTCTTTATGTACTCAATAGTTCAAAAAGGGGTTTTTATGAAAAATCGTCTTTATTTTTCACTTCGGTCAAAAATATTATCTCTTGAAAATTCATGTTTCCTAAAATTTTTTTAAATAATAAAATGTTAAATTAAATACATTTTAAAATTTTTTATTTTTTACAATTTTTTTATAAAAAACATCATGGTGTTTTCCAAAAAAAATCATGTTTTACTTTTACTTAAAATGTGAAAGGAATATATGTTTTAACATGTATGACATGAATAGATTTTCCCACCCAAATGGCCATTATTTTATTTTATATTTTTTAAATATTTTATGTTTTTTTCAAATAAAATGTATTTTGAAATTTTTTGAATTTGATTTTTTTTTCAATGAGAAAATTTTATTTTCTTCAAAAAATATTTTGAATTATTTTTAAAGGTACCTTTAACTATATTCAATTTTATTTTCAAAGAAAATGATTCTGAAAAATTATTATTTTTTAAAAATGTGTTTTTCAATATGAAAATGTTATTTTCCTTAATAAATATTTTATTTGATATTTAAATATCCCTCTATATGTTTTGACGGATATTTTAAATTTAATTGATTTTGAAATGATTTTACATTCAAAAAATAGGATTTTCAATGAAAATATACTTTCCACATGAAGTGTTCCAAGTAACTTTTCAAAAACCATTTTCCATACAAGATGACATAAATTGACTTCAACATTTCTTTAGTTGGAATATTATCCAAGGATAACAATATTATTCTTTTCATAAATTGTTTATGTATATAATGGCATGAGGTTTATAAAACTAGTTTCTCTTCTATAAGATATACAGTGAGTAAATTATTAAAATACCCACTTAATTCCATAGTTTATGCTATGATGAAATGATTATGGAACCTGTATCTTTACTATAGGTCATGAAATTAGAAAAAATTAAGAAAACCATTTCGTTTCATGGTTTATGATATGATGGATTTTTTATGATCTCATTTAACACATTGGTATGATTCTAATTATGTGAACATTGGGAAGTACATATTCATCTATTGAATTAGGCAATGATTTACATATCATGTTATACACATGACAGAAACAAGGAGTGCAATAGGATCAGTATGGTAATATTTCCTCTAGGTTGGTATTGGGAGTGAAACTTGACTACTTTGATGGTTTGGAGAGCAAAGAAAAGCCACTATGATAACCCTAGTAGTGATAATTAACTACTATGATAATGATTTTATAAGAATATGTGTCTACCAGTATTCAATTTCTTCTTACAATGTTATTCTCTAATGGATCATGTTATTTTATTTCCTTATTGTTCATGTCTTAAAAACTTCCAGTATTTATTCCATAACTTAAGATTTTGATATTTTATAAACATTGTATTTTTTTAAATGTTATTCTCATGATATGGTACCATTATTCTCATTTCATACTTATACGATCATTCATATCTCACTTTCTCACCCTTACTAAGAATCTGATCTCACCCTTTCTTATGTTTCCTTTCACCAGTCTATGAATAAAAGTTTTAAGTAGCGTATTTTTGTGAATATTACTAAATTTTATGTTATTAATGGGAGATGTTTAATTTATTCCACCAAATCATAATATGTTTTACTTATTCTCCAAATATAATATACTATTTCAGTTCTAAGATCTATTTTTGTATAACTTATTGAATATTTTTCTAAAATATGAAATATTCAAGTATGAAAATCCTAGCTTTTTATAGGATTCCATTATAAGAATTTATATATTATTCAAATAGAAACCCTATTTTACTTTTTTGGGAATTTTGTTATTGAAAATTGTTATTAAAAAAATATTATTTTGGTATTGAAAATTATGTTTTCAAAGAAAAGGGTATTTTGATCTCAAAATGTGTTCTTAAAATGGATTTAAATGAGTTTCCATGTTTTTTATAATGAAAACTTTCATGTTTAACCTTTTATATTCATGATATGGTCCTTGGAAATCATTTATTATGGGTGATCCTAAATAGCACTGGGTGATCCCATTATAGATTATGCAATGGGTGATCTCAGATAATGATCCAATGCATTGAGTAATGATTATGTTCTCTCGATAATTATATTGGAATATAGATATATGGTTATTATATTATGTATGTGTTTTTAAGGGATATATGAGATGATTTCCCAAGGAACATACAGGAAATTATAGGTTGTCTAATGAGTTTCCATGGATTTTTTTTCAAAATGTAATATTAATAATCCTTTTTAAAGAATTATGATTCCCCTTTGGGGTAAAAGATAATTTTTATTATTTTTTTCATTGGATTTATTATTTTCACTAGACTAATAGTATTCATAATTTTATGTCCCTTACTAGGATTTTTGTGCACATACCTCTTTTTGAAAAGTTTTTTCACTTTATTTTAGGATGGGTAAGGGAAAAAAAGATGAAATGATGAATATTTTGAAGGTTTTTCATGGAAATAAATCATCATTTTTAAAAAAAATTATATTTTTTGAAAAATTAAATTTTATTGGAAGTGTCCATATTTATGTATATGATTTTTTGAAAAATTAAATTTTAAGGGAATGAATTTTTGACTGAAAGCTCAATATTATGTAATTTTTAAAGCTGGGTCCTGATACTAAATGAATCTACAACTTTATATTTCCTCATTTGGTTGTAGTTTATTGATAAATAATAATTCTTGAGTAGCTCAATCCATTTCCTTTTCCTCTAATTGAGCTCTTCATATAAAATGATATATTTCAAATTTCTTTGATCTATGTATATATCATATCATTTGTTTTTATGATAATGTCTTTATATATTCAAAGAAAATATTATGAATTCCATCTGACGATCATGGGATGGGTTTTTTCTTGTGAATCTTTAACATCCTTCATTCATACGAAAAAATTTATTATTTTGTTAAAGGAAAAAATAATGTCCTTTCATTGATGCATCACTATATATTATAAATCCATCATTCCCTAATGGTTGACTAAAAATCATAGAATTCACCAATATCACCTTAATTTCATTAGAGGAATTTTCACATTCCATTGTCAATATGATCTGAACACCTTTACGAGTAATTTTATCTCTGAGGTTATCCGATCAAGATTTTTTTGAACAAAATCCTTAATAGTAACCTGCCAAACCAATTAAACTACATACCACCGTTATGTTCATTGGATCAATCCATTATTAGACTACCTTTTTATAAATAGTATCAATAGAGGTTCTATACATTGATATAATATATAATGGATAAGAAACATTCTAATTTCAGAATTCATACTTTTCAAATTTATTATATAACACTTTTCTTATAGGAGTCTCAAGAATTACCCACAACTGATTCTCATTGTACTCATATAACTTAGAGTACACCATGATATGTCCATTAAAACAAAAACAATTATTAAGATATTCCATGAATACATTTTACATTTTGTTCTTGAATATATAGGTTTAATTATTCACTAAAAATGGAATTACTGTGAACTCATGTCTACACCTCATTCGAATTAATGACATTGAAATATCATCATTATTTACTCCCAATTAATGATACCCAGAAATAAATTCAAGCATTGAAAACTATTGAACTCTATAAATTTGACCAAATAAGTAATTAATTCTATATACGATACAAGGTCTAATTCATAATATAATTAATTAAACTTTAATCAATGAAAAATCTAATATATTTATATTTTTAATTAATGAAAAGAACAGGGTCTCCCAATGGTGAAATACAAGGGGTATAAAAATATTATTACACAAATTCTCTAGTTTTTCTTTAAATTATCTAATTGAATAGTGGTGATTATATATGGAGTCTTTGATATTATTCTTTTATTAGGTATTAAATCAATGAAAATTTCATCTTTATTCTCTTGTGGATATCCAAGTAATTTCTTAGGGAATAAATCAAGGTATCTATATACAATAGGTATATCCCGAATTATAAGAATAAGTTTTTAATCCAAATAATTTTGTTCTATTCATCCCTATGAATGTTATTTATAATATATACTAGGGGGATATAAACATGACTATGATGGTGAATTCTCCCTAAAAATGATAAGTAATTCCAAATATTCATCATGAATCATATTTTCCTTCACTTTGAAACAATTTTTTTCTTAATATTTTGAAATCATTCCCATATAAATATTATAAGATAATTAACCATTGGTTTAATAATGATGTCAAAAAAAGGGTACACTTATGTGTCTTAATGGAAACTTAATGGCACATTTTTTTGGTGGTGAGACATCAACTATGATTCTTGGATGATGAATCCCTTCAAAAGGTAATAAGAAATTATCTAAATTTATTGGAAAAAATAGATGATACAAAAAATTGTGAAGATATAGAATTAAATAAAACATTTTCAATATTTGAGGATATGATTAATGTTCCTTCTACTATTTAATTATGGACTTCATCCTCAATTGTTTTGATCACATAATCTTGTTCTCCCTCTATTTTATTTTCAAGTAAAAAATACATTAACACCTATGAAAATCATTTTGATAGTTTCATATCTTCATATATTTTAATAATATCACATTTTTTGCTTCTTTATTTCTATTGAAATCGTAGTCATTGTTACATTTATTTCATCACTTATAGAAAAATCCCATTTAACGCAATCCTATTCCTCAATGATTCTTTTCACATTTTTTTAAAATATATAAATTCCACTCTTACATACATTCCTTTTTACATAATTATTATTCTAATATACTCATACAACCTTTTATTATCTTTAATTCCTTAAACTTAAAAAGACAAGGATAATTATTTATATATCTTGATAGAGAATTTCACTCTATCGTCATATGATGAGAATGTTTGGGAGACTAGTTCCTATAGAAGGTTTTGATTATTCCCATGAAAGAAACAACCAATGTTGATATTTGGATAAATTATGTAGTCCAAAACATTCCTTTCTATCCGTGTAACCTTAGATTCATCCAAAAAAACATTTACGTATCCCTTTATTCATAGAATCATAAATCATATCTCCATATAAAATCATTTCACACAAGGAAAATAATTTCTTAGGAAGTGTACATTAAAGTCCTTCCAATCCATATTTTTTTGTTTTTTCATCATCCATAGTGAATTTAATCAATGAACAACACTGACCTACATTCCTTGAGGGATGATAAAATTCCATGATAACCATCCACTTTCTTTACTTCCTAAATGAATGAAATATATTCTTTAAGGATATTATCCATTTTTTAGCTATAAATGGATTTATATTCCCAATAAATTATGGATTTTTATAATGAGTAAAGTAGTATATCCATATTACAACACATTCTGGATCATTAAGAAGATCCATATGAGAAATGTTATTATTGATAACCAGAGTTAGCTAACTGAATAGAGTAATAATTTGTTCTTCTCTTATCATAGGTCCATCCCTAGCTTCATAATCATTAAATAGAGGGTAATCCATACATATAATATGTTAATAGATAATGTTTTCAATTAATTTACTAGTTTAAATTTCTAATGAACGTAATAAACTCTATTAGAACATAATATTATCAATTATAATGTATAATATCATGACTAGTGATCGATCTAACCTAAATTGAAAATTTATGTATAAATTATATGAAAATCATAATCTTGTAATCTTTTGGAGTATTCTAATTCCATATAATTACATTAAAATTCTATATAATGGTATGTAAATAAAATATGAATTTGCTGAGGAAAATAACAAAGTAGTTTCAAACCAGGTGCTCAGCAAGGCCCATTATAGTTCACCATGTAATGATGTAGTCAATTCCTAATATAACCATTTATGGGTTATTAACCTTTGGTAAAACTATTCTAGATCCATACTTAATTGTATTTATAAAAGGATATATATTGATAGGAAATCAAAAAAAAATATTCCTTACCTATTCATTAGGATGTTATCCTATACGTAAACCATTACTCAAAGTCTGTAATTGTTTTATTTTCCCAAATCATTTTTTTATAAATATAGTTCCCAATGTTTCTTCTAATATTTATCTAACACTAACTGTAAAGACTTTTACCCTAGTATTGTAAATTTTATGGTAATAATAATACATTTGAACTCGATATTGGTCATCATATCTTGAAAGTCTAAATAGATTATTAGTATTGGAAAAATAGATATGTATATATGTACATATGAAAATAAAATTACATTTGAGAACATAAAATAAAATATATTATATTCATTGATAATACCATTATATTATTTAGAATATCACTATGAATCAATAATAACACTCTTCCTGGAATCTTAGGGAAATGAAACCTATTAATGGCGTGAAATCAGATTCCCAGTGGCGGTATGAATATATCCAAAGTTATCATGAATAAATAAGGCATAATAAATATGTAAAATTTAATAACAAATAACAAATAACATATAAAATTTAATCTTTAACTTGTGAACATATAATAATGTAGTAGTAAATAAATATGATCAAATTATTTCATATAAATATTCATATGAGAATGAAACATATCCATGAATAACATAACTAATAAAATAATCACATTGATATCAATAACTGATATGGTAAAGGGAGAATTCAAAATTTCGGACATTATCATCATACCATCGAATACTTATTCTGATACATCATATATTAATGGATAAATCTATCCCAAATACCATAAATATTAATTTCAAAATAACTATTGATGCATTGAAGGGCTATAGAAAGCCTCACTCATTAATTACTATATATAATGAATTGAACATATAAAAGGGGGGAAACACAATTATTGTAAATAATGGTATTAAAAATATTGCATATTAAATGTTAATAATTTCCCTAATCATTTAAAATTATCATAAAAAATCAATAATGTTAGGTCTAATGGTATCAAAATTGAACATCCACTATCAAAAAAGCCAAAACCATTTTATGAAATAACCAGGATCATATCATTACAACATATAACCAATGGATAATAAGTAAAATGATGGTTGTTTTTATTGATTAATAGATATACACTAAAAATAAATTAAAAACATTGTTAATGAAAATAATATTTTCACTTTGGAAATCAATTTCGAAAAATAAAATATTAGTGTAGCGTCCTGACCCAGAAGACACATTACTTGTTCTGTAATCCAAAAGGCCACTGACCATTAGATGAACCTCCTCATACCCCAAAGGCTTCCATCTATTAGTGAGGGTCAAACTATTTGATGTCGGGTTGACTATAAACTATGCTATTAATAATATAATTTATCATTATGAAGGAACTATAAAATAATTTAATCAATATTAAAAGATTCTTATATAAAAAGTTGTAATAACCATCCTAAATTAAATTTGTATATATACTATATAATACAATTAGGTCATGAAATTCATATAAAAACATATAATATCACTTGTGGTAAGATCATATAAGTATGTTTGAAAAATGTTAAAAAAACTATCTTAGAACAGGTAAACCACAAGGTCAAAAACCATCAATCCCATGTACCCATAACACACCCCATCTCGATAAGGTCTTGGAAATGAGTCTAGTCCCTTATGGAACTCAATGATAAAAATTATGCATGCAACTTGGGTGCCCATGTAGGGTGTGAGTAATATGTCATATGGAAAACAACAAATGTTTCCTTTATTATATCCATATTTATACTATTGTATGGAAAATGTAACTAATTATAATTAATAAATAAACAAAATACATAACCCACTTTTATTGTTCTAAAAAACAAGGATAAATTTACCTAATTTTAAAAATGCTGAACGGTAAGGATGTGTATACTATCCCTAAAATAGGAGAACCATCTATCGCCAATCCATATACATGTTTATAAGACCTTATGATGATTGATATCACTTATACTGATTATCATATTAAACCATTACCCCCATTAGATTTCCTAATAATCAAATTCTTCTTCCCATATACATCAATTAGAATAATCACCATTGACTCAAAAACTAGATATCACATGCCACCATTGGCCTCAATATCTCAGTGAGCCTCAGTCCCTAACCAATAGTCTCACACCATAAACCATGAATTTATGTAGTGATAACCTCCCCTATAAGTGGTGGTCATCACAATCTTCTATATCTCTAATACTATAAAGGCCTCAACCCAGAGTGAGTGTTTAGCACAGACTCACCGATTCATTAACCAAAGTGCACCCAACTCCAATGGTGTAATTTACCAAACATTTTGGGCAAAAATCCCAAACTACTCCTAGACACAGAATTTGGACGAACTCCATCACCACATATCCTCATCACCCAACCATGGAATGGGTCATCACCATCGTCCTCAAACTGACTAACCACATCACCTCATTCCAGGTGATCAACATAAACCTCAAATATCTCAATCAAATCTCAACCTGATCATACGGAACTCTTTTATCAATAAATAATTAAATTAATTTACTCAATTGGAAAATACTTCCACATCTATTTGGAGACACTTTCTTACACATATCACGTCATTCCTAGCTTAATCTCACTATAAAGGCCACGATATGACCCAACGACATCTCATAGTAATAAATGATTTTTTTTTAAAATGGTATTACTTAGAAAATACTACTCGCACATATTCATTTCATCATATAAACAAACATATAATATAGGGGAAATATAGGAACCACCTACCTTATACACTTAGGTGCATACTCGTCAAATATAGACCTATAATTTTATCTTTATAGAATGTAAAATAAGAATCTAACAAACACACTTGAATATGGAATATTACATTAGATGAAAATATTCTTCCAAATTGAAATACAAAAGAAGAATCAAAGTAGAGGACTCAAATAATTACCCCTAGAGATCTAGTGAAACAGACAACAAACAAATTGGAGCCTATACGAAGAAAAATCCACAAAGCCACTTTTTTTTGAATAATTGAGAGTTCCCCATTGTTATACATATGAATGAGGAGGAAAAACTGGAGAATATTATATAATGAAGGGAGGGTCAATATAACAATTTGTCCCATTTTAAAGAGATTCATTGTTCATTCACACAGTTTTTCCATGTAGTGCATCCAATTCCTATGTGGTACTAAGTGTGTTGGATCAGTACACAGTTTGAGAAACCATTCATATCACAAATTGACCAGCTCAGCAATTTACTATAGTTTACTTTCACAGTCATTCACCACTTTTCAAGGATAACTCTAACAATACTGTAGTTCAAATAAGCCTTATTGTATGTTAAAAACATATATCCCTATCCATGAACCAACCGTGTACCCAGTACTATATCAACCAATTTTGGGTTTTAGAAACACGATGCTTTTGATACCAAACTGGACTACCAAGGAACCTATAAAATTTCTTCCCCAATTTGAAAAGTATAAGAATATGTTATAAATCTTAGAATTAACCACTAAAGATAAAAAATAAAATTCAGACAATCCTTTAACAAGAAATTATAATTCCCTTGGAGTTTCCAACCAACTAAATAACAAAGGATTTTATAATCCCCACACCATATTATAACTCATCCAAAAGCTATGAGGTCACATACTAAGAAGATTCGAAATATACCCAAATCATAAACATCACCCTTGAATACCCCATTCACTCACTCATGGATAATTCCACTTATGATTCTCCCTACCTTATTTATTACCTTCCTTATTAACTACAAACAAAATATGATATTTTGATAGTTCATTTGAGTATCCTCCAAACATGCACATTCTCATATAAAATATCATCATTTCTACACCTCACAAGATGATCAATAATACCTAAACTATACATGTCACCCACATTTGTCCTTTACAACAAATAATTCCAAATAGAGTTCCTTTATAATATATATATATATATATATATATATATTTGTGTGTGTGTGTGTCTCTGTGTGTGTTCGATTACAAAAATATTGATTCATATAGATCTGATACTAACCATGAACCATTCTTTGATGCCCACAAATTAATAAGTTTCTAATTAATTTAACTACCATTTGCGGACCTTGTGCATCAGTATAATTCATATGAATAACAAAAACAACACCCCCAAGATCACATCTTACCTATATCAATTATCACCTTCTTATATTGTTCTGATCCTTCTAGATCAACTGCTAGCACCAAGCCTAAAGCAGGAATTTCCAAATCTTTGTATCCCTACATATCATCACAAACTACTAGTCCCTGAACCCACATTTCTCTCTCTCTATCTCACTTACAAAACATATGTGTATATTAAAATATTAGATACCATATTCAAGTACCCATATCATTCCTAGAGCATTTACCTTTTCCTGGCTTGAATCATGAATCCGAGCTATTCTAGAAGTCTTCCTGAAGAACCTCTCTAGATGTTTCCTCCATCTACATGCCTACAACTTAGTTGGAGTTGAATAAAACTATGTATGACCATGAACCATCTATTATAATTAGAATCACACTACCAATGAAACACTTATCGATGGAATTATTCAATATATAACCTAATTTCCCCTAGATTCTCCTCATAGAATCACATTTTTCTACCTGAAACATCACTTCCAAGCACACCAAATATATTTACCCTACATTAGTAAGTCCTATTTTTCAGGCTTCCCTATACTATCAATGCTTGGTTCAATTACTCTAAAAATTATGTCAACCAGATGCTATTTTTCTATATTCTGATGGCATTTTCACCCCATCCTAAAATTTAATCACTGTTTTAATTTCAACTATTTTCATTGAAGGATAAAAATATGATATGTCTGATAACCAACTAGTATACTCCATGATATATATGTTTCTCTTCTATAAATTTATGATCTCAGAGGCTCAATATTTACTCAAATTCTATAGGAATAAGAGATCAAAAAAAATTTATTGAAATAAATTATTGGTTTCCCTTCATTCCTATACCTATATACTTGTACATCTCTCCCACTATTTTGTATTTCTCTGAGAATAAAAGTATACAACATTACTCAATGCCCTATGGATGTCTCGATCTGATTGAATATGGTGTTCATAGAATCGATGTAGTTTTATACTACATAAGGTCAACCGTCACAATAAAATAAAGGTGGGTTCTTTGAATTAAACTCACACATAAGATATTCTATATATGGATCAACTTCATATGTTCCCCTATCAATACTCTATACGACACATACTATGTTCACCCTGAGCTACTCATCTAGCCATATCCCAAACTCTATTATTTACTAATGATTCCTCTCCTACCTAAGAGCCTCTTCCTATGAATCATGATCATCATAGACCATATAGGTGTCATTCTGTCCATTTTCTAGTGGCACTGCATCCCTACCTTAAGATTCTCAACTAGAGCCCATCTACTCTAAAGACCAAATCCATTTTCAATTATAATAAGAAAAATATATATATGGAAAATAAAGAAATATGTAATATTTATAACATATCACTAAAATTTATAATTCCATAACATACCCATATCACATATCAACCATCATCTTGGCCCCTTCCCTACCCATATCAGAGTTATGAATCACATAGAAAGCTTATAGATACACCCAGCCTTGGGTGGCCGAGTAGAATTCTAGAAAGTAGCTAAGAAGGAAATTTTTTTTTATCTTGGTGTAGACAGTATAAATAGCTCACCAATTTTATTTATTTATTTCCACATTCACTTATCTGAATCAGGGCCACAAGCACAATACATGCATATAATCATATACTACTCACTATAGGAACTAAATACCTGGGCTGGTTAAGATGAATTCCCCCATGATGATATGCTAGAAAAAATTGTCTAACTTCATCCATACAAATTAAATAGCCTAATCCATTCTCATTTTCTAGGATCAAAGTGATAATTAAAAACACAAGCATGTTTCAAGTGAACATAAGTGCCTATTATGATGCCTTAATTTGCCTCCCTTTCCTTACTAGGATAAGGATCAAGACAATACAAATGAATAAAATCCCATCCAAATGTGACACTTTTGGTGGAAGTAAATAAATTGTAGATGTGAAAAGAAAAAACATCCATTTACCACCACTAGTAGATCAATCTATCAACTATGTGTGGGGATAGAGTCACCAAGACATGATCTTTTTACATTATCCATACCAGATCCTACTCTCTAGTATACCATAACCTATATATATGTTTATTTTTTTGAAACCATGTTTTGATACATCTTAACAAACTACCAAATGATGTTCATGGTTACCTCTTATAGAAACGCAACCTAGAATACACATAACATGTGTTACGAGTTAGAGGTCCACTTGGACATAGGAACATGTCACCACATGAAAAAATGATTTCAAATAAAACAAGGGTCTAATTTGGTGTTGTTGGTGGGAATATACCATATCATATTTATAATATAAATAGTTATATTGGTGGAATAGTAAGTGTATTTAATCAAAATCAGTGGAAGATTAGATAAACTATGGTAATAATGGGCCCAAAATTTAATGTTATACATACTATATACTATAATAATTTCATTAAAGTCTAAAAAAATTAATATTCTTTGTAGGATGATTATATAAGTATGTATGTAAATGAAAAAAATGAAACTCAATCACAACAATAGTAAACCATGATGTCCACTACCATATATCTCTTACACCATTGATGCATTCTTGATCCTAAGGACCATCCCAAAAATATGATCCTTTATATGATCTCAAAGACATAAATTCTATATATGTACCATGGGGATTATGTAGATTATGAGTAGAAACTAAGTAGGATACCACCCCTGTGTGCCTGTCTTACATAACTATATATACTATTATATGAAAAACAAAAATTAATATCATTAACTAACATATATAATATATAACCCACATTTCTCAGTCTCAACAGCCACAAGGAAGTTATAACATGAACTTTCCAATATCGTAAGGAAAAATGTATCTATTTTCCCCCATACTCGGGGAAACTCATCCTCCCATCCATATAATGAAGGTCCTGGGTGCAGTGGAATATCATTGGTGGATGTGACCACTTTGATTTTTTTCATTATCAATGATCAATATGAGATCAATATGAAAATAAATGTTAGAGTCCATGGATCAAATCATAGAAATAGACAAATAAAAAGAATAGTGTCAGAACCACAAAAGGAGGATCCTTAAAAATTGATTATAATTAATTCAATTAATTGAAAAGAAGTACCTTTTATGGTGTTCATTCTTCGTTGATATTTCTGATCACATTCCGATGTGATCCGTCATTGCGTCGTAGAAGCCCAGTGTAAACTACCTCTAGTGGTGATCTACACATGATCCCCGTATCTCTGGACGTCGATAAAGGAATCTTCTGGTGGTAGCATGGAGAAGTCTTTTATTTCGTTGACTGCCTTAGATTGCCTTGATCCGATGGAGGAGGATCTCTCTCGGTCTTAAGAGCATTCTTAGAAGAAGGAGTTCTTTCATCCTAGATAGAATTCTCTAGATTTGTTGTGCACAACGATCAGAGGAAAGTGTTGGGGTTGTGAGGATATTTATTATCGGGTTTGTGGTTATAGAGTTATAACAATAAATAAACGCCTAGAGTTAGGAATCACATATAAATCTTATAGAAACCCCCAACCTTGGGTGGCTGAGTAGAATTCCAAAAAGTAGCTAACAAGGAAATAATTTTTTATCATGGTGTCAAAATATTAAATAGATCACCCATTTTTTTATTAATTTCCACATTACCTTATCAGAATTAGACCCACATGCACAATACATGCATATAATCATATATTACTCACTTAAGAAACCAAATACCTAGGCTAGTTGAGTATAATTCCCCCATGAGAATACTCTATAAAACATTGTCTAGATTAATTCATACACATTAAATAGCCTAATCCCATTCTCATTTTCTTGGTTCCAAGTGAAAATTAAAAACACAAGCTTGTTTCATGTGAACCTAAGTGCCTATTATGATTCATCAATTTTCCACCCTTTCTTTACTAGGCTATGGAAAAACCTATACAAATGAATAAAATTACATCCATATGTGACACTTTTGGTGAAATTAAATATATTGTAGATGAGAAAAGAAAAAAAATCCATTTCCCACCACTAGTAGATCAGTCTATCAACTATGTGTGGGGCTACAGGCACCAAGACATGATCTTTTTACATTATCTAGACTAGAACCTACTCTCTAGTATACCATTACCTATATATATGCTTTTTTTTTGAAACCATGTTTTGATACAACTTAACAAACTACCAAATTATGTTCATGGATACCTCTTATAGAACCCCAGCCTGGAATACACGTAACATGTTCTATGTGTTAGAGGTCCACTGGGACATAGGAACACGTCACCATATGAAAAAAGGATTTCAACTAAAACAATGGTCTAATTTAGTGTTTTTGGTGGGAATATAACCATTCATATTTATAATATAAATAGTCATATTGATGGAATAGTACAAATATTTAATCAAAATCAGTAGATTATTAGATAAACTATTGTAATAATGGGCCCAAAATTTAATGTTATACATGATATATACTATAGTCATGTCATGAAAGTATAAAATAATTAATATTTCCTATAGGATGATTATATAAGTACTAATGTAAATGATAAAAATGAAACTTAATCTAGACACTAGTAAACTATGATGTACACTACCATCTTTCTCATACACCATTGATGAATTCTTGAACCTAAGGATCATCCCAAGAATCTATTCCATTATATGATCTTAAAGACATAAATTCTATACATGTATCGACGAGATTATGTAGGGTGTGAGTAGAAACTAAGTAAGATACCACCCCAATGTTCCTAGGATACATAACTATATATAGTAGTATAAGAAAGACAAAAATTAATATCATTAACTAACATATATAATATCTAACCCACATTTAAAGGTCTCAACTTCCACAAGGATGTTCTTACATGCACTTTCCAATGCCGTAAGGAAAAATTTATCAATTGTCCCCCATACCTGAGGAAACTCATCCTCCCATCCATATAAAGATGGTCCCGGGCGCAGTGAAACCTCGTGGGTGGATGTGCCCACATGGATTTTTGTCATTTGAAATGATTAATCTGGGATCAATATGATGATAAACGTCAGACTCTATGGTTCAAATCCTAGAAATAGACAAAGAAGAAGAATTTTCCTGAAACCAAAAAAGTAGGATCCTCACATGTTGATTATAAATAATTTAATTAATTGACATGAATTACCATTTATTGAATTCTTTCTTCATTTTTATTTCAGATAATGTTCTGATGTGATTCATCATTGCGTTGTAGAAGCCAAGTGTAGACTTATTCTAACGGTGATCCACATGTGCATCCCATCTCTCTGGACGTCGCCAAAGGAATCTCCAGGTGCTAGCATGGAGAATCCTTTGCATGAGTTGTCTACCTTAGATCGCCTTGATCCGATGGAGGATAATCTCTCTTGATCTTGAGAGCATTCTTGGAGGAAGGATTTCTTTTCTCCTTGAGAGAATTGTCCAGATTTGTTGTTCACAAAGATTAGGAAAAATTGTTGGGGTTGTGAGGATATTTATAATCGGGTATGAGGTTATAGAGTTGTGATAATAAATAAATGTGTTACATGTTTTATTTATTTAATTAACTCTTATTGAAAACCCCCATGTAGAATCATTAATTCCTTCACATGCGTGTTAGAGTTATGAAAATAAATATACATGTTACGTGTATTGTATATTTCATTAACTCAAGTTGAAAACACCCATGTTAAATCATTAATTCATTGACATGTGCCCATTCTGATTATAATAAATAAAATTTTATAAAACAATATTATTTCCTCGAAATCCGGACTGGAAAACTACATTGCGTGTAATCATTAATTCATGTCATGTACTAGTTTTTCATTTCCTTTCCAAAATGAAAACTACACGGCGTGTACATTCCATGTACACGACATGTATATCTTATTTTCATTTTATTATTCCTCCAATATTAAAACAATTTACACTTTCTTGAATAATTATTAAACCACAAGTGGGAATAGTCATTATTCTACCTGAGATACATGGATACACTTAGTGTGTGACCCTCTAGGCCTCTTTCTCATTGGAATTAGGTGGGTTTTCCTAAAGTACAAGATTACTGTCTAGAAATGGGTCAAGGCACCCAAGAGAAATAAGTTGATGCTGCATTGACGTGTAATGTCATATGAACGCTTATCGTGTAATTTAATCCCTTTGTCTCAATATCTAATCAAGCAGGTTTCATGGAAGTGTCATAAACCTATATACTTGATCCATCATTCGTTGACTTCCAGAAATAAATTCGTCATAACACCATCAACATGGAATTTGGGTGAAAGTTATATTTCAATAAAAGAGCCCAAGATATCTACTTCTATAAATATGGAAGGGACAAATTCTTATCGGACATATCCATTAACAACTTTTCATTGGTGACACACCCAATATGCCCTACTTCCCACCAACAGTATTCATGATGGTTTTCATCAGAAAATATAAGTGCGGGAGTCATGACATGAGTTAATTATAATATTCCAGTCTAAGGAACATTACACACGCTCGTAGATAGAAATGTCCGATGACACCAGGACATGTGGAATTACTACTGGCAGGTCTGTTCTCATAATATCCCATCCTGGAGATTACCAAGTGCGAACTCCATGAGAGAGAGTCTCGTACTCTTATGTGTAATCACACATGGTGTTCTATATACGTTGTGTCCTATCATAGTATGTCATCCAACCATAAAATTGTATTTAAGAATATTGTAATAACATTTCATGGTTCTCATCATAGTAGGGATCTTCCATGATGTTATTAATGAAACATATATTCCAAGACATTATTATATTATAGTCATACAGAACAATGAAAAATATATAATAAGTGTACATTCATGCAATCAAATTATAAACTACTGGTTCTTAGGACACCAACTCTAAAAAACTCCCACTTGGACTAGAGACAACTGACTACGACTTTTAGTTCTCTAGACCTCAAATGATGATCATGTTTCTGCTGAGTCAAGGATTATTCATGGGGTCCACCACATTGTCTTCCCTGAAAATATTTCTCCCTACATCATCACCTCTCTTAGAAAAATCCCACAAGATATGATACTTCTAAAGTGTGTGATTTTTCTGTTGATGTGATCGTGGATCTATTGCAAGTCCCACAGCTGCAGTATGATCACATTAGAGTGTGATAGGATCTTTAATACTAGGTACTAAATCTAGGTCTTGGATGAAGCATCACATCCATAAAACTTATTTAACTTCCTCCGAAGATGTGATATACCCGGACTCTACTGTAGAATCTGCGACCACACCTTACTTTGAGATCTTCCATCTCACTGCACCTCCATTCAAACTGAAGATGTATCCAGTCTGTGACATTATGTCATCTTGATCAGTCTGGAAACAAGAATCTACAATTCCTCTGATGACTAGTTCCTCATCTCCTCCATAAACCGGAAACATATCCTTAGTACACCTCTAATACTTAAGAATAGTGTTGACTACAATCCAATGGAAGTCTCCTGGATCAGATTGATATCTTCCTACCACACATAATGCGTAAGAAACATGTAGCCTTGTACATATCATAACATACGTGACCAACCCAATCGTTGTTGTGCAAGGGATCCTTTCCATTTTATTTCCTTCTTCATGGGTCTAAGGACACATTTTCTTGGAATGATGAATTCTATGTGACGTTGGAAACAATCCCCTCTTAGACTATTCTATACTGAATCTCTTCATTATCTTGTCAATGTATGTACTTTGACTCAGGCATAGAATTCTATTGGATCTATCATAATGTATCTTGATCCCAAGAATATATTCTACCTCACCCAAGTCTTTCATAGAGAAGAATTTATCCAACCATGCATTAATTGACTGTAAGTCAGGTATTTCATTTCCAATTAGTAATTTGTCATCGACATGTACTATTAAGAAAATTACTGCACTTCCTATAATCATTTTGCAGACACAGGACTCACATTCCTTACGGCTTCATAAAACGAATGTTCTATGACCTTGTTTAATTCTTTAATCCATAAATGGATTTCTGCAACTTTCATACCTTGATGGCATTCATTGGAGTCAAAAAACATTCAGGTTGTGCAATGTAGACATCTTCCTAGAGGTTCCTGTTAATGAATGCTATTTTGACATCCATTTTTCAAATTTCATAGTCATGGTAAGCGGAAATGACCAATAGGATTCTGATGGATTTTAGTATCACAATCGGTGAAAAGGATTCATCAAAGTCAATTCCTTGGTGCTGTCTAAAATCTTTTGCAACCAGTCGTGCCTTATAGGTGCTGACTTGTCCCTCCATGTCCAGTTTCTTCTTGAAAACCCATTTATTACCATGATAATTTACATCAACTGGAGGATCTTCCAAAATCGAAAATTTGTTTTGGTACATGAAATTCATTTCAGAATCCATGGATTATTTCCACTTGGAAATGTCTGTGCCTTAATCTGCTTCCTTGTAGGTAAGAGGATCATCATTGTCAACCAATAACGAGTCACAATCCTCAATGACAAGAAAACCATATCGTTATAGTTCTCTCACCTCTGTCATGCTCCTAGGTTGTTCTTGTGTCTCTTGAATAGATTCTTCTCCCATGGGGCTTGTGGAATCTGTTCTCGTACCAACTCTTGTGTATATTGAGCCTCGACGTCATCGAAGTCTATCTCGCTCCCACTATCTCTTTTGGAGATGCGTTCCCTCTCATGGAATATGGCATGTCATGCCACTATAACCTTTTTATCTGAGTGGTTGTATAGGTAATATCCCCTTGTTTCCTTGGGATATCCTATCAAGGTACACTTTGTGCCTCAGGGTGCAAGTTTTTCACTTGAAGAGGCCTTAACAAATGATTTTCTACCCCACACATGTAAATTTGATAACAAGGATTTACGTCCACTCTATTACTCTTATGGAATACCATTTATCTATTTAGTTGGTACTTGGTTTAGTATGTGTTCAGATGTTTGTAATGCATATTCCCAAAGGATAATGGAAGACTCACATGGCTCATCATTGATCTCACCATGTCCAATAGGGTGTGGTTCTTGCTTTCACATACAACATTCCACTGAGCTGTTAAAGGAGGAGTGAGTTGAGATAGAATCCCAAAATCCCGTAAGAAATAAATGATGTCCTGATTACGATATTCTCCTCCTCTGTCTGAGCGGAGTTTCTTAATCTTCTTACCAAGATGGTTCTCAACTTCATTTTTGTATTCTTTAAACCACTCAAAAGAATCTAGCTTATACCTCATTAAGTAAATATGTCCATGTCTTCTAAAATCATCACTAATATTTATTAAGTACAAGAACCCACCCCTTGCTTAAACTAGAAATGGTCCACACACATCTGTGTGAACTAATTCTAGAAGCTCCTTATCCCATTCACCATTCACACTAAATGGGGCTTTGGTGATTTTTCTTTATAGACACGCATGACATTCTCCAAGTGGTTTTAATTCGAAGGAATCTAAATACCCATCTTGATGTAATTTTGTCAAACGTTTCTCATTGACATGACCTAGTCGGTGATGCCAAAGTTGGGTGAGGTATGATTCATGTGAATTTACATTTTCATAGATTTACATTACTTGGTTTGTGTATAATTACACATAAAGGCTGTTATATAAATTTTTCATACCAAATCATATGCTATCTTTGTAAAAGTAGAAACATTCATTTCAAAACATGATGATAAATCCATCAATATCTAATTCGATTACTGAAATAATGTTTCTGGTTATAGAGTGCACATAATAACATCATTTTAATACCAAGACCATCCTAGTAGGCAATGTGAGGTGGTCGTCACTGACAGCTACACCAGCGAGTCTGACTCCGTTGGCTGATCGCAAATCCACCTCACCTCTTCCAATATTTTTGAATCTACTTGGTTATTTTATTTTGAAACATATGTGAGCACCACAATTAGTATCTATTACCCAATTTGTACAAATAGATAGATTTCATTCGATAACAAATGCACCTGAAGCTTCCCCTTGCTTCCTTGGTTGGGAACAATTTTTCTTCCAGTGGCCCTTCTTGCCACATGCGAAACAAACAACCTCCTGTTCTCTTTCCCCCCTTTTGATCTTCCTTTTTCTTGGAAGGACTTGAAGAAGTTTTTGAATTAAATATCTTCACCTACCATTTCCTATTATTCACCATAAGTACAAAAGTCTTTTCACGCTTCATATCATTGTCTACTTGGTGAATGACGATAAGAAGATCAGATAGAGACTTATCAATGTTGTTCACATTGAAATTTACAACAATGCTGGAGAAGCTCTGGGGCCGTGATGCAAGAATGAGAGAGGTACCTAGTTCATTGGGAATTTTAAAACCTAGAACCTCCAAGCGCTCAATGTATCCAATGAGATTGACTACATGTGGCCCAGTTGGGGAACCCTCTCTAATATTTCTCTGAAATAGAGCCTTAAAGATCTCAAACCATTCATATCTTGCTCAATCCTGGTATAGAACACGGAGGTGATTGAGCATACTATAGGAAACCATGTCAACACATGACTTCATGAGCTCACTAGAAATTGATTATAACATAAAAAATTGAATGTCAAGTCCATCGCTCAAATGTTGATCATAGACCAGGAAATCTTCATCACTCGCCCATTGGGCAGGAAAATCGGGATGTGAGGACTCCAACACATAAAATGTTCATTCATGGCATAGGATAACCCGAAGGTGCCTAAACCATTCCTAAATGTTACTACTGGTGAGGATATTATCTTCATCCAAAATTGATCATAGATAAAATTTGGTTGACGAGTTTATCATACTTATTGTACAAATTTAAATAGTAGTTTTTTAATAATTTCATGATTATATTTTATGAGTAATAAAAAAATTTATTTATTCTCCCACTATTTTATCATGTCCCAATGCCCCTCACCATTGAACTTGGAATGTCTAGTTTCCATGACATTCTAGTGGAAAGGATCTATATTCCCCTTCACAAAACCCCAACAAGGGTTTGTCAAGCTATTTAAATGAATATAAGTAGGTAGGTGTTTTCCAAATCCGAGCTTACAGTTCCTTGATCTGTTGAGTGGACTCCCTAATCCCGAAATCCTGAATTCGATTTCCTCAACACATGCCTCTATTTTACAACAAGTCTAGGAAGGGATACGCCTCTTGTTGTAAATGTTTTAAGTCAACCCGAAACCTTAATAAGATATTTCTTTTATAAAAGTAAGTGTCCCAACAAGGGCTGGTCAAACACATAGTTTTATTGAGTCTTTCCCTTAATCATGTAACAGAAGGATTGGTCTGATATAATATGGTATTTGAGGGATTTTAATCCTCTATGCATATTTTCACATTATCACATGCTTGTTAATATTAAGTTAGGATTGCTTAAGTGATTAACAATGTTTTTATAATGTTTACTCATAGTCCATTTTTTATTTTATTCCATCATTTCATTATTTTTTATTTCATTAACTATGAGATCGCGACAACACATAAATAATAAATAAACCATGAAATCAGACAGAAATAAAATAAGATGGCATGATCATGAACTTCTATTGGTTATCATATCTAGAGGCTTTGATAAGCTAAACATGAGCTAGGGAAAAGAACCTTGAACTCGATGGTTCATGTTTTGCAGCTCCCACCTTCCCACCTTTGTATCTTCATGGGTTGGTTTCACCTCAGCTTTGGATTTTGAACTGTCTCCTCTGGCTTGGGAGATCCTCCATTACATGGGATTTACATTAAAGAAACCATGGGCATGCATTCCTTACATTTTATTAGAAAAAGTCTCACAGGCCAATATATTTAAATTAAACCATACAAACACAAAGGGTCTTTGGTCTATCTCATGATCATCCATAGCATACAATGACATTTACACATATTTAGTATTCAAATTCATTTAATCATTATTTTATTTATGATAAGTCACACATGAATTCAATTAATTATGATCTTATAATTAATAAATTATTTATCATAAATTCCTTTCTTAATTTCCTTGAGATTATTCTCATGAATATTCCTTGTACGGGCCTTTTTACTTTGGAGGAAACCTAGGGAAATTTAATTTCTGGAAAGTACATGGAATGTAGGAAGTATTACACGGTGTGTATTTGTTTTCACCCTTTTTCCAATGTACATGCTAGGGGCTTTGGAAAGTTTTCTGTACTTTGGAAATTTTGGAGTACACAATGTGTAGATTAATATAACATGGCGTGTACTTCCTTTTTATGAGGTTACTGGCCGGGAAATCCCGTGTATGCGGTACACGGCTTCTCCTTGTACACGGTTTCACCTGGGCCGGATCTAACTACATGGCGTGCAGATTCAACATACATGCCGTGTATTCTAGTTTCCAAATGCCGTTTAGTTCTAGTCAATATGGAGTAATAATAACTTAGTTAAGATCAATTCACATGGCATGGTTTGGAGGACCAGTACCGGTTCGTTGAACCTATGTACACAGCGTGTAGATTTCACTACACGCCGTGTATTCATGTGTTGTACAGATAGAATAAGCGGCTCCTCTAGATGAGTTCCTCATATGTATTTTAATCATAATTAAAATTAAAAGGACGTTTCTGTTATGTTAATCGAGAAACGAAGGAGGAAGAACATATCTAGTTCATTCAGTTTTATTGAATGATTTATCTTGAATTGAATCAAATATAAATGTGTAAATTATCAATAAAAATTAAATAACTATTATCAACTTTTTAACCTCGCTCTGATACCAATTGAAGGTCCCAGGCGCAGCGGATGCTCATGGGTGGATGTGCCCACTTGTCTTTTTGTCATTAGAAATGATTAATCTGAGATCAATACGACGATAAATGTCCGAATCCATGGATCGAATCATAGAAATAGATAAAGAATAAGAATAGTCTGGGAACCAAAAAAAGAGGATCGTCACTGGTTGATTAAAATTATTTTTATTAATTGACAAGAAGTACCTTTTATGGCGTTCTTTCTATGTTGAAATTTCTGACCATATTATGATGTTATTTGTCATTGCATCACAGAATCCAAGTGTAGACTACTTCTATCAGTGATCCTTACGTGCACCTCTTATCTCTGGACGTCGCCAAAATAATATTTGGGTGCTAGCGTGGAGAAGCCTTTGCTTGTGTTGTTCGCCTTAGATCGCCTTGATCCGATGGAGGAGGATCTCTCTCGGTCTAGAGAGCATCCTTGGAGGAAGGAGTTATTTCGTCCATGATAGAATTATCAAGATTTGTTGTGCACAATGATTAGGGAAAAGTGTTGGGGTTGTGAGGATATCTATAATCAGGTTTGTGGTTATAGAGTTATGAAAATAAATAAACGTGTTACGAATTTTATTTATTTCATTAACTGTTATTGAAAACCCCCATGTCGAATCATTAATTCCTTGACATGCATTATAGTGTTATGACAATAAATAAACGTGTTACACATTTTGTTTATTTTATTAACTATTATTGAAATCCCCATATCAAATCACTAATTCCATGACATGCACCCACGCTGATTATAATAAATATCATTTAATAAAACAATATTATTTCCTCAAAATCCCGACCGGAAAACTACACAGCATGTAATAATTAAGAGATGACGTGTACTTGTTTTTCATTTCCTTTCCAAAATGAAAACTACACAGCATGTACATTCAATGTACACGACATGTATATATTGTTTTCATTTTATTCTTCCGGAAACATTAAAACGATTTAGGCTTACTTGAATAATTATTAAACCACATATGGGAATAATCTTTATTCTACTTGAGGTACTTGGATAAACTTAGCGTGTGACCCTCTAGGCCTCCTTCTCATTGGCATTAGGCGGGCTTGCCTAATGTCCAAGATTACTATCGAGCAATGGGTCAAGTCACCCATGATAATGAAGTTGACCCCGCATTGACGCGTCACCTCATACGAACGCTTTCCATGTAATTTAATCTCTTTGTCTCAATATCTCATCAAGAAGGTTTCCTGGCAGTAGAACAAACCTATAGGCTTGATCCGTCATTCATTGTCTTCAAGAAATAAACTCTTCGTAACACCATGGCCATGGAAGTTTGGTGACAGTTCTATTTCAATCAAAGGGCCCGGGATATATACTTACATAAATATGGAAGGGAAAAATTCTTCCTCGACTTATCCAATAAAAATATGTCATTTGTGACCACCCAACATACCCTACTTTCTGCGAACTGTCTTCATGATGGTTTTCGTCAGCAAATCTAAGTGCGCGAGTCATGACTTGAGTTAATGAAAATCCTCCAGTCTAAGGACCATTACAGACACTTGTATTTTGAAATGTCTGATGACACAAAGACATGTAGAATTACTACTGGTGGGTCTGTTCTCAAAATCTCCCATCTTGGAGATTACCAAGTGCGAACTCTATGAGAGAATATCGTCTTCTTACGAGTACTCTCACATGAAGATCTGTATACTATGTGTCCTATTATAGTATGTTATATAACCATAGAACATTATTTTAGAATATTGTTATAACATTTCAAGGTTAACATCATAGTGGGGATCTTCCATGACCTTATTAATGCCACAAATATTCCAGGACATTATTATATTATATTCATGCAGAACAATGAAGAATATATAATATGTGTACCTCCATGTAATCAAAGTATAAATAGTTGGTTCTTCGAACACCAAATCTAACATATACATTTTACTATAAACCTTGGTAAAATCGAAAAACATGAACCACATCTCATATAGAACCAAAATCCTGTCAACACTCTCATAAATTTAATTCAAAGTCCCTCAAACATCAATTTGAAAAATTACAATAAAATTAATATCTTGAAATATCAATGGATGATGATATCCTTTCTTCTATAGTCTCATCCCATCATCCTCAATATAATGATGATCCAAATTCCTCCAACTGACGACCTCATACCATGATCTAAAGATTTATAAGGTGATCACATCCTGTACAATTGATGGTAACCACCATCTCTTAAGCCTCTAATACTATGGGGGAGTCCACCCAATATGAGTGTTTAACACCACTTCAGTATGTCCATATATTGTGCATACATGAAACCAATAGATCTACAATCTGATTAAGGTGCGTAGAAATTACCAACCATCATACGTCAAGAAATTTGGTGGAACAACATCACTACATGAAATACTCACCACCCAACGGTGTCGTGGTTCATCACCATCATCGCAAACTTGATGAACCTCATCATATCATTTTCAGTTATCAATATAACCCTCAAATATCATAGTTAATTCCCAAAATATTACCTGAAAAAATAATTTTTCACGTGATAATGAAATCAATTTAGTCAATTTTCAATCATTCATAGCCCATATTATAACATCATTTCACACATAGCTTTAAATTCTCAACTCAACCAAACTATAATGACCATAAGGAAACCCAACAACATATGAAAATAATAAAATAATAATTTTTTAACAAAATTTGATTACCTAGACCACCCCATTAACACATATTTATTTCATCACATAAACATGCATATAAAATTAGAGTAATTCTTAAACCACCATCCTTTGACTTGTTGGAGTTCACTTATCGAAGACGATCCTTTAAATCGAGTCATATCATAAGGAAATGATGAATTTGAAAAACACCCTAGAAATAAGGAATATGATTTATAATAGAAAGAGTTTTCCAAAATGAAATATAAAAGACTAATTGAATCAGGATTACTCATATACATTCCATTAGCTATCCTACCCAACTGACAACACTTGAATCTGATCCTGAATAGAGAAAAATCATCAAATCCTAGTTTGAGGGAAAAATGGAGGGTACCCCAATTCTATAAATGAAAATGGTTAGGAAAAAAGTATAATAATTTACCAATATTGGATGGAATGTTTCATAATTTATATCATTTTAAGGATGTACTTGGTTTGGTTGCACGGTTTGACCAAGATGTACACCAACCATGAACACCCACTGCCTAAGTGGCGCTATGTGTGTGGGATAGACCCCATGTTTGGAAAACCATGTTCCTCCCATGTGGATAAACTATTCAATTTACTATTCTTTCATTTCTTGTTCATGTATCCCCTTTCATAGTTGACTCTAACCATTCTCCATTTCAAATGTGCTTCATGGTCCAGGAAACATGGTTATCCCTTACCATATACACAGTGTCGTATCTTCTGGGTTTTGGTATTTGAAGACCATATATTCTGGAACTGAACCAGACTATTGAGAAACTTACATATAATTATCCACTATTTACAAAATAATAACTCTTTATTAATCTGAAAAATAACCTCAAAATCTCAATATTAATGTCAGACCATCCAAAAGGTAAAAAAATTTGAATTACCCTATAATTTTATTAATGATTAAAAACCAAAGATAGTACTATTCTAAAAAATATATTCATTAAAATGAATCATATAATATTTTAATGTATTATTCAAATAATTTAGTAGTCATAGTGGTATGTAATTCCATTAATTATTTTTAAAAAACATTCATTTCTCACCGTTGTAAAATGTTAAAATCACTTCATTCAGATATTGAATAGGATATTATTTCAAAAATATTTTCAAATTATATTAAAATGGGTAGAAATTCCATAAAAAATTATTTTTAATATTTTAGATACATTATAGAAAATATTTTTAAAAAACATAGATATGGTAGAAAAAATACTTTCCACTAAAGAGGAAAATAAGGTTATCTTTTCTTAAAAATATTTTTCCAATAATTTTGAGAACCAATGAGAGAAAATGGTAATATTTAATTCAATGTTCATGAATAAAAAATTTATAATAAATTTCTTCTATTTATTGAGATATGTATGAGATTATTTTTTGATTGAAAATTAAAAAAAATCCCATTAATCATTGAGACTGTAATCTTAAAAACCATACCACATTGGTAACTTTTTTAATCATATAACTCATGAATAAAATAACATAAAATTATAAATTAAATACCATGAAGATAAAAATATTCATGATAAAGAATATAAAATTTGATGTATATGCACAACACAAAAAGAATAAGTGGGGAATATAGCATAAGTCTCACATAAGTAAAAGTGAGATGATAAATTCATACCTCATAAATCATTTCACTTGTACATGTTAGAAAAACCAATATAATAAATATATATTTATTATACATATAATAAATATCCATAATAATTTATATTATACCATATATTATTTTTATATAACATTTCATCATTCATTTATTAATAATTCTATTTGAAAAATACAATTCCAGATGATAAGTATGTTTTTTATGTATGCTTTGGGTTTGTAGTTTCATTCATTGTTCTATGATAATGAATCTATCATTAAATATAATTTTAATGATTTTATTAATATAATATATATTATTTTTATATGTATTTATATTAATTTATGATTGTTATATAGAAAAATTAATTACACCACTCATGGAGACCGTAAAATATATGTATGCATGAACCCTACTTTCAATTTTTTAACATATGAAATGAAATTCCTGTAAAACTTATTTGACATTTAAAAATATAATTATATTATATATATTTTATATATTAATTAAATCAATACTTACAACCCACCATTTCATTGTAATATGGACAATTTATCACATCACTATGTGGAGTTGGTAGTCCACATGTACGGACAAGTGATATTATCTTTCTCCAACAGATTAGAATGTAAGAAGGTAGATGTTACATTATTATATTATTATTATAAATAATATATATATATATATATATATATATATTAAATCCATAATTATATCCACTCATTAGAGGTTGTGATAGAAAATTAATTACATCGGCTCACGAGGTGATAGTCCTCCGTAATGACAATCGGTGATTTTATTCCAAGTTTGATGGAATAATGGATGCATATAAGTTATTAAACTAATATAATAACATATAAAAATATAAAATATACTATTAATTTTATTATATACGTGTTTTAGAATATTTAATGGAGTTTGAGGAATAAATAAGATGTATATGTAGTGTTAAAAACTATATAGCTTCTTTAGAGATGCTCTATAGGTTTATACCTAAAGGCTTCCTATAATTGTTTTATGATAAAAATAGAGAATCTAGTCAATGTGAATATATTTAATAAAGTTAATTGGGTAGGTATTGAATAATACTAAGGGATTTCGATGTCTACGATGGAGAAAAGGGGGTTCCATTTATTTAGTGGGGGGAACGACCAAATTGGAATTTATAAAAAGTATAAATTATACACAAAATTATCACACCCCAAATAGAACAAAAATGTATGATTCCTAAATAATAAAGGATATAAGGTAAAAATATGTCTATACAACATTAATTAGATAAGTTTGTTGGTCATTTTAACACTTACATTTTTATTTTAACCACTAATAAACCTGTTTTAACCTTAACATCAGATATTATTTTTACACTTTTTATCGTTAATTAAGAAAATGAACTTAGTTGACCATATTATATAATATTAATTATTATATTTTAAAATAGTCAATACATTTTTTTCAAATTCATACTATCATAATTGAATAATTTAATTTATTATTAAACCCCCAGACATGAAGAAAACACATTTTCCCAAAGAAATACTTTTACAATTTTAAAAACATTGATATCAAAATTAAAATTATAACATATCACAATAAACTAAATTATATTAATTAAAATATAAATTTATTAATTTTAATTTTAAAATGATTTTAAAATATGTTACTTGTAAATTCATTAAATGAAATGACGGTCTTCAATAACTATCTTCATTTTTGACAATACGTCATAAAAGTAATAAATTTATAAAATTACTAAAATTATATTCAATTTTAATTTCAACAGGATTATTTGAAAAATTTATTTTATTTTTTCCAATATATTTTTTGAAATTGATAAAAATTATTTTTTACAGTAGTTTGAAAATGTGAGTTAACCTCTTTTTAAAAAATTCATTTTCTTTAAAAAAATTATTTTATTTTTTTTCTTCCAATTGATTCTTAATTTTACATCCAATAAATGGATTACCAATGAATTAATATTATAAATTTCTATATTAGATAATTTTCATAATTTATTCATCAATACTCATATACTCCAATTTAATATCTAGGTTAAAATGGTATTCCATATTCGAGTACATTTAGATTCAGTGTGGCATGTACCATAAGCAATCAAAGTGACTATTTTTTTTCAAAAACAGTTATATCATAAATTTATAGCATGTTATAATTATGTTACTATAATTATATAAAAAATAATAACAAATTTCTTTCAAGAAAATATTTATTTAGCGAGTATGAAAAATAATTCAAAAAATGATTTTGATGATCTTTATTCAAACATAAGAGATATTTTATTATTCAAAAAAATTATATTAATTTCATTCAATTAATTATTCAAAAATATCCATAATATAATTTATATATTCTATTGATAATTTTTTTTAAAATTTTTAATAATTAAAAAATAACAATTATGGTAATTATCACTATACATGATTTTCATGTTGATTCATTTTTAAGTTTAAAAGATATTTCTTTAATTTGTTTAGTTTAACATACATTTATGAAAATTAAATTTTACAAAATATAGTAACTAAATAATGTAAAATTATTTTAACATTATTAAATAAAAATTTAAAATAACTTAATATGTTCCATTTATTTTTTTTTCAAAAAAAAGTTACTATAGTAAAATTTTGTTTATAAGTTAATGGTTTAAATAGCTAAATGGGAGTTAAATAAAGCGACTAAATGAAAAATATCTATAAATATTCAATAAAATTTATTTTATAATTTTATATTAGATATTACCAATTTAATCATTTAAATTTTTATAATTTAGTTTAACTTTTCAAAATTATGAATTCCCTTTATTTGTTAAAAAATTAATAATATAAAAATGAAAATCCTATGACATATAAAATGGTCTGTATATAAATTATTAAAATACAAATCACAAATTATAAAAAAGCACTATAATATTCCAAAGATAATTTTAAAAAATTCATATTCCAGGTTCTTGAGCTTCTGGTCCTAGGAGGATGTCTAAAACCACTCATTTCCAACAACTCTTTATAGAGGATATTAATACACTCAACATAAGTAATATCCCATTCTTCATTAATATTCTACATGTTCCATATCCACCTCATAAATAATTTGATTTGTAATTATAAAAAAATTTGATTGAAAGAATCATATTTTTATAATTATATATTATCACTATAATAATGTATGTTCATACTCATTCAATGTCTATATTTTTTCTTATTTTGATAGGATTTACTACATACAAAAAATTATTTAAAATTTTTATCTAAAAAATGAATAATAAAACATAAATACTAGTCATAATATATAATATTAATTAATTTAATTTCTTTTAAAAATTATATAGTTTTAATATTAAAAATTATAGTTACAAATAAATTCAATTGTTTTATTAATTTGATATTCACCAAAAAATATATTTTTAGTAATCCCTTTAAAATTACCTACAAAATCACTATAAAATAGATTTTAGACTATAAAGATATAATTTAAACAATTATTACCTTATAATGATCCTTTTGAATTTCATTAACATAAGAAAAATTATAAAGGATTGGAACTTTGAAATTGGAGCGTGCAAGAGGAACATAACGTTATACACCAGGATATTAATTTTAATATTAAAAAAGTAATATATCAATAAATAGGAATTAATAAATGAGGGAATAAAGTAAGTCTATTACTAAAAATATTGTTATTCATTTTTTAATATACCTAAATTCATTATACAATGATGTTTGAGTGCATCAGACATGAAGGAACTCTCTTGTAAGGGTTTATCAGTCGCAATATTAATTGTCTATAGAATGTTTTATATGTTTCACCTTGTTCAATTTTATATGGTAACATATAAATTTACAATCCCATTAAGAAATAATTTAATATTTTCATCTAATAAATTATATTTACAAAACCATATCATGTTCTATATTTCAAGGGATTATATTCATGTTTTACAAATGCTACAATGTATTTTCACATCAATTTCATTACATTGAGATATTCTTGATATTAGATGATTATTTTCATTTATATAATTTATATAATAACTATTTTACATATTATATCATTACCTACTTATAACTAGGGTATTTTATGTTTCTTATAATGTTCTCTCTATTAAGGGGGTTTTCAATATAAAATCCATATGGGGTTTTTTAATTTAATTACATTAAATTTTTTGATGACTTTTTCCAACATTATTTTCCTCTCTTTACATATTATTTATAAAATTTAATTATTGTTTTAACTTTTATTTAAAGTATTATTATGGATTTTAACTACCTTTTACATTTTATAATGGTTTATAATAGAATCGTTTTTTCATTTTTTGTAGATGATATCTTTTACTTCCTTTGTAGATGAGTTAAATGAATGTTTAATTTCATTTTTACATCTTAATAATATTTTCTTTCATTTATGTATGTTCTTAATTAAAAATCACTTCTTTATGGACCCTAAATTTTATATAATAAATTAATTTTCATTTTTCAATGATTTATTTTATGTTAACAAAATAAAATAAGAATTCATTTTATTTCTCAAAATGAATTTCTAATTATTTTATAATAAAATTGTAAAAATATTTCAAAATCATTAAAAAATGATATTATTCTCTTTGTATATACTCAAATTATAACATTGACCTTCCCTCCAACAATAGTTTATGAATTTGTTTTGATGAAATTTCCTTAAAACCTGTATATTTTTCATGGAATAATTCTTGATATATTATAATCACCACTCTTATGTTCTTATAGAAAACATTATTATGGTATATAATTATATGTTTATTTTGGTATTATATAACCCTTATATGAATAATATAATTTTATATATCTCAGTAGGTAATTATAATTAATTGAAGTGATTATAGTTACTCATAATGATATGATTACTTATGTTTTTGTTCATTCTACATTTCTATATTATACAACTTGACTATGTTATATTCCATGGAGCATGATCTTTTTTATATATTATAACAAATCATAATTACATGTATTTTGATTTTTGAAATAATTTTATTGGGTAAGATTCTTTTACATCAGTTCACCTCACTTTGACTTGACTCTCATACCCATATGTTTCTCTTAGGTAAACTTATGATCAATAATTTTTATCCCTGATATTTAACCTTCTTAATATTTTGATATCAAAATTCACATTTTTTTTATTATTCCAATTTAAGGAAAATATTATTGTATAATATTTACTATTATGTGTACCATCGGTGGAAATATTTTTGGGAAATTATGAATAATACTATTAATATAATCAGTCATTTTTTAGTTGTAAAATTAGCTATTTTATAACAGTTATATTTGTTTTGTTATGTAATTATTTTCCATATTTCTCAATAACACTATACCTAAAATTACTATGGTATTTATGCGAGTTAGTATTTTTATTCACATTGTAATTATGGATGTTTATGTACGGGTCACTTCAATTGGTATCTAATATGGTATAAAAATGAATTTTGGTTTTTATTTGATTCAGTTGTACAGGTTTGGGGCCATCTTAGGTATCACCTAAATGATGATGATTATTGGGGAACTGATCTTATATTTAGAAGAGATAATTTTAGATTTTATTTAAAACATATGAAATCAGTACTATATAAATAATTTTTTTGAAACATAGTAAGGATAATGCAGATAATGATATTTTAAATTACTCAATTTTTATCTTAATGTTTTTATAAGTTTTGGGATTTTTGTTAAAGGTTTCTATTTATTTATGAAGAAATCCGTATAATTTGTTTTGTTTTTAGATGAATTTAGGTGAATGAATATGTTTTTCGATTCTTTGAGATGGAAAAAGAAAATTTTCAACTACTACTTATTAGTAGATCTAATAAATTGTGTCTTTGTAAAAATAAATTCAATATTATAAATCATGTCTATGATTAATCTTGAATACATACATGCATTAATTAGAGATAAAAATCATTGTATAAATTTTTTACATTTGATATTAAAATTTAAAAGTGGTTGTGTATGTATAAAATGATGAATATTAATGTCATGTTCTTGTAAATATGAAATTTATAAGGATATGTAAGATTCATTTGGATATCACATATGGATAAACATGTGTTTCTTTCTGAATAAAATTAAGGTTTTAATTCTTATAAAATGAATTTTTTTTGTGGAATAAGAATATAATACTTCCTTGAATATCCAATGTTATTAAATTTAATCGTATATATGATTGATTATATGACTCCAAATGAGGTTTAAGAATATATTTATATAATTTATTTTTTTCAATGACTATATGAAATTGATAAAATTTTATTTAAATATTTTTTAATTAATATTATTTTTATTTTTAATTAAATTCAAAGGCGATACTCTGGTTAAATAAAATAAAGAATATCATTATAGTTTTACATAAAATACTTTGATGATCATCACAAAAATTAAAACGATATTATTATATATTAGTATTATTATGATTGATACTATAGTATTTCCTAGAATATATATTATAATAATTTCAAATAAAAAAGATCACATGTTTATTTTCAAGGGATATTTAGATTTCAAATTTATCAAAAAAATGTAATGCTATTGAGTTTATAAAAGAAGGAAGGAGTCAAATTTTATGATAAGAAAAAGGAAAATATTGAGTGATATTAATTAAAATCTACTACCAAATATTATTAATAATGATAATTTTCTATTCATAATTATTAAAATACTAACAATTTAGGAGGGAGAAGTCAATGTGGGATCATATAGTGGAATAGGTGTATAGTTCATTTTAAAGGTTAGACATATTGATATAATGATATAGTAATTGAATATATTTTTTATCAGCAATGATTTTTATAAAATTAGGTGCATGCACTAATGTAAATTTTTACCCATCTCTGAGCTAACAACACATTTATTGATTATACATCATAATGTGTAGTGATGATCATTCCATTCATATTTAGAATACCACTTATAAATATATCTAATCATGTATAAATAACCTTTCATGAGAAAAAATGTTATTGGGAAATAGTTTTTTGGTTAGGGATGATACCTTCACACTATATAATCACTATAAGAATTTAGTATATATCATGTGTATCGTATATCATATAACATTAAAAGGCTGTATCCACCGACATTATAGTAGAAAATTTAAAAAAATTAATATAATTTTATACATTCCAATTTTTCATTTCATAAAGTATGATAATAATATGATTTCAAAATTTTGGTACATTTAAAATGATATATTCAATATATTAAAATGAATATAAAAATTATTTTGGTAAAAATCATTCCATTTTGATTCACTCCCTCTAGGATGTTATTTCATGGTTTGATAGGATTTTCACCGATGAAAATAATTTACCATAGGCCCATTATCTGATAAATGTCGGTACCCCATTGGATTATCACAAAACTATGAATTTGGTTGATATTCTATTACGATAATGATGGTTATTTACTAATCCAATCTATCTATGTTATTTTATTAAAAATATAAAATATTCCATATCAATAAAAACATTCAAAAATTCTATAAATAATTTTCACTTTATTGGTTCACTTCCCTCATAATCCCTCATTTAATAAATCCAATAGGAGATAAAATAATATATGATAATATTTTAGAAACACTAATTTACTGAATTTTTCAATTAATTATAATTATAAATTTTACATTATTATATCCTGGAGGGAATATGTCACCATGCCATCATTATATTAGTGTTCTCTAGGAAGATTGATCATCCTAATAATTATGACCTATATAATTATATTCATTATTTTTATATTGATCGTACCACTTTTTTTAGTCACCCATAGTGGCTTTTTGATTCCCATTATTGGTAAACACATGTATTACACAATACATGGAAAATATAAAATAGGTCAGAAAACATTATACAATGAGATGTTTTTACCTCCAATACATAGGTTATTTCCACCATAATAAGGAAAATACAATAAACCCTATATATATTAAGAATTATCTAAATTATTCCCTTCTAAAAACAGGAAATGAAACCAATATTTCATAGGTACAATGCCAAAAAATAATCACATGAGACTCATTGGAACAAAAATAATTGTGATTCAACAATTATGTGTGTCCTAAAAAATATAAATATTGATGGGTAACAGAGACATATGAGAAAGTATAAAAAGGGTAAAACACATCCATGGTATAGAAAAAATTAAATATATAAGATAATGGATATACATTTAAATAAAATTATTTAAAATGACGACCTTTTAACACTATAGGGACATCAGTGGCCCAAAACATGGTTATATTGAGTTATTAAATCCTTAATTCCCACCATCTACATCAGGTAATTTTATGTTGTACCCAATAACTAGCCACATAAACTCTAGTGTATTTTTATTAAATATATAAAACATTACAATATGGTTCTAGTTTGACTCGTGAATGTTGCCAAAATATTTATTTTCTTCTAATTTATCCAATTGTGATACTTTAAATAATTTTATTTGTAATAATAAACAGAATTAAACGTTAAATGGATGAAAAAAACAATATCCCTTTCATGTAGTTAATTAGACATTGAAAATACCCAATATTGGGAAATATGTTCTAGTGTAACATCACACCTCATTTACCAGGAACAACTATGTCACTCCTCTTGAATGGTGTCATCTATATCCAAAATCCCCTATCGAATATGGTCTTATTTCATTAAGACCCACAATATACATATCAAATTTTCATACAGTGTCTTCACACTATAGTCCAAAATACACACAATATTCATGTCAAATTATATTGTTAATAAAAACTCTAATAAGATATCCCTTATAACATGTTAAATTTATAAAATATACATTATCATGTGAAATATGAGAAATACTTATTTTATACTATTTCATAAATCTAGATAATCCACCTAATATTAATTTATATTTATCCTGTCATGAATATTGAAATGAACTATTAATTGAGGAACCTACTGACATTTTATCCAACCATCCAATGACCTATTTAAAATTAAACTAATATGAATTCCTCATCATCTATGATAAAATTATTTATTTACATATATTATATTTATATGATCTATTCCCACAATTGGAAACTTTCAACCACCAAATGATTATCTATACCTAATTAGTTGTATCATATATTTAGCTCAACCAATATAAATAATACTCCCCACCCATTATATTTTGTGGAGGAAACCTATAGATTATATTATGTAGATAAAAAAATGTATCATAAAAAATTGATATTTCATAAAAAAATGCTATATAATTTTTTATAGCCTGATAGTCATCCCAAATGCTATTAAAATAATGGATTAATTCATGTAATATATTATCTAAAACCAAGAAAATACTCTTACACATCCTTTGATTTTGTATGTTGTAAGTTGTACTAATCATTACCTAGGAAAACAATTACCCCCAATATTTCTATCAAAAATCAGATATCAATCCATATGTCACTCAAATATTATTCCACTCGTAATCCCATATTTATTTATTATTTATTCAAATTATTATTTATGGTATCTCATTGACTATAGTTTTCTAAAAAACTGATAAAAAATTAAATTGATCAAAATTTCAAAGATACCATTTAATAATTCATTTCTCCACGAAAAAATGTAAAATCCATCAAGAATTAAATCATAAAAAATATATTTTTCTTTATTAAAATGTGGAATTAGTACAACATTACAATATTTTACTCATACTATACATTTACAATAATACACGTGATGCACCATGATACAAATCCGAATATGTTATGATTCATACCATACCACATGTACTCTCTTATAATATCAAGGTACTTTTTGAATAATATTAATTTCCTACCATAAGGTCTGAAACACTTTTATCAATTTTTTTTGTAATGATCATAGATACATGATTTATTCCTTATAAATATATATTTTAATTTTCATCCTATGTATAATTAATCCAATCACCATTAATGTGATCACATGTCATAATTTATTCAATTTCATCCATATTCTCATCTTTCTTATACTATTAGAGACCTAATATTAGTTATTAATATAAACCAAAATGATCCAGAATCCTAAAAAAATGTCTCTATGAAAAAATAATTAAAATCATGTGAAACTAGAAATGAATAAATACAATAATAGTGTACCATACATTTATACACCCACTACATAATTATAAATATTATTAAAATATATTTTATGATTATCACATAATTGGTAGTAAAATGACATCAATCCTTGGTTGGTATCCATCAGTTGTGCATGAATCCCCATTACATGATTCAAATGCTCCATCCTCTTGTAAATTAAGGAACCTCAACATGAAATAGAGTTATACTAGTAAATACTCTAGTTAAATGGTATTATTAGAATGAAATTACATAACAATTGAATATTCTTTTCCAAATTATATGAAGCCTACATGATGTTTCCCATGAACTATCATATTTACCCATGTGCTACAACACATGAAAAAAATTCAATTTCTAGCCCACGAAACACATGTATTAATGATAAAATCCATTATGTCACATCACATGATATAAATCTTAAAAGATACCCATCAATGATGATTTTATCCACACAAGAAATAGATGCACGTTATATTAAAATTATTGAATTACTTATGATATAGTAAGAGATATCCTATGATGATATGGACATAACTATATATTTCTATACTATAAACATCAATTGTTACCTATTATTTATGTGGGTAAAGGTGTGAAATCAAATATTAATAATTTATGATTACCCCTAATAAAATAATGTTACATCATAGGTAGGTTAAACAGATATGGATATATATTAAAACATCAAATGAGTAAACCAAGGGATATCAAAGTCAATTTTTTTAATATAATTCCATATAACACTTTTATATAATAATATATCAAATATACCACAACACATAAAAAATGTAAATTATTTTTTTAAAATATCCTTCAAACCAACACTTTAACAAAATATTAAAAGGTAATGTTATATTTCACCTTATATCATAAAATATATTATGAATTTTGAAATCATATAAATGAATATTTCAAATATATTACAAAAACCTTTTTCAATGTTATAATTAACATCACTACATAGCACAACATTTATAATACATTAAGAATACACAATCAAATCTTTTTTGTATTACATAAAAAACAAATTTATAGAATCTATCTAAGTAAAACATTTTTTCTCATTTATTTAACCAAAATGTGTGATCCTAAAGGAAATTATTTAATTGAAAAAATGTTTGAATTTCAAGAACCATAAAAGTAATAAATGGACAACCCCATACCTATAATTAATGTCACTCACGTTATAAATGGATATGGTGTGATATCTTAAAGAAACATGTTTCTTTATAACTATTATACTAGCCAAATCACATGAAATCATGTAATATTATACATTCCATATACCCAAGTCATTGAGTAACCATGGTACATGTAAAACATCAATCCCAAGGGTAAAATTTATACATTATAAACTCTTTGAATATAGAATAACATGGTTAATTTACACATTGGATGTCGTTAAACATCATAGATAAAAAAATAACATATATATTATCTATATAGATAAAAATATCATATATACTGCCTATATTAATTTTCACACTCCTATGTACTACTCTATTGACCACTAATATGTATTAATATTCATATGAGAGAATAAAATTCATTTCGATTATTTCATATTGTTTTTTTGATCAGGAACATTCCTAACCACCCAAAAATTAGATAAAACTAAAGGCATGTTTATGAGTTTTATCAAATTATATAGGTTCCCATATTATTTATCTCAAAAAAATATATAATTACGACACATGTTATATTTATATACCTCTTTTTTATAATAGATTTAGTGTATAAAATTATATAATTTATACTTAGTGGGTCATCCAGTATATGAAAATATTTTTTTATTCACCACGATAATATATCAAATATCATACAATAAAACAACTCATATTATGATTAATGTTTTATCATAATATATAATACCATGTGAAATTCATCTGTTAAGGAATATTTAATGTCATACATCAAGAGGTTACAAATCATTACATTTCGCAAAATGTATATCAAAATATACATTTAGGTATCAATTGTAATGGAATGATTAAGAATATATTTCCTTTTATATAAAAAAATATATATTACTAACATTAATTAATGAATTCATCCAAAAACAAAACATAATAAACCATCACTTGTATCATATAAGATGGACTACCAAGGTTTCTATATTTTTTATGAAAAATATAAGTTTTTTACTCATTGAATTTATATGTAATTCTCATCCCATATCTATGTGTCCATATGATAAAACCTTCTCACTAATATCTTTAGTGAGTAAAATATAAAATTTTAGAAAATTATAATAATGAAGAGATATTTCAATAATATTCTTAATGTGAAACTCCTTGAAAAAATTCATACAATGCAACTATACAACAAAAAAATTAATTAATTTTTGTTTTTTTGATTATTTTATACAATTTATTGGTTTATCATCATCATTATTAGAACAACATCCATATATAATTTCCTTGAAATTATTTAATAAAAAAACTAACTGGTTAAATTATTAAAAATCAATATATTCAAAAAATCTTAGGTTAAAGTGAAAATATGTTTTTTACTGTACATAAATGTAACAAAATAAATTTATATTTAAAACAATATGCCCTTTTAGGATTATATATAAAATTTTAATTATATATTTAATGGATATTTCTCTTCAAAATAATGACATTTACATTCTCATAGAAATTGGGCCTAACACATTACATTTACCTTTAACTTTATTTGTCCATAACTCTATTAGACATTAAATTATAATCACTATAAATCTCTTAAATTATACTCCCACTATACTCCTAGATGCATTAATCTCTTCAAAATATGTAGCTAAGACTTAAAAACTAAAATTTTAGTAAAATAATTTTCAACAAATAATCCATTGTTTCCATATCATATATGAAATTATATGTGTTTGGAGTGTTTTCCTTAGAAAATAATGGTTTTTAAATATAAAAAATTGATGAGTAGAGGAAAAAACATCTATAATATTTTAAAATATATTTGGATATCAATTTACCCTTGATAAAATGTTTTTCTCACTATCTATTTTTCAACATGTTATAAAATCAAATATATCAAAAAATTCTTTTATCTTACAATTTTGTTTTGTAATAACTATTTTCAAATAAAAACCATATCTTATTTTATATGATAAATGGGTTAATAATATATATACATTATAGAGATCTATCTGATCTTAATAAAGTCCACTACATTCAATCCATTTATGTAGCAAAACATTTCATATTTAATTATATACAAAAAACTATCATTTTGAACTAATCCATTGATTATGCACAACTATATATTTAATACACCTGTAAATTATATATTTTGTGTAACAAAAACATCACAATTGAATATTAAATTTCTTTATCACTGATGACTAAAATATAAATTCTATAGAACATCAAAATCTATTTTTGTGTCCAGAACAATTTCATTAGTTGAAATTGTTAATCCTATAATCATGATTTACCCTTTAGAATTCAATGACCTTGACTTGTTAAATGAATAAACATTAATGGATGATCTAACTAATCATTATTAAACCATTTTGAAATTTTACACCATTTTTCTGTAAATATATTAAAAAATATACTCATCAAATTCTTTTTTAATCTGTTCCCAAAACATAAAAATATCAGTTATACCATTCTTGCACCATTCCCATTGTTGAAACATTTCCATAAGTGTGAAAAAATGAATTCCGTCGCTCCAAAACCTATTAAAGAAACATTTAGTGTCACCTATCATTAGAATATAATACCATATTGACTTTCATTTAAAATCCATATCAAATTGATTAAATTATAATAAATTCCATAGGTTAATTTTCATATAATATCTATTAATCTATATATGAATCATATAATAAATGAGATTCACCTCTTGAAAAAATTTAAACACATGCTTACTCAATTTGTTTTCTCACACATAGATATTTTTTCATTATATAAGTTGTCTTATAAAGTTACCAGTCATTTTATTTGATTATATTTTTATTCTTCTTCACATAGTATTGAATTAATTATGGATATATTTTAGTATAATGGTATTATCTATACATTTACCATTCATCATACGAGTATATGATTTTACAAAAACATGATAAGAATATTTATTAAATGTTCTCCCATAAAAATTATACACCTATTATAATTAATCATTTACATTAGGGATCATGATTCATATTTCACTGGGATTTACTTTTTATTAATATTTCTCTAATATTTTAATTAATTAGGTAGGGAGTCATCCATATCATATAATATATAAAGCATTTATAGTTTAATGGAAAAATCATTTTCTAACATATCATGTTAAGAAATTAAAATATATTCTTCTAGTAACCTAATCCTAGTGAGGTATAAATTATAGGTATAATGAAAATAATATTCTTGTAATAATAACATAATATGTGTAGGGTCACCCTTAAATTACCTTACCAAAAATATAATCTTGTGGAACTGAGATTTTTTATGATCAAACTCATTAGATTAATTAGGTCTAGAACTGTTCAAATATGGATAGAATCTAATAGATAATGTTTTTGAATAGGATTTAATATCACTATTCAAATGACGTTGAAGTGTAACACATTACACTACTCAATGTTTTTATTAGTCATGGAAAAAATAGGAAACCAATATATTTACACACATCACATTGCATATTTTAAATATTTTATATGATGTGTTTAAATAAATGATTATAATTGAATCAGATTGGTAATATCTACCTGAATAATCTTGAAGCCACGGATTGCCAACCCCAACCATTATTGAATAGTGATCACGCCTTATGGTATGTGGGATGTTTGAACCAATGTTCCTCTTCTTTAGTATACTATACTCAATAAAGAATCCAGTCCCTCATAAATATAACATTTATTCGGTATTAATTATATTCAATGACATAATTCAATATGATAACTATAGTTTGAAACTAAATTCATGGTACATGTAATATAAATTCATTATCTTACATACCATGTGAATCATTATATGAATGTATGATAATCACTATAAAAATACTGAAAATGAAAAAAAAGATTCTCATATTCACCATATAAATAATTCATATCAATACCAAATGTTGGAATATCCTTATAACTAAAAATGTATTCATAAATTTGAAGATGATATAATTTTATAAAAAATATAAAATAATAATATATAATAATAAAAAATTATAAATTTATTAATATGTTATGAACACTCCATATCCCGTAATATAAAAATTTTATATTCAATTAATTATATGAAATACTTTCTATTATTCATTATATGGAATATCCTATAAGTTTATGATATTTTAATAGATATAAATATTCCACAATAAAATTTATATTATACAAATATTTTACATAATAAAAACATAAGATAACTAACCATCACTTTACATTTTTCAACTATATCATCAAAACACTTTTTAAGAAGATTAAATAATTCCACAAATATGGCCTTATTTTGAACAATAATAGTTGGATAATTATTAATCATTATTAATATATATATTAATGATTATATTTTTGAATATTCGTTATCTTATAAACAAATTAGAAATTTTGATTTTGATTTCTAAGTAGATATTATATGTTTAATAGATATATCAATCCAAAAAATATTAAAAATAATTTTTTTCAATATTAACATTCAATATTATGTAATATTTAATAATAAATGTTTTATAAGAATTTCTTATTAATCATTAAATATTTATAATTATTTAATTTATAAATAGTTTATAAATAAATAGATATCCCCAAAATTTCTTTTATCATTAATTATGAACAATTTCAAAATAAGTAAATTCAATTAAAAAATTATTTGTAAGAAAAAAAATCTACTTTGTAACAATCTTTTCTAACTATCAACACAGAGTCATTATATGAAAATCCCATGACCTTTTTATCTAAAAATTATTTATTTGTGTGATATTTTAAATTTTTTGGAGTGTTGGAATTGAAATATCTATTTTTTGAAGTTTCCTTCCACTTCATAGTTATAGCATGGTTAGAGAAACCTATTCATGTTCTAGTGGAACCATATGAGATGATACATCTTTTTACATTGTTTTCACATTATTATCACATGAATTTTCAAAACATGCTACCAAAATATGTGAGATATAGAGATTAATTCAAATTATTCATGCACAGTTGGTCCAATATTTACACAAAATTTTGTCCTAACCATGGGTATGATCCAGTTTCCCATAAAATGTGTATGGATACTTTTTATAATTTTTATTTTTAATGTTAGAGCCCCTATATTCCATTGTCATTCAAAAATAAAATATCTAGGGAGACCAAGGGAGATTTCATCCTTAATTTATTAATTTTTTTCTTCCTTGAAACATATTTCAAGTGGATTTTAAAGGAAATATATCTATTATTCTACCTTCCACTCATTTCCTATTCACTTCATCAATTTTCCTTGGTTTTTCTTTTTCTCCATTAATTTAATCATTTTTAGTCAGATTTATCAATTTAGATGAATAAATAATAGTATTTTATCATTTAGTAATATTGGAGTGTGATTATTTATCTCATTACCTGACCTACTTGGGCTGGCCTAGCCAAAGGTAAACTGAGAGTGACACCCTGATCCCTCCTACAAGTGGCCAGGGGTTAGGGACCATAGATAATTTTTCAAATCACACACATATGAGGACATAGACAATGTTACTTTTATATAAAAGCATGTCTTTATATCCAAATATGGTGTGAAACTCTTATCTGACACTATAAATGTATACATAAAATATTATAGCACATCATATTTTATAAAAATAAAATAAGAATTTATAAGGACCAAATAAAATCTGAATAATATTATAAGAGAGTTTGACTTGATAACAGAAGGGAATTACTACCAGAATGAATCTTAATGGTCTACCAATAGTCTGTTTTGAAAAATTAAGCTCAACCTACCCATTTTTGACATAGAATTAAATATAATAGAATATCAAATACATAATACATAAAATATTTTGGTAGAGCGTAGAAATGGGTGAGTAAAAAAAACTCAGTAGGACAGCCTTAAATATCTGAACATATCTACAAAGAGATTCAGGTCGATATTATAGTTAAGTAAGTCAACAAGAAGAAATAGAAAACCCATATTTTCTTCTAAATAGACTCCATGGATTATAGACTTTTCATAACAACGCTTCTATTATAGGGGTTCCACTCAAGGATCCAAAGAAATAGTTTTTAATGGGAACTCAATCATTGATTCATGGAAACACTATAGGAATTCATTTAAGGAGAAACAATCATCCAGAAATTCCATTTTAAGTAAGGAGAAAATTTGTAGTGTTATCCATGATATAAAATTGATCTGACTAGATCTATTTGAGAGTAAATAGTTGTTAATACAAATATATAGGATCAAACCTATGGATAATGGGGGACACTTAACCCTTATTAGATTTAACCAATAGGTATGGGGTTAAACACCTGACACATGATACCTGATCCTACATAGAGTGAAAAATGGTAATGAGGATTTAACACCATACCTCATAGAGGGACACATACTATAATACTGTGAAGGGTTATTATGACCAAACACTAATTAATAGATGTTGTATAGAACCCTCAGGAGATTATGATGATCAGAAATAACTTTACTAGATCTAAAGAAGGGAATAGACCCATATTGAATTAGTAAAATAGAGCACACCCATACTAACACAAAAATAGATATATTAAAAAAATCTCTAATCATCCCTATAAGTAATTCATGAAATGTATAAGGGTCACATGGCATGTACCTGTATATCTATGACTTTATCTATCTATGTCTATCTATGTGTACACCTACCATGTCTTTATATTATGACCATTCCCTTTTTCATGTACCCTGAATGATTCAAATCAAGAAGTTAGTCTAGATGTAAAAATGCTTGTTGATTAGTATTAGAACTATTTTATATTAAATTCCCATGTAAACCATATCCAAAACATAAAGGGGAACACATTATGTGCGTTATTATGGTCTATATACAGTGTAGACAAGAATTTCCCAATAATTCTAGATATACACGCATCGTCACCAATGCCACCATCACATTTGATTCAGCCACTAATATAAACTATAACACTTGGATCCATGTTGAAACCTCTATTATAGTCACTAGTTTCTAGATTCAAGTAACTATATCGTCATAAATCTTCATTCATCACAATTACAATGTAACTGAGTGATTTGTCTCTTGAAACCACCAATACTGCACAAGCTTAGGGTAATTTTCATCCCCTCCTTGCATTTGAAATTTCTCTGGTCCGAAAAATGAACACACTACAATGATCCATAGTGGGAATGAATGATTTTACAATGATATTATTCCCAATTATAGATTAGTTATTGGTTAAATGAACAACAATGATGAACATGTGTATAATAAAGGAAGAAAGGCATGAAACACAAAAGTGAGAATCTAAAATGGTTATGTTATGTTGTCCCTTGATTATGGATTCTAAGAACAGTGATCCATTTTGGTTTCAATAGACATACTAGTTCAAAAACAATGGTTGAAAAAATAATTTATGGTTCAACAAAAATAATCTATGAATTAGTTTCAAAAATATTATATTCATGTTCCACAATGAATAAAATAATTTGGAATTAGAATAAAAAATTAAATTACTTCATTGAATTTGATCAGTAATTGGAAAAGAATTATTCTATTATCATTGAAATTGAAGGATTTTTACATTTATTATACGCTCAATTAATTACCATATCCATCCATCATGATTATGTAATACCATATTCTCCTGCATAATGTTTCCTCTATGACCCTAAAATCAAATATCTTGGGTTATTAAATATACAATTAAGAAGAACTACAATATTTTTTTTATATTTTACATTTCAAGGTATATGTTATTATTTAACCAATTAATTAAATAATGTTATTTAATCAATTTATTTGAATCTAACATCCACCTAAGACCTTTCCAACTATAACAGTTGATACTGAAAAAAAATATGATTCCCCTTGGAAAATACCCATATTCTAGATTTCATAAGAGCCTCAGTATTTCCACATGAATGATAGTTTTCGTGATATTACATATTTTTCAGAAATTTGAACGTGCAAGGTATATTTTATGTATCTCTTTTAATATATCAAAATTGACGTTTGATAGGGCTAGGAATATAGAACCAACTCTACAACATTGTCAAAAATTATTAATTAAAATATTCCAAAGTGTCATATAGTAGAAATAATGTCATTATTTTCAATTAACATTATAGGATATTTATATAGGAAAAAATTGTACTCATATAGTTGATGGTATTAATCATAAATATAGTAATCCTACTCCCATGTTTTCTCCTTAATATTATCATACTACCTACAGAAACAAAATAAGGGAATCAATTTCCCATAATTAATATTATCATACAAGTTTTCAAAAAAAATCTAGTACTCTTGAAAATTAACCCCATCATCAATATATGTCTCACCCCAATCGGTAATTTGAGATGAATTATGTACATATTTCCTCATCTATATTAGATGTGTAGAATTATACACTCAGTATGACTATGGTGGTATTTCTATGTGGTATTCCACATCTCCACCCCTATATTGGATCAAATAAGGGACCTATAATCTTAGAGATAACATTTCACCAAAGAAAAATTATTGTACTCCCCAGTTTGGGGAGAACATTAGGAACTCATGTTCTCCCATTTCAAAATCCAAAAGGCCTCCATCATCAGTGTTTATTACTCATTTGATGGATATGGGTAGCCCTCATTCAATAATGGATGTTCTACACTTTATTTACAATCGTTTGGACTAAATTTAGGACAATAAGTATTTCCTTTCAAGGTTCCATCCAACAATGTATTAACCCATACAGTCTCCTATAAATTTCCTTGAATTGATCTATACCAATTATGGACTAGTAAATATTTTAATTTCCAATATCTTCTTAAAATATGTGATTTTACTAGTTCAATCCAAAATAAAAAACATATTCCCATAACATTTCATCATGTACCTATGTGTTCCACTCCATATAAAAATTAAACATGGGGATCATGTCATGATTTTTTAGAAATTAAGTCCAAAAAATGCTCATATAGTCATCAATAAATTAGGAATGTTAAGTGAGAATCATGATCTCATATAGTCATAAAGGGCACTCGATGAAGTAATATTACATCCTACATAATCAAGTGTCCCAAAAACTCTATTGAACTCAACTCTCTAATTGAAATGTAATGGGATGACATGGTTAGTCGGTATGTTATTACAGAGATATGTTCCTGAGATCTTTCTAGTCATGGAAGTACGATTGCAAAATAATTGGGATACCATCCCACTTGCATTTTAGCTACATAATGGGTTATGCTAGACCATCTCACACATGATGTTTTTTCATTTTAATTCTAGAATATATGGTATAAGGTGAATGAATTAGTTATATGTCACATTATATTAATATTACAAAGCTAACACTGAATATCCCACAACATCATTTTATTTCCTATATGTATAACTAAGTGGAATTTATGAATCTCCTTAATCTCAACATCTTACAGGGTGACCGGTATCATTATCAATACATTGAAAATGATGTAGTTATATTTACCATAAAAACCATCTATTTAATGTGTTTTGAATACCTATCAATGGAATAACTCAAAATTTATATCGCAAAACTATACAATACAAATGCACTAAAAATGTTAAGGTGAAAAAACTATCGACTAGAGATACAAATCCCTACCCACATCCTCAATAGTAAACCAAAATGAGGAAAACTTATCTATTGAAACATTTAACAACTATAATTTTATTTCCTACTAAGATCATCTACCAACACATTCCCCATCACAAGAGTATAGACTAATTTAAAGAGATATAAATATTAGAACTCCATAAATCTCACCTCTATCACATTAATAAAATTATTCAAAATTATTTTTATGAGAATATTATGGTAAAAATATTCAATTAATTGTTCTTCAACAAGATAGTTTCAAAAATTCTTCTAGAATATTAAAACATAATCCAGCTCAAAATCATGTTCTCATAACTTTGATCATGGTTCATCATTTTTCAAAACCCATAATAAATCAATATTTTTCTAGAATTTAGAATGCATCCAACCACATCTATAATGAAATCATATAAAACCACATACTAAATAACCTCATTTGGAATTCTAAAGATGGGGTCTCTCATCAACCTCTGTCATAGCTCCTGAACATCCTATTGACAGTAATGAATCCATAGAAATGGATTCCACTATATAGACCATGTAGTTTGAGGTTCTTTAATCCAAAATAATGATGAACGAATCTATTATATTATATGGATATTATAAGGAAGACACACACCTTATAAAAGTTCAAGGTTGGATCCTAATCCACCACATCATCATCCATTGTTAGGTTGAATACTACTCCCTCCACTTTGATAACAAGTATCAGAAAGTGGACCCCTCAAATACAAAAAAACTTTTAGAGATTCCTATAAATATAATTCTACCAATGTATATCTAGACTATACATAATTATCTCACATGATCCTCTTTTGATTTCGAGTACAAGAGGATTTTATAATTCAAGTCCACCATGAATTGGAATAGTAATGGATTAAAGATCATGTTCATGAGTACCACAAACATTGTGGGAGTGTTTAATACACCTAGGTGCATCACTATGTATTCATAGTGACCATTGTGGTACAAAATGAAGTTTTTTATATCATATTTTCAAACATGGATCAAATTATAACATAATATAAGGTAAATATTCAAGACCCAATTTCATCCTTTAAACAAATAGATTAAATAAATGATTCATATAAGTGGATATTTATTCTTGACAGTAACATTTTTCATGTGAAGATAATCTATACATATCCTTAGGCTCCCATATTCATTCTTTATGAATAAAATATGTGCTTCCCAATGGGAAAAATTTAGTATGACAAAACCCTTTCATTGTATGTACTTCAAATACAAATTCAACTTTATAATCAGTCCACGGTCCATTTGATATGATACTATAGATATTAAGATAGTACATTAGTAAATTAATGTGAATAATCAATACCTTGATGAAGATATAACCTCACCAGTTCATCTAGAAGGACATCCGCGTACTCCTCTACCACTATATGAAACTAAATGATCATGGAATTACTAATCCAAATTCCATACTATCCAAATGATGATAAATGAGATATATTCTTCTACATATGAGCCCAAACCATTCTGTTTCAAATACATTCTAACCAATAATCGAAAATTACATCCCATCATCTAAAAATTCCTCGCATCCACTCCCAGAAATAGTCAATATACACAAGGTCTTCATAGATCCTGTATCTACCTAAATTAATATTATATTGTATCATAGTGTAAATTTATAATTCCAATACATTAGTGTCCCATAAAATAGTGAGGTCAAACTATCGGTGGATATGAGTATTTAAAAAATATTCCATGTTAGGTTTTTCTGACCACGAAGGTCGATAAAAGGGATCCCCTAGAAACTCAAGGACTCTAAAAAGGGATATGACTAAGACATAGTGGCTTTCTCTTTTGACTATCAAAACAATATCTAAATATTATATTACATAGATCATACAGTAGATCATACATAGAGAATATATTTCATAATCTTGTACTATATGAAACTATCCATGTCCCTAATTACCAACCCCTTATCCAAGAATATAACACTCAGAGGGGGTATCTAGGTTAACATATCATAAATTTTATCACATTTCACAGATCTAACAACTCTTCTTTTATATCTTCAAACATATGTACTTCCCTTATCAATCATATTCATATTAACTAACATCCCATAATCCATCCCTCAATATATATCATGATGGGTTAGGTTATCCAATGTGATGTATTGTTTTATAATAAAAGAGAAACATGACCTCTCCCTTGGCTGACAAAAATCTCTTAGAGAGCCCTTGAGTGGAAATCCCACTATCCGGAGACAATATTTATTCCCACCTCATGAACCTAAATCCTTGAGTCTATCTTTAACTACAAACTGTTGAGGTCTCAGCTATATGGTTTTCTTCAAGAGACCCAACATTCTACCACTACACTACTAAGAATATCCCCACATCCAAGGAAAATTCTGGTACCCCTATGTAAGAATGGATTAAATGAGATTTCACACAATCTCATATATCTTAATAAAGTCCATGCACAATGGTCTATTATTTAATGTATATATCATGATCCATATCCATGGAATACCTCAATATATTGGTGAAACATGACAAGTACATTCAACTTTCATGATTATCTACCCCAGGACACATTATCAATTATAAAGATATCCTTTAAAATATAATATAAAACATGTATCATCTAGAAAAAATTGATAACATAACTAATCATAATCATGGATCATAATGATTTACTAAAATCAATACACACTTTGGTTATCTTGTTTTATTGGTAAATAAGAATAATTTAGAAATGAAAAAATTCAAACAACATATGTACATTATGAGATTACAGAAATCCCTTTTGGTTCAACTAATGCACCTTCTATTCTTACGAATATGATGAATATATTTTTCAATGATTATTTGGATAAAATTGTTGATTTATTCAATTATATTATCATGATAAAATATAATATCTATAAAGTGAATGTGAATCATCTGCAAATAATTCTAGATACCCTTAGAAAAATGGAATTACAAAGGAAATATAGTGTGAGTGAATTTTATCTCAATAAAACAACATTTCATATAAATATTTTCTTTGAGAATATAATAACTATTAACCCATCATTGATAATTGTATTAAAATATTTGACTACCTATATGATCCCAACTAAGATCCAAATTTCCCTAGGTTTATTAGGTCCCTATCAGCAATAAGACAATGATTTCCCTCAATTTTTAAAATATTATATCAAGTTAACAATTAGTGATGTTTAATTAATAAGTTAAAGGGATGCGAGTAATGTTATAAAGATCTATAGAGGATATTAATTAATTAACTAGTATTAACTACACAATCAGATAGAGAATGATGCATAATATATTGTGATACATTGATTAAAGGACCTGGTTGTGTAATTTTCCTAATTATAGTGGATTTTCTTATTCATTAATGCTACTAAACATCTATGAATAAAACTATAAAAACATGACCATGAACTGGTAAATTTTATATTATCTTTAAAAATATAGTGACACAAACTCTATGGTGATGGTTTCAATATATATATGGTCATAAAATTATTGAAGAATTTATTCTCTTATAAGGTGGAAATGAGGAGGCAGTTATAGTGGATAGAACTACATAAGGACTACAATTACCCAAAACACTACCCACATTGGAAGGAAAGAAGGTTGTTTATTGATTGTTCAGGGGGAACCATGGTGTCCTGACTGTGATGAGAATTAACAAGTATCCTCTATAAAAAATTATATGTTAGATGAATATAGTTATTTTAGGAAAGGGTATCCATCCTCCATAGTCTATTAATTTTATAAAAAATCCTTAATAAAAAAATATAGATTTCAAAAAATGGTGACGAGAAAATAAAAAAGGAATATTAATGAATTAACTAATTGAAATTTTGAATATTTTATCTATAAATAATGAATATAGATGATTTTAAAGAGTTTATTTTTCTATCCATACCATTATAGAAAATGAAACATCTAAATGGATTAAATAGATCAAATTTTTCTATACACCATGGTTTCTTAAAGATGTATATGGATTTTTGATAACATATCTAGTTTGATGCTTTTATGTGGAAAATACAGAGAATGTGACAATGTGATTAGTAATCTAGAATGTAAAGGCAAAAATAAGACTTCTTAATGGATTCATTAAACCTGTCATTATACCTATATGGAAACAATTCAATGTTATAATGGGACATGACACTAAACTCACAAATATTATATGGATGAATGATTTTCTATTGGTCATAATATATCTTATTACAGTCCTTGGAACCTTATTTGAAATAATAGAATATCTTCCACATTAGAACCATTATTTACTCAATATCATGGAAATAGTAAGTATTCAAGGGGAAACTCTATTAATTATATTTTTATTAGAACCATTGTTTTACATCAAAATTATGGAAGATTTTTTCAAAGGGCTATAAACACTGAGATACATTTAGGAAATTCCTATCCTCCCAAAACATATGGGCCACAAAAAGTCTATAATAAAATTGAAAGGTAAAATAAGATAATATTCTCATGACTTTCATTGAAGATGGGATAGTTTTGTAAATTTTGTGGAATTCACACATAATAATATCCTCTAATCAAGATTAAGAATAAAACTGTTTGAATTTAATTAAATAAATGATAAAATCTTAATGATTATTTTAAAATTACTAACTAAGGATATAAATTGGGTTTTATGGTAAAATTAATATAATGTAAATGTTATTTTTTTATGAAAAATCAATAAAACAATCAATGTTTTCTCAAATTGAAGTGGATGAGGTGTGTTTTTACACACAAAAAATATACCCATCCTTTAAATCATTTTTATGACATTTACCCTTGATTAAAATTGTTACTATTTTGAAAATGTAAGGGTAACATACAAAACTAACCTTCTCCACAATTATAAAAGATTTACTTCTCTACCATTCTATAACTCTTGTTTACTTAAAATTTTACCTTCAAAATCATGAAAATTTATACTCTTACACCCCTAAAACATTCAATGTATTATGTTTCCAATTAGTTAAAATAGTTTATTCATTTATATGATTACTTCCATGGAAAATTTAAGTCTTCAACATGTGTAATATCAAATACATATATTTTATTACTAATTATATTACTTCATATTTATTATAGAAACAATTATATAATGATATTAATGTTATTTATCTAATTTAATTTAATTTTTTTTTCATTATCTATCCATCTATCCAATACATCATTAAAAATGATATTTTCATTCATGTGTACTTTAAGATTTCCATCAACACAAGAAATGAAATTTATTTTTCTTAACTAAACATTATTGATGTCTACACGAATTGATATTATGGGGGAATATAATTTTAAAAAAACAATTAAGGTTTCAATATGAAAACATTGATAACCTATAAATTATATTTTCGACAAAAAACCATCTTTAATTAAATAGTCTAAATATGCATTCCTAATGGAAAATATTTTATTGATATTAAGAAATGTTTTTATACCCTCTAATTTATCTTCTATATGATTTTTATGTATAAAAATTCATACTAATAGTAAATAAATATCATAATTATTATTTTAATATTATTATATTAAAACACAAATACCTCATAAATATTCATTAAATTAAGTTACATTCATGTATGGGTCGGTTTATCCACATACTTGAACAATACTAATAATTTATATCCTGAATGATGGTCTGAAAATAATTAAAGGTATAAAATAAAATAAATGATTATATAATAATTTATTTTTTATTTTTATAGTTAGTATATCAAAAATTATTTCATTTATAAATAAAACACCCTTCACTCACCGATAATCATTTCAGAATTCTTGTTATCAAGTTCATTTTGGAGGATAATGAAAAAAAATCAGGAATGGAATTTGAAACATCATAAATAAATATAAATCTTATATAATAGTATCATTAATGAAATAGATATTATTAACATTACATAAAAAATAAATATTGACATCAGTATTATGAAACTTCTTCAAATATCAAAAATAAAAACACAAAATGTAGAGAGTCAAAAAAATTTATATAGATAAAGAATATTTATGATTAATAAAAAAGAATGTGAATATGAGAATGGTTTTTAATTAAGGTTGTATGTGATATATTGTTTTTCAAAAAAGATACTATTGTTCTTTTAAGTATGTCATGATAATAGTCATTGGTTTTCTTTCTAAAAAACTTCTCTTTGAGACATGTTTTTTTATTATGAATGAAATTATAGTTTATAGTGTATATTATTCATATTTCAGATATTATATAATGAACAAGATTTATTAATGGTATTTTAAATCAATTTTATGTGATCATGTTCATGAGTTTATGAACGAATTTCTACTAATACCCTAAGTGTTGTTTTCTCTCACAATTTTAGTTCTTTATAAATAATATTATATTCACCACCAATATCATTTTATGGGAATATATTATCATAGGCTAATTTTTTACAATATTAATCAAAACAATTCAATGATATAAAATTGTATATTTATCCATCCCTCATATTCATTTAATTCATGAAATACCAAAACCATTGAAATAACAAATCTCTTATATAGTGTAAATAATACTATTTCTTGGAAAGGTTAATGATTGTATAGGTTTTTGGAAAATACATCCATTTATAGATAATATCAGGTGGATGTTTTTATTCAATTGATTCACCTTGGATAAGGGTATTTTTTTCTCATGTAAGGGTAAGAATAAATTCCAATGTTCCATGTAAGGGTAAGTGATCAGTATATAGATAAAACCCCATTCCCTTACGCAATAGTTTTGAGATGTGTAAGTGTAAAAATATGTTACCCTAATAGAGTGACCATTTTGGGGTTTAAAAAAAACCCCGTTTCTCATTTTCTTTATCCAGAAAGATCATGAATGATATTTTTAACTATTTTAAATCCTAAAATCATCGAAATTAATTCAATGACATGTTCAATGTTTTTAATCATATTATCAAAACCTTTATACACACTAATGTTAACCAAGGATAAAATATTGAATTCAATTGAGATATTTATTTTGGATTTTAAATATTTAGATCAGTACATAGGTGGATTTCTTCAAAAATTCCCAAAGCATTAGTGAATTTATTTTGGAGATAATTTTTAATATGATAAGCCATGAAATTTCCATGTTTATGTTTGATGAAAACTTATATGAACAAAATGTGTTCATTATTTGTTTTATAGTTGTGGTAGAACCTCACCCTCTATCCTCTATTTTTCAGTTCTATGAATTTAAAAGATTAAAACTTGGTAATATTTCCATAAAATCATTTCATATTCTATTTTTTAAATTATTTTTCCAATGTTTTCTAAAAAATGAAAAAGTTATCCTAAAACTCTAATAAAACATAATTATGAAAAAGAATAATACTAATTGTTCTTATCTATATTGGATTATTATATAGATGAAAACATATAAATGTATATGGGATCATACATTTCTTTAATTTATAAATTTTTCACATACTTTTTATTCAGGTTATATTTAATAAATTATCCAGGAGGCAGAATATATTTTTACTTTTGGTGATTTATTTATTTCGTAAATAAAATAATAGAATCATTTCTAGGAATCATAGGAGATATTTTTGAGATGAATAACACATGGATGTGTTTTTAGTGACGATTAATTGAATGAACATGGTTTTGATATTATTAATATTGAGGATGAAATTACATTACCTTTTGGGGAATTTGTTTAAACTTGTTGACCTTATTTAACTCTTGTGTTGGAATTATGTATACTCATGGTTTGTTATGTCACATGTGTATACATGTGTAGCCCATGAGAAACCTATATGATAATTATTTATATAATTACATTCCTAAAAATTTTTATCAGGTTGATATTGATCAGATGTGTTATATGATTCTACTTTTATTGAATACTATATTTCATGATTTCTTGTTCATTTTACCCATATTTTTGAATTTGGAGGTCCAATTATTGGTTCCCAATATAGGTGGACCATCATGACGAGTTTATATCATGGAGGGGGTGTGCATGATGTTTGATGATGTTGATGATAGATGAATCATAGTGTAGGGATACAATATTACCTTATAGTTCTCATGTGATAAAACCATTCCTAGAGGATTACAAGGATCTGATTAAAAATTTCCTAGTAGATACTTGTACCATTTTGATGATATTTTTTGGTGTGTTCATGAATATCCACATAGGATCAAATGATACAGATATATATATATATATCAGTCATTATGCTACTTATTAGTTATTTTTGTTAATTACCTAAATTCAATAATTTATATTGAATAGACATGTAATCTTTGTGGTGTGTTATATATATTTCCATTCTTTTAGGATATGTTTTTTCATTCGTTAATAAGAAGAACCTTGGAATGAATTTTTTATTTTATATATATTTTATGTAACTAACCTGTAGGGATGGGAATAATGACTAGTTTTAGGAGTGATATACCGTTTTATGGGAAAACTCTTAGGACACCCATAGTATGATCCCATTGATTAGTATTTATCATAATATATTAGTTTATTTCTAAATGTTTCCATCACATTACAAAATATTCCTCCTCAATGTTGTATAATGGGACTAATTATTCTGTGCTTCTAGGAATATCCACTAAAATAGTATTTTGATACTATGCCATAAAATGTGAAGGAGTATCCAACTGATCATTCTCATACACCAGCTATATGGTTTAGGGCAAAGGGCTGCTTCAGCTTTATGTATTTTTTATAGTTCATTTAATAGGAACATGATTTTGGACATATGGTTGAAAATTTTGTGACTATTGAATCTATTATTACTCACTAATAAATGGAACTAGAGTATATCAGGATACTGTAGAATGTGTAGAAATCAACATGGTAATAGTTTACCTAGTTGAGACTCCTATGGATTTTCATGTTAAGTTGGGATAGTTTTCATTCCAATAGTGTATACCATATTGATAAGCCCTTATCATATGGTTCTAGATGATCTAAAGCAGAAAAATATATATCATGATGGCTTAGAGTAGATGGGATTTATTAGGTAGATTACTTCATCATGATTTGAACTAATACCGTTCTCCATGAAGTAAGATGATAGTATTTAATGGAGTAGGATGGAAATACTTTTAGATTAGTTACAGGGAGCCTAATGGTTCTCCAGGATTGATGTTTAACTAGTATTTCACTAATTTTGGGTTAGAAATGTGGACATCATGACAATGTCATTTTTACTGACGAACACATATCTAGTGTTTTCTTCAATGATGATAAATATCTACAACCTTATATGAAAAATATTATCATGGTGTTCTTTTAAGACACTAATTTTTACAAATTTACACCAAATAAACATGCCAAACACCATGCTATAGTAATAAGTACACTACGAGCACATAAGCAATATTCCAAGATATGGAAGTGTATCTTTTGGATTTAGGAGGTAATTTTATTGGGTCATATGTAATTTGAGTCATGTATATCCATAGACATAAAAACGATGATGTAGTGATGGACTAAACATGTGTACCACCCACTATATGAGGCATTCCATTATTTTATGCTATTAATTTTACATTTAAATCATTGGGATACCATGCTAGAAGACTACACATTGGTAAAGACAATTTAATAAAGAATCCAGATATGAGAAATTTTTCATGTTATGAATGTATTAATTAAATCATGAAAAATTCCTATAAATATATCATTAAATGTTTCGTAGATTGAAGGATTTTCACTGGGTGAACATTTGAGTTATCTCATGAAGTGATATTGGTTCATGATGTGAGTTTTATTTTTCTAAAAAAAGATCAATTGGATGTGAGTACTATTATAAGTTATCTCTCATCTATTCAAAATAAAATATGGAAATTTATTCAATAAATTTTCTAAGACCATTATGTTTTATTCCTTCTAGTTCTATTAAGTCATCACACTGTTTTAATTTCATCCCTCTCAAACTACAAGGAATCCATAGTTGATTTCAGAAGATCTTTTATGTCCAAACTCTAATTCTAACTGATAATAGAGTATAAAATTATGTAAATTAATGTTTAGGATCTCATTCTCCCTTATTTTATTTTAACTATTAATACATTTATTAGTGAAACCATATATCAGTGATGAACAAAGGATCTATATAAATTTGACTAGTTTGGATGAAAACATCAACATTTTTCATTGAGGAACATAAGTAAGTGGCTAGGTCAGTGGAAACATCCTCGATCGTTTAGGTCAAAAGAAGTAGTGGTAGGTGGATTCAATACGAAAATAATATTTTGGATCTTTTATTAGTGATATATCCTAAATTATTTATATTCCATTCTTGGAAACACCATGATAAAATTTATACTAGAAAAACCTTTTTTGATGTCATTTCAAAAATTGTAGTTTTTGAAAATGGATGTAATGTCAATTTTTAATGAATTAAAATGGATATTTTATTTTCATGAAAAATAATAATGGGTATCTTATCTTGATTTTATTTTCATGATTTCATTTGAATTTGTTTTTGATAAATGGAGTGAATTTACTCTTTCCAAAATGGTTCAAAAAAAATTCATGCTAGTACCCCCATAAATAAGGCTTACTAAGAAATTACTTCTTGAAGGGATGGATTAACTATTGTGAGTATAAATAGTTCCATGGTAAAATTAATTTTTATTTTTCCATGGTTGTGGTATTTATGACTATCCTAAGTATACTGAAATAGATATTAAATTATTATTTAATGTGTTTCATGGAATATTTTTATATCCATTATGAACTATTTATCTACATAAAAACTATTTCATGTAATATGTGATAACATGTTCTTATCCTAATTATTCATGTTGGGAAGCCTCTGGAGATTTCCAACCGTGTGATATACTCTCCCTCTTTCTATGAACATCGGTGAATTTGAAAATATTATCTACTATGATGGAGATAAGGTGCATGTATCTTACTTCACATGGGGTATTCCTTGATGTTGTTCATTGTGTTTCTTGAGCAGGATATGGGGAGTATCTATATCATGGCATGGGGAGGTGCTACATTATTGCTATATCCTTTTCAATATGGATTCATATACTCGTATCCTTATTCAATTTTTCACATTTACAGTAATATTATACTTTTACTGGTATTTTATTGAGTTATGTAGTTTATTTCTCAAAAATATTATTCTGTTATGGTTTCTATGCATTTATAATATGTTTGGTGTGTTATTTGAGAAAATTATCCCACAATGTTCTCTTAATCCAATATCATTTATTTCTAGATTTTTATGTCACGTGGGTATCACCTATGTTTATCATTTCATTGTATCTTATAATGTTAATGAGTTAGGGTGGGTCATCATAGATGGTATTAGTCTTGTTCGGTAGTTGAGACTGGTTGTTAGAGAGGTGATAATAATTTTTTAACATTAAATTATTAGAATAAAAATGAATATATTATATTTTATATTTAACATCATGTTATAATGGTGGTATAGGTACAATAGTGTTCTAATCCACTTCTAGATATGTTTTTATCTCATATTTATAGATTTAGCCGATGTTTATAACATATCATGAATTTGTACTAAGAAATTCCAATAGAAATGGATTATACATCTATGGGATTGTGATTTTTGAAAATGGATTAAAATTGAGAAAATAGATTTTTTTCAAATAAATTTTTTTACTGATTGATTCTTATGGTTGTTTTGAATTATCAAGTGTTTAGTCTCTCAAAAGTGATACCTAAATGTTTTTTAATTTTAGTTAATATAAATTGAACTAGGTAGAATCTATAAAAATAAGTAGGAATAGGCTATAGAAAATGTGTTTTCACCTAAGATATCAGTGAACCAATACTTGTAAAAATCATTATTCATTCTTACCAAGATATTGATTGGGAAAAAATGATGAACTAAGTAAAGGGGATCATTTGGTACAATTTCAAAAAATAAATCCACTATTTTTCAAGGGTATTCTTCCACTAAAAAATGTGGATGTTTTGTGAAAAAAAGTATTTGAATCATTATTATTCTTCATACACCAAAAAAGGATAATATTGAAAACTAGATGTTATAGTATCTTCCACGCCAATGGTTTGTACTAGTTATCCTTGATAAAGGCGACCAGTGACTTGTATGGGTGGATTTTGAGTGATTTTTTGACAAATAAATCTATCCAAACACGTTTAATATATCACGAAATATAGTCTTTTTTGGGTTATATCAAAAAACCATATTTTTGACAGAGTATGAAACTATTTTTACGAATGTGGTTAATAAATTTATTGATATAGTGGCTAACACGTCATCAAAGGAATGCATCATTGAGTTAAGTTTGTTACTAGATATTTTGTCTATATTAATTTTCCACAGTACTATAGATTATTCAAAGATGGATACTAGGGAGAAGTTAGTGAAAATGGTTCTTGGTGGGAATTCAAGTAGAGGTAGTATGTTAGAATCTTCATGATCTGGTCAGAACTATAGTGTTTCAAACATGATGAATAAGGGAAAAAATTATTAAGGAGGAGGACCACCAATAACCCTTACTATAAAATTAATTAACTATCCCTCAACATCTGATAGTAACCAATGGTGTTTCGAATGTGAATCTTATACACACTGGATGAAAGAATTCACAACACCACTAGGTAATTTAAAATAAAGTAAAAAATGGTCATATAATGTTATATTTTTTTAGAATATTGAAATCACCATGTGGAATGGGTTAAAATCATCCATTGGAATCCTATTATTAAATGGAACTGAACTATAAGACTACATCTCCTCCACAGTCACAGGTGAACAAAAAAAATTCCACGATCACTTCTGTTTTCTATTCAACAGCTAAATAATATATAAAAAATAAATCACAATGAAGATAATAAACCACAATATAATGAAGAGAATGAAATCATGAGCAATATACTAGGTCCCTACATGGTGAGATGATCCATTATTCTAGAATAAACTCTTATTCATGCCCTATTAGATACTGGTGAACTAATTATTTCATTACTTATTTTATGGTTCAAATAATGAGATTACATGTGGAATGTGTTCCTCATATCACAAGTATAAACACACCCCTAGTACATCAGTAGTGAATAAGATTATAATTCCTAACATATTCCATTAACATTTATGTAGTACGGTTTTTAATTAGATTATATGATCCCATTGTTGGATGATTATTATTTAATATTTGGAATGGATTTACTTGTGATATTTGAATCTCATATAGAAATATATGTCTGGAAATTGGAGTTTACAACGATATATAGATGTCATCATGTCTTTAAGGGGGGGTTAGGATATAAATTAACATTGATAAAGACATTCAGGGATGGGGGAATGAAGCATCCTTGGCTAGTTAGTAGAAATGAATTTAGCTACTTGGTGTAATACCGGAAGAGTTACTCTTCTTGCTATAGTGGATCAATACTCGAATGTATTTCCAAAAGAATTATTTTGGTTACCATAATAACAAGAAATAAAATTTTCACTCACTCCACTAACATAAACATATAATATTTATCTATATTCATACAAAAATATTCTAGCTGAATGGAAGGTATAAAAGGCTCAACTAGATGATTTGAAACGTATATGCTTATTTATAACTGGTACAAAGATGTGGGTAAAATATTTTTATTCAAAAATAATTCAAATGTTACCATTTAATTATGTCTTGATTACAATAAGATTAATTTATCCATGATAAAAAAATGTATTCACTTCCTAATATTCATGACTTGTTTTATCAATTAAAGAGATCCAAGTTGTTATCTATGATTTATATATGGTCAGGATATTATTAACATATAGTTTGATGAGAGGATATTTAGAAGAAATCATTTTAGAGTCTCTAATTACATTCTTAATATGTCATAATACATTTTTAATACCCCATTTTATGATATATTTGTTCAACTAAATTTAATCTCTTTGATAACAAGAGATACATGAAATCCTAAAACTAAATGAACCACTAAATGAATAATATTATTTAACCGTGACCATTAAAACATAGAAATTAATTTTTTATGTATGAATAATGATAACTATAATTTAAAAAGGAAAATTACTAAAAAAAATTAAAATAATTTCATGGATATCAATTTATTTGAAATAAAAATGAAAAACATTTGAAAGTAGAAGAAAAGTTTTCCTAAAAATATATTTTTATTCATGGAGTATGTTTTTATGCTAATTAATAAATTTAATTACTATACATGAATTATTTTATTTAAATTCATATAATATATATTCAATTATTGTTTTTATCATTAAATTAATATTTTGTTCATAGCATGAGAATAATGAATTTATTATTATACTATAAAACCATATTATTCCAAAAAATAGTTTCATTGATTTTTTTACAGTTATTATCAAAATATGTTATTTGATATTAACATAATGAATTATTAAAAATTAAAATTATTTTTTTAGTTAACTATTTAAATTATTTTATTGATTGAACTATGGGGAATTCTTTGAAAAAATTATTTTTTCAAGGATTAGTAAATAATGTTGATTTTGATGAAAAATAATATTTTCTTAAAGAATTTACGAAGTAATAAATTTTAAAATTAATTTTAAAGTAAAAAATAAATCAATTTTAATATGTATGATCCAATTTATATATTTTTAATAAATTTTATGTATATTATTGATATAAAAACTCTATAATTTTAAATGCATTTTCTTTGGAAAACCACATTTTCATCATGCTTGTGGGTTTTATTTTAAATTAAAATAAAACACAACATGGAATTTAATTTTAAAAAATATAAATAATATTTGAAATGAAAGTTATTAATATTATTTAATAATTTCATCTTAATTTTAGTTCATAAAAAATAGTAATAACATTTAAAGTTAATTACTGTATTTATAGTTAAGAAAGGTTTTCCATGTTGTTAACCTAAAAAGATAAGTGTTAAAATAACATACCAAATATTATAATTTCTATTGGATAAAAATATTTAGGATTTATTTTATATAATTTTCAATAATGCTCAATTTTTTATTTTTGTTTCATGAGAAAAAAGAGGGTTTGATTAATTATTTCTAGAAATTCCTATTTTTTACTCTCCCCCTCTATAGAAGGCCACCCCATATATTCTATTATACACACTTCAAGATCTATTTGGATATGAAAATTAATGTCGAAATGAAATATTAACCATCCTATATATGTCTTAGAGGCCATTTTTTATTAGGAAATCATCATAATAATACCTTTGGTGATAACATGAAATTTTTTTCCGAAGAGAGGTATCCTTCTTAAATGTGTGTTATTATTCTAAATATTTTTCGACATCCTTAAAATTTTCTCCAAATTTGAAAATATAATAACAAAAATATATTTTATATACTTATATGTTATTATTTTAATTGAATATCATATATCACTCTCCTCTTCCATCAAATAGGAAACAAAACAATCAATCGTGTGTAGGGAGGGTTGTTACCCTGCGATCTGATTCCATTCTTTTTCAATCAACACCTATCATGGATGAATATAATTAGGTATTTAATTTTTATGTAATATATTTAATATATTATTATACTTGTTAATTTATAATATCACATAAACCTTCTTAACTTCCAATCTATTGTAAAATGATAATGTGAAATGTGTGTTTGTGTAGACCACTGCATTAAGGAATCCATATGAAAAAACTTTAATTTCACTCTTTCATGAACAGTTATAAAGTAATATTTAAGGAATATATATTTTATATATAATATAAAAATGTTTTTTGTAAATGTTTATTATTATTCATATTTCTTTTGTTCTATAAGTTTAAAAAATGATAACATTATTCATGTGTACGTACAACCAACCATCTACATAAATGGTATAAATCATTTTTTGTTTTTATAAAATATCTATATTTCTACTAATACATATATATTAAATAAATATTATATTTTTATAATTTTTTATAATTCTTGAGTTGATAAAAATTGATCAATTTAGAAGGAAAAAAAATTCCAAACCAAAACTTAAGTGAAACACGAAGCTGTTTGAAATAATGATTCTTTACTTTTGTGAAACATATCTCATATCCAATTATTATTTCATATATATGGTGTATTTAATAACACATGATATGTTTTATAATTAATCAATTTATATTCATCATATTTAAATATCCACATTATGTTATTTCTTTCATGGGTATCACAGTCTAAAATTTTCCAAATATGTAGCAGTTTATTTCACAGTCTCCTTATTATTCATTATAATCTATATTTAATTTTCCATTTTGGAGAATTATTTGATCTCTATATATGAAGAAACAATATTCTATTCTTTAGTGGCTATTTATGATATTTTCAAATAATATTACCTCTTTTTGTCTCCTTATCACATAAAAGTATAAAGAAAAAGTTTTTAATAAAAACCACCACTTTTTCTCTCTGTGGTCGAAATATTTTTCCTTCCATATCCATGTTTTGTAAAAATATTTTTGAAATGTTTATAAAATTATCAAAATAATTTTATAATCTTATTAATAATAATTTTTTAAATTTTTATAAATTTTTTGAATGCAAACACTCTATCATTTTCCAAATATATTATTTTTATCATTTTTTACAATAGCATGAATGTTGTTTTTTATCTTATACGACATTTACGGAATTAAACACCATCATGAACAATCATTACAATGAATAATACAATAAATTTTTATAATATTTTTTAAAATAAAATTTATTTATCATAATTTTTGAAATTTTATGTTTTTAAGTGAAATTTTAAAAAATGAAATTTTTATTTTACTGAAGAATTATTATGAGGATCAAGTTGTGGTATTTCTATTCATAAATGATATAAAACCTTTATTATATATATAATTCACTAGGTATATGATGTATTAATCCCATAATTACCATTTAAGTGACATGTGGGACCCATAATTACATAGCCCCTCAATGAATAAGTGGGACTCATTAGAAAAACTAGCTTGGATATTTGGATGATGCCTTAACAATTTATATAATATGTCATGTCATGGTTACTCAGTTGTATGTTTTTGGAGTCTAAATTTATAAATTTCATTATTAAGAAAATAATTATTGTAATCCATGTATTTATTTATTTTTTATAATATTCATGGATACGTTTCTATCTCTTATGATTTTTATATGGAATTATATGACCATTGTTTATTATTTACATATTATTAATGCATTATTAACTCCCGTTATATGAATACCAATACTGAGCATCTGAGATCACAAATTTTTTTGTGATTCATTTCCATAGGATGTCAAGATGTGTTTTATTTTTGATATACAAGGTTATTATAATTCAGAAAATGAATCATAGGAAGAAAATACTATGAAGTATAATACATTTTCAAATGAATTGTGAGATGCTTGTATTTATTGAGTTTCCAAGACTACTAAACTAATTGATACATCAGTATTTTATTCCTTGTATTTAGAGACAATGTAAAAAATTGAACAATGACTCTAGGATACTAGGTTTAGGGACTTCTAAATTTTGTATTAGAGGAATTTTAGTAGAAGCATTAAGAACGTGATTTAGTAAAACATTGAATAATGAACATAACCCAATTATAGACATTGAGGATAATTATAGAATAAAATCAAATAAAAATTGATTAATTTATTATGTGGTATTTCCAATAAATATATCCATTAATATATATAACAACTGTATTTTTCTCTAGTAAATTTTTACCAAGGGTTAATCACTCTAGAAAGGGGGAAATTGAATTTGACTCAATTATTACATGGTGCATGCTAACATGCCATACTAAAAACCTGGTTTGACATACTTTGGTGATATTATTTTGTTAATTGAAATTATAATTAAAAACCATTATGAAGTATTTGAAAATATTTATATATCCTTAAATATTCTCCAATACACCATCTTTATGATTTTTATATTTCCTATGAATAAATTTTTGAATTTATGTTATCTATTTCACTATTTTTGGGAATATACTTTATAATGATATGATATAATCTAATGAATTCCATTATTTATAATTACAGACCAGTATAAGGAATTCTAACCATATCAATTCCCATAATCAATGTATTGATTGACCTCCTGAGAATGATAATGAAGTTGAAGCTAGAGCTACAAATAGAGATGATCAAATTATAACCATATTAGTGAAGTTGACTCATGTTATGACCAATAAAATTTTATTTTATAGAGTATAATAGTGATCTAATATACATTTAAAGAATTATATAACTCTTTATGCATCAAAAACCTCCCTCGCTCAATTGTTCCACAAGAAACATTTGTAGCTAATAAATGGATGAGTTCATTATAGAATATATTTCCCACTATATTATGTAATGAAAGGGAGAATGTTTTCATTTACATTTATCATTTCTTTGAGGATGCAGATCAATTGGGGAAATTGATTCAAAAAACTAAGGATGTGGAATAAATAGTGTGGATATAGTGGATGGATATTAAAGAAAAATCCCTGTAATTATATTTTCCTCATGAACAAAAAGAAAATATATAGAGGAAATTGTTGAGTCTAAGGAAAACAAATTGGAAAACGTTTTTGAGCATGAAGAAAACATTATAATGTTAGTATGGTATAAGGTTAAATATATATGATATCTGGAGACTAGTATTGACTATTTATTTGATAAAAATAATCCTATCTATTAAAGGTAAGTATTCACCAAAATATATTCATCATATTAGGACATAGAATCATGTGCTATGAAGATAGAGAAATAGTCGTACAAGTATTATAGAATCAGAGGAAAGCATGTGAAGATGATGATGACAGATAAAAAATTAAACAATGGGAGTAAGATAAAGGGTAGGTTCCCAATATGTGATTCTTGAGGAAAGAAATTCCTCAGTATATAAAAAAATGAAAATTAATTTTCCTCACGTGAGGATAAAAATTTCATTATTCTCATAAATTAAAGGGTAAGAGAGAATCCATCAATGTAAATTTCTTTAACTATAAGGATACATGTATATATTTTAACCAATTATCCAAATTTTTAGGTAATTTATACACAAATGAAACCAATGAGAGAATGTAATTCATATTAATTTCTTACGACCAATATGGATGTTCAAAATTAATAAGTGGTGGTAAAATTATCATCCAATATGGGATTGAAAATGATTTAGTGGATTTTTATTTTATAAAATCTTTTATATATGAAGAATTTTCTAATAGTATCACATGAACACATTAATGATTAAATATTTGGATTTTTGTGAAAAATGACATTGGTATATTGATCACATCTCAAGTGTATGATTCTTCCAAAATTGGAATTTGAGGGAATTTTATTCATATAAATCATATTATTCTCTATCTAGTAAAATTTTATGTTTTCTGAGGAATGAATTGTATTTTTCTATATATTTCCAACAACAATTAACAAGTAAGGGAAGCCACATTTGATATTTTGAACCAACTATTGTTCATCTATCATTATGATAATAAATATGAACATAATATTGAAATAAAATCCACCATATGGGAATTGATTACTAGTGAAAAATGGTGTTTATCTCAACATGATTGAAAAAAAACTTGATAATGATTATATGTCTAATGTGAATAGATTTATTTATTTATATCTAGAAGAGTTTCCTTGTATTCTTTCAAAATATGATTTTGAGTTTTTAATAGAACTCATAATCGGTTCTACCCCTATTTCAGATAATACAAATATAATGGCCTTGTTTGATTTATATTAATTGATGAAGAATCTCCCATAGATTTATAAAAAGTAATTTATTCTTTGATGTACATCACCTTGTGGTGTACATGTTGTTTTTTATGATGAAATATGTGTAAATGATACTTCTTATTAAATATTGATACATAACTAGATTAATACCATGAAAAATAATAATATACCCCTTATTGTTGATTTTTTCATAATTTATAAGGAGATTAGTTATTTCCAAAACTGATCTTTAATTTGTGTACTACTAGTCGAGGGTCAAAAATGAAAACATACCCAAGACAAAATTCCAAACAAGGTATAAACAATAAGAATTCATAGTGATGCTATTTGGTCAAAAAAATTCCTGCACTATCATCATAGATTTAATTTCAAAATTTTGTAGATTACCTTGTTCAAATTTTGGTAGTTCTTATATATGATATTATTTTATATTCAAAGACAAATAAAGATCATAAAGATAATTTTTTAATTACAAAACATTCCATGAGGAAGGAAAAGTTGAAATAGAAATTTCCAACTTTTATTTTTGGATTCAGATGTAATGTCCATGTTTTTTACATGTATCACTTTTTAATATATCTAAGAATATTTCTGGATCTAGGATCTATGATTAAGTGAGATTATAAGGCCTAGTGAGCCTGATTTTATTAAATATATTATATAATAGGAAAATTAATTTTTATTGAAAAGAGTCATTACTAAAAAATGGAGTCTCAGATATGAAATCTAAGAACTCTGTTGAGTTCAGAACATGTGGTTTACCCTATGTGTTACATAATCTTTGTCTTTATCATTCATTTCGATAATGTGCTATCATGAGAGAAAAAAAATAAAATAAAGTAATTTTAATATTTTATTTATTTAATTAGATGTATCAACCTATCTTCATGTATTTAAATAATGATATTCCTAATCACTATGGTCAGCATCATAACTGAGGTATTTATAGGTTCTATTATTGTATATTTCGAAAATTACATCAGATTGAGATTAGATCAAGGATCGTCACCAACACATCACGTGGATCACGTTAATGGAAACAACATGTAGTCGTTCTTTGTCAAGGAGAGATCCCAATAAAAGGAGAAAATTTTTTATGTGAATTTATCCCCATTTGATTATTCTAATGTTTAATGAGAATCAATATACTAATAAATTAATTTTATCATCATGAATATTTCTGATCTAGTATAGATATTATCTAGGATTGATGATTTTATTGTTGATTATGTTATATCGCTTCAATAAATATTTTAACAGAAGATTATTGGGGATAAAATGAAAATTAGATGAGGTCTATTCCTCACATTTCTATTTTATGTATTTTTCCCCATTTGTCATTCTTCTTGAGAAATTCCTTTTTTATGTGGTTTGAAAAATAACTAGAAATAAATATCTGTTCACCCATTTCTTGGAACAGAAAATAAATATCATCGATCTGGGTATGGATTTGTGATTATATCATGTTATCATGATTTATTGGGAGACTTATACCATGGTTTGGGTATGTTACACTGATGAGGCACAACAAATATGGTTCATTAGCACCAAATATGTCCATAATATGACTAATAATAGTGAGAGATGTTTAGGAAACCTCATATCCATAATAAATGGTGAATTCCATGTAATAATAGAAGGGTTTGGGGCCTGGATAAAGATGAGTGAAGAATCATATGGATTATCTAAAAAACTAACTACAAAACATCTATTCTTATGAACACACACCATTTAGTCCCTATTTATGTGGTGCTAGGGTTTTGGTGCAGAGATAATTATGATACTCTATGTGACATGATTCACACACCATATTCACCATATAAAACTAGATCAACATATAAATGGAGGGAATTCTATTGATTCCATGTAGTGTTACATGTTGTGTGGGACATTCCACACATCATGTTTTTCGTAAAAGATGAATAATAGAATATAGGGAGTACACGCCAACATAACATGTATTCAAAAATTCCATGTGTGGAGAGCTTCATTTCATGTTCTTATGAATGTACATGGGATTCAGCCGGCTACAAGCCGATTTCCCACCTAAGAATCAACACACCATGTACCTCATGGACACACATTGTATTTTGCCCAAGTTCAATCCAAGTGAGAGCAAGACATGAGAAGCACCAGGATTAGTGAGACAAACCTTGTATCACCAAGGTTACACCATATAATCCTCTTTTATAGGTTGGATTCCTCCTTTTTGTTAGTATAGCTTCATAATTTTCATTTTTGTTTGGATGTGGACACTTATTGGGAAGTGAGTTGTCTCAGTCCTCTTCAATAGATATATCATCATATGGGTGCTTGTATCTCTCTTATATTTCTGTAGAAATCCTCATATAATTCATGTTTACATTTATAGGATTTTTTGGTAATTTTCATGGCTAATATTTACATAGGAATCGATCCACTATCTAGGTGGCTGTTTCTAGTAGGGTTATGGTTTCCCCTAGAGAGCCATGGGTGTTGACCCCCCATATGAGTATCATGAAATGATAATTTATGTCAATAATTAGTTTGATGGAGTGTGTATCTTAGATTAATCCTCTATGCTTCATTTTTACTACTTCATGGCTATACCCGATAACCATGACCTTTGGGATTAGTGTCATTAGTGAAAGTATAGCTAATGGAGTGAGATCTCCTGAAAAAACAATACCTTGAAACCACACAATATATTTATCGATGGAAATGGTTGGTAATTTTGAGACATGAAGTATTTTATAGGTATATTAGGATGCGTTATTATATATATCGTAATACAATTGACATATCCTATAATGAGATGACTATTCTTGAAAATTTAATCATAATTATTTTGAGGTATCCCACTGAGTGTTATTATACACAGCCCTGTATATAATCTGCTCACAAATATCACATCTTATATAAATGATGGATTATTTATAGAGTCCTTGGAGGACTAGGAGTAGTTGGATCTTAGTGGGGCTTGATAGACCAAGGTTCATACCAGTGTGTAATTTTAGATCCATCCCCTCCTGAGCAAGTTCAACATTATTTTCTAGTTAGGGGGAGGGGATTGTATTGGGCCCTATTAAATTCCTTCCAATAATTATTTCATGCTATTATTGTTGGATTATATATGTATGGATGAGTGGTTACCAGATATTTTAGATTTCATTATTATATGGGCTTGGATAGGAGTGTTGGTGTATAAGCATGTTAGGATAATGCCGCTCATGTTTGTGATATTTCTTATTGGTAGTAGTCACGACCCCCTAGCCTATTAGATGAAGGATATGGATAATTTTGGATTGAACCATGATGGGTTGGTTTGTAACATCCTAAATGATCATTAATGGGTCGAATAATCTCATGGAGGGTGTATATTAGTGGATCTTTACTAGATGAATGTTATTGAAAAATGGAACATAGTAACAATAGCTACTAATATCCATAGTTTTCTGAGATTTTATAGATATTTACTATAGTTTGTTGGTAATTTCTCACTTATTTACAATATACTCACAATGCTAAATATATTGGGATCCATGTTCCTTTAGGTATATGAATGTGTGGAAAATTTCAACAAATTAGGAGAATGTTAGTTTAAACACATGTTCTTACATTACCCTATAATGGTGAGGGGTATATAATTTAGAATGATATATCAAATAGGGATTGGGATGATTCATAATGAAAAATTATTTGGTGATAGATTATTCTGCACAATAATGCAATGTTTATTAGAAAATTTCCCACCCCGTTATTTAGAGTTAGCTACAGTAATTATGAAGTAAAGATATAGAGAAATTATCAATATGGGCGATTATTTGATATAAAACAACTAATAAAAGTTTAATGTACAATTTTTCTGAAAAGAAGTTGAACATGAACTAGAGAATATTTCTAGGTATAATTAATTATTATGATTTCTCAATACACAATCACTCTAGGAAAGAAAACAAGGTGGGTAATGATCTACATTAGTAGGCCCCTGAAATATTATATGGGAGGAGGATAAACAAAGATTCTATATTTTTGTATTTTTTTAGGATTGATCTTGAAAAAATTAAGTAATGGGAAGAGTAATATCATCTGAAATGAATGTTCAACCATCATTCCATGTTAGAATTAAAATGGTGCAGAAGGAATATGTGGTGCTGTAGAAGAATGAAATAAATGTTCTTGAGTTTGAGCATGATTTTGATCGAATGATATGGTTAAAGAACCACATATGTGTCCCATATGTACCAGTTATAAGGAATAAGTTTTTTAATGAATCCTATAGTTAATCATTATCAATTAATCTAAGAAGTAACATTATGTTTAGAGATTTGAAAGACTATTTATGGTGGGATGGAATGAAGAGAGATATAGCAGAGTTTGTATCTCATTGCGGGTTATGTCATCATGTTATGGTATGGTGAAAAAATTATAAGGGTATGTTACCTCCATTACCCATACTAGAATAGATATGGGGAAAATATAAAATGTATCTTTTATCAGAGCCACCAATATTTTAATACAATATAATGTTATATGAGGTGTAATGGGTCACTTTACAAATTCTGCACACCTTATTTCAATTAGATAAGACTTATCTCTTTTCGAGCATACACAAAAATAAATTAAGATATAGTTTTGGATTCATTGAATATGTAATGATATCATTTAAAATTTGAATTGATGTATTACCTTGATGTTCTCATGAATTATTCATCATGATCTGGATACAGAGTTGAGTTTTAGCACTACAAATCATCCTAAGAAATAATTTCAATTTAAAAAACCAATCCAATCCCCAGAAAAAATACTAATATCTTCTTATATATATTTCAATGGCTTTCCATATCAACACCATCCTCTATTTGTGTTTTTTTTACAACAATAGATTTCACACAAGAATTCAAATAGATCATTATTAGGCCCTCAATGGAAAAAAGTGTGGAACTCCAATGTGATGGAATGGAGTTTGGAAAAAAATATACTAGAACCTAAGATAGATGAAGATGTGAGATAAATATTAAGACTGATTCAACAAAACATCATATAGGATCATTTTCGGAATAAATGTTATAAATAGATTATTTAATGTGATCTAGAAATTGAATTTTGTGAGAATTTTTTTTGGAAATTCCTCGATATAAAAATGTTATGAGATTCAGGACAAAAGAAATGATGGCCCCCAATTATGCTGTCCCCATTGAAATTATTGATGAATTTATGATGATATTTTATCATTTTGACTTGCACCAAACGTCACTCAAGTTCACGATGTGATCTGTATATATACTAAGAAAGTATATATAAATAATTCACATATATAGAAGTTCGAGTTCATATCATAAGGTCATGATCATTCTTATGAAGAGTATAAAATGGAAATTATTTAACATAGGTATAAAGTTCAATAAATTAATACCACTAACTTGGGAATAGTTTTTGGTGAAAGCTTCACATTGATGACGTTATGTGGGAACCACAAAATGTGATGAAGAATAAGTATCCTCAATTTTTTTATAGTGATAGAATTTTGAGGGAGAAATTATTTTTAATGGGGGTATAATGTAACACACTGAGTATTTATATAATATTGTATAAAAGACGTTTAAACTATTACATAACTTATTAGTCAAGAAAACAACTGTTTAAATAAACCGTGATAAAAATATTATTATTTAAAAATGAATGTTATAACATATCCATTAAATTGGTGGGGATTATTATGAAAAAATAAAATATCAATATTAAATGTATTACAATTATATAAAATAAATTCTTTTGTTTTAAATTTTCTAGAACAAAAAAAAACATTTGAAAATAGAAGAAATATTTTCCAAACTAAAATACTTTTAAATGTGTAATATTTATTTTAATGCTCATAAATTAAATTAATTGTAATTGTTGAAATATTTTAATTAAATTAAAACATTATATATTCGAATTTCATTTTTTGTAATCAATGTAATATATTTTCTAGTCATGTGAAATAATAAATAATGTTTTATACCTGAAAACTGTATTATATTAAAAAGTGGAATTATCAGGTTTTCCAACTCCATTTCAAATTAGGATTAAAAAATTGAATATAATTTATTTATAAAATGAAAATATTTTTTGGAATCATCATTTAAAAATTATCTTAGATTTAATATTTTTTAATTTTTAAAAAAGATTAATTTTTGATGAATAGTAAAATATACAGATTTTTATTCAAAAATGATTATTTTATTAATGAATTTAAAAAGTTCAATTTTTTATTAAATTTATTTAAAGGAAAAATATTTCCCTTATATTATAAATAATCTAATTAATCCATTTTATTCCATTTCATTTTCAATTTTCTTATATAAAATTTTGTACTTATAAAATCGTTTTTTGGAAAACTGATTTTTTATTGCACATGTGGGTTATATATTAATTTAAATTATTCTAATTTTATGATTTTTTTTGAAAAAATGGATTCCATTTTTATATTAATCATAAAAATATTTTTTAATATGGTAAAATTATTTTTTGGATAAAATTAATAGTAAAAAAAGTTAAAATTTATTACCATGGTTAAAGAATAATTTTGTTTAATGTATCATAAATCTATAAACACTTGGGTAAAAATTACCTACAATCATGAAAATTTTATATTTTTCACTATATTTTGACCTTATCCAACATAAGGTTTTATAATGATCAATTGTTTATCCTTGTGGCATGATAAAAATGTGGTTATAATTAACTATTTTAAAAAATTACAAGTGAGTCCATTCCCCATATAATAAAATGGTATACCCCTATCTTATATTCTATATACATAAAGGTACCATTAGTTTAGAAAATAAATGAAACAATTCCTTCCATATATCTCTCTCAATTTTCTAGAGGACATGTTTTGACTAAGAAGCCCTCCTATGAATATTTTTAATGATAACCTAAAGAAGTTGTCAGAAGAAGTTGTATCATTCTTAACCGAGATTTTTTTATATCTCATTCCACATACATAAAATATTATAAAAATTGGATAAAATAATAGTAATAATAACTATATACCATATAATGAAATCTTATTTTGTTTATTGAATAACCCATATCAGTTTTAACTTCCATAAAATGATAAATAAAAATGCAAATTGTCTGTATGACAGACTACTACCTCATGAATTGATGTCATTTGTTTTCCATCATCACCATACATTAATGTTTTTGGGGAAGTAATTTATGTTTTTATATGATATTTATGTCCTAATTATACTTTGGAAATTATAATGTCATATCTACCTTCTAAACATTAAATCATTTAAAAAATGTTAATGTCACCCATGTATACATGTGATATACCCTCCACAAAGTAATCTAAAGTGTTTTTCATTTTATTTTGTATTAGATGATAAAATGATATATTTAATGAATTTATATAATATATATGATATAATAATGATTCCTTAATGGTTAAATATTATTTGTCTTTGTTTTAACACATCTTATTAGAAAAAGGAATCAACTAAATGCTTATGTATAACCTATCGTCTCCATAAACAATATATTGCATTTTTATGTATCTAAATATTATGGATTAATCTAAATAAAAATAATATTAATATATTATATATATATATATATATATATCAGTTTTTAAATTATATACAATATTTAATGATGATCTATCCAAAAGGACTGAAACCACCATACCAAAACATATGTGAAAAATGAAGTAGTATTTACTGAAAACAGTTACTTCTAACAAGAAATTGTTAATAAAAAGGTCGTAAAGTTTTATAATAAAATCATATATATTATGATATATTTTATTATATTTCAATAATATGTATATAATAAATTTATATTTTTTATATATGAGGATCAAACATTAAAAAGGAAATCAGACATGAGATAAGAGTTTCTAATCTCAATTTTACGTATTTGATATATATGCCATATCCACAAATTATTTTTTTGGTGTATATACTAACCCATTGATATATTATATAATGAATCATTAAATATTTGTGGTATTCAATGTCTCAATTAGTGTTATTTCTTTCATAGGGATTATGATTCAAAAGTTACATAAACCGTAAAGGATTACTTCACAATCACCTAATTATTAAAAATTGTTTATATTTAAGTCTTTTTTTAGAGAATTATTTAACATATATATTTTAAACCAATTTATTTTCTTATCTTCTATTTATTAATTAAATAATAAAATAATAGCACCTCTTTTTATATATGTGGTAGTTAATATTGTTAAGAAAATGTTTTTAAAAAAGTTTATTGTATTTCCCTTTTTAGTTGAAAATAATTTTCATTTGTATCAATGTTTTCCAAAAATATTTTCAATTATTTAACATTAAAAATTTGATTTATTTAATACATTTTTACTCATGTTTCAATTTTTATAAAATGTTTTGAAAGTAATCCTTATATCATTTTTTTGAAAATGGTTCTTTTTAAACTTTTTATAATCTTGTGAATGGAATGTTTTCTTAACTTATATAAAATAGACAATATTATCTACCATAACATACAATAATTTCATTTATTATTAATCAAAATTTTTAGGGTTTTTTAAAGAATGTGTATTTCCTAATATTGAGGATTTTTTAGAAAAAAGCAAAAATCAAATGGTTATTTTCCACAATAATATTTTAATGATATTTTTGTGTTATTACCATTAATAAATGAGATCAACATTGTATTTTAATTATGATTCACTAGGTATATAATGTATCTATACAATCCTTACTCTTTATTTGGTTGGTTTATGATCAGTTTGACAAGGTAATGTATTGATATTGCAAGTTATTTTTATTCTAATACAAAGAGTTATTGATTTTTAATGCATGTTGATTAAGTTATATTGATTATTAATAAAATTAAGTCATTGAACTAATTATGTGATAGTTGGGGGATTTAATTACAAATCTTCTTCAAGCATTAGAAGGTCTTATAAGAAAAACTAGCCTTTTATTTTTCTATAGCCTTACACATTTATGCAATATGTATTGGAATGAGGCTTAGATTTGTTTTAGATTTCCTAAATTATGCATTACACCATTGTAAAATCAGTTATATATTTTTATGTGATTATGTAATTTCTTATGATATACATGGATATGTTTCTTAATCTTGTTATTATTTTATGGAATTATTTTATCATCATTTATTATTCCATATTATTCTTGTCTTGTGAAATTACACTCTATAAATACCCATACTGAGCATATAAGAACATCCCTTTCTTATTTTTATTTTCCCCAGGACACAATTTTTTTTATGATTGTTATGAAGGGTTATTATAATAGAAAAATAAAATAGTCAAAAAAATTACAATGATGAATTCTATGCTTCCAAATTTAATTGGAGATAAAAGTATTTATCCAGCTAACCAAGACTATTAAAATAATCATTCCACCTATAAGTGATTTCTTATATCTAGTTCCAAAGTAGGAATGTAACAATCAAATCTATGATACTAGTTTTAGGTTATGTTAAACATTTTTTTGATGAGTAATTATTTAGTAACCATGTAATTGATGAATTGTATCATTCGAAGGTACCTAAAATCATATATTGTATGATTTGTCGACAATATTTTGGGTTTTTCTAAAATCTGGAATGATCTCTTAGATCATTTAAAAAAATTTATGATTATAATGTGAGACCATCACCTATATTCAATGTTTCTTATGTTAAAAATTATATATCCACTTCAACTATTTCCATGGTAATTTCCTTTCTTAAGAAGGAATATTTCTTAACCCTAGATAGACTGAAGTTTATGCTTCTTAAGGTCCCTTAATGTATTGTTTTTATATACATAATTTTCTTGGGTTTTAGACTATTAGTGTTTCATTATTTGGGATTTTTATATTCTTTTCCCCCATGAACGTATTTAAATTAATTTTTTTAAATTCACATGGAATGTTGGATGTTAGAAAATATTTCATGTTTATAAAAATAATCTCACCTCTTCAAGAATATGAATCTTAGAAGAACTAAGCTAGGACTATGTGGTATATTGTGATGCATCTAGATTTGGTATGGATTGTGTTATTATGTATGATGATAATGTTGTAACCTATGGTTTGAGGTAGTTTCAATCCAATGAGAATAACTATCATCTACATTAACTACAATTACCTATAATTGTCCATGATTTAAGAACATGTAAGCCTTATCTATTTATAGAAAATACCAGAATTTTCACTTACCATTAGAGTTTGAAATAAATATTTTTTATAGAACATGAACTCAATCCAACATAGATTGATGTTGTATCTCTAAATGAATGAATTTTAAATTTTATACACAACTCATAACAGTAATTTTGGGGTATATGCATGAATTTATAAATTGTATAGTAAAGTGATCAAGGAGGATCCAAATCGATGGTAGTTGATGAGTCTGATTGCTGACATCCATAAATATTGAACATGATCTGTTGAGAATGGAATTAACATTCCACATAATATTATTACAAAAATATGGTATTGGGTGAAATATTACTAAAATAAATGATATTGATTTTATCACCATTTAGTCAAACATAAATTATTTCAAATCTTCTAATTACAGGACATATGATGTAAATTTCATGTTACATTTTTAAAACTATGTTGCAATTCCACATTGATTCTATGAAAAACTGAGTTACACTTTACTATATTAGAAAATGGATATTCATCTGGGTATTATGTAAATGTAAAACTAAATGAATTTAGATTTTTTGTTGTCCTGTATGAGACACAATATTTCAGATTATGTGATGAGAGGTTTATCCAATCAATATATAAATGCTTAGTATTAATGACTAGTTGGATTGATATAATCTATGACTATAACTATAGTGATTTGGGAATATATTTTGATTGATATTTTCATATTTCAACGAAGAATGTTACAAATCATGATTGTATTTGGGTGATTATGGACCTAATAATCAAGTTGGCGTACATTCTCCCAACCGGAGATTCTAACATAGTATATAATTTGGAATAGTTTTTTATTTTAGAAGTTATGAAGTTCTAAAAATTCAATTTTTTATTGCATCTAAAATAGTTCCATGAATCTCATATTGACTCTATCTATAATTAAAACAAAGTCTTGGGAGATAGCTACCCATAAGCACAACATTTCATCCACATGCATATGGGATATTGGAACACAAAATTTTGAGATTGGATGATATGTTTTTGAATAATTTCATAAACATTAGTAGATATTAGGAAGAACATATTCCTTTACTGTAATTATAATATAATAAGATAGTTTAGGTTAAAATATAGAAATAAATTTTCCAAGATTTTATTGTCTATCCTTTTAATTCTCCAAAATGTTACGTTGAATCATGATACAAATTAGTGGTTAGGCTGAGACTTTTCAATGAGACTATAGAAAAGAATATGATTATTTAGATGTTTATGGTTATTTCTAAATGACAAAAAAATTATTATTTTGAAAATAATCTCTAACCATTATCTTTTGATATGAGTGACCACATCTTCTTGAATATTCCACTAAGACTTTGTCATCAATTCTTGAGGAAATAATGGATTTTATAATAATGATATGTGGGACCCTTAAATATTGTAAAATGGATTGTAACTTTTTTATAACATTTATCCTTCATGATATGATTTGTGTTTTTCATAACAACTTTCATGTTTCGCAACTGAAGATATATCACCTGGATACATTTCATGTAACATGTTGGGATCATGTTATTCTTATGGTTAATTAAAATTTTATCCTTAATATGGTTTATCATTTTTAAAGAAAGGAAAAAATCTTATGGGGGATAAATATTTCTTTTTTGTGACTTTTATGGAAGCATGGTCATGTTCAATAGGAAACATAGAAATTATATAATTTTTTATGGGAGTAATGGCCTGAGTTATTCAAGGGAAACATCTATCCAGCATTCCAAGGATGGAAATTCCAACAGTGGGGAGAATACAGCACCCACTGTTTGAGGTATCCCATGATTTTATGATTTTCCTTTTTCATTTATAATCATTGGTATAAAATTATTCATTACCAAATAGGTGTAATCATGATTTCATATTTATTATGGATACTTGAAATTATTGAAACTGTGAATGTTTTATTCTAGATATGAATATAGACTGGGAAGATTTAATGAAATTTTTTATAATATGAGGATTTATGTTGGGTGAGTGGTTGTGGTAGCTCACGACATGAAATAGGTTCATGATGCTAGATGGAATTTTGGAAAAATTAAATTGACGCAAGTTGAATACCAGTGAAAGTTACCTCTTACCAATTCACAACATAAATGGGAAAATCTCATCTTGACTGGGTATGCCCCATAAAATTTTAATCCCACCAATTTTTGGTAAATGATCACATGGTTTCCTTTTCCACCCTCTTGACCTCCAAGGTATATATATGAGATTAATTATGATCTTCAATGTTCAAAATATGATTAAAATTCATTTATGAGCATTCAACTGTGTAAATAAATGGTTTGGATATCAATTTTTTATTGTGTTTAACATCTTATTCTATTCTTATGTGGAACCATATATAAATTATAACACCCATATCTATGGGAATTGTTTAAGTTATTTTCATATATTCTTCGCCACTAATTGAGGATTGGAAGTATGTTGTGATAATAGTGGAACCTACTCAGAACCATTTTGTTAAATGAACTCAATGTAGGTGTATTCTCTCCCACTCAACTATTCAAAAAAATGTTGGTATGATTTTTACTAAATAATTAGTATGGTTTTGATTGAATTAACTTTATAAAAATTATATATAAAACACAAATTTTGATGGTAATTCTAAAATGTTTGGTTTTAAAACATGTAAACATGTTCATTTAAAATGAATTTTAAAGGGGATTATATTTTCATGAAATTATTTAATGGGTATAATGAAATTATTATGTATGTATGAGTTTGTGTGAAAATTTCATAGAACAATGGTATGAATGTACCCCCATCAAACTGGTTCACCAGGAGAAGGCTTCCTAAAAGGATAAATCATCGCTTATGAGTATTGTGAGGTTAATGGTTTCATGCATAGTGTGTGCACGTGACTGTATAAATTTAATGATTATTCCAAGTAACATGTAATGTTTTTTAAAATCTTGGTTAATGGATTCAATATCTTTTATATCTTCTATCGACTATTTATAAGCTTCTCAACTACTTCCTAAAAAATATGCGTACTTGTTCTAGTCCAAGTGGATTGTGTTGGGATGTCTTTCGGAGTTACCTGCTATGTCATATAGACATCCCCTTCTTGGGATTAATGTTGACTTTATAGATGTGTTTTATTGGGAAATGGGGAAGGGTTAAGATTCTTACATAACAATTGTTTTTCATTTAAATCATTTATTGGGCTATTGGAGTTGGATATGGGTAGTGTATGTATCAGGGCTTAAGGTCATTCCATATTGGTTATGGGTTCTTTTTTCATAGAGTCATAGTATTTCACCATTATGTATCTTAAACAAAATTGAATTGATTTTTCAAAATGAAAAAACATATAGAGTAATGGGTATATTTTTGGGGAGATTGTTTGTTATATTTTGGTTTATCAATGGTGGTCATGGTGTGTGTAAAAGTGTGGGGTTGAGGGGAACCTTTTATAAGTGAGGAGAGTGGCCCCTATGTAAATAGTCTTAACTGTTAAATAATATTACATAATTTTCATGGTTATGTGGAAAAAATGATACACAAATTCTATGATAAGATATTATATGGAAAAATGAACTAATTAAATAAAAAAACCATCGAATATTTTGATATTTTCGACCATTACCCCTATTTTTAACATTTTTTATCACATTTAACGCACATCATGGTGAATCCCCATTACTATGGAATATTAACATTATGATTTGAAATCAAATGGAACATATTACATAATTTTTAGCATATAGTTCTAAATATTGATACTTTTTCAAATTATGTATTATGTAGTGGTGTAAAAATTTAAATTTTAATATAAATTAAATAAATGCAACTAATTGTTTCTAAAAATAATTTTGTTTGATTAAAATTGATTTTACATAAAATTAATGTATATGATTTATTATAGAGATATTTATTTTTTAAGTAATAAATAAATGATATTTTTTTACTTCAAATCTAATCCAAAACATAATACACCTTTTCAGAAACATTCTTAGTAAATATGATAGAAAATAGTTCTTTTATTATAATAAAACATCATTAAGGGTCACAAATATCAAACATGGGTTACTTTTTTTCAAAAAAAAACTACTTTCACATACATTAATTCACACCATAAATATATTACCTTTTAAAAAAATGTTTATATAAAAATTAAATTAGTTATTATACAGTGATGAATTATAATTTTGATAGTATTATTAAAAACATTATTTTCACTATTAAACTAAAAATCAACTATTTAAAAAAACAAAAATATTCAACCTATGATAATTATGACATGATTAATAGAAAATGGATGTTATGTTAATAAAATTAAAATTTTAAATATTATAAAAATTAATTTATATATAATAATACATACTTTGGAAAAACCATTTTTTAAAATATATTTTTTAATGTTAAATCATTCAAAATGATTAATAATGAAAATTATAATTTGTTAAATTAGTAATTATGATAGTATAATATCACATAATATCTATAAAAAACCACAGAAGGCCTATATATACAAATAATCTGGATGACATGAAATTATTATAATCACATATGGTGATTCATCTATCAGAGTATCCATATTTATTTCCATGATCAGGAACTTATATAATATGAAATTTATTTAAAGTCATGAGTATTGTTTCTAATATTCTGATTGGTTTAGAGAAAAGCCTACTGATTATACCTTCTTTTCATGCTCAAAAAAATTAACCCCCTAGGAAATACTACCATTTCTTGATTCCAATACTATATATTTAACAATTCATTTACTTCTACTTATACTAACTATTTCATTACCTATAATATAACTACAATATTTAATTTTAAAAAAATTAATACATTTTTTATTTATATGTTTCATGTGAAGAATACTATTTGGAATTTTTTCTTTAAGGATATATATATATATATAATCATGGGATGATACATTCTACCTAACATAAATAAAATCTCATTCTCAAAATTTCATTATTTATATAAGAATATGTGACAATACTTTTTTGTGATTACATATTTAGGTTATAGTCTAGATTCCCTATACTTATTATTTTTATATATAACATTGAATTGGCAGGGTATACATGATCTATAACATATTATCCCACTAATCCATATTCACCACTATTTGTTCCCTAAATATGTGAACATCTTCTAATTTCACAACTTCGTAGTTTAATACATATGATAGATCAATTATATTCTTAAAAAAGACATATATGGAACACATAAAGTACCTATGAGAGGTTCAGTGATGGATCACAAAATATTAAATAATCCTATAAATATTAATAATCATATAGGTTTTAATCTACCAAGGTAACATATTTCATTTCACCCCAAATATCATAAATGATTTCCACATAGTTATATAAATGAATTCTTTAATACCCAGTAAAAAAATAAATCATGATAATTGTTATCAGTATAAATTTCTGACCAAATTTTTTTGTTTTCATATAGATATTAACTATATAAACAATATCTATTTTTTCATGAACATGCTCAGGTCCTAACATCATTTTTTCTCATTTAATCACAAGTTATTTAAAATTATTCTATGATATAGAGCCATATAGTTGAATATGACTAGTAGACTAGAAACTATTATTATATTCCCAATCATCCAAAGGAAGATATTGATCCTATATTCCTTTAAATTACATAGATTATTGTAATATAATATTAATAAATTTAAATGTGGTTTCTTCAAATTAATAGTGTTTCAAACAATATAAAATTAATCAATCATAATAAAATAAATTGTTGTTATTATAAAAATAGTGTTTTTAAATATATTTTCTTATTTTTTAAAAATATAAATTTCACAATTTTATAATATGAATTTTTAGAAATTTAAATCATTTATGATATCAAAATATCTAATTTGGATTAGGTTGTTTTTTTATTTTTCATAAATGATGGATTTTTTTAGTGTATATTGAAAAATTCAATGTTTTTAAAATAATATATCATTTATGACTGTAATATTGTATAATCTGTATTTAGAAATTTATAAAAACATTTAAATTACCATATATGTGTTTAAAGAGTAAAATAAAAAATGTAAATAATTATTTCTAAATTTTAAACACATGATTGACTTTCTATAATTTAAGTTATATTTTATTATAATTAAAACATGTTTTTAGAACCTTGAATTTAATAGTGTGGTTGGAAGCTATAATTTTGGGTTTTGTGGACCAAATTTCCAAGATCATATATATTTTAAATAATAAATAAATAGTTTTATGTGAATCACTACTACATAATAGTATTTTTCAAGAATATGTATAACTTCATTTTCAAAGAAATATAATTTTTTTTAGAATGAGACTTTTATGTTTTCTGTGATTATATTAGATCTCATTTCTAAAATATTTTAAATTGAATCTATGTATGTGTATTTCATATTTTTAATAATAATTTTAATATTTCGTTATGAGTTTAGATTAATTGCTAGTCACAATAAATAGTTATAGTTGTACAAAATTATTATCATGGAAATGTTAAACATGATTAAATAGAGTGATACAATAAGATATAAGGTTGAAAATATCTATAAAACATATCGAAATATTTTATTTTTTTGTATTTAAACCCTAATAAATATCTTAATAGAAACATGGGTTCCTTATTTCCACATTGCCATGAAAAAAAGATCATATTATTTTATATTTCATAATATTTACAATAGTGGCCCACATTTAACTTATTTAAGAAATCCACTTCTTCATAATTTTCTACACAACTAGAGAACTCTATCATATAAAATATCTACAAAAAATACCTCTCCAAATCATTAAACAATGTCATATAGGTATTAATAACATAAAAATACTCTTCCTAGAAGGGTTATGTTGTATTACAAAGTGGTTATCAAAGGTGGTGGAATATGTTGTAACTAAAATCATTCATGTTTATTTATTCCTATTTATCATTTTTTGAACTAGTATAAAAAATTCAAAATACTTATAGAATTATCCTTTATATAATAAAATATTATTTTTTTTATGGAACAAATATTTTTTTAAATAATATTCATTTTATGGGAAATGAAAACATCAATGGTTTATATATAAGGATAACCACCACCACGAAGTGATATAATTCATTATTCATTACCTTTTCAAATGTATGGTTATAAAGATATAAGTAATTAATATATATTATATTTATCAAAATAATATGTTTTATTAATGAAAATATATTATCTTTCTTATTACCCATATTCACATTGGAAAAATGATGTTTTCCCTCATGCGTTCATGTGCACTATCACTTCCACAAAAATGTTATTTTTTTTCATTTTCTCCATACATGGACAGTAAAAAGGATAGGATTAATAAATAAATATGAAAATTTTCATAATATTTAGTTTCTATAAAGGTAAAAATTTATCAAATATTTTTTTATCCAATAAAAAATGAAACATAATTTAATCATATATATATATTACTATCTCCATGAAATGATGTGCTTAATTTTTTATAACCTCTTTAGATAGATGGATAAAAGTGTATAAAATTATTTAAAATTATATTTATTGATTTTTGAATAATCCTGAGTCAATGGAACCATGAAAACTTTGTCTACTCTGACCCTATGACTGTTATCTTCATGAATTTTATATACCAAACAACATCAAAACATCAAACATGAACATAATTGATTTAATAAATACATTACACATAGTAAAAATAAAATAAAATAACTCGTATAATAGTAAAGTATTAATCCATAAAAAATTTATAATTAATATATATAATAAAATTTTTCTATTATAAATGTATTTAAGAGATATACAATGTGAGTGAGGACTCAAGCTATGGGATTGGACTTCTCAATTTACTTTCTATAAGGCATATACAATTTTCACCACATATTATATTTTCTGTATAACCTACCCTATGAGAGTATTTTATAATGAATTCAGGATAATTAAATTATTTTAGAAATCCTTTTCAATTAATATTCTTCTATACCCTTTTAACTCAAAATATACAAAAGTTGAAAGTGAATTTTAATAAAAAACATTATTTTAAATGTTTGAGACTATATTCCATCAATATATATATTCTTCAAAATGTTTCAAAAATGTTATTATATATCATTTTATGATTTTTAATTTCATTTAAACTATATATATATATTTTTTACAATTATCAAAGAATATATATTTTTTATTTTTTAATAGGGATAATATTGAATCATTATTCAAAACTGTAATAGAATGATTATTTATCCTTTTACAAATCCTGGTATCTTCACAATGACATAGAATCTATTAATTATTAATTATTATAACACATTTTTAATTATTTTACAAAAATATCATATTTTACTTATTATTAGAAAATTTTATTTTAGTTATTTTTTAAAAGAAATTATTATTTCAACTAGTTTTTTTGGAAAAAATAGAAGGTTCTATTAATTATGGGATAAAATTAATTTTTTATGTTAATTCTAACAAAAATTTAAATCATATGATTTTTCTTCATTATATGGAACATTAGAATTATATATGATGGTGGGTAAGCCTGATATAGATCATGATGGTGGCTAAGCACAATATATCTCTCTAATAATATTGGTAATGATTTAGTCTTCTAAAACAAAATGATTATAAGATAACCAAGTAGGCTTCTCATGTGTAATTAATTGAAACTATGTTATTCATACATAAGATAAGAACAAGTGAAAACGGGTTATGAATAGTATTCTTAAAGATAAAAAATTTATAAATACTATGTGTTTTTTGAAATAATTTTATTACACGAGTTAGGGAATGATTATTAACTTTTAAATGTGAAATTTTTTGTTGAATAATTTTTTTCATACATTTTAAGGTTACTAATGATTCTTTTAGGGTTTTCCTATGTATTTAAATGAATTTAATGGTTTTATTTTATAAAAATGACAATATCAAAAAGTTATTATGATTTTTTTGGTGTAAAGAGAATTGTTGTGAAAAAATTAATCATGTTTTTACAGTGTTTCATGTTTTTCACTGAATTAATGTGATTAATTATGTTTTATATTCTTTATTAAGAATTGTTTCAATCATTACAATTTTTCATATGTTTTCCCTAAAATCTATGTATTTTATCTGACTATATCAATATTATTATTTCCACTGTAGTCAGTTGTATTCAAAGAAGAGAATTTCCATTGAAGGGAAAAAAGCTGAAAATTTAAGAACATATTTAATTTTTTAAATAAATTGAAAATAGTAAGATTGCATATACTTTTTTAGGTAATGGATTTCATAATTCTCTAAAACCAAAAAATAATCTTCTATAAAATATAAAATAGTTAATCCATTATTATAAATCAAGTAGTTATTCATTTTTTATAATAGGGATTATAATAGTTTGTTTTCGAGATAATGTTTAATAACTCTATAGGCTAGGATATTGTTAGATAAGAACAATTTGAAATAAATAAAAAAATTTAGGGGTTAATATATTATTTAGGGAATCATAATATATAAGTTTTTTTATAAACATAAGAGTCAGAAAATTATGGATAATTATGGTAATTTATTTATGATGAATTAATAAGGCCAACAACATAAATAATTTTTTTTAAAATACTGGTATTGTTTTTTATGGATTTGAAGGTGAATAGATTTAATAATATTATTAAAATTTAATTCATTCATAGGAATTTTTTTAATATTTTTTATAACATCTCTAGTTTTATGAAAGAAACACTATGTTCAATAGCATACGTGATACGCTACATCGAGCTTAAACAAACAACTAAATATTACTATTAAAATGTTACCACTATAACATAGCTATTAGAAAGTTGGGAATGGATATTATCAACTAAATTATAAAAATATGATTCATAAATTTTTAATTAATGATTCATTGGTTACCAAATTTATTATAAATAGAAATAAAAACCAATTTATTATAAAGGGTGTGTTTTTATGAAAACATATTTCAAAAAGAATAGTTCTATTTATAAAATCGTACAATTCTTTATTAATATTTTCATTGAAAAATATAATTTATATATTCAATTTAATGTATTAAATTAGTATTATATGTTTTATAAATATGATATAAGAACAAATTAAAATAATTTATAATAAAATTTTATTTTTTGAAAATATACAATTTTACCCCATTTTGATAGAGAACCCTATTTAAATCTATTTTTTTCAAACTTTTGTAGGTTAGATATTAAATAAGAAACTTATTCTTTGGAATAGTAACATTAAAATTTTCCTTTGTTAAAATTGTGGTTTTATTTAATGAAATTCATATTTTAATGAATAATGAAAAATGCTATATTTTAATTCAAAACTATATTTTGGCGCAAACAGTGATTGTTAAATTTTATCCTACCACCTATCAAGGTGGAAATTTTGATGTAACTATATTTATATGTGAAAAATATTAATTAATATTTTCTCCATTCTTATGTATTTTTTATTTACAACATACCTTTATGCTTTCCAAAATGTTTAAATACAATAATTTCATTTTAGGAAGTTTGGACTACTACTCTCTCAAAGTGATATGACTCGTTCATATCATAAATGGAATATATAAATGATTGAGTTAATGAACTTATATAACATATATATTATTGTTTAATAATAATATACCTATGTATCATTTAGTTTTCATTCATTTAATATGACAAAGAAATGAAAGTAGCGTTCATGTGTATGTACAAACAACGGTCTCCATGCATGGGGAATTTCATTTCATATATACAAATGTTATGGAATATTTTAAATACATATATAATGGATATATATTATATTTAAATCATTAATAATATTTTTTATATGGTTTAATTTTTACCACATGGACAATTTACCTCAAAACAAGTTCATTTTCAACTCAAGTACAGAATATCGACAAAATAGCCGACATGAACTGAAATAATTATGTAATTTTTATAAAATTGTAAAAATGGGAAATAAAAGGAATATTATATCGGAAATTTTTTATCAAGAAAGTATAAATTAACTTATGTCTATTATTCAGGAGCATAACTATTGTACATGACGACTCAGACTCAAGGTAAGGGATATCTTAACTTAATATCCATTAATTGAGTTAAATATCCATGATATTGGTTTTGTTTTTTCCAGAATATGTGTCAACAAACTCTGTTTGTTTTATACTTAATATCCACTTATATTTGGTGTATTTATATTTTCCACACATAGTTATGTCAATGATTTATACTTTATTTAATTATATGATATTTGTAATGGACTTGGTCTCAATCTAATTTCATTGAGGCATATTTTTATTTGTACATAACATTTTTTAATACAGTATATAATCAAATCCTTGAATTTTAATTTCATTTATTGGTTTTCAATGGAATATTTGTATATAAAGAATTGTTTTTAAACAACATAAGGAATTTTTCTTTTTAACATACATGGGGAAAATGACCTTTCGGCTGCCGCGAGCATTATTGAATATTTTGATTCCTTTCAAAGATGTAATGTTTTTAAAAGATCAATAAATACCATATAACCTTTATATTAATTAGCGTATTGATTTTTTTATAATGTATTTATTATGTCAATATCATGAAATGATCTAATGAGATTGAAATTTGGAAATGTGATTTTCATTTATGTTTCTTTAATATGTTATGATTATGTTATGGTTTTTAGCCATTGTTTATGTCTACATGTGGTTCCATGATAAAGTGAGGGTGGTTGAGCCCATGATAGCTCTCCAATTCATTGGGTAACGTGAAGTTGGAAAATTTAATGGTTTTTCAGAAGATATTTAGAGAACATACTACGATGGTTATTGTAAACAAAACCTTGAAGTTTTCTCTCTCTGTATTTATGAAGCTACAATGTGAGTATGATATGGATTCCAGATGTTACCTTTATGTTTTATTATTTCTATGTTTTTTTGAGGGAATATTATTATTTCATGATGTAAGATAAGTATTTTTTGTTTTATGGGTGAAAAGAATGATTTTGTGAAAATGTTTTCATGTGTTTTAAATATTCATGGAATAAAAATTTTATTCCATATTTTATATTCATTGTTTATATTTTTATGATCATACCAAGTTTTTAAATTGATTTCCATGGGGTATAAGGGTGAGTAATAGAAAGGAATATGTCATGAATTTTTTTTTCGAGAAAACGATATAAATGTTTTAAGTGTTTCATTTGGTGGGAAATGTGGATACTAAGTGTAAATGTCCACATATAATGCATAATTCTATTAAGTAATTGTTATGACCTAATTCTATAAAAATATAAACCTGAAATGAAGCTCAATGTGATTTATTTAAATAATTTTTTATTATTTAATGTTTAAGACTAGGGAATTATGGTTGGTACTAGAGGTTGGTTTAGACAACATGGGAGATTAAAATGTTTTATTAATTTTTAGGGATATCATCATGGGGTTATAATTTTAAGATTGATCATAAGTTCAATGTCTTATAAAACCTTTTTTGATTTATATTCTGAAATATGAAAGATAAAAATGGTATTTTAGGAGACATTTCTTTTGATTAAATTATGGGATCACCAGGACCATATAGATATATGTTTACCAATACCTAATTACATTCCAATTAATGATGAGGAAACTAGAAAATATCAATGAATGTTTTTTATTCTTTTTTAGCTTATGATTTAACATTTTAAAATATTAAAACATGATTAGTTTTTTTATAGAAGATAAGCATTAAAGAATAATTATTGAGATGGTATGTGAGTATGATATACTCTATAATACCAAATGTAGGATTTAAATAACAGAGATACTAAATAAAGTATCTAATGATGCTCAAAATACAATAGGGGGTGAATTTTATACTTTAAAAAAACGTTTGGAACTTTTAAAGATGTTTATGTTTAACAATGTTAAACAAGGAAATTCACAAAACATCTAATTATACAAACATGATTGATTTAGGAAATATGATTCTGAGAATGTAAATCTGAATATATGGTTCCGAAAAATGAATCTTAATGAATGTGTACAAAGATAATGATTCAACCTTAAACCGTATAGAATCTTACTAAATCAGAGTATACATGTATAAGGAAGTATAAGATAGTTATACTTTCCTCAAAAATTAAAATGCAGTAGAAAACTTGTAACAAAACATGTAACAAGTAGTAAATATTTTATCCCAAAGAGAAGAGTATCCAACAACCTTGGATAAAGGTCCCTTGATTTATTCTTTCAATAAAGCCTGTCTTACCCGCACCAGGTGAAGCCCTATATATGAATATCAAAGTCTGTCTTGCTATCCCCACAAGCCCTCAACTTCAAGGTAGTCAGCACCACTGTCTTTCTCAGCAGGGATGTCCTCGAACATTAAGGTAGTTAGAACCTCTGTATTCCTCTCCCTAGAAGCCCTATATTGTACACGACAACAATCAAAGTAGCACAAAGAAAATCTGAACATGGTGTTCAGTACGCACAGAGCAATAAAATCTCTAACTCTAGAAATATCTTCAGAAGCATGTAATCTCTACATTGATAAACTTGTTATGAGATTTTTCAAATGAGCTCTTATTTATAGGCATGGCTTCAACGGTCGACTCCCTCATCCAACGGTCATATTTTTCCTTCAATTTCAGAGGGACCTGTACACGATTCCCTCAAACAACAGTTAGTTAGTAACTGAAAGAATGAAATAATTTTTTATCCAAACATGTGTAAGAAAAAATATGCTTATATAACCAAAATCCAATATTTGGAATGTAAGAAAATAAAGGATAAGAGTCTAACAAAAAACACAATCGGTGTATATAATACAAGGATATTCAGATTAAATTTTCTAAGGAATTCAGAACCTGAACTCTATAGAATTCCAGAGTCTGAATTTCAAGGAAATTTTTAATCTTTATTTACAAGAATTCAAAAACTAAACTTATAATGTTCGGAGTCAGAGTTCATTAGAATTCAGAGTCAGGACTCACAAAGATCGGGGTCATAATTAATTATAATTTAGAGTCTGAACATACAATTTTTAGAGTCTGAATTCATTTAGAATCCAGAGTCTGAACATACAAAGATCAGAGTCTAAATTTATTAGAATTCTATGTCAGAACTCAGAAAAGTTCGGAGTCTGAATTCAGAGAACTCAGAACCTAAATTCGGATCCTGAAAACAGAATTATCTATATCTAAGTATTATTGGATTTTGAGGTTTTGGATACGAAACCTAATTTTACACTTAGAAAGTATAATAATAAATGAACAACATGGTAAGGATAAATTTCCTTGGGGGAAGAAAATTTTCCTTATAAAAGTAAAACACAGGGTAAAATGAGATTTTCCATGAGATAAGAAGTTTGTAATTTTCAAAACAGGAATGAATGGTAAAGTCATAAGGAGACATTATTTGCTAAAAAATCTCCCCAAGCATGAAGGAATAGGAAATTAATATATAAACCTTATTGACTCATCAATTTCCCCTTTTTGGAAAGCACAAACAACCTTACGATAAAGAATAGAAGTTCATAGACAATATTTTTCTAGACTTTGAATGTAAAACTTATCTCCCTTATCATATAGGCAAGGATGAATAAGAATAACTCTCCCTTAGTCTTTGGAACTCTAAGGATCATATTCTAGATTTCTGGAATGTTATTTTTCATAATATTGAATACGGAAATCTTCATAATAATAAATCCCCCTTAGATAAACTCCCCCTTACATGGGAATATTTCATCTTTTCGTAGTATTCTTTTTTCATTTCTCCCCCATTGTGATTTTCTAAAATAATTTGAGGGAATGAAAAAGATATTAGAGTACCTAAAATATTAGTATGAAACATCAAAACAAAAACAAGAAACCAAAAATTTCATTAAGATAGGATGAATTTGTACAAGGAACACTTACAAAAAAAGATTGGATTAGATATATTTTCCTTCCATTTCCTTGGGTATAAATTTCTTCACTATGGTTTTAAGATTTTTGTGTTCCTTATGGTCTTCCTCTTCTTGCGTTATGATTTGATCATGATCCTATTCTTTCTTCACTAAAGCATTGATCTTTTCTTCTTGAGCCTTCATAGCCTCTGCGTGAGCCTTTAATAACTCATCTTGCTTAACTAGCTTGTCTTAGATCTCGATCCGAAGATCCCTTTCCATTTTCAAACATTGGGCAACAGAATAAAACTTTCCATTCAAATCCTTTACCTCTTGAATCCAAGTATTCTTATCAAGAGTTAGCTTTTCCTCAAAGCCAGTCGTAAGATCCATGGTTTTACTATCTTCATTATCAAAAGCTTCCTTAACTTCATGTTGAAACTCATTATGCTCTCTCAAGTATTCAACCAATTTCTTTGACTAGATAATAAATTTCTTACAATATTTATTGTGGGAATCATAGTTAATGAAGAAGTTCTTAAGATCAGACGAAAACTTTACAAACATGTCCATCACCAATGATACAGAATCTGATTTTTGATTCATGATGTTTTGGAGCATCCGACATCTCGGGTCAATGCTTGGAAAGATCAGAATGGTGTCAACAAGCTTCTTCAGTGATTGAATGGCGAAATAATGTCCTAGGAATGATGATTCTGAATCTGAGGCTTTTCTTGGTGAGGATTATTTCTCTACCACAAAAAGCTTCCTCTTAGAAGATCCATCACCTTCCTTTTTCTTTAAAAACAAATTTAGTAGGTGTATCCACAATCACCTACTTCCCCTTATCATTTCTCAGAACAACTTCCTCATTTGGAGGGTATTGTTCACTGTCAGACAGATGAAAAATTCTATCTTCATATATTTTCCCCTTCTCAGTTTCTACCTCAACATCTTCAGGGTGAATTAAATCGTTATTTGAACTTTCTTTCTCAACTATTTTATTAACTTCTTCTTCTCCCTCCTTATCACCACCTTCCTCATCCTTCCAAGGAGTTGCGAGCTTTGAATAATCGACTTCACATGTTTGGATATACAATTACTCAGTTGCACTTTACTTCTCATGAAAGTATTAAACTTTTTTTATGAGGTCTACTATGTCACCCCTGCTTTCTACCTCTTGTACTTCTTCCACAACTTCCTTTTCATCAACAACATTTTCATGTACTTTTTCCGGAGTGAGAAATTTCATCCCCATTGTCTCAGGTAAGACCTCTACCAAGAAGGATTTCGATACAAGGATATTCTTAGATTCTTTCTCAATATCCCTTAGAAGGGATTGAACAATTTCATCCTCCAACATCTTTTTCATTGGCTTCTTTTTCTTAGCTTTCTTCTCAAGCTCATGAGCTGTCTTTTCTTTTAAATACTTGTCTTCTGCAGGATCAAAGCCAACCTGTGGCTCTCATTCCTTCTAATTTTTATTTTCTTCCGTCAACTTTTCTAAAACCTCATCACTATAGTCTTTTTTTTCTTGGACTTTGGCGGTGTGGATTGGGATCCTTTAGCCTATGGGGTTTTACCTTCAACTATAACTTCTTTCAACTTCCTCTTCTTTTATCATTTTTTCGATTGTTCAGAAACTTCTTTCTCTTTTGAAATAGCTTTAGCCTCTTCCTCTGGTAAGTCCTGGAATTCTCTTTATTCCTTAGAAAAAACAATGTTCATCCTCTTCAGGGTATCATCACTGACAAGAATAACTTTCAATTCCTCATCTTGGAACAGTAAGGAATTTTTAAAGACTCCATACATCGAATAATCAACATAGAAAGAATAGCCAGATACATTATAATATGAGAATTCAAGTTTCCATTCTTGATATTCTCTATCATTACCAGAATATGCTTGACCAAATTTATCTTATTTAGATTTACCATAAAATCTAGGATGTACATGTCGCTCTTCTTCAAGGTGTTCTTATCACCTTTTCACGGAAAGATAAAACCTTGAACCCATAATTCAAGGATCTGATTTTTTGTAGAAAAATAAGCAATCTTCAAAGACTTTATATATGAATTTCCAAGACAATCCATACCTTTCTACAAGACAAAACAACCTTGTAAATCCGGAAATTTATGGGAACATAATTCAACTTCCCCTTCAAATGGAACTCCAATAAAACTAGTTGCCTTTGTATTTGAAAGAGCATAATTCTTACCATTATCTTTTAAAAGAAAACTTATCTCTACCTTATTTTTTGAAGGAAATGATTTATTCATAAAAATCTATTAGCAGATCTTTATACACTAATTCTTGAGCACCTGGATTTGATATACAAACAGTCTCCCATTCATTCAGCTTAATATTATTTGAAATAATTTAATCATACTTGTTGAAGAAATTCGAATGCACCGGCCTTTTTCTATATACCTTCCATTCCGGAATTGGCTTGACTGTAGACATATCATTCTCAGATGATTCTTCTACCGACATTAAGAATTGAGAAAATTATGAGAAGTTCCAAACGGGCTTAAGAAGGGGGGCAGAGCTTCGGCATGAAAAGTCTTGAAATCCGATGTGGGATCACCTTCGGGGGGTCCTTTATATAGGTGTTTTAAGTGACGATTCATCTTCCAAAGTAGATCCAATTGATGAAAAACATTCTGATTAGATCTAACGATTGAAAAGATAACCGCGAGGAATATTTAGTAGGATCTGATATTTTGAGGTTTTTAAGGAAAAACATTTGGATTTATGGAAACTAGAATTTGAAAATTTTAAAAACAAAAATAAAATACCAAGAAGTAAATGATTAATATGCAAAAATAAGGAAGAAAACATACCTTTTAGATTTTCAAGAAAATTATTCATAGTGAGGAAAAAATTCTTCTTAAAGAACATTAAATTGTGAAAAAAATGTGACTAATTTTTTTTTAAAAAAAACTGACTACAAAAATTTTCATTACGAAAGATTTGAAAAATCATACTGAGAAATTTGAAAGAAATTTCATAATGAAAAACTTGAAAAACTTCATTACGAAAATTTCCATTATGAAAAACATGAAAAACATCATTAAAAAAATTTCCATTACGAAAACATGAAATACTTCATTATGAAAAACACGAAAAACTTCATTAAGAAAAACATGAAAAACATCATTACGAAAAACATAAAAAAAATCATTACGAAAAACATTAAAAACAAAATTATGAAAAACATGAAAAACATAATTACGAAAAACATAAAAAACTAACCAGAACATGTACTCCCCCTTTGAAAAGTTGTTTATTACTGCAAGGAGAGTGGGTTCAATAGTAATTCAACAAGGAATATTACCTTACGGTTATCATTCCTAAATTCTATTTAATGTAATCAAATCTATCAATGGGTAAAGATATTTGTAAAAATATTAGCATGTTGATCTTGAGTTATGATAAATTAAAGAATGATATCTCCTTTTTGTGTGTGATATCTAAGAAAGTGATGCCTAATATCTATGTGTTTTACATTAGAGTGATGTGTATGGTTTTTGGTTAAATCAATGACACTAGTATTGTCACACAAAATTTTTGTTTTGGTAAAACTCAAATCATAGTCCGTGAGTGTGTGTTGCATCCACAACCCTTGAGCACAAAAACTTCCAGCTGGTATATATTTTTCTTAGAAGTGGAAAGTGCTACATTGTGTTGCTTCTTGCAAGACCTAGAAACTAAATAATAACATAGGAAATGAAAATTTACATATGTAATATTTCTATCCATTCTACAACCCCCAAAGTCAGCATTTGAAAAACTTTTTATAACAAAATCATTTCCAGAAGTATAAAAGAGTCCTAAATCCATGGTTATCTTTAAGTAGAAAAAAATTATTTTCACTGCCTTTAAATGAGATTCATTTGGATTGGATTGATATCTTGCACATAAGAATATTTAAAACATTAATTCTAGATGACTATCTGTTAAGTAAAGTAAAATATCTATCATACCTCTAAAATATGATTGAACTACTAGTTTCCCAGCTTCATCAAGAATAAGTGAATTTGAGGTACCGATGGTAGTACTAATACTCTTAGTGTTGTCATATCCAAACTTTTTAAAAAGATCTTTAATATACTTATATTGGGATATATATATTTTTTCTGGTTTTTGAGAAATTTGAAAACCACGGAAAAATGTTAACTCGCCCATCATACTCATTTAAAACTCATTTTTCATTAGATCTGTAAAGGAATCAATTAAAGATTGCCGAGTTGATCCAAATATAATGTCATCAACATAAATTTGAACAATAAAAAGGTTTTCCTTGTCTTTATTTATAAAAAGTGTTGGATCTTAATTTCCCTTAACATAATTATTTTGAAGCAAAAATCCAGTAAGTCTATCCTACAAGGCTCGAGGGGATTTCTTAAGTCCATACAATGCTTTGGTAAGTCTAAAAACGTGATCAAGATGTTTTGTATCTTCAAAACCAAAATGTTGTCAACAAAAACATCCTCTTGAACAAAACCATAAAGGAAAGACCATTTCACATCCATTTAAAAAAGTTTGAAATTGAAGAATGCTGCAAAGGCATGTAAGATATGAATAGATTCAAGTGTAGGTACTGGATAATAGGTTTCTTTATAGTTTATTCCCTCTTGTTGATTATAGTCTTTAGCAATCAATATAGCGTTATTTCTTACTATGATTCTATTTTCATCAAAATTATTTTTGAAGACGCATTTTAAACTAATAAGAGAAGTTTCCTTAGGTCTTTCATCCAAGGTCCAAACGGTATTCCTTTAGAATTAATTTAGTTCATCTTGCATAGATTTAATCCAATCATCATCACCTAAAGCTTCATCACTTCTTTTTGGTTATAATTGGGAAATGAATGCTATATGTTCTACATCATTTCATAAGGAAATTCTAGTCCTTACAGGTTGATTCACATCACCAATGATACTATCACTGGGATAATTCTTAAGGAACACCTCATTTTGGTTTTGTAAAACATGTTCATCAACATAAGGCAGAAAATATTATGGGGTAAATGTTTCAGAATTATCTTCATGGACTTTTTCCATTTCAGAAGGATCTTCTATCATGGTTCAATAATCAGTTTTTGAAAACACATCTCAAGACATAGGTTGGGGTTGTTTAAAAACAATGGGATCAGTTTCATCAAATTTTACATGTACTGCCTCTTCAACAATACAAGTGTTTTTATTGAAAACTCTATAAGCCTTAGATGTTGTGGAGTAGCCGAAAAAAATTCCTTCATCATATTTTGGTGTGAATTTAGGAGTATTATCTTTAGTATTCAGAATGAATACTTTGAAACCAAAAACCTTGATGTAAGAAAGTCTTGGTTTTCTACCTTTCCAAAACTCATAATGAGTTTTATTAAAAAAGGGTCTAATTAAAAAATGATTTATAGAATAACAATCAGTACTTAAAGCTTTAGACCACAAGTTTTTTGCTACAAAATACTCACTTAACGTGGTTCTAGATATATTTTGAAGTATTCTATTTGTTTTTTCAACAAAACCATTCTGTTGAGGTGTTCTATGTGTTGAGAAGTTATTAGTAATGCCTTTTCTACTAAAAATGGTTGCAAAATCAGAATTTTTAAATTCTCCTCCATGATCACTATGAATAATTATCAAATGAAGGTTTTTATCATTTTTATCTTGGGCTCTAAATCTTTCAAAGTATGAAAAATCTTCATATTTTATTGCAAGAAAATAGACCCACATAAATCTAGTGTAATTATCAATAATGACAAATACAAAATACTTGCGTCCAATGCTTCCAGTTTGTGTTGGTCTAAAAAGATCCATATACACTAACTAGAATGCATCAGTAGTTGATACTTCAACGGTTGATTTAAAACTAGATTTACGTTTCATTCCATATTGACAAGGGTAAAAAACGTTTGAAGAATTAAATCTATGCTCTGGTAGATAATTAACTACTATTTTCTTAGAAAGGTTTTATAGGTTATTAAGTTTACAATGTCCTAAAACTCTATCCCACAACCAAGACTGATCTTCTGTTCCACTAAGACACGATAAGTCTTGGCTCCTGAGGTCTTCTATGATTAGTGTGTATACATTCTCTTAACTATGGGCATAAAGAATAAACTCTTCCTTGGAATTGTGTACTAAGAACTATTCATTCCTATAATTCACAAGGTAACCTTCATCACATAATTGTATTATGATAATGAGGTTGTGCTTATGACCCTTAAAAAATAAAACATTTGAAATCAATGTTTTTCCAAGAAGAACAATGTTACCTATAACAATAATTTCTCCCTAAGAATTATCTCCAAAAATTACTTTTCCTCTTTTCATCATGATAATCATTTCAAAATAGTTTTTGTTACCAGTCTTATGTTGGGAACATCCACTATCCATGTACCATGTATTGCTATTGGTACTCTCTTTGCTTTCCTGAAAAAAAGAGTTATACTTTCAGAACCCATAAATTCTTGGATCTGAAAATTTGAGAAAGAAAATTTTTAGGTACCCACATTTTTGTTGAAAATAGGCTTTATGAAATCCTAAAAACAGAGGTTTGTTTGACGAACAATTTTTTATGCAATGTACATCACACTAACACTTAGTGCAGAATGGAGAACATTGAGGAACAAAATAATTGTTGCTAAAAATTAGTTTAGAACTAATATACCCAATATTAGAGCTATTCCATAGAGGTTGGATTTGAGAATACATTTTATCAAAATTTTCCTTACCTAAGGTAATGTTTGACAAACAATTTATCAAGGAAAAAATTTTGGATTTAAGATTGATAACTAAGTACTTGCCTTCCAAAATATTTTATTTTGAACTAGAGTTAGGCTAAAAAACATTTTTCGTAGAAATTAAATTTTCTAGATCTTTTGAAAGATTATTCTTCTCAGAATTTACTTCCTCATGATTTTTTTGAAATACTTTCAAAATCAACAATTTTCTTATCAATATCATTTGAATGATCTGATATTTCCATAATAAGAATAGTCTTCCTAGAATTTTCCTTATCAAGATTTTTCATGAGATTTGAATTCTCAATCTGAAGGAGCTTAGCAAACCTAGAAAATTATTCATAGGTAGGTAATGTATTATCTTCATAAGAAGAAGATTCTTCATCAGAAGAGTTATAGTATTTACTATCATTATAATTCAAAGATTCATTGGTCATAGATTCAGCATTGGGTACCTTAGCATTCAAAGATACATTGGAACTCCAAGTGTCATTAGCTTTCAAGACATTCTTAGATTTATCTTTGTAGTACATATTTTCGTTTCTCTCAGAATGATTTTCCTTTCATTCTTTTCACATGAGCATCGGACAATCAGGTCTTATATGTTCAGATATCTGGCCTTTGTAAAAAGTGATGTATGAATCTTTCTTATCTTTCATTTATTTCTTTTTGTATCTGGAATGAAACTTCTTTTGACCAGCAATCTTTTTCATCCTTCGAGAAATATTTTCTAACTCATTTTCTAAATATTCACTTCCACTAGATTCAGATTGAATGACAATCTTCTTAGATTTTGATATTGTAACTCTCTCGGGAATCTTCACTTTCATATGATTTGATGTTTTAGTAAAGGAAACACTACTATTCCCATTCTTCTTCATTACATTATCAGCATCTCTCTTAATTCTAGTCTCATGTTGAAGAAGAGTTCCCAAAATTTCATCAAGAGAAATCTGTGTAACCTTTTTATTCTCATTAATAGCAGTCCTCTTGGATTCCCACTCCTTGGGGATGATTTCAATCATCTTATCAAAAAGATATTCCTTATATAATCCTTTCTCACCCATAGATTTTAAACTATTAACAATAGTCATGAATATTTGTGGTACCTTACATATGGATTCTCCATAAGGAATGAAAAAACCACGATATTCCGCTCTGAGCAAGGATCTTGTAGTTTCAATCACTTTTGAAGTTCCAAAGTGTGTAAATTCATGTTTCTCCCATATACAATTTTCTGCTTCACAAGATGAAATTTAGCTATATATATTTCTAGTCATAGAACAAAGCAAAGTACTGCATACCTTATAATTCAGTTGATATTCATGCTTTTCTAGATTTGTGAAAGTACTAACTTCCTTTTCATGGATTTTATATCCTCCAGTAAGCATAAGAAAATTTTCTACTCTAGTATTGAGAATGAATGTCTTCATGCTATCTCACCAATATTCATAGTAATTCCCATTAAAAATAAGTGGTCTGGTTGGATTGAGATTGCCTATGAAACCATCATTGATTATTGCCATCTTAATAAAGAATTTCTACAAAAAATTATTTGTAATAAAATATTGTAAACAAGGAAAATATTCATTAGAAAGGAAAATATAGAACATGAGTTTTTCTAATAAATATATTAATCTAAACTTTATGAGTCCACAAAACTGATTCTGAAAATAAGAAAAAGATGAATTTTATTTTTAATCTAATTGTGAGTTTAATTAAGATTGAACCAATGTTCTGAAACCAATTGTTGACTTGGTTTAGGGTACATGGTCAGCTCCTCTAATACCAACTGTTGATATGGTATGTGAGTATGATATACTCTATAATATCAAATGTAGGATCGAAATAATAGAGATATTAAATAAACTATCTAATGCTACTCAAAATACAAGGGGGGATTTTATAGTTTAAAAAATACCTTTGGAACTTTTAAAGATGGTTATGTTTAACAAGGTTAAACAAGGTAATTCACAAAACCTCTAATTCTACAGACTGTCTTGATTTAGGAAATATCATTCAGAGAAAGTGAATTCAGAAAGGTGGTTTAGGAAAATGAAACTTAATAAAAGTTTGAAAAGATAATGATTATACCTTAAAGCGTATAGAATCAAACTAAATCAGTGTATACAAGTATAAGGAAGTATAAGATAGTTATACTTTCCTCAACAAATAAAATGCAGTGGAAAACTTGTATCAAAACAAGTAACAAGTAGTAATTCTTTTATCCCAAAGATAAGGGTATCCAATAACATTGGATAAATGTCCCTTGATTTATTATTTCAAGATATCGTGTCTTACCCACACCCGGGTAAGCCCTCGATATGAAGATCAAAGTCTATCTTGGTATCCATGAAAACCCTCAACATCAAGGTAGTCGACACCTCTTTCTTCCTCAACAAGGAAGTCCTCAAACCTTAAGGTTGTCGGCACCACTGTCTTCCTATCCCCGAAAGCTCCCGATTGTACACAATAACAATTGTAGTCGCAAAAAGAAAATCTGAACAAGGTGTTCAATACACACAATGAAATAATGTATCTCTCTCTAGAAATCACTTCAACAGCATGTAATATCTATATTGATCAACTTGTTATGAGCTCTTTCAAATGATCTCCTATTTATAGGCATGGCTTCAATGGTCAGCTCTCTCCTCCAACGGTCATATTTTTCCTTGAATTTCTGTGGGACCTATACACATGTCACTAAAATAATGGTTAGCTAGAAACTGAATGCAATACATAATTTTATAACCAAACAAGTGTAAGAAAAATATGGTTACACAACCAAAATCCAAAATCCGGAATATAAGAAAATAATGGTTTGAAGTCTAACCAAAAACACATTCGGTGTCTATAATACGAGTATATTCTCTTTCTATTTTCTATGGAATTCGGAACCAGAACTATTTAGAATTCTGGAGTCTGAATATCAAGGAAATTCAGAATATGGATTAACAAGAATTCAGAACCGGAACTTACAAAGTTCGGAGTTAGAGTTCATGAGAATTTGGAGTCAAGAATCAAAAAGTTCAGAGTCAGATATCATTAGAATTCAGAGTCTGAACTTACAAGGTTTAGAGTCTGAATTCATTTAGAATTTGGAGTCTGAACATACAATGTTTGGAGTCTGAATTCATTAGAATTTGGATTTAGAAAGTATAAAAGTTTTTAGTCTGAATTTAGAGAACTCAGAACACGAATACAGATATTGAAAATAGAACACACTATATCTAAGAATTATTGGATTCCAAATTTTTAGATACGAAACCAAATTTTACACTTTGAAAAAATAATAAAAAATAAAAAAAATGGTAAGGATAAATTTCCAGGGGGAAGGAAATTTTTCCTTATAGAAGTAATCACAGAGGAGAATGAGATTTTCCTTGAGATAAGGTGTTTGTGATTTTAAAACAAGAATGAATGGTAAAGACATAAGGAGACCTTATTGACTCAACAATCTCCCCCAAACATGAAGGAATAGAAAAGTCATAAGGAAAACCTTCTTGAGTCAACAATAATATATAAAATCATGGTTAATGGCTCATGAATGATAGTTAATGATTATAAATGAATTCAAAAGTTATGATAAATAATAGGATATAAATTTTTAAAATATTAATTATCTTTTGATGATGAGATTACTCTGGAAGACATTTCCAAGTATATGCAACCCATAAATTTGGTTATAAGAAAAAAAAATGTGGGGAAGAATTATATTTTCCTTTAGGTTTATAATTATAAAGAAACTTAAGGGTTTATAGGATGCTTGATTTTGATTTAATTATGGGTTATTACTTTTTTGGATACAAAATGAAAACCACGAGAAACATTTTGAGCTTAAATTTTGTTATGTTTATTTTTTAGTTTCTTATATTTATTGGGAATGTTATAATAATTATATAATTTTTGAAAAAGGACATCATGCTAACCGTGTGAAAACCTGTTGCGTCGGACAATGCTACGAGAATCAATTTGACAATTGAAGTGCAACTGGGATTTATCACCTACCACTGACCTATGTGAAGTCCTTGTTTAGTATGACTTATTATTATTAGTTAAATGATTATATGGAATAATAATATGTGGATTTTGGTAATTTAAAATTTATCAAATGGATATCCATAGTATTGGAAAATGATTTTGTGATTAAGTGATAAATATTATTTTTGAAGACTATCACTATTTTGGGAACACTATATGCCAAATACAAATAGAATACTATGGGATTTAATTTGAAAAGTAATTGTTGAATTTTATGGTGTAAGAATATGTTTTTTTATTGTGGATATATGGAAATTTTGTTTATTTATGGAAATGATTAACTTATCATGGAGAATATGTCACTAGGTTATTTAGATTTCTGTATGATACATTAAGAGTAGTCGATGTTATTTGGAGATAAATGTTGAGATATATTTAGGATGACCATGTGATCAAATCCTTATAAATTTTTGGTTTTGATCATAGTTTGGATTATTTCGAGTAATTTTAAGGATATTTGTTTGTTGAATGGTCTATATAGAACATTGTTATTACTATTTCATTTCATAGATTAAAAGTTTTCATTATCATTATAAAGGATTATTCTTTTTGAGCCCTACAATAAGGAGTCTCCCCCAATCAAATTAAATAAAAAATTATATAAAAATAGGGTTCTAAAAAGATAGGTTGTGGAAAGGACTGGGCTTCAGTCCCTGTGTACCCATTTCGTAAGCAAGTACTGAACCTATATAGTTTAGATCTAGCATGGACTTTTACTGGCCTTTAGGCCCACCCACAATCAACTATTATCCTCTTACAAAAAAGATTCAGTTGTGTACATAGTCAACCTTCTACTAAGAGCGACGCCCTTAGCCCAGTACTTAATAAAGGAATGGGGAGGCATTTGAAATTCGGAAAGAGTAGAATATGTTAAACTGATAAAAAAAGAAAGTGAATCGTATGACATAATCGTATGATACCCAAGACAGGTACTCTTCCTATATAGTTAGATACTGAGGAAAGACAGATCCAGATAAGATGGATGATGTACTCACTTTTGAATTGTTGTCTGGCCGCATGAAGAGTCTATCGATTCATAACTCTTGTAGGCGAGGAGAAAACGCTGCCAAGTCTTTATATTATGTTTAGCTTGAGAAATCAATTCCTTGGCCTTTTTCATATTTTGAAGTGTTATCTTTCCCGGCAAGCCTGAAATTCTTGATTTTCAGCCCACTTATTTGGTGGAAAAAAAATGAACGCGGAAGTGTTAGTGGTGCACATGATACTTACCAAGACTATCCTTTCTTTGTCTTATTGCTCAACCTGGAAGCATTGAACTATCTTTGGATGTGCAAAATTGCTTCCGGTGTGGATTTTGGAGCATATTGATGAATTTAAAATGGAAGTCTACTATCGTGAATAAGTAATTTAAAGCATTATGTTACGCACTTGCAGAGAGGAAATATGAGATAAAGACAAGTGAACAATGTCACCAGGTGTGTGTGACTCTTTCCTTTTGTGCCTGTTCTGATTCCTAATACGAGAAGTACGAACTCTTAATACGAGATAAATCATGTAGGAGAGGGGATAATGACCTACAAGCTAATTACCAGGGACTAATGTAGAAGAGGAGAGAATCTCCAGCTGGTACTTATATATATTAATAGAAGCTAGTGACCAGAGTCAACTATTAGAACATAATAGTGAAGTAAAAAGGGGAAAATGAATTTGGCAGGCCGTTCAGTGATTCCACTAAATCTTCTATTTTTCTACCACTTCATTCTCCCTTTGCTACTTTACCCTAGCCTAGAGGAAGTCCCATGAAAACAATCATGAGGCTTATCTCTCTCTGGATATTCATTTCATTAAACTAACATAGCCATTAACAGAAACCTTTTTCTGGAATTTCTCCTTCCACTCTTGCTCTCTTATTCTCTATTGACTCTCCAGAACGTAGAATAAGACACTTTTACTAATTCTAGAAGTAGGCATAATTAATTTTATCACGTAGAAGATCAATTAATTCCCATTGTTACTACTAGACGTACCAGTTTTGATTGGTTGGGCTAGACTAACTGATTTCTTTAGGTCGGAAACTACACCCGCCGAGATTTCAAGAAAAGCCAAATATTTCTCTCCAGTAGTGTACGAATGCTAGATTTTGGGTAAGCCGTAAAATAATGAAAAAAATAGGTGTTTCATAGGCTGTCGAGGTATGAACGAAATAATTACATAGTTTTTGCCACGAAAGTAGCTTCTGTAGAAGTTGTATCTCCTGTTATTTATGTTGACTAAAATATAGATCTGGCAGGTGAATTAAAAAAAAGAAAATTACCCAATCCTCTGTCAGAATTGGATATGATCCCTTCATATGTCAGAAAAATTTGTGGTCTTATGTACGAATTAAAGGATATGAATTAATACTATCTGTTAGTGTTCCAAGCAATGATTCAGGATTGAAATAAAAGTAGCTTTATCTATCTTCTCCCCTTTCTATATCACTCTGAGGAGAAATGTTATGTTGTTGAACAATTTCATTCTTCCTTCAATATCTTCCACCAATATTATTTTCCTGAAAGTGATTTATCAATTAGGCCTAAAGAACACTCGACCATAAATAAATGTATGTGAAATTGATTATTGGTAAATCAAGGTTTTTGACCTTACTGAAGAAAGAAGGGACAAGGGACTCTGCTACCATTGCGATGGTAGGAGGATTCCCGGACATAAATGTACGGAAAATTATCTCATTATGATACAATTCAAATATGAAATCTGTTATCGTTTCTAATTTGTTTATTTCGGATCTTGGTAAAACCTCTTTTAATGAGAAAATTCTTAATTCATGAAAGTCCCTGCCATGGTGCCCCTTCCCCCGCTTAAGTAGTTGACCTTGCATTAGAGACTACTCTGAATGAGGAATGTTCCTGATCGAGAAAGAGAGGGTCCGATGGAGATGGATGGAAATCAGATCCATCTCCTTCAGACCCTCCACTCTAGCATCATTTATGGACGAAGCCAAAGATGCAGACACATCCGTCAACGAAAACGACAGAGGCATTAGAAATTAATGGATTTAAACGATGGAGGGGAGGGGAAAGAAAAAATAATATTTCACATATGAATAACTGGCTTCAAGATAGACATGTACTAAATAAGGTGGATGTGCGAGGAATCTCAAGTAAGAAATGAATCTGTTCAGGTGGTTGTTACAAAGGCTTTTCCGTCCAAGAAATATGTGACTAGTGCTCAGAACCATCTGTCTTATGGAAGCAAATGAAGCCTTTATTTGAATAAGAAAGGGTCATATTTTTCTTCCTAAATGGATTTCCCCTTGTGTAATAACTCATATCTATATCAAATACTATGTCACGACCCGCCCTCGGGGTCCGTGCCATGACTACCCCAAGCCCACCTTCCATAGGCCAGGGGCTGGCGACTAGCACCAAGGCATAAATCCCGGTAAAAAGGGAAGTCATTGCCTTTGTAAAGTAAACAAATACCACAGAGTAAGCAAGCGTAGAGTAAACACTAAGCAAAAGCATAGTACAACTGAAAGTGCGGAAAAGTAAATGGCAAGTATACAAACCCAAACTGAAAGTAAAGTACAACTCGAAAGGGAAAACAACAACTGAAAAGTAAAAGCCGCTACACCGAGCTATCCACTGGAAATCCCACCTAAAGGGTGGGTACAGATAGCTCCACTTCTCCACGGGTCCCGCCGTACGCTCCGAGCACGTCCCACCCAGTGTTCCACCTCCAGGTACCGTCCTGCTCTGCAAGCCTCAGCTATGATCAACGCTGTCCGTCGTCTGCAACCAACACAACGTAGTGCGGGCAAAGCCCGTGCAGGGGTGAGTATAAGATACTCAGTAGGGACCCCTAGACCCCTGAAGGTCTCTCAAATCCACAAAGGATAAACCACGAAGAAAGGTAAAATCACGAAGTAACAAACGACACTGCTTAGGTATATGCCCATACATATACCTAAGTCATCAATTTCAAATATGCTCCAACCTCCGAGCCAAAGTACAACTCAGTCCACACAGGAAAATAAACGTATTACACACAGGAAAGCAAAACGTAATCCACACAGGATAGCACAACACAATCCACACAGGAATGAAATAGGATTCAGCTCACACAGGTATACTTCTTCGAAAGATGATAAAGATGATCTCTGATCCATCTATGTCGTCGGACCCACGAAGGATCGATAGGTAACTAACCCCCACAAAAGACCCACACAGGATCGGGCCCACGTAGGACCTGTAGGTGCTGGTTCACACAGGACCGCTGAGCGCAAAGACCCACACAGGATCAGACCCACACAGGATCAGACCCACACAAGACTTATAGCACTGATCCACGTAGGATCGCTGAGTGCTGTAGTCGTCGTCGTCGAATCCACACTGGATCTCTGTACTGTCGTCGTCGCAGTCACAGTAGCAGTAGTAGTCACAGTAACAGTCGTAGCCAGCACTAGGGTTCCCGCACACAGCAAGGTCGTTCGGAGGGTCCGCTCCACGAGCAGAGAGGCTGATACATCAACTGTCACAAAGTCCAGAGTTGATGTATCCAAAAGTTCTGTATCGTCAACAGGAAGTCAACGCAACAGACGGCGCGTCGATCGGACGCCCGGTCTAAGAGTTATTGGCATTTTCGTCTCCGGGGCCTGGTTGGTTTTTAAGGCAAAACCAACCCAACCATACTCCACCTACGTCCAAACCTCGGGCGGAGTATTCCAAAAGAACCGTCTCACTAAGAGGAACACAACAAAGCTGACGACACGTCAATCGGACGTCCGTAGCTCAAGATATGAGTGTTTCCGCTCCGAAGGCCCGATTGGTTTCATGAACGAACCAACCCGGCCGAACTCAAAGTGTTCCGAAACTTTGAGTGCGATATACTGAAACGACCGCCTCAATCCAAGGATCGCGTTTCCGTAGACGGTTCATCGATCGGAGGTCCGTGGCTCAAGTTATGACCAAAATACCGAATTTGTCTCGAAAATGGGGGGTCCGGGTCCGGGCCGACCCGGCCAGGCCGGCCGGCGGCAGCGCGGCGGCGCGACGGCCTGGCGCCGCATGGAGGTAGCGCGCGGGGGCTAATCCCCCACTTCTTGATTTGGCGGCGTAGCAATCAGCTGCACCCCTTTTGGAAACCGCCCCCCATTCGTGGGGGGCCTGCTTTGAAGAAGACCGGGGGGCCGCCTGCCCCCCTCAAGGAAACCCCCCCCCCCCAATTAAATGGGGGGGCTTTTGACCACTGGCCGGGGGAATTAATTTCCCCCGGATTTTGACCATCCGGCCGGCCATTTGGCCGGCCGGTTTTTCTTCAACGGGACCGGTAAACTAGTCCCCTTTTTCCGGCTTCCGACGCCGGCGGACCGGCCGCCGGTCTTCTCGTCCCGCCGCGGCCCGGAACCGGCCGCAGTGTTCGTCGTCTGGCACGGTGCGACGGAACCGCGCTCCTCCGCCACGCCTTTGATTCCCTTCAACGCGGCGCGATGGCGTTGCGTTCTTGATGATTTTTCCATGGCGCGGCGCGATGGCACCGCGCAATAAAATCGGGCGAATTACCGCGTGGTGCGACGGCACCACGCCACCTTATTTCATCCGCAATATAAAACATCAAGAACGAAGGAGGGGGTTCGGCCGTGTTCATGCGGTCCGGCCCACTCACGTTAAACAAAACACATATTTTAAATCCTCACGTTAGTCATGCTAGAACCACGAACAATGATAAATAAATAAACAAAATTATCAACAACAACCTCTACCTTGGGTTCAAGTTCGAAGATCGTCAACGACCTGCAGAAGAAATCGTCGCGGAGGTCGGGGCATCGAGGTAGTCGTTCGTCAAATCCGATGACGAAGAGGTACGTCCGAAGAGGTACGTCGTTGGAGAATCTTCGTATGCCGACGAAGGAAGTCCGAGGAGGAAGCGGTGTTTCCTTTCGTTGACACGGAAGACGAAGAAAAGAGGAGCGGTGTTCTTCGTCGGAGCTTGAGCGTTCTTCGTCAAAGCTTGATCAAGAAGGAAAAGCTCTCAAAAGCTCTCAAGATGTCTAAACAAAAACTAACCAAATAAAATAAGGTAGAGACTTATTTTATTCACAAACTTAACAAATGAATTTCAACGGTTTGAAATTCAAAAAGGATAACTCCAAAATTAAATAACAATTGTCATGTCATTTAAAGAGGGGTTAAGGGAGTTTGGGAGAAGATGAAAAGTTTAGGGTTCATGTGGGCCCCACCACACTTAATCCTCTCAAGGGAGGTTAAGTGGGTGTGGGTCCCACCCCTAACTTCCTCTGAGAGAAGTTAACTAACAAGTTTAAATAAAAATTTGTAATCGACAATTTTTATTTAACTTATTCTAAACTCCCAAAAACTAACTCTCATCCCGAAATAAACGCAACCTCGGAAAAGGTCTCCTTAAGAGAATATCGGCGCTGCGAGTTCATCGGTGCCCTCAGATTTCAATTCTGAGCACCGGATCAAATGTTAGAAATTCCCGCTCGTTCATTCACTGAACGTACCCGAGCCAAACTTAGGAAATTGATTCTGGGCACACCGGGCCTCGGAATCAGGTGCCGTTAGAAACCGTGCTCTTGTATAATTCCAAAGAAAGTTAAGAAAAAATTTCCCTTGAATTTTACGGGTCTTTTCATTACTCCCACCTCAGAGCTTTACGTCCTCGTAAAGATACATCAAAAACTAGGGAAACAAATGAGGGTACTGAGCACGCATCTGAGCCTCCCGCTCCCATGTGCTCTCCTGGAGATCCCCGTGCTGCCATCTGATGCGCACAAGAGGAATCGATCGCCCACGCAGGTCCCGCTCCTGTCGATCCTCTATCTCCAACGGGACCTCCGTAAAAGTCGCCCCATCGTCAATGTCAAGCTCCCCATGGTCAATGATGTGCATCGGGTCGTGCACGTATCTCCTCAGCTGAGACACGTGGAAGACGTCGTGCACCCGGTGCAACTGAGGTGGTAGAGCCAGGCGATAAGCCACCTCACCAATCCTACTGAGGACCTGGAAGGGTCCGATGAAGCGCGGATATAACTTACCGCCTCGGCCAAATCTCCGAATACCACGTCGAGGTGAGACCCACAAGAAGACGTGGTCTCCATCCTCGAACTCCAGTGGCCTCCGCCTCCTGTCAGCATATGACTTCTGCCGGCTCTGAGCTGTCCTCATCCGCTCCTGGATGACCTGGACCTTCTCTGTCGTGGCCTGGACCATCTCCGGTCCCACTAGTGCTGACTCCCCAGGGTCTGTCCAGCACAAAAGAGATCTACAAGGTCGGCCGTACAACGCCTCGTAAGGTGCCATCCCTATGGTGGAGTGGTAGATGTTGTTTTACGCAAACTCCACCAAGGGTAGGTGGTCCTCCCAGCTACGACCAAAGTCGAGAACACATGCGCGGAGCATGTCCTCGAGAGTCTGAATGGTCCTCTCTGTCTGACCATCCATCTGAGGGTGAAAGGCTGTGCTCAGACGTAGCTGCATCCCGAACGCCTCCAGTAACCCCTTCCAAAGCGGGGAAGTAAAGCGGGCATCTTGATCGCAGACGATAGATGATGGCACGCCGTGGAGCCACACAATCTCCTGAACGTAGAGACGTCCCAAGCTCTCCACTGAGCCCTGCTCTCTGATGGGTAAGAAATGTGCCGACTTGGTGAGTCGGTCAACAATTAACCAGATGGAGTCGTGACCTCTGGAAGTGCGTGGATTTCCAGTCACGAAGTCCATAGATATGTCGTCCCACATCCACTCCGGAACCTCCAAGGGCTGTACCAAGCCTGCTGGTACCTGATGCTCTGCCTTCACCTGCTGACAGGTGAGGCATCGAGAAACGAACTCTGCCACTACCTTCTTCATGCCCGGCCACCAGTGTTGTCGTCTGAGGTCCTGGTACATCTTCGCCACTCCAGGATGTACCGCCAAAGGAGAAGTGTGAAACTCTCTTAGCACTTCTTCTCACAAAGCGACTGGTACCATGGTACGTCATTTGAAAAGGATGTCGTGATCTACTCCAAGGGAGAAACCATCAGGTGCCTGTCCCGAGGATATCTGTGCACGCCGTGTCTCACAGTCAGCATCCTCACACAGTGCCTCTCTGACCCGCTGCAGTAGTGGAGGAGTGACTGTGAGAGACTGAAGGAAGGCTGCTCCATCTCTATCCACGAAGGATATCTGCAAAGAGGATAGCTGCTCTGTCTCCTCCTCAAGTAGCTGAATGCCCGTCCTCCTGCTGAGGGCATCAGATACTACGTTCCCCTTCCCAGGAGTATAGACTATCTCAAAGTCATAGTCCTGGAGGAACTCGAGCCATCGCCGCTGTATCAGGTTCAGGTCCTTCAGCGAGAAGATATACCTGAGACTCTGATGATCGGAAAAGACTGTAAAGCGCTCGCCCATCAGATAGTGTCGCCATGTCTTCAGAGCGAAGACCACTGCTGCTAACTCCAGGTCATGGGTAGTGTAGTTCTGCTCATGCGGCCTCAACTGACGTGATCCATAGGTGATCACTGCCCGCTCCTGCATCAGAACACATCAGAGTCCGGTCCCTGATGCATCGCAGTAGACTACGTACCCTACTCCCCCCTCGGGCAACCTCAAGATAGGTGCGCTAGTCAATCTCTGCCTCAACTCCTGGAAGCTCTGCTGACATCTGTCTGACCACACGAAGAGTTTCCCCTTCTTCGTCAACGTTGTGAGTGGTGCCGCAACCCTAGAGAAGTCTGGCATGAATCTCCGATAGTATCCACCTTGTCCCAAGAAACTCCGAACCTCAGTCACGCTCTTGGGTGGCTCCCATGCTAACACAACCTCAATATTCGCAGGATCCACGCCAACCCCTGCCTCAGAGATAACGTGTCCCAAGAAGGGGACCTCACGTATCCAGAACTGTCACTTAGAGAGCTTACCATAAAGCTGGTGCTCTCGGAGTGTGTCTAGTATAACTCGCAAGTGATAGGCGTGCTCCTCCTCAGTCGTAGAGTAAATCAGAATGTCGTCAATAAAGACCACGACAAACCGATCGAGGTATGGCTGAAAGATCCTGTTCATGAGAGCCATGAATACTACTGGAGCATTGGTTACACCGAAAGGCATAACCAATAAATCATAGTGGCCATACCGACATCTGAAGGTCGTCTTCTGCACATCCTCGTCTCTGAATCGGAGCTGATGATAGCCTGAACTGAGGTCTATCTTCGAGAACCACCATGCTCCCTTGAGCTGATCAAAGAGGTCATCAATCCTCGGTAGCGGATACTTGTTCCTCATTGTCACCTGGTTCAGGCGACGATAGTCAACACAAAGTCGCAAGCTCCCGTCCGCCTTCTTGGCGAACAATATCGGGGAAGCCCAGGGTGAAACACTGGGTCGGATGAACCCCTTTCCCTGCAAGTCCTCCAACTGTACCTGTAGCTCTCGAAGCTCGGCGGGGGCCATCCGATATGCTGGAGTGGATATCGGGGCTGTCCCGGGGTACAAGTCAATATAAAATTCTACCTCTCTACGAGGAGGTAGCCCTGGAACGTCGTCGGGAAAAACGTCCGCAAACTGATCCACCACTACAGGAAAACCAGGAATCCGCACGTCAACTGCTCCAAGGATGATGCTAGCCATCTGATGAGTGATAGGATTTCCTCTCCTCCGCGGAAGTCCATCCTGTGCTGCTAAGGCTCCCTTCTCGCCGGTGAAGGTGAACCCGCTCCCGTCGGTGCATACACATCGCACCTTGTGCCTAAAACAGTCAATCTGTGCATGGACCGTAGATAGCCAATCTATACCCAAGATGACGTCGTAAGACCTCGATGCTGCTACAAGAAGATCCCAGCCGAAGCTCTCGCCTCCTAGAGTAAGCTCAGACTACCAGCACCAGTGCGTAATCGTCGAGTCTTCTCCCGTAGGAGTCTCTAGCCGTAAGGATCGAGCCAACGGCTCTGTCGGAATCTCCGAGCTCCGAAAAAAGGCAGCGGCTATGAAAGAGTGACTCGCTCCTGTGTCTATAAGAACTTCAACAAGGGTGGAATAGACACAGATAGTACCTCGAATCATCTCGGGTGCGCCGTGGTCGTAGGCCTCTGCTGCCTGGAGTTGTGCCTGTCTCTGCCCGCCAGCTCCCTGTGGTCGGGGTGGCCCTCCTGGTGGTGGTGGTGGCAGAGCCTCAAAGCGTCACCCACCACCGGCTGCTCGTCCAGCTCCTCTGCCTCGTCCACCTCCTCCCTGCGGACCGCCACGGTCGACCCTCTGCCTCTGCCTCGGTGGTCCCTCAACTGACTACTGCTCCTCGGCACGGCGGGTCGGGCAGTCACGAGCCATGTGGCCCTGACCGCCGCACGAGTAGCACTGTCTGCCTCTCGAAAGTGGCTCCGCGCTGTGTGCTCCGCACTGCTGAGCTAGTGTCCTAAGGTCGTCTGCCCGAAGGTCTGGTCTGCCTGGACCCCTGAGTCATCCGTCGACTGCCTGCTATAGATGACTATGCCACGTGCCGCCCTGCGGTGGGTCGCTGCGCTGGTGTAGACTCAGCAAGGAAGCTCTCGATCAGAAGGTCCCGCTCCAGTACTCCTGTCTGAGTCGGTATGCTGAGGGAGATCAGCGATGCCCTGATCTCGCGTATCAAACCCTGCTCGAAGGTCAGGGCCCGGAAGAATGGGTCCCGTACCATGTCGTTCGAGTAGCGCGAGAGATCTGTAAATCTCACCGAGTACTGAGAGACCGTCATGCTGCCCTGCCGCAGCTGAAGAAGCTCCTGGATACGCACCGCACGAAGGGTGGCTGGGACGAACTCCGAGCGAAAGGGGCTCTCAATGTCCGTCCAAAGTAGAGATGCCTCATCGTGCACCTGGAGCATCAAGCTCCACCATCGTCCTGCTGCTGTGTGTAGTAGGCTCGCAGCGAGGATCACCATGAGGTCTGCTGGTGTCCTCACTAGCCTAAAAACACGTACCACTGCCTCTAGCCAGTCCTCTGCTACCTGTGGATCCATCTCCCCGCGAAACCTGGGCGGTCGATGGCGCTGAAACTCATGCAGTGCGCTGAGGCGACGTGCATCGTCAGCGGCTGGTGCTGGAAGCATCGGGGGCTCGGTGGGTAGTGCTACCGCCGGTGCCACTTCTGACAAAGGGCCCTGCACTGAGGCCACGTCGCTCGGTGGGCTGTCGTCACGCTCGACTCTCGGAACCCTAGCTGGCTGCCGTCGTGGGGCCATCCTGAAAAAGAAACAGGTGCGCCATGGTCAGAACAGTATACCTGGTGAGCTGATATAAGTAATCATAAAGAAAACTTGAAACGCACACACAATCAATGTTTTCGTGCATTAAGTCGAAAATCAGAAGTCAGGGTCCTGGTGTACGGATACGTCGGCTGCCGCACCAACACTGGACTCCCTGGACTGATAACCACACTCAATACACTAAACATTATTGCTTCACATAGAAAAGATCAGAGTTCGCGGTAGAACCGAACTCCTCTGATACCAATTTGTCACGACCTGCCCTCGGGGTCCGTGCCGTGACTACCCCAAGCCCGCCTTCCATAGGCCAGGGGCTGGCAACTAGCACCAAGGCGTAAATCCTGGTAAAAAGGGAAGGCATTCCCTTTGTAAAGTAAACAAACACCACAGAGTAAGCAAGCAGAGAGTAAACACTAAGCAAAAGTAGAGTACAACTGAAAGTGCGGAAAAGTAAATGGCCAGTATACAAACCCAAACTGAAAGTAAAGTACAACTCGAAAGGGAAAACAACAACTGAAAAGTAAAAGCCGCTACACCGAGCTGTCCACTGGAAATCCCACCTGAAGGGTGGGTACAGATAGCTCCACTGCTCCACGGGTCCCGCCGTCCGCTCCGATCACGTCTCGCCCAGTGGTCCACCTCCAGGTACCGTCCTGATCTGCAAGCATCATCTAGGATCAACGCTGTCCATCGTCTGCAACCAACACAACGTAGTGCGGGCAAAGACTGTGCAGGGGTGAGTATAAGCTACTCAGTAGGGACCCCTAGACACCTGAAGGTCTCCCAAATCCACAAAGGATAAACCACGAAGAAAGGTACAATCACGAAGTAACAACCGACACTGCTTAGGTATATGCCCATACATATACCTAAGTCATCAATTTCAAATACGCTCCAACCTCCGAGCCCAAGTACAACTCAGTCCACATAGGGAAGTAAACATATTCCACATAGGAAAGCAAAACGTAATCCACACATGATATCACAACACAATCCACATAGGAATGAAACAGGATTCAGCTCACACAGGTATACTTCTTCGAAAGACGATAAAGATGATCTCTGATCCGTCTAAGTCGTCGGACCCACGAAGGATCGATAGGTAAATAACCCCCGCAAAAGACACACACAGGATCGGGTCCACGTAGGACCTGTAGGCGCAGGTTCACACAGGACCGCTGAGCGCAAAGACCCACACAGGATCGGTCCCACACAGGATCGGGCCCACACAGGACCTGTTGCACTGATCCACGTAGGATCGCTGAGTGCTATAGTCGTCATCGTCGAATCCACACAGGATCCCTGTACTGTCGTCGTCACAGTCACAGTAGCAGTAGTAGTCACAGTAACAGTCACAGCCAGCACTAGGTTCCGCACACAACAAGCTCGTTCGGAGGGTCCGCTCCACGAGCCGAGAGGCTGATACATCAACTGTCACAAAGTCCAGAGTTGATGTATCCAAAAGTTCCGTATCGTCAACAGGAACTCAACACAACAGACGGCGCGTTGATCGGACGCCCGGTCTGAGAGTTATTGGCATTTTCGTCTCCGGGGCCCGGTTGGTTTTTAAGGAAAAACCAACCCGACCATACTCCACCTACGTCCAAACCTCGGGCAGAGTATGCCAAAAGAACCGTCTCACTAAGAGGAACACAACAAAGCTGACGGCACGTCAATCGGACGTCCGTAGCTCAAGATATGAGCGTTTCCGCTCCGAAGGCCCGGTTGGTTTCGTGAACGAACCAACCCGGCCGAACTCAAAGTGTTCCAAAACTTTGAGTGAGATATACCGAAACGACCGTACCGATCCAAGGACCGCGTTTCCGCAGACGGTTCATCGATCGGAGGTCCGTGGATCATGTTATGGCCAAAAGACCGAATTTGTCGCGAAAACGGGGGGTCCGGGTCCGGGCCGACCCGGCCCGGCCGGCCGGCCGGCGGCGCGGAGGCCTGGCGCCGCATGGAGGCAGTGCGCGGGGGCTAAGCCCCCGCTTCTTGATTTGGCGGCGCGGCAATCAGCCACGCCCCTTTTGGAAACCGCCCCCCCTTCGTGGGGGGCCTGCTTTGAAGAAGACCGGGGGGCCGCCTGCCCCCCTCAAGGAAACCGCCCCCCAATTAAATGGGGGGGGGGGGCTTTTGACCGCTGGCCGGGGGAATTAATTTCCCCTGGATTTTGACCATCTGGCCGGCCATCTGGCCAGCCGGTTTTTCTTCAACGGGACCGGTAAAATGGTCCCCTTTTTCCGGCTTCCGACGCTGGCGACCCGGCCGCCGGTCTTCTCGTCCCTCCGCGGCCCGGAACTGGCCGCGGTGTTCATCGTCCGGCGTGGTGCGACGGCACCGCGCTCCTCCGCCGCGCCTTTGATTCCCTTCAACGCGGCGCGACGGCGTCGCGTTCTTGATGATTCTTCCATGGCGCGGCGCGACGGCGCCGCGCAATAAAATCGGGCGAATAACCGCGTGGTGCGACGGCACCACGCCACCTTGTTTCATCCGCAATATAAAACATCAAGAACAAAGGAGGGGGTTCGGCCGTGTTCAGGCGGTCTGGCCCCCTCACGTTAAACAAAACACATATTTTAAATCCTCACGTTAGTCATGCTAGAACCACGAACAAGGATAAATAAATAAACAAAATAATCAACAACAACCCCTACCTTGGGTTCAAGTTCGAAGATCGTCAACCACCTGCAGAAGAAATCGTCGCGGAGGTCGGGGCGTCACGGTAGTCGTTCGTCAAATCCGATGACGAAGAGGTATGTCCAAAGAGGTACGTCGTTGGAGAATCTTCGTATGCCGACGAAGGAAGTCCGAGGAGGAAGCGACGTTTCCTTTCGTTGACACGGAAGACGAAGAAAAGAGGGGCGACGTTCTTCGTCGGAGCTTGAGCGTTCTTCGTCAAAGCATGAGCAAGAAGGAAAAGCTCTCAAAAGCTCTCAAGATGTCTAAACAAAAACTAACCAAATAAAATAAGGTAGAGACTTATTTTATTCACAAAATTAACAAATTAATTTCAAAGGTTTGAAATTCAAAAAGGATAACTCCAAAATTAAATAACAATTGTCATGTCATTTAAAGAGGGGTTAAGGGAGTTTGGGAGAAGATGAAAAGTTTAGGGTTCGTGTGGGCCCCACCACACCTAATCCTCTCAAGGGAGGTTAAGTGGGTGTGGGTCCCACCCCTAACTTCCTTTCAGATAAGTTAACTAACAAGTTTAAATAAAAATTTGTAATCCACAATTTTTATTTAACTTATTCTAAACTCCCAAAAACTAACTCTCATCCCGAAATAAATGCAACCTCAGAAAAGGTCTCCTTAAGCGAATATCGGCGCTGCGAGTTCATCGGTGCCCTCAGATTTCAATTCCCAGTACCGGATCAAAAGATAGAAATTCCCGCTCGTTCGTTCACTGAACGTACCCGAGCCAAACTTCGGAAATTGATTCCGGGCACACCGGGCCTCGGAATCACGTGCCGTCAGAAACCGCGCTCTTGTATAATTCCAAAGAAAATTAAGAAAAAATTTCCCTTGAATTTTACGGGTCTTTACATACTAATCCCTCATAAGATATACCCACTTCCTATGGAAATCAATCACAACCTCTCTCTATAGCTTCTCACCATCTACTCTGTTGTCCCCTTTAGTGCACAATCCACTTTCCATTCCGTTAGTTATTATTTTTAGTGACCTATCGAGATATGAACCATCCCAATATATAAATATCATAGTAAATACCTAAATGAATTGGAAATATTATCCCCAAGACTCAGCCGATCTAGTACACATGCTAGTAATCATTTTTTGGATAGAGTGAACGAACGACAAGGAAATAGAACAAGCTGTCATGTATGATCAAAAGACGAACAACTCAGTGAATCAGTTCAATAACTGCAGTAATGCCGCTTGTAATGATCTTTCACTGAGACCGCTTCAGGGACCACTTTTTTCTTGTTAGAGTGATAGTGGTCCAAATTAATGGGGTACTCAACTACTAGTCTAGTTGTTTTTTATTCAATTGGTAGAGTTTTCTCCCCATTAACTTGTTATATTTTATGATCTGGTTCTATTTCACTCTTTAGATGACATTATTTTAGCTACTAGCTATTTTTCGTTCTATTTCATCATTGAGTCTCAAGAAGGGATCCAATTGTCTCCCATGGATCACTACCTTATTGTGCTTATCATTATTTCCAATTATCCACCAAATTGTTCACAGAAGCTCCTATTATATTTTAATAGTTTATCCCTTATCGGTCTCTTCATTTGGACCACCCGAGAAGCAATTCAAGGCCTGAACATGGTTTCATTGCAACTATTCATCATCCCAACTTCACCCTACAAGAAAAGACCCCTTATAATAGATAGTCCCCCATCCACTAACTCCCTCACTGATGCTACATCTGCACACATAAGATACATCAGTAATCCCTATCTTCTAGCCTTCGATTAAATGGTTTCTTGTATCAATGTTGTCGTGCACATGACGTCAGACAACTCTAGCAAATATATGTCATAAAAGGAAAAAAATGACTAGGTTAGACGATCTATTCATACATTTCCCAAAAAATGTTAGTAAAGTATTAAAGGAGATAATCCATTCACTCCTTCAGACCCTTTCCCTATAGATTCATTCCCATGGTTTGAGTAAATAAAGAAATATCTCATCTTTGAGGACTTTAGGTAATACCAATTCCACAACATGTCAATAGGTCTAGAGGAATTTTTTCTCAGAGTGATGTCTAGTGTGGCCTCCTTAGAAGGATATCTTAGGTCAGGGAACCTTTATCCTTAACTGTAGGATACAAGTATAATGTGGAAAGATTGAATGTCATTCAATCAAGATCTCGACATAATGAGGGTCTGAAAGAGGCTCGAGTGGAACTGAGCGATTCGCTTTAGTGGGTGCCACCTTCCTTATTTCATCTACCATCTCCCCTGATTGTGTAAAAGAAGCACATAAGAGTGGAAAAAGTCTGTGGTAGTTACTGTGATACAATTCACATCCCATCCTAATATCTCAACAAATACCACACAATACTTGGCATGTCCACCATTTGAGATAAGTATGGTATCAAGAAATTGAGAATAATATTCTATACATCGTAGATGAATTTCAAACATTCTTTCCCAATGAAGTGAAACATTAGATTGTGTGTATAGAAAAGACGGACCCAATACACTGTAAACTCCCATCATATGACTCAACGTTTTTCATTAAATGTTCCTGGGATTCTGGGCCCCAGATTCCCCACCTTCCAATATATGTCGGGACCATTGTAACATACCTATCACTTTTGAATCTCTATCCTCTAGTTAACTTTATCCGAAAGTCGCCTATTATACAAATAGAAGTGTTTCGGCTATCAAGGGATGGGTAGACAAGCAAGACGCCCTCTTCTATTACCAGATAAATGCATAAATAAATGGAGTCAACACTGAGGCAGGATCCGGTAAGGTGAAACATGAACAGAAAGGGAACTTTCTTCTTAGTGATAAGAGGTTCAAGTAACATTGGATATGTTCATACCCAGAGGCGGGTAGGTAGAATGACATATGGTTATCTAATCACATTTTATTCATCTTATTGTTCTGATTATATACTTTATTTGAGCCCCCTCCCCATATTCTGTAGAATATATTGCTATAACAAAAACATATTTTCCATTATTTGTTGCAAGATTGCTTTCTCTTCTCACTTTAATGCAGGCTGTCTTTATAAAAATATTTATTAACGGTGGATAATCACTACTAACTATCAGTCATCAAATGGTATCCCATCATCCATTGTTTCATGTAATATAATTACTTAACATTAAGATTTGTATATTAAATCTGAAATGTTTTCCAATTACATTTTCCCACTAAAAAATCAAAGAATGTTTAACCCATTACATGTTTGTGGTTTTTTGGTTGTTAAAATTGTCATAATAATGTTTTCTATCACTCTCTATAATAACTTGTCAGTTAGTTTTTCTACCATATCCATGTTTTCTTACATGGAACCCCGGTATGTGTTATCTCGGGTGACCATCGTAATTCAAATTCTATCTAATAAAGTGAATGTTTCATTAACCCTTTTTCTAATGTGGGTTACCAATAAAGGTATTTTGAAAAGTAACACCCTCGTTATCGACCACAAATTTAAATTTTAAGGAAGTAATTTATTAAAATAGGGAGTATGTAACATCCCTATTTTTAAGAAGGGTGCATTATGTTCAATACCATACATGATACCCTATATCGAGCTTAAACAAACAAACAAATATTATTATTTAAATGTCATCATTATAACACGGTCGTTGGAATGGAGGGAATGAATAATATCAAATAAATTATGAAAATATAGTCTACACACTTTTAAATAATGATTCATTGTTTTCTAAATTTATTAAAAATGAAAATAAAAACCAATTGAATTTAAAGGATGACTTTTTATGAAAACCTATTTAAAATAAATACTTGCATTTATAAAATAATATCACTCTTTATGGATTTTTTTTAATGAAAAATATATTTCATATTGTAAATTTAATTTTTTAAATTCGTCTTATCTATTTTATAGATATGATATGATAAAAATTTCAATTTTTTAGAGAAAAGAAATATTTTTAAAAAAATACAATTTTACAACATTTTGATGTAGAACCATTATAAATGTTATTTTTAAAAATTTTAAAAGTTAAATTTTACATAAAAAACTTATTATTTTTAATCATGACATAAAAATATAACTTGGTTTAATTTTTGGTATTTTTTGGATGAATTTCACATTTTAATGAATACTGAAAAATACTGAATTTTAATTCAAAATGATCATTTCATCCCATATATTTATGTAGATATATTATATTTGTAATTTGTTTTAAAGTGTAATTGGACTATTTTTTTAAAATTTATTAATTTTATGGTCATTAGAAGTGATTTCACTTTGAAATTTTATATAAACACGTTATAATCTTTTGATGATTTTTACTTTTAAAAAACATTTTTTCTCATTTTGACAATGAGATTTAATTTTAAATTAATTAAGACAACTCAACCATTTTAATTTTAAAAAATGGATTCCATTTTTGGAATCATGAGTTCCAAATTGTGTAAATTGGTACCTTTTATTTTTTGAAATTATGAATATTAATTTCAGTAATTACTTTAATTTACCAGAGTTAAAGTGTAAATTAGGTAAATAAGGGTAAAAATAATATTATAATAATATAAAACTATCCTAACATGTGTCTTAAAATTATTCTATAATTAATGAAAGAACAAACAAATCCTTAGGTCAACCTTTTTTTATTTGGGAGCCACTTCGTTGTGAAAATGACATGTTATAAAAATTAATTTAATGTAAAGGAAAATATAACATAAAAATGTATCTTTTTACTAAATCAATTTTAATGTGGGTTATATAGTTTATAAAATTCACTATAAATAGTTATTAGAAATAAAAATAAATTTACTATATCATTTTATTTTATTTATTATTTTTAAAAATTAAATAAATATATTTATTTAAAACACAATGATGATGAAGTGATTACCTAATTATAGAATGATTCAAATAAGAGAGATTTCCAATATTAAAATAAATGTAATTAGAAATTTTTTTTTACATATAAGAATTTTATAGATTATTATGACATTCTATATTTGGGTTAATTTATTTCTTATAACGAATCGAGTTTTTATGCCTTTGAAAAAAATCAATTACTAAATAGTGTCAACATTGACAAAAATGTGTTTTTAAAACAAATACTGTTTTATTTAATGATATCATTGACATAAAAATATAATATTCTTCAAACATACATATATAATGTTAATAATATCATTAATTATCAACTTGAGGTTCTTTGGGAATTTAATAGTAAATATATTGACCATATAGTGTTAAAGTACAAGAAGACATGGTAAAAGTTAATTTATTTAACTAAGTGTTAAAAACAAAATATATGGTTACATATGTGACCTAAAATTTTACAAAGACTATTAGTTTAGAGGATTTAGACCCACAATCAACTTATCCTTGAAATATATCATTTTTACTGTATTATTATTGGAAAATATATTTATAATAAAACAACATTTCAAGACTTTCTTAAAGAGCCCCTCCTCCCTCTTAAAAAAGACCACCAACTCGATTCACTTACTCAAACCTCTAAAGCACCATGGATTTCCAAAATTATACTAAAATAAGATACAAAATCCATAAATTACTCCTAAAAGTCTTAAATTTTTATAAAGGAAACTCAACGAATCTATTTGGATCAAATCGAAAGGAGTTACCTGATTTTGAGGTCACATCTTCCCTCAAACTCATTTAATTTATTTTCTATATCTAACACCCTAAAGTCTAATTATTATATTATTTTATATGATAACAATTATACTAAATATACTAGGATTTTTTATTCTAAGGATTCAATATACACATTCAAATTCCTCTATCTAATGGATATAGAACATATTGTTTCTGTGTACGGCGAACTACTTCCTCCCGAAATGATGATTATACAATTTTCTCCTACCACCTATCATGATGTAAATTATGATGGGAATAGATTTTTATATGTAATATATAATATTTATATTTTCCCTATTCTTCTATAATTTTTATTTACAACATAACTTTATTCTTTCCATGATGTGTAAATATGACAATTTCATTTGAGGAAGTGTTGACAAACACCCCCTCAAAGTCATATGAATCATTCATGCCATACATTGAATTTATATAGGATGGAAATAATGAAATTATGTAACATATATAACATAGATATTATAATATAATTATAATATACCTATGTTTCATTTAGTTGTCATTCCTTTAATTTGACAAATAATAGAATGTAGCATTCAGGCGGACGCATGACCTACTGTCTCCATGAACGACGCAATTCATTTATTACCTCCACATGTTATGGACTATTTTAAATAAATATATTCTCTATATATATATGATTTTTAAATCATTAATAATATCTGTGAGATGATGGAATTTTGACCAAAAAGAAAATTTACATCAAAACAGGATTATTTTCAACACAGGTACCGAATATCAACAAAATGACCAATATGAACTTAAATAATTATTTATTTTATATAACATGGTAAAAATTGATATAGAAAAAATAATAAACATGAAAAAGAAAAATATCCAAGTATAAATTTACCGATGTTTATTATTAAGTAACATAATGATTGTATATGAGATGTCAGACTCAAGGTGAGGGAAATCTTAATTCAATATCCATTCATTGAGTTAAATATCCATGAAATTGGTTTTGTTTTTCCAAGAATATGTGTGAATGAACTCTAATATTTATAAAATGAATATCCACTTACACTAGGTGTATTCATATTTTCTACACATAATTATGGAAATGATTTACCCTTGATCTAATGATTCGATCTTTTTAAGAGACTTCTTCTCAATATCCTTTCATTGATGAATATTTTAATATATACATAACTTTATTTTTTAGGGTATATAATCAACCTATATTAATTTTAATTACAATCAAAGGTTTTCAAAGGAAAATTTCTCTATGAAGTTTTTTACTAAACGACAAAAGGAATGTTTCTTTTTAATGTACGTGATGACAATGACCATTCCGCCGCCATGAGAATTAATTGTTATTTTGATTCCTCTAGAAACCGTAATGTTTTTAAAAGATAAATAAAAATCAGTTATCCTTTATATGTATTTTTTTATTGAAAATGGTTTTTCTAAAGGATTGATTTTATCAATATAATGAAATGATTCATTATGATTGCAATGGAAATGTTATTTTTCCTTTTATCTTATTTTATTTGTTATGATTGTGTTATGTTTCATGGAAATTGATTGTGTATATGGGGGTTCCATGATAAAATGAGTGTGGGTGAGATCTTCATAAATCTCCAATTCCTTGGGTAACGCGACAGAGCTAAATTTTAAGGTTTATTCAAAGAGATTTAAGGAATATACTGTGATGGGTATTCCAAACGTAACCATGATGGTTACTCCCTATGTAGATGTGAAAGCTACAATGTATATATGATATTTATTCGATACGTTTCCTTTTTTGTTTTATGATTTATATTATGTTTGGTAAGAATATTAAGATTACATGATGTGATCTAAGTAGTTTATGTTTTATATTTGAAAAGTATGATTTTGTGAACAAAATTTCATGGGTTTTATATATTCATGGACTAACGGTTTTATTCCATATTTTATATTGATTTACAATATTTTTTTTCTGATCCTATGTTTTTGAAATGTATTCCTTAGGGTATAAGGATAAGATAAAGGAAGAAGTCAGGAAGATTTTTAACAAAAATAATTAAACATTGTTTTGATTAAAGGTTTTCCTTTGGTGGAAAAAGTGGATACTGAGTGTAACTATCCACATGTAATGTATTTGTATATTATGTAATAGTTATGGCCTAATTCTCTAAAACTATAAACTGGAAATGATCTTCAATGTAAATTATATAATTAACTCATGAATATGTAATATTTAATGTTGGGGCTTTATATTATTATTTTCAACAAATTAGATATCTTTTATCAAGATGAATGGAAAATGATATCATATATCCCTCTTATCCATTCAAAATTATTTAATAATCTATATTGTTTCAAAATATAGGTAAATTATCCCGAATTATTTGAAAATATAACAATATACATAAATTTTACAGTTGATCTATCAATAATATTTTCAGTTCTCACACATTTCTATGGATAATGGTATTTATTTTATTTCATTTCATGATCTGGACTCTTTCATCTCACTAGAATAAGTAAATAACACAATGGACATGGGATTTTCATTACTGGATATAGGGAAGAAATCCAAGTGGGTGATAGAAATATAATATAACATAAAATAATACCAACTTATCAGAATTAATGGTAAGAATTATTTTGTTTATTATATATTATATTGATAAAATAAAATCATACAGATGTAATTTTTGTAAATATAGTTGACATAAACTACCATATTTCCAATAATTATTTATACATAAAATAAATATGTGATTGATAAATTAACAAAATTATTTTTTATAATATAAAACAAACATTCATTAAAATATTTATTAAATATGTTTTTTTCTAGTATATTTTTTTGAAATAATAAAATTTATTTTCAAAAATATTTTATTAAAAACAGGGAACCACAAAAGCCAGGCGACAACCCATCACATCCTGTAGGGTGGTGGGATTGGAAACCATGACTAAAGAAAGATAGTGTAGAAATTTATACAACAATTCCATGTGTTTTCAAAATATTATATTCTTTAATTTTTTACATATATACTTTTACATTATAGCTAACTAATTTTTTAGTTATATTTTCTTTAACTTAGTAATTTAGTCAATATATTTGAATGGTTAACATTGTATGGTTCATGTTTAGAATTTAATAATGTTGTAAAATATTGAAAGATGTGTCGTATAAAATATTATGTGAAACTTATGATAAGTGGTTAAATATTAGATTAAAATTAATTTAATACTTATTGATACATTTATAATTAAATTATTAATTATTTAATTTCATTTTGGGTTATATCTTATGGTATGTATATATTTCTTAATCAATATGTCCTTTTCAAATGCTAACTTACATGTTTTTTTTAATAAAGGAAGATTATGAAATAATTATTATTTTAATATTACAATGTGAATCATATTTTTATATTGTATCATTATAATAAAATGGTTATAATGATCTAGAAATGTAATTTCTAGACAACAATAAATGTCATCGATATATAATTTTTATCATAGTATTTATATATGTTTCACTAAAACTATTTTCTATATTATATAATTAAATGAAAATTTTAAGATAATTAGAAGAATAATTTCATAAATGTATATACTTACAAGCCATAAATTTTTCTGTTATTTTTCATATAAGATAAAATTGATGTCAAAAATAATAATATAATCCCTTATAATAAATGAAATATTTTTTATTCAAAATATATTATTTTAGTGTATTATATGAATTTAATTAAATATTAAAATAGTTATATTTAGAATTTAAATTTTATGAAATGAATTTATTTTTTTTTAAATTTTTCTATTTTTTGTTAGGTTACTTTTCCTTAATTTATTTGAAATGATTTAATTTTTTGTGAATTTTGAAAAATAATGGTTTTTACAAAATCTATAATTTTTTTGACATCATCATGATGTATTATTGATTAAAAATTTCAGAAAACCATTTCTAAAAGAAAATTTTATTTTAAGTTTAAATTAAATAATTTAAAACACTATTTTAAATTTAGAATCCCATTACTATATTTTGGGAACATATGTATGATTTTAATAAAATTTAATACTATTTTTGTATAGTTTAATTTAATAGTTCCATTGGAATATTACATTTGTTTCCTTCATGGTTATAATTTCAGTGAATCTTGACTTATTATTTTTTATTCATGTAAATTTTTTGGATGTACCACTAAAAAATAATCATTAGACTTAATAATTAAAACATATTTTATTTCAGATAATTTCTATTTCTAAAAATGTTTTTTATGTTTTTGTGCACTTATATTAGATTTAATTTGTATAAAATATTGAAATTTAATAATTTAAAATGTATTCATTATTTGGAATCATCATTTTTGAAAAATAAAATTAAAGAGTTTAATTTAGTTTTTTGTCAAAACTAAATGTTTTCATGGTAAAATATATCACATTGGTAAGGGTAAAATGGTTTCAAGAAGGTTAAACAAAGAGATAATGCATAAAATATATCATTAAATCATATATATGTATATATATATATGATTTTATGGATGAATTTTACCCTTAAATAACAATATTTTGGATATTGGCGTTTCTTAATGCTAGTTCCAAAATAAACTATCTTAATACTATTAGAACATTCATAATATTGATTCTAGTTCCTCTCCCCTCAATTATAAAAGGGAACATCCTCTCCTCACATATCCACAAACAATGAGTACTCAATATCAAACCTTCTCCACCCAAATATCAACAAAAATATATTCACTTAAATGTAGAGGTAATTTTCTCCTAGAAATGCCCATAATAGAAGTCTTAATGTTTAAACCAAAGTGGTTATCTAAGGAGGATGCACAATCCATATCTGAACCCGTATATGTTTATTTATCCATCTACATCCTTAAAAGTCTATAATAAAAATATTTACAAAATGTAATAAGTATCATGTCTATACATAAATTTTATTAGGTTTATGGTAAAAATATTTATTACCACTTTTCTACTATATATGAAATGAAATCATTAGTCGTACATATGTGCAGAATTCCACCACCACAAAGAAATTTTATTTATTTTTAATCACTTCCTCATATGGATGATTATTAAAATGTAACTAATATATATATATATATAATATTTATTAAATTATAATTATCTAATAAATATATGATATTATCTACCTTCTTACCTATCCATTCATTGGAAAATTATAATGTCGTTTATGCGTAAGCTTGGGTTTCCAACACCATGTATTGTTGTGAATGGTTTTTCATTCCACCTTTACGTGGATAGTCACAAGGATGTATTTAATTAAAAATTATTACATTTTCAATAATCTTAAAATTATTCAATGGAAATATTTTTTCTAATTTATTTTCATCTCATCCATTAGAAAATTGAAACATCGTTTGTGCCTACATCTAGACTTCCATTTCCATGGAATAATGAGGATCTTTTTTAATAATTATCTTAAATTCATGTTTATAATAGTATAAAAATAAAAAAATGTTTATAATAGTATAAATTTTTATAAACATGATAATAATAAAATTTCAAAGATTATTTAGATAAAAGGAAATATGGCCACAATGATTATTTTAACCCTATAAAGGTTCTTTTATAAAAATTTATGACTAGAAGACATCAAAATTTCTGATGCGATCTTGACCAATATAGTAACTAAATTCTATATGGTTAATAATTAACTAATATGAAATACATATAAGTAAAAAAATAAAAATTTAAAAAATATATCATAATTATAATACAATTTTATTATTCTTAGATGTAAAATACATATATGGTGATTTGTGACCCAATGTATGGGATTTCTTATCACAATTTCCGTTCATTCAAAATAATTTCATTTTCAATACATGTTTTTTGTTGGGTATAAACTATCATTTGGATGTATTACATTATGATTTTAATGAAATAAAATTTATTAAAAAATCCATTTAATTTTCTAGCATTTAATGTCCCATTGATTTAATAATATCCCATGTCGTGAGAGATTTCATATTCAAGATTCATTTTAGATGATGTAAAATATATTTCATTTATGTCTATATTATTGAAAACCTTTAATGAATTTCATTTTCAACACATAATTTTTTTAAATTAATTTTCATATATCTTGGACATTATTTAGAAATTTTTATTCATGAATATTCTTCATTTTTTTTATAATTTCCACATTTAACCTTTTTTTCAGAAGTTATAAATAATTGTTTTAACATTTAATGTATGTACACCTTTTATAGCCATCATACCCATCATTATTTTTCATACTCCATCTTAAATTAATTTTTTTTGAAATGAAATTATATTCCAATTATTCTATGATATTTTAATTTTTTTAATGAAAAGAATATTTCTATAAATTATTTTTATGAAAATGAAATGTGATTTTCCTTGTGGGTTCAAATAAACATTTCCAGGTATTTATGGTGCAAGTTGAAAAATAAAAAATGTTTAAACAAAGATATTGTTCTTGGGAATTATAGATGATAACTTATGAGAATTATTTACATCCTAATGATGGGTCAGGCTGATATAGATATCCAAAATATTGGGTAAAAATTTATTGAATGAATATGAAAATGTAAGAGACAATATGGAAGGTCTCACTCATATAATTACATAGAAATTATTAATTTTTACATGAGGTTAAAATCAGTGAGGATGGGTTATGTATATGATCCTATATTATATATATTTATTACTTTTTGAGAGTTATTTATATTTTTTTATTTCATGTCATAATTACTACTTATGAAATTTTAATAGAAAATATATTAATTTTTGAGGGAGTGTTTTAATAAGATTTAATATCCTAATGATCCCTAAATGGTTTTAATTTTCATGATAATGTGTTTCCAAGGTGTTATTTGAAAAATGGTTGAATTTAATACGTATATATATTTAATTTATGTTAATTTTTTTATTTTGAAAAAGGAAAACATTTTTTTCATGTTTTCCAATGCACAAATAGGAATTTTAAATTATAATATCCATGAAGAATCAATGTTTTTATAATTACACATTTTTATAAAATTTAAATAAGAGATAAGTATTTATAGAAACTATATAAAGGAAAATAGTTCCCTTGTTATATCTTATTATAATATTATAAAAAGGGACATAAATGAAATGGATGTTTAATTTTGAGAACATCTTTCTAAGAAAAAATGAACACTGTATCCAAATATCCACTTTGTTATGTTATGAGTATTCTAGTTTTATAAAATTAGAATGAAAAATTATCCTGAAAATTTAATGATGTGAAACCCTTGTTATAAATCATGTATATATGGGTTCTTTATTATATAGGTTTTTTATATTTGGTATTAGAGAACGGGTAAAAATAACTTTATATGTTAAGAGGTTGTTAGATGAGAATAATTTAAAATATTTTCAAATCATTAGGGGGAAATATAATGGTTTTAGATTAAAATAAATATTTCGTCTCTAATATTTTGGGTTAGTATGTCATGAAGAATTATGGTTATTTTTCGGAATTGATTAAGAGGTATAAAAAACAAAAAATAACATAAGTTAAATTATTGTTATTGTTTATAATTAATGATTGGTAGGATGATGTATTATAAATTTTTTGGGGGGATTTTATTTACTCCCTGGAACTATTTGATTTTCAATTTTTAATGATGATATTTTCAACAAATTATATATGTTTTACCAATATGAAACTAATATAACATCTCAAATACAAATATAATCCCTTATAAATGATTTAATCATCACTATTATCTAAATAGATAATTCAACTACTATTGAATTCTTTTAAAATAATCAAAAATCTAGAAAGAAAATGTTTTTTCAATCTAAAACCTTATAATTTCCTTATAATTTCTATTAATAATGCTATCTATTTTATTTTATTTAAATATATAAAATCATTACTCTCACTAAATTGGGGAAATATTAGAATGTTTTTCTCATTTATTTAGTTGCATTATTGAAGTCACGATAATGGTTGATCAAAATATAAAAAATGCTAAATTGGAATAAAATATCTAAATTTAAAGTGTGAATTATTTTATATTATCTTGAATGATGATATATTAATATTTAAACGAAGAAATATATTAATGTTGGTATAATGTAATATCCTATATTTTATATGGATATTATTACATAAATTGTTAATTTAAACATTATATAATTTCCTTAGTTTTTTATTATGCTAAAAAACGAATACATATATTTAGTAAATACTTTTTTTCATTATATCATATAAATGAATAATATAATTAATTTACTAATTTTTTATTAACAAATGGGTAGTATAGAAGTTGAGTTAAAACATATATTTTCTGGTTGGTTCACAGGACTTGAACCAATGACCAAAGCATCACAAGGGAATAACACATAAAATTTTTCCATGGGAAGTTCTTATTCTATATATTATAATTTTTTACAATTATTTTTAAAATAATATACTTTTTGGAAACAAATTTATTTCATTATAGTAATTAATTGAATCTAAAAAAATATTCAACATTGTCTAATACTTGATTTCAATGTCCCAATGTTGTAACATATTAATGGTATTTTCAAATAAATTGTTATGTGAAATATATGATATTTTTTAAAGAATAATGTTAAACTAAAATAATACGTATTATATAATTTTTAAATATACAATTTATCATTTAATATATATATATATATGGGTTATCACCATATTCATTTAATTATTTTTATTAATTAAAAATTCCCTTTTAAAAACATAATACACATTTTTACTAATTTTTTACTAAGAATTAATTATTATCATTATATTAGAATAAAACTATTTTTAAAAATAGTTTATTATTTTCAAAATATTGTCACATTGATTTGGTAATATATTTTATAGAATATTAAATTTTCCATAGATATATATTATTAATTTTAGCATTTAAAATTTATTATAGTACAATATTGTCTTGATTATTAAACTAATATTTAAATAAAATAAATTTTAAGAACAATTATTTAAAATTTAAATGTCCAAGAACCATAAATAAGTAATAAATTATCATATAATAATTAAGAGACGATTCTAACCATAAATGTAGTCACTTGTAAAAGATGAATTAGCTTTTATTCAAAATTAATTACTTTCTATTTATTATGTGATTATAATTAATATAATGTTTTTTCAATTTTTTTATTTTGATTTTATGGAATTGGATTCATTTTGAAAAAAACATGTTGATTGTAGATTGGTTTATTTTTCTTGATTTTTATATATTTGCAGATTTTTGAGTGAATGGTAATATTTTGTTTTTTAACAAAATACTATATCTTTTTTTGAAATATTCACTAATTAATATTTATTTAAAAATTCATAAAAATTAGTGTTAACAAAATTTTTTTTTAAGTATTAATATAAATATTTCAAAATAATTCTATTTAATTTGGAGAACCATGATTAAATTTTGATAATTAAAGTTAAATTTTAATCTAATTAAATACTATTTTTGGATCATTAAATTTAATAATGCGGATGGAAGATTCCATTCAAATTTTTTTAGTTCTAATTTCAAAGGAACATAATATTTTTAGAATTAGATAATAAATATTTAAATATAATACTAATAAATTTTATTTTTCATAAATAAGTACCCATCATCTTTTCACATAAATATACACTCTCTAAAAAACGTTTTAAACCATTCTTCTCACTTATATTTGAATTAATTTATTCTAAGTATAAATATTTTATTAAGAAAAATTAATTAAATATTTTTGATACATCAAAATAATATTTTTTAATTTAGTCATTTCTGATTTTATTCATAGTTAAGAGTTAACATCTAGAATTTTTTTTACTATAGTATGGTTAAAAAGGATTAACAAGATAGTTAAAATATGAGATATAGATTCCAGTATATCAGAAAAATATCTAAATATGAATGGATGAGTGGATTTTGACTGTAGGAAATATTATATTCCAAATTAAGTTTCATTGGTTCACCATTCCCATGAGAATAACTTCGATTTTTTTTAAAATTTATTTACATTATGAAGTGTTCCACTCTCCTAAATTATTAATAGAAACATCATATCATCACATCTAAACACAAATTGATCACTCTAGTTCAACAATAATCATTGAAAATCCATCAAAAATTCTTCTTATTACAATATATAGGGCTTGGTATCATCAAAAGACTCATCTTATATGTATTTATATGTAATCGAAAGAGTTTATCCAAAAAAGAGGTTTATTCTGAAAGTTATTTTTTTCATGTTTATTTATTCTCCTATTTTCAAAAAATTTATTATAAATATTGTTACATAAATAATTTAATATATAACTTTAGAAAATTAATTATTTTGATAGAAAAATATTTTCCACATATTTTCCATCCTTTTGAAAAAAACACTTCTGCATATTTGTGAACAACAACCTACGTAATGCGTTCTTTTTTAATTTTTATCACTTCATCACTTTAATGGTTATAAAGAAGTAATTAATGAAAATATATAAAAATTTATGACATTATTATGATTTTATTTTAATAATATATTCATTATCATCTTACCCATTTATCGGATAAAAAATCACAATGTCACATATGAGTATGTGTGGACTACCACCTCAATGAAGAATTTCGAATGATTTTCCATTTCTACCTTATTAGAATAGTAATACGGATGAATTTAATGAATAAATATTATATTTATAATATATTTAAAATTATTTATAGGTAATAATTTATCTTAATTATATCCTTTTAATCCATTAGATAGTAGGAAATCCTTGCCCATGCTAATGTACAAACTACCATCTACAAGAAACAATATGTTTCATTTTTTATGTACCATTACATGTACTCTTACAAATTAATACTGAATTTATAAAAATGGTAAATATACACCATTAAGTCCAGATATAAGCTAAAATTATGACAATTTATTAAAATAAAATAAAACGTACACAAGAGACGGGTGGGGTCAAAACAATGGTATTTTCTCCCTCATACGTCAAAAAAGATAAAGATCATAATAAGACATGTCATTCCTATAATCAGAGTCATCAGCAGTTTCCCATTCAGATTGGGACTTACCCTGATTTAGGATCTTAATAATATCAGTATTGAACATTCTCGCTAACATAGCAGATCGAGTAGACACAGTGCGAGGTGTGTTAGAATAATCCTTCCTCGGCCTTCTCTTTTGAGGGAGCAGAAGTGAGGTCCATACAATCATCCACTTTCCCTTTTCCAGATAAGATAGCATCTTTGAAAGAGATAGGATCACAGTCGCCTGCTTTCATCCCTTCATCCTCTGAGATGTCACCCCACATTCCATATATCTTAGAGGAATTGAAAAGATTCTAGATTTCCTTATGATAATCAACATGTTCAGGAGTCTTAATGTGATCCAACCCATGATTCAACTTAACAGTTCCATCATAGAGAAATCATGCACCAGGACTAACATTCATGTTTGGAGATGGATGATCATAATGATCAAGAGACCCTTCAGTAGAGAGGCTATAATCTTTTCCTGTCATAATCGATTTAGCGGGTTCAACAGATGTAATCTCCTTAGAAAAATCAACCTGAGCAGAAGAGGGACCGCTATTAGTTCGCATCAAAGACTTATCCATCATGAGACCTTTATCTTTTAAACAAGACACCTGAGGGGCAGACTTGTTCAACATATCAGCCTTAGTGGAAACTGGATTTTTGATATCATCATCAGCAGGATCAAGAGACTTTGACAAAGCCACATTCTTTCTCTCAGGATTCTGTCTACAGAGAGTAGCTGGATGACCCTTCATTCCATATCTCCCACATGAGATATTCTTCCAACATAACTCCAAAGAATGTCCAACCACCATAAATTCAGTATATAAAAGAGTCATTCTTTCATATTCAAATTCAATATGAATATTATCAGTGGGGGTAGAGAGTGTTACCTTATCAATCAAGGTAGAGCTCAAATCAATCCCTACCAGTATTCTGGAATATGTCAAAATCGAACCACTTCAGTTTCCTTTTCGATACAAATAGAAGTCCCCACAGCCAAGCCTATGTCATGAATAATTTTTGGATGCCAAAGGACCCAACCGAGTCCATGAAAACGAACTCAAACCTGAGAAAAGTCATTTCCTACACATGAGGCATTGATGTCCAGTGACAATTCATGAAGGTGAAGCCATCCAGGCTTCAGAATCAGAGAATCGATGCTCCACATATATATTTTGCAAGAATTCGAAGGAAACATACAATGAATGAATCCACAACCAAGAGAAACACATCGCCAATCAGAGGAGCCCCATAAAAACGAGATTCTCTTGATGAGATCTTCAAAACACCAAGGCTTCTCACCTTTTGGAAGAACAAGACGTGTAATCAGAGAATTCCGTCCAACTGAAATCCTCTTAGCAAACACATTAGGATTAAAATCAACATGAGTAGCTTACCCCTTTCTAATTATCCTACTAGAGGAGTCAACAAGCGAAGAAAACGGTAGTGCCAATACAAGACTATCCAATGCAACTCTTCCATTCAGATCCTTTAAATAACCACTACAATTTGGGACCTTCAAGACATCCTGTGATGTCTTCCACCGTGAACCAGAAATCACAGCAGTAAAACACAACTCATTCATCAACGCCCCCTTCATCACATATTGTCCCCGCACCTCTTCATTCATACAATGAGGACCATTATCACGAGAATCTAGCTTGTGTATGGATTCATGGACTATAAGACCATTCAACACAACCGACAAAGAAGGTTTTTTCTCACCGCCTTCAACAGGAGACCGAGCCTCACAATCCGAAGCTGAATGCTTGGATCTAGAGACAACGTAAACACCAGAAGTCTTTGAAGAAAATATCGGATCTGAAACAAGATCCTGCATGCATCCTCTATCCCGACGATTGATAATATGAGCACAAGCCGCGACCAGGTTTAGATCTCTCACCATAGTGTCAAGGCGAGCAGTGTGTAGGCAAGGCGAGATGAAACTACCTCTGAGATGCACTGTGCCTTCATTCCACCGCAAGCCTGATTCACCATCCACGAGCACAGAGTTGAGGTAGTGAGGGATATGCATGGAAAACCGTAGAATGAAAATTCCCAATCTATGTTTTATTTCATTTATAATTATATTGTTTATAAAAAATAACTTCATATGAAATGTTTATAAAAATTATCATTGATAATGAATTTTCTATAATTAATTTAAAAGTCAAAACCATTTAATTTTATCTTCTTTATAATTATTTTTATGCATAATTCACCAAAAAAACTGCATTTTCCATTCAAACCTCATTTTAGATGATATAAACTCTTTTCCCACCATATGTATGTTTTTAATTTTTTCCCTGACGGTTTTTCCATTAATTAATTGTTTTTTAAAATAATTTTCTAAAATCTTGGAAATTTTTTCATTTTCTTAAAAATGAATATATTTAAAATTTTATATATGGTTCATTTTTTACACTTATTAAAAAATTAAAAAGGAATGATTTATTATTATTTACTGCATTTCATATTTTTTTACCTTAATTAACATTATTAATTATCTAACTTTATCTATTAGTTTCAACTTTTTAAAAGAATATGTTATTTGAATTCATCTAAGAAATATTCATTTTTCTAATTATTCAGGAAATTATATATCATTGAATTTTTATTTGAATGTGGAGTGGTATTTTTATTGTGGGATCCAATGTGACTTTCATTAAATTTATGGATTAAATTGAAATCATTTTATTGATTTTTTATTTATATATTAAATTGGAATTATTATTTATAACATGTGTGCTTGATATATATCATGATGTTGGGTGAACCTCATAGAGCTCTCCAACACATTTGGTAATGATTTATTCTCATATGATGAAAAATGAGGGAGATAAATTTATAAGTTACTCCCATGTAATTAATTGGGGATTAGTTATTCTGAAATTAGTTAAACATGAGTGAAAAAGAGTTATAAATAATATTATTCAAGATATCTAATTTATTCTCAACAATGGATTTTATTCTATTTTCTTGATATTACTATGTAAGGAACATTTATAAACATTTAGAGATGAATTGATTGTTTTCAAATGAATTTTTGTAAGTATTTTTCATTTTCCATCACTTTCATTCATGGTTTTCTTACAAATTTTGAAATATTTCAATATATAACTTTATTAAAATATTTATTTTCTCATTTTGATATGTTTTATTTATATATTGAGTATTTTATGGTGAAAAGTAAAAATTTTATTGGTTTTCCTGTTTTTCACTTGACTAACAACATTGAATAATTATTTTTCCCTTTACTGATATTTTTCACATCCGAAATATACAAATGTTATTTATAATATTGAAATGAATTTAGAAACTGTTATAATGTAAATCATTATTCTATATTTAATAATATTTAAAGAAGAAATAGTATCATTGAGGATAAAATGGTACAAATTTAAGAACATTTTTTTTGTTGAAGTTGATTACCTATTTATAGATGTTCCTAATAATTTAATCAATTAATTTCATAATTATCTAAAACACTAAAAATAAATGATCCTAAAGATGCATGATAGTGAAATATTTGATATAAATCATGTTATTTTTGGGTTCATTAAAATTCAATTTTTCATAATAATAAAACAGAAGATTTACATTATGAGTCGCAAGATATTTTCCCCATAGGTTCCAATGGATTTATTCACCTTCCCTCATCTCTAGTAAATCTCTCTAAATTTTCATATAATGTGTTTAGGAAAAATATTTGGAGAATAATATTTTATTGTAATACTTCTATTTAATCAAGATAAAATTTTCTTACTACATTGTATCCATAACAATGGTCCACCATTGGTCATCCCCTACTTCTAAGTGATAAATGGATAAGTCAAACTCTTAATGGTATGATCACTAGAGAACAAGAAATTTATTTTCAATTTAATTGATCTATTTCATGGTAATTACTGGAATGATTCTCCCATTAAAGGTATTTCTATATTTTTATTTAGAAGAGTAAATAAAATTTATATCCTTCAATGGTGGTTTTAAACCCTCATTATTGGTCATTTTATAGTTCATTTCTTGATTAATTTGAGTGACCCATTTTAGGATGTTTTTTATTCCATCATCCATTCTATTTGGTTTCTCATGGGTAAAATCTCTACACTGTCTGTCTCACACATTATTAACTTTGATTCTACTTCTTCAAACCATTTATTAAAACTAAAAGTGGTTTAACTGAGTACTAATAAAAAATATCTTCAGTTAATTAGAGTTGATAAATATATATATTTTAATAGTTTATATTTTTAATTTATTATTCCATGGACCATGAATCATAAAATAATAATTTTTCATTTAAATTTTTGATTAACCTGTAAATATTTCTCTTTAATGGTTCAAAACATAATAGAATCCTACGATGGGCCATTCCCAATATTTATTTTCTTGATGATCGATGGTAAATATGATATTTACATGATGATAAACACTATGATCAAAAAAAATTAATATATGAATATATACAAGTGATAGAACACTAGAACTAGAGAGAATTATAACCATATATTATTTATAATTATCTTATGAAATTAAAAAAATAACCTTGTGAGAATTAATTCTTGGTTGATAGATATAAAAATTAATCTATGTTGTGATTTATCTTTATTGTAGGAATCAAGGTAAAATTACCCCTATAGGGGATCCACACGTGTTACTAAAATATCCAAATGTCTCCATAGGAATCTCTGGGTTCTATCATAATAGATCCTATTTCTTATGTTGTTATCCTAGGATCACCTAAAAAATCACATCCAAAGGATTCTTCATGATCTATGTAGAATCTAGAGTGGATTTTGGAGGATGATCACTCTTTGTTCTTGGGATAGGACAGGAAGACGAGAGCTCTCTAAGGATTCCACTGTATTCTCCAGATTCATTATGCACAAAAAAACAATAAAATTTCCTCTCATAGAAAATAATATAATTGAGTTTATATACCATTAGGGATAGAAATAAATAATTGAACATGTTCCCCTTAATATTTATTTAATCCTTAGAGAGTACCATGTCTATAATAACAATAATAATATTTCTTGACATGGCATTGAGTAATGAATTAAAATTAGATATTATTTATTAAAATAATATTAAACATATATTATTTTTCATTGGACAATTAAAATCACCCCCATTCCTCCAAATATTTATCAGGCCTTAAATAATGACTATTTATTTAATAAATAAATATCAATGAATTATTCTTCAATAAAAAAATACATATTATTTTCAGTAAATATGAAATAAATATTTATGGAATCATTAGCTTATATAATAATCTCTCAAATAATAGGTGATATAATATAAGTGATAAAGAAAACATGAATAATTATTAAACCAGACTTAGTAATATTTTTTCAACTTATTAAATAATAAATAATAATATATTATTTAAATAAGATTTTGGATACACTTATTATGTGTCCCTCTAGGCCTCCTTCTTGATGGCATTATGTGATCTAGTCTAAATTCCAAGGTTAACATCTATAAAAATACCAAGGAACCCATAGAGAAATAATTTCATCGAACAATGAAATAATAAATCATACAGACAATCACTTTGTAATATAATCTATTTATCAGAATGTCTCTAATCAATAATGCTTCATCCTTGTACCATCAACCTATGTACTCGATGGCTATATAATTTTTACTTTATGAAAATAGAATATTCCTATAGAACAACATGGCCTTGGATTTATTTAGGCTATATAATTTCTATCAAGGGACTAGGATATCAAATTCCATTAATGAATAGAAGGAATAAACCCTTTCTTGAATTATCATTAATATAATATTAATCATGACACACAAAACATATCCTACCTCATTGGGAACTTATGTCATCCTGGTTTTCATCAATACATCAAAGTAAATGACCTATAATACTCATAAATAAAAATATTAAAGTATAATGATCAATAAACATGTCCCAAGATATAAACATCCCATGAAACATATAAATATGGATTTCTAACCAGTGGGTCTAGTTCTCATAATATCCATTACTAGATATTACCAAGATTGTACACCATAAGAAGGTGCTTCAAAGTACAATGAGTATCCACAATTAATAGATTGAATATTTTTTTCATTCAAATGATTTCATCCATCCCTAAAACATATATATAAAAATACTACTGTGGAACTTCTAAAATCTCATTATATAGGGGAACTGCAGTTATCTTTCTGTGAAGAAACCCCTATTAAGAAGTTATCACATAATATGTTGCATAAAAGAACAATCATGATGTTATATGAAGTTTATTAATATTCAATTATATGAATATAGGGTATCATAAAGTGTATATAATTTGGTTCTATGGAACAAACTCCAATAAACACAACTTGCAATATATTTAAATCTTAACATCATTAAATTAGCTAGATCTCACATGATACTCATTATTCTCCTAATATAGACATATATTCAAGGGTTTAGACATGTCTTATTCTATGGATGCTCTCCTTATTGAAACTTAACCCCTATGAGACAAATTCCCCAAGAGGTGATACTTTTGGATTATGTGCTTTCTTTGTTGGTGTGACCTTGGATCCTTTGCAGGATCCACCGCTGAAGTATTATCACAATACAATGTGATAAGGTTTAAATTTAGGTACCAAATCATGATCCTGGAAATTGTTTTGTGTCCAAACATATCCTTAGTATCATTAGAAGATACTATATACTCAGACTCTCCTATAGAATTCGTGAATACCGGTTGCTTTGAACTCTTCTATCTCACAACTCCTCCATTAAGACAGAACAAATATATTAACATCAAATTGAAATAATTATAATCTATTTGAAAATTAACATTTGTATAATACCAAATTATTATATCCTATTCTCCTTTATACATGAGGAATATATCCTTAGTTTTTCTCAGATACATTAGGATAACCTTTATAAAAGAACAATGTTAATTTTTTTATCTTCTTTATATCTATCTACCATGATAAATGCATGAGAAACTTATTTTCTAGTACATAACATAGAATATATTATTGATCTGGTCAATAATGTGTATTATATCTTACTCATTATCTCTTT